>CM063451.1:1542500-2905000 GCA_032191425.1 Lymantria dispar | reverse complement strand
AAGGAACCCGGCTATGGGCCACGCGTCGCCCTTTCGTCACCCCGGATGGAAGGGACGGCGTGCATCTAAACCATACAAAAACAAGAAAACCCTACTAGAGTAGCCATCAATCCCCTCATCATGACATCTTTATGAACCACGTGAGGACGGATTTTAAAAACAACACCAATTATGCATTATTATTAACTTATCAAACGTCCAATTTTGAGCATAAGCCCTCCTACGAATAACGTACAATTAGCATAAAAAGGACTCAATTCATTCTATCCAACATCGAACATCTATTATATTGGTATTAAGAAAATAGAATTCAACAGTCTGATTTATTACATGAGAAGGAATGCATGTTGTCACGCAACTGATTTATGTGACAAAGCCAAATGTGGAAATAGCTAGTCTGCTATTTGGACAAGGAAAACCACTTACTGCGGCATAACGTGTAAGAATCTTCTCTAAGTACATTTATTTGAGTCGCACAGTAAAGAATATATTTATTTAAAGTTTTGTCCAAAAAACTGTATAACCATTGCCATACATTTGCCATCATATACGTTTCATTGTTGGGATCCTCCACAATATGAGGGAAATGATTTTAATTTGAACATCATACTGCTTAAAGTTTCGCCATTTGCCAATTTTGTTTTAGGCACATGTGGACGCACGCCATTCATTCCATCCGATGCAATGAAAGGGCGGCGCGGCGAGGTCGACCGCGTGAGGAAAGACCGATGTCCTCCCCGAGGGGGAGGGCATCCCAAATAGGGGGTATTCCGTCGGGCCGACCACTGATGACAAGTAACCCTGCTCCGGTGGTCGACCCAACGATGAAGGCGACGTGGTGTTCGGGTGGGTTGCGCGTGCTTACGCCCCTCTGTCGCCCCGGACGGAGTGGTGCGAGGAGAGCGCCGACCGCAGCCCACCACAAAAAAAAAAGCTATGTAACAAGTGAAACTAATAAAAGGGTGTTAAAAAGGGACATTTTGCGCATCTATGCACAATATATAGGCGATTTGAATGTATAGATGGCGTTGACTATCATGAGAAGTGCCACAAGTGCTAGTTAAAACCCACGACAAACAAACACCTTCAGGAACTTGGGCTTCCGGGTCTCTTGCTCACCAAACGAAGCGATGGATGTCGATTTTCTGCGAGAGTGTGGTACTACCTCGCACGGACCGGCCCGCGGCTGTAGAAAGACAACTTTCAACCGTGTTATCCTACCACTATAACTCCTAGTCATCTTTTACAATACCCACGAGCAACTTAAAGGTTAGTAGCATTCGTAACTACTACACAAAAAAAAACAAAACAAACTAATGCTTTGTATAAATGTAATAGATTACCCTGTCTCATAGTTAAGATCAGAACATTGTTCAAGCTAAATCCTACCGATTTACCAGGGATACAACGACAAGCCCTTAATATTAACGTTGAATTGTTTTCACTATGGTATTACTGAACGATATTAAAGTGTCTCATTAACGAAAAGATTATACGATATGCTAAACAGGCTTAAGGTATTGGGTAACTGAAAATTTGAATTCATAGCAATATTGCCTATTTTAGGAGTACCCAATTTTAATAATTTTGATGAGAAACCTTGAGTAATGTTTGAGAAATTGTTGCGTATTTGGTTCCGTTGGATGCTACGGGTCTCAGCTGATAATGAAAGGCTAAAACTTCGATATGATACTGAGTAGTAGGTCACCGATAGATGGGGTCCGCGCTCGGCGACAGCGATAAAATTCTCAACGAACTGAACTCCTCCTAAACGGCTGGACCAATAGTGATGAAATTTCTTGTGTGTGTTCAAGGGAATTCGAGAATGGTTTAGATTAATAACTGGAACCGGTACGTGGCGCTGCGATCGATTGAAAGCAGAATTCCTTTTACTATTTACATGTACAGTAGAATTCATATATAACGACTTCGCTTATAACGACTAACCGTTTTTAACGACGATAATGTTTACTCAAGTTAGGTTTCATAGTTAGGTGCTGAGAAAATATAACCGTTTAGTGCGACTCCGGTTTAAACGACAAACTGCTTATAGCGACCATTTTTTGTGATAATCATCATCATTTCAGCCCATATACGTCCCACTGTTGGGCTCGGGCCTCCTCCATAACGGAAGGGTAATTGACCTACTATACCACGCTGGTCAGACGTGTTGGTATAGGGTTTTATTTCGGGTTTGCCTTCTCTCGCATAGATGTTATATGCGTTTTATCTCCCTTAGTCGTCTCGTACGATCACCCACGGGTAAGATAGGGGGTGGCGAATTGTATTCTTACTCCGTCACCACACGGAAATACGTCCGGTTAAAACGACGCGCAATGTTTTGTTTATACAACCTACGCACCAATACTTCGGCGCCCCAACTTCATCCCGCCCCGCGCGCTTCACCTTTCCTTATTGGCGCGCGTAAATCACAGTTAGTGTTTGTCACTTGTTATGAAAAGTTCTTAAAGCTCGACAAAATGAGTTCTGTGAAGCGCAAGTGTTTTACAATTGAAGAAAAAGTGCAATATTACACCGATTAGAACTCCGAAACCGATATATACTAGCTGACCTGACAGACGTTGTTCTGTTTAAATAAAATAAAAAGAATTGTCCTTGAAATCTATCACAGCGCCACCTACCGGTTCTCACATCTAATCGCCCACTTGAATACATTCAGAAAAATTAATTTAAATCCATCCACCCGTTTAGTTGCAGTACAGTTAAATATCCTAGATACCGACTGCAGCGCCATCTACCGGAATGATTTGTGAATCTAAATTATCCGGACCCCGCTTGAAAACATTCACAGAAATTCATTCAAATCCATCCAGCCGTTTAGTTGCAGTATGGATAAATAATCTACATACCTAGTCCTTAAGTTTTCTTAAATTCTCTGATTTTCTGTGCAACTTTCTTAATTTTTTTTCCATAAAAGCCTTTTTCAAAGTATAAGAATAATTAAAAAGAAAGATGGACGAAATCGGTGAACTTGTTCTCAAGTTATGTTATTGTCCTGCGCGAACAGCGCCACCTACCGGGTCCAATAGTGAATCTAAACCATCCTCGAATCGCCTTGAACACATGCAAATAATTTCGTCAACATCGGTCCAGGAAGAGTTCAGTGGCTTACACACGTACGCTAGAAATTAATATATAAGATAAATACATACGAATAACTCGAACTTTCCATTTTACATAACAACATTTTCCATGTTAATAATTATCATTACTAATATTATAAACGCGAAAGTAAGGATGTTTGTTTGTTTGTTACGCTTTCACGCTTAAACCACGGCATCAATTTCAAAAATTCTTTCACCATTGGAAAGCTATAATATCTGGGAGTAACATAGGCTATATTTTATCCCGGTTTTCCCACGGGAACGGGAACTACGCGGGTAAGGGGACTGAAACCGAAGCGAAGAGAGAGCGGGTTGCTAGTTTGTACATAAATGAAAATAAAAATATTAAATTTAATTGTAATAAACATTCTATTTATTCAGTTGGTATCAAGACGTAATTAAAATTCAAGACGTCTAGACAGAAAAAATTATACAATCTGATATTTATGTTATGTTGGTTTGATCACCCTGCTCTAATCTCAATAACTTGGGGAATCATCATCATCATCATCTCAGCCCACATACGTTCCATTTTTTATCTTGGGCTTCCTTCAAAATGGGAGATAAAATGATCTATTGTACCGCGCTAGTCAGACTTGTTGCCATAGGGTTTTATATCGAGTTTTCCTTCTCTTGCATCGATGTTAGCTGCATATTATATCCCTTAGTCGGCTTTTGCGACAACCATAGGCAAGAGAGGGGGTAGTGAATTGTATTCTTACTCCGTTACCACATAGAAAACTTAGGGTATACGCTATATGTACTCCTTTAATAGTGGAATCTTTCCAACTCCGCCTGTTTTTCTTTTCTAATTAAATTTGTTGCGGGTCCCAAGACAATTAAAAGCGATTCCCCGAGACTTCCGGAGGGTCAAACCTCAGTGTCTTATACGGAGACCATTGTGGATCCTAGCTTACAGGAGTTACAGTGGTGGGAATGTGTGGTGGGATTAGTCCCAAAAAACAAAGTACTCCTTTGCCATCGTAGATATTGCAGCAAAATATGAGCTTTATGACCTTCCACTATCCAGACGTCAATCCACCATTGAACGTAAAGCTTTTAGTCGTCCTTTATGACACCCTCAAGTAATATAAGGGTAGGTAGTACTTGCAGCTACCACGACAAAAGCATATTTTATGTTAGTTCGATATTATTTTATTATTATTTTCTATCTATAACACAAAATAATAACCTCTTGTTCAATAGCTGCTACAATGTAATAGAATTTGATTTATTAATACAATTATTTTTGCGGATTTTATCGCGTTTGTATAAAATTTTTCAGTCCGGCCGTGAACTTGAATGCTGAAAAGTGAACGAAACGTCGGACAATAAAAAATCTTATGACAAACGCGATACAATCCATAAAAATAATTTTATTTATAATGTACTAAAACCCCGCCCTCGCTTCGCTTCGGTTTCAGTCGCCTTACCCGCATAGTTTCCGTTTCCGTGAGAATACTGGGACAAAACATAACCTATGTTACTTCCCGATATTATAGCTTTCCACTGGTGAAAGAATGTTTGAAATCGGTTCGGTAGTTTAAGCGTGAAAGCATAACTCACAAACAAATTTAATTTCGCATTTATAATATTAGTAATGACACTCGCATAAACATCAGGAAAGAAATTGATTTGCTATACCACAGTAGAAAGCTAAGTGCACTGATTAGATTGAGTTGACTTCTTTTTTAGCTATGCTCAATAAGATGACAAGGACACGGTATCGATGGTTAGCCTAAATGTAGCCCTGAAATGTACAATCAGATAAGTTATGAGGCTACACACTAACTTTTCCATCACTCCGAACTAGAAATGTGCCGACTATGACCGATTAGCTGATTAGTCGGTTTAAAGAGGCCGACTAATCGGCCGATCGCGGTTTCGGGGATGTTCTAAAATTTCCGTGACGATTCGTTTACCCACAACTGATTCACACACAAGGCCCACTGCATCCATGGACATCAAGGATTCGGTGTTAGTGGTAGGCCCAATGACTATGGGGAAGTAATAAAGTGGGTTATGGGGCTGTAATGTTATTATTGTTCTTTAAAGTAATAGAGCTGAATCAAAATTTAATCATGTCAAAAAGAAAGTGTTGGCCATTGATTTTTTTGGCCATTGGACAATGGTCAGTGAAGTGTATGTAATGTCATATGGTAATTTCTTGTGGTGGTCAGGAAAGACCAGCAAATACTACAAGTATGAGGAACGGTATTAAATCGAATTCTTCGTTCGTACCTTTTATTGAGATTTCTCAACACACCAAACATACTAAATAAGAAGCCAGATAGCCAGCGCTCTTTTCCGAATATTCACCGTCTATTCGCTGACAATGATAGTAGCCGGTTAGTCGGCTTTACCGACTAGTCGACACATCTCTACTTTGAACACATTAGGCGAAATATGCCTAATGTACAAAAAAAAAATATATAAAAAATCCCTCTGCCGCCATTGAGGCTGACCAACGTCATCAAGTCCTTTTCTTCACTTGCTTGCCGGGAACTGCTAACATCGCTTCGTGATATTTGACGAATCTATAGGAAAAGAAAGGTGAGGAGACTGTATTCTTATTTCATAACTACTTGAAGTGTATTTACATAAGATAGCGTACCTACTTTAATTATTGTAAAGATCTGTCAATATGAGCGCAGACATAAAAATGTTTTCTCAACTGACGCCGGAGTATAGTCAAAACATCAGTTGAAATGATACGTTATTCATTTTGCTCTGTATCACAGCAACTCCTGCCTTTGGTAAGCCTATTGAATTTCTATTTTGTATAGTTTTAACTTTCCGTGTGGTAACGGAGTAAGAATACACCTAACCACCCGTTCTTACCCATGGGTGTCGTAAAAGACAACTAAAGGTAATATCTATGCAAAACATAAAAACCTCGAAATGAAACACTCTTCAAACACGTCTGACCAGCGTGGCATAATAAGTTGATGGTACTTCTATTGTGGAGTAGACTCGAGCCCAGCAGTGGGACAATATCAATTGTGACGATAATGATGAATATTTTCAAAATATTATACACTGTCTCCAAAGGCATCAATCACAGTAAAGCTAATACTTTCTAAGCCATTACTGTTCTATTCTATTTTTTTTTTGTGGCTAATCCCACCACACATTCCCACCACTGTAACTCCTGTAAGCCAGGATCCACAATGGTGTCCGTATAAGACACTGAGGTTTGACCCTCAGGAAGTCCCGAGAATCGCTTTTAATTGTCTTGGGACCCGCAACAAATTTAATTAGAAAAGAAAACAGGAGGAGTTGGAAAGATTCCACTTCCCTCCTATGCAAAGCGGGAGACATGAAGCAAATTTGGCTGATAAGCCAGTAAATAAGAGTTTGTACAACTACGTGAAACGCAGCGGTACAGCACCACGGATTGGACAAAGCTTAATGGACCTATTTGTGAGCTTTAGGTTTGATTACAGTAATAGGTATGGCAAAAGCGCCTAAACGCACGGAAATTTTCTCGAGTTGCTACAAGATCTGTTCTATTCTATTATATAAAAATGATTATTTAAAAAAATTACAAGAAAATACAAAGTCGTAGAGTTTCTTGTCAGATCTTCTTAGTTACAGTCGCATTCCGATCTGATGGTAGATTAATTTATTAATTATTGATAAAAATTTAAATTGACAATATATAAATGTGGTTTACATATTGTCATTGTACGTGATAAAAAAATTTGTGTAAAGCCCCAAATTCTTTTTTGCTGCCCGACTTCGACTGCACAGATGGCGTAGTGGTTAATATACGTGTGTGGTTAATATGTACATACTATGCCAGTGTCAAGGGTTCAAATCCTATGTAGTTTGTGAGCTCTACAAATAGCTGTTCTGAGTCCGGATATAATTTATGTCCGTTAATTATACGTTTGTAACGTCCCTAGTAACACAAGAATTATTTTGTTCTGCAGAGGGGTTACTTTAAAAAATAATCACTAATTTAAGATTGCAATAACAAATTTATAAAAATAAACCATTTAAATGGAGGCATGACGATATTAATAACTGTTTTCACTATCGATCTTTTTCTTTATTTCAGGACACACAAAGGGCTTAAGGCGTAAGTATTTGAAAAGTTATTTTATTTATTTATTCTTGAATGACGGATAAAGGTTGGATACCTTTATCAACAGTCATCAACGTCTACTTTTAGACAAATAGTCTCGCTGTTGGGTTTCGCTCATATTGATATAACCACTTAACTTTTCTTTTTGGAAAGGCTATGATGTAGCTGCACGCCGTCCGTCCCATCCGGGGTGACGAGAGGGTGGCACGCGACCCCATAACCTGCGGTATTCCCTCCCCTTCGCCATTGGGCCGACCACTGATACCGAATCCTTGATTGCCCTGGCCAGTGCGGCGGGATACCCTTTTGGGTAACTTTCCCTCCCGATGCCTCCTGGGGCGTTGCCCTCACGCGATCAGCCTCTCTGCAAGTGACGGACCCGCGGCCTCGGTTAGGGCGGCATCCAACGCAGGTACTCGCCGCTACGTCACTTATGTCGTCGGTGGCGGATTGTATCGTCGTAGAGGAGTTTCTCCCACTCACGACTGCCTCGCAGAAGGCAGCGACCGCGTCCCGGTTCTTCCTAACGATGGTATGTAGCTTCAGGTTGGCACCGATGGTTGTGACGAGTTTATGGCATTGCTCCCTCCATAACCACTTTACCTGCTGATTGAAAATTCCAGTGGGTGTTACAGGATTTTGGAGAAGGTTGCTGTAGCATAATCTTTTTGAGCTCTCTTGACTTATTTTTACGATTCCCGCAGGCATGTAAGAGATCATGACGATTCCATTCTGGTCACAAATGGATCATCATCATCATCATCATCATCTCAGCTCACATACGTCCCACTGTTGGGCTCGGGCCTCCTCCATAATGGAAGGGTAATTGACCTACTATACCACGCTGGTCAGACGTGTTGGTATAGGGTTTTATTTCGAGTTTTCCTTCTCTCGCATAGATGTTATATGCGTTTTATATCCCTTAGTCGTCTCGTACGATCACCCACGGGTAAGATAGGGGGTGGTGAATTGTATTCTTACTCCGTCACCACACGGAATATTCACAAATGGATATTCTTGGATAAATCTTATATTTTTAAATTGCACAGGCACGTTTAGCGTAGACAATAGTACGTTTGGAATCACAACTTTTGTAAGCATGCCACAAAATATCACAGCAGCATCTGAAAAAGGTTGGAGTAAGATCCAAGGTCCGGACAGAGCTTCAGGTTATGAAAAGCTCGAAATGTGGTGTCCATATGAGGATTACACTGAGTGTGTACATTTCGATGATACTGGTTATGTAGCCGGAACAATGATCTCTGTAAGTAATATTCAAGCTATTCATCAAAATATCATCACCAATTTTTAGATATAGGTTCCTCCGCAGAAAACTATAAAAGTGTTGCTGCTTATTTAATTTTTATTTAATCTTCTTGTTTATTGTGTTGTTGGTAATTCTTAAAATATATTAAGTTGTTTTTCATTCCTTTTTTTCTTTCTCTTCTTTTTCTTTTTTTCTTCTTATTTTTAGTGGCACCTTAGCTGAATTACTAGATTTAGTATTTAATGTGCTAGCTTATTAGTAAAACCCTATTCTAAGAGCGAAAAATTATCACAATTCGTAAAATTTGAACCCACACTTATTGCAGATCCGTTCCAACCATCCCACCAACTAGACGAGCGTGGGCTGACGTATGAGTTTGACGTTGAGGTCGATTCGAACAATTTGTAAACGTAATTCAAAAGATGGCGTGTGAAACGTCTCACGTAAAGCGAGTGAGAATTTGGTTGTCAGGTCAGCCCACGATCGTATAGTTAATGGCACGATTGGAACGGATTTCCAATAACCATGGGTTCGAGACTTACATGTAGCAACCGTTCTAACCTGTAACTTGTGAAAGAAGTTATAACAACCTAGAATGTTTAATTGACGGGTAGCATTTCTCTAGCATTGCCAACTTTTTTTAGCATCAAAAAATATAAAATGATTTAGATAGGAAAAAAATTAAGAAAATAAAGAAGGATAAGAAAATAAAGGAGTTATTAAATATTGTTTTTATTGCCTTCAAATCGTATTTTTGTGTGCTTTTAACACATAAAGTGATTCACACCACATCTGACAGCTAATATTTCGTTTAGTAATTATAAATCGTTTTCATCGTCCGTTTTCACTTATGTGTACCGTTAAACAGATAAGTTCCCATGAGTGTATTGTTTTACGCCTCACAGTAAAGGTTGTAAATAAAGTATTTTCACATATTTTATTGATACATACTATACGGATTTATATTACGCCATCACAGGAAAATATATACATTTATATTTATTAAAAATTATGAAAATTAATATTTTTATATTATTTGCCCATGGGTATCATAAACGATAATTAAGTTAAATATAGATAACGTAGAAGCAAAAGAAAGAAAACTTGATATAAAATATATAAAGCATGATCAGTTTGGTGCTTTAAAGGCCCGTAATGGATATGGCTTGAGAAGAAACAGAAAATAATTATACCATATCTATTCACAGATGGACCCTAATAAATGTGAGAATGCTATTTTTGATTGGATTCGAGCCGGTTTCACTGAGTGGTACATAGACATCAATGGAACGAATACCAAATTATGGGTCATTCATCAATACTTCATATCAACAGGTTCGTTATCTTCGCCCTTATCTTATACATCCATATCCATATCCGTGGCCAGCCCAGTGGGTTTCCCTTTCGGGTACTCTCACCTTTGACGTCCAGGCAACGTAGCAGTGTGGTCGTCAGGGGCGTCGCCCTCACGCGGTAGGTCTCAGCCGTTGGCGAACTAATCCCAGGTCCGTCCACATGCGACCAAAGAAAGTAAAATAGCATAAAACTATAAATAACTCCGTGTCGAATAGCCACGGTACCATGCCGAACAGTTCATTAGTATTCAAATTTAACGCGGTGGAGAAAAAAAATTGCTTATGTATATTAGGGTGTCCCTTAAATTTCAATGTCAATATATTTTTACGCATACCTTCTAAAAACTTTTGTATTGACCTAATATAGTACAGAAATAAATATTAGCCCGATTTATAAACGATAACCCGTGCCGACTTGAGTTTTTAACTTGTCCATACAAGTTGCGCGGGTGCAGCGCTGCGACCTGTTACTGCGAGTTTCAATTGTCATTTCATACGTGATTTCTAACATTATTAGTGCGTTGTTGTTTACTGTGTGCAGTTACTGTGTGTGGCAGGTCGAGCGGGATGCTTAGGTGGAATTGACAAAAAATTGGCGGAGAAAGAAGAACGAGTTAGGCAAAGACGATTGGAAGAAGAGGAAAGAAAGGTAAAACAAAGAGAGTTATTGGGTGTTGCATCTACTTCTTCGATAGATAGCTTGGAATGTCTGGAGAATTCGAATGAGGAACAGATTTCGAACTCTGAGCTTAGTACTCAGATTCCTTGCCCTGAAAAAAGTTCTAAAAGAGGCACGAAAAGTTTCATAACTCTTAAACTGGTAGCAGCTTTAGATCGATGCCAATTAAGCATAAGAGACTCAGTTTACATTCTCCATGCGGTTGTAGAAGCGCTTGGTCTGAACAGCGATGATTTTCCTATTAATAAATATTCGATTCAGCGAATTCGTACTCAGGCGAGAAAATCCAGGGCAGAAGCAATAAAAACTGACTTCCAGAATAATTTGCCTGACGTAGTCACAGTCCATTGGGATGGAAAACTATTACCTGGATTGGATGTACGAAGTTCAAAAGAAGAACGCTTGCCAATTCTTGCTTCATTTGACGATAGAGAACAGCTTCTTGCAGTGCCAAAATTAGAGAGTTCTTCTGGAAAACATCAAGCTAAAGCCATTTCAACTGCACTCTTTGACTGGAACCTCCATGATAAAGTACAGATAATGTGCTGCGATACAACAGCTTCAAATACTGGTGGTTTCAGTGGAGCTTGTGCTATTTTGGAGCAGACTTTAGAAAGGGAATTACTGCTTTTTGCTTGTCGTCATCATATTTATGAGTTGGTCCTTAAAGCTGTTTTTGAAACCAAGGTAAAGCAAATTACCAATAGCCCAGATATTCCAATTTTCAAAAAGTTAAGAGATAATTGGAAAAATATTAACACCGATAATATTGAGCCACCTCTGAATTTCGTTAAAGCACATATTGCTGAGACAAAAATTACATCTTTGTTAACTTTTTATAAGACAGAACTGGAAAAACCTTTTATTAGAGACGATTACCGCGAATTGGTGGAACTATGCGTTGTGTTCTTAGGAGGAGATACAGAGAATAAACTAAAACTCAGGGCCTGGAGCTATTTTTCAAAACCAAGACAAAAATGATTAATAATTTAAACAGAGATGAAAGTTCAGATTCCACCAAACGCTATATCCCATCGAAGGAAGAAATTACGCAAAATTTCTTTAGTAAGCTTAATATTTTCTTGTTTCTTTTTTCAAAGTTTCGTGGCTTAGTTTTTGCTTTTTTAAACTTTCTTTCAATTATGACGCTGGATGATTTTGTGACTCAAAGAAGCAAACAATTTCTATCTCGACTGCAGATCGACGACAGTTTTCTTCGGAAGGATGTACATATCTTCTTGGGGTGACAATCCTACTTTTTTTGGAAGCTAGAAGACGAATAAGTCGTTTGAAGGTCGTAAATGACACTGCTGAAAGAGCTGTTAAATTAATGCAAGATTTTAATGCACTTATCACGGCTGAAGAAGAGCAAAAACAGTTTTTGTTGCGTTGTGTTCAGGAACATAGAAATCTGTATTCAGACTGTAAAAAAACTATAATAAAGAGAAGTTACCCTAATTAATTATTATTATAATTTGTATTTAAATAAAAGTTTATGTTGATCTTATTTTATTCTTACTCATATTTACTTTATTTGTTGCATTTTAATTAGTTTTGGATCAAACCAAAATGTCAGGCCAAAACACCATTTTTTATTAAACTTTAGAGCTCGGTCGGCACGGGTTGCAATCATGCTACAAATATGAAATTTCATATTTAAGTACATTTTAGCATTTATAAAAAAAGTAGAGGGTATGCGTTTCGAAATTCTAAAAAAAAAATTTTTTTGCCATTAAGGGACACCCTAATGTATATATACCTATAGATGTTCAATAACTTGAACTTTCAATTACCTAATATTAATTTTTATCAATAGTTAAAAACGTTTCAGATGATTTAGCAACTGATCCCGAATACCGTATTGCTAATCGGAATGCTTCAAAGTTAATTCAGGGAAAAGAAATATATGTAACGGGCTTCAATGGTACAATAATCAGTATACCTATGAATGAAACTGAGCTCAAAAGCAACACCAATTTCACGGAACAGGGATGTGTACCAGCAATGGGTACGTATTTATTTATTACTTCTCCAAGTTGTATCGTGTGGTGACGGAGTAAGAATACAATTCACCATCCCTATAAGCATGGGTATGGTGACCGACGACTAAGCGATCTGATAAGCTCATCTCGCTTTTTTTATTGCCAACGGTGGCAAACGAGCAAGCAACACACTTGATGGTAAGTGATCCTGCCGCACATGGACCTTTGCAATACCAGGGGCACAGTCAGGCCGTTGCCTATCGTGAAGAAAATACTCTTCTTAAACCTCGTTTAAAGAAGGACATGTCATAGCGCTCGGGAAACACCAGCAGGTAGTTCATTCCATAGCCTGCACGTACGTGGGAGATATAATCGCTGAAAACGTACAGTTGAAGAACATAACGTTTCCAGGTGAAATGGATGAACCCTACTACGATGTCAAGTGGTACGTTGGTAGAATGGTGACGGTGGTGCCAAGTCAAACAGTTCCTCGGAGCACTCCCCGTGAAAGAGTCCGTAGAGTACACAGAGTGACTCAAAGTCTCTCCGCTGCTCCAGCGACTCCAATCTGTCCATAATATTGGAATCCCCGACGATTCGAACAGCACGTCTTTGCAGGGAGTCAAGTGGGTCTAGCTGATATTTGGGCACACCTGCCCAGAGATATGAGCAGTACTCCACATAAGGATGGACTTGTGCTTTCTATAGCACAAGACGCTGTCTTTATGTGAAGTACCGCCTGGCTCTGTTCAGAACGCCCAACTTTTTGCTTCTCTACAACTGAATCAGTTTTGTACTCTTATGCTGGATACGGCTGACGGTGTGGCGGTCTCATATAGAATCTTCAGCATTTAGTTATAACGAGGGTTAATTTGGCATTGCTGAAGGGAATGCTGCACCGCCCAAGTTTCGATTGCATCAAAGGCTTTCTCATTTTCCACAAATGCTAAATACAGGGGCTGTTTGTACTCCTCAATCTTCTATTTGCACAAAGATTAATATTTTCTGGGAATCGAAACTAACCTAGAAGTTGTCTACTTATGCCTCATCAGTGCAGTAATTTTTAAGATCTTTCATTTGCACCTTTTGATACGATGACGGAATAATAATACAATTTACCACTTTCTTCGACGCCTTTTACAAAAAGTCTAAAAACCACTGCAAACCACAAATTTTTGATAGTTTTTAATGGACTCACTCCGATTACTGTAACTCCTAGATTCACAGTGGTTTTCGTAAAAAAGTACAGCTTTTAACCGCCAGGAAATCCAGGAGAACGTTTTTAATTATCTTAGAACCGGCAACAAATGTGTACTTCCTACATCTTCATACTAATTATAAAATCGACCAATATTTACCTCTAGTCTCTAGTCTGCGAAGGCTCCATAGAATATGATGTACATATAATATTTATAGAGAAGGAAAAGTCCAAATAAAAACCTACATCAACACGTCCATGTTATACCAAGTTAATTTTGATCCTATTGTGAAGAAGGCCTCAGCTTAATAGTGAAACGTATATGATGTTACACTAAAGATAGGTAACATAAAAATAAAAGGAATAAATGTGTAAAGTATATTATAATTAATAATAGAAGATATATAATAATGAAGTATAGTTAAAAATACAACGGGAGTGGGTTCGTTGGTCTTTCGAGATATTTCCTAGGCTCTGCACTGACAATGAATGGAAAACATTAATCTCCTTACGCTTGTTGCCCGTAGAGAACTGCAGCAAAGAAGATGAGGAGATCTGCAAGTCGGCTCCGGGGGGATAGACAATTAAGTCTAATCTTAAAAGCCTATAATCATTTAAGGGTGGGCAATGAGTATATGTCCACCATACGATCACCGTGACTGTAACTCCGCGATAAGCGAGAAGCTACTGATTCCGTCATAGATTGCTTGCAAATCAGTAATCCAAGGTGGGACAGTCACGGTTTATAGCGAAGCGGAAGGACATAAATAACACAATTAAAAGAAATACACTACAACTTTAACACATTTACATATGAACATATGAAAATAATATTCTACATATAATAACTAGTGAGCAAATGATGTAGGTATACGTTAAATGATTGCTTAAAAACTACTATTACTATACAATAGGAAAAGATTAATTACATTTAAAATCTACATGCTGCTAGTATTATTCTATGGCTAGGAAAGGCTCAGGATCTAAGATTACCCATTTGTATTACATAATAGCTATTAAGCCAATAAAAGCACAACTTACCCTATAGCGGGGTTTTAATATCCACGAACGGTTACTTAGATTGAAGGATTATCACGATATATAATTTAGTAAATATTGGATATAGAAGAATAATAATATATAGTTAAAACTCTTTTCCAGTACCCGTATTTGACTGCAACAAATAAAATTTACAACGAAACCAAAATAATGACCGTTAGGCAACTCTATACTTATAGCACATGTATTCTAATCAGAAAAATTATTAATAAAAATATTAATATTAGTTTATCATTTACAAAGCATTCACAAATTAGTAAACGCAGCACTCGTCGAGCTAGCCTATTGGTACTATCAAAGGTACGAACAAATTATGGAAAAAGAAACATCACGTTTGAAGGAGCACAATTGTACAATAAACTACCTCCACATATCAAATCTTCCGTGTGGTGACGGAGTAAGAATACAATTCACCACCCCCTAACTTGCCCGTGGGTGATCGTACGAGATGACTAAGGGATATAAAACGCATATAACATCTATGCGAGAGAAGGAAAACTCGAAATAAAACCCTATACCAACACGTCTGACCAGCGTGGTATAGTAGGTCAATGACCCTTCCATTATGGAGGAGGCCCGAGCCCAACAGTGGGACGTATATGGGCTGAGATGATGATGATGATGATGACATATAAAAAATGTTAATTCGTTTAATGTATTCAAATATAAATTATTACGTTATATACAAGAAAAATTCCTAATTTGATTTGGACACATCAAATGAATGCTCAAGAAAGCTTTGTAACCTGATTGATTTTACTAGTTATTACTTTTTATAATCATTGTTCTCATGTAAGTGACCTGTGTCTTTTTGAGAATAAATTCTTAAACCTAATATCCACAAATAGTTACTTAGGTTGAAAGATTATCACAATATATAATAACTTAGTAAATATTGGATATAGAAGAATAATATAGGATTTATAATGAGGGTGTTTTAACGGACGCCCGAGTAGTTATAGCGATCGTTGGTGTGAAGTGAGTCATGAAGCGGCCAGCGCGGTAGGGGTAATCGAAGCGAAGTTCGTGCAGCCTCTGCGTTTAGTGCCTACTCGCGAGTTATTATTACAGCAATGTAACAATGAACAGAGATGATGATATATTAAATTAATGTATGTGTTTGATAAAATTGATTCGTTTCGCAGGTACACACTTTTACTATAATATGAGAAATACATTGGAATGCAGTGTGGATACCATATTGATATGGTTCGCTTTGGTGTCCGAGGGATGGTGCGTGGGTACAGGTTTCTCATGGTTTGGCAAATACACTATCGCTTCTGACAAAATAGACATTTTTGAAATCGCCAATGAAGCAATAATCAAGGTATTCTTAACCCTCAACGCAAAAAGGGGTGTTGTAAATTTGATATGTATTTGTATGTCTATGTATCTGTGTGTCTATACATATATCTATGTATGTGTGTCTCTGTGTATCGGTGTGTCTGTCTCTAGCGTTATAGCTTTTAAACAAATAGACCGATTACGATTTCTATTTGTTTAAAAGTTAATGTAATCGAGTATGTTTTTAACCACAATTTATGAAAATCTATTTAGGCATTTCCAAATTATTATTTCTTTCTGTTGGTTATCGTAGAGATCTTAGGCAACTAATGACGATTTAATTAATTTTCAAATAGGTATAATTGACCTAAAATTTGAGACAACCATAATTATATGACGGTGCTACTGAGCTACTCTAATGATGGAGATCGAAGGTAGAATCCAAAATCTTGACTATTAGTAAGTCCATCAAGTTAACTTGTTCTGTTCATTTCTTCTGTCAACAATGGCCAGGTGCTTAGTGCTTTACTATTTAGATTTTTTCCCTTTGTGTCACAATTGCACATTTTTTTTAAAATTTAATTGAAACATAACTATTTGTAAATATGTTCCAGCCAACCATGCATTAGCCTATTGAAGTCTACTGTCGGGTCTTCTTGCAGGTGATTGATAGCATAATCACCAAGTTTGGTGGCCTTTTTAAATATGGATACAAATTACGACCACACTTGGAACAACAATTAGTGAATAGAACAAAATATTTTCCTGCATGAGAACAACGATTCTCGGAGCCCCTTTAATATATTAAATGACTCTTAATAACTTTTGTATGTTGTGTGTTTACAGATAACCGTACCTTATGCTCCTGAATGTATTTACAATTATACCTACTACCCTGGAGTATTTACAAGTCACACCATGTTTTTAGATGATCCTCGTGAATTATCATGTTCAACTTAATTAGAAAGAGTAACAGCATCCGTACTGCACCAAACACTGTACATTTCTACCTCCAATGTATACATACGTATAGCAATCTAGAGTCCATACTGGACTGCAGGTCTTGATAGCGAGAATAACTGTCTTCTCTCTTCTTTCTATGAGAAAATAATGGATTTGAAGAGTGTATTCTACACTCTCGTTGCTAACCAGCAAATAACATCAATATGAAATATGATAGGAATTAATGTCTTTTATCGACGTCAAGGACTTTTTATGTCGGGATGCATAATCCATTCCGTTCGAGGTCACGAAAGGGCGATGCGCGACTCCATAACCCACTATATTCCTTCCCGTTCACCATTGAGCCGACGACTGGTACAAAGTTCCTTGACATCTGTGATCAGACCGTCGGGTTACATTTGCCGGACTATGCCAACGGCTCCCAGGGCATCACCTCCATGCGGTTAACCTCTCTGCGAGTGACTGACTATTTGTCAGTCCAATCACCTGCGACTTTGGCTAGGGCAACATAGGGCGCAGAGACTTGCGCTTGCGCCGTCCAAGACACGGGTGGCGGAATGTGTTGCCGGAGATGAGTTCGTCCAGGCGACTATATCGTAGAAGGCGGCGACTGCGTCCAAGTTTCTGACGCTGTCGAGCATTGTTTTAGTGATTGACGGTAGCGTCAGGTCGACACCGATGACTGCGATGAGTTTACGGCGCTTCTCTGCCTACGACCTTGGGCAGGTACTTGGCGATCAACCG
Organism: Lymantria dispar; assembly: GCA_032191425.1. Classification (NCBI taxonomy): domain Eukaryota; kingdom Metazoa; phylum Arthropoda; class Insecta; order Lepidoptera; family Erebidae; genus Lymantria; species Lymantria dispar. The sequence goes on along the minus strand of CM063451.1, from coordinate 2,887,254 downwards.
TACCCCGTTATTATCTGCACCAGTCGGAAGGATCAACACTATAGTTTAAAATATCTTTGTATAAAAACAATTGCAGCTTAGAATAAAATATATGATTTAAAATTAAAAAAAAAATGTAGTTTTGTACAGTGTAATAAAGAATTTAAGGAACTAAATTAGTTTTATTTTTCGTCCCTTTTTCATACACGATGTTTTTAATCTTGACTAGAGATTATTACCTACTTTCTTACTGATACATCATATGCTCAATTGTTCCTACTACGTCTCAACGTTCAGTTCCTAATTTTTTCATCATTGGCGCATATTTTAAACATCCTCTAATATAATTCCCTATTTTATTCATTCTCGTCACACCACACATCCATTTAAACATTCCAGTCGCTACATGCAGTCGTATCTTATCCATCGCTTATGGTTCTCAATATGCTGATCCATATAGTATAGCAGGTCTTGTTAGGGTTTTGTAATTTTTCCCCTTTGAGGGGTAGCCAGGAATCGCAAATTGTACCCGTGACTCGTGACCTGAAAAGATAAATAGGAGATGGAGATATATAAGACCATTACAATAAATATATTTTTTTTTGAGGGTGGGTTGCGGTTGGCGCGCTCCTCGCTCCACTGCATCCGGGGCAACAGAGAGGCGTAAGCACGCATACCCGTAACCCACGTGTGACACGTCGCCTTCGTTGTTGGACTGACCACCGGAGCAGGGTAACTTGTCGTCAGTGGTCGGCCCGACGGAATACTCCTTGAGGAGTACCCTTCCATCGATCAACGTCCCCCCCTCAGGGAGGACATCGGTCTTTCCTCACGCGGTCGGCCTAGGGTGACGAACTAGTCTGTCACCCGCAGAGAGGCTAATCGCGCGATGGTGTCCGACGTCCCCGAGGGGGAACGTCCAGAGAAGAGGGTACCCCGCGACGGGAGTATTCCGTCGGGCCGACCACTGAAGACAAGTTACTCTGTACCGGTGGTCGGCCCAACAACGAAGGCGACGTGTCACGGGTGGGTCACGGGGCTGTGCGCTGCTCCTCTGTCGCCCCGGACGGATCCGGGCCGCGGGTGCGCTGACCATAGCCTCCCTATAAAAAAGAAGTGAACAATACGTATGACTATGTTAAATCTTCCTTGGTAGTCATCACAGAGCTTCGTGTGGTGCACGCCGTTAACCCTACTCTTTACACAGCTATTTCTGGCCTTTCCAGGCCAATTAAACAAAATTCCCCTCTGAACTGGACTGCCATGGGCTCTTCAGGTTAGAGTTCCGAGGCTACATTTTAAGTTCTCTCCTTGGGGCATGACCGGAGTTTTGGTAGGTAAAGGGAGTGGAATGGGAAAGAAGAAATCTATTGTGAAGGAGTCGAGTCTAGCGCGTCTTGTTAGGACGGAAGGTAGATCCTCGGATGTCGGCCTTTGTTCGAGGGTCGTGCGTATCAAGATCAACGCTTCGACCCGCCGTAACTTGTTTGAAACGAAGCGTCTGATGTCCTTTTTCTCGACTTTGAGATCCCTAGGTGCAATTCTTCACGAGGTGAAGTAAGCGGTGATGGTACGTAATATAATGTACTATACAATACGATGGTGTTAGCAGTTTGCTTCACAATTAGTTTTATTTTAATGACTGTAGTCGTTGGCCGCAGGTGACTATGATTACTTTAATCGGATTAAATGGGAGAAGCGTTGAGGGCTCACAACTCAACCCACAATAAGCTTTCTTTTTTTTATGTGAAACATCTATAGGCGAGGGTGACCGTGATCGTCGCGTGGCGTTTAACGCCACGCCTCGCGGTCCCCTATTAATTAAATATTAAATAAATATTTGGATGCATATATCTACATTTTTGTAACGAAACCATGGGTCGATTTAAAATTTTGTACAATGCCATCTAGTGAACTCAAGGTAAATTGTTACTTATATTGTATTTTAATGAAAATAAATGTTTATTGAATAAAAATCATAATTTTTTGGAAAAAATCGCGTTATTTTATTAATGCTTTATGCCTTAGTTTTATCGTATTAGTTCCTGTCGTAATCTAATATTCTTTTATGCATATACATATACTTTGTTTTATAAATTAATGTAAAATTCTCTAACTTAGTAATATAAATATACCAGTAGGTATGGTATTTAGTTTACTTTCAGCTACGAAAACTGGAGAACCGTTGTTTTATAGGCTTTTATTAGTTTTTGGTGTATATATATTTTTTTCTTTGTATATTACCGACTTTATAGGAATTGGATTTTGACTCACTTTAAACAGTCAAATTTCATTTAAAAGTTGAAAATTTAAGGAGAACCGGACCAATGACGTTAAAACTATTTAAATAGCTTGTCTTATTATCATTACAGGATTAAAATTTTTTTATTAAATATTTTTGTATTAAATATATTGTCCGTGTGGTGACGGAGTAAGAATACAATTCACCACCCCCTATCTTACCCGTGGGTGATCGTACGAGACGACTAAGGGATATAAAACGCATATAACATCTATGCGAGAGAAGGAAAACTCGAAATAAAACCCTATATCAACACGTCTGACCAGCGTGGTATAGTAGGTCAATTACCCTTCCATTATGGAGGAGGCCCGAGCCCAACAGTGGGACGTATATGGGCTGAGATGATGATGATATTGAAGCTGAGAGTTGGTCGTTAGCTCGATAAATGCCGCCATTTCTGTTTCCTAAATCACACTCTTCGTGCGGAAAGAATGTCTGTGAACGGATGAAAGCATTTCATTTTTTATAGGCTTTTATTAGTTTCAACTGTATATTTATTTGTTTGTATGTCACCAATTCCTTAAGGATTGGATTTTGACTCACTTTAAACAGCTTGTCTTATTATCATTACAGGATTAGAGAGTTCTTTATAAAATATATTGTAGATTAGAGTTGGTCGTTTGCTCAATAGATGCCGCTATTTCTGGTTTATAAATCGCAAATTATATCAAGCTACGTTTTAGAGGGTTCATTTCGTTTGTACTAAATGACGTTACCATAAATATGAGTCGTAAAGTCAATTTTAAAATGGATAATTTATTCGATACGATACCTACCAAAAAGTACTTATTGACTAAAATATCGAATACAAAAGTATCGGTATCGAAAGAAAAGTACTCGATACCTAAAGATAAAGTAAATAAAAGTACTCGATACTTTAAACAGTACGTTACTTATCTTTCGATACTATTTGTGAGTTCAGTATCGATACTTTATATTCGATATCGTGTCTCTACTCGTACAAAATAGTTTCGATGTTTCACATTTGTCAGGCGTCCTGAGCGACGGCTCACTTTTTATGTGACTAACCAGCACTATGGGTGAGCGTGAAGGACTTTTAACCCGGACACAATAAGCCTGAACAAATCAGTTTTATTATACCCACGATCCGTCTTAATATCGCGATGCAGTATTTTATACAATGCTAGCTGTATAGGCTAAAATTATATAATGTTTTTTACTTAGATATCCTTAAAGCCATCTGATATTAAAAATAAGCCTTATTCTATAAAAACGGCTACAAAAAAGTTTGATTTTATTTCTAAATATATTATAGAAAATATAAGAGATCTTTGCGATAAAGTTTCTTTAGTCAAACTTCAGCTGCGCGTTCGTGGGTTTCTTGAAGTTTTTAAGTTTAGTTTAGTTGCTTTTGCAGTGATATTTAGGCAAGTATAACTTAGTAACTTGTATAATTCCAAACTTAATCTACATACCTTAACGACAGAAGAATTTATTTTATCGATGTTCTGACGGCCAACATATGAAACTAAATATAGATCACAAAATCCAGAATAAATAAATTAGCAGATTTCACACCTCGGCACCTCCCGCTGCACAGGCGGTGGAGGATATCAGTATAGAGCATGTCCCTTCTGACCCACCCACTTCTCCATCTCTTTCTGTTAGAAGACTGCTTCGCAGAAGGAGCTAACCGCATCCCAGTTCTTGACATTGCCAAGCATTATCTTAGCGATGGCCTTGTGGTCCTTGAGTAGGTGCGGCACCCGTATTATTATCAAAATCGCAGTGCCCGAGGTAACCACTCCTACAGCATCGGCTTGGAAGGCCTCCACGTTTTGAATTTCGTCTCTCCAGCCAGAATATCCCACGGGCAATAACGTTCCGGCGGGAAATGATAACACTAATACATTAAGAAGATAATCATTGTATTACGAGAGATTTTACAAAAATATAATTAATCTACATAAATTACGTCCATATCAATTCAGGAAAACAAATTGTGAATCCTACAAAGTATTATCCTTCCGGAACTTGAACTTGTGACACTTTGCACAGCAGGTCGGTATCCTAACCACCACCACCATTCTACCAACGTACCACTCGACATCGTAGCAGGATTCATCCATTTCACCTGGAAATGTTATGGTGTTCAACTGTACGTTTCAAGCGATCATTTCTTCCACGTACGTGCAAGCTCTGGACTGAACTACCTGCTGCTGTATTGCCCGAGCACTGTGACATGTCCTTCTTTAAACGAGGTTTAAGAAGAGTATTTTCTTTACTGTAGGCAACGGCCTGGCTGTGCCCCTGGTGTTGCGAAGGTGTGCTGCTTGCTCGTTTGCCACCAACGGCAATAAAAAAAAATCCACGAGTAATATAAAGGTTGGTAGTATTCATAGCCGCTACCAGACAGTATTGGAAAAACTTGCATACCGATTTAAGATATACTGCATGAAGGATCGTTAATAAGTATGTTTAACACTACGTTTTGATTATTAATTGATGCTGTTCTTACTCTTGCATTCAGTAGCTCTATTGTAATGAACGTCACTTGATTCTACATACTATAGGCAAACCTTAGTAGTAGTTTTGTCACCGGCCGCCTACCTGACGTCAACCTACCTTACCTACCTTGATAACAGGTTGATGATGAGAAAAAAACCTGGCAGCACAACATGTATTTTACCATATATTTTAACATACGCATCTCTGTAGCGTGCACTTTTTTCTCTTCAGTATGTTTTAATACCAACAAGTTATGTACTTTAATTCAAATTACAATAGGTATACTAATAGCTGTCTTGCTCTTAAGTGTCATAAAAGATGATTAAAGGATATAATCATATGCTAGAGAAGAAAAACTTGAAATAAAACCCTGTGCCAACAGGTCGGTTCAACGTGGTATTTTAAAAGCTACTTTACGGCGCGTTTGTATTTGATTTTTGATTGCCCGACGTTTCGAACACTTTATAGCGTTCATGGTCACGGATAGACTAAGATGTCTCACGTCTAACAGGTCATCGTTATGACAGAGATTCATATCGATCTACCCGCTACAGACATTCGTAAGTACTTACTTATGAGGCGCTGAGTAAGTTCCGCGCGTGCCCCGGGCCAGACGGTGTAACCAACCGGGTGCTGGCCCTAGTCTTTGAGCACCTGTGACCAGGCCTCAGGAGACAGTATGGCGCTTGTTTAGCGGCCGGGCAGATCCCTGGGTATTAGAAGGAGAAAAGGCAGGTGCTCCTGCCGAAGCCAGAACTGCCGATGCGAGTAATCTGTTGGGGAGGATCCTGGCTGCCCATATCGGGCGGCACCTCAGCGAGGTCGGCGTCGATCTATCGGACGCCCAGCTTAGATTCAGGAGTGGGTGTTCGACGAACGCGGCCTTAGTGAGCCTGAGGGCCGTGGACACAGAGGCGGTCGCTGGATGGCCCTGTATGGCGCACCTGTGTGAGAAGGGTCCCTGATCATACGTCACAAGAGAACCCTAAGGTTCTCTCTCACCCTAAGGTCACAAGAGAACCCTAAGGTTCTCTTGTGGCGCTCACAGAGGGCCATGGTGGTCAGGGCCATACGCGGATGCCGCACGGTCGCGACAGAGGCAGTGTGTCTGTGGGCCGGAACTCTTCCGTGGGACCTGGAGGTGGAGATGCTCGCCGAACTTTACCGGCGGGTGTCGGAGATGCGCTGTAGGCACGGCTCAGTCTCGCTCAGCCTTTATTGCATTTCCTATATTGAATTTCCTCGCCTTCGCCATTGAGCCGGCCACCGGTAGCGAGTTACTTGTCGTCCGCGGCCCACCCTTTCGGGAACTCCTCCTCCCCTCCAGGAACGACAGTCATCCTCACGCGGTTAGCCTCTCTGCGGGACTATTCCCTGGTCCAGTCACCCGCGGCTTCAACTAAAGCGGCATCAGGCGAAGGTACTCGCGTCTGCGGCACCTGAGTCGCCGACGGCGGCTTGTGTCGCCCTTTTTTTTTTTTTTATGGGTGGGCTATGGTATGCGCACGCGCGGTCCAATTCAAGATTGTGTCGCTCTAGAAGATTTCCTTACGCACACACTTCGCCGCCTCCTTCTGTGAGATGACTGCTTCACAGAAGGCGGCAATCGCGTCCCAGTTCCTGGCGTAGTCGAGCATCTCCCTAGCGATGGCCAGCAGCGTCGTGAGATGACCGCCTGGCGGGACGACACCCGCCGCAACGTCAATGCCCGTTGAGCAGTTCGGCTGGAGAGGCCTCACGGTGTTCGGACCGCTGAGCTCTTCCGGCCTGTGTTGATGGAATGGTTAGGTCGGCGACACGGAGTGCTTGCCTTGCCTTCCGATTGGTGTAGGTATTGACGGAGCACGGTTGTTTCGCGAAGTACCTGCACACAGCTGCACGGAGAGTATACCGTCCTGCCAGCACTGCGATTGCGACGAGGACACGGCGCAGCACACGCTCGAAGTGTGCACGCAAGCGCAGGCACGAGTACCTGCGCCTGATGCCGCCCTACCTGAGGCCGCGGGTAATTGGACCGAGGAATAGTCCATCACCCACAGAGAGGCTAACCGTGCGAGGGTGTCCCGAGAGGAGTGTTGGAGTTCGAGGGGAGGGTACCAGAGAGGGTACCCCGCCGGGCTGGCCACGGACGACATATCATAGTCTCATCACTGCAGTTTATATACGTTTCACTGCTAGGCTTGAGTCTCTAACACAAAGAAGGAATATTGACCTAGTATACCACGCTGGTTAAATAAATTGGTATAGAATTTTCTTTCGAGTTTTAATTCTCTTGCATAGATATTATATGCAGATTATATCCGTTACTCGTTTTCTACAACACCTATTGGCAAGATGGGATTGTGAATTTTATCGCTAAGAGACGAAAATTTTAAACAATAAAATACAACTGTCTAAATTTATCGTGTTTGAACAATTGATACACATATGAACATTATATTTTTAAGATTTGTTTGATTAATATATACTTACATTTCATTATGTAATGGAACTTGGAATTTGTCATTTGTATAACAATACTTTTCATGTAAATAGTGATTTACGTATGTATAAAAATAATTATGAGATTCAACTGTAATACACATTCAATTTGTACAGTTGGTATCAAGAACAAATTAAAAATCAAGTGTCTAGATAGAAAATTTAAATAGGCTGGAATAAATAAGCCTAACAGAAAATTTTTGTTAGTTTGATCACCCTGCTCTCTTTTCAATTCAAGTAATTGAAAAGAGAGCAGGGTGAAAAATCTAGGTAGACGCATATATGTACCTTTCTTGCATCATTTTTTCTTTTTTTTTTTATGGGTGGGCTACGGTAAGCGCACGCGCGGTCCAGTCCGTCCGGGGTGATGAAAGGACGGCGCGCGGGCCCATAACCCACCCGTACCCACGTCCCCTCGTTGTTGGGCCGACCACCGGAGCAGATGTGACTTGTCGTCAGTGGTCGGCCTGACGGAATACCCTTTCGGGTAACCTCACCTCTCGACGTCCTGGGATGTCGGGCGCCTTGGCGCGGTCAGCCTCTCTGCGGGTGACGGACAATTCCCCGGTCCGATCACCCGCGGCCTCGGCTAGGGCGGCATTAGGCGCAGATACTCGCGCCTGCGCCGCCCGAGTCGCCGGCGGCGGAACGTGTCGCCGAATAGGATCTCTACTCGCACACGATCCGCCGCCTCCTTCCGTGAGATTACGGCCTCACAGAAGGCGGCGACCGCGTCCCAGTTCCTGACGCTGACGAGCATCTCCCTGGCGATGGTCGGCAGCGCCAGGTCGGCACCGATAATTGCGACGAGTTCACGGCGATCCCGCTCCCATGCAGCACACTCCTCGAGCGTGTGCTGCGCCGTGTCCTCGTCGTAACTGCAGTGGTGGCAGGACGGTGTGCTCTCCCTCCTGACAATCTTGTGCAGGTACTTCCCGAAGCAACCGTGCCCCGTCAGCACCTGCACCAGTCGGAAAGAAAGCACCCCGTGCGTCCGCTCCAACCACTCCATCAGCACCGGCCGGAGGGCCTCGACGGTCCTAACACCGTACCGAGGACTCTCCAGCCGGACTGCCCAACGGGCAAATCCCTCCAACCACCCATGGCCTTTTCGACATCTTGGTCATACAGGCCGAATCATCGAGATACATGTGCACACCATGCTCTTTGCGTAAGTATGCACATGCTTCTTGAATCTCTACAAGTTATTCAACTTTCTTCATCCTTTGCCCTGTGTCCTTCTCCCTGTATAACTAGGGCGGACAGCACATGGTACGAACTTCGTCGTCCGCGGTATTCCTGCTAGCTAGCCACATTTACCCGCTACTCTGGCTGCCATCTTGGCTTATCCTGCCAACCTGGTCTTCAAGCCGGCGGGCCTTGTACCAGGCGTGCGCGAATTCCCGTAACTGCCGGTAGTTCGCCTCCGAAGCCACGAGATCCGTGTAGTATACCGGACCTTCTCCATCGCGATGTATCCCCGAGAGCATCCCCGACCTAATCTCATCATAGAGGGGACATGCCCACAGAACGTGGTGCATGTCCTCATCCCCCTCGCCGCAGCTACATTCCGCGTGAGCTCCTAGCCCTAAATTGTACAGCCGCCTGCGAAAGCACCCATGACCCCCCAGTAATTGGGAGGTTTCATAGTCCGGCTCGACCCAAGTCGCCTTGAGGCGAGCCGCCACGTCCGGAAAAAACCGATACGTCTCCCTCCCCTTGTCCTCGCGATCCCACCGCGCCTGCCACTGAGCAACAACATCCGTCCATATAGCCCTCCGCCTATCCCCATATTCCTGCCTAGTCGCGTCCTGGCGCGCCGCCGCTGCTCTCCCAGCACGGATGACCTCCAGGTCGGCCGGCAGTACCCCACCTATGACCGGCAGGGCAGCCGTACTGGTCGTGCGATATGCCTTGGTGAGCAGAACGAGCGCAGCCCTCTGCGAGCGTAACAACGCGCTCTTAACCGCGTAGAGACCGGCTCTATGGAACCATACATCCGCAGCATACGCAATCGTCGCCACATATGTCCCGTGGTACAGGGTCTTAAGGGCCCTGTAGCGAACGCCCCACGAAGACGCCGAAATACGGGCCACCTTACCAAAGCACTTGGCCGCTCGCTCGCCAATCGAGTGCGCATGCTGCGTGAAAGACAGACCCGCGTCCAGCACCACCCCCAGAACAGTAGTCCACTTGACGTCCCTGACAGAGCTCCCCCCAAGACGTATTGTGGGAGGCCTCTGGAAACGCCCCCTCAGCGTCATACTCGCTGACTTACCCGGGGAGAAGTCCAGCCTATTCCGGGCCCCCCACTCTCCAACAGCCTGTAAAACGGCCGCCGCGTTGGCCTCAATGCCCGCCCTGGAGTTTGCCCCAATCAGGACCGTCAGGTCGTCGGCGTATGCTACCATTCTGGTCCCCCCCGGAAGCGGTAGCCGAAGCAGGTCATCCATGAGCAGGTTCCACAGAGCCGGCCCCAAGACCGAGCCCTGCGGACATCCCATAGTAGAGGTCTTCCACACCACCTGGTCGCCCGCACCCATACCCACGCGCCGACCTGCGAAGTACCCAGACAACATCCGATAGATATTGCCCGGGCATCCCCTGGCCTTCGCTTTCAGCAAGATCATGGGCCACCAGGCGTTATCGAATGCCCCCGAGATGTCCAGGAAGATAGCCTGCAGGTATTTAGTATCTGCAGAGTTAACCGCGCCCGTAATGCTCAGCAAAGCCGAAGACGTAGATCTCCCCAGCGTAAAACCATGCTGTGAGGTCGAGATTCCCCTAGTAATCCCCGGTGCACACTTTAACATTACGCGTTCCAACAATTTACCCAGCACAGGTAACATCGTAATAGGGCGGTAAGCCTTAGGATCGGATAGAGGCCTGCCATTGCCCTTAGGCAGTACGAGTAACCTACCAATCTTCCAGACGGCTGGGAAGGTACCTTCGCATACGCATTTACCCATTACCAACGTCAACTCGGACGACGCTGCGCACCAAATGTGACGCAGCATGCGTGCGGTGATCCCATCAGCACCCGGTGCAGTGTTGGGCAGCGCTCTAACTATTCCTCCCAATGCAGCCTCCGCAGGCGGCAGTGCATCCCTCCCGGACGGCATACATATAGCCGCAACCCTGACCTGACGGTGGTACGCAGTGTCCCGTGACAGTATGTCGTCAGGACACAGAGCCATCATCAGGTCTTTGATGGCACCCCGTAGGTCACCCTGTTGACGACCCGCATACGCGATCCCATGAACCACATTGGGAGGCGGCCTTGTTCGGCCAGTAGCTTCACGATAGGCCGCGCCCCAAGGGTTCTCATTCGCGGAGTCCGCAAGGCTCCTGAAATGTTCGATTTCCGCACGCTTCATCGCAATCCTGTAGCTGCGGCGGGCCCTACACATATCAGCTCTGGCTGATATCGCGGCAAAGCCATCGGTGGTTCCGCAACCCCTATACCGGCGGCGGCTGCGAGAGTAGGCCTTCCTGAGCCTGTCCAGCTCTGGGGTCCACCATTCATAGCCCCGATCCTGGGTGTTACCCGCAATACCCAGGGTAGACTTCGCCACCCGTAAAACCATAGCCTGGAAGCCCAACGGGCAATGACTTCTAGGCGGGCGTCGACCCGCCAGGCGGTGATCTCTTTGATGGAGACCATGCCGCCGCGGACGCGCGTCTCCGACACCCGCCGATAAGTGTCGGCGAGCATCTCCGCCTTCAGGTCCCACGGGGGAGTTCCGGCCAGGAGGCACGCTGCCTCCGTCGCCACCGTGCGGTAACCCCGTATGGCCCTGATCGCCATGACCCTCTGTGGTCGCCACAGGAGGGCCCTAAGGCGAACAGTCAGGGACCCCGCCCACACCGGTGCGCCATACAGGGCCATCGACCGGATCACCCCACGTACAGCTGTCGGCACGTAGCGCTGGGTCCGCCCACATTCGGCATCAGCCGCGAAAGGGCGGACGCCGCGCCGACAAGCCGGGGAACAAGTTGATGGAGATGCTTCCGGAACCAAAAATGCCCGTCGAGCACCAGGCCCAAGTACTTCATGTGGGCCTGGATGCTGATGGTGACCGACTTCACGGTGATTGAAGCGCAGGCGGGAGGCTCGGCGGTACGGAGGCCATGGAACAAAAGGGCCTCCGTCTTTTCCAGGGCTACCTTCAACCCCAGCGCTTCGATCCGTCTGACAATCTCCTCGGTGCCGACAGTTGCCAGGCGTGCCGCCTCCTCTAGCGTCCCGCCCTGGGCTGTGACGAGTGTATCGTCGGCGTAGCAAATTACGCCCAGCCCGGGTGGGAGGCTTCCTCTCAACGCCCAGTCGTAGCCGATGTTCCACAAGGTCGGACCCAGAACCGACCCCTGCGGGACACCGCACGTCATGGGCGTTCGCACAACGTCCCCTACTCGGTCAACGTAGAGGACGCTGCGCCCCTCCAAGTAGTCTGCCACCAGCCGCCTGAGGTACACGGGCACCCTGTGATACCTCAGTCCCTCCCTGATGCAGCTGAATGGCACACTGTTGAAGGCGTTGGCGACGTCCAGGGACACCGCCAACAGGACTCCTCCGCCGGTGACGGCCTCCGCTACCACGGCCTTCAGGCGCAGTAGGGCCGCGATCGTCGAACGCCCTCTCCGAAAACCAAACTGGAGTCCGACAGATCGGGCCCGACGCTCACGAGGTGCCGCTCGATGCGGGCAGCCAGCACCCTCTCCAGCAGCTTGCCCGCATCATCGAGCAGCACGATGGGTCTGTAGGCCGAGGCCGACTCGGAAGACCGTCCCGGCTTCGGCAGGAGAACCAGCCTCCCCTCTTTCTAGCACTCAGGGAACTGCCCGGACGTCAAACAGGCGTCGAACAGTTCCCTGAGGCATGGTCCCAGATGCTCGAAGACCAAGGCCAGCACACGGTTCGGAATACCGTCGGGCCCGGGGGCGGTGGATTTCACTCGCATACGCGCCACCGCCGCCCCCATTTCCGGCTCCGTGATGGGCGGAGCACTTTCATCGTCGGCCTCCCGGTCGCTGTCCGGCAAAGCCATGCCCGGGGGCGTGTGCTCCGCCCGCCGTGGAAAGAGGTCCTCGACAACTCTGGTGAGGAGGCTGGGCTGGAGAGTCTTGGTGAGGGGGGGGGCCCGCCCGCGGAGCTTGTTCAGCACTGCAAGGTAGGGGCGACCCCAGGGGTCACGCTCGAGACTGTCCAACATCTCCCGCCGACTAACGTCCTTGGCGGTACAGACGGCCAGCCTAAAGGCAGACCGCGCACTGCGGTAAGCCTCGTACAGCTGGCCCTCCCGCTCAGCGTCGCGGTGACGTGCTCGGCTGCGGGTGTAGGCCCTCCGGGCACGTATGCACGCGGCCCGAAGGTCCGCCAATTCTTGGGACCACAAGGGGACCGCACTCTTCGGGGGCAGACGCCGCACACGGGGCATAGCCGCATCGCAGATCTGCGTTAACGCACAGCGGATGCGGCCAGCCTCGGCATCCACCCCGTCCGCCATGGGCGGTGAGGACAGCCACGACTGAACGATGGCTGCCTCCGCCAACAGGTCCCGATCCAATCGACCCACAGCCCACCGCGGAAACGCAGGAGCTCCGTCCGCCGTGTGACCCCTGCTGGGCTGCAGGAGGGTCCGGGAGACCTCTATCCGGATGTATTGGTGGTCGGATAGGGTCTCAACCTACTCCTGGACGCACCAGCTCCTCACACGTGCTGCGACATTAGGGCTAGCGAACGACAAGTCCACTATCGACCCGCCCTGCTGCCGCACGCACGTTTGCACCGAGCCCCTGTTCAGCAAACAGAGGCCCAGTGCCGCCGCCCACTCTTCGACCGCCCGCCCGCGGTCATTCGTCCTGGGGGACCCCCACGCCGTGGACTTGGTGTTGTAGTCCCCCAGAACGAAGACTTGGCGCGGTGCCAGTCGCCGTATCGAGGCCCCATGGATGGTGAGGAAGGCCCCGAAATCCGTCGCGCTCCTGTTCGGGGAGAAGTAAATACCAAATAGCGTGACCTCTCCCCATTCCGCCGCGACATACCCGTCGCCCCTGTCCTTGAGCAACAAAGGCGGGGAATGCCACGACGTGGAGGCGACGATTGCCACAGAGCCGTCACTGCTGCCCAGCCAATTGGGCCGGTCAGGAACCACGTACGGCTCCGCGGCTACGGCTGCACCGATCAACCACTCCGCCATGGCTTGCAGGAAAACGTCCTGTGCCTCGGCGGCATGGTTGAGGTTGGCCTGCAGGAGGTGGTAAGATTCGGCCGCCATTAGTGGGCCGTATCCATTACCTCCTCCACGCTGGCGGGCGATCGGGTCGCGCTAGAGGCGGGAGCGGCCGGGATCGTCGGGCCGCTCCGTCCCTTTGGGGCCGAAGCCGGGGGTCTGCACTCCCTGCCCCCATGCGGTGCTTGGCGGGCCTATTGCCCGCCGCACACGCGGGGCAGTGGGGAGTGGCGGCGCACGATGCCGCCTTATGCCCGGGTTGACCGCAGCGGAAACAAAGGTCGCTGCAGTCAAAGCAGTTAGTGCATGTCGGCCGAGTGTGTCCGACCGCCATGCACTTGTAGCACCTCGCAGGCCGGGACTCCAGCACGGTCACCCGCGCCGAGCTCCAGCCCACGAGGAGCCTGCCTGAGTCGGCCAATTGCTTGGCTGACTCCACCGGGCACTGCACCCAGGCAGCACCGACGCCTCCCGGACCAGGGCGGATGGCGCCAATTCGGACGGTGTCCACGGGACACCCGGTTTTCGAGACGATGGCCTCCCGGATGTCATCCACCGTCACGGAGTCGTCCAGACCAGCGACACGTAGTTCTGCGCACTTTATGGGTCTGGCGATTTTGACGCCACCCTCCTCTGCGAACAAACCCCTCAACTTGGCCGCAATGCTATCGGCCGTCTTGGCGCCCTCGGCCCCAGGGAACTCTAAAATCCGAGCCCCTGTCCGGGCCTTGCGGGTCCTGGCTTCAACGCCTCCTAAATCGGAGACGTCAAGCTCCCGCCGGGCGCGACGTAAGACGGCCTCATAGCTGAGGCCGTTTTCGGCCGTGGCGGCCGCACGGTGATCACCACCGCGGCTGACTTTGACGGCCGGAGCCTCCTGCGCTACCTCTTGTTTCCGGCTCCTGACTTGGGAGCGGAGGCTTTGGCGGCGCTTTTGGCCTCCGCTCTTCTCTTCTGGCCGCGACTCTTTCGGCTGCGCTCGGCCGTCTGCCAACCCTCTTCAGGCGCTGCAGGGGTGCCGGGCATAGCAGTCACGGCCGCGACTGCATTGGCCGCCGCCGGCGGTGCATTTGCCGGCAGCGGCTGAGGTCGGGCCTTGGCAGGAGCCGGTGCCACCTTCTTCTTCGCGGCGGGTCCTTTGGGCTTCGGCCCAGCAACGGCCGCAGCGTAGTTTCCTACGCGCCCTCCCTGGCAGGGTAGCGCGGTAGGGGCTGACGCCACGACCTTCGGCCTGTCTGCAGCGAGGGGCGGCCGGAGACGGGGCTCCGGAGGCAGAGACAATCTCTCCTCCAAAGCCGTCATGCGCGCGTCGAGCATTTTGCCGACAACCTCCACTACGACGCGCATAGTCTGGTCCGGCACGCCGTCCATTGCGGGCAGCGGGATCACTTCGGCCGTCTGGGCCCTCTGGCGATTCGCCGCAGCGCGAGTTGGCGCAACGGGGATGGCGGGGGCAGCGACAGGGCCGGCGCTTGTCAGCGGCGAGGTCTTCGCCAGCTGCGCGACCTGGCTCCGCAAGTCGGCCATTTGTCTTGCCAACTCGCGGTTCGCTTTCTGCACCGCCGACAGCACTTTTCGTAGCGCCTTGTTTTTCTCCTGCAGGCCTGAGACCTCACCACTAAGGCGGGTGTTTTCGGCCTGCAGGGTGGCCACATTGGCAGCTCGGAGGTCGCCACCTACAGCGGACTCAGCAGCCGCCGTGTCGGTGGGAGGGATGTCTGACAACACCCTCATCATCCTCGCAGCAGCCGCCTCATTTGCCCGCTTCTGGGCCTCAGTCCCCCGTACTGCGCTGGCCGGCGATGGCGTCACCGACCTTGCCGCCACTACTGCGCCCTCTCGTCCCCTGCGAGAGGCCGGAACTTTGGGAGGAGGAATGATGGTGCCACTCCCCTCGGAGGACCCCGAGCTTCCACCCTCATTCAGGGGGCGCTTCCACCCTCGTTCAGGGGGCGCTTCTGCACTTGCGAGGGGAGGACCTTCTCCCTGACTGCTAGGGCCGCCGTCAGGACCGACGCCAGAGACTGCGATGACTCAGCGACGGTCTCAGCAGCCGACATGCTGCAGCCTTCGATATCCGACGACCCTGCGGCATTGCCGCCCTCGTCCGTCGACTGCTCCACGGTCGCGTCGGTCTCCGCCGTCACAATACTGCCTGCATCAGAGACGCTGACATCACTGGGCGAAACGTCGGTAGTACGCAGTGCCTTCAGCTCCGCCCGTCGCTTCTGCGCTGCGCGCCGTCTGGCGCGCTCCGTTGCAGGGGTGGGTTTCCCCCCCCCCCTCTTCTTCTTTCGGGCCTCAATTTTCGCCGGGCCCTCGGCTGATTTGGATGCCTCCAGTACGGAACTGCAGTCCGACGAGACATCCAGGTCTTCTAAGCCAGTTTTGCTGTAGCTTGGCTGGGCTTTATTGTGGGAACAAGACTCCCCATTCTTGGTTTTGGGCATCTCACCCCTCCTGTCTGCATCAATGTTTGTTGAGAAATCCATATAGTTCCCACGAGTAAGGGAGAAGTGACGGTCCACCCGGGCAGAGATCCCGATACCCGGGCAAGCGTACATTTGTTTCCCAACACAGGGGGTCCGCAGGTACCCTGGCTGGGGGCACGCTAACGACTGAACAACCCATCAGCCATGCATCCTCTCGCCGCGCGCCAGAACTTAGGATTCTGGGTGATTGTTTTATAGAGGTTTTCTTCCTCGCGGTCCAGGCGGTTAAGTCAAGACCCTCGCTCCTGAATCTAGGCCTCAAGACAAATGTACCGAAGCAAGAATCAGGTCTACGATTTGTCGCGGTTGGCAAATGCCTGCCCAGTCCTCAAACGAATGAGTGACTGGGCCCGTCGAATTTTCGCGTCCAATACCCTCTACAATTAGAGGGCATGGAGCGAATTTGGGGCATCCCACAGACTGGGCCCCCCCTCGGGCCAGATATTTGCCACGAGCGACAATTCCAGAGAGCAGTCCAAGGAATTGTCGCTCGTGCCCAGGGTACACCACGCGGAGGTTTCTGGCGTAGCACCCCACCTTTCTTGCATCACAGATATTCATCATCACCATCCCAGCCAACATAAGTCCCGTTGTTAGTCTCGGGCCTCCTCCACAATGAGAGGCAACTTGATCAACTATACCATGCTGGTCAGACATCTTGGCATAGGGTTTTATGTCGGGTTTTCCTTCTGTTAATGTTATACGCATATTACATACTTTTTTTTTTATTGTCGATGGTGACAAACGAGCAGGCAGCCCACCTGATAGTAAGTGATCCTGCCGCACATGGACCTTTGCAATACCAGGGGCACAGCCAGGCCGTTGCCTACCGTGAAGTAAATGTCCTTCTTATACCTCGTTTAAAGAGGGACATGTCATAGCGCTCGGGAAACACAGCAGCAGGTAGTTCATTCCAGAGCCTGCACGTACGTGGGAGAAATGATCGCTGGAAACGTGCAGTTGAAGACCATATCGTTTCCAGGTGAAATGGATGAACCCTGCTGCGGTGTCGAGTGGTACGTTGGTAAAACGGTGACGGTGGTACCAAGTCAAACATTTCCTCGGAGCACTCCCCGTGAAAGAGTCGGTAGAGTACACAGAGTGACCCAAAGTCTCTTCGTCGCTCCAGCGACTGCAATCCGTCCGTAAGATTGGGATCCCCGACGATTCGAAGAGCACGCCTTTGGAGGGAGTCAAGTGGGTCTAGTTGATATTTGGGCACGCCTACCCAGAGATGTGAGCAGTACTCCACATGAGGACGAACTTGCGCCTTGTATAGTACAAGGCACTGTCTCGGTGTAAAGTACCGCCACTGTTCAACAGAGCCACTGTTCAGGACACCCAACTTTTTGCTGGCCAATTTGGCTTTGTCCTCCAAATGACTCCCAAACTGGACTTTGCTCGATATTTCGACGCCGAGGATCCCAATACTGTCGGAAATTTGAAGAGTTACTCCTTGGAACTTAGGCGCCATGACAAACGGGTCCTCCTTTGCAGTGAACGCGCAAACTTGTGTCTTTGTGGGATTTAACTGGACTAAGTTCCGTTCACCCCATTCCGAGGCCCGCCCCAGAGAGCGCTCGACTTCAGACACATGTTGAACCCTTCTTTCCTGAGTACTCCGAGGGACATTCCGTTGCTCGGTATACCGTTTGTCACCCGTGCTGTCATCCGCATAGCAATCGATGGAGAGCATGTCGTTGATATGCAGGATAAACAACGTCGGCGAGAGCACCGATCCTTGTGGTACACCAGCATTAGTGGTCATGGTATCGGAGCAGGAGCCATCTACGACGATTTTTATACTCCGACCATCCAGAAAGTATATATACTTAGTTGTCTTTTACGACACCCACGCCATGGGGAACCGTGCTATTTTTCCATTGCTTCATACACATTGGCCAGAGTTGCACTAGCCTGGTTAATGAGTTGGATCAGCCTATTAAAAAAAATTACATACCTAAAAAATTGTATCTCACTACCGCTATTTGGGCTGACTAACGTCATCAAGTTCTTTTCTTCAGTTGGCTGCCGGGAACTGCTAACATCGCTTCGTAATATTTGACGAATTTACAAGCAAAGAAGGGTGGGAAGATAGTACTCTTACTCCATCACTACTGAAAATATATTGTTTATATATAATTAGCATACTTTAATTGTTGTGAAGGCGTGTCAATATGAGCGCAGCTATAAAAATGTTTTCTCAACTAACGTTAGCTTATTGTTAAAATCATCAGTCGAAATGATACGTATATTCATTTTGCTCTGTATCGCAGCAACTCCTGCCTTTGGTAAGCCAACTGAATTACGATTTTATACAGTTTTAACTTGCCGTGTGATGACGGAGTGAGAATATAATTAAGTATCCCTTATCTTACCCGTGAGTTTCGTAAAAGTTTCGTAAGAGTTTCGTAAAAAACGGAGTGGTAGGACCACACTGTCGACAGTTATCTGTCTACAGCCGCGGGCCGGTCCGTCCGGGGCAGTACCACACTCTCGCAGAAAATCGACGTCTGAGTAGTAGCGATTTGTTACTGCGCTTCGTTCGGTGAGCGAGAGAGCCGGAAGCCCAATTTTCTGAGGGTGTTTGCGTGTGGAGGGTTTTGGTGGTGCCCTTGGTATCACCGAGCCTCAATGCACGCATTCACACTCCCTTCAATTTCTTCGCGGTAGGCAGCGGCCTTGTAGAGGTCCATGAGCGGCAGCAACACTTACCATCAGGTGTACTGTTTGCTCGTTTGCCACCGTTTGCAATAAAAAAAAAAAGACTAATATTAGATTTACACAGATAATATCTATGCAAGAGATGGAAACACTCGACACGAAATCCTCTACAAACACGTATGATCAGCATGGCAAATTAGGTTAATTTCACTCCTATTGTGGAGTAGACTTGAGCCCAGCAGTGGGACATATTGATAATACTACTCAACAAATCTGAAGGAAAAATTTACGACTGATGTACTAAGAGGTCTGTGGGGGTATTTGAGATGTCCCAATTACGAATTTGAGTTCAAAAATTTTCCATCACGTGTGTAACAGAGCACATGTTTTTTTATTCTTTTTTTCTGAAATTTTCGTATTATTGATACTGTAATTTGAAATAAAAAAAAAGTTATTTTAAAAATAATGGGTTTTATTTACTACATCGGATCCAAAATACATTTATACTAAATCCTTTGTAGACAATTATATCGCAAATACTGACTTTCGCTTATACTGCTGATCGCTTCTCCACATAAGGAACCAACAGTAATCTCCCATTATTGGCAGATCCTATCTGTCTTGGTATCGTTTTTCAATTATTAGGATGTCATGGTGGAACCTTTCTTCTTGCTCATTGCTAACCGCACCCAAATTTTCGGGTAAGAAGTTTATATGAGAGTGAAAGAAGTGGATTTTAAGGGATATGCGACAGCCCATTTTGCAATAGTGCTCGAGTAATTCTTTTACATGTATTTCGTAGGTTTCTATTTTTCTGTTTTCTAAAAACTAATTAGATATATAAAAGATATAGTTCACGTAAAAACCTAAAAATTAAAAACACGTGTTCTCTTTTGCCAACCATAACTACAACTAACTCATCTCAGTGACGGCGACGTGATAGAGACCTAGGTTACCTAAAACAAAAGCGGCACCACCACAACGCATAGACATAACCTGCTAGAACAAACAGTAGACTAGCAGTTGGATTTAAATGTGAAGTAGGATTTACAAATTAAGAAGCAATAGATAGGTAGATTTTCTTGGGCGTAGGCAAAGTATATACGATGCTAATTTATTAATTTACATAAACTTTCTGGATTATGTACTAGTGGTGGCTTGAGTTTTTAACTACACTTCTAAAAAGATAACGTTTGCCGAGTTTTGGCGTTTTAAACACTTAGCACCCAATTTTATTATGAACACAAGTTGTTTTGGTATATGCTGTAACTTAATTGTACTTAAAAAAAAATCATAACTCAAAAATCTTACGTGTTAGGAAATTTTTAATATCATTTTCGGTTTTAGCAATCCAAAATTATCAAGAAACAGTCACTAACATCACAGTCGCAAAGTTAATATATCCTAAGCCATCCGTGTTCTATTCTATTACTTAAGAAAAAGTATTTCAAAATTTACAATAAAATACAAGCTCGTTGAGTTTCTTGTCAAATCTTCTTATATAACACACATAACATTCCGTTTGGTTGTAGATTATTTTATTTATCTTTATCTTTAAATATCAATTTCTTGTGTACGTGTGTATGTCACTGAATTCCTCCCAAACGGCTGGACCGATGTTGATGAAATTTTTTGAGCGTGTTCAAGGGGATTCGAGAATGGTTTAGATTCACAACTGGACCCGGTAGGTGGAGCTGCTGTCAATTTCAAGAAGAATTCCCTTTACTCTTTTTTACATGTGAACAGAACAACGGCTGTTGGGTCAGCTAGTATATATTATATTTCTTGTGTATGTGTGTATGTCATTGAACTCCTCCTAAACGGCGGGACCGATGTTGATGAAATTTTTTGTGTGTGTTCAAGGAAATTTGAGAATGATTTAGATTCACAACTGGACCCGGTAGGTGGCGCTGCTGTCAATTACAAAGAGAATTTCTTTTATTTTATTTGAACAGAACAACGGCAGCTAGTTTATGATAAAATTTGAAATTGACAATATGTAAATACACATTGTCATAATACATACATGATAAAACAATTTATGTAAAACTCCAAAAATTTTTTTCGTGCTCGACTTTGACTACACAGATTGCGCAGTGGTTAAGATATCGACTTACCGTGTCAATATCATGTATTCGAATCTCAAGCAAAACAAAACTTTGTGCGATCCACAAAATGTTATTCTGGGGCTGAATGTAATTTGTGTCCATTAATTATATGTTTGTAAAGTCCCCCGCAACACAAAGACTAGGTATTTGCCTAACGCTTTAAAGAAATATTCAAGGAACTCGGGATTGCAATAACAAATTTATAACAAAAGATCATTGAAATAAAGGTATAAATGAATATATTATAAACTATTTTCACTTTTTAACAGATCTTTTTTTTTTTGTTTTAGGACACACAAAGGGCTTAAGGCGTAAGTATTTAAAAAGTTATATTATTTATTTAACCTTGAAAAGCCGGATTCCGGAGATCCGTAGAAGAACGGGTTTCATCGACACATCCCAAAGAATTAGCATGTTGAAATGACTACAGGCAGGCAGGGGCAGACTACATCGATCGTCGAATCGACAACCGTTGAGGAGGAAAGGTTCTCGAGTGGCAACCACGAACTGAACGACGCGGCGTAGGATGACTCCTTACTAGATGGGCTGACGGTATCTTGGAAGTCGCAATGAACCGTTGGGTGCAAGTGGCACAGGAACAGGCATGCCTTACAGTGGACGTCTATGGGCTGATGGATGCACAACATTAGCCATCAATGTCCACTTTTGGACAAATAGTGTTGCTGTTAGGTCTCATAATAATATAACTGCTTGACCCACAGATAAGGCATTTCAGTGGATATTATAGAAGGTTGTTGCAGCTCATTCTCTTGGAATCAAATAATATATTCTGCATAAATCCCCTTAAGGGAATTTACATATGGTAAAATATACACATCGTTAGAAACAACCCAATACTTTTACCATCGGATCGGAACATGGTCACAAGTTGAAAAGATCCAGACGCTAGAAATTCAGTGGTGCTTTAATTTTTTTTATTCTTTTAAATAAAATTGTAAGTACACAACATAGTATTAGCTCCAGTGTGATGCCCTTCGAAATATTCTTTTTTCTTCAAAATTTTTGAGAATAAGAAAGAAATTATGGCTGGACCAGATCCCACAAGCAGCACTGGCATTGGAGTAGCATACTAGAGAAACTACAATTGGAGCTCTCTAAACTGATTTTTATGTAAGAGATGGTTGACAATTCTATTATGATCAGAAAGGGATATTCTTGGATATATCTTACATTTTTAAATTTCACAGGCACGTTTGGTGTAGCCAACAGTACGTTTGGAATCACAACTTTTGTAAGCATGCCACAAAATATCACAGCGGCATCTGAAAAAGGTTGGAGTAAGATCCAAGGTCCGGACAGACCTTCAGGATATGAAAAGCTCGAAATGTGGTGTCCATATGAGGATTACACTGAGTGTGTACACTTCGATGATACTGGTTATGTAGCCGGAACAATGATCTCTGTAAGTAATATTCAAGCTATTCATCAAAATATCATCACCAATTTTTAGATATAGGTTCCTCCGCAGAGAACTATAAAAGTGTTGCTGCTTATTTAATTTTTATTTAATCTTCTTGTTTATTGTGTTGTTGGTAATTCTTAACATATATTAAGTTGTTTTTAAATTTCTTTCTTTCTTTCTTCCTTCACCCCTTTTTTCTTTCTCTCCTTTTTTCTTTTTGTCTTCATATTTTTAATGGCACCTTAGCTGAATTGCTAGATTTAGTATTTAATATGCTTGCTTATTAGTAAAAACCTATTCTAAGAGCGAAAAATTATCATGACTCGTAAAATTTGAACCCACAATTATTGCAGATCCGTTCCAAACATCCCACCAACCAGACGAGCGTGGGCTGACGTATGAGTTTGACGTTGAGGTCGATTCGAACAATTTGTAAACGTATTTTAAAAGATGGCGTATGGAACGTCTCAGGTAAAGCGAGTGAAAATTTGGTTGTCAGGTCAGCCCACGATTGGAACGGCTTTGCAATTACTATGGGTTCGAGACTTACATGTAGCAACCGTTCTAACCTTTAACTCGTGAAAGAAGTTATAACAACCTAGAATGTTTAATTGGTGGGTAGTATTTCTCTGGCATTGCCAACTTTTTTAACATCAAAAAGTATAAAATGATTTAGATAGGAAAAAAATTAAGAAAATAAATAAGGATAAGAAAATAAAAGAGTTATCAAATATTGTTTTTATTGCCTTAAAATCGTATTTTTGTGTGCTTTTAATACATAAAGTGATTCACACCACATCTGACAGCTAATATTTCATTTAGTAATTATAAATCGTTTTCATCGTCCGTTTTCACTTATGTGTACCGTTAAACAGATAAGTTCCCATGAGTGTATTGTTTTACGCCTCACAGTAAAGGTTGTAAATAAAGTATTTTCACATATTTTATTGGTACATACTATACGGATTTATATTACGCCATCACAGGAAAATATATACATTTATATTTATTAAAAATTATGTAAATTAATATTTTTATATTATTTGCCCATGGGTATCATAAACGATAATTAAGTTAAATATAGATAACGTAGAAGCAAAAGAAAGAAATCTTGATATAAAATATATAAAGCATGATCAGTTTGGTGCTTTAAAGGCCCGTAATGGATATGGCTTGAGAAGAAACAGAAAATAATTATACCATATCTATTCACAGATGGACCCTAATAAATGTGAGAATGCTATTTTTGATTGGATTCGAGCCGGTTTCACTGAGTGGTACATAGACATCAATGGAACGAATACCAAATTATGGGCCATTCATCAATACTTCATATCAACAGGTTCGTTATCTTCGCCCTTATCTTATACATCCATATCCATATCCGTGGCCGGCCCAGTGGGTTTCCCTTTCGGGTACTCTCACCTTTGACGTCCCGACAACGTAGCAGTGTGGTCATCGGGGGCGTCGCCCTCACGCGGCAGGTCTCTGCCATTGGCGAACTAATCCCAGGTCCGTCCACCTGCGACCAAAGAAAGTAAAATAGCATAAAACTTGAACTAAAACTCCGTGTCGAATAGTCACGGTACCATGCCGAACAGTTCATTAGTATTCAAATTTAACGCGGTGGAGAAAAAAAATTGCTTATGTATATATACCTATAGATGTTCAATAACTTGAACTTTCAATTACCTAATATAAATTTTTATCAATAGTTAAAAACGTTTCAGATGATTTAGCAACTGATCCCGAATACCGTATTGCTAATCGGAATGCTTCAAAGTTAATTCAGGGAAAAGAAATATATGTAACGGCAGTATACCTATGAATGAAACTGAGCTCAAAAGCAACACCAATTTCACGGAACAGGGATGTGTACCAGCAATGGGTACGTATTTATTTATTACTTCCCCAAGTTGTATCGTGTGGTGACGGAGTAAGAATATAATTCACCACCCCCATAAGCGTGGGTATGGTGACCGACGACTAAGCGATTTGATGTGCTCATCTGTCTTTTTTTTATTGCCAACGGTGGCAAACGAGCATGCAGCGCACCTGATGGTAAGTGGTACTGTCGCACATGGACCTTTGCAATATCAGGAGCACAGTCAGGCCGTTGCCGACCGTGAAGAAAATACTCTTCTTAAACCTCATTTAAAGAAGGACATGTCATAGCGCTCGGGTTCATTCCAGAGCCTGCACGTACATACGTGGGCGAAATGATCGCTGGAAACGTACAGTTGAAGACCATAAGGTTTCCAGGTGAAATGGATGAACTCTGCTACGATGTCGAGTAGTACATTGGTAGAATGTTGAGTGGTACCAAGTCAAACAGTTCCTCGGAACACTCCCCGTGAAAGCGTTGGTAGAGTACACAGGGTGACCCAAAGTCTCTCCGCTGCTCCAGCGACTTCAATCTGTCCGTAAGATTGGTATCCCTGACGATTCGAACAGCACGTCTGTGCAGGGAGTCAAGTGGGTCTAGTTGATATTTGGGTGCACCTGCCCAGAGATATGAGCAGTATTCCACTTGAGGATGGACTTGTGCTTTATATAGCACAAGACGCTGTCTCGGTGTGAAGTACCACCTGGCTCTGTTCAGGACGCCCATTTTTTTGCTTCTTTACAACTGAATCAGTTTTGTACTGTTATGCTGGATACGGCTAACGGTGTGGCGGTCTCATATAGACTCTTCAGCATTCCGTTATAACGATGGTTAATTTGGCACTGCTGAATGGAATACAGCATCGCCGAAGTTTCGATTGCATCAAAGGCTTTCTCATTGTCCACAAATGCTATATACAGGGGCTGTTTGTACTCCTCGGTCTTCTATTTGCACAAAGATTTATGTTTGCTGGGAATCGAAACTAACATGGAAGTTCTCTACTTATGCCTCATCTGTGCAGTAAATTTTAAGTTCTTTCATTTTCACCTTTTGATACGATGACGGAATAATAATAAAATTCATCACCTTCTTCGACGGCTTTTACAAAAAGTCTAAAAACCCGGGTAAACCACAGATTTTTGATAGTTTTTAATGGACCCAATCACACCACTCACTCCTATTACTGTAACTCCTAGATCCACAACGGTTTTCGTATAAAATTCCGTTTTTCACCTCCTGGAAGTTCAAGAGAAGTTTTTTAATTATCTTACGACCCGCAACAAATGTGTACTTGAATACATTTTCATACTAATTATAAAATCGACCAAAATTGTCGGCAATTAGAAAGTCTCTTGTCGGCGAAGGCTATATGGAGTATGATGTACATATAATATTTATAAAGAAGAAAATGTTCAAAAAAAAAAGCTACTTCAACACGTCCGATCAACTAATCCTAAGTTAATTGTCTTCCTATTATGAAGAAGGCCTCAGCTTAATAGTGGGACGTATATGAATAGAGATAATGATATATTAAATTATTATAATTTATCCATTTTTTTCATACTTAACTTATTCAAGTGACCTGTTACTCTTTTCTAGAATGTTAAATACGTGATGTATTATCAAAATATATCAATATCTTTAATTTTGACTTTTTGTGGTTTGACACATTATTGCTTATCAGTATCAATAGGTATGTGTTTGATAATTGATTCGTTTTACAGGTACACACTTTTACTATAATATGAGAAATACATTGGAATGCAGTGTGGATACCATATTGATATGGTTCGCTTTGGTGTACGAGGGATGGTGCGTGGGTACAGGTTTCTCATGGTTTGGCAAATACACTATCGCTTCTGACAAAATAGACATTTTTGAAATCGCAAATGAGGCAATAATCAAGGTATTTTTAACCCCCAATTCAAAAAGGGGTGTTATAATTTTGATATGTCTTTGTATTTGTATGTCTATGTATCTGTATGTCTATTTATCTGTGTATGTGTGTCTCTAGCGTTATAGCTTTTAAACAAATAGACCGATTACGATTTCTATTTGTTTAAAAGCTAATGTAATCTAGTATGTTTTTAACCACAATTTATAAAAATCTATTTAGGCATTTCCAAATTATTATTTCTTTCTGTTGGTTGTTGTAGAGATCTTAGGCAACTAATGAGGATTTAATTATTTTCAAATAAAATTGATCTAAAATTTGATACAACCATATATGACGGTGCCTCTGAGCTACTCTAATGATGGAGCTCGAAGGTAGAATCCGAAATCTTGTTCGACTATTAATAAGCCCATCAAGTTAACTTGTTCTGTTCATTTCTCCTGTCAACGCTGGCCAGGTGCTTACTATTTAGATTTTTTCCCTTTGTGTCGCAATTACACATTTTTTTTAAATTTTAATTAAAACAGATAACTATTTGTAAATATATTCCAGCCAACCATGCATTAGCCTATCGAAGTCTACTGTCTGGTCTTCTTGCAGGTGATTGTTAGCATAATCACCAAGTTTGGTGGACTTTTTAAATATAAAGCTAATGGATACAAATTACGACCACACTCAGAACAACAATTAGTAAATTGCACAAAATATTTACCTGCATGAGAACTACGATTCTAGGATCCCATTTAATATATTAAACGACTCTTAATAACTTTTGTATGTTGTGTGTTTACAGATAACCGTACCTTATGCTCCTGAATGTATTTACAATTATACCTACTACCCTGGAGTATTTACAAGTCACACCATGTTTTTAGATGATCCTCGTGAATTATCATGTTCAACTTAATTAGAAACAGTAACAGCATTTGTACTGCACCAAACACTGTACATTTCTACCTCCAATGTATACATACGTATAGCAATCTAGAGTCTATACAGGACTGCAGGTCTTGACAGCGAGATAATTGTCCTCTCTCTTCTTTCTACGAGAAAATAATGAATTAGAAGAGTGTATTCTACACTCTCGCTGCTGACCAGCAAATAACATCGATGTGAAATATGATTGGAATTAATGTCTTCTTCCGACGTCAAGGACTTTTTTTGTCTGGATGCACAATCCGTTCCGTTCGAGGTAACGAAAGGGCGATGCGCTACTTCATAACCCACTATATTCCCTTCCGTTCGCCATTGGGCCTATGACTGGTACAGAGTTTCTTGACATCTGTGGTCAGTCCGGCTGGTTACATTTGTGGGAGTATCCCAACCCAATGACCCCCCGGGGCTTTATTTTATTTTATTTATTTATTTATTTTATTTATTTATTTTAAGACAACACCCTGCACTAAGGAAATAATCCTTGTATTGCGGGGGACTTTACAAACATATAATTAACGGACACAAATTACATCCAGACTCAGAACAACAATTTGTGGATCGCACAAAGTGTTGTCCCGCGTGGGATTCGAACCCCCGACACTGGCAATGTAGGTCGCTATCTTAACCACTACGCCATCTGTGCAGCCATTTCATGTGGTCAGCTCTACTAGTGACGGACTATTCCTGGTCCGGTCCAGTCACCTGCGACTTTGGCTAGGGCAATGTCAGGCACAGAGACTCACGCTTGCGCCGTTCAAGACACGGGCGGCGGAACGTGTCGCCGTAGAGGAGTTCGTCCAGGCGACTATAACATAGAAGGCAGCGACTGCGACCCAATTTCTGACACTGTCGAGCATTGTTCTAGCGATGGACGGTAGCGTCACATCGGCACCGATGATTGCGGTGAGTTCACGGCGCTGCTCTGCCCACGACCTTGGGCAGATACTTGGCGAAGCAATCGTGCCCGATGAATATCTGCACCATTCGGAAGGATAAACACTATAGTTTCAAATAGCTTTGTATAAGAATAATTGCAGCTTAGAATAAAATAAGTTATTTGAAATTTTAAAAAATGTAGTTTTGTACAGTGTAATAAAGAGTTTAAAGAACTAAATTCGTTTTTTTTTTCGTTCCTTTTTCTTACAAGACGTTTTTAATTTTGACTAAAGATAATTACTTTCATTACGATTCATCATATGTTCAATTGTTCATAGTATGTCTAACGTTCAATTCCTAACTTTTTCGTCATTGGCGCATATTTCAAACTTCGTCTAATATAATTCCCTATTTTATTCATTCTCGTCACACTACACATCCATTTAAACATTCCAGTCACTACGTGCAGTCTTGTCTTATCCATCGCTTATGCTTCTCGACATGCTGATCCATATAGTATAGCAGGTATTATTAGGGTTTTGTAATTTTCCCCTTGAGGGGTAGCCAGGAATCGCAAATTGTACCCGTGAACCGAAAAGATAAATAAATGATGCAGATATATAATATCATTACAAGAGAAGGAAAATTCAAAGTAAAACTCTATCTGCCAACCTGTCTGACTTGCGTAATAAGTGGTTCAATCTTCCTCTCTTAATAATGAAGGTAGTATCCAAAGTAATTATTTAAAATAAACGTACAAGAACACAAGTATTTATGAGCCGAAAAGAAGAAGATAAACCTTACTGTGTATTTCACCAGGCTTAGAATCTTTATAAGAGGCCCAAAAACACCGTTGTGACGTCACGATAAAAACATCAGTAAGGAGTGAACAATACGTATAAATAAGTAAAATCTTCTTTGGTGGTCGTCACAGAGCTCCGTATGGTGCACATGAATGTGTGGTGTACGTGTAGAAGCATTTATGCCCTCTAACTGTGTGTACTTCGTGGTGACTGAAGAGCCACCGGTCATGTGGGCATTTACCCGCGGTTAACCCCACTCTTTATACAGCTATTTCTCTTCTCTCGAGGCCAATGACATAAAATCTCCCTCTGAACTGGACTGCCTTGGCCTCTTCAGGTTAGAGTTTCTAGGTTACATTTTGAGTTCTCCCCTTGGGGCATGACTGGAGTTTTGGTAGCTAAAGGGAATGGAATGGGAAAGAAGAAATCTATTGTGAAAGAGTCGGGTCTAGCGTGACTCGTTAGGACGGAAGGTTAAAGAGATCCTCGGATGACGGCCTTCATTCGAGGGTCGTGCATACTAAGGTCAACGCTTCAACGCGCCATAACTTGTTCGAAGCGAAGCGTCTGATGAAGTGGTCCTCTTCCTCGACTTTGAGATCCTTAGGTACAGTTCTTCACCAGGTGAAGTGCGGTGGCGATGGAATACAGTATAGTAGACTATACAATACGGTGGTGTTAGCGGTTCGCTCCACAATAAGTTTTATTTTAATTACTGTGGTCGTTGGCCGCAGGTGGCTATGACTACTTTAAAGGCGAGCCCTGAAGGCTCACAACCCAACCCTCAATAAGCTTTCTTTTTTTTTGTGACTATGGCTGTCATTCGAAAATGACTTAATCAGCTTAACCAGCACTGTAGATGAGCGTTGAGGACTTTAAACCCGAACACAATAAGCCTGAACAAATCAGTTTTATTAGGTATACCCACG
Organism: Lymantria dispar; assembly: GCA_032191425.1. Lineage (NCBI taxonomy): Eukaryota > Metazoa > Arthropoda > Insecta > Lepidoptera > Erebidae > Lymantria > Lymantria dispar. The sequence goes on along the minus strand of CM063451.1, from coordinate 2,857,780 downwards.
ATCCGTCTCAATATCGCGATGCAGTATTTTAAACAATGCTATATAATTGTATCGGCTAAAATTACATAAGGTTTTATACTTAGATAACCTTAAAGCCATCTGATATTAAAAATAAGCCCTATTCTATAACAACGGCTCCAAAAAAGTGTGATTTTATTTCTAAATATATTATAGAAAATATAAGATATCTTTGCGATAATGTTTCTTTAGTTAAACTTGAGCTGATCGTTCGTGAGTTTCCTAAAGTTTTTAAGATTAGTTTAGTTGCTTTTGTAGTGATATCAAGGCAAGTTACAACTTAGTAACTCGTATAATTCCAAACTTAATCTACCTTAGCGACAAAGGAATTTATTTTATCGATGTTCTGACGGCGAACATACACATATTAAACCAGAGATAGATCACAAAAACCAGAATAAATCGATTAGCAGTTTTCACAATCGACGCCTCGCAACAAACAATCGTGTTCCGAGGCATCACTCTAGCGCGTTCGGTCTTTCTGTCGGTGGCAGACTAATCAGAGCTGCATTCACCTGTGACACCAGTTAGAATAGCATCGCGTGAAGGTACTCACCCCGGCACCTCCCGCCACATAGGCGACGTAGTGTGTCAGCATGGAGATTCTCCCTTCTGATCCACCCACTTCACCGCCTCTTTCTGCAAGAAGACTGTCTCGCTACCTCCTTCTGGTAACCGCGTCTCAGTTCCGGTCACTGTCAAGCATTATCTTAGCGATGGCCTTGTGGACCTTGAACAGGTGCGGCACCTGTATACTTATCGAAATCGCAGTGCCCGACCTAACCACTCCAACAGCACCGGCCCGGAAGGCCTCTACGTTTTGAACTTCGAACTGAGGCCCCTCCAGCCAGAATATCCAACGGACAATAACGTTCCGGCGCTATATAATGCATTAAGGAAACAATCATTATGTTACGAGGAACTTTAGAAAAATATAATTAATCAAATTACATCTATATCAATTTAGAAAAATAAATTGTGAATCCTACGAAGTATTATCCTTCTGGAACTTGAACTTGCGACACTTTGCATAGTAAGTCGGTATCATAACCTATGCCATCTATGCAAGCGTATTTATTCGTATTTATATTCATTTATCGAGTCACTGTAAAGCTCTTAGTCGTCTTTCACGACACGCACGAGTAATGTAAAGGGTTGGTTACTACCAACCCTTTACATTACTCGTGCGTGTCGTGACATGACATTACTCGTGCTAGCCTTCATAGCCGCTACTAGACAGTATTGCAAAAACTTGCATAACAACTTAAGATATTCTGCATGAAGAATCGTTAATAAGTGTGTTTAATACTACGTTTTGATTATTAATGGACGCTTTTTATTTGTACTTACTCTTGCATTCAGAGGCTCTATTGTAATGAACGTCACTTGATTTTACTATAGGCAAGCCTTATTATCCAAGTATTCTGAATGAGGAACAATTTAGAAATTGTATGGTTAGTTCAACTGAGTTTAATTATTCTAATGTTATGGAATGAACGGCAGAATTTTGATGACGATTGGCTTATTAAATTTGGAGAATTTTGAAGCAAAGGCTCGGTTAATATTTATTGGTTAATACTATCATCAACATTGCTTTGCTCTTATCTCAATCACTTGGGGTCTACACATTATCTATTCTTCTTTCGTAATACATATTGCAAGATTTATTGGCAGTAGTTTTATGACCAGCCGCCCACCTGATGTCAACCTACCTTACCTACCGTGGTAATAGGTTGATAATGAGGAAAAGAACCTGGCGGCACAACATGTATTTTACCAAATATTTTAACATAAGTATTTCTATTGCGTTCAATTTTTCTCTTCAGTGTTTTTATTACCAATTTAGGTACTTTAATTTAAATTACAATAGGTATATTAATATCTCTCTTGCTCTTAAGTATCATAAAAGGTGATTAAGGGATATAAAATTCATATGTAAAAGAAGAAAAACTTGAAACAGAACCCTATGCCAACACGTCGGTTCAACGTGGTATAGTATAATAGATTGTAAATAAAGCTACTTTACGGAGCGTTTGTATTTGATTTTTGATTGCCCGACGTTTCACCCGTGGGATCTGGAGGTGGAGATGTTCGCTGAACTTTACCGGCGGGTGTCGAAGACGCGGGCTAGGAGCGGCTCAGTCTCGCTCGGCGAGATGGCGGGGTGATGAAAAGGCGGCGCACGACCCCATAACCCACCGTATTTCCTCCCCTTCGCCCTTGAGCCGGCCACTGGTACTGAGGTCCTTGTCGTCCGTGACCTACCCTTTCGGGTAGCGGAGCGATGCCCGCCGCGACGTCATTGCCCGTTGGGCAGTTCGGCTGGAGAGGCCTCGGTACGGTGTTCGAACCGTCGAGCCCTTCCGGCATGTGCTGATGGAATGCTTGGGTCGGCAAGAGGGAACGAAATGTGCACGCACGCGTAGGCGCGAGTACCTGCGCCTTATGCCGTCCTGGCTGAAACTGCGGGTGATTGGACCAAGGAATAGTCCATCACCCGCAGAGAGGCTGACCGCGCGAGGACGACCGACGTCCCGAGAGGTGCGTTGGAGAAAGGGAGGATACTCGAGAGGGTATCCCGCCACGGCTGGCCACAGACGATAAGGAACTCTGTATCGATGATCAGCTCAATGGCGAAGGAAAGGGAATACGATGGGTTATGGGGCCACGCGCTGCTCTTTCGTCGCCCCGAGAACCGGTGTATTCGACATGGTATGGACGTTGACAAATCTCTTAGGCTTTTAGACATGCTTGGATGACCACGGAAGACTGAAAACGGTACAGGTGGCCCAATGGCGAAGGAGAGGAGATATAGTGGGTTATGGGGCCACGCGCCGCCATTCCGTCACCCGTGCGTGCTGACCATAGCTCACCCAAAAAAATACAGAACTTTATTTAACGAGCAAATTGTTGAGGCTATTCCTCAGACAGTTTTCATGGCTCCTACATGAGATTCAGCGTTCTGATTGACGCATTATTTTCTTAATACACAGATAATGGAATATACATTTAATTATTTATCACTAGCAACCGCCCTCGCTTCGTTTCGGTTTCAGTCGCCTTGCTTGCGGCGTAGTTCCCGTTCCCGTGGGGATACCGGGATAAAATATAGCCTATGTTACTCCCTGATATTATAGCTTTCCATTGGTGAAACAATTTTTGAAATCGGTTTAGTGGCAAACGTGAAAGCGTAACAAACAAACATCCTTACTTTCGCATTTATAATATTAGTAAGGATATCTCATCACTGCAATTCATATACGTTTCATTGCTAGGCTCGAGTCCCTACCACTGGAATATTGACCTAGTATACCACGCTGGTTAAATGAATTGGTATAGAATTTTTTTTCAAGTTTTAATTCTCTTACATTTATCTAATTATATGCATATTATATCCCTTATTCGTTTTCTACAACACCTACGAGCAAGATAGGATTGTGAATTGTTTCTTACTTTGCCAACAGACGAAAATTTTAAACAATAAAATACAACTGCTTATACGTATCGTGTTTGAACAATTGATATACATATGAAACATTATTCTTTTTTAAGATTTGATTATTTAATTTATACATACATTTCAATATGAAATTATACCATTTAAATAATGATTAACATATAAATAAAAACAACTGTATGAGATTCAATAGTAATATACGTTTCATTTGTTCAGTTGATATTAAGACCGAATTAAAATTCAAAACATCTAGAAAGAAAATTTAAATAAGCTTGAATTTATGTTAGTTTGATCATAGTTTTTTTTTTTAGGGCCACCCCTAGTTATTTTATCGTCAGCGCACCCATTGCCCGGTTCCGTCTGGGGCGACAGAGGAGCGGCGCATGGCCCCATAACAAACCGTAGCTCGTCGCCTTCGTCGTTGAGCTGAGCACTGGTATCAAATTCCTTGTCCTCGTCCGTGATCAACTCGACGGAATACCCCGCGGGGTACCCTCGTCTCTCGATGTTCTCTTCCCGGGACGTCGAACGTCGTCGCGCAGTTAGCCTCTCTGCGGATGAAGGACTAATCCCCGATCCAGTCACCCACGGCCTCGGCTAGGGCAGTTTGATCACCCTGCTCTCTTTTCAATTACTTGAGGAAGACGCAATATGTACTTCTCTTCCATGATAAATATTTATCATCTCCACCTCAGCCCACATAAGTCCCGTTATCGGTCTTAAGCCTCCTCCGCTAAGGGAGGGAAATTGATCTACTATACCGCGCCTGTCAGACATATTGGCATCGGATTTTATGTCGAGATTGCCTACTCTTAATGTTTTCAGAATATCACATACTTAGTTGTCTTTTACGACACGCACGCCATGGGGAGACATGTTATTTTTTCCATTGTTCCAAAGACATTGGGCGGAGTTGGACCAGACAACAGTCTATAAAAAATATATTAAAAAATTCTCTTTGCCGCCATTGGGGCTGACTAACGTCATAAGGTCCTCTTCTTCAGTTGCCGGGAACTGCTGACATCGCTTTGTGATTTTGACGAATCTACAGGCAAGGATGGGTGAGAGGATTGTATTCTTACTTCATCACTACTGAAAGAATTATATTTATATAAGATTAGCATACTTTAATTGTTGTGAAGGCCTGTCAATATGATCGCAAGTATAAAAATGGTTTCTCAACCAACGTCGGAGTATAGTCAAAACATCAGTCGAAATGATACGTATATTCTTTTTGCTCTGTGTCACAGCCTCTACTGCCTTTGGTAAGCATACTGAATTTCGATTTGTATAGTTTTAACTTTCAATGTGATAACGGAGTAAGAATAAAATTCACCACCCCATATCTTCCCCGTGAGTTTCATAAAAGACAGATAAGATCAGACATATCTATGCAAGAGATGGAAAGACTCGAAACGAAACCCTCTACAGCGTATGGCCAGCGTGGTAAAATAGGTTAATTTCACTCCTATTGTGGAGTAGACTCAAGCCCGGCAGTGGGATATAATGATGATGAGTTATGAGGATAATGATTATAGACATAAACATTATATTTTTCGAAGAGCATCACACTGAAGTTAATATTTTCTAAGCCACTAATGTTTTATTCTATTATTTAAAAAAAAAGTATTTAAAAATTTACAAGAAATTACAAACATTCAACATTCCGATTGCTTGTACATTATATTAGTAGATTGTATTATTTTATTTTAATATTTTAGTAGATTTAGGCCAGGATCCACGGACAATTTTTGCATTTGATTACTAGCAAGCTAATTTTTCGTGAGTAGCTTCATTTTGAACACGCCCAACAATATCTGTAAGAAAACTCTCAATTGTAACAGAGGTAGCAGGGATAGAATATGTCCATTTGGGGATTCTCAAAAATGTATTACTTACAGAGTGATTTTTGGTAAATCTCAAGATTACCTAAATTATTTAAATAAAATATCTGTCTTACAAAAAGTATAGTTAGATCAAAGAGTCCCCTCCTTCCAACATGTATCGATAACGAGTTCATCAAAAATAATTACTAACCTGCTGATTTTTTCTTTTTTACTTATATAATATAATATTTATATAAATTAACAGTCATATTGTCCTACAAATTGCGTGGTACGTTATCCCGGGCCTATGCTCGCAAAATTTACAATATGTAAGTACACATTGTCATAGTACGTGATAAAACAATTTGCCCAAAACCCCAAAAACCTTTTTGTTGTCCGACTTTGACTGCTCAGATGGCGTAGTGGTTAAAATATCGACTTACGGTGGCATGGGTTCGACCCCAGTAAGTTGATATTCCACACAAGAAAATAATTTATGTGATCCACAAATTGTTCTGCTGGGGCTGAATGTAATTTGTGTCCGTTAATTATATATTTGTAAAATCCCCAACAATACAAAGATTATTTACTTAATGCTTTAAAAAAATATTCAGGGAACACAGGATTCAATGACACATTTATAACAAAAGACATTGAAATAAAGGTATAATGAAGATATTATAAACTATTTTCACTATCTATTTAACAGATCTTTTTTTATTATTTCAGGGCACACAAAGGGCTTAAGGCGTAAGTATTTGAAAAGTTATTTTATTCATTTATCTTTGAAAATCCGGATTACGGAAATCCGTAGAAGAACGGGTGTAATCGACATAGCCCGAAGAATTATCCCGTTGAAATGACAAAGGCAGGCCACATCGCTCATCGCACCGTCAACTATTGGGGAAAAAGGTTCTCGAGTGACGTCCACGAATCGGACGATGCAGCGTAGGATGACCACTTACTAGGTGGACTGACATCTTGGAAAACACAGGAAACCGTTAGATGCAAGTGGCATAGGATCATTCCGAGTGGCATTCTCGTGGGGAGGACAATATCCAACAGTAGACGTCTATAGGCAGATGAATGGATAGGGCAAATAAAAGGGCAGATAACATTACCATCAACGTACCCTTAGGGTCAAATAGTGTCGCTGTTGGGTCTTGCTCATAATAATATAAGTACTTGACCTTGCAAATAGGGAATTCCAATGGTGTTTTAAGATTTTAAAGAAAGTTGCAGCTACTCATTCAGCTGGAGCTCTCTTACCTGCTTTTTACAATTTCTACAGGCGTGTAAGAGATGGTGACAATTCCATTCTGGCCACAAAGGCATATTCCTGGATGAATCTTAAATTTTTTAATTTCACAGGCACGTTTGGTGTAGACAATAGTACGTTTGGAATCACGACTTTTGTAAGCATGCCACAAAATATCACAGCAGCATCTGAAAAAGGTTGGAGTAAGATCCAAGGTCCAGACAGACCATCAGGATATGAAAAGCTCGAAATGTGGTGTCCATATGAGGATTACACTGAGTGTGTACACTTCGATGATACTGGTTATGTAGCCGGAACATTGATCTCTGTAAGTAATATTTAAGCCATCCATCAGAATATCATCACTCATTTTTGGATATAGGTTTAATCATGAGAATAATGTCATAAAAAAGTGCTGCTGATTATTTAATCTTTATTTAATATTCTTATTTATTTCTTGTCGTTTTTCGATTTAAATTACTACAAGAACTATTTTCAAGAATGAAAAAGTGAATATTAATTTTTATTTAATTTAATTTTGTACAGTTCTTTGTACCATGTTTGTTACTAAGCTCTTGTATCGTCTTTCTTCCTTTCTTTCTTGCCTTCCTTCTCTATTACTTTGTTTCTGTCTTTATTTCTCTGTTTCAGTATATTCTTTTGCCTTTATTTCTTTCTTTCTTCTTTCTTTCTCTGTGTATGTATATACTTTTGCCTCACTTTCTTCATTCTTTCTTATTTTCTTGGCCAGCCCTTAACTGTTTTACTAGATTTAGTCATTTAATGTGGTTATTTGTACAACTTATTTTACCAGCGATAAATGATTATCATACGCGGTACTCCTCGAACCCATGCCTATTAGAGATTCATTCCAATCGTTCTACCAACTATATGAGCGTGGGCTGACGTATGAGTTTGACGTTGGGGTTTATCGTTTTTAAGTCGTTAAGTTTTTTTTAACAACCTAGAATGTTAAATTAGCGTGTCTCATAAAAAGGACAATACGAAAGAGAATTTGGTTATCGTACGTCAACTCTAGCTCGACTAATTGGTAGTACAATTGACACAGATTTTCAAAGGTGTGAGTTCAAGTCCAACGTGCGGGACTATTTTTTGCTCAGGAAACAAGTATTAATGATCCCTGAGCTGATTTTTAAGATTGCCGCGTGAAAATAAGCAGATCCTTAATAAAAATTATCACTATTCTCATATCCTCTTCCATGTTATCCAGTTCGCAGTAGCATAGGGCAATAAAACTGCTGTGCCTCAATATACCCCGAAATTAAGGAGGTTTAGCATTTAGTTTCATTGAGAGTTTTCCTTTTCATGCAATGTCATTTTGACTTTACAGCCTTTCAGTCATTTTATTCTCCTGTGATGATGAATTAATTTCGGACTTTTGACGCGAATGTCAAAATGTCATGTAGCGCTTTTATATTCTTTTCATTATTTTAGTGTTTTAAAGTGTTATATTGAATAATTTTGCTGATATTTTATGTAATATAATGCAGATAAAATTCTGAAATGTAGTGAAAATGATATAATAGTGAATTGCGTGCATTTTGACATTCTGTCCAAATTTCCAGAGACGCATGACTTGAATATCAGCACCAAGTCATGCTAACGACTGACTGAAAGACTAAAGACGTGATAATAATCAATATACTCGACACTGGCACCAATAGCTCATATTATTGTAGCTCATTGCCGTTAAATAAGAAGAAAAAGAAGATGAATTAATTTCTACTTCATACCATCTGAACAACATGGTGCAGTTGATCAATTACCCTAATATAGACCAACCAGTGGAATATAAGCTGATAAAATCAAGCATAAGTGATAAAATCAAGAACTTATCTTGAAAAAAAATGAAACGGTGGTGGATTTTCATTCATGTAGTATTTTCTTTTGGGCAAACGAGCAATCAGTACACCTGATGGTAAGTGTTGCTACCGCTCATGTAATTTATAAGACCGCTGCCTATCGCGAAGAAAGTGAAGGGAGTGTTAATGCGTGCAATAAGGGTCGATGACACTAAAAGAATCACTAAAACCCACCACACGCAAACACCCTCAGAAAGTTGGGCATAAATCATCACAGGGACACACATTTATATTGATTAAAAATTATATAAATTAATATTTTTCACAACATCCAACCCTATACAAAAAGTCTGATCAGCTGAGCTTTAGAGAGCCGAGCGCAGGAATAGGATGTACATGGCTTGAGGAAAAAGGAAAAAGAAGAAAAAGCAATTAATTATACTATATCTATTCACAGATAAACCCTAGTATATTTGAGAATGCCATTTTTGAGTGGAATCGAGCTGGTTTCACTGAGTGGTACGTAGACATAAATGGAACGAATACCAAATTATGGGCCATTCAACAATACTTCATATCAAAAGGTCTGTTATTTTTGTCCTTATCATCTTATAAACTAGTGTTGACGTCCCAAAGAATAGGTAATGCCATAATTGTTGAGTTTAACAGGTGGTTTGGTATTATGAAAGTAATACTGGTCAATGGTAATTACTGAACCTGTTACTACGACTTCACGGGCAAGTAAAAATTACTGACATTTTATTCCTAACCCACGGGAAATACATATTAAAATCATAATTTTGATTTATTTATTACAAGAACATTATATAATAAACTAATTTAGCACAGAAATTAAATATTTATTACGGAGTTTATCGTTTGTGCAGTTTTTTAGCGTAACGGGAACATTTTAAAATCGTTCTAATCGTTAGGCACGTAATCTATATATATAAAAGAAAGTCGTGTTAGTTACACTATTTATAACTCAAAAACAGCTATACCGATTTGGCTGAAAATTAATGGGGAGGTAGCTTAGAACCAGGAGACGGACATAGGGTACTTTTTATCCTGTTTCTTTTTTTAATGGTGTTTACAAGATTTCAATAACTTTTTTATCCCGTTCGATTGCGTTCCCATGTGACGTGATATAAAATGTCAAAGAGAATACAAATCAATATGAAACGTAGTATAAAAAAACACATTTGATATGAAATAACAATATGCAAATGACAGCTAAACGAAATTTTGTCTATAGTTAAGTATGGTTGAAAATTTGATAATTATAAGTTTGTCAGAAATCAATAATGAGTGATTTGTATTCTCTTTGAATCATCATTAACAATGCCGCGACCAAAACTATCGCATCTTTCCCGACAAAGCTGTAATGGTTCTTCCATTAGAAACTATATTTTCAGAAATTTAGAAATATACTTAGGAAAAAAATTATGGCGTCACGAAGCTCGCCGGGTCAGCTAGTAATCAAATATAAACGCGTTAAAATTAAAAAAAATAGTATTATTTTATATATACAATACTCGCGTAAACATCAAAAATAATTATAATTTAGTAGTATAATAAAATAATAAACACTATTATTCATTCCGTCTTGTGATGGAGTAAGAAGATAATTGTTCAAGACAATTACACAACGAATGAAATTTCACAGCGTAAAATATTTATGCTTAATTTACAAGGAGCCATACATTATTGTGCTAATTTTTGTAATTTATTTGTTAATAGTTAAATATTTATAGTGTGATTTCTTTATTGGCGAAGAGTTAAGCAGACTTATACAGTACTTTTCGACTAGTCTAGCTTAATTCCGTACAAGTGTATGGTATTGAACTCCCAACTAAACAGCTGGATCGATTTTGATTATTTTTTAATTTCAAAACGTTTGTTTTGACAGATAGTTTGTAGGGCTTGCTTTATATTTCAATATATTATTTATCAATAGTAAAAATGTTTCAGATGACTTAGCAACTGATCCGGAATACCGTGTTGCTAATCGAAATTCTTCAAAGTTAATTCAGGGCAAAGAGATATATGTGACGGGTTTCAATGGCACAATATTTAGTATACCTATGAATGAAACTGAGCTCAAAAGCGACACCAATTTCACGGAACAGGGATGTATACCAGCAATGGGTACGTATTTATTTATTATTATTCAAAGTGAAATTACGCTCATAACTCTCCGCATGAGACGTCGACATTTAAACCCTTTTGTTCTGTCTAATTAATGGTAACGAATTGGCTTTCTGATGGACAGTAATTTAGTACTAGGCCTATATTCGGTTTGTATATGTCGGGGGGTGCAAGCGGAGGGCACTGTGGTCTCTTTGAGGGGGTCGCCTGGCGCGTCGACGCCCACCGAGACGTCATTGCCCGTTGGGCAGTCCGGCTGGAGAGGCCCCGGTTCGGTGTGCGGACCGTGGAGGCCTTCCGGTCGGTGCTGATGCAGTGGCTAAAACTGCGGCACGGGGTGCTCTCCTTCCGACTGGTGTAGGTTTTGACGTGGCATGGATACTTCGCCAAACACCTGTACACGGTCGTTAGGAGGGAGAGTACACCGTCCTGCTACCACTGCGATTGCGACGAGTACACGGCGCAGCATACGCTCGAGGTTTGTGCCGCCTGGGCAGAGCAGCGTCCTGAACTCGTCGCAATCATCGCCGACCTGACGCTGCCGACCATCGCCGGGGCGATGCTCGACAGCGTCAGGAACTGGGATGCGGTCGCAACCTTCTGCGAGGCAGTAGTCTTGCGGAAGGAGGCGGCGGAGCGCGTGCGTGAGGAGCGTCTCCTCGACGACACGACCCGCCGCCGGTGACTAGGGCGGCGCAGGCGCAATTACCTGCGCCTGATGCCGCCCTAGCCGAGGCTGCGGTTGACTGGACCGGAAAATTAGTCCGTCACCCGCCGAAAGGCCGACCGCGCGAGAAGAGACCGACGTCCTCCCCAAGGGGGGCGGTCATTCGATGGAAGGGTGCTCCTCAAGGAGTATTCCGTCGGGCCGACCACTGATGACAAGTCACCCTGCTCCGGTGCTCGGTCCAACGACGAAGGCAACGTGTCGCGGGGGTGAGTTACGGGTGTGGGTGCTTACGCCCCTCTGTCGCCCGGGACGGAGTGGTGCAAGGGGCGCGCCGACCGTGGCCAAAAAAAAAAGTACTAAGCCTATATAAAAAAAATAAACAAAAAGTTATGAAGAAAATTGTGGAGGATTTGGTTAGATTTTTAAATTAAAGGGTTTTCATCTGAAAGATTTTGTATTTATGGCCACGACCATCAACATCCCACACTAAGTCGTCTGATACGTAGTCGCTTCTGGAAAACCTTTCGTCCCCAACGGTTGTCGGTTCGTCGAGCAATATGGTCTACCCATTGTCCCTTCAGCGTACTAATTCTTCATGCTATGTCGCTCACATCTATCTCTCTGATTTCCGTATCTGAAATTCAATATCGTAGAGAAATCCCGAGCATAGCCTGCTCTAAAGCACGTTGAGTGACTTTGAGCTTCGTTAAGAGGCCTACATTTAGATACCCATGTGTTCGTGCCCTAAGTCATCACTGGTAAGACACACTAGTCGTAGATCTGTGTAATGTTCGGCGACTTAGAGAATCACCTTGCCAAATAAGGCCAATACGAGAATTACATGGTGCTCTCCCTCTTGACGATCTTGTGCAGGTACTTGCGGAAGCATCCGTGTCCCATCAAGACCTGCATCAGTCGGAAGGAAAGTACCCCGTGCGTCCGCTCCAACCACTCCATTCCCTAATTAAAGTCTAAGGTCTCGTATTGGGCGGAAAGAAATATGCGAGAAAATCATATTCTGCCGCCAACACATCCTTATTTTAATAGACTGTGTTATTTATGAAGGTTCAAATGGCATTCGTGTTCATTCTTAAAGCCAATAGTTGGGATACCTGAAATCATAGAGCATGATGGCATCATGCTCTATGATTATGGAGGTCTATGAGTATAGAGGTTCTCCATGGATTCAGCCATAACGACGATATCGTTTGCAAATCGAAGATAAGAGATTATTTGCTGTTGATGTTGATACTGAGTCCAGTCCAATCTAAGAGATTGAAGACATCTACCAGGGCACTGGTGAACAGTTTCAGAGAAATCACTTCTCCTTGTCTCACACCTCTCTGAAACTGAATCGGTTTCCTACTCTTATGCGGTATACGGACCGACGTTCAATTTGGTGCCATTAATCAAAATTTAAATCAGTCTTTCTCATAGTCAACAAGCGCTAAACAAAGAGGCTGATTGTACTCCTCGATCTTTCGTTTTCACAAAGGATAATTTTGTTCGCTGGGAATCGAAACTGACATAGAAGTTCTCTACTTAAACCCCATCTGTGTAGTAATTCTTATGTTCTTTCATTTTCATCTTTTGATACAATGACGGAATAAGAATACAATTAATCATTAAGGATGTTGTAATAGACGTCTAAAATCCCCGCAAACCAGTGTTTTGATTTTTTTTTAATAAAACTTTTTCCACCACTCACATCCATCATCGCAGTTCTCAAAGCTTGGATCCACAATAGTCCCTATAAAAGACACCTAGATTTGTCCCGCAAAAAAATCCAGGGACATTGTTTTAAGAACTGCAACAAATTTGTACTTGTCTACATCTTGCGAATTGTCGGCCAATAGAAAGCTTGCGAAGGCACTATGCAATATGAAATTTATGCAAGAGAAGGAAAAGTCTAAATAAAAACGTATACCGTACAATCAACATGTTATAGTAAATTATCTTTCCTCCTATTGTGAAAGAAGTATGAGCTAAATAGTGGAACGTATATGAATGTGTATGAATAATGATATCATCATCATCTCAACCTATACATATGTATCCCACTGTTGGACTTAGGCCTTCTCCATAATGAGAGGGGAATTGACCTACTATTCTACGCTGATCAGGCGTGTTGGAATAGGGTTTTGCTTCGAGATTTCCTTCTTTTGCACAGATGTTATATGCGTATTATATCCCTTAGTTGTCTTTTACGACATCCACGGACAAGATAGGAAGTGGTGGATTGTATTTTTATTCCGTCCCTACACGGACAGTATATAGATAATCATATAATTTGATAATTAATTCGTTTTGCAGGTACTCACTTTTACTACAATATGAGAAGTACATTGGAATGCAGTGTGGATACCATATTGACATGGTTCGCTTTAGTGTCCGAGGGATGGTGCGTGGGTACAGGTTTCCTATGGTTTGGCAAATATCCTATCGCTTCTGACAAAATAGACATCTTTGAAATTCCTTATGAAGCAATAATGAAGGTATATTTTAAACACCAACGCAAAAAAGGGATGTTATAATTTTGATGTGTCTATGTATTTGTATATCTGTGTATCTGTGTGTCTATATAGGTATATCTGTACAGGTGTGTCTCTGTTCCTGTGATCTGTTTATGGCAATATAGCTTTTAAACAAATAGACCGATTACGATGCATTTTTATTTGTTTGAAAGCTGACGTAATCAAGATTGTTTTTAACTACAATTTATAAATATTTGTTTAGGCTTTTCCAGGTTAATCTCGCTTTTTTTAGGTGTTGTAGAGATGTTAAGCGAATAATGAATTCCCATTACTTGACTGTACAGATGGCGTAGTGGTTAAGATAGCGACCAACACTGCCAGTGTCAGGGGTTCGAATCCCACGCGGGACAACACTTTGTGCGATCCACAAATTGTTGTTCTGAGTCTGGATGTAATTTGTGTCCGTTAATTATATGTTTGTAAAGTCCCCCGCAATACAAGGATTATTTCTTTAGTGCAGGGTGTTGTCTTAAAATGATTATTAAATTATTATTAATGTACCACGATGGTCTGTGTTGGTATAAGGTTTTATTTCAAGTATTCTAATACTTTTGCAATTTCTATTATTATCATTATGTATTAATCCGTTCAGATGAGTTGATATAGTGTTTCAAGTTTCGATTTTTGCCTCTTTGGCATAGAGTTTATATCAATATTTTTATTCGGCTACGACCACTAACGATGGGGTGTTAATGCGAACTTGAAAATATTTAATTTCTTACGGTAGACTTTAAAAATATACAACTAATGGATACAAATTACAACCACACTCGGAACAACAATTAGTGAAATGCACAAAATATTTGCCTGCATGAGAACTACAATCCTAGGATCCCATTAAATATATTGACTTTTAATAACTTTTGTATGTTGTGTGTTTACAGATAAGTGCACCCGATGCTCCTGAATGTATTTACAATTACTCCTACTACCCTGGAGTACTAACAAGTCACACGATGTTTTTAGAAGATCCTCGTGAATTATCATGTTCAACTTAATTGTAAACAGCAACAACATTCATATAACACTAATCACCGTACATTTCTACCTCCACATACATACACATATTATGTATAGCAATCCAGTCCACGCAGGACTGCAGATCTTGATAGCGAAAATAATTCTCTTCTATCTCTCCTTTTTTCTATGTGAAAATAATTAATTAGAGTTTAATCTGGACTCGCATTGCTAACCAGCTAATATTAACGATATGAAATATGATAGAAAATAATGTCTTTTTTCGACCTCAGGGAGCTCTTAACTTCTTTTGG
Source organism: Lymantria dispar (assembly GCA_032191425.1). NCBI lineage: Eukaryota > Metazoa > Arthropoda > Insecta > Lepidoptera > Erebidae > Lymantria > Lymantria dispar. The sequence goes on along the minus strand of CM063451.1, from coordinate 2,842,775 downwards.
GATCTTCTTCTATGTTCTGGGTATTCGTTCCATCCGAGGTAAAAGAGCGGTGCGCGGCCTCATAACCCCCTATTTTCATTTGCCCTCGCCTACGTTAATGGGCCGATGACGCATACAGAGTTCCTTGATATCGGTGGCCAGCCCGGCGAGTTACTCTTTACAGACCATTCCACCCCAACGGCCCCCGGGGCGTCGCCCTCACGCTGGAAGCCTCTCTGCGAGTGACGGACTATTCCCCGCTCCAGTCACCTGCAGCCCACGGCCTCAGCTAGGGTAGCATTAGGCGCAGGGACTCGTACTTGCGACGCCCAAACCACTGGCGGTAGAACGAGTCGCCGTAAAGAAGCTCCTCAAGACGTCAATATTGTAGAAAGTGACGACCGCTTCCCCGTTCCTGGCGCTGCCGAATATCGTCCTAGCGATGGTCGACAGAGTCAGGTGGGCATAATGATTGCGATGTGTTCAAGGCGCTGCAGTACCTACGTGGCACTCCCCTCGAGTGTGCTCTCCCTCCTCACAGCCTTGGGCAGGTATCTAATGGCGAAACAAACGTGTCCCGTTAATATCTGCACCAGTCGAAAGGAAAGCGCCCCGTGCCGCCGACCCAACCACTGTATTAGTAACGGTCAGTAGGCTTCGACAGACCGTACACTGTGCCTCTCCAGCCGGACTGTCCAACAGCCAATGACATCGCGGCGAGTGTCGCTCCGTCGGACAGCCACCTCGCTAAGCGAGACTGAGCTGCCCACTACTCGTATCTCAGACACTCGTTGGTTAAAGTCCAGCGAGCCTCTCCACCTCTAGGTCCCACAGGCGAGTCTAACAGGCACTGTGCCTCCGTCACCACTGTGTGATATCCATGTATGGCCCTGACCGCTATGGTGCTCTATGGTCACCACAAGAGAACCCTCAGACGGACTTAGCCCACACCGGTACTGAACAGAGCCATCCACTGGACCATCATCGCATACAGTCGTCAGTTGTGCTGAATCTGCGCTCATTCGGCAATAGCCAAGAAAGGGCGGCGCCACACTGACTAGCCGAAGGTCTTAACATAAGTGGTGTTCTATCGAATCAGATTTTCTCCTTAATTAAATTTAGTCGATATGTTTCATGCAGTAATACTCTATAATATCCGTGTACTTATACAGATATCTAGATTGGTATTACACTTTAGGGGTTTACTTGGCGATTTATTTTTTTGGTTATCTACCTACAAACATAGCATACCGGGTGACGACCTGTCCATTTAATCACGACCTCGTGGGGAATGGGAAAGGCGTTCTAATTTCTGACGCTGATGACGTTAACTATAATGATGACTGGATCTACTGTATAGTTTACATATAGCTTAGTATGAAATTTGTTATTTTAAATTAAATATTGTTTTATCACAATGTATTAAACAGTTATGAAACTAAATTAGTTTTATTTTATTTTTTCGTTCCTTACTTATAGACTTTTTTATATTAATTGAAGCCATCTCTTATTGAAAATAAGTCTTTTCTAAAAAAAAAACCTGTAAGTAATAATCCAAAAAAATTGTGTAATTTTATTTCTAAATATATTATAGGCAATGTTAAAGGGATCTTTGCAATAAAGTTTCTCAAGTCAATCTTCAGTTGCACGTTCATGAGTTCCCTGAAGTTTTTAAGATTAGTTTAATTACTTTTGCCGTGATATTAACGCAAGTATAACTTAGTAACTTGTATAATTACAAACTTGAGTTTGAACCATAGCGACATTAAAATCTATTTCATCAATGTTCTGCTGGCTAAAATTCCCTCACATACATCTTATATCTTTAAACGAGCAATTCTTGTAAATATATATATTTTCAGGATCTCGGAAACGGCTCCAACGATTTTGTTGAAACTTGGCATACTAGAGGATTCGGGCCCAAAAAATCGATCTAGCTAGGTTTTATGTATAGAAAATGTTGTTTTGTCAGTGTTTTTGGCAGACAATATAATGACATTAAATTTTAAAAGAATATGAATTCAAATTTTGCCATCAATATCATGAGTTACGATAGCTCAGTGGCGAAGTAGTCAGGTTTCATTTTATTTTTGACATCGGCGACAAACAATAATACTGCCTGGGCGTCAGCTTCAAGCGTTCGGCCTCTCTGTGTGTGGCGGACTAACCACCGGTGCATTCAGGCGTGACTAGCCAGAGCAGTATCAGGTGCTCACATCTACAGCTCCTGACATACCGGCGACGGAGTATGTCAGCATGAATAATCGTCCATCTGACCCACCCGCTTCACCCTGCCTCTAACTTCAAGATGACAGCCTTACAGATGACAAGGTAGCGATGGTAAGCTTCGTTATATCGGTACTAATGATTACGACGAGTTAATAGCTCTAATAGGCAGTGGGGCTACTCTTGAAATTAATTCTAATTTCGAATCCGATTCAATTCCGATCTCACGAAACTTATATTTGGTACTCTTGAACAAAATCGAGAATGAAATCTTCGCATTTGCCGTTGTTCTTTTCACCAAATGTGCCGTATTTTTTTACTTTAAATTAATAACGTTATCGAACTCAATCACTACAAAAACGCTTTCTTGAAATTGTGCAACATTAACGATTTTAAACTACGTCAAAATCACGTCGAGAGTAGCAAATATTTGTCTTAATCGACGAGAGTCGAATTCATTTAGTTTAAAAAAATATCCACCGAATTTGATTCCAATCGTGCGCTAGTGTCGCTTTCAAGAGTACCAAATTTGCACAAATTCGAGCTGCGATTGGATTTGGGATTAGAAACGAGATTCAAAAGTAGGCATACAGTTCTGGGCAGAACAGGTACGGTGCAGTATACTGCACCGTACCTGTGTGCGCTCAAGTGTGTTATCCTTGTCGTAATCATAGTGATCCACGTAACCAAACCATCAGCACCAGTCTTGAAAGTCTCCGTGTCTTTGAGCATCCATCAAGGCCTCTCCACCCGGATTGCACAAGCGATGTAATGCTTTTAGTCAACTTTTACAACACCCACGAATAATGTAAGGGTTGGTAGTATTTTTACTCGCTACCACACAACAATGCAAAGACTTGCATGACAATGAAACTCAAGATATTCTGCATAAGGAATCGTTAATTCAACCCGATACGTGTTGATTATTAAATGTAGCCTTTCATTCAGTGACTCTATTGTAATGAACTTCACTTGATTTTACCGTATGGAAGCCTTAAATATCCAAGTATTCTGAATGAGGAACAATATAGGAATTGTATGGTTAGTTTAACTGAGTTTAATTATTCTGATGTTATGAATGAACGGTGATATTCAAACTTTATTGGCAGTAGTTGTCCCTAGCCGCCTACGTGACGTCAACCTTACCTACCGTTACAACAGGTTGATGATAAAAATAAACCTGATGGCAACATGTCTTGAACTACCATAGACGCCCAATCTACCGTATCTACTCGTACAATTCCGTATTCAAGATGTAATATGCACATAATATCTATGCAAGAGAAGGAGGCTTGAGCCCAGCAGTGAGATTTCTTTAGGCTGAGATGGTGATGATAATGACATATCTTCGTTCACATACTCTATCTATATATAAATACGTGAAGCAAAAACTTTGTACCCTTTGTTACGAAAATTACGCGCACGGACAAAAATGAAATTTGGCACAGTTGAAGAATATATCGAGGAGAAGTGCAGAAAACTAAAATTTAATGTAATAATGGATTAAAAATACATTAAATTCATTAAAAAAGGCATTACACACACTACAACGCAATCGCTACACACACAAACACATACACGTTTGTGTGAGTGTGTTGCGTAGCAACGCTTATACACTTTTGTTTACGGTTAAAATCTCTGGTTGAACTGAATGTCAAACAATCATAATTATGATCACAATGTCTAATAGAGATTTGTGCTTATATATTAGTTGGTAGTGAAATACAGCTTGCTCAATTTACAATTATACATATATAAAATTAAAAGAAAATTGTGTAATAGAAAAATGAATTAAAATGAATTATGCCCGAATTTCGACCACATGGCGACCACTAGTCTACATAAATATTTGGGTCTTTAAAAATCTCGCACTCGTAATCTTTTCGATTACTAGTGACGTCAGACTGCCTCGGTACGTTAACCTATTTCTTATCTCAGACATATCAATTTCAACACGCGCATTACTGTAATATGCTATTTTCTATCTTCAGTCTTTTTTAATATCAACACTCAGATCTCAGATTGTATATTTTAATTCAAATTACAATAAACATATTAATAGCTCTCTTGCTCTTGAGTGTCGTAAAGATGACCAAGAATAACATGCAAGAGAAGAAAAACTTGAAACCAAATCCTTTGCCAACACATCTGACCAACGTGATAGAGAGTTAGATTTTTTGACGTGACAACGTCTTATAATTAGATGGAGCCGGCTGCACACACGAAAAAACATGACGTATGCGGCGTTACCTTGCTCTGAGGCGTTCCATTTAAGGCTTGATCCATACCATCTACCATCTATCAAACAAATAAAATTAAAATTATCTTTTGAAAAATGAAACCATTCCATCAGTATTTTCTTATGACGTTGGCACGTTCAACTATCGTCAGTAAATCGACTTTACAGACAACCGATTTAAAAAAAAAACGTTTTTTTTATTGCAAACGGTGACAAACGAGCTAACAGTACACCTGATAGTAAATGTTGCTGCCGCTCATGGACCTTTACAAGGCCGCAGCCTGACGCGAAGAAAGTGAAGGCAATTCGAATGCGGGCAACAAGATTTGATATTACTATAGGTATCACTAAAACACACCACAGGCAAATACCCTCAGAAAGTCGGGCTGCCGGCTCTCTCGCTGACCGAACGAAGCACAGTTACAAATTGCTACTACTCAGTTGATTTTCTAGGCGGATCGCCTGCGCGAGGAGCGCAGCCTCGATGAGGCGATCCGCCGCCGGCGACTGGGGTGGCGTAGGCGCGACTACCTGCGCCTCATGCCGCTCTAGCTGAGGCCGCGGGTGACGTGACCGGGGATTAGTCCGTCACCCGCCGAGAGACCGACCGCGTGAGGAAAGACTGATGTCCTCACCACGTCGGTCGATGGGAGGGTACCCCACGTAGGGAGTATTCTGTCGGGCCGACCACTGATGACAAGTAACCCTGCTCCGGTGGTCGGCCCAACGACGAAGGTGACGTGGTTTTCGGGTGGGTTGCGGGTGTTGCTTACGCCCCTCTGTCGTCCCGGACGGAGTGGTGCGAGGAACGCGCCGACCGCAGCCCACCCAAAAAAAAAAGACGTTGATTTTCTACGAGTGTGGTACTACCCCGGACGGACCGGCCGGCGGCTGTAGACAGACAACTGTCAACAGTGTAGTTCTTCCCTTATTGAATCAGTTCCCTCCTAACGAAGGAGGCCCAAGCCCAATAGTCGAACGTATATGAGCTGAGATGTTGATAGGATTAATAATTATAATTAATGTATCTACGCAACTCTTTTTGCGTCACAATTTGCGACAAAGAGAAAAGGTTAAGAGAGAGTGCGTCATAGGCATCTACTTATGACGCATAACGCACATATTGACGGACAGATATTTAAACGATTTAAATAACAGAAAATAGAGGATTGAATACGACTTTTGACGAGAATATCAAAATATCATGTAGCTCTTTTAAATTTTTTCATTACTAGCTAACCCAACAGACGTTGTTCTGTTCAAATAAGCACCACCTACCGGATCCAATTAGAATCTAAACCATGCTTGAAATCTCTTCAATATGCACAAAAAAATTCATCAACATTCGTCCAGCCGTTTAGGAGGAGTTCAGTGATATACACACGTATGTACACTAGAAATTTATATATAAAGACTAGCAACCTGCCCTCGCTTCGCTTCGGTTTCAGTCGCCTTACCCGCGCAGTTTCCGTTCCCGTGGGAATACCGGGATAAAATGTAGCCTATGTTACGCCCTGATATTATAGCTTTTCATTGGTAAAAGAATTTTTGAAATCGGTTCAGTGGTTTAAGCGTGAAAGAGACAAACAAACACTTTCTTTCGCATTTATAGTATTAGTATTTGTGTTTTACAGTATTATATTAAACAACTTTGCTGATATTTTGTGTAATATAATGCAAATAAAATACTGAAATGTAGTGAATATGATATAATAGTGAATTGCGTGCATTTTCATATTTTGCCAAAATTACCAGTGGAACCATGATTTAGTTGTCAGGACGTAATCAATGGTAACGACTATGATTAAAATGTGAAGACTGAAGACGTAAACAATAAACATTATAACTCGGAACTGGCACCAATAGCTCATAATTGTATTATAGTTTATTATCATTACTTAAGAAGAAGAAGAGGATCGGATGCTAAATGCTTCAAATTTGTAGAATATTTAATTGGGTATGATCGTCTAATGATCAACGATGTGACTATAGTATAATTCGTATCATCATCATCATCGCAGCAGACATACGTCCCACTGTTGGGCTCGGGCCTCCTCCATAATGGGAGGGAATTTGACCTACTATACCATACTGGTCAGATATGTTAGTATAGGTTTTCATTTCGAGTTTTCCTTCTCTGGCACATATGTTATGTGCATATTATATTCCTTAGTCGTCTTGTACGACATTCACGGGCAAGATAGGGAGTAGTGAATTGTATTCTTACTCCGTCACCACACAGATATAATTCGTATATTTACAAATTATTATATCAAGTATTTATTGTAGTCGCTAAATGATAACTATTTCTAAGAAGCAAATGGCTTTCAAGATCAATTATAACAAAATATAAAGGCACGATACCGTGCTGGTCGCCCTAGCCGAGGCCGCGGGTAATCGGACCGGGGAATTGTCCGTCACCCGCGGAGAGACTGACCGCGCGACGGCGACCGACGTCCCAGGACGTCGAGAGGTGAGGGTACCCGAAAGGGTATTCCGTCGGGCCGACCACTGACGACAAGTCACATCTGCTCCGGTGGTCGGCTCAACAACGAGGTGACGTCGGTACGGGTGGGTTATGTTCCCGCGCGCCGTCCTTTCATCGCCCCGGACGGACTAACGATACCGTGCTGGTCAGACGTGTTGCTATAGGGTTTTATGTCGAGTTTTCCTTCTCTTGCATAGATGTTATCTGCATATTACATCTCTTAGTCGTCTTTTACGAAACCCACGGCTCGTCATAGCTCGACCAAAACAAAAATGTCTTATTCTAATCCAAATTTTTCTACGTATTTAGTTAGACAATTTTTTTTGTAGGACAACACCTTCCTCTGAAGACTAAATCCTGAAGGATAATGTAATTTCGTAAGGAAAATAATTATTACACTAAATTTCAAGTGAGATTAATACTGTTTCATATATTCATAATATTACGAGTAAGGTCACTAATTAATTTAGGCTAAAGTTAAACCCTTGTGATGTAATCCGTAAGCTCGCGTGATTAAACAAACCAGTGATTGGATAAAGATTTACATGAATTATAATGTGGATTATATTAAAGATAATTAAGGACCCGCGTGGGGACGGAATAAGAATACAATCTTATCCATGGGGTAAATAACGACTTAGGGATAAAACATGCATAAAACAGCTGTGTAAGAGAAGGAAAACTCGAAATAAAACCCATAGACCAACCCGTGTGACCGGCGTAGGTCAATTAGCCTCCTTTTGTGGGGAGGCTCGAGCCCAGCAGTAGGATGTAAAAGAGCTAAGATGATGATGATGATGCAGATAACATCAATGCAAGCGAAGGAAAACTCGAAATGAAACCCTATGCCAACACGTCTTACCAGTGTGGGATAGTAGGTTAATTTCCCTCCCATAGTAAAGGAGGCCAGAGTCCAGCAGTGGGATGTATGATAGCCGAGATGACATATTCATCTTAATATATATAAATTACGTGTCACGTTGTATGTCCGCGATGGGCTCCTAAACTACTTAACCGATTTTAATCAAATTTGCACACCGTGTGCAGTTTGATCCAACTTGAAAGATAGGATAGCTTACATCTTAATTTATAGTCACAATATTATTTTATTGCAAATTTTTTGTCTATTATTTGACATTCACAATTATCTGTCAACTTCAAAGTATTTTAACAGATGGCGATATCTGTTGACTGGATTGAGTAATTAATTAATAGATGGCGCTGCTACAAACGTGTCATATACGATTTTACATAGATGCCATTTGTAAAAAAATATAACTACCTCCATGACAGATGTTCTCCTACAGTTCCACTTAAATAGTTTAATAAAATGTAATATAACAATAACATTAGCCACAGCAACGCGTGGCCGGGTCTGCTAGTACAGTATATAAAAAACATAAAACATACGTCTTTTTTTGACAAGATTTAAGGACATCACTTACTTTACGGCAGGCAGTGACCTAGCTGTGTCTCTAGTATTGTAAAGGTCATGTGCGGCAGGATCACTTACCATCAGGTATTCTGCTTGCTAGTTTACTACTATAAACAATAAATAAATGAAACACCTTTGCTATTTATATATTTATTTACTCTATTGTGGTGTATCGTTTATGTTGTTCAATTGATGTGAAAAATCTATAGCCGAGGGTAAACCTGATTGTTGGCGTGGCGTAAATACCCCGTCGACGTAACGCCATGCTATATGGCGGGATATGCGAGGGTTAACCGGATCGTTGGTGTGGCGTAAATAGCCCGGCGACGTAACGCCACGCTATATGGTGGAATATATGTATTATACGTAGTCTATACGTGTGTGTGAGTGAGACTGAACGACACGATGTTGTGCGTAAGCAACTGTGCTGTGAATTAATTATGATTGGTGTGTAATATTTTAAATATAAATATAAATCGAAATCTTTTATTCGTACATTATGCCATATTAGTTCCTGTCGTATTCTGTTCTTTAATGTATATATACTTGTACAAAATAATTTCAATATTTAGCATCTATTAGGCGCCCTGAGCGATAGCTAACTTTTTTTTTTTCATATACGTATATTACACGTTGAACTGCAAGCTATTTATTTCTTTGACCACTGATGACAAGTAACCCTGCTCCGGTGGTCGGCCCAACGACGAAGGCGACGTGGTGTTCGGGTGGGTCGCGGGTATGCGTGCTTACGCCCCTCTGTCGCCCCGGACGGAGTGGTGCGGAGCGAGGAGCGCGCCGACCGCAGCCCACCCCCAAAAAGAAAAAGCTATTTATTTCTTTTAAATAGATTAGATTTATTAATCTTATGCATTTTAAAAATAATTCTGGAACAAAACATACTTTTATTATTATTATATTATTATTATATTATTATTATATTATTATTATATTATTATTATATTATTATTATATTATTATCATCATCACAGCTTATATATAGTCTTTATCTATGACTTATAAATATTATTTACACTGATTTCCATTACCACCAGCAGTAAACTACCTACCATCTCTCTGTTCTGCTATTTCCATCCAAAGGTTGCCTAGAAGAGATCGTCTATAGCGATAAGGCCGCCCTTTGTACATTCTGGGTTACGTTAGTATTTAAGTTTTTGTATTTTATTTTTGTAATTGGGGTACAAATAAAGAATTATCTATCTATCTATATATATCCCACTGCTGGGCTTGAACCTCCTCCGCAATAGAAGGCAAATTAACCTATTGTACCATGCTAGTCCAACGGATTGGTATAGAATAGGGATAGTGTGGTACTGCCCAGGTCGGACCGACGCATGGCTGAAGAAAGACGACTATCGACAGTATGCTCCTACTACATCACGTTTATTTCTAATTTTCCTTCTTTTGTATAGATGTTATGTATATCATATACCTTAATAATCTGTGACGATGCCTAAGAGCAAATCAGTGATGAAATATATGCTTATTCTCTCATCACTAGGACTAATAATTCATCATCATCATTTCAGCTCATATACGTCCCACCGTTGGGGTCGGGCCTCCTCTACAATAGGAGGAAAATTGACCTTACTATACCATGCTAGTCAGACAGGTTGGTATAGGGTTTTATTTCGAGGCTTTCTTCTCTTGTATAGATGTTATATGCGTATTATATCCCTTAGTCATCTTTTACGACATCCACGGCCATTATAGGGCGTGGTTAATTGTATTCTTACTCGGTCACTATACAAAAAATACGAACTAATAATTACTAGACAAAAAGAGTTATCGCCTAATAACTGTCTCTCAATTCTTAGTACTTAAAATAAAAATACAATCATATCTACCGAGTTAACACGTCATCATACTCACCTTCTGCATGAAATACAAGGACACTTGCGAAATGGTATCTGGTCCGCATTAGAGGAAATAAGCAACCAACACGAATACCCTCGCATTCAGTGAAACGAATAATTGGGGCCGCGGTTTCTAAGATTTGTATGAAAGATATCTTATAAAGTTAACTAAGCATTCACGTGTGCCTACGTGTAGTGAAAGAATATTATTCCAGCTCCCATACGTTCCACTGTTGGGCTCGAGCCTTCTCCACAATAGCAGGGTAATTGACCTACTCTATTATGCTGGTCAGACGAGTTGGTATAGAGTTTTATTTCGAGTTTTACTTCTGTTCCAAAGATGTTATCTGCATATTTAGGAGTGGTAGGACCACACTGTCGACAGTTATCTGTCTACAGCCGCGGGCCGGTCCGTCCGGGGCAGTACCATGCTCTCGCAGAAAATCGACGTCTGAGTAGTAGCAATTTGTTACTGCGCTTCGTTCGGTGAGCGAGAGAGCTGGAAGCCCAACTTTCTGAGGGTGATTGCGTGTGGAGGGTTTTGGTGGTGCCCTTGGTATCACCGAGCCTCAATGCACGCATTCACACTCCCTTCGCTTTCTTCGCGGTAGGCAACGATCTTATAAAGGTCTATGAGCGGCAGCAACACTTACCATCAGGTGTACTATTTGCTCGTTTGCCACCGTTTGCAATAAAAAAAAAATATATACTATGACGAAGTCGTCTTTTACAACACCCACGGGAAAGACTAGGTATGGTGAATTTAATAGGTAATTGCATTCTTACTTGGACACAACATAGTATATATGGGCGCTTATCGCCCTCTATCGGCAATATTTGTAAATTGTTGATGTATGTGTTATCAATTATAGTTGTTCATATTTGAAATATTTGCAACTAATATTTAAATAATTATTTGTAGTAACAACACTGCTATTTATCATGATATGATATTTAAGACACTTTTTGAATGCATTTCTAGAAATCTTTGATTTAATTGTTTAAATATTTATATAATTGATCAAATTAAAATCCATTAGAATTAATGTAATTATTTGTAACCATATTTAGTTGTTTTTACACAATAAAGATTGTAATTTATTTCTAGTTAGAGCGCCGTCTGTTGAACAATATATGAGAACAATGTAAATTGTGTAAAATTGATTATTTGGAATTATGTTAAATGCATTAGAATATTTATCATTATTATTTAGCTATATTCCGATAGTAAAAGTAGTTGTTTTATTTGTTTATTATAAAAAGTAATTGTAGTTGCTAAGACTAGACCGTTTCATTGTAAAGCGGAGGTTATAAAAACATTGTAAGATTAGAATAGAGGACAGTTTTACTTCACTCACTTCTCCGGCAAGAACTCCTAATAAATACAGTGATTACATACTCGGTATTTTACTATCATCGTCCAAATTCCTGGCGCAACGCCGACAGCAGCGGTGGGATCACAGCCCCCAAAACTCTTCAAGATCTACGGATGACCTTCACTATGGAGCAAGTGATGCACCGCAGCCGCACCTCTGAACAAGCTGACAGTTACGCAGACTACGCTACTACGGGTCGGGCTCTGCTCAAACGTTTGAGACGTGAGGCTACGGACTCGGAGGTGATCGACGCCGTAATAACAGGTATTTATCCTGAATTAATAAGATCTGAACTATTGCGAAACACGCCTAGATTTTGTCTAGGCTCGTGTTTGTTTTGTTAACTTTTCGTTAGTGAAAACTACCGTCTAACAGTAATTGTAACTGTCTGAAGGCGACGCCGGGGGGTTTTACCGGTGTGCAGGCGGTGAAGAGTTATGACTATTGACGCCAAAAAGTACTATGTGTTGAGAGAAACTGGTTTATTTAGATAACTAGCAACCCACCCTCGCTTCGCCTCTGTTTTAGTCGTTTTACTCGCGTAGTTCCCGTTCCCGTGGGAATACCGGGATAAAATATAGCCTAATTTACGCCCTGATATTATAGCTTTCCATTGGTGAAAGAATTTTTGAAATCAGTCCAGCCGTTTTGAAGATTACCCGGAAGAAACAGACAGACGGACGGACGGACAGGCAGACAGACAAAAAAATTTTAAACTGTATTTTGGGCATAGGTGTCGTGCAGGTGACCGCGATTTTGACATTACAGACACTCCATTTTTATTTATTAGTATAGATATTGACTAATAATAATAGTAAACAGCACGGGACATTTAAAAATGATAAGGCTCGTATTTGACACCTAGTCCTGGTGACATGAGCGCGGGAGCGCGCGAGAACCTCTCCCCGCGCGACCAATTACCCCGCGCGCCAGTCACCCCGCGCGCACCTGCATAGCAACAATAGAATGCCTACTACATATTTACAATTATTAAATAGTTCTTATTTTGAATAATTCGCGTCGCTTACTGTCTAGTAATTGTGTTAATTGTAATAACCTAGGACCTTTTTGTGATGTAAATAGAAGCGTCTACTTATCACGCTTGCAAAGTCCTTGATTTATAACTTTCATAACCCCTTTAATACGACGAAGTTTATATATATACCGTTTTTGTTATAGAAAATACCATAGTGAAAATAATTATTTCCGTAAGCAAATCGATAAAATTTATGGTTAACTAACAATCGGACTATTATTTTTCTCTTCTAGAGATCGCATTATCACAAGGTAAAGTTTTCAATAGCTTATTCCATACTGGTGTTGATTGTTCTCCGATCCGAAATAAGTTTACTGGTTCGATTCCGGGCAAACTCCAGATCGTTGATGTTGCTTGTATTACAACCAAAGTTAGTTTCCATGACGTATCGAGGTAGAATTGGTTATGACATTATTAGTGCTGTTTGGTATTACCGTAAGTCTTAAAGAGGGTATACATAGAAAACTATAACTGCTGATAAATGAACCCTCCATGCTTGATTTTAACTTCAATCTAAACGACTCAATATTGTTTAGAGTTACATGATGTTCTCAAGCTTTAAATCTAGTTTCATACTCTGCAACTGTGTATCGCAAATAAAGACCAGTGCGTTAACAGTAAAACTAAAAGGCTGATTAAATAGTTCAACGCAGACCCTATAGATTATCACCTCTATAACGCTATGAAAATGAGATAAGCTGTCTTCACTTTAAATATCACTAAATGCTCAAAAGTCCTCGCGTAGTTCAGTATGCGAATCATGTGCGTTGAAATAAATAGCGCTCGTGAGCTGAAGACGCTAGACTTCGTATAAAGCTATTAAGCATTTCCGTCACTTCTTAGGTGGTCAATTATTTAAAGTGGTAACTGATTATGTTGTAACTGAAATTCACTTAAGGTTTCAAGGCAAGGCAGAAAGAGCACACTCCAGGAGTGCATAACTGGTAGCATTTCTTTAAAATTTTTAGTTTAAAGTAGAATATCGAAAGGGTGACTGCTTAGTTAATACAGATTAGTCTTAATCTGTGTTAAGTAAACCATATGATCTAAAACGAAGTAATTGTTTATCTCGTCGTAAATTCATCCACTCTTGGCTTCATGTAGAGCAGAAGAGTGATCCTTCAATAAAGGAGATTGACTCTGACAGTAGTCTATGCTTTATGTCATTTAACAAGATATTGCTGAGCCATAATGTTCAAATAGTATCGTTTCACGTAATTACCGTTAGAAACTCGTGTTACGATCACACTGCACTGCACAGATGACGTAGTGGTTAGGATATCGTGCCAGTGTCGCGGGTTCGAATCCCGCGCAGGACAGCTCTGTGCGATCCATAAATTTTTGTTCTGAATTTGGATCTAATTTGTTTCCATTAATAGGTGTTTATTACTTCCGCCGCAATATATTGCGAGACTACCACAACTTTTGTTGCGAAAAAGTACTGGCTAAAATCGGCGAACAATATTGGTTCCCGAATATGTTCGAAAATTTGTGAAGAATTGTGTTAGCTAACATTCGTAAAGCCGAAATCGGGCGTAAAACAATCGACTTCCAATCTATAAAATTGCAATATAATTTTCATACTGTGTTCGCTGACATTACAGGCTACATTCATGATGGACGTCATCAGCCAGAATACGCATTTGTCTTTATAGTAGTTTATAAAGACGTCACAATCGGCTATGAGGTCTTTTGTGAAGTTGTAACTATATTTGGAACTCGTCTCTTTTTATAATTATGAATAAATACGGTATTGAATATACCTTATGGCTAAGGAAACTAGTAGAGCAAATGGTTAAGTGGGACTAGTTGTGAAAATTATCAAAGATATTAATGTCTGTAGTTGAGCTTGAAAGCCATGCCACAGTGCTATTCACGATTTCCAGTTGGCTATAAACTATGCAATATTACTGGGAGTATTGTTCAGCAAAAATAATAACCGCTGTTTTATCGAGATGTTGCAGGTAGAGGACGACGAACGGACAAAAGATTAAGTGTCTGTAAGAAAAGGATGGACGAGCGATCTTTTCTAGAGTTAATTGATTTGACAAAGGTAAAGCCAAAATAAATGTATTTTTTGGCAATTTTGTTTTCGTGCATCGCCATGATCGACGCACTCTCTTCGAAGGTCCCATGGCACTTTAGGAGGTATTGCCTAATGACCGATATATATTGAAGCATAATTATCTCCGCGGATGTGGTGTAAGTATCGCTAGCCATGACTTTTTATGACAAGCGCCTGTTGCAAAAATTGTTTTTTTTTTATCAAAGTAATGCCGTGTGGGCGGGTGAATACTAATTCGGAAACATGCTTTTTATTTTCCCTATCCGAAACATCCTTCCTAAAGCGCTGACTGGCCACTATGCGTATCCTTAAACCTGGTCTTGTGTTGGCTAGATCCCAGGATGGGTGATGCCTTGTGGTTGGCTAGATCCCTTGGTGGGTGATGCCTTGCAAATGCTTTTTCTATCCAAAACATCCTTCCTAAAGCGCTGGCTGGCCATCATGCGTATCCTTAAACCTAGTCTTGTTGGCTAGATCCCAGGATGGGTGATGCCTTGTGGATGGCTAGATCCCTTGGTGGGTGACGCCTTAACAGCGCAAGGGACGCGCTGGAGTCAGTATGGCCGTATGGGCGCTTATCGCCCTCTATCGGCAATATTTGTAAATTGTTGATGTATGTGTTATCAATTATAGTTGTTCATGTTTGAAATATTTGCAACTAATATTTAAATAATTATTTGTAGTAACAACACTGCTATTTATCATGATATGATATTTAAGACACTTTTTGAATGCATTTCTAGAAATCTTTGATTTAATTGTTTAAATATTTATATAATTGATCAAATTAAAATCCATTAGAATTAATGTAATTATTTGTAACCATATTTAGTTGTTTTTACACAATAAAGATTGTAATTTATTTCTAGTTAGAGCGCCGTCTGTTGAACAATATATGAGAACAATGTAAATTGTGTAAAATTGACTATTTGGAATTATGTTAAATGCATTAGAATATTTATCATTATTATTTAGCTATATTCCGATAGTAAAAGTAGTTGTTTTATTTGTTTATTATAAAAAGTAATTGTAGTTGCTAAGACTAGACCGTTTCATTGTAAAGCGGAGGTTATAAAAACATTGTAAGATTAGAATAGAGGACAGTTTTACTTCACTCACTTCTCCGGCAAGAACTCCTAATAAATACAGTGATTACATACTCGGTATTTTACTATCATCGTCCAAATTCCTGGCGCAACGCCGACATATACTAGGATAACTGATTATGATGAAGACTCGTGACCAAAAAAGCGACGTAACTTATCCGAGAAGAATAACAAAATAATGGAGTGCTATATATTTACCTTTCAATTAGCATTATAATAGTAGCTATCAGGTATCCAGTAGCAAGAAGAATGAATACTGGAGCCGCACCACCCAAAGCTAAAGCTCTTGGAGAACTGCCTTCACATTTAATTTCAGTTGAAGCTGTCCGCGCTAGGATGCAGGAAATGAAACCGCGTTCGGAGAGTCTTATTGTACTGCAAAATATTTACAGGTAAATTATTCTGATGAAATTTTATGTCATACACAATTATTTCAATGTGTTCCTGGATAATTTGAAAACACAATTGGACCCGGTAGGTTGTGCTGCTGAGCGTATGCAACCAAATTTGATTTGAACATTACAACATACCACTGGCGTGGCACTGCTTTTCCAGGCAGGATGAAGTTTGTCAGGACGCTAATTGTAATGCTATTGGTAGTGGTAGGACCACGCTGTTAACAGTTATCTGTCTACAGCCGTGGGCCGGTCAGTCCGGGGTAGTACCACACTCTCGCAGAAAATCGACGTTCGAGTAGTAGCAATTTCTTACTCCGCTTCGTTCGGTGAAAGAGAGAGTTCGAGAACCGGAAACCCAACTTTCTGAGGGTGTTTGCGTTTGGTGGGTTTTAGTGATGTATTTAGTATCATCAAACCTCATTGCACGCTTCGTACTTTCTGCGCGGTAGGCAGTGGCCTTACAAAGGTCCATAAGCGGCAGCAACACTTACCATCAGGTGTACTGTTTGCTTGTTTGCCACTATTTGTAATAAAAAAAAACAAAAGCATGTTTTATTTTCCTACAACATAAGGATTTTTGACGAACCTGAGCCAACTCTATCTATCGTCAAGTCAACAATTACATTCCCAAAGAAAGTTGACGCTAGCCAGGTGGTTATTCGTAAAACTATTATAACCAATAACTTGCAATATGTATAATGAAAGAATATTACATATTAAATCGACCCCAAGTAATTGGGAAGAATTGGAAAGAACAGGATGATGATGAAGACAACAATTATTTTGAAACGGCTGTAATCAAAAATATTACGAAACGAAATATGGGCGAAATATAATCTCTGAATATTACAAACGTAAATACTATGTTTAAAGGATAAATGTTTAAATGATAATAAATCAAAAATTAGGTGACTCGTAGTTTACTTAAGAATTTAGCTTACCTCCATGTTATAAATTCTTTATAAGGGCTCCCTTTAGACATGCAAGTGAATACAGGAGTTTTCTCTATGACCTGCAAGGCTCCCAAATCGCATAGTTCAACTTGATCGAATGTCCTTGATATCAATGCATTAGCACTGCTAACTTCGACGTGGTATGCATAGCCTGAATACATTAAAGTAGGAATAATATTTACACGCTCATCCACGGGGGCTCTGTAGGGTATGAACGGTTTCTGGCCTCGACGGTCCACTATAACTAGTAGATCTTTGTATTGGCTTCACAAGTATATATAATCTTCTTTTCTTCTGTTCTAGTTGGTGGCTATAATGTTGTTGAGCTCTTGGCCAATCAATTTTAGAGAGTGTGGGTTTAATTAAGCATTATGGTTCAGTTTGTAATGAACAGAATCAAAATGTCTACGAGTAATATCATCATTAAAGCGTACGTCACTGCTAGCCTCGATCCTCCTACCTACTACACAGCGCTGGTCAAATATGTTGGTATAGCATTTTGAGTTTTACTTCTCTTGCATAGACATTATACCTATGCATATTATTTCCCTTAGTCGTCTTTTATGACACACACAAGCAAGACAGGGGGTGGTGAATTGTATTCTTACTTCGTCACCACACGGAAATTGAGATATATGTGTAATAAATTATATATAATATGTACTAGCTGACCCAACAGACGTTGTTCTATTCAAATAAAATAAAAGAAAATCTCCTTGAAAATGACAGCAGCGCCACCTACCGGGTCCAATTGCGAATCTAAACCATTCTTGAATCCCCTTGAACATACATAAAAAAATTCACATCAACATCGGTCCAGGCGTTTAGGAGGAGTTCATTGACATACAGACGTACACAAGAAATATATACATAAAGATATAACATATAAAAAATATAGTTGTGGGTACCTCCATTTTGCAACATCTTAATGCCTTGTACCAAAGATACCAATAATGGGTCATTCTTCTTTTTACTCAACACTTTCTTTTGACGAAGTTCCTCTTCAACGAGCGCATTTTTTATATTAAAGTAATAATTTGGTGTCTGCAATTTATCGAAGTGATTTAACATACATTAATGTTTATACCGATTAAACATCATATAAGGAATGTTAGGACTGCACAGAGGGCGTAGTGGTAAGATATCGACAGTACCAGTGTAGTGGGTTCGAATTGGGATACAGGACAACAGTTTGTGCGATCGACAAATTGTTGTTCTGAGTCTGAATTTAGTTTGAGTCCGCTAAAACAAATGTTTTTAAAGTCCTCCACACACACACAGAAAGTGGTTGCATATTATAATATTCTATTGTTTTTATAAAACTTAAAATAATTAAATTAGATTTGACATATTTCTAAGCTTAATCTTAAATGGTAAATCTACTCTTTAGTGGAATGGTGTCTTTGATAAATGGTCGATTTTTTTTTTTGTATATTTGCCGAATTTATTTGGATATATCTGACTAAAAAATAAAAATGATGAAATAATGAAAAAAATATCAAAAATTACAAAAAGAGAACACCGAGATCCGATCTCACGCTCTTTGAATGCGACTGGACAATTTCCCAACTGAGCTATTGTCACTCTGGACGGCGACGGCGAAATTTCAATTCCCATTCTATTGACATTTTACGTCATTGTATTGATTAGAAAAAAAAAACACCGACAAAACAACATTTTCTATAAATAAAACATAGCTAGATCGATTTTTTGGCCCTGAAACTTCTAGTATACCAAACTTTATGAAAATCGTTGGAGCTGTTGCCAAGATCCTGAATATATTTACTTATAGGTATATATATACAAGAATTGCTCGTTTAAAGATATAAAATAAATACCTGCAGCCATGATCGTGTATACCCCATATCTTCAAATATGAGATCTAGAGGACTCTCCAGAAGTTCCCACAGATTTCTAATAGAGGGTGGAGGACCATTCAGCAACCAACTAACCACAGAGCTGGTATAGTAATTATATATCAACACACAAGATAAACCGCTAACCAGAATCAATATTTTACGGGCTGGAAACATAGATATGTTGTAGCGTTTATGTTGTAAAAGGAGTCGTCGTTTCAGCTCATAAACGTCCCGCTGCTGGGCTCGAGGCTCCACAATAGGAGGGAAATCGACCTTACTATACCATGCTAGTCAGATATGTTGGTATAGGGTTTTATTTCGAGTTTTCCTTCTCTTGCATAGATGTTATATGCGTATTATGTATTATATCCCTTAGTCGTCTTTTACGACACTCCCTAGCGGAGTGGTAAATTGTATTCTTACTCCGTCACCACACAGACATAAATCTAATATGAAAACTGTTATTTTTGGATATACAACTTAATTATTTGAACTTATATTAAAATTGCCGTGTTTTTTTTTTGTGGGTGGGCTGCGGTCGGCGCGCCTCCGCACCACTCCGTCCGGGGCGACAGAGGGGCTTAAGCACGCAACTCTCGCAACCCACCCGAGCACCACGTCGCCTTCGTCGTTGGGCCGTCCACCGGAGCAGGGTTACTTGACATCAGTGGTCGGCCTTATTTACTTGGGGTACCCTCCCATCGACCGACGTCCCCCCTCGGAGAGGACGTCGGTCTTTCCTCACGCGGCAAATTGCCGTATGGTGACGGAGTAAGAATACAATATACCTCTCTCGGGGCTATCATAAAAGACGACTAATGGGTTATAATATGCATACAATATTTATGCAAGAGAAGGAAAACGCGAAACAAAACCCTATGCCAACACATCAAACGACCAGCATGGTACAGTAGGTCAATTTTCTTCCGATAGTAGTGGAGGCCCAAGCCCAACAGTGGGACGTATATGGGCTGAGATGATGATGATGATATTAAATTATATATATTCAAACTTTTTTACATTTATCCATTTTTGACATCTATTAGTACAGATATAGTGACATTGACATATCTACAAATGTAGTCGTATTCACTTCAAAAAAATTATAATGAACTAGCTGACCCAACAGACATTGTTCTGTTCAAATAAGCGCCACCTACCGGGTCCCATTATGAATCTAAATCATTCTCGAATCCCCTTAAACGCACACCAAAAAATTTATTAACATCAGTCCAGCCGTTTAGGAGGATTTCAGTGACATACACACAAGAAATATATTTAAAAAGATAAATTGAGATCAACACAATATATCTACTCTTCTTACATCGTGCATATTACATAAAAAAATTTGCGATAATTTTAAGAGCAGCCTATGTCTGAAGACAAAATTCGGGCATGTAATTATTAATGTGACAGCATCAGATAGAACTTGCCCAAGTCGAAATAAAGCTCTTAGTCGCCTTTTACGACATCCACGAGTACTCCATGTCAAAACAATCTATTGCTTATTTTTTAAAAGAAAAGTGAAATAAATGGGAACACATTTATTATTATGTCATCATCATCATCTTGCTCTTATCCCAATTACTTGGGGTCGACGCAATATGTCATCTGTTTTGACATATTGCAAATAGTTTCGGCAATGACTTTTATGACCGGCCGCCTGCCTGACGTCAACCCTCCTTGGGAATGTAATCGTTGACCCAAATGGTACCAGATGGAGTTGGTCCTAGTCAATCTAGGGCTCTTAGTCATCTTTTACGACACCCACGAACAAAGCAAGGGTTGGTAGTATTCGAAGCCGCTACCACACAGCATTTATTATTATGTATAAATATATTTTTATTTGTAGCTCAAATATGTCCCACTCCTGATCATGATCTTCTTTAATATTATAATATATAAGGTGTATCAATACAACCTTACTTAACCAGGATAATTAAAAAAAAAAAGGACTAGAGCTTACTATGAGAATAGGCAGCAGCTCTATTGGGATGCTTATAACACCAGCGATAGCCCAACCATCTTTGTTACATAGGTTGGTGACTGTAATATTTCAATTATTATAATATATCCCTCTTAAAAGGGCTATAAGCAATAGGGGACGTTGACAAGCTGATGAAATTAGCTATAATGATATTAAAACTGAATAATTTAGCTCTAATAAGACATAATATAAAGTTAATTATTAATTACCTGTAGAAAGTCTTCTGACTCTAAAATCATCAATGTCCTCGTAAACTGTAAAATCAAAGTACCATAAAACAGTAATGTGGCCACATAAGCAATTATGTTAGTCAGTGTGATAGAAACTTATACTTGTCTGACGTGTATGTAATAGTAGGTCAATTGCCCTCTTACCGGCCGGTCACCATCATCATTACCGCAGTCCACATACCACTGTTGGGCTCGGTACTTCCCCACAGTGGGAGGGAATTTGACCTACCTAGTCAGACAGACAGTGTGCAAGAGAAGGAAAACTCGTAGCAAACCCTACACCAATCAGTTTGAACAGCGTGGTGTAGTAGGTCTATATCCCTCCTATCGTAGAGGAGACTCGGGCCCAGCAGTAGGACGTAGGTATATGAGCTGAGATGACGATGATAATGCATGTGTCATCCCCATTTACTTTTGCATGGTGGTCATTAAAACTCACTGAAGGATCATCAGGAGAATAGACAATAGCAATTTCTTAGGAATCATGTTGATCGGTAAATAACATAATTATACCATATATACGTTTAACTGCACGCCTACCAAATATGGTAATGGCAATTGCCTTTAGAGAAATTTATATTCAACGGTGCAGCGGTGGACATATTCTGCTAGACTACAAAACAAACATTTTAATCGACGATTGTAAATATTTGACGTGCCCCACGATTTTATTTTTACGGTTTCTCTACAATAAAATAATAATAATTTAAAAATTATCTTTTCCTTTTTTATTTTCAAGTTTTAGTTTTTATATTGATTTTGTATAGAGCACTGTATTCTACTTGTCAAGTCCTTTCATTTAATACCCATATTAATGGGATTGAAAAACAAATAGGTTGTCGGCCATTATGTAGCGGCGGCCATCTTAGATTTTGAATTTGTATAGTGCATTGTGTTCTACTTGTCAAGCTCTTTCATGTGATACCCATATTGATAGGATTGAAAAAAAAATAGGTTATCCACCATTTTGTAACGGCGGCCATCTTGAATTTACAAAAATATTGACTATACATAATTGTATTATCATCAAAACCAAAGGCGTATACCAAATTGCAGATCAATCGATTGACAGGCAAAGGGTGAAATTTCAATTACTAAATTTAACCCAACAAAGAAAAAAATAAACAAATAAACGGTGTAAGCTAAATAAAACCATTTAATTACAATAAAATATATAGACTTACATTGCTGACATATTAAAGCTATTACGGAAAATATCGCGTACTGAACCGACGATGGTCGTTGCTCATGGCGAGCAGATAGCAAGAGTATCGAAGCACATAATACCGATATTCCAATAACACCCCACCATGCTGAAGGACTCAAAGGCATCAGAAACTGATTTTCAAACTTTCCCGGGCCTGTAGTTGGTATTCGATAAAAAAACTTAGTCCTGGAAAGAAACAGGACAGGTTTTAAAATTTGTTTAATAATATCTCCGAGTGGTGACGGAGTAAGAATACAATTCACCACATCCTATCTTGCCCGTGGATATCGTAAAAGACGACTATGGGATATTATACGCATATAACATCTATGCAAGAGAAGGAAAAGTCGAAATAAAACCTTATACCAACCTGTCTTACGCGACGGTGACCGACGTCCCAGGACGTCGAGAGGTGAGGGTATTCCGTCGGGCCGACCACTGATGACAAGTCACATCTGCTCCGGTGGTCGGCCCAACAACGAGGTGACGTGAGTACGGGTGGGTTATGGGCCTGCGCGCCGTCCTTTCATCGCCCCGGACGGACTGGACCGCGCGTGCGCTTACCATAGCCCACCCAAAAAAAAAAATACCAACCTGTCTGACCAGCGTAGTATAGTAAAGTCAATTTCCCTCTTATTATGGAGGAGGCTGGTACTCAACAGTGGGACCTTATCTTAGTCCGGTTAGTCGAGTCGTGTTCTATTTGATTCTAGTTGTCTCGCGTAATTATATCCATAACCGACAGTTTACTATTAAAATGGTTACGTCTTCAGTAACAGCTTCTAGCTCTAGCAATGTTGAAGCACACAAATATGTTGATAGAAAAATAACATACAGAAGGATATTTTCAGTATATATACGGAGACCATAGTGGATCCTGGCTTACAGGAGTTACAATGATGAGAATATGTGGTGGATTTAGGAACATAAAAAAAAACCATCTATACATTTCTACATTCTTTCTCTTGGGTAAGCGTTAAAAACGAGTAAAGAACGCAGTCATATATCATATCAGCAAGAAAGAAATAGCTTTAAACCACAACTTGTACTAAGCCATTTAACAAGCGTACCTACCATAGTTAGTCTATTTCTTTCCCACTAGAGGTCCGAGAGGTCCGAGGAGGTCCGAGCTCAATAGTAAGACGTACATTAGCTGAGAAGATGATGAATAAAAAAAAAATACTAAAACTATACGCCAAATGCCTATAGGTCTGATTAATTTACATTATGAAGAGATTTATCAAATTATGTAGAACCAGCAACCCGCCCTCGCTTCGCTTCGATTACAATCGCCTTAACCGCGTAGTGCCCGTTGCCGTTGGAATACCGGGATAAAATATAGCCTATATTACTTTGGGATAATATGGCTTCTAATGGTGTAAGAATTTTTGAAATTTGCACAGTAGTTTTTGAGTTTATTCGTTACTCACACACAAAAATACAATTTTTTCCTCTTTATAATATTAGTTATGTGGTATCATTTATCACTTACCATGAAGTGTGCTATTTGCTCGTAATAAAAAAAAAGGCTTTTTTTTGGGGTGGGCTGCGGTCGGCGCGCCTCCGCACCACTCCGTCCGGGGCGACAGAGCGGATTAAGCACGCAACTCCCGCAACCCACCCGAACACCACGTCGCCTTCGTCGTTGGGCCGACCACTGGAGCAGGGTTACTTGTCCTCAGTGGTCGGCCCGACGGAATATCCCCTACCCGGGGTACCCTCCCATCGACCGACATCCCCCCCTCGGGGAGGACGTCGGTCTTTCCTCACGCGGCCGGCCTCTCGGCGGGTGACGGACTAATCCCCGGTCACGTCACCCGTGGCCTCGGCTAGGACGGCATTGCACGCAGGTACTCCCGCCTGCGCCGCCTCATAAAAAAAAAGGCTAGTAAATCTCCTACACATAGGCATTAATTGTGAATGAAAAGTTTTTGATCTATAAAGATAGAATAAAATATATAAAAATACTTACTCAAGCATGTCTATTGGAACTCCAGACACATCGATTTGATGTTGAATCAAGGGTAAATATCGTATTGAAGGACATATGTCTTGTTCTCTGATGTATAAACTATTTGTTACAACCTATAAAATTTATTAAACTATAACAATGTACACATTTTTTTTTTGAATGGGCTATGCTCTTAATGCCTTCCGTTTCGTGCGGGAAAACGAAAGGGCGGCGCGTGATCTCATAGTCCACTGCGTCACGTCCCCTTCTTCACTGGGCCGACCACTTTGTGATTATTATCATCATCATCGCAGCCCATCTCACTGTTGGACTCGGGCCTTCTCCACAATGGGAGGGAATTTGACCTACTATACCATGCTGGTTAGACATGTCAGTATAGGGTTTCATTTCAAATTATCCTTCTCTTGCACAAATTTTATATGCATATTATATCCCTTAGCGTATTTTACGACATCTACGGGTAAGATAGGAAATGGTGAATTATATTCTTACCACGTCACCAGAAGGATAAAATTAAAAAAAATGTATTAGATTTTTACGTTTGAAGAATTATTAATACTTACCTTTGTAGCATTCTTATCAAATAAACCAATCCATCTATCAGTAATCGTGGCATTATATCTGAAATAGATAAATCTATATTATAATTATAAACCTCTAGAGTTTGCTCACTTAACAGCGGTAGCTAGGAAGCACTAGCAGAAATGACTAACTGGTATTTTATGAGAGCCTATTTTCATAGATAACCAGTTTATCGAGAAAGGTAATATTTATAGGAAACCAAAAATAATGCTGTAATAATTAAGAGTAGCATAAATGTCAGCAAAACTTTAAAATATTAATAACTACGTGATACTGTTAATAAGTTATTTAAAAGTCTGCTTCCCTACCATTCCCTCGGGTACAGGCAAAAAAAAACTTTCTGATACATCGATTTTGGATTACTTTTTTTTTCTATCATCATCATTCATACATATTTTAGTTCATCAAATGTTTATATTGCAATAGAAATCAACGAGGTATTTCGAAACAATTAGAAAGTATTTTAAGTTCGACAAAGTATAATAATCAGCATCTTTTCGGTACATATACGTCCCATTATTGGGATCGACCTTCTCCAAAATAAGGGAAAATTAACCTACTATACTACGCTTCTCAGAGGGGTAATTTTTAATTTAAAGTTTTACTTCCGAAGACTTCCATAGATGTTTTATATATATTTAATCCCTTAGTCATATTTTGCGGTACTCACAGCCAAGATTAGTGTGGTAAATTTTATTCCAATTTCGACACCATATAGAAAAGTATAATAATATCTAAATTTATTATTTACAGTGTCATTATCTCGTGTATGATGGATTCAGATATTCTATGGTAAATCTGAACCCATTATATGAAATAATACTTATAACGCCCATGTAGGGCGTTATATAGGTCAGCTAGAAAAGCAACTGATACAAGTGGCAGCATTCGTCTAAAAACCAATAAAAACCTCATTTGCCTTTAACCTGCCTTTTTTTGGGGTGGGTTATGGTCGGCACACTCCTTGCACCACTCCGTCCGGGGGCAACAGAGGGGCGTAAGAACGGATGACACGTCACCTTCGTCGTTGGACCGACCATTGGAGCAGGGTGACTTGACGTCAGTGGTCGGCCCGACGGCATAACCCCTTCAGGGGTACCCCCCCATCTTGCTCAGGCCGTCAGCCTCTCGGCGAGTGACGAGCTAATTCCTCGGTCTAGTCAACCGCGGCCTCGGCTGGGGAATGTTAACCTGCTTACCAAATCTCTTATGCCATTATTACTTTATCATCGGTAAGTCTTTATTTATCCTACTGTGACTTCAATAGGCTGATAGAATGTCCTTACCTGAAGTTATGTATCTCAGCAATAAGACAAAGTACAGCGCCACCCACGTGTGTTATTCTAGCCATACCAGGTATTGGCTTTGAACCGGACAGTAGATTGAGATCAAACTGTTTAGGTGCCGGCGATGCCTTGAAAATACAAATTATTATATTAGCAAGTTGCCATCAATTGCTCATCATCATCATTTCAGCTTATATACGTCCCACTTTTGGGCTCAGGCCTTCTCCATTATAGGATGGAAATTGACCTAATTTATCACGCTAGTCAGGCATGTTGGCATAGGGTATTAATATATTTCGAGATATTCCTTTCAATTCAGCAATGTGGCCTGTCCATGACACTTCAGCGTGCCAATTCTCCGTGCAATATCGGTTACACCCATTTCAGTGTGACACCACACTATCGACAGTCTTCTCTACAGTGTGGTCAATCCATCCGGGGTAGTATCATACCCTCGCAGAAAATCGACATTTCATCATCATTCATCATTTCAGCCTATCGCCGTCCACTGCTGGACGTAGGCCTCCCTCATGTTACACCACAAAGTGCGGTCCTATGCCGCCTTCATCCACCGACGCCCAACAACTCTCACCAGGTCGTCGGTCCACCGGGTGGGGAGGACGTCCTACACTCGAGAACCTTTTTCCCCAGCGGTTGTCAGTTTAAGTAATAGTAATTTGTAACTGCACTTTGTGGGTGTCGTAAAAGCCGACTAAGAGCCCTAGATTGACCCGGACCAACTCCATCTGGTACCATTTGGGTCAACGATTACATTCCCAAGGAGGGTTGACGTCAGGCAGGCGGCCGGTCATAAAAGTCATTGCCGAAACTTTTTGCAATATGTCAAAACAGATGACATATTGCGTCGACCCCAAGTAATTGGGATAAGAGCAAGATGATGATGACTTTGTTTGGTGAACGAGAGAGCTTGCAACCCAAGTTTCTCAGGGTGTTTGCGTGTGGTGGATTTTGGTGATGATTTTAGTAGACATTACCTAAGCTCATTGCACCTGATGGTAAGTGTTGCTGCCGCTCATAGACCTTTACAAGACCGTTGCCTACCGCGAAGAAAGCGAAGGGAGTATGAATGCGTGCATTGAGGCTCGGTGATACCAAGGGCACCACCAAAACCCTCCACACGCAATCACCCTCAGAAAGTTGGGCTTCCGGCTCCCTCGCTCACCGAACGAAGCGCAGTAACAAAATGCTACTACTCAGACGTCGATTTTCTGCGAGAGCATGGTACTGCCCCGGACGGACCGGCCCGCGGCTGTAGACAGATAACTGTCGACAGTGTGGTCCTACCACTCCTAAAACTTGCTCCTACCACTTGTCCTACCACTTGCTCGTTTTGCACTAACAGCACTAAAAATATACTTACAACTAAAATCATTCTCATTGTCCAATTAAAGAAATCCCATCGTCGATAATATTTATATTCGTTTAGATCTGAATCAAGTTTGAAACCATTTTCCGAGTTCCAAAATCCAATTTCATTAACAATCAAATTGCCTCCTTGTATTTTGCCAAAGTTAAATACATCGTACAGTTTATAATATCCGACATCATCTAGAAAATATAATCTTAGACAGAAAAGGGCTGTAATGTTACAAAATTGTGTGTATATTAAGATCTAGTAAATTATAATAATAATTTTATTAAAGTGCAAGGCTGTGTGGTAGCGGCTTCGAATACTACCAACCCTTGCTTTGCTCGTGGGTGTCGTAAAAGCCGACTAAGAGCCCTAGATTGACCCGGACCAACTCCATCTGGTACCATTTGGGTCAACGATTACATTCCCAAGGAGGGTTGACGTCAGGCAGGCGGCCGGTCATAAAAGTCATTGCCGAAACTTTTTGCAATATGTCAAAACAGATGACATATTGCGTCGACCCCAAGTAATTGGGATAAGAGCAAGATGATGATGATGATGATGAAAGTGCAAGGCTAGGGTAACCTTAAGGGAGCACCTTAAAGACGATGCTCCGTCTCTACATCAACACTAGTTTTAAGCCACTGAAATACTTTTAGCATATGTTTGTGTTCATGTCGTAGATGAGCCTTATATAAATAAATAAATAAATAAACATTAGAATGGTCGTAACTCGTAAAGTTACGAGTATAAACAAAACTGTCTCTTTACCCGCGTAGTTCCCGTCCCGGTGTGAATACCGGGATAAATTATAACCTATGTTACTCCTTGATATTACAGCTTTCCATTGGTGAAAGAATCGTTTCGGTGGTTTAAGCGTGAAAGCGTAACAAACAAACAAACTTACTTTCGCATTTATAATATTAGTAAGGATTATAACAAAAAGAAAGGGAATGAGTATTATAACACCAATTTCATTATTCTTTCATTAATTTCAGTCCCATATAGGTCCCACTGCCAGGCTTAAGACTTCTCCACACACCACCACTCACAAAGTATTGTCGTGCATAGGATTCGAATTCAGGACACTGGCACGGTAGGTCGGTATCTTAACCACTACGTTGTGCAGATAATTCTTTCAATAAATGCTACTAACTGTCTTATTATGTGATTTTTTATTTAGATACCTATAGGCGCCGACAGAACGCCATATTGATTTCATCAACATTATCCCTTAGTGCCCACTTTGTAAGCTATCAGAACCAATCCATGAATTCGGGGGTTCACTCAATGGATTACGGCAACAAGGTGCTGGTGATTTAATATAACTTCCTTACCTCTTATCCCTATAGTAATATCTGCATCTACACTAATGTTTACTTTATCCAATACTTTTATTACAGTATTAATGTTCTTATCGTACAATATAGTGTCAATATTTGAATAATCCGAGATGTTATAATGTTTAGAAATAGCTCGATCATTCTCTATAATAAACCACTTATGTTGAGCTGAATATGATAGATATTGTGAAGCCTGTAAGTAAAGTTGTTGAAGTCACTGTGATTGATAGGGTATTTTTGTATTATTTTTATAAAGATGAAGTATTTGTTTGCTGGTTTAAATGCGCTAATTTCATTTACTTACTACTTGAATTCTAAAAAAATCTTATTGTATTAAATAACCCATTTATTAAGAGAGTTAATGATACATAGCGCTGCGACCAGTAAGAGCGGAGCAGTGCTACGCTGTTAGCATTGTCATGACAACTGCTAGGATAATAAAAATTGTCACTGGTGAGGTGGCATCACTAAAACTCATCAAACGCAAACACACTCAGAAAGTTGGGCTGCCGGCTCTCTTGCTTACCGGACAAAGCGCAGTAACAAATTGCTACTACTCAGACGTCGATTTTCTGCGAGAATGTGGTATGCCATGTGGCCATGTGCCGTGGTGCCAACCAGTAATTAATCAACACTAACGTCAGATAATCAGAACAAAAATGATTTTCTTTTTTTAAATATTTTATTTCAAACTATTTTATTACATACCCTGCACTGAGGATATATCCTGCATTAAATGCTTGTATTCCTTGGTGCTTTAAAAATCTACTATTAACAGACATGTATGACACCCAGACTCCGAAAGTATTTTAGTAACTGATACAAACAACCGCGCTGGATCGAAACCTAAATGTCATAAGGGGTCCATATTTAGGCCATTACGCCAGCGATATATTCTAAAAACTTCCACTTATATTTACCAGGTGCATTGTGTCTTCGGCTTCTTGGCAATAGGCATTAAGAAGCACTCCTTTAGAATATTTTTCATAGTGAAGACAATGATATAAAAAGTTTTCATAATGCTCCATGCGATCCATTTTTACTTCTGATATAAACATTAAATTATTGAGGGCTACTTTAGAGAATCTTAGAGACCCTGAAATAGTAATAACCTGTTATGAACCAGAAAAAAAATATGAAAATAATGATTTCTGATGTTTACGCGAGTATCACACATTATAAATAAAACTATTTTTATGGCATCTGTATTTGATTTTTGATTGTCCAACGATTCAAAAAACTTATAGCGTCCATGATCACGGGCGGACTAAAAATCTGACGTCCAACAAGTCATCGCCACTACAGAAATTCATATCTACTCACTACACCATTAGTTTTTAAATTTCGACCCACATTTTAATACAAATTAAGGGCCAATACAAAAAAATCCTATTTTAAAAAACATTTTGTTTTTGGTCAGTAATAAGCTTTACATTTTTGCCGGGTTTGCCGCTCTCGAGCGACCGACCCATCAGGTTCTCGGGCCATGAAGCTACCGTATCATAAGACGAAGTGGGAATGTGACACTATCGCCCTGTTGACCTTGGATCTAATCCGCAATACGCTCTGAGGATAGACTAACACGCGGAGATCGCTCCATGCCGAAATCTCTGCCATCCACTGAACATTGCCAGGGGCACCCACAAGGTGTTTCGGCGTCGCACCCCTACACACCCGCTAAATAATCACCTTTTCTAGTTAACTATTTCATACAAGTAAAAGCTACTTACAAGATACATCATTACCACAAGTCAATAAACAAACGAATTTGACTTTCCTATATTTAAAATATTCAATTCCAAAATTAACATCACCCAAATTTAGTGCTAAAAGAACATACGAGAAGGTAGAAGCTAATATTATTGTTAACAACATTTTGGTTTCACAGTGACTTTCGCACGACGACGCATTTGTTGTCCCTAAATAAGTAGCTTTTGCTTTTATACTTTTAAAATTTAATGATATGCGATACCGTCAACATAAAAATAAAAAGAATCACAAAAATATCATTTTTTATGTATCATAGTTGAAATAAGGTAGAAAAAATGCAGATAAGAATGTGTATACATAAAATGAGAGAAACGTTTTAGAATCTTGGTAATTAATGAGGTAGATGATATAGTTTCTATCTGTCACCACGATACATTTCTGCGAATATTTTCTTGCATCCATTAAATGAAGTCTTAAGAATAAAAGAGGTCTTAATAGAGTTACTAGAATCATAAAACGGGCAAAAGATTTTATTCAAACTTATATATTATAATAATTGAAGGGTACAAATTATTCTACTAACACAAGAATGACAAGCAGAATGTATTTTTAGAGCTAAATTTTATGACCTTTTTGATAACGTTGATTAGATACCATTTAGTCGAACTTACCTAGCCATTACTTAGCCTGTGCCGGCTCCAATTCATAAACTTTATTGACTTTGATTGCATATATTTTTATTATATAGAGCATCTTGAGGATTTATATTGAAAATATAAACAGAAATAACATACATAAAAAAAAGAACAGTTGACTGTTGTTGAAGATACGATTAAATCAAATAATTTATTCTGCATAAGCCCCTTAAGATTTTCAAACAAAACTGACATAGTAATTGATTGCAAGCTGTACAGGCCAGGGATTACTCCGCCACCCACAGTGAGGCTGACTGCGCGAGAGCGACGTCCCGGCAACACTGTTTTGTTGCTGAGGCGTCGAAGTCGTCGAAGTACAAGAAAGGGTAATCTACCGGGCCGGCCACTGATGTCAAGGATACCGTACGGTACCATGGTCGACCCAATGGCGATGGTGAAGAAACAAGAAGGAGGTTATGGGCCCACACGCCATCCATCCGTCGCCCCAGACAGATTAGACCATAATCTACCATAAATAAAAGGATTGATTGGAAGCTAGTTTATCTTTATTTTAAGTTTAGAATAACTATTAATTGGTTAATCTTCTTACATATTAATAGAATCCCTATAGATTTGTTTATTATATTTTGCTTTTATATTTAATGAAAGTAATAATTTATGATTAAAAATATAATTTCCATAATTTTTTAGGTAAATTCATATAATTAGAACTCGCTGTATTTTTGAAAGATTATAATTTTAGCACTGCTTAAGAATTTATTATCAATTTTTTTGCCAACGTTACAGTTTGATATGAAAATAGACGGTTCAAATTGAATTGTCACATGTTAAAGAATCAAAAGTAATGCTATCAATTTATGTAATGGTGGTATTTTAATAATAAATTCTATCAAGCATTATATCATTATCTGTGTGGTAACAGAATAAGACTATAATAGGTTATTATAAAACCACTCTTTCCCTTTGAAAACAAATAGGGGACACAAGCACGTAATATTATCGAAAGAGAAAGAAATATAATCCTATATGGGTTGTTATTGATATATATTTCAAGCTAGCTGACCATTCTATTGTAGGCATAGTATTATAAGTTGATTGACTTCCAACTGTAGAGGAGGCTCAAGGTTAATGATAAGGAATGTTATATATGTAGTATCTAATATTTAAAATTTATCATAAGAATTCTCATAATGAAAAAGAAAATAGCGAAAAGAACTTTATAAAATCCAACCATCCCTAAGCCTATTGATATACACTTCCGAACATACGCCTCCCCGAATTGGAAGCAGTGGCATAACCATCCACGCTTTGCAGGTTGGTGACCCCGTGGTGTTATAATTCCACAGGACGCCTCCATACTCCAACTCCCACGGGGAAATAAGAATTCGTGAGAAATATTTTTAATAAGTTTTAAGATATATTACTAATGTGAGTTGACTTGGAAGTCATATTTTAACTAATGGAATTGTTCTCCAAATCAAAGTTAACATTACGTGTATACGTACATTACGAGTAGTAAACTCTGTAAAATTTTACAACTGAAATGTTTTATGAACACTTGGAAAACAATTACCCGTTTTTTACTGATAAGTTTATGGTTAAAGCGTTATAATCACGGGAATTATTGAATAAACACGCTCTCGCATAAAATCGACGTCTGAGTAGTAGCATTTTGTTACTGCGCGTGTGGAGGGTTTTGGTGGTGCCTTTGGTATCACCGAGCCTCAATGCACGCGTTTACACTCCTTTCACTTTCTTCGCGGTAGACAGCGGCCTTGTAAAGGTCCATGAGCGGCAGCAACACTTACCATTAGGTGTATTGTTTGCTCGTTTGCCACTGCTTGCAATAAAAAAAAAATATAATGTATCCGTGTGATGGCGGAGTAAGAATACAGTTTTCCACTACCTATCTTGCCCGTAGATATCGTAAAAGACGACTAAAGGGATATAATATGCACATAACATCTGTGCAATTTCGTGTGTATTAGTGATCAAAATAGTTTTACATATTCTGTTTTTTAATCGACTTCAAAAAAGGAGAAGGGTCTTAATTTGACTGTATTTTCTTTTTTTATGTTTGTTACCTCAGAACTTACGACTGAGTGAACCGATTTTGACTATTCTTTTTTTATTTGAAAGCTGGTGCTTCTCTTGCAAGTGGTATCTAGTGATGTAACGAATATTCGCATTCGCATCGCGAATATTCGCATATGTTTGTGACATTCGCAATCGCATTCGCAAGGAACGACGCGAATGTTTGGCGAATATATTTGACAAACTAAAAGCAAATTATATATGTAATTATGTAATGATATGATAATATTTATTATTTTTATTTACTCATAATATTTGAATAAAACAATATTATGGAACACTCAGGTCGGCAACTAAATTAGAAATACTGTCTCTCTTATTTTTGTCAGTCTAATATAAACTAATGAATGGGGAGCCGGTTTTTTGTTCGGTTATACTGCGAAAACCACTGAACGATCATAATAATATTTATACCATAAGATGCAGCATGTTTCGGAGAAAGATTTAGTATATGATATGTTGGTGAATACTTATCCGGAATTTATATTTGTTTTTGACGTAACAACGTCTTATAATTCGATGGAGTCAGCTGCACACACGAAAAACATGACGTATGCGGCGTTACCTCGCTCTGAGGCGTTCCATTTAAGGCTTTTTTTTTGGGGTGGGCTGCGGTCAGCGCGCTTCCGCACCACTCTGTCCGGGGCGACAGAGGGGCTTAAGCACGCAACACCCGCAATCCATCCGAACACCACGTCGCCTTCGTCGTTGGACCGACCACCGGAGCAGGGTTACTTGTCATCAGTGGTCGGCCTGACGGAATACCCCCTACCCGGGGTACCCTCTCATCGACCGACGTCCCCCGCTCGGGGAGGACGTCGGTCTTTCCTCACGCGGTCGGCCTCGCGGCTGGTGACGGACTAACTCCCCGGTCACGTCACCCTCGGCCTCGGCTAGGGCGGCATGGGACGCAGGTAAACGTGCCTGCGCCGCCCCAGTCGCTGGCGGCGGGTCGCTTCATCGAGACTGTGCTCCTCGCGTTCGCGACCCGCCGCCTCCTTCTGCGAGATAACTGCCTCGCAGAAGGATGCGACCGCGTCCCAGTTCCTGATGCTGCCGAGCATCTCCCTAGCGATGGTCGGCAGCGCCAGATCGGCACCAATGATTGCGACGAGTTCACGACGCTGCTCTGCCCAAGCGGCACAGACCTCGAGCGTATGCTGCACCGTGTCCTCGTCGCAATCGCAGTGGTGGCAGGACGGTGTTCTCTCCCTCCTAGCGACCCTGTACAGGTACTTGCCGAAGCATCCATGCCCCGTCAAGACCTGCACGAGTTGGAAGGAGAGCACACCGTGCCGCTGTTCCAACCACTGCATCAGCACCGGCCGGAAGGCCTCCACGGTCCAGACACCGTATCGAGGCCTCTCCAGCCGGTCTGCCCAACGGGCGATAACATCTCGGCGGGCGTCGACGCGCCAGGCGGTGAGCTCCCTTAAGGAAACAACACCGCCCTCGCCTCGCACCCCCGACACCCGCCGATACAAATCGGCGAGCACTGCCGCCTCCAGTTCCATTTAAGACTTGCCATACAAAATATCTATCAAACAAATAAAATTATAATTGTCTTTTGAAAAATGAAACCATTCCATCAGTATTTTCTTATGACGTAGTCACGTTCAACTATCGTCAGTAAACTGAATTTACAGACAATCGATTTTTTGTGTGAATGAATTTTGCCTATAAAAAAAGAACATGATTCTATCTGAAAAAATTACATTATTTTTGTTAAATAATCATTAAATTTTTTTGACATACCATGCATTTAACACTCTCAGCGTCACAAATTGTGAAATAACTTCACACTTCAGTAACATGTGCTTTACTCATGTTTGTAAATTTGACAAATACAATAATAATAATAAACTAATCTCAAATTACAACGAATATTTTCGAACGAATCTGATTAGTTTTATTCGTTCAACTTGTAACGGTTAACTTTTGCTACATTTGGCTTAAACATGACTGGTACGAAATGTTAAACCCGTATGATATTTTGCACGCGCTTTATTTGAAAGTCAACATTCATATATATTATATTCGCATTCGCGAATGTCTCAATCCTAACATTCGTTACATCACTAGTGGTATCTATGAGAAAACTGTCGAAGTTTGGAGTTTTTGGCGGGAATCTGAAGTGTCATGTGGTGTTCTTGTATTATATTCAATATCTTAGTGTTTTAACGTGTTCTCAGAAGATAGTGACCATTACACTGTTGGAGGCGACACTTTGACTTACTGACGGACCATTACTGACATGAGGAAATTGATAATTTGAAAAGAAAATTATAACTCGACACTGGCAAAAATGGCTTGTATTAATAGCTGATTGCCAAGACAAAAAAAGAAGAAGAACTGTCGAAGTTGTTTTTTTTTTGTACAAAATATTCGTTATCATTATCATCTCGGTCCATACACGTCCCACTGTTGGGCTCGGGCCTTCTCTACTATGGGCGGCAAATTGACTTACTATAGGGTAAAAGTGAGATACTTGTTGCAATATGCAAATAATTTTTAGATTGAGTATTTTTTATATAATAATTAATCTTTTTTCTTTGGGGTAGGCTACGGTCAGCGCCCCCGTCGCCTGGCTCCATCCGAGCCGACAGAGGGGCGGCGCGCGGCCCCGTAACCCACCCGTGACACGTCGCCTTCGTTGTTGGGCCCACCTCCGGTGCAGAGTGACTTGTCGTCAGTGGTCGGTCCGACGGGGTTCCCCTAGGGGAGTACCCTCTCCTCGACCGACGTCTCCCCGCTGTTCGGGGACGTCGGACGTCGTCGCGCGGTCGGCCTCTTGGCGGTTGATCGACTAACTCCCCGGTCCAGTCACACGCGGCATATAATAATCTGCCTAAGATAATTGCAGATTGCATTTATATGAATTTTTTATCAACAATTTCATTTTAAACTCGTTATTTCTAATATTTTTTATCTCCTTTGTTGTTCGAAAAGTTGAAACTCTGAAAATTGTTTTATGAAGTTTGCCATGAAAATTTATATATTAATTTTTTGCGGTGAAACTGGGAAGTTAATTTAATTGTGTGTACAATGTTTTTGGTGTTAATAGCTTAGTGGAAACTAATGATATTATTTTACCGTGTAGATAATATAAACACGATGCGTCAACATCCACTTTCGTTCCGTAAGTGATTGTACAAGATGAATAATAAAAGCAAGGAAATAAGATTACAAGAGAATGAAAATCGAAATAAAACATTATAACGATCCGTCTGATCAGCGTGGTATAGTAAGCTAATTTCCTTCTCAATGCAAGGAATAGCTCAGAAGTTGGAAATAATTGTAATATACTAGCAACCCGCCCTCGCTTCGCTTCGGTTTCAGTCGCTTTACCCGCGTGGTTCCCGTTCCCGTGGGAATGTTGGGATAAAATATAGCCTATCAAGGAGTAACTTGATATTATAGCTTTCTATTGGTGAAAGAAGTTTTGAAATCGGTTCGGTAGTTTAAGCGTGAAAGCGTAACAAACAAATAAACAAACAAACAAACTTACTTTTGCATTTATAATATTAGTAAGGATTTCCTATTTTTGATAATATGATACTCCCTATAATATGATCGTTACTTTACTATAATACGTTACTTTTTTTTGGGATGGTCCATGGTCAGCTCTCTCGCCGCCCAGCTCCGTCCGGGGCGACAGAGGGGCTCCGCGCGGCCCCATGACCCACCCGTGGTACGTCGCCTTCGTCGTTGGGCGGACCACCGGTGAAGAGTTTATTTTCAGTGGTTGGCCTAACGGAACACCCCCATCGCATGGAACCTTTCCCTCACAAGTAGTATGCCAGGCCGTCATCCACATGCGGTCGGTCCATCTGCGAGTGGTGAACTAATCCCTTGTCCGTCCTAGACCTAAATAAGCTAATAGATAAATGGATTTAATAAAGAAACAGAGTTTTGTTTCTACTACTATCATCAAACTGCAGTGAATGTCAGTCTAGAATAGCTGGTTTCATTGTTCTGAGGATCAGACAAATAAATAAAACATTCAGGTCTTCACAAACAAACCGGAGTTCAGCATGTCATACAAATGATTACCGCTGTAACTTGGAAGATTTCCCTCGTGGTTCGAAAGGGTCACAATTTTGAATATTTTAGTGTTACAGTATTGTATTCAAAACACGTCCTATGCCTGTAACCTAATAAAAATAACGGGTATGTAAAGTGATTCGCTTCTTATAATACTTAGAGAGCTACCCAGATATCAAATAAGTTTTGTACAGTCTCCAAAGGCATGATTTTTTTTTTGGCAGGCTATGGTGGCCCTGCTCGCCGTCCGTCCCGACCGTGGTGACGAGAGGACGGCGCACGACTCCATAACTCGCCGTAATCCCTCCCCTTCGCCATTGGGTCGACCACTGGTACCGAATTCTTGTCTTCCTTGGCCAGCCCGGCGGGATACCCTTTCGGGTACCCTTCCTCCCGACGCACCCCTGGGAGTCACTCTCACGCGGCCAGCCTTTCTGCGGGTAACCGACTATGCCCCGGTGCCCACGGCCTCAGCTAGAAGGGCATCAGGCGCAAATACTCACGCCCTCCTGAGGCACGTTCCCGGTGATCGAGCACCAAAGCCAGCATTCTTAGATTCTGCCATTGGCCTTTGGACCAATAGATTCGCATACGAATGTATGGGAATCTATTTGGTCCAGAGGCCGTGGCCTTGAAATGTATCTTTGACAAAGCCGCCATCCATATCCGTCTCTGTAATACACGGCACGCCCTCTTTGGTTACTCTTTCATCTTCTGGCTAGATTATGTTAACGGGTATATGTTTTAACCGTCAAAGAAATTAGTCTTCAACTACTCTGTTAAGGAAGCTGGATCAACGATCTTAGTGTATTGTGGAGCTTACTGGAAGCCACACAATGTGGGTTCATAGTGGAGACTTTGCAGCATTAGATCGTGCACTGCAGTAAACCTCGTACAGATGATACTGCAGTAAACCTCGTACAGATTATACTCCAGCAATGCTTATAAACTTTAAGATATTTTTAAAAATCTTGAAATTTTTTTATAAATATAAAATAAGAACATCTTTACAGATTTTCGAACAATTTTCAGGAGTCAAGAAAATTAACATCAAATGCAAACATAATAGATATTTAATGTTGTATTATAAAATTATTAATAAATAATTTAGGTGATTCTCCACATCTGTTAACCATTCGGCTTACATTAGGGTAATTTTGTAAAGGCCAACATCACGTTTATTGTCCTTTTTTGATATTCCTTATTCAAGAACTTCGTATGAACAAAATAGATTTATAAGATGAGCTTGTAAAATTAAAATTTTTAATACTTTCATATTTTAACTTTTGAAAATATTGGCCTAACTTATACTACTATGTATTTCTTTTCAATTATTCAGTTTTAATATTGCCCAGAAAATTAACTCATTATTCATTAATTTCCTAATGTTACATTAAGGATAATATTACATTAAGAAATAATTAAAATAAAAAAAATAAAAAAGGAGGTGACAGAGTTATAAATTTTATTTTCCTTCCAAATTAGTTCATAATATTTACTGTATGTTTCTTTGCACGCAATAAGTAAATATTCGTGCGTAAGTATTTGTATTTGTGTAATACTCACATAAACACTAGATAACATAAGATTTTGAAACTACACTTATACTCGTATTAAACAAAAAACGCATCCATCTTTGTTTTATTTAGTGCTGAAGCTGGATGGCCGCTAGCCCATTATATATTGTTTAAAATCAAAGATCCTACCTAAATTCTTGTTGTAATAGAATAAACGTAATCTCTTAACCTTTGAGTGTTGACGTAGGTAATTCAAAGACGTTGTTAGTTAATATTTAATTTCTTCTGACAGCTCAGGGAACACGTAAGCACTCTCGTTAAATTCCCCATTTTATCTTCCGAATTTATAAATAAATTATTTCAGCTCGGAAAACACTTTGATTTGTTTATTTTAGAATTTCCAAAGAATTAATAACAATAATTATTGCCTGTAGATTTCTTTCAGATTTTCCTACATTAATGAACTAAATTATCTTCTTTCCATGCAGCGATAGAGGGATACAATCTATCTGGAGGTACGGCAGTGCCCCCGCCAAGTTGAGCAAAAATGCAACACTGACGGCATATCCTTTTCTCGAAGCAATTCAGGCCATTTTTGACCTATAACTTTGTTGTAAATATAACTAGAAGAAGCCCACTAAATAATCTAATTTAATATAATATGTATTACTTGTGAGATACGCTGTGTTTTCATGCGATGACCAATTCAATCTATTTATTTAAAACATAAAACATCTCTAATATAGATATGGTCACTATAAGAAGTTGTTAGGTTAGCTAATTACGTAATAACTTAAGACAGAAAGTATTAAATAAATTAATCAAATTGGTTTTACATGGATCTCACATCTTTTTATAGTAGACGAACTGAGTTGCGAGACTTGGATTTTTTACAAGTTATGTTTTTGATGGCATTATCCAATTATCCTGTTCTATGTTATAAAAGACGACTAAGGGGTACAATACGCACATAAGACAAAAACAACTCGGGATAAAATCCTATACCACGTGTGACTAATATCTTATAGTTGGTTAATTTTCCTCCTATTGTGGAGGAGACTTGTGCCCAGCAGTGGGATGTAGCGCATATGCTAAGATGATGATTATGCAAGTACCTTTTAAATTATGAATACTATTATCTGTTTCTTTAGTCTTTATAATTATAGTTATTTTTACAGACAATTATATATGGAATAAAGAATGCATTATTAACGAAATTTAAGTAAATTTACGTGAGTCTTAACGTTTATTGTGTTTGAGTCGACCACGGAAGACAAGGAACTCGGTACCGATGGTCGGTCCAACGACGAAGGCGACGAGCTACGGTGGGTTATGGGGCCGCACGCCGCCCTTATGTCGCCTTGGACGGAGTTGGGGCGCGGGTGCGCTGACCAAAGCCTACCCCAAAAAAAAAGAACATGTGTATTGTGTGTAAAATAAAGAAGATGTATTAACCACTTTTATTTAAAATTATTTGTGTTACTATACAACTCCATCTAGATATATATTATTTTACCTCTAATCCTTTTTCTTGTTCCTCAAACGCTACTGTTTCTTCAGCCTCTGATATTTTATAATCACATGGATCTTTGTCTGCAATTCTTCTTAAAGAAACTCTCGATAATTGGGTCTGTGATAGTCCAAAATTAGGATCACAGAAGTATTTTCTCAAAACTGTATAAGTGTTTCTCATGTCAGCAAGTGGTAGTCCCTTTGAGAGATGAGCCTGAGGGGCTTGTCTGAACATCCAGTGGCGAAAAGAGCGGTGGTAACCAACAACTTCGTCATCCCAGGGTAAATCAGGACTGTAGTATCTGTTATAATAATATTATTTTTGATTGTCCACAGTAATTAACTGCTAAATTCATTATAATAAAACTTAATTTTTTTTATCTTTAGTGTGCTGTTTGCTCGTTTTCTGTAAACGGGCAAACAGCACACCTGATGGTAAGTGATGCTACCGCGTATCAAGTTTTGCTGCTGTTTACCGTGAAGAGAGTGAAGAGAGCGTGATACTAAAGGCATCACCAAATAATAAAAAAATCGCTACTACTCAGACATCGATTTTCTGCGAGAGTATTATACCACCCCCGATGGATCTTAAATGACACTTGTTTATATATTTACATTTTATTTTAATGTTAATTGAAACTACGATTGGTGATGGCGTAATAATTCAATGTACTACCCCCTGTAAAGACAAGGGGTCTGTGGGAAACCCCATATGTGTCGTCTTCTGGTATAAAAATGGCTGTAAATTCATTAAATATTGGTCGGATAACTTTTTTTTATGAGTCAGTTCTTTTTTCTTCCTACTTATGGCGGTTTGCTCGAAAAATTAAAAGAAAATATATTTTTTTCAAAAACTGTACTGTGACGACTCCTACTGGTGAACCAGAGCGAGTTACACAAAAACACTAAGAGTATTTTGAAGAGCGTGAAATTCCCCACAAGTTCCATCAAACCGATTTGCAATATTGTAAAAGCCAGGTAAGCATTAGAAATTTGAAAAAAAAAAAAAGTTTTTTTTACATACATTTTGAATGGTAAAACTTTAAATTTAAATTGTAAGTACTTAGAATTAATATTAAAAGCTCAAACTTGGTGAGAATTTTTTTTTCTATATGTAGATTAATATATTGCTAGAGCAACGAAAAAAAAAATTGCGGAAATGAACCACCCTAATATTTACACATATATA
Organism: Lymantria dispar; assembly: GCA_032191425.1. Lineage (NCBI taxonomy): Eukaryota > Metazoa > Arthropoda > Insecta > Lepidoptera > Erebidae > Lymantria > Lymantria dispar. The sequence goes on along the minus strand of CM063451.1, from coordinate 2,801,040 downwards.
GGTAATTCAAATTCAAATTATTTATTATGCATAAACCCCGAGAGGGCACTTACATATTGTCAAGTTACAATTTCCAACTAGTGCAGGTGTTGACGGGGCATGGATGCTTCGCCAAATACCTGTACACGGTCGTTAGGAGCATGGCAGGACGGTGTACTCTCCGTACACCGTCCTGCCACCACTGCGATTGCGACGAGGACACGGCGCAGCATACGCTCGAGGTCTGTGCCGCTTGGGCAGAGCAGCGTTGTGATATCGTCGCAATCATCGGTGCCGATCCGATGCTGCCGACCATCGCCAGGGTAATGCTCGACAGCGTCAGGAACTGGGACGCGGTCCTGGTGGGCAACCCACCCCACGTGCACGTCGCCTTCGTCGTTGGGCCGACCACCGGAGCAGGGTTACTTGTCATCAGTGGTCGGCCCAACGGAATACCCCCTATTTGGGGTGCCCTCCCATCGACCAACGTCCCCCCCTCGGGGAGGATGTCGGTCTTTCCTCACGCCGTCAGCCGTCTCGGCGGGTGACGGACTAATCCCCGGTCACGTCACCCGCGGCCTCGGCTAGGGCGGCATGAGGAGCAAGTACTCGCGCCTACGCTGCCCCAGACGCCGGCGGCGGATCGCCTCATCGAGGCTGCGCTCCTCGTGCAGGCGATCCGCCGCCTCCTTCTGCGAGATCACTGCCTCGCAGAAAGCTGCGATCTCGTCCCAGTTCCCGACGCTGCCGACCATCGCCCTGGCGATAGTCGGCAGCGTCAGGTCGGCACCGATGATCGCGACAAGTATAATAACATCTGAGCAATGCAAACTCGAAATATTTGTATGTGGTAGACACATACTGTCGGCAGTCGTTTATCAACAGCGGCAAGTCCTTCCATTCGGATAGTACTCCACTCTCGCAAAAAATCGACATATTAGTAGTAGCAATTTGTTACTCTTCGTTCGAGAGAGTCGAAATCCCAAGTTTCTAAAAGGCTGTTTGCGTGTGGTTTTGGTGATGCCTTTAGTATCACCGAACCTCATTACACACATTCACGCTCCCTTAGCTTCAGATGTGCTATTTGTTTGTCTGCCAACAACAGCAATAAAAAGAAAACTTAAACCATACTGTGAACGTGGATGAATTACAGATTACAGTACGACATGTTCCTCAGAATGAAATTTTAGTCTATTTAATTTGACAGATTCTCTTAAATAAGAAACAAATATGAATCAATGTAAACAAATAATTCCATTTACAAGTAAAAGAAAGCACATGTTTCTGTCTACAGCCGCGGTCCGGTCCGTTCGAAGTAGTACCACACTCTCGCAGAAAATCTACGTCTGAGTAGTAGGAATTTGTTACTGCCCTTCGTTGGGTGAGCGAGAGCCAGCAGCCCAACTTTCTGAAGGTGTTTGCGTGTGGTGGCTTTTAGTGATGCCTTTAGTATCGCCGAACCTCATTGCATGCATTCACATTCCCTTCACTTTCTTTGCGGTAGGCAACGGCCTTACAAAGGTCCATGAGCGGCAGCACCCTTACCATCAGGTGTACTGTTGGCTCTTTCGCCAAAGTTTGCAGCAAAAAAAAACGTACTTTAAAGAAAATAATCGAAAGCCTTTGACCGATTCATAAATATTTTAACAACAGTATTTATTATGTGTGATGCAATCAAAAGAATCGATTGATTGAAATAATTTAGTATTTCACATTAAGTTTGACATCATTCTACGCTAATATTTAATTCAACGCGCTCTCCGATCGTAGTATTTATTTATTGCGATGCTATTATCATTCACCTACATCGATAAACGTATATTTAATTCATAATAGTATTAAGTATTTTAGAGGAATTTAGTTTATTATCCGTATTGTGACGGAGTAAGAATACAATTCTGTATCTTGCCGCGAGTATGCTTCCGTATCGTAAAAGGCGGGTAAGGACATGCAGACAAAATCTCTGCAAGAGAAGGATTTTTTTTAACACAACGTCCTCCACTTTAAAATAATTCTTGTGTTGCCGGGGACTTTACAAATATAGTTAAGGGACACAAATTATATTCAGACTCAGAACAATAATTTGTGAGTCACAAAAAGTATTGTCCTGTGTGGGATTCGAACTCGCGACAATGGTACGGTAGGTATCTTAACCACTGCGCCATCTGTGCAGTCAAACCTGATATACAATTCTATGTTAACACGTCTGACGATCAGTAGATCATCCCCTCCATTGCAGAGTAGGCCCGAGTCTAACGGTAGGACTTAAATATAACGTAGGCATATTTACCATCGCTATATTTACTTACGCTTTCTAAACTTATTGTTATCAAAGTAGCTTAGAATTTAAACAAATATTTGTCGGTGTTGGTGACCGCATTTAATTGAAATTCCACCCCAGTGCCGCATAAATTAAAAACTTTTGTTAAAACATACGCTTCGCACACTCGAGGAATGCAAATGGCGTGTGTATCTCCTGTTTTGCAAAGAAAATGTTTGTCACTTATTGTTCCCCTGAAACAATCAAATGGGAATAAATATGGAGATGATATTACCATCTTCCTACCATTTCTACTCATCTGAGAAATATTACTTCTTTATCTAACGTTGATGGAAGAAAAGAAAGTAGGTACTTGGTTCTATTTACAGCCGCGGGCCGGTCCGTCCGGGTAGTACTACTCTCGCAGAAAATCGACGTCCGAGTTGTAGCAATTTGTTACTGCATATATGGCAGACAGATTGGACTCATTTCGATTTTCCTTCTTTTCGTCATCATTATCATCTCAGCCCATACCCGTCCTACTATTGGGCTCGGGCCTCCTCCACTATGGGAGGCTAATTGACCTACACTAGTCAGAAAAGTTGGTATAGCATTTTGTTTTGAGTTTTCCTACTCTTGCATTGATATTATATGCATATTAAATCCCTTAATCATCCTTTACGACACCCACGGACAAAAGAGCGGGTGGTGGATTACATTCTCACACCATCACCACACGGATTCCTTCTTTTACAGTTATAGCTATCTGTTTACATCGATTAACGAAATCTTACGATATTCAAAGGGGAAGGCAGAATTTAAAGGTGCTCTTTGTCACCATACTTAAAATATTCATCATTCATCACAGCTCATGAACGTTCAACTAACAACTGGGCTCGAGCTTCCTCCACATTGAGATTGACTTTGTACGAGCCAAAATTGCTCATGCAGCGATTTACGTACTATAAGTACTACTACATAATTAATATACAAACCAGTCGTAAACATTCCTCCGTAACGCACAAACGTGTGTAGTATTACTATTAAAGTTACGACAGGTGCGACTCAGATCACAAACGGGGTCACCGTAAACTACGGAAGAACCCCAAACAGACTTACTATGCTATAATAATAATAATAATTTATTTCGCTCTGAAACATGGTACAAAAGGATGTTACAAAATTTTTGATTGTTCTACATGTCCTGTCAATAACATGCAAAATTACAGTCACTACTGATAGTATGAAAATATAAGTCATACTTTGACATAATCACTGGTTACATAATTAAAAAAAATAATAATAATAAAACTAAGTCAACACATAATAATAAATGTCAAGAAAATAATGTCATAATATTAATATTGAAAAAATTCCTGAATGCTATAAAAACGCTTTTCACTTAGCCATTTTGTCAAATTGTATTTAAATTGATTAGATGTCATATTACGAAACGTGTATGGTATATTATTATATACTTTAGTGCACATTATATAGCAATTATTAGATGTTAATGATAATTTACTGGAAGGTATATGCTGGAAAAACAGATTGGTATAACAGGGTTTTATATTAAGTTTTGCTTCTCTTACATAGTTTTTATATACACGTTAACCCTTAGTTACCTTTTACGATACCTACGGGAAAGAGAGGAAGTGGTGAATTTTATTCTTATTCCGTCACCACACGAAAAATTTCTTTAAGATTACTGTTTTTTTTATTGCCAATGGTGGCAAACGAGCAAGCAGCACACCTGATAAGTAAGTGATACTGCCACACATGGACCTTCGCAATATCAGGGGCATAGCCAAGCCTTTGCCTACCTTGAAGAAAATACTTTTCTTAAACCTCATTTAAAGAATGACACATATCATATCGTAGTTCATTCCATTTAGATTATTAAAAAGAAAAATTTGCCTCAAATAACATAACCAAAGAGCATAATATAAGTTGTTTCCTTTTTATTGTTAAAAATGGCTATGTTATGTATTCTTTTAATCAGAAGCTTTGATAATTTAATATCATTATTTTTATTATAGCAATTTTCCTTAATGTAAGAATGTTTTTTGCTTTCAGTTTTAGCTGATATTTTCTTAAGTTTTATTTGCTTGAATAATTCAATGTGCGTTATTTTTTGACTCCCGAACTAAAAAGAGGGTTGTTAAAAGTTTCATGTGCCTGTGGGTCTTTGTAACTGTGTGTTAGTGTGTCTATGTGTCTGTCTGTGACATTATATCTCCTAAAGTAATGAGCCGACTTTGATGCACTTTTTTGGTTTGAAAGCTGAAGTGATAGAAATGGTTCATAGATACGATTTATGAATATCTATTCAGGCGTTTTAAGATAATGCACTCTTTTCTTAATTGCCGTAAGGATATTAGACGAATTTTTTTTTTTGGGGTGGGTCGCGGTCGGCTCTCTCCTCGCACCACCTCGTCCGGGGCGACAGAGGGGCGTAAGCACGCACACCCGCAACCCACCCGAACACCACGTCGCCTTCATCGTTGGACCCACCACCGGAGCAGGGTTACTTGTCATCAGTGGTCGGTCCGACGGAATAACCCTTAGTGGGGTACCATCCCATCGACCGACGTCCCCCCCTCGGGGAGGACGTCGGTCTTTCCTCACGCGGTCGACCTCTCGGCGGGTGACGGACTAATTCCCCGATCTCGTCACCCGCAGGATATTAGACGGTTAACGTGTATTTACCTAATTTTCAAACATATGTGACTTAGTATTTGAGACACCCATGCAGTACCACTGAACTACTTTTATGATGGGAGCTCGAAGATAGGAGACGAAATCCTGGATTGCTCATTAGTTAACTCAATCTTAACACAGGTTGTTTTACTTCGCCTACAAGGTGGCTATTTCACTTTTGGCTGTGGGTGTCGTGAAAGACGACTAAGAGATTTTTTTTTGGGACTAATCCCACCACACATTTCCACCATTGTAACTCCTGTAAGCCAGGATCCACAATGGTCTCCATAAATGACACCGAGGTTTGACCCTCAGGCAGTCCCGGGATATAATTTTAATTGTCTTGGGACCCGCAACAAATTTAATTAGAAAAGATTAAAAGAGGAGGAGTTGGAAAGAGAGATTCCACTTTCCTCCTAGGCAAAGCGGGAGACAGGAAAACAAAATGACTAGTCAGCCAATAAGTAAAAAGGTGTACAGCTACCATAGCGCAGCAGTACGGCACCACGGATACGGAAGAGCTTAACGGGGCCTATATGTGAGCGTTAAGATTGATTGCTACAGTAGGTATGGCAAAAACGCATGAACGCACGGAAATTTTCTCGAGTTGCTACAAGGTCTGTATAGTATACTATCCCATAGGTGACTTGCAAACTGTTTAACATAAAGTTACGCTCGTTTCGCCAGAGATCACACTCCCAGAGAATGTGATGTGCTGATTGTTCATACTCGTGGTCAGATGTGGAACATTGACATAATGGTGATGGTACGAGTTTAAAAGAAAATAATTTACTTTTAAAGTTGCCATGGCCAGTTAAAAATTGGGCCACGAAGTGGTCAACCTCCAGCCACACCTTCTCCAGGCGCTCCCGGATGCATGGAAAAATAGATAAAGATGACGACCTTTCTGTGATGAGTCCCATCTTTCTTGCCATTTAGTTAAGACTAAGAGATATATGCAGATTACGTCGATGCAAAGAAGGCTGCTTACTTTTTAGAACTTCTTTTTCATCAATTCGAGAGTTATTCAAAACTTGGACTCCGGAGTTGGGGGGATAAATTATATATTATCTATACTTTAATAAAATTTTAATTTAATTTTATTATACTCAGTGATAAAATTTTATTTTAAATTTGTTATAATAAAACTATTATGCGGTTTTTATCGCGTGTGTATTTGATTTTTGATTGGCCGACGTTTCGTATACTTTGCAGCGTTCATAGTCACGAGAGAATTAGACATCTCTCGTACAAAAAGAACATTTCGTCTTATATTTGCAATAATTTTGTACCAAAATGTAGATCAGAGTTTAATAACTAATTTCTGTAGCGGGTAGATAATTATTAATCTCTGTAATAACGAAGACTTGTAGGACGTGAGACATTTTAGTCCGCTCGTGATTATGAAGACTGCAAAGTGTTCGAAACGTCGGGCAATCAAATATCGAATACAAACGCGATAAAATCCGTTAAATTTTCTTACTTTTTTTTTTATGGGTGGGCTATGGTATGCGCACGCGCGGTCCCATCCATCCGGGGCGATGAAAGGACGGCGCGCGGGCCCGTAACCCACCCATACCCACGTCACCTCATTGTTGGGCCGACCACCGGAGCAGATGTGACTTGTCGTCAGTGGTCGGCCCGACGGAATACCCTTTCGGGTAACGTCACCTCTCGACGTCCTGGGACGTCGGTCGACGTCCTGGGACGTCGGTCGCCGTCGCGCGGTCAGCCTCTCTGCGGGTGACGGACAATTCCCCGGTCCGATCACCCGCGGCCTCGGCTAGGGCGGCATTAGGCGCAGATACTCGCGCCTACGCCGCCCGAGTCGCCGGCGGCGGAACGTGTCGCCGAATAGGAGCTCTACTCGCACACGATCCGCCGCCTCCTTCTGTGAGATTACGGCCTCACAGAAGGCGGCGACCGCGTCCCAGTTCCTGACGCTGTCGAGCATCTCCCTGGCGATGGTCGGCAGCGTCAAGTCGGCACCGATAATCGCGACGAGTTCACGGCGCTCCCCCTCCCACGCAGCACACACCTCGAGCGTGTGCTGCGCCGTGTCCTCGTCGCAATTGCAGTGGTGGCAGGACGGTGTGCTCTCCCTCCTGACAATCTTGTGCAGGTACTTCGCCAAGCAACCGTGCCCCGTAAGCACCTGCACCAGTCGGAAGGAAAGCACCCCGTGCGTCCGCTCCAACCACTCCATCAGCACCGGCCGGAAGGCCTCGACGGTCCTGACACCGTACCGAGGACTCTCCAGCCGGACTGTCCAACGGGCAATGACTTCCCGGCGGGCGTCGACCCGCCAGGCGGTGACCTCTTTGATGAAGACCATACCGCCGCGGGCGCGCGTCTCCGACACCCGCCGATAAATGTCGGCGAGCATCTCCGCCTCCAGGTCCCACGGGGGGGTTCCGGCCAGGAGGCACGCTGCCTCCGTTGCCACCGTGCGGTAACCACGTATGGCCCTGATCGCCATGACCCTCTGTGGTCGCCTCAAAATTTTCTTACTCTGCGATAATTTTTCCTTTTTTACTCAGAGATCAAATTTTCAATTTTAATTGTTGTTGTTCCATAATAAATTTGTTCAAGGAACGCCTTGGATGTTGAAAAGAATAGAAATAAAAATCCACATAAGCTGTACTGCTGCCACAAAAAGTAGAAAACGAAATAGTTTCTATATTTTCTCCTAAATATTCCTTCAATTCAATTTCTATGAAAGTTCAACAACGCAGTTAGCAAGTACGATTCGAAATGAAAATTGGTATGTCAAACTCGTATACAGACGTAGCTAGCTTCGGATCGCCTGAATAGTTTCCAAAATAACAATTCATTGGTGAATGCATTGTTGTATCAGTACTATAGGGTGACCATGAGATTTGTTCTTGTAGACTATTATGATAAAAATAGTTTGCTACACAACCAACGTTTATGAAGTTAAAAGAAAACCCGGAAATGAATAACTGTCTCATCATCATCATCATATCAACCCATAAAGTGTCCCACTGCTAGGTACGGGTCCCCAAGAGAACCTTTAACAGATCTTGCGGGAATTGGCATAATCTCCACGTTTACCAGGCTGATTGGCGATCGCATTAAGTTGGAGTACCCAGAATAACGCTGCTACCCGTTCTCTGGTATAAGGATCCCTTAATCGCCTTGACAACACCACAGGAAGAGATGGGGTGGTACTATTCTTAAGCCGGTATGTTTTCATTCATTCAATCATCATTCATTTCAGACCATATACGTCCCACTGTTTTGCTCGGATCTACAATAGGAGACACATTGATCTAGTTCTCCACGATGACCAAACATATTGTAATAAGAATTTGTATCCCGTTTTCCATCTTTTGTTTTTTTTACCTGTAAAAAGTTTTAATTGTCTACCTGAAGATATTGGATAAATTATTCATGTACTGACTGAGTATAAATACAATTCAGCATTCCATTCCAAGTAGATAAGTGTGAACAGAAATAAAGGATATGAAGATAACCTCAATGTAAAAGAAAGGAATTAAACTAATTAATTAAATACAGTTTATTCATAGACTCATAGAGATGAGATTCATAAATAAAATAGGTACTATTAAAATATCTAACACCATTTCCGAAATGTTACTTCAAATAGAGCATTATTTTTTGTAAATAAAACTACGGATTTCAACGCGTTTGTATTTGATTTTTGATTGCCTGACGTTTCGAACAATTCGTCTTTTACGACCCTCATTACACAGCATCTATTATACTACTAAGATTGTTTATAATATGAATCGTTGCATGATCTAATATATTGCTAAAAATATTATGGAATAAATATTTAGAAACAAAAAACATGGACAACCTCACAGTGCGCGAAACAGCTTGCCCAAAACATTCCTGCTGTAATTGAATGTGTTTTAACCTGACGTTCGATGCAAAATGTCATCATTTTTTTTCCTTAAAATAATTACTGTACATATAAATCCATTCATGAGAGCCGTGTTTATTAATTTGGTAGTTGGTTTGGTAGTTATTCATACATTTGAAAAAGCTCATATACGTCCCACTGCTGTGCTTGAACCTCCTCCGCAAAGTGAGTAAAATTGACCTGCTATACCAAGCTAGTCAAAGAGGCAGTATAAGGCTTCATTTCGAGTTTTCCTTCGGTATAGACGGGTTAAGACTTCACTACCTCATGTTGCTCGTGCGTGTCGTTAAGGACATCGAAGAAATATAGTATGCATATAACATCTATGTAAGAGGGGAAAAACTCGAAGTGAAATCCTATACCAAGAAATTTGATCAGCGTGGTGCAATAGTCCAATTTTTCCTCCTATTTTGGAGGAGCCTAGAGCCCAGCAGTGGGACATATATAAGCTGAGACAAGTGTAAACATTATTGCATATTATTATGTTGATATGCATATGTTATCTGAATCTCTACAATTTATATAACTAACTGCTACATTTTTTCTTCGGTGTCCCCACAACGCAATTCTGTTGCTGTAGTGATATAAGAAGAATGTGGCAAGAGCACCTGTCAAAATTATGATCAGATATCAGTCAATTGTCAATTCCCAATAGATTTCCTACTAACTACTTACCCGCTTACCGTCTTGCCATCTTCACCAACCTATTCATCAGAATTATGCTAAGTAGTAAAAGAAATAAGGTAAAGAACAGAAGAAAAAGTTTTAATTCAATATATGTAAGTGTGGTGACGTAGTAAGAATACAATTCCCTCTCTTTTGCTTGTGCGTGTCGTAAAAGATGACTAAGGGATGTCTTGTGCATATAACAAAAATGCTTGAGGAGAAAAACTCAAAATCAATGCCTGTACCAACCCACCCAGTGCGGTATAGTAGGTTTTCCCTCCTAATATGGAAGAGGCTCGACCCCAGTAGTGGAACGTATATGAGCTGTGATGAATGAATGAAATAAGCTACTTGACGATCCGACAACCGCTGGGGAAGAAAAGTTCTCGAGTGACGACCATGTAGACGACGCAGTGTAGGATGCCCCACTATTAGGTGGACCGGCGATTTGTTAAAAGTTGCTGGGTATCCTTGGATACCAGCAGTACAAGACCGCACTTTATAACGAAACATGAGGGAGGCCTATAACCAGCAGAGGATGGCAATAGGCTAAATGATGATGATAATGAGCAGTTTTAATTTGTTTCTTTTTTGCTATCAAAATTCTAGTTTTCAGTAAAAGCATTTCTTTACTAAACAGTTAATTAAATGAGAGTTAATTTAATGAGAGTTAATCAAACTTGTTCTACTGAGAATTGTTTCCTACAATAGATTTTAACTATTTGTTCAACTAGTTACTTTTAAACTAGTTCACTTGAGTTAGTAATTAGTAGAAAAACGACCTGTATTTCTGAATTCTTTTACTGTTAAAGTTTCAAATGCTGTATCTGGCCGTGCCTGTAATTACACTTGAATTCTTTTTTTCATGCCATTCTAGAATTATGACAAATAATTGTGTATGCCCGGTGACCATGAACGCTGAAAAGTGTTTGGAACGTCGGGCAAATAAAAATCAAAAATCCGTAAAAATAGTTTAATTTATAACTAGCAACCCGCCCTCGCTTCGGTTTCAGTCGCCTTACCCGCGTAGTTCCCAACCCAGTGGGAATACCGTGATAAAATATAGCATACGTTACTCTCTGATATTATAGCTTTCCATTGGTGAAAGAATTTTTCAAATAGGTCCAGTAGTTTCGGAGCCTATTCAATACAAACAAACAAATCTTTCCTCTTTATAACATTAGTGTAGATAAGTAGATTTTCGCGTAAACATCAGAAATCATTGTTTGAATATAACGTTGTTTTTTAAGAAATTTGTTTCTGTGTGATGACGAAATAATAATACAATTCACCACTATCTTACCCGTGGATATCGTAAACTACGACTAAGGGCTATAACACGCATATAACATCTAAGCAGTCTTTTGAAAGGCTTACATCTCCATGTATCCATATCCTCATATGGATGGACCGGGGAATTGTCCGTCACCCGCAGTGTGGCTAACCGCGCGACGGCGACCGACGTCCCAGGGCGTCGAGAGGTGAGGGTACCCGAAAGGGTATTCCGTCGGGCCGACCACTGACGACAAGTCACATCTGGTCCGGTGGTCGGCCCAACAACGAGGTGACGTGGGTACGGGTAGGTTATGGGCCCACGCGCCGTCCTTTCATCGCCCCGGACAGATTGGACCGCGCGTGCGCTTACCATAGCCCACCCATAAAAAAATAAATCCCCATATGGATCCAGCAGGCCTTTGGAGAAATTTAACATAAAATCGGGTGTGGTGTCTACGGATAACATCGCACGTCTGCACATTACACTCGTGACTACCAAAGGCAGGTGTAAAACTATGCAGTGATGGCAGATGGTAGTCGGTGACTCGCCAACTCACTGAATGCCCCCCCCTAAGCGGTTGCCACAGACACGCTGGCCATACGGGCAACAGGGTGTAAGTGGCTTAGGGCGCTGGTTTCACCATCCCAAGTCCCCGAATAATGGAGAGCCGCAGTAATTTCTCTGTAGTTATAAAAATGACACTTTGAGACCCAAGCATTATAGCTCTGACGACCCCACTCTGACCGGCCGTTTAAGGCAAGCCGGAGTTGAGGATCCTGCGGGCAATCTTCGGATTGCACCCCAGCTAACCACTAAAGGCGAGCTAGATACAAGGCCCTGACCGACTTTCTGGGTCATTCGGGACCGCAGTGTCGCCACTCACATTCAGCTTGCGACAACCTTATTATTATTCACATACACGCCATTAGCGACATATAATCATCTACATCCAATCACACACACTACATATCCACACCACCACACACCTCCATAACACCTATAATATAAACGAACTCTTTTTTTGCTGTATTCTATTTTAAACTCTCATAATGCTCCTCCCTACTTAAAACTTCACTTTCAATTTCTTTTTTTTTTTTTATTGCAAACGGTGGCAAACAAGCAAACAGTACACCTGATGGTAAGTGTTGCTGCCGCTCATGGACCTTTACAAGGCCGTTGCCTACCGCGAAGAAAGCGAAGGGAGTGTGAATGCGTGCACTGAGGCTCGGTGATACCAAGGGCACCACCAAAACCCTCCACATGCAATCACCCTCAGAAAGTTGGGCTTCCGGCTCTCTCGCTCACCGAACGAAGCGCAGTAACAAATTGCTAGTACTCAGACGTCGATTTTCTGCGAGAGCATGGTACTGCCCCGGAACCATACCATGAATCTTTGTATTAAGGCACTTTATAATAAATAAATAAATATTCGTGTTGGCGTTTTGGAAACTTCATTTATATGGGGATGAAATTCAACCCCTAAAAGATAAAAAGCATACAGCCGAAACCACTGGGCCTTGAAACGTAATTTTTTTACACTGTAGTATTTCTTGGGGTACACGAGCTCTAGCAAAGAAATCGCGAAAAAATGGGTATAAGGGGTTGAAATAGGGGATGTCATTTTGTATGGAAATTCGTCATTTTTAATGATAGAACCATGAATCTTTGTATTAAGGCACTTTATAATAAATAAATAAATATTCGTGTTAGCGTTTTGGAAACTTCATTTATATGGGGATGAAATTCAACCCCTAAAAGATAAAAAGCATACAGCCGAAACCACTGGGCCTGGAAACGAAATTTTTTTACACTGTAGTATTTCTTGGGGTACACGAGCTCTAGCAAAGAAATCGCGAAAAAATGGGTATAAGGGGTTGAAATAGGGGATGACATTTTGTATGGAAATTCGTCATTTTTGATGATAGAACCATGAATCTTTGTTTTAAGGCACTTGATAATAAATAAATAAATATTTGTTCTAGCGTTTTGGAAATTTTACTTACATGGGGATGAAATGCAACCCCTAAAACACCAAAAAACATACAGCCAAAACCACTGAGCCTAGAAACGTATTTTTTACACCGTCGTATTTCTTGGAGTACACGAGCACTAGCAAAGGTTTTTTGGTAAATCACCCCCTTAAGGGGGTGAAAACCCCATAATCTTTCACGTCTAAATTACTGAATCGATTTTAATGAAATTTGGTACAGAGAACTTGAACTAAAGCTTAAGACAGGACATAAGCTACTTTTATCCCAAAACATTGGGTGTAAGGGGTATAAATAGGGGATGACATTTAGTCAACCCCTAAAAGACAAAAAGCATACAGCTGCAACCACTGGGCCTAGGAAACGTATTTTTTTTTAAACCGTCGTATTTCTTGGGGTACACGAACACTAGCAAAGAATTTTTGGAAAATCACCCCCTTAAGGGGATGAAAAGCGTATAGACGAAACTATTGGGGCCAGGCGCGTAAAACTTTGTATGCGATTCACTTTCTTTTGTTATATGTGAGCTCTAAGAAATTATTTTTGAACCTCAACCCCTAAGGGGGTGAAAATATATAGCTGAAATCATTAGGCCTAACGTAACATTTTGTATGAAGTTGTCTTTCTTGGGGAAAGTGCTCACTAAAAAAGAGTTTCTTAAAATTTTACCCCTAAGGGGGTAAAAAGCGTTTATCCGAAATCAGTGAGCCGAGGAACGGTCACTTTAGTACACGGTCGGCTCTCTTGGATTACCCCAAGATTTGTTTCTTAGTGCTCGCTTACCAAGCACTATGAAAGAACTTCTGGCAGTCTCACTCCTAAGGGCATGAAAAGTGTATAACCTAAAATAATAGTCCTAGGAACGTGAAAGTTCTGTTTTGGGATAAGTGATTACTTACATTAACCATGTGGTGACGGAGTAAGAATACAATTCACCATCCCCTATCTTACCCGTGGGTGATCGTACGAGACGACTAAGGGATATAAAAGGCATATAACATCTATGCGAGAGAAGGATAACTCAAAATAAAACCCTATACCAACATGTCTGACCAGCGTGGTATAGTAGGTCAATTACCCTTCCATTATGGAGGAGGCCCGAGCCCAACAGCGGGACGTATATGGGCTGAGATGATGATGATGATGAGTACTAACAAAGAATTTTTGGAAATTCAACCCCTAAGAGGGTGAAAAGTGCATAGCCAAAGATGTGTGAAATTTTGTATACCGATCTGTTTTTTGGGGTAAGCGCACTAAGGAATAATTTTAGGCAGCCCTAAAAGGGTGAAACGCATATAGTCGAAGACACCCAGCCTACATATCGTCATTATTTTGCTCTTATCCTAATTACTTTGGATCGACGCAATATGTAGGTACTCTTCTCCCATCGTAGATATATCGCAAAGGTTCTAGCAACATTTTATGACCAGCTGCCTGACGGACGACATTGTTGGCCAGACGGCATCACCAATTGGTCCAGATCGATGTAAATCTTTGTCTTAGTAGTATTTTGGGACACCCCACAAACAATAAAAGCGTGGTAATATTCCTAGCCGCTACCAGACAGTAAGTCGAGATATTAAGTAAATTTTCTATCTCTACAAATAAATAAATTTGAAGCGCCTGTTTGTCAATCAAAATAATAGGTTTTATTTATGCACACAATTATTTGCACGATACCTATAACTAAAAAACGGTTAAAATTTTTTGTTTTTTTGTTGTGAGTCACATAGGCATTTTTTATCTCGGCATTCGCATGGGAATGAGATAGGTGAAACTGCGGGCATTTTATCGATATAATTTTTTTTACACCAATGGAAAGCTACATTATCAGGATCTAAGGAAAGACATATTTATCATCATATTTCCACGGGAATCTGAACTACAAGTCTGGAAGTAATATTCAAATGTGAAAGTTTGTGAAGATATTTGGATGTTTGTTACTTAATCACACGTAAACTGTTGAGCAGATTTGGATGAAAATGGACACGGACAGAGTATTTCTTAAATTAAGAAATAGAATACTTTTTATGCCGATAATATTCTTTGCGATAATAGTTCAATATGGAAGTTAATTTTAACGCGGGCGAAGCCGCGGGCAAAAGCTAGTTTATCTATACCAATAAATAAAATTGGAGTGTCTGTTTGTAATGTCAAAATAATAGGCTTTTTTCATGCTCACACGGTTATTTACACGACACCTATGCCTAAAATAACAAAAAATTTTTGTCTGTCTGTCTGTCTGTTTGTTCCGGGTAATCTTCAAAACGGCTGGACCGATTTCAAAAATTCTTTCACCAATGGAAAGCTATAATATCAGGGCGTAAACTAGGCTATATTTTATCCCGGTATTCCCACGGGAACGGGAACTACGCGGGTAAAACGACTATAACCGAAGCGAAGCGAGGGCGGATTGCTATTATATATATATATATATATATATATATATGCCGGCCGGTACTGGAGGACTTTCCCATATATATATATATATATATATATATATGGGAAAGTCCTCCAGTACCGGCCGGCATCCTGTATTGGCCAGTTAGAGTTGCCTTTTACAAGAGATGACTCTCATCTAGGTTTTGCCCTTAAGGTAATGCGTTCTTACAAGTATATACCCCGAGTGGCGTCGACCTATTTTGACACGTTTACTAACAGTACGCCAGTTTGTGTTGCGCGTAGTGAACGCACGATACACAACTTAAGTTCCGTGAGAGATTACAGAAGTTTATAGAACGAGTTCAAAAGAAGAGAAACCTGGTATGTATTCATTATTTATATAGCTATTATAAAATATGTTTCATTTCAATAACTATTTGTAAATTATTCTCCAAGCTTGCATATTATATTTATTTCGTTCCCTATAGTACCGGCCATAAAATTGTCCTCCAGTACCGACCATTAAATATTTTTATTTTTGAGAGATTTTATTTTCTTATAGATACACAAAGATGGCAGGCGATAATAGTGATGGTGAGAAGAAGAAAAAGAAGGGTAATTGGGAACCTGACCGCATGCATAGAGCCGTGTAAAAAGTGCTTTTAATCGAGTCTCTCGATTGGATATTGGCCTTAATGGCTTTCTTTGCACTGGTATTAACTCCTTTAATAAAAATATTTTCAGTGATTTAGATTTTATAGCTTCGAATATGACCAATGTTACAGAAAGCTATCAATCACAGTCAGAATCATTGCTTCCAAATTATCATCTGTCAGAACCGACCACTTCAGTTTTTGAACAGTCAGAGCTAAGAAATTTACCGCCATGTCAGCAGCCAGAAATGATACCTCCAGGTCCTCAACAGTCTCACACTGTCACCTCTCAACAATCCAAGCCTCAAGAAACTACTGATGAAATTGACCTATCGGTTGATAATTTTAAGGCAATAGTTGTGGAATTGTCACCGGTTCTTGATGCTTCAAAGCGACGAGCTACTGCACGACGTCGTAAAGCCGAAAAAAGTGAAATTTACACAAGTTCTCCATAAAAAAGATGCTGGAACAGAAAATGACAAAAGTGTTGAGTCAGCTAAGCGAGTTAGGATAATGCTTTCAGGACCAAATACCAGCAAGAAAGGCACCAACTTGGTTTCAGGAAAAGATGTCAGCAAGAAAGGAAAAAATAAGAAAAAAGAAAACCAAAGTCGTCATGAGTTACGATAGCTCAGATGGGAAGTTGACAGGTTCTAATTTTGATTTTGTTGATATTCAAACAGCGTCGGTTCGAATTTCGGTGTTATTATTATTCTCTTTTTGTAATTTTTTATATATTTTTCATTATTTATTTTTTATTAATATATATCTAAATAAATTCGATAAAAATATTCCGAGCGAAGCTCGGTCAATCAGATATTGGATGTTAACGGACTAATGGATGGGAACGAAACGTTAGAGTATTAGATCCTAATAATGTGTAAACGTTTTCCAGGAAATGGCGAAAGTAATCTATAAAGACGGCACTATGTGTGACTGCCAAAATTGGTGTAGTTGGTTACGACCATTGGAATGGTTTTCAATCGAATCTTGGGTTCGAGTTCCACGTGTGGCAATTAAGCTTATAACATTATTCCTGATTTTTAATATACTATAGGTCTACTATTATAATAAAATCATCATCATCATCGCAGTTCACATACGTCCCACTGTTGGGCTCGGGCCTCCTCCACAATGGGAGGGCATTTGACCTTGGTCAGACATGTTGGTGTAGGGTTTAATTTCGAGTTTTCCATCTCTTGTACAGATGTTATATGCATATTATATCCCTTAGTGGTCTTTTACGACATCCACGGGCAAGGTAGGGAGTGGTGAATTGTATTCTTATTCCGTCACCACAGGGCAATATAATAAAATAATAATTAACTATTGCTACATACCATCTTTTTCAATTAATTATTCGAAATTACCTTTTAATTCTATCATACCTGATGTTTGCTTTGTAACATGTAAGAAGCTACATAGAAGATTATTCTTATTGAATAGCCTCGTTTAATTTACCAAATGTTAAGCAAAATTTGAAGATTGACTGAAGATAGAACACGTTTTCATTAAAGATACCAATTCACTCACGATTTAAAGACACGGCTTTTCTTTTTATCTTATATAGCAGTCTTTGAAAACAAATACAAATTTACTACTTGTACGATTATTTTGTTAGTATTTATTGATTACCCAAACAGTAATAAGTAAATTACGAATAGCCTTAGATTTCTTTATTTATTTCTTTCTTTAAAGAATGGTGATTATGCTATTTCCTTTTTCTTGATAAATCATGCAGTGCAGCAATTTTAAAAATGAAAAACGGCAACATCCTTTTTTTTGTGGACGAGTTATGGTGAACACAATCCATCCACTCTGTCTGGAATGACTAAAGGACGGTACATAACCCCATAACCCAGGGAATTTCCTTCCTATCGCCATTAATAATAATAATAATAATAGTTTAATTCAGACATAAAAACATCCATAATTCACATAATACATTCATTTGTTAGTTTGTTAGTACATATATATATATATTAAATAATAACCATTTAAATTGTTAGTATTGTTAGTAATTTACTCTAGCTGAAACTGTACATATTGGTGGGTGAGGACAGCCACAGGCTCAGCTTAAGCTAAACCTATGGCCAACCTCATCCACCAATTTTGAAATGGGCAGTCAAAGCGTGCTGCAATTGCACTCAGAATGCTGCTGTCGCTACTCTGCAGTCGATGTAGCAGTGAGGATACTTTTTTGCGCATTAACCTGACCACTGGTGCCTTTACTCAATGATCTGCCCGACGGGTTAGCTTTTTGCCTTCCAACCCGAACGCCCCGGAGCAAAGTGACACAAAGCCGACATAGGCCTGCATCGCCAACACCCACCGATAGAGTCTGACGAGCTCCACAGGAGAGTCTCGGCCAAGAAACACGCAGCCTCCCTCGCCATTATACAGTATCGGCGTATGATGCTGTTCACCATGGCCCTCTGTGGTCACCAAAAGAGCCCTCAAACGGACAATCTGGGATGCCGCCAGCACCATACAGGGCCATCGACCACCCCCGCGTACAGCTGTTGGCCAGTAGCGCTGAATCCACCCATATTCGGCATGAGCCAAGAAAAGGCGGACGCTGTACCAGGTTCAAGTATATCATATAGTGTTGGTTGCTAATGGTAACCGAATTGACGACGACCGAGGTGCCTATGGGGGAACTAATGCGGGACCCATGGAACAGTAGGGTCTCCGTCTTATTCAGCGCCACCATTAACCCCAGTGCTTTGATCCGCATTATTCATTATTATTAGCTCATAAATAAATTTTCTAATAATCTAGCATGTTAGATAGTGATCACCATTCATCATTTCAGCTGATATACGTCCCACTGTTGGGAACGAGCCTCCTCCACAATATGAGGGAAATTGACCTACTATACTACGCTGGTCAGACATATTGCTATAAGGATTTATTTCGAGTTTTAATTCTATTACATAGATTTTATAAGCACATTTAATCCTTTAGGCGTCTTTTACGACACCCACGGGCAATATAGGGGGTGGTGAATTGTATTCTTACTCCGTCACCACACGGAAGATTAACATATAATTAAATACTAAATGTTAGTAATTTATATTATCTAATTTCTTATCTACTTTTACCAAACAATGTCACGTTGTCCACGAAAAAATTGGGACGCATAGTTTAAGCATTTAATAAAAAACCGTTGTATGCGAGCACACGTTTTATTTTCATCCTTTATCCAACCCCCGTAGCGGTCTTATTAGAATCTCAATATTTCGCTCAAAGCCCCCAAAGCGTCAGGTAATGTTATTGGCTCATCCCTCGGAAAGGAAAGGCAAACACAGACTCTCGTTGAGGCTTGAAAAATATGCATATTTAACAGTTTTTTTGTACTGTTTACGTGATTGAAACAATCGTCAAAAAGATTCAGATATACGTATATACCTAAATTTATATTTAATGTGATAAGTTACTTAGTATTTTTAGTATAGGAATGATTTTCTTTTTTTTTATTAGGTATCTCAACTCATAAAAATTCCACTACGAGAGGGAAATTGAGCCACGATGATGAGACGTGTTCGCATAGGGTTTTATGCCAAGTTTTCCTTCTTTGCATAATTGATACTGCAGGTATGCCATTTATCTTTTGACGGGGCATGGGTGCTTCGCCAAATACCTGCACAAGGTCGTTAGGAGGGAGAGTACACCGTCCTGCCACCACTGCGATTGCGACGAGGACACGGCGCGCCATACGCTCGAGGCCTGCGGGGCTTGGGCAGTGCAGCGCTGTGAACTCGTCGCAATCATCGGTACGGCGCTGCCGGCTATCGCCAGGGCGATGGTCGACAGCGCCGGGAATTGGGACGCGGTCGCAGCCTTCTGCGAGACGGTGATCTCGCGGAAGGAGGCGGCGGATCGCCTGCGCGAGGAGCGCAGCCTCGATGAGGAGATCCGCCGCCGACGACTGGGGCGGCGTAGGCGCAACTATTTGCGCCTCATGCCGCCCTAGCCGAGGCCGCGGGTGACGTGACCGGGGATTAGTCCGTCACCCGCCGAGAGGCCGACCGCGTGAGGAAAGACCGACGTCCTCCCCGAGGGGGGGACGTCGGTCGATGGGAGGGTACCCCAATTAGGGGTATTCCGTCGGGCCGACCACTGACGACAAGTTAACGCTGCTCCAGTAGTCGGCCCAACGACGAAGGCGACGTGGTTTTTGGGTGGGTCGGGGGAGTTGCGTGCTTAAGCCCCTCTGTCGCCCCGGACGGAGTGGTGCGGAGGCGCGCCGACCGCGACCCACCCACAAAAAAAAAGGTATGCCATTTATCTGTCTTATATAATACGACACTTACAGGCACGAAAAAATGTGGTGAATTGTATTCTTAATCCGTCACCACACGAATTTTTTATAGCCCATTTATATTACAAAAGATATAAAAAAAATTCCTAATTTAGCTCCTGTCAGAAATTGTATTGGTGTATTATTGTATTGTATTGTATTGGTGATGTTTATAGTAGGGATGTGAAAAATAATCTGTTTTTATAATAATCGATTATTAATCGATATTTTTTTGTAATAATTGATTTTTACAATCGATTATGAAAATAATAAAATCGATTATTAATCGATTTTTTATTATTCGAAATTCGATCGAAATTAATCGATTATTCACCGCCAGATTTCGTAAAAAAAGTCATCACGATCGTTTCATACTATATTAGAAAATAAAGCTCACATTTCCTAAAAAAAAGGGCATCATAATCCTGTTGGGAAAAAAAAACCATTATTTTATAATCGATTATTTATTTTCAATTAATCGATTGTTTTATAATCGATTTATTTTAAAGAACAAAAAATCGATTATTTAAGAAATCGATTATTTATTTTCAATTAATCGATTATTTTATAATCGATTTATTTTAAAGAACAAAAAATTGATTATTTAAGAAATCGATTATTTGCAAGTCACATCCCTAATTCTTACTCTGTCAGCACGCGGAGAGTGCTTGCTATTAGTGTTTGTAAAAGTGCCAAATAAAAGTTACAAATAAATTCTACCAATAATGCTTTGATATTATATGTCAATATCGAATATTAGTCCACCCAGCTTGACCTACATCTCTTTCAACAATTTTCAGGTAAAATTTGCAAATCAACCATACAATTTATCAAAAGGCCTCGCTGAATTCAAAACTCACTTTTTCAAAGGCTTTGTGGACGAGTTCGAAAAATGAATGAAGTTCAATATTGGGGAAACTTTTGCGAGTTTAATGTCCTCGAATTAATGAATGCCCGAGGCATTTGGGATTATGGATTTATGTCGTACAATTTGCTAATAGTGTATGATTCCTTAATTACTTTTATGTTATAAATACAATTATATTTACGGATTTTATCGCGTTTGTATTTGATTTTCGATTGGCCGACGTTTCGAACACTTTTCAGCGTTCACGTTCACGGGTGGACATGTCTGCCCGCGTTTATGGTCAAACGCTATAAAATCCGTAAAATACTTCCCACTAATATTATAAACACGAAAGTTTGTATCTGAAGATGTAAAGATGTTGGTTGTTCTTTCAGATTAAAAACTACTGAATGGATTTTGATGAAACTTCACAATAATATAGTTTACATATCAGAATAACACATAAGCTATAATTTAGTATGATATTTCCACGGGAAGAGGAACCGCAGTTTCTCTTCTCGTGGGAATATGGATGAAACCGTAGGGCACTGCTAGTTTATTAATAATAATATCAGAAATCATTGCTTTTATGTTTATTTTTTGTGTTTGGAGACGGAGTACGATTACAATTTACTGTCTCTCTTGCTCGTGGGTGTCGTAAAAGACGACTGAGGGATGTAATATGCATAAAACATATTATAATATCTATAATGGCAAAAACACTCACGTGCTGAGATCGATTACGTCGACCGGCGTGCACTGCAGTGCACTGCAGTGCGGCAGTGCACGCCGGGGCCTCGCAGACGCCGCTGCGCACTCGCCATGATGATGAGCATCGGATATGCTCGAAACCCGGGTCGATGTAATCGATCTCAGCACGTGTGTGTTTTTGCCGTTATAGATATTATAATATGGATCAGTCTCACGATAATTTCAATACTAAAAAATGCATAAAACATCATTATAAGAGAAGAAAAGCTCGAAATAAAACCCTATGCCAACACGTCTGACCAACGTAGTATAGTAGGACAAATTGACCCTCTTAAAGGAGGAGGCATGACTCAACAACGTTACAAATATGGGCAGAGATGATTAGAATTATAATATTGTTTGAAACTTTAGTATTATAATATAAAGAGACAGCTGCGAGATCTAAGCAGATAACATCTCAATAATACAGGTAGTGTAGTGGTTAAATACAAACCTACCTTGCCAATGCCAATCGATTTTCGGGCTGGGCAATATTGTGCGATCCACAAATTATTGTTGTGAATCTAATTGAAATGTGTGTACATTAATTTATAGAGTTGTGAAGTCCCCCGCAGTACAAGGACCGGACTAACATAGAATATGGTGATGGTGTGGTCTTTCATCACAATAACGATAGTATCAGGTTAACATCAACAGAGGACGGCCAGAACTACTTGTCGCGATTTTTTAATTAAAAGTCCCAAAATTTCTGTAGCAACGGGATCATGTCACTATCTACACGATAGCAGACCATCATCGACCAAAATTGCACTTATTGATTGTAATTAAATGTAAATAAAGTTGAAAAAAAAAATCTTGAATTTTCATATAAAATGCGAAAAAACTTTTCCCCGACCTCATATTAAGTAATTTCCCTGTTACTGTTAAGAAAACTCGAGCCCAGCAGGTACATGTATGAATTGAGATGAACTTCAAAATCATCAAACCGAAAAAGCATGGACCATATGAAATACCAGATTCATGTCTAGTATGGGACTCCTGGCCACCTGGCAAACCATTTAAAAATAGCAGATGTTGACTTTTTTTACTTTATAGTTTAATTACTAGTACAATCTCGATTTTAAATCATTAGCTCGGACCCAATGGAATGTATCAATTCAGCCCATATTGGGCTGATCTCCTGCGCTGTGGGAGGGAAAATTGACCTTATATACATCAGTCGTCTTTTATGACTCCAGAGGCAAGAGAGGGGGTAGTAAATTATGTTCTTACTCCGTCACCATATGGAGAGTGGAACGTATATGATTTGTGATGATGATGATGATATATTTTTAATCAAAATAATATATTCAGTATCATCATCATCGCAGCCCACATACGTCCCACGGTTGGACTCGCACCTTCTCCACAATCGAAGGGAATTTGACCTACTATACCGTGCTGGTTAGACATGTTGGTATAGGATTTCATTTCGAGTTTTTACTTTGAGTATTCCTTCTCTTGCACAGATGTTATATCCATATTATATTCCTTAGTCGTCTTTTACGACATCCATGGGCAAGATATGGAGTGGTGAATGGTATTCTTACTCCGACACCACACGGAAAATATTATAAAAACAGTAAAACAATTGTTTTAAATAAATTCAACATTGTATCGAAGCATAAAAAATGTAAAACAAGGGTTCATACTCCTTAAATTTGCCGTGACCCTAAAATAACCAGAGCATTCACGAGTTTACGCAAGTTTACAGGATTAGTCTACTAAAGTCGTTGGAACCGCTCCACCGTACCGCTTCGTACGGTTCATGAAAGTTTAATTTGAACTATATTCTATGGAAAACGGAAAGGACCGCTTAAAGAATATATTTTTTCTTCTTTAAAACACGAAACCCAAACTAAATACTCATGACGCAATGGCCTTACAAATATACAATTGGATATTTCCGTTGGTGACGAAGAAATAATAATTCACTAGCTATCTGGCCAGGGGCTGAACATAATCTTTAATTATATAAGACTACTAAAAAGTTAATAATACGTACGACATCTATTCAGGAGATAGAAAATCCTAAATACACCTGTTCGTCAAACGTGGTGTAATAAGCCAACTTTCTTCCTATTGTAAACGAAGCTTTTACCGAGAATTTTACCAACCCTTACATTGCCTGTGGATATCCTAAAAGAAGACTAAGGGCTTTTAATCGATCTAGATTGATAACTGTGCCTGATGCCGTCTGCTCAACAATTATCTGATCAACAATTTTATAAGAGTTGCAGTTGTACGTGCCGAATCTGTTGATTTGCTAGAACAGGGGCTGAATTTAGCAACCTCCCAACTTGCGAAATGGTTTTGTATTAACAGCTTAGTTTTAAACTTAAAGAAAACCCACTTTATGCACTTTTGTTTATCCGGCAGGACGTGCATGCAACAAACCGAAACTACAAATTTCGACACCGCTCTTAAGTGGAATGAACATATTCAGAGTGTTTGTAGTAAGGTAGGCAGTACATTTTCGCGCTGCGACGCGTTGCCCGAATGGTGGCACCGGCAGTAGCACGCTCGTGCTACTTTGCAACTGTCCACTCAATTCTGCAATATGGGGCGGAATTGTGGGGCATTACTGCTGAATGGGAGAGAGCCTTCCGCATGCAAAAGAGGGCCATTAGAGCCATTGTTGGGATACCAAAGAACGTGTCGGCTAGACCATATTTTAAAAGGCTTGGCATCATGACCGTACCCTCCATAGTTATTTTTCAGGTGGCAACCTATATACGTATAAATCTAGCGGAGTACAAGAAACACAATGATATTCACTCGTACTACACTAGAAGCGCGAATAAATTGATCAGCATAAAACGAACGCTAGAAAAACCGCCAGAACTACTCACATCATGGGGCCGGCAGTATATAATAAGCTGCCGAGCACAATTACCATAGCTCCTAGTCTTCATGTTTTTAAAACACGTCTTAGGCGTTGGCTAGTCGAGCAAACCTTTTATAACTATGACGAATTCTTGAAAATGAACTGATAATAATAAATGACTATGTAAATAATTTAATAAGTATAATTTAATCAGAATAATGGAATAGTATTAATTTATTTAATAATAATATTGTAATTTAACTAAAAAATTGACTTGTAAACTGGTTTTACGAAATAAATGAATATGAGTATGAGTAAGAGGGTAAACTTCAACCGAGTGGCTGATTATAAAATTGTATAATAACTGTATAGGAAAAATGTATGATGAAAGACGAAGATTTCCATTTGGTTTACCATCCTCTCTTACCGTGTTTAAAAAAAAGATACAATATGTAAGAGAAGGAACACTCAAAAGAAAACCCTATAGGTACTATTACATGGCCGCGGGTGACCGTACCGGGGAATTTAGTCCGTCACCCGCAGAGAGGCTAACCGCGCGACGGCGACCGACGTCCCGGGTCAGGGACGTTGAGAGGTGAGCGTACCCGAAAGGGTATTCCGTCGGGCCGACTACTGACGACAAGTCACCCTGCTCCGGTGGTCGGCCCAACGACGAAGGCGACGTGGGTACGGGTGGGTTATGGGCCGGCGCGTTGTCCTTTCATTGCCCGGGACGTAATAGACCGCGTGCGCTTTTATCATAGCCCACCCGTAAAAAAAAAATTAAAAAAATTAATAACAACAAAATAGATACTAACACATCTAACCAGCGTGGTGTAGTAAACCACTATCCGGCATTAATTAGTCCAACAGTGGAACCGTATATGAGCTGAGATGATGATAAATTTTCAGAACCAGACATCGTTACATTAAATTACTCTCGATACACAATTCACGGGTTCAAACTGTTAGCAACTATAACAGATATATAAATTGATTAGATTTGAAATTTCAAGCCGACTTCAAATAAGGAGATATTTTTTTTATATTAATTATTTTTAACCGACTTCAAATAAGGAGACGATTTTTATGTTTGTTACCTCATAACTTTCGACTGGATAAACCGATTTCGATGGTTCTTTTTTGTTCGAAAGCTGGAGCTTCCCATGTGATTCAATTTGGTCCAGTTCTGACAAAGGCGCCCATGAGAAAATGGTTGCAGTCGCAGAATGGCAGAATGAATAGGTAGAATTTCCTTATATTTTTTTAGATGTGAGTAGAATAGTGTCTGTTAGGTTAGCTAGCATTTCTATATATTTTTTTTAATATGATAGATGCCGGTATAAATCTAGCATCGATACAATGTATTCATTAAAAAAATCAAATGGTTTTTGTTTTTAAAAAACAATAATCTAAACAGTAGTGCAAGAAAAATATTGTCGACATTATTGCTATGAATATGTTTTGCATTACTTTTATTGTTGTGAATGCACAGATGGCGTAGTGGTGAAGATACCGACCTACCGTGCCAGTGTCATGGGTAGGACACGCGGAGTGGTGCGAGGAGTGCACCAACCGTAACCCATCCCAAAAAAAAGGAGAACACTTTGTGGCATCCACAAATTGTTGTTCTGAATCTGGATGTAATTTATGTCCGTTATTTATATGTAAAGTCCCCCACCACACAAGGAGTATTTCCTTAGTGCAGGTGGTGCCTTCAAAAAAAAATTCTGAACAAATTTTGTAATTATATGTTATACGTATATATTTTAGTTAGGTATATTTAACAAAGGTCCGTAGTCCGGAAAGTTGTCAACCATTCCATGACAGTTGCCTTGAGTTATTGCGGTGTTGTAATTTTAATAGTGTCTAAACTTACCTTTTAGTTGTAAATGTCACGGACATTCAGGTAGGTCAAAGGACGTTTCTCTAATTATGAAATGAAACGGAATTTTAGGGATTTTATACATTAATTAAAGTCTCTACTACTCCTATGTTTTGCATGTTTTATATCATATGTGATGCTTAAAATTAATCATCCATCCATCAGTCTACAGACGTCCACTGTTGGACATAGGCCTCCCTACGAGAATGCTACTCGGAACGGTCCTGCGCCACTTGCATCCAACGGTTCCCTGCAACTCTGAGAATGTCGTCAGTCCACCTAGTGGGGGGTCGTTCTACACTGCGCCATCCGATTCGTGGTCGCCACTCAAGAACCTTTCTTCCCCAACGGTTGTCGGTTCGACAAGCGATGTGGCCTGTCCATTGCCTGTCCAACGTGCTAATTCTGCGGGCTATGTCGGTTACACCGTTCTTCTACAGATTTCCGTGTTCCAGATTTTATCTCGTAGAGAAATACCGAGCATAGCCCTCTCCATAGCACGCTGAGCGACTTTGAACTTTTTTTATGAGGCTGACATTTAGAGACCACGTTTCAGTGCCGTAAGTCATCGCTGGTATCTTTAAACGAGCAATTCTTTTATATATATATATATATAAATATATATATATATATATACCTATATATATATATATGTATTCAGGATCTCGGCTCAGGAGACGGCTCCAACAATTTTGTTGAAACTTGGCATACTAGAGGTTTCGGGTCCAAAAAATCAATCTAGCTAGGTTTTATTTATAGAAAATGTTGTTTTGTCCGTGTTTTTAGTAAAACAATATAATGACATTAAATTTTAAAAGAATATGAATTCATTGTCAACGTCATGAGTTACGATAGCTCAGTTGGGGAGACGGCCGGTTTTAATTTTGGGTTATGTGGCATTCAAACAGCGTCGGTTCGAATCTCGGTGTTATTATTATTCTCTTTTTGTAATTTTTTATATAATTTTCATTATTTATTTTTTATTAATATATATCTAAATAAATTCGATAAAAATATTTAATCAACTCATCATCATCTTGCTCTTATCCCGATTACTTGGGGTCGACGCAATATGTCATCTGTTTTGACATATTGCAAAAAGTTTCAGCAATGACTTTTATGACCGGCCGCCTGCCTGACGTCAACCCTCCTTAGGAATGTAATCGTTGACCCAAATGGTACCAGATGGAGTTGGTCCGGGTCAATTTAGGGCTCTTATTCGTCTTTTACGACACCCACGAGCAAAGCAAGGGTTGGTAGTATTCGAAGCCGCTACCACACAGCAAAAATATTTAATCAACTATGGATCAAAAATTAATTATTACAACTAGAATAAAACAATATAATAACGATATCCCATGTGATGACGAAAGGTAAGAATACAATTCACCACTTCTTATCTCAATGATTTCTGATGTTTACACGAGTATAACAACATTGTAAATAAAACTAGGTACTTTAGGGATTTTATCGCGGCTGTATTTGATTGCCGATTGTCCGACGTTACGAACACTTTGCAGCGTTCATGGTCGCGGCCGGACTAAGATGTTACACGTCCAATAAATCATCGTTATTACAAATATTATCAAAAAAATATGTAAGGCAATCGGAAATCATATACAGACGCGATAAAATCCGTAGTTTAACTTCCTATCTTGCCCGTGGATGTCATAAAACGTTACTAAGGGACGCATATAACATTTATACATGTCTAACCAGCATGGTATAATAGGTCTATTTCCCTCTTACTGGGGAGGAGTGGGACGAGCACATGAGATGAAAAATATAGATCAAAATTTAATTATTCAAACTAGAATAAAATAATATAATTTACATATGATATATTACCATTACATCTGACCAGTGTGTTATAGTAGATCAATTGCAGTCTCGCAAAAGAGGAGGCTCTAGCCCAACAGTGGGACGTATACAGGGTGACTGGTAAAAGATTGTACATATTGAAGGAGGGTATTCAGTAATCGATTCTGATACCGAATATGTAAAAAAAAATGGTACTTAAATTTTGAACCAATTATCTTATAAAGATATTTAGTTACGGACACAGCTGAAACAGCTGTATTATTTATAGGTACCTATTTATAGGTCAACGCACTTGAACGCGCTATCAGTGTTTCCACTATTACGTTGTAGTTTTACCCTAGATTTTTTCATTAATTTGCCCTAAATACCCTAATCAGTCTCCAAAAATGCTTGACTTAGGGCGCAAAATTTAAATGAGTTTGAAATAAAACAAAACTTGATGGTTTGATTTTATTTTAATTTTCATCTATTAATCAAAGGTAGTAAACATGTAATCATAAAAAGAATTCATTTTAATATGTGGAAGAAGTAGATGATGAACAATATGATGCTGTTGTTGAAGCTGAAGCATTTGGATTAAGTTTTTTAGCTGCGGGTAAATGTTGAGTATATTTGTATGTCGGGTTCTTAAATCGAATCTGTCATACTTAGTCTGGTGTGCAACAAACCATTGAGGGTTTCATTATGACGCTTTTTTCTTGGGTTGGGTTGTTTTTTTGAGCCAACGCATACTGCGTCCATTTCTTCCGAGGGTGATGAAAAGGTGACGCAAGTCTCATAACCCTCCCCTTCGCCATTGGGCTGATGGATCCTTGTCGCAATCGCAACGTTGGCAGGACGATATACTCTCTCCTCACGACCGTATGCAGGTACTTGGCGAAGCAACCGTCTGTCGTCACTACTTACACCAGTCAGCAAGAAAACACCCCGTGCCGCCGTCCTCAATACTCCAAGAGCACCGGCCGGAAGGCCTTGACGACCCCAACATCGTAGCGGGGCTACCCAATGGGCAATTTCCCTATACCAGCTGTTAGTATCACACTGAAATATCGACATCTAAACACTGCAATATTTAATTTAAATTCTATTATCGTGTCTTACACAAAGTAATTTCGGTGAACTCTGGGAGTGCATAGAGGGTAACCATTGTTTGTGGTCGGCAAAGTCTATGATAAAATAGTGTTTGCTATTTTTATATTCAATTTTACCCCAAAATTACCCTAAAACCCTAAAAGTATTAAATAGCCCTAAGCCCTATTTTAAATTCGTAATTTCACCCTAAAATAGGGCGAAATCCCTAAAAGTGGAAACACTGCGCGCTACTCCCATTGAGCTCAATGTGACCAGATTTAGCAGAATTCTGCGATTTTAGCAGAATTCGATCCCTAATTTAGGACTTAGCAGATTATGTCGCAGATTTC
The DNA here is from genome assembly GCA_032191425.1 of Lymantria dispar. NCBI lineage: Eukaryota > Metazoa > Arthropoda > Insecta > Lepidoptera > Erebidae > Lymantria > Lymantria dispar. Next base: position 2,771,372 of record CM063451.1, on the reverse strand, counting down.
GAAAATTTGGCAGATTTTAGCATAATATTAAAAAAAGCCTTGCAGGAAAGTAGCAGAATTAGACATTGACTAAATAAATGTGTTTCACTAGGGTAGTTGCCCTAAACATATTTAAGAAATCTATTTTTCTTAAATAGTGTAAGTTTTTTTTCTGAACTTTTTCTTTCTTTTTTTTTGGTCGGTCATCGGCCGATCAGCTGATTTAAAGCGAAGTTTGTCTGTTTATGCAAGTGTAATCATTGATTTATTCGAATTCTAATGAACATTTAACAAAGTACGAATATGTTGTAGATTAAGTATCACTAACTTTATACATTTCAATCAGATACTACTACTACTACTACACGAAAAAGAGATGATAAATTTGAAAATTTTACATGTCACTAATTCATTAACAAATCGTTATTTTGCCTTAAAATATTTTTTCATGGGTTCCTACCGCCATTGCCTAACTCTCGTTTGACCAGTTGCCCATAACCTGATACACTCTGCATACAAATGTGAATAGAATTTAGAAACTTTTTGTTGATAAATATTTGAAAATATTAAGTTGCGTTTTCCTTTAATATTCATGTACATTAAAACTTCATCTATAGTAGAATTTTAGCATTTCTTCCGAAAAAAAATAGCAGATTTTAGCAGAATTCAAATGAGTAGATAGCATAATTTAAATCTGGTCACACTGCAATCTAAAATAACATAACCTAAAATAATTACGGAATCGTAATAATGTATTTCTAATCTTTGCGTATCTCCGCACGCTGTATTGTTTTTTATGCAGTTCGTAATTGTTTTTTTAATATTATGTCGATAACAATTTAGTAACGATTACACATATGTCATTTTCAACGTGTTCAAGACTTTGGTGAACGGGATTGTTTCCCGCTAATGCAATTTGGCCAAGAAAGTGTTAAGTGTGATTCAATGTGTTATCATATGTTAAGTGTAGTGTTTTACGGTTTCTAATGCGCCCTCGTCGTGAGACGTATGGTCGTAACAAGGTACACTGGCAAAACTATTCTTTTGACAAGAAACAAATCACCTTATTTCGGGATTGGTATGAGCTGAGTCTGCAACTTTTAATGGTTTTTATGACATTATTCCTACACCTAGTTTTAATAATTCTAATAATAAATATAAAAATTTTAACAACAGTTCTAACAAAACGTTAATTGTAACGCTATCAGAATCACCGTATCGCCTATAGGGTGACCCACTTTTTAGGAGTCTTGAGGCACTAATGTTGTTGATGTTTACTATGTGGTTAAGTAATATTGTCTTCTTTTTACATTTTTATTGGTTACTTGTGACCATTGTCTATAGTTTCCTTCAATATGTACAATCTTTTACCAGTCACCCTGTATAGATTGATGACGATGATATAATATTTATAATTTCATCATATTAAATAAGATTTCATTCATGTACTAATCCTTATTGTTTTGCTTTTATCCTAGTTATGGGGTATTGGGGTAGACTCAATAGGTACTCTTTTTTTCATAGTACCTATTGTAAAAATTTTAGCAATATTTAGATTGTCCTCTTTTTTTGTGGTAGACTACGGTCTGAACATACCCCACCCAATCTGTCCAGGTCGACGGATGGGCAGCGTGCGGCCCCATAACCTATCGTAATCCCTCCCCATCGTCATTAGGCCGACCACTGGTACCGATTCCTCGATATCCGTCGCCGACCCGGCGGGGTACCCTTTCCGGTTTCGTCCCTTGATGCTCAGGCAACATGGGCTGGGGCGTCGCGGTCGCTGCCGCCTATACCAACCCGTCTGACAACACCTGTCTGGTATATAAGTCAATTTCTCTCCCATTGTGGATAAGGCTTGAACCCAGCAGTGGGACGTATATGAGCTATGACGATGAAACATAAAGTTCTTCTCTCAACACGATATTATATAAGAACTTAAGATTAAAATCAAAATTAAATAGTGAGTGAATATAAAATTATTTTCAATTATAACTAGATAATTTGAATTACTCTCGCTCAAAACTTAATTTTATTATAATATTTATTCTTGATTAATGGTTTTGATTGAAATATCGAATTTTAGTAACTTTTATTTTTTAATTTTAAGAAGGAAGCTTTGATAGGCGTCTTAGACACCGACGCCTGCGCCACCTGCCAGGCTTATTTGTGAATCTAAATCATCAAGGTCCCCACTTGAATATATTCAGAAAAATTCATTCAAATGCATCCAGCCGTTTAGTTGCAGTAAAGATAAATAACCTAGATACCGATTGCAGCGCCATCTGTCGAGCTAATTTGTGAATCTAAATCATCCAGGCCCCCACTTGAATACATTCAGAAAAATTCATTTAAATCCATCCAGCCGTTTAATTGCAGTATAGATAAATAACCTAGATACCGACTATAGCGCAATCTGCTGGGCTGATTTGTGAATATAAATTAACCAGGCCCCCACTTGAAAACATTCACAAAAATTCATTCAAATCCATCCAGCCCTTTAGTTGCAGTATGGATAAATAACCTAGATACCTAGTCGTTAAGTTTTCTTAAATTATCTGATTTTCTGCGTTTCTTAATTTTTTTCCGTAAAAGCCTTTTTCAAAGTATAAGAAAAATTAAAAAGAAAGATGGACGAAAATGGTGAAGTCGTTCTCAAGTTATGTTATTGTCCTGTCCGAACAGCGCCACCCACCGGATTTAATTGTAAATCTAAACCATCCTCGAATCCCCTTGAACACACACAAAAAATTTCGTCAACATCGGTCAAGCCGTTTAGGAGGAGTTCAGTGACATATACACGTACGCTAGAAATTTATATATCGCACTATTCCTGGAAGAAAGAAGTAAATGATTTTGCCAATTTTTCAGGAGCTTGAAAAAATGTCCTATATTTTTAATTATGAGTTCTAGAAATATGTTTCAAAGAGAAAATCGTAGGTCACAGTTGCCTTCAACTACACCTGTTTTTTAATTTAGAAACAACTTATTAAATGTACTTCGAGATAATCTAAAAAAAACTGTTACTTCTGTATTCCACGAAACGCAAAGAATATTTGTAGTGGTAAGTATAATTATTGCTCTTTCGCCATGTATTTTCAAATATATGAACTTACTAGCAACCCGCCCTCGCTTCGCTTCGGTTTCAGTCGCTTTACCCGCAGCGTAGTTCCCGTTCCTGTGGGAATACCGGGATAAAATATAGCCTATGTTACTCTGATATTATAGCTTTCCATTGGTGAAAGAATTTTTGAAATCGGTTCGGTGGTTTAAGCCTGAAAGCGTTACAAACAAACAAACATCCTTACTTTGGCATTTATAATATTAGTATGGATTTAATTCTACTTACGGCTTTATTCTCTCTTTAATTTCATTGTTATCTAGCTTTGTAAGTATAATCACGTTGTTCTTTAACGAAAAATAAAACAAATGAAAAGTATGTAACAAATTACACATAAACTGTCACCTAAAAGTTTCGTAGAAGAAATAAGTAATTAGAATTACACATAATTCCTAGATTGTACAATGTTGGAACAAGTATTTAAGTATACTTGCGTTATAAATTTTCTTGTAAATCTTCCTTTAAAATTTACGTAAACATAATTATGACTTTATGAACGGCATAATTCTAAAGCGTATAAATGTAAATATGCATACCTCTATTTTATGCTGGAATTTTATGTTTTCTAAGATCGCAAAATTATAGTACTTTTGCATTTAAATTCCTTTAGTTTTGTCGATAGCTTCACGAGATTTTGACAGAATGTGTAAACCATGATGCTCGCTTTATTCACGCAATAAGATATTTTGGGCGCAAGTGTATTTACGTCTTTTTTACACGAATAGTGCGATATAAGAAGATATCCGCTACAAAAGTATGTTATTAAATTTTGATCCACATTTTTGCAAACCAAAAAGACAACCATAAACTTCAACTTCAGACAGGTTTGGCTGAAGAATAAATTCATATAGGTGTTAACGCTAATTCTATAATCTATAGCCATAAGTTTTTGTGTTAGAGATAAATAGTAGTTAGACGTAAATTGTTTAAATTTAAAAAAAAAATTAAGATCACACAATGAATTTGAATTGCCAAAAATGGTTATTGTTTCGCAATTCAATTTGTTCATATTTTAAGTTTTCACTTCTGTGGGTAGTTTTCAGCACTCCTTTGGGAATATTTTTTTTACTTAGTAGTTAGGTCCTTTCACCATGCAAAAGCAAGCAAAATTGTTAATAGGGAGTAAAAGTATTAAAATAATACAAATCCTGCATTGTGCCTATTTTTACCACAACCCGGTTCTAACACAACAATATTGGTTATAATTAACCAACGCTGATATTCCGGTAGCACTAGTATATCACGCATTTGGGTATATAGGTAAGTGCTGTGCGTAATACATATTGAACAGTGAATAGACAAAAAAAAATTAAATAATATTGAAAATGAAGAAAAAGAAATTTACAGGCTCGTCAACTTTAAGTACTTTTTTTCTCGGTAACTGAAGTTTTTGACGTGGTAACGTCTATAAATCAACTAGCTGACCCAACAGACGTTGTTCTGTTCAAATGAAATAAAAGCAGCGCCACCTACCGGGTCCAATTTGGTATCTAAACCATCCTCGAATCCCCTTGAATACACATAAAAAATGTTGTTAACATCGGTCCAGCCGTTTAGGAGGAGTTCAGTAACGCACACACATACACAAGGAATTTATATATAAGATGAACGACGGCTGTACGCATCAAAAAGCATGAATCCGGTTTTAGACGACGCTATAATATAATAGCATATAGCTCATAGCACAACAATATCGCGCACTATACATTGTTAAGGACACGTTCACATTGTACTATACTATATTTTACTGGCTTACTATACGCTATAAATTGGTGCGATGTGCTGAGTTCATGCTGTGCTATATTACGCGCCGCCCTCTTCTTCCTCCCTCACCCCCAGCCGTCCCGCAATCGAAACAAGCGACACAACGACCTGTGGACACAATAGCCTGCGATAATATCGCGTTTTTTGTGTGACTTAGTTGTTAGCCTCAGATGGCTGTGACAACTTTACCCGGACTGGTGGGTGAGCGCTGAGGGCTCTCAACCCGTTTAAAGTTAAGATATCGCGTAATGTGAACGCCGTGCTATATAATTATAGCCTTAGGTCCTTTGCTATAATATATAGGACAATAGTATAGCGTGGACATGTGTCCGTTATAGCAAAACGTAACCGAAAACGGTTACATGCCTCTAACGTATTGTATCGGTATTAATACAACTAATAATGGCTATCATTTATCTAGCTATAAACAAATGATAACGACATGACGTTGTCAACTAACAATAGCACAACAATTATTGTTTAGGTGCCGTGATTCTTGTTTCGCTACGTTGGTAACCGAACGATCACCAATAAGCCTAATAACCAAAATAATTATGATATCTCTCTCTTTCTATGTGATTCCTGACGTGCAAAACAGAGAGGGGGCGGCTATTGGCCTGCGGCTTAATAACAAGCAACATTTCACGAATATTGATAAAATCGAAAAACGCTCTTATTTAAATTAGCATAAGACTTAACTCTCATAAACTTTGATAATTTAAACTGTAATGGTAAAATGGTTTTGTTTCTGGTTGCTATCGTAGGTATACTACACAGTGTTCACTATAGTTTGACCTATGAAAGGTTGAAATGGTTAAACTGTGCATTAATAGAAATAAGATTGCGATTATTTTACGCGTATTATATCGATATTTGGCAACCATTACCTATATCGATATTGACACCAAATAAACAATTAGTAGCCGTTGCCATAAATAGCCAGTAACGCCCATGTCTAGTATAGCGTAGTCTGAAACCCGCTCGACTCATTGTCACGTTACGCCTGAGCTGAGCGTGCAAGCGAGAACGCGGAACGAGCAATAAAGACGATCACGATCAGCCTAAGCATTAGCTTGAGACACATTTATTTCTAATTTAATTAAAAAAATATTTGAGTTAATGAGTGCATATAAAACTTATCGAAATAAAATTCAATTTTCAATTAACTTGTGTTACAAAATATTGATAATTCAGTGATAATCATCATCATCTTTCCATGTGGTGACGGAGTAAGAATACAATTCACCACTCCCTATCTTACCCGTGGATGATTATAAGAGACGACTACGGGATATAAAACGCATATGACATCTATGCGAGAAAAGGAAAACTCGAAATAAAACCCTATATCAACACGTCTGACCAGCATGGTATAGTAGGTCAATTACCCTTCCATTATGGAGGAGGCCCAAGCCCAACAGTGGGACGTATATGGGCTGAGATGATGATGATGATGAATCATCATAATCATCTCAGCCCATAGAGTTTCCACTGTTGGGCTCGAGCCTCCTCCACTATGGGAGGAAAATAGACCTATTATACCACGCTGGTCAGACGTATTTTTACAGGGTTTTATTTCGAGTTTGCCTTCCGTGTAATAGATATTATATACATATTATATTCCTTAGTCGTCTTTTACGACACCTACGGGCAAGAGGGAGGGTGGCGAATTGTATCTTATATCTTTAAACGAGCAATTCTTGTATATATATATACCTATATATATATATTCAGGATCTCGGGAACGCCTCCAACGATTTTGTTGAAACTTGGCATACTAGAGGCTTCGGGTCCAAAAAATCGATCTAGCTAGGTTTTATTTATAGAAAATGTTCTTTTGTCGGTGTTTTTAGCATAACAATAAATGACATTAAATTTTAAAAGAATATGAATTCAAATTTCGTTGTAAATGTCAAGAGTTCCGGTAGCTCAGTTGGGGGACGGTCGGTTTTAATTTTGAGTTTTGTAGCATCCAAACAGCGTCGGTTCGAATCTCGATGTTATTATTATTCTCTTTTTGTAATTTTTTTATATAATTTTTAGTTTTTATTAATATATCTAAATAAATTCTATAAAAATATTCCGAGCGAAGCTCGGTCAACCTGATATTAATGGTTAAACCGTGCATTAATAGAAATAAGATCGCGATTATTTTACGCGTATTATATCGATATTTGGCAACCAATATCCATATCGATATTGTAAAATAATTGTTCATAAACCGACTTCACGGACAACCAATTTTGTTAACTCTATATTAAAGTAGCTGATATAATGTATATTTTTAGGGTTCCATACCCAAAAGATAAAAACGGGACCCTATTACTGAGACTTCGCTGTCCGTCCGTCCGTCCGTCCATCACCAGGTTGTATCTCAAGAACGGTGATAGCTAGACAGTTGAAATTTTCACAGATGATGTATTTCTATTGCCGCTATAACAACAAATACTAAAAATAAAATAAAATAAATATTTAAGGAGGGCTCCCATACAACAAACTTGATTTAACAAACAAATAGGGAGGCCTATTGCCATTATCGATATCGAGCAAAAAAATCTTTCACAAAATTCTTTCAAAAAATCACTTGTTTACCTAGTTAATGGAACGGAACCTTTCGTGCGCGAGTCCGACTCGCACTTGGCTGATTTTTATGTTTTAAGTTGTCTAAGATATTTCAATGGCTCATAAGTAATTCAGACAACGTGAACATACAAGCTGAAGGATCGGCACCAACCACACAAGAATACCAATAGCCTTTCAGTTGCAGAGCCGCGGCTGGCAGTCGGCCAAAAGCCAAGTGCCAAGATACTTCCTCTTTCAGGCCCAATAAATATAAGTTATTACACTTAGAAAAATATGTTAATACTTATATTTTTATTCTGCCTTTGAATATAAACTTATCCTATGGATTTGTTTAGTAAATTACGTATGCCACAAATAGAATTATGCTGTATAGGACAGCTCGCGGTCATGTCAACTAATGAAATTTTAATAGTTGTAGAATTGTTCTTCTTCTTCTTGAGCAATAAGCTACAATTGTGAGCTATTGGTGCCAGTGTCAAGTAATAATATAAATTCTTCACATCTTCAGCCTTCGTATTTTACTTCTTCTTCTTGATTAATGGCAATGAGCTGCAATAATATGAGCTATTGGTGCCAATGTCGAGTTATAATTAATTAATTAGTCACGTCTTTAGTCTTCGTAAGTAGTCCGTCGTTAGCATTGATTTGGTGTTGATAGCCAAATCAATTCAAATCAATCAAACTGGGAAATTTGGCAGAATGTGAAAATGCACGCAATTCGCTATTATATCATATTCACTATATTTCAGCATTCTATCAACATTATATTACATAAAATATCAACAAAATTATTCAATATAACACCGTAAAACACTAAAATAATGAAAAAAATATAAAAGCGCTACATGACATTTTGACATTCACGTCAAAAGTATTTTTATTCTTAGTCGTCACCATTGATTAGTCGCTGACAACCAATCCATGGTTCCTCTGGAAATTTTGGCCGAATATAAAAATTGCACGCAATTTACTATTGTATCCTATTCACTACATTTCAACATTTTGTCCGCATTATATTACATACAATATCAGCAAAATTATTTAATATAACACAGTAAAACACTAAAATAATGAAAAAAATAAATACAAAAGGGCTACATGACATTTTGACATTGGACTTTTGACGCGAATGTCAAAATGTAACGTTGCGCTTTTATATTTTTTTCATTATTTTAGTGTTTTGAAGTGTCATATTGAATGATTTTGCTGATATTTCATGTAATATAATGCAGATAAAATTCAGAAATGTAGTGAATATGATATAATAGTGAATTGCGTGCATTTTGACATTCTGCCAAATTTCCCAGAGAAGGCATGAGTTGGATATCAGCACCAAATCATGCTAATGACTGACTGAAAGACGAAGACTGAAGACGTAAATAATAAAGATAATATGATAACTCGACACTGGCACCAATAGCTCATATTATTGTAGCACATTGCCATCAAATAAGGAGAAGAAGAAGAAGACATTTTGACATTCGTGTCAAAAGTGTTGCAGAATTCAGTTTGTCAGAATTTAGTTTTGGCTGTGGTTTGCGTTTTGTCATGTTCACTATCCCTGTGTTCACGGAGTAAGAATAAAATTAACTACACCCTCTTCTACCCGTGGGTGTTGTAGAAGACGAATAAGGGATTGAATCGCAAATAACATCTGTGCAAGAGAAGGAAAATTCGATTTAAAACCTTATTCCAATACGTCTGACCAGCGTGTGATAGATCAATTTCCCTCCCATTGTAGAGGAGGCCTAAGCCCAACAGTGGGACTTATATAGGCTGGGCTAACGATGTTGTTCACTGAGACACACTCAAAAACTAAATATAATTTAAAATAAAATGTTAAGAAAGCAGTTGGAAAAATATTAAAACTAAAAGAATACAAATAATGAAACCGGCTAATTACGAGTCGGAGTCGCGCACGTACGGTTCCGTACCCCCTTAAATATTTGTTTTTAGTATTTGTTGTTATAGCGGCAATAGAAATACATAATTTGTAAAAATTTCAACTGTCTAGCTATCGCGGTTCTTGACATACAGCCTGGTGAGAGACACTCAGACGGACAGACGGACGGAGAGACAGCGAAGTCTTAGTAATAGGATCCCGTTTTTACCCTTTGGATACGAAACCCTTAAAAGTAAGGCGTCGCTTAGGACGCCTGGCAGATGTGAAACATCAAAATTATTTTGTTCAAGTAAATATGCATAAAAGAACCGATTACGACAGGAACTAATATGACATATTGTATAAATAAAATATTATGATTTATATTTATATTACTACTAGCTGACCCAACAGACGTTGTTCTGTTCAAATAAAGCGCCACCTACCGGGTCCAATTGTGAATCTAAACCATTCTCGAATCTCATTGAGCACACACAAATTACTTAAATCCAGTCAACAGATATCGCCATGTGTTAGAATCTTTTGGAGTTAACAGATAATTGTGACTGTCAATTAATTATAGACAAATAATTTATAATAAAATAAAATTGCGACTATAATTAAAGATCTAAGCTATCCTATTTCTCAAGTTGGACCAGACTGCTCACGGTGTGCCAATTTAATTTAAAATCGGTTAAGTAGTTTAGGAATCCATCGCGGACAAACATCGTGACAGGAGATTTATATATATAAGATTTAAAATATTACACAACAATCATAATTAATTCATCGCATAGTCGCTTACGCACATCCTCGCGTCACTCTGTCTCACTCACACACTACTACGTATAGAATAAGTATATACCAACATACAGCGTGGCGTTACGTGGCCGGCCTGTTTCTTCCACGGCAGTAGTCAGTTTTACCCTCGCATATTACATCATATAGCGTGGCGTTGCGTCGCCGCGGTCTGTTTACACCACGCCAATAATCAGATTTACCCTCGCCTATAGATATTAAAAGTCAAAATTTAAAAAAAATAGCACGTTTTTCACGCAAGTTTTTCGAGCCGAATTTTCTCTCTTATGTTGGCATAGTTTTATTTTAAGTTTTCCTAGTGCGGTCCTCCTTATATAGCTAACTAACCCTAGTTATGTAAAACAACAGTGCTATAAATAACTGAACACCTAATTGAAAGTCTTCAATTTCACAAAGTTTATTCAAATTCTCTCAACTGAGTCACGTTCGTATACCTGTTCGATAGACGAGTTCGTTCATACTGATTACATTTAAATGCTACTCAAATAGTACATGGGGGTGTGCCGGGCCAAGTTTCAAACAAAGTTTTCTTTGAATAGTTAAGGTTTCTCAATATATATTGAAATACGTAAATATAACTTTGAAAATATATATTTTTGAAGTGCAGCAACATAGCTGTTATTATTTATGACTGCTACAATACAGCATGCTTGCAGATTAATTGTGCAGATAACGAAGTGGTTCTCCGTGTGGTGACAGGGTAAGAATACAATTCATCACCCCCTATCTTGGCCGTGGGTGTCGTATAAGACGACCAAGAGATCAAATATGCAATATAACATCTATGCAAGAGAAAGAAAATACCAAATAAAACCCTATACCTACCCCTTGGACAGCGTGGTATAGTAAGTCAATTTCCCTTCTGCTATGGAGGCGGCTCGAACAGTGGGATGTGAGCTAAATGATGATGATAAACGTAATAGTTAATATACTCATTGCCTTAGACAAATTATTGTGGGTTCAAGCGCACGATAGTAAAAAATTTTATTTACAAAATTTAATGTCAAAGATCAAATAATTAATTTGAATATCCAAAAATAACAACTGTGTTTTCATAGTTTTAAGTTTCCACTTCTGTCGGATATGCTCATGACAGCTTCCTGTCCATTTTTATTCGAAATGGGTTACAAAGGTGTAATACCCAGACATATTGTCATGTAATTTCTTATACGACATAGAGCCATCTTTTCATCTACTGGTGATGATTGCCAGATTTCGTGATTCATGATCCGTTACTAAAGGGCAGCTTATCTCATTTACTTGAGGCAATAGTGTTATGACCCGCCACCTGCCTAACGTCAAACTTCCCGGGGAAAGTAATTGTAAACCAGACGATTACAGATGGAGATGTCGATGTAAATCATTTAGTCGTCTTCTTTTACGATATATTTTACAACATCTACGAGCAACGTAAGAGTTGGTAGTATTCGTAGTCGCCACCACAGAGCAACTCCAGATTTTGTGATTGCTATTGAGTATTTCTCCAACAAAATCTGCAACAACACGATGGTATTTTCGTAATATTAGGTCAAACAGACAATCGCACTCTTAACCTACTAGAATAAAGAGGCATGCAGTTTCTAAGAAATATAGAATAAGGAATGACTTAACTTGTTTAATCCTATAAACACCGTCGTTTCAGTGTTTAATTAATTTTTTTAACGTGTTATATACACGAAAAAAGTATCGATACTTTAAGGTATCGAGTACTTTTCTTTCGATACCGATACTTTTACTTAATGAGTACTTTTTGGCAGGTATCGTATCGAATAAATAGTAGATTAGATATAACTTCACCTTACGGTTCATGTTTATGGTAACGCCATCTAGTTCAAGCGTAATGAACCTTCTAAAATGTGGTTCGATACGTTCACAGATGGTCAAATTGCTAAAAAAAATCGATACTTTTGTTTCGATACTTTAATGAGTACGATACTTTTTTTTCGATACAACTCATGAGTACAGTATCGATACTTTCTTTTCAATATCGTGTCCCTAGTTACATATTATCTTATATCTTTAAACGAGCAATTCTTGTATATATATATATATTCAGGATCTCAGAAACGGCTCCAACGATTTTGATGAAAAATGTTGTTTTGTCGGTGCTTTTAGCAACATAATACAATGAAATTAAATTTTAAAAGAATATGAATTCAAATTTCGCCGTCAACGTCAAGAGTTATATTAGCTCAGTTGGGAAGTTGTCCAGTTTTCTTTTTGTTTTGTTTTGGCATTCAAACAGCATGGGATCGAATCTCGCTGTTATTATTATTATCTTTTTGTAATTTTTGATATTTTTCTCATTATTTTATTTTTTATTAATATATACCTATCTAAATAAGTTCGGCAAAAATACAACAAAAATATACCGAGCAAAGCTCGGTTAACCAGATATTGTTCAAAAGCTGCGACGACGAGTGACTCTATATTTTAAATAACACCCCATATCATAAACACTATCATATTATAAAATACATTAAATCAATCACTGATAGTATGTGCCTATGTATAGATATTACGTTAGGTGTTACCTAAAATATAAGTGTCGTTAGTGACTATGGTCGTCTGTAATTTATATTGACTTGAGTTGTCAAAATTGTAGAGTTTATTGGTTGCATTATACAAGAAATAAATTTATCAATGTATATCGAGCTGTTTGCTGATCGAGATCGCCAGTTTTTTTCCTGTATGGAAATCAAAACCACAACACTAGCACGGTAGTTTATCTTATTCACTAAGCCAGTATTTAATAAAGTTATTAAGGACACATCATCAACATCAATCAGCTTACGTAAGTCCCAATGTTGGGCTCTAGCCGCATTTTGGGAATCTGTTGAGTTTCCTTCACAATGGAATGAAAATTGACCAGATTTAACGCGTTGATCAAACCTAGTTTTACGTCGAGATTTCCTTCTCTTGCATTTATATTATCTGACGGTATACGGAGAAATAATATTTCTCCGTATACCGTCACCACACGGAAAAAGAGCACAGAATTATACAAAACAATATAATTTCTATATTAATTAATTAATTTATTATATGAATCATAATTAAGAAAAAACTTTAACCCACAATATTAGTTCATTCTCTGTTAGCTAAAAAATTTTCATGTCCCCAGCGTTAATGACTTAGAAATACGATTAGACTTTTTCTGTGCGAGAATCGGTCTCGAGATTTTTAGATAATTATTATGCTCCAATGAATATTATAAATTGTTTGCTGAACAAGGATTTTTTTATATAATCAGCACTAAAATTTAACTGTCTTTTGAAGAATATTCTTTTACATTTATGAAAATATGATTCCGTCATCGTATTTTATTATATCTACCTTCTACCTAGTAATTTTATTTATATTTGAACGGTACTTTAACTATCGTTCGTCATCATTTCGATTCATATACGTCCCACTGTTGAGCTCGAACCTCCTCCACAATAGGAGGGACCAACCTATTATACGAGGCTGGTCAGACGTGTTGGTATAGGATTTCATTTCAAGTTTGCCCGCTCTTGTACATTTTTTACATACATGTTTAATCCCTTAGTCGTCTTTTACGACACCCACGGGCAAGATAGGGGGTGGTGAACTGTATTCTTACTCCGTCACCACACGGTTGTTAATATTTTAATACTAGCAACCCGCCCTAGCTTCGCTTCGGTTTTAGTCGTTTTACCCGCGTAGTTCCCCTTCCCGTGGGAATACCGGGATAAAATATAGCCTTGTTTACTCTCTAATATTAGGGATGTGACCTGGAGGGAAAATAATCGATTTTTTGTTCGTTAAAATAAACCGATTTTAAAATAGTCGATTATTTAAAAAAAAATAATCGATTTTAAAATAATCGATTTTTTCTACCAACAGGATTGTGATGACCTTTTTTTTAGGAAATGTAAGCTTTATATTCTAATATAGTATGAAAACGATTCTGATGACCTTTTTTAAGGAAATGTGAGCTTTATTTTGTAATATAGTATGAAAACACACCTGAAACGATCCTGATGACCTTTTTTTTTTAGGAAGTCTGGCCATGAATAATCGCTTAATTTCGAATAGTAAAAAATCGATTAATAATCGATTAATAATCGATTTTTATAAAAAACGATTATTTTTTCACATCCCTACCTGATATTATAGCTTTACATTGGTGAAAGAATTTTTGAAATCGGTCCAGCCATTTTGAAGATTACCCGAAACAAACAGACAGACAGACAAAAAAATATAAAGTTATTTTTAGGCATGTGTATAGTGCAAATAACCGTGTGAGCATGAAAAAAGTATATTCTTTTGACATTACAAACAAGACACTCCAATTTTATTTATTGGTATAGATAAGAAAAATCTTTCGTGTGGTGACAGAGTAAAAATACAGGTCACCACTCCTCTCCTAACCGTGGATATCATAAAAGACGACTAAGGATATGATAACCAGATAATATATGTGCAAGAGAAGGAAAACTCGACATAAAACCCTATACCAACAAGTCTGACCAGCGCGATATAGTAGGTCAATTACTCTTCTATTGTGGAAGAGCGTCCGAGCCCAACAGCAGGACTTATATGGCCCTAGCTATTGATAATGATCTTCTTGTGGTGACGGAGTAAAAATAAAATTTCTTGTCGTAAGAGACGGCTAAAGGGTGGTGTGCAGAGAACATCTATGCAAAAGAGATCTAAACGACATATATGTTATATGCGTGTGTGTATAGGCGCGTGCATGTATGTGTGTGTGTGTGTGTGTGTGTGTGTGTGTGCGTGAGTGCGTGCGTGCGTGTGTATGCATATTTAATACTATCATTATTATTGTTTAAAATATGTAGTGTAATTGTTACGTTGGTCTTATTCTTATTTTTTGTAGTGAAACTTCTTCGCGCGCATGTGGGTAATTTTTTTACGGATGAAACGCAATTTAGCGTCACGAAGATGTGCAGCGTTTTTGTCGAAGAAAAGGGAGAGAGCAATTGAGAGAAAGTGAGAAAGGGCGAACATGGCACGAAGCACAGCCATGGTGCGAGATTAGGGTGCAAACGAGTGAGAAAGATCGGGAGATTTTTTTTTATTATTATTTTTAAATACTGATAAAAACACATGGAATCTTCACTTCTGACATACGTACTTAGTACTCACGCTAGTTTTTTCAGTGGTAGGTTTTTTTTCTAAGGATATATTGAGAGTCATCGATTCCACAGTCAAACCGATAACACAGTTTGTGGGGATATGTCTTATCAACATGTAAACTAATTTGTATTTTATAATAATTAAATAAATAAATAAGAAGGAAAACTCGATATCTTATATCAACCCATCTGACCAGCGTGATATAGTAGTTCAATTCTCCTTCTATTGTGAAGGAGGCTCGGCTTAGTTATCAGAAACACGTCCACGACCGACTACTACGTCCATCTACTAAGCGTAAAAAAAAGAAGTGTTTTGCAGAGGAACGAGTGGCCGCGTTCATAGATTTCGGCTATTGTCGCAATTCCTTTAACTCATTAAAAATAGCGCCTAAGTACCCCCACTACTTATCTGTTTTATTTTTATAATTGAAGTGAAACTTCTTTAGAATCGTTGTGATTTCAAACTCGATGAAGTGAAAAAGCGAGTCTATAGAGATACATATATGTAAATGTATAGGATTCAGCCGGCCAGAATGAGATAAAGGATAAATGATGAAGGCTAAAGGAGTTTCACTTTTGATATGCGTGCTGTGTACACACACTTTTTTTTAATGTTTTTCACATTTATGCATAATCACGCAAATTGTAGCATGTGGCTCGACGTCAAATGTTTTCTTTCTTTTTTCTTTTGTCTTTTTTCGTTCTTTCTTTTTTTTAACAACACCCTGCACTAAGGAAATAATCCTTGTATTGCAAAGGACTTTACAAACATATAACTAACAGACAAAAATTACATCCAGACTCAGAACAACAATGTTGTGGATCGCACAAAGTGTTGTCCTGCGTGGGATTCGTACCCCCGACACTGGCACTGTAGATACCTTAACCAATACACTATCTGTGCAGTCATTCTTTATTTCTTAGATTGGTTAATTAAGCTGTTTAGGCGGCTGTAGAAGATATTGTATCTCGTATAAATAATAAGGTAATTTAACATAAAATACATATTTAAATAAAATACAATCGATACTAAAATACTAAATACACAAATTAGTTTTTCATTAAGCATTATTTCATATGAACAGTGAAAACTTTTGTTCTGTTATTTTTACACAAGTTTAATGGAGTTAAACTCTGTTAATAGTGAAACATTGTTGAAACGTTTAATTACGCGATCCGTTCTTGATGTTTGTGTAAAAATTTGCGTATATATTTTTTTAATTGAAAACGTACTGTAAAGGTTTATGGCCTTGGACTTCAATGGATTTCCTTTCCACATCAATTGGCCTTTTATCCAAATTCAAATATTCATTTGAAAGTAGCAGTTATAATTCTGGACCCATATAATCACAATTACCTGAAACCGTTCGTTAAATCATACTAAAATACTAAATACACAAATTAGTTTTTCATTAAGCATTATTTCATATGAACAGTGAAAACTCGTGTGGTGACGGAGTAAGAATACAATTCACCACTCCCTATCGTGCCCGTGGATGTCGTACAAGACGACTAAGGGATATAATATACACATAAGATCTGCGCAAGAGAAGGAAAACTCGAAATGAAACCCTATACCAACATGTCTGACCAGCATGGTATAGTAGGTCAAATTCCCTCCCATTGTGGAGGAGGCCCGAGCCCAACAGTGGGACGTATGTGGGCTGTGATGATGATGATGATGATGAGTGAAAACTTTTGTTCTGTTATTTTTACACAAGTTTAATGGAGTTAAACTCTGTTAATAGTGAAACATTGTTGAAACGTTTAATTACGCGATCCGTTCTTGATGTTTGTGTAAAAATTTGCGTATATATTTTTTTAATTGAAAACGTACTGTAAAGGTTTATGGCCTTGGACTTCAATGGATTTCCTTTCCACATCAATTGGCCTTTTATCCAAATTCAAATATTCATTTGAAAGTAGCAGTTATAATTCTGGACCCATATAATCACAATTACCTGAAACCGTTCGTTAAACCATGGTTTTATATAAAAAAAAAATTGTACAAAAGTTAGACAGCAATAAAATATATTTCTAGAAAAATAAATCAAATTTTGCAAAAGATTATAGAAAAGACTATTGTGTACAATGTGATGGCGGAGTAAGAATCTATTTATAAATACGTGAAGCAAAAACTTTGTACCCCTTTTTACGAAAATTACGTGGATGGATAAGTATGAAATTTGGCACAGTTGAAGTATATAATAAGGAGAAGTGCATAAAATTGAAACTTGATATAATAATGGATTAGAAACACATTAAATTCATAAAAAAGGCACAACGCACACTACAACAGAATCGCTACACACACATACAAACGTTTGTGTGAGTGTGTTGCGTAGCAACGCTTATATGCTTTTGTTTACGGTTAAAATCTCTGGTCGAACTAAATGTCAAACAATCATAATTATGATGACAATGTCCAATAGAGATTTGTGCTTATATATTAGTTATTAGTGAAATACAGCTTGCTCAATTTACAATTATACATAAATAAATATAAAGAAAATTGTGTAACAGAAAAATTAATTAAAATTGATTATGGCCGAATTTCAACCACACGGCGACCACTAGTACAATTTAATATCTCCTCTCTTGCCCCTGGATGTCGTAAAAGATGACTAAGGGATATAATATGCAGATAAGATCTATGCAAGATAAGGCAAACTCGACATAAAATTCTACGTCGCCACGCCTGATCAGAGGTAGTATGTCAAATTCTCTCCTGATATGAGGAATGGAGGCGGGCCCGAGCCCAACAGCGAGTCTTATTTCAGCGTGTATGAAGAGATAAGCTGCATTCTTATAATCTAATTTCGTCACCTGAAAGATAGTATTTGGCTTGATACAGTTTTTATAAAACTACTAACAATCAGGAATTAATGATATCTGATGTTTACGCGAGCACTACACATTGTAAATAAAACTACTTTTACGGATTATATCGCGTTTGTATTTGATTTATGATTGCCCGACGTTTCGAACACTTTGCAGCATTCATGGTCACGGGCGGACTAAGGTGTCTCACGTCCAACAAGTAATCGTTATTACAGACATTTACAATTATCTACCCGATACAGAAAATAGTTATAAACTTATTAAATTGTTACCCACATTTTAGTACAAATTTATTGCCAGTGTAAGAAGAAAATGAATCTATATGCATCATGCAATCTACAATATAATTTTTCATATAGATTCATTTTCTTCTTACACTGGCAATAAATTTGTACTAAAATGTGGGTAACAATTTAATAAGTTTATAACTATTTTCTGTATCGGGTAGATAATTGTAAATGTCTGTAATAACGATTACTTGTTGGACGTGAGACACCTTAGTCCGCCCGTGACCATGAATGCTGCAAAGTGTTCGAAACGTCGGGCAATCATAAATCAAATACAAACGCGATATAATCCGTAAAAGTAGTTTTATTTACAATCAGGAATTATTTATGGGACTAATCCCACCACACAAATCTAGAATCCCGACTGGTCTCCATAACAAACAATGATATTTAACGTACAACAAGTCTTGGCAAACATTTAATTTTCTTGGAACCCACAAAAAAACAAATATAAGAAAAACCAAGTCGAGTTGGAAAGATTCCACTTCCTTCCTATACAAAGCAGGAAATGGCTAATTATCCAATAAATAATAAATAAAGCGTAGCATTACAGCATCACAAATATGACAGAATTGAAGGAACTATATGTGAACTTTAAGATTCATCATCATTTGCCTGCCCTTATCCCACGCTAAGTGGGGTCGGCACAACATGTACTTACCTTCCATAGCCTCTTATCGGCCGTCATATCTGCACTCACCCTTTTCATACGCATGTCCTCATTCACACAGTCTATCCATCTCTTTTTGGGTCGCCCACGCTTCTTACGTCCATCCACATTCATATCGATAACCCGCCTTATCACATGGCTTTCATCCCTCCTCATCACATGTCCATACCAAGACAACCTCGCGCTCCTAATCTTCTCTATCACTGGTGCTACTTTCATGCTTCCCCTAATATACTCATTTCTTATCTTATCTAACCTTGTGACCCCACACATCCATCTTAGCATACGCATCTCTGTGGCGTGTAATCTTCTCTCATCCATCTTTTTCAATGCCCAACATTCAGATCCATACATAGCAACAGGTCTGATGACACTCTTGTATATTTTCCCCTTAAGTTTAAGGGGCATCCGTGCATCGCAAATTGTTCCCGAGACCTGTCGCCACTTCATCCATCCTGCATTCATTCTACGATTTACCTCCCGGTCGATGTTCCCGTCGTCTTGGAGAAGGGAGCCTAAGTACTTAAAGTCGGAGCAAACCGGTAGGGGTATCCCATCTAGGCCAATGTGAAAGAATTGGGAAGAGTCACCAAAGCTGCAGAACAGATGTTCAGTCTTGGTGCGGCTGATCCTAAGGCCTACTCTCTCCAACCTCTCTCGCCATTTCTCCAGTCTACTCTGTACTCCAGCTGCCTCCTCTCCAACGAGGACAATGTCATCTGAACTGGTGAACTTTAAGATTAATTGCAATATTAATTATGACAGAAAGGCCCAAACGTATTAAAAATTTTTTGAGTTGCTACAGGATCCATTAGTAGACTGCCCCAGACGTGATTTGCAGTCTGTTTAACATGAGATCCCGCTCGTTACGTCAAAGAATGAACTCTCAAAGGATGTGGTGGGCTATTTGTAAATATAAGTTAAGAATATCCATCTGTTATCTATTATTTTACTATTTTGAAGAAAGAATTTGTTAGTTTGAATATATCAGGAATTAATAGCTCCATTCTAAAAAAAAATATTTTATTATGTAACATACTTATCAACAATGGCAATCTGCCCGCGAAAAAAGTAATCTTAGGAAATTTTATCCAAATCCGTTTAACCCATTACTCATGATTGGGTAAAAATAACTATATTAGTATAACTATAGTAAAAAATAACTATAGTAGAATAATAAATGTGTATATCCTTGGTCCATGTGAGGACGGAATAAGAATACAATTCAACCCTCCCTATCTTGGCCGTGGATGTCGTAAAAGGTGACTAAGGGATATAATACGCATATATTAACTATACAAGAGAAGGCAAACTCGAAACAAAACCCTATACCAACCTATCTGACCAGCATCGTATACTCTGGTCAATTTCTCTCCTATCATGGAAGAGGCTGGAGCCGAAGATCAGGACATACAATGCGCCTAGATGAAAATCGTTACGCCGTAATACCAAAAAAATACGGATGAAAGGGTAAATATATTTCATATTGACGCTCCCCCAATTTTCGACGCACACCCCCTAATTGTATGCTAATCATATGGAAATTACTTCATTCAACGTTTTTTTACAACATATAAACATTATAAATAGATAATCACATCAATTTACATACTCAACGGAACTTATCGTTTATTGAAGATGATAATATATTTTAGATAATATATTATATAAGACATATATATCTTTATATGTGTATTACTTAAATATGTGTGTATGTCACCGAAGTCCTTCTAAACAGCTGGACCGATGTTGATAAACATTTTTGTGTGTATTCTAGGGTATTTGAGAATGGTTTAGATTCACAATTGGGCCCGCTGTTGTCGATTTCAAGCAGAATTCCTTTTATTTTATTTGAACAGAACAACGTCTGTTGGGACAGCTAGTTATATATATATATATACTAGCTGACCAACAGACGTTGTCCTGTTGAAATCTGTATAAAAAATAGATCCGTCTCCGATTTCATCGATTGCAGTGCCACCTACCGGTTCCAATTATCAATCTAAACCGAATGGTTTGGATGTTTCGAATGGCTATTCCGATGCATATGAGAATTCATATGAGAGAATGGTATGAGAATTCATATCCATCGGAATGGCCATAATAAATCCTCAAAATTGGTCCAGCCGTTTAGAAGGAGTTCCATTACAAACACACGAACAGAAGATTTACATATATATAAAAATAGATAAGTTTATATAGTCGAAAAAAAAGGTTACATTAGAAAAGTATATATAAACGTTAAGTTTTCTTAATTTTTATAATTTTCTGCGCACCTTTCTTATTTTTTTTAACTTAAAGGTCTTTTTTAAAATATTAGAAAACTTAAAAAAAAAGATAGACGAAATCGGTTAAGTCGTTCTCAAGTTTTGTTATTGTTCTGCTCGAACAGCGCCACCTACCAGGTCCAATTGTGAATCTAAACCATCCTCAAATCCCCTTGAGCACACGCAAAAAATTTCGTCAACATCGGTCCAGCCGTTTAGGAGGAGTTCAGTGACATACACACGTACGCCAGAAATTTATATACAAGATATATATATACCAGCAACTCGCCCTCTCTTCGCTTCGATTTCAGTCGCCTTACGCGCGTAGTTCCCGTTCCCGTGGGAATACCGGGATAAAATATAACATATGTTACTCCCTGATATTATAGCTTTCCATTGATGAAAGAATTTTTAAGTTTGTTTAAGCGCTAAAGCCAACAAACAAATAAACTTACTTTCACATTTATAATATTAAAGAGGATATATATTTAATGGCGTTTTGACGTATTATATTAAATAATTAAGATAGCATTCAATGTAATGCAGAGAAAGTGCAAAAGTATAGTTATTGATTGATATAACTTTGATTTAGATATATTTTTATCCACACTGCACATATGCGTTTCACTGTTGGGTTCAAGCCTCCTCCACAATAGGAAGGAACTTTACCTACATTACCACGCTGGTCAGACGTGTTGGTACAGAATTTAATTTCAAATTTGCCTTCTTTTGCTTTTCTATATATATTATATGCATATTTAATCCCATTTTTTTTTTTTATGGGTGGGCTATGGTAAGCGCACGCGCGGTCCTGTCCGTCCGGGGCGATGAAAGAACGGCGCGGGCCCATGACCCACCCGTACTCACGTCACCTCGTTGTCGGGCCGACCACCGGAGCAGATGTGACTTGTCATCAGTGGCCGGCCCGACGGAATACCCTTTCGGGTAACCTCTCACCTCTCGACGTACTGGGACGTCGGTCGCCGTCGCGCGGTCAGCCTCTCTGCGGGTGACGGACAATTCCCCGGTCCGATCACCCGCGGCCTCGGCTAGGGATATTTAATCCCTTAGTCATCTTTTACGACACCCAGGGACAAGGCAACTTGTATTCTTACTCCGTCACCACACGAAGAAACTCATATATTAGAAAGATAAAAATAATTACGATTATTCTTCTTACATTCATAATATCACAGACTTCGAAAAGAAAGCTTATTAATTATATAGGAAGTTGTTTGTGTTTGTCCTTAGAGTAATAAGTGTTTCTTTCGTTCTCTCTCACAATACTGGGTCAACAACGTTTAATAAAGAGAGCCTTATATTATGCGAACTCACGTTTCATTTCAATCTTATCTAAACTACATGGCAAAGCTCTTAGAATCACAATGTCTTACGCTTAAACGGCAGGTAACGCAAATATCTCTTTAAAAGATAAATATAGATTAAGAATTTCAATCTGTTGTATATTATTTTAGTATTCATCTCATCATCATCTTAGCCTTATCCATAAAAGGCAGGCAATTGACCTACTGTTCCACCCTGGTTAGACGGGTTTGTATAGGGTTTTATTTTAGTTTGTCTTCTCTTGCACAGATGTTATATGCATATTTTATCTCGTAGTCGTCTTTAACGACACCCACGAATAAGGTAGCCGAATTTTAGTATTATGTATCTTAAGAATTATTATCAGTAAGAATTATTATTATTATCAGTTCCATTTTAGATGTTATATGCATATTATATCTCTTAGCCTTTTACGACATCCATGGGCAATATAGGGAGTCATGAATATATGTATTCTTACTCCATCACCACACGGAATATATCGACAAATGTTCGTATATGCGAGAGCAAGATTTCATTCGCCAATCCCTCTGAACTCCGCTTTAAGCGAGAAGATATCTAACACCATTCTCAACCAAACTTTTGTAATGTATGCAGTGCTTAAGTGTCATTTCAATTAAAATCTTACTCCGCCGCAGTCTAAGATTCTATAGTCATTGTTTTAAACTACCATGGCAAGCATGAAATTAAATTGCGAAGAAAAGTTTAGAACTAAGGATTTTTCCTATGACCATAAACGCTGAAAGTTATTCGAAACATCGTTAAAAATCATATACCAATGCGTTAAAATCCGAAAAATAGTTTAATTTTATAAGAAAAGATTAGTGTTTTTATTTACACTAAATGTTTTGTATATAGTGACGACGTCAGAATTCACCATTCCCTATCTTGCTCGTGGATGTCGTAAAACACGATTAAGGAATATAATATGCATATTATATCTATGCAAGAGGAGGAAAGAAGAGAAGCAGAGACCGTTAGAAGTGAAGTTCTGTCAATGCTTTGTATAGAGAAGATACCACAGAACCATCATAAATGATTCCTCTTTCTTTTTCTACAAAATCACAAAGTGATTTTATTGCCTATAAATTTTACTGCTACACTGTGCTACTAGATGTTTATAAGGAGCTTTCAGCGTATCTAAGCAATTCAACATCAAAGCTAATGAATTATCCGTGTTGATAGTTCGCCCGAAATTTACCTACGAACCTATTGTATCCAAAACTATTATTTAGTTAGGTAATAGTATGCAAAAGGGACTTTATATTCTTGATGATTTAATAAACTGTTTAAATAACATTTAATACTATTATTAAGTCCAATATTAATTGATTACGCTAAAGTTTATATATCGTATTGATCTAACAAAACATGGTAGCGCCCTGTTTTAAAATAATAATTAAAAGTTTACAGGCAAACTCCGCTTTTTACTAAAAAGTATGTAGGTTTACTAGTGGTATTCCCACACTGTTGCCAGTCCAACCGGGGTAATACCATAGCTCTCGCAGGAAATCGACGTCTTTTTTTTTGTGGGTGGGCTGCGGTCGGCGCGCCTCCGCACCACTGCGTCCAGGGCGACAGAGGGGCTTAAGCACGCAACTCCCGCAACCCATCCGAAAACCACGTCGCCTTCGTCGTTGGGCCGACCACCGGAGCAGAGTTAACTTGACATCAATGGTCGAGGAAATCGACGTCTGAGTAGTAGCAATTTGTTATTGCGCTTCGTTCGGTGAGTTAGGGAGCCGGAAGCCCAACTTTCTGGGGGTGTTTACGTGTGGTGGCTTTTAGTGATGCTTTTAGTATAAGAAAGAAAGAAAGAAAGAAAAACATCTATTTATTATAACCACCAGCAGAACCATTAACGCACGCATTCACACTTCCTTTACTTGGAAAATTGGCTATAAATAAGAACTCTCATACGTAAAATAAATCATCGAGTTTACTTAACTTTTAGGCACAAAGTTAATATATAGGTGTAAGATTTCAAGAATAAAAGAAGTTTTAGTAAAAGAACATTCACAATGGATCGTTTTACTCGTACAAAATGAAAAATCACCTATTCTTCATTACTTATAAGGCCATTGAAACTTTGTAAATCACATTATTGACAACGGAATTCAATCGTTAATCATAGTAATAAAACCGTTAACGGTTTATTTGTTTAAAAAGTTTTTAAACTTACATGGCAATTCATGTGATGACGGAATACGAATATTGTATGGATGGTGGATGTTGTAAAAGACGACTATGGGATATAATATCCACATAACATCTGTGCAACAGAAGGAAAACTCAAAGTAAAACCCTATACCAACATGTCTGACCAGCATGGTATAGTAGGTCAAATGCCCTCCCATTATGAAGGAGGCCCAAGCCCAACAGTGGAACGTATGTAGGCTGCGATGATGATGATGAAGAGAAAGTTAAAATAAAACTCTATATCAACACGTCTGACCAGCATGGTATAGTAGGTTAACTTTTTTCCCATTGCAGAGAAGGCTCGAGTCCAACTGCTGTTAAGTTACGTGTTAATAACCTTAATTACTGATTTTCTAATTCTTCGTACTCGTATGTTCAATCACATTAAGGCTCAGAAATTGTCATGATAACAGAGAAACTGGTCAGAAATTTTGATACTAAATTTTACAAATATGCTATTGAAGAGTTAGATCTACAATCTTCATCAATAAATATGTATCTATTGGGTACTTCCTGAGATTGGTTTGTTCAAGCAAATTTTTGGAGTGACACTTCTTTAGAATCGTTGTGATTTTAAACTCGATGAAACGAAAAAGCGAGTCCTTAGAGACACAAACACGTAAATGTATAGGATTCAGCCGGCGAGAGAATAAGATAAAGGATAGAGGATAAAGGATAAAGAAGTTTTACTTCTGATATGCGTACTTTGTACACACATTCTTTTCAGCTTCGTAATGTTAATACAGTTTATCATTATCACGTGGTCCCTAAATATAGGCCTCATAACAAGGCACAAAGTCGCTCTGCGTGCTATGGAGTGGGTAATACTCGGGATTTCTCTGCGAGATAGAATTCGGAATACGGAAATCCGCAGAAGAACGGATGTAACCCACATAGCACGAAGAAGTAGCACGCTGAAAGTGGCAATGGGCAGGCCACATCGCTCGACGAACCGACAACCGCTGCGACCAAGTGTCGGACGACGCACTCAGGTGGACCGACAACCTGGTGAAAGTTGCTAGGAGTTGCTCGTTGGATGCAAGCGGCACAGAACCGCACTTTGTGTCATAACATGAAGGAAGCCTACGTCCAGCAGTGGACGACAATAGGCTGAAATGATAATGATGATCATTATCTCAGTCCATAAATAAGTCCCACTACTGGGCTCCTTCACAATAAAAGGGTTGTTGATCTAATATTCCTTGCTTAAGAGACGTCTTATTATAGGGTTTAATTTCCAGTTTTCAATATCTTGCATAGATGTTATTAGCCTATTAGACCCCTTATTCGTCTTTTACGACATCCCCATATATAATAGGGGACTGTACATTTTCCGTCCTCCGTCATCATACGAAAAATACTATATAGATTATACATTTTTTATGATTGAATATGAACAATTTATACAAAGAAAGAGCCCATTTTTCGACAGTCCACATGTTAGTTTGTTAAAATCGGATTTATTTTAATAGTTTTTATAGTAATCCGTGGCTGTATGCCAGTCCAATGATTGAAAATCGACGCTCGAATGAACAAAAACTAGATTCATGTTGTCATTATACTCGTATATAAAAAAGTATTGTCTGTGCCAACGAATATATGTTATTGGAAATATGAATTAAAACTGCTAGGCGTTGTTAGATGCAGGCGACATAGGACCACATTTTGTGGTAAAACAGAATAGAGGTCCTATGT
Organism: Lymantria dispar; assembly: GCA_032191425.1. NCBI lineage: Eukaryota > Metazoa > Arthropoda > Insecta > Lepidoptera > Erebidae > Lymantria > Lymantria dispar. Next base: position 2,744,801 of record CM063451.1, on the reverse strand, counting down.
TCTGCAGCGATTGGCGATAGGCTAAATGATGAATGAAATTTTAAATTTCTTTGATATTTATTTATCGATATTTGAATGGACTATCTTGAAAAAGTTTCAAGTTTAAATAGAATCCAAACCGAAAACCTCCAAATTTAGAGATAGAAATCACAAATCCAAATCCTGCATTAAGAAAAAAATCCAGAATCATTGACCAAAATATATATGCCGATTTTTTAAATAATACCCTACACTAAGGAACTAAAGCCTTATATTTCAAACATATAATTAATGGGCGCAAATTACACTTAGCCTCATGACAATAATTTATGTAACACAAAAAGCACTGTCATGCGTGGGAATTGAACCTACGTAACTTGATAGGGTAGTATTTTAACAACTACGGCATTTGTAACTCATTAAACCGCAAAGGCCTCAAGAGGTTTAAAGAAATTCTGTATTAAACAGTATATTTACAACTGCCTACGCAACTAAGGGACCAGTAAAAACGCCAATCACATAAAGTAAAGGTTCACAAGACTGGAATAAACCTGAGACAAGCGTCCCATACAAATGATTACAACTGTCACTATGATCCTATTGATTTCCCCAGAGAACCAAAAGGGTCACCAATTCGAAGGTAATGGAATTACTGTAGCGAAAAGCGTAAAGAATTCTGTCACTTTGATCCAATAAGTAACATATTAACAACTGTCGATCGATTTCAAGTTCTTAACAAAGTTAGTCAAAAATGTTATTAATTTATTTTTTATCTAACTTTCATGTCCAGATTTATTTAAATATTGGTCAGGTGTGAACCAATATCGATCGCAAAAGGTACCGTATTCTTATAAAGGATACGTAAACCATTGAAATATCTCTGTAATTTCTTTTTATTATATTGGCTCAAATACGTCCCACTTTTGGGCTAGAGTCTGTTCCACAGTAAGGGAAATTGACCTAATGTACTACACTGGTCAGACTTGGTATAGAGTTTTGTTTCAAGTTTTCATTCTCTTGCAGTAGGTACGTTGTTATTTGTTTATGTTCTTGGTCATCTCTAACGATTACGCAGGAGCAAGGCAGAGGGTCATACATTGTATTCTTATGCCGTCATCACATGGATATGCATTGGTAACTCTAAATCAAATCCTCTATTAAATACAAAATTGGTAACTCCAAGTCATAACTCATTCAAGGCTGTTTTCTTCTTGGTTTTAATTTACTCATCCATAAGATTGGGTCTACTGTATAAGGCTACCAAAAAAAAAAAAATAAAGAGTCCGCATTTTTATCGTGAAAAGAAAATCTCTATAATAAAAATCTTAATCATAAACCTACATTACACAATTTTGTTCTCATAAAATAAACATACTTTCTTGTTTTTACGACATTTTTCTAACTAAACGTAAAGTTATTACCCCTCGGTAATTTTATAAAGAAACAAGTGCAATAACATAACAGATTTAACAAAGTTACGTCTTTAGTTAAAAAAGTACAATAATAAAATAGTAAAACAGGGATTAAATAAAATTTACATCTTATATTTTTTATTACGTGCAATTATTGACCTTTTTTCGTGTGGTAATATAGTAAGAATGCAATTTACTACCCCCTCTCTTGCCCGTAGGTGTCGTAAAAGACAATTAAGGGAATAAATATGCCTATTTTTTTTTTTTTTGTGGGTGGGCCGCGGTCGGCGCGCCTCCGCACCACTCCGTCCGGAGCGACAGAGGGGCTTAAGCACGCAACTCCCGCGACCCACCCGAAAACCACGTCGCCTTCGTCGTTGGGCCGACCACTGGAGCAGCGTTAACTTGTCATCAGTGGTCGGCCCGACAGAATACCCCCTATTGGGGTACCCTCCCATCGACCGACGTCCCCCCCTCGGGGAGGACGTCGGTCTTTCCTCACGCGGTCGGCCTCTCGGCGGGTGACGGACTAATCCCCGGTCACGTCACCCGCGGCCTCGGCTAAGGCGGCATGAGGCGCAGATAGTTGCGCCTGCGCCGCCCCAGTCGCCGGCGGCGGATCTCCTCATCGAGGCTGCGCTCCTCACGTAGGCGATCCGCCGCCTCCTTCCGCGAGATCACTGTCTCGCAGAAGGCTGCGACCGCGTCCCAATTCCCGACGCTGTCGACCATTGCCCTTGCGATAGCCGGTAGCGTCAGGTCCGTACCGATGATTGCGACGAGTTCACAGCGCTGCACTGCCCAAGCCCCGCAGGCCTCGAGCGTATGGCGCGCCGTATCCTCGTCGCAATCGCAGTGGTGGCAGGACGGTGTACTCTCCCTCCCAACGACCTTGTGCAGGTATTTGGCGAAGCACCCATGCCCCGTCAAAACCTGCACCAGTCGGAAGGAGAGCACCCCGTGCCGCCTCTCCAACCACTGCATCAGCACCGGCCGGAAGGCCTCCACGGTTCGCACCCTGAACCGAGGCCTCTCCAGCCGGACTGCCCAACGGGCGATGACGTCTCGGCGGGCGTCGACGCGCCAGGCGGTGAGATCCCTTAACGAGACCACACCGCCCTCCGCTCGCACCCCCGTCACCCGCCGATATAGTCCGGCGAGCATCTCCGCCTCCAGGTCCCACGGAGGAGTCCCGGCCAATAGGCACGCTGCCTCCGTCGCCACCGTGCGGTATCCGCAGATGGCCCTGACCGCCATGACCCTCTGTGGTCGCCACAGTAGGGCCCTAAGTCGGGCGGTCATGGACCCCGCCCACACCGGTGCGCCGTACAAGGCCATCGACTGGATGACCCCCGCGTACAGCCGTCGGCACGCAGCGCTCGGTCCGCCCACGTTCGGCATAAGCCACGATAGGGCGGACGCCGTGCCGACGAGCCGCGGAGCGAGCCTACGGAAATGCTCCCGGCACCACCATCGCCCATCGAGCACCAGGCCCAAGTACCTCATATGGGCCCGGATGAATAAATATGCCTATAACATCTATGCAAGAGAAGAAAAACTCGAAATGAAACCCTATGCCAACATGTTTGATCAGCAGGATATAGTAAGTTAATACTATCCTCTGGAGGAAGCTCGAACCCAATAGTGGGACGTACATGAGCTGAAATGATGATGATGATGTTTTTTCTTTCTTTCTTTTGCAAACGGAGCAAATAGTACACCTGATGGTAAGTATTGCTGCCGCTCATGGACCTTTGCTAGGCCGCTGCTTATCGTGAAGAAAGTGAAGGGAATGTGATGCGTGCAATAAGGTTCGGTGAAGGAAGAAGGGTAAAGGCGTCACCAAAACCCACCACGCGCAAACACCCTCAGTAAGTTAAGCTTCCGGCTCTCTCGCTCACCGAAGAAGGCGCAGTAACAAATTGCTACTATTAAAGACGTCGATTTTCTGCGATAGTGTAGTTCTACCCTAGAGCAACCGGCCTGGGGTTGTAGATAGAAAACTGTCAACAGCGTGGTCCTACCACTTCCAAATATATCATACTAGCAACCCGCCCTCGCTTCGCTTCGGTTTCAGTCGCTTTACCCGCGGCGTAGTTCCCTTTCCCGTGGAAATACCGGGATAAATATAGCCTATGTTACTCCCTGATATTATAGGTTTCCATTAATGAAAGAATTTTTGAAATCGGTTCCATAGTTTAAGCGTGAAAGCGTAACAAACAAACATCCTTACTTTCGCATTTATAATATTAATAAGGATTTGTATATTCACGTGCCAATAAAGATACGAATCATAAATGGCGGTGCTAATCATTCACTTTCCCTCGCAAGTTATATCGTGTCAGTATAGTACACAAATAAATAATCAGATTAGGCAGCCTGGATTTGTTCTTTATAAATTCAATATTAAATTATGATTTCTGATGTTTCGCGAGTATTACACATTTTAAATAAAACTACTTTACGGATTTTATTTGTTCGAAACGTCGGGTAATCAAAAATCAAATACAAACGCGATAAAATCCGTAAAGTAGTTTTATTTAAAATCAATATTAAATTGTTATTTGTTATAAATAAAACCATGTTTACAGCTTTTATCACGTTTGTAAAATCCGTAAAATGATTTTATTTACAATGTGTAAATAAAACCATTGAATAGACTTGGACGTTGACCCAGGATCCGAACATGTCCAACCATATTCTATGCTCATCAACAAAGTGCGCCAGCGGCATTTGCGAGGCTTCAGTTTGCACTACATTTTATTAGCATCGGAAAAGTTTTATCAACTAATATAACTTAAAAAAAAAACGTCCCACTGTTGGGCTGAAACTCCTCCACCATAAGGAAGGGTACTAACCCGTCCTTACTATGAAGGACTTTCAGCCCAGTCCTATATCTACAGGATTTCATTTTGAGTTTGCTTTCTCTAACATAGATCATAAATGCATACATCCCTTAGTCTTTTACAACAGCTGCAGGTAATATTCGTACCCCGTCACCACACGGAAAAAAATATTTTGTCATCCAAAAATATTAATAATTAATAATTTTGGGATATTCATTCAATTAAATAGCAAAGTCCCACGGTTTCACCCGCATAGTTAATATTCCTGTGGGCATACTAGAATGAAATATAGTCTAAGTTCTTCCTTATATACAAAGTTACTTGGTAGTAAAACATTATCAATATCGGTCTAGCCGTTTTTGATATTCATCATCATCATTTCAAGCTATCTCCGTCCACTGCTGGACGTAGGCCTCCCTCATGTTACGCGACAAGGTGCGGTTCTGTGCCGCCTGCAGCCAACGACGCCCAGCAACTTTCACCAGGTCGTCGGATATTACCCGGATATTACCCTGGACCTTGGATATTACCCTGGACCTTGGATATTACCCGGAATAAACAGCATGACGGAAAAAATTAAACTGTTTTTAGCTATAGGTATCACGTAAACAACCACGTGAGCATGAAAAGACCTACTATTTTGACGCTACAAATGGACACTTCAATTTTAATTATAGATGTGAAAATTTTAATAATTAAAACAGGTACATAAAAAACAAAACGATAAATCTATTTATCTGGCCCGTGTGATTCTCGAAGCAAATTTTGTGACCTTCGCTAAAGGTTTATTTTATTGCGTCTATATAAAATCTTTTTTCACTCTTTAAATCTTTGTAAAAGGGCTCGTTGACGTTCAATAAGAAAAAAAAAATATAATAAATTTATATTTTATTAGTCCGTTTGATTACTTTTACTCTTTTAACGACATTTTTTCTGTTTACATACCGAATGGTGAAGGGTATGCCTTTGACAGCATAAATAATAAGCGAAAATATAAAGTAAATTTCATATTTCATAGCAATATTTGAAATTAATTACAATTAGTTTAAATAACAATCTTACATAATTAGAAATTCACAAAAAAAAAATAATAAATTTAAATACATTATGGTTTATTTAGAAAAAAGGTTACGGTTTATTTAGAGAAAATATTCCAAATGTTCTTTCTCTACTCAGCGTGTATATTTTCTTTTTAATTAAATAACACTCTGCGTTAATAATATTTAATTGAATTAGCACGCTGAAGTGGTAATGGGCAGGTCACATCGCTCGATGAACCGACAACTGCTGGGGAAGAAAGGTTCTCGAGTACGTAACGAACGACGTAGTGTAGGACGCTCCCCCACTAGGTGGACCGATGACCTGGTGACAGTTGCTAGGCGTTGTTGGTTGCAGGCGGCACAGGACTGCGCTCTGTGGTTTAATATAAGGGAGGCCTACGTCCAGCAGTGGACGGCGATAGGTTGAAATGATAATTAATAATATAAGTGTAGACACAAATTACTCTTAGACTCAGAACAATAACTTATGGATAGCATAAGTCGTGCGTAGAAATTGAATCCGCGATACTTGACACGCTCTATAGGCTAGTTCAAATACTACCGCTATTTGTAGTCAGTCACCTGTGTCCATACTTACATTTTTCTTCATGTTTACTTGTATTCACTGTCCCGATCATAAAATACTAGTGAATCTAGTCGCATCAATATAAATTTAGGGAAAGAGAACTAGCGAGCTCTACATGTGTAGGTTTTTTTAACAATTTTGAACCACTTTTGATCTCTTTAGTCTTCATTATCATCTCTCGGTTGACAGTGTAGATGAAACTACTTTTACGGATTATATCGCGTTTGTATTTGATTTATGATTGCCCGACGTTTAGAACACTTTGCAGCATTCATGGTCACGGGCGGACTAAGGTGTCTCACGTCCAATAAGTAATCGTTATTACAGACATTTACAATTATCTACCCGATACAGAAAATAGTTATAAATTTATTAAATTGTTACCCACATTTTAGTACAAATTTATTGCCAGTGTAAGAAGAAAATGAATCTATATGAAAAAATTATATTGTTTATGGTTAGTAATTATTAATTATTAAATTTGTAGCAATTATTATTACAATTTGTTGATTTAAAACTAACAAAACTAATATACTACCACCGGATCGGAACGCGGCCACACTGAGAAAGATCCGGCAAGAAAACTCAGGGGACATGATGCTAAATTAATATTGATTTTTAATTTTAGATGCGGCTTACTAAAAGATTTTTGATTTATAAAATTATCTTTAACCATTATTATTGTGGGTCAAATCTATACAATAAGTGCTCACAGTATCATGCAGTCTTGTGGTGGTCTCTTTGGATTTATTTTTAATTATGTTTATAACAGGATCCCAGCTTGATGGTAAAACCCAGCCATCCTCTCTATTGAAATTTTTGTGTTTTTTGATTTCAATAGCCTCGCGTACCATTCTAGGCAGGTATCGGTGTTCCTTTGCGAGGACTTGAGGTTTATCAAACCTAATGTTATGGCGGGAGCGGTCCTGACTATGTTCACAGACTGCAGACTTAGTGTGACGGCGGTGCTTCACATCAGCTATGTCTTCTTTGACCCGAGTTCTTATGGATCTCTTTGTTTGCCCAATATATCCCTGTTGTCGCTGACATTTTCATGGAGGACTTCGAGGAGCTGGCCTTATCAAGCTCACCTGTCACACCAAGGTTCTATAAGCGGTACGTAGATGACACTTTCACAATACTACCAACAGACAAAATAACCATATTCCTAAACCATCTTAACTCCATCAATCCAAAAATTCAATTTACTATGGAACTGAAGTCAAATAACTCATTAGCTTTCTTAGATATTTTGGTTATCCGTAAACCCAATAACACCTTGAGTCATACAGTGTATCGTAAGGCAACACATACTGACAGATATCTGAACGGAGATTCTCATCATCCCCCTTCACAGTTAGCTACCGTGTCTAAATCTTTGTTGCAGAGAGCACGAGGAATCTGTGACGAGGAGCACCTGGCTGGGGAGCTGCAGCATGTCAAGCAGGTTCTACGTGCAAACAAGCTGCAAGTTCCACGCCCCCGTCGCAGAGACCGTGTGAAACCACCCACAGTTGAGCGCCTCCCTGCAGTACTACCTTATGTGAAAGGAGTCACTGACAAGATTGGCTATATCCTGAAACGGGCTTCCATAAAAACTTATTTTTAAGCCACTCAAAAGGATAAGTCAATTCTTACCACCTGTCAAGTGCCAGATCCCTCTACAAGATGCAGGAGTTTATAAACTTGACTGTGACTGTGGTTTCTCTTATATTGGGCAAACAAAGAGATCCATAAGAACTCGGGTCAAAGAACACATAGCTGATGTGAAGCACCGCCGTCACACTAAGTCTGCAGTCTGTGAACATAGTCAGGACCGCTCCCGCCATAACATTAGGTTTGATAAACCTCAAGTCCTCGCAAAGGAACACCGATACCTGCCTAGAATGGTACGCGAGGCTATTGAAATCAAAAAACACAAAAATTTCAATAGAGAGGATGGCTGGGTTTTACCATCAAGCTGGGATCCTGTTATAAACATAATTAAAAATAAATCCAAAGAGACCACCACAAGACTGCATGATACTGTGAGCACTTATTGTATAGATTTGACCCACAATAATAATGGTTAAAGATAATTTTATAAATCAAAAATCTTTTAGTAAGCCGCATCTAAAATTAAAAATCAATATTAATTTAGCATCATGTTCCCTGAGTTTTCTTGCCGGCTCTTTCTCAGTGTGGCCGCGTTCCGATCCGGTGGTAGTATATTAGTTTTGTTAGTTTTAAATCAACAAATTGTAATAATAATTGCTACAAATTTAATAATTAATAATTACTAACCATAAACAATATAATTTTTTCATATAGATTCATTTTCTTCTTACACTGGCAATAAATCTGTACTAAAATGTGGGTAACAATTTAATAAATTTATAACTATTTTCTGTATCGGGTAGATAATTGTAAATGTCTGTAATAACGATTACTTGTTGGACGTGAGACACCTTAGTCCGCCCGTGACCATGAATGCTGCAAAGTGTTCGAAACGTCGGGCAATCATAAATCAAATACAAACGCGATATAATCCGTAAAAGTAGTTTTATTTACAATGTGTAGTGCTCGCGTAAACATCAGATATCATTAGTGTAGATGAAGTTTCTCCAGTCCATTATAAAAATCGTACTTTATGACACCGACCAATGTAAGGGTTGGTAGAATTCGTAGCCGACACCATACTGTAATAAGTTTCTTCAAATATTTTCCTAGAACCTCAAAAAGGTTTTCTACTGTCCACAGTAAATACATTATTTTATATGAGAAATAAAAATACAAGTTTATGTGGGACGCCCAAACAATATTTACTGGAAAGTAATTTACTATGTTTCTCTGTTTGTGAACTGAGCTAAGCCGCTATCTAGTTAGAAATTATGATGAAGCTTTTTTTTCTTTGGGACTAATCGCACCACACATTCCCACCATTGTAACTTCTGTAAGCCAGGATCCACAATGGTCTCCATAGATCACACTGAGGTTTGACCCTCGGGCAGTCCCAGATTTTAATTGTCTTGGGACGCGCAACAAATTTTATTAGAAATTAACTTTTCTAATTAAATTTGTTGCGTGATAAACAGGAGAAGTTGGAAGATATTGATTCCACTTCCCTCCTACACAGTGCGGGAGACAGGAAGCAAAATTGATTAGTTAGTCAATAAATAAGAGGTTATGAAGCTACGCTAGCGCAGTGGCACAGCACTATGGATATGGGCAAGCTTGACGGGGCCTATGTCGGGGCGATGATAAAGCTTATACAGATCGAAATAAGCTACAGAAAAACTACTTAATAAGTCTCTTTTATAAGAGTTTGCCGTGTAGTGATGGAGTTAGAATACCACCCCCTCTCTTATCTGTGGGTATCGTAAAAGGCGACTAAGCTATATGAAATGCTATTATTATGCTGAAATCAATTTATATTTTATCAAATTACTATGATTAACTTTAATATATTTTATATTTATTGATTATCTTATCTGTTAATATTAAACCGCATGTTATATGACAATGTTAAATTACATTCTACTATATAAATGAAATTATTGGTTAGATGTTTGACTGTACTATACATCCGACTTGTAAATACTATATTTACTAATAAATTACAAGCAAAAATCTTTTTCAAAAAAAGCTTTTATTTAAACGCTCTAAAAAGAAGAAAATAATTTGTTCCTTAAAAATTTTAACTATCAACTTATAACCTCATTACATACAATTAAAAAGATTATAAAAGCTTGTCGCGAGCATTAATTACCTATCAGAATTTAATTAAATTGAAATTGACAATATAATAAAGTTAGCAGATCAATTTACATAATTAAATTTCTACTAGTTTATTTACAAATCGCGCGACAAGCTTTTATTATCATATAAATTGTATATAATGAGGTTAGAAGTTAATTGTAAATTTTTTAAGTAACAAATTATTTTCGTCTTTTTAGAGCGTTTAAATAAAAGCTTTTTTTTTAAAAGATTTTTTGCTTGTAATTTATTTTTTATTTTTTAGTTATCGCTGGCTAGGTTGCTCAGTTTGTTCACCTCATTCAACGCATCATTGTTGGTTAATTTGAAGCAGTCCAGCTCTTCGAAAAGGGGACCTTCTAAGGTTTTAATCCTACTTAAGGCCACGTATGCTTGACCAGCAGCAAAGAGCTTCGAGCCTAAGTAAATAACTGCGTAATCGACAGTGCTACCTTGCATTTTGTGTACTGTACAAGCCCAACATAATATAATTGGCAGCATTCTTCGTTCCACGGTTTCGGTTTCGTGACTATATTTAGCTGGGAATTGCACAGACTTGGATAATTCAGCCCAAGTCTGTGCAATTGCCAGCCAGATGAACGCCGTCTTTACCAAAGTCTAAAAGGACGCATGGTATATCAGTGTCTAAATTTGTGCTCTTCGGAAGCAGGGCCATATAATTTCTGTAATATGTCCAATGGCACCATTCAGCAGACTTTGGAGTTGTTCTTCTCCTATACAGGTTGCAGACTAATGCTGATGACGCCCATCTCGTCAAATTACACAAGTCAAACTTATTTCAGTACGAAGCTTACTTGTGCGTGACGAAAAACAGTTCCGAGTTTGATTTTGGAGTTGTCCTTCTCCTAGACAGGTTGCAGACCAATGCTAATGACGCCCATCTCGTCAAATTACACAAGTAAAACTTATTTCTGTTTAGAGCTTACTTGTGCGTGACGAAACACAGTGCCGAGTTTGATTTTGGCGTTATCCTTCTCCTAGACAGGTTGCAGACCAATCCTGATGACGCCCATCTCGCCAAATTACACAAGTCAAACTTATTTCAGCTTCGAGCTCTCTTTTCAATTTACTCGTAATGAGATTCCTCTATCTTGGATGATCCTCCATATTGGATTTAGAATGACGTCACAATATTTTTCGAGTTGCTCTTAATAAGCCCTTTTATTTGATACCCATATTGCAGAAGTGCATTAAAAATAACTACTCCACCATCTTGGATGGTCCGCCATATTGGATTTAGAATGACGCCACATTATTTTTTGAGTTACTTTCAACAAGTCCTTTCATTTGATACCCATATTGTAGAAATGCATTAAAAATATCTATTCCGCCATCTTGGATGATCCGCCATATTGGATTTAGAAAGATGTCACATACTATATCGTGTATTGTCATTTAAACTAAACGTGTATACAAAATTTCAGCTCAATTGGTTGAAGATATCTACTTCAAAATTGAGTTCAAAGATTCCACCTTAACAAACATACTTACATACATACATACATTGCAAGTTAAATAAAAGCTTTTAATAAATAGATTATTCCGACTGGTATTATTCCGCCATTTATTTAACTTTCGAACTGCCTTACACATTTTTAAATATGATATAAAAAATAAAATATTAAAAGCGTGATAACACAAGAGCCTAGGTGGCATTTCGGCAAATCCGTTCTTAGTGGACCTCTATTCGACGAAAAGAATATTCCATGGGTAATGGCCCAAGTATCATATATAAAAAGTAGCTTTTATACTATAACGTAAGTAGAATTATAATTTCATGAACGTTAAGGGTGTCTGGCAAAGGCTTGCCACTATATTAAGTGTTTGGCAATGAATAACACGATTTTTAATAACGTTCTGAAGGTAATATCAAAAATCACGCTTAATAATTTGACGAAAATAGATCTGTATTTTACACACCTTTAGTACCTTTTATCTGCCAAAGCCACTGTAATCCAAACTTCATAATGGGCCACCATTCTTACCTGTGTTGGGAGCATGCGCTGACAAACTTTCAGCTTTAATAAAATCACGAAGGTCTGCGGTCCACAGGCTCTTAGTCTATGATAACCCACCGGCAGCGAGTACAAGGACCAAGCTGTCGCTGGTTAAGGCTCTAACGAAAGGAACTTTTTCACGATGCGTGCCGTGTCCAGTAACACCGCCTTCTGCATCAGACCCGCAATCCAACTACCTAACGCGAGCCTCTTTAGATGTTGATTGAGGCTCTTGGTTATTATTCCATTAGTCGAAATGATTATCGGTACAACGATTACCGAGTTCACATCCCACATGTCGACAATCTCGTGAGCTAAGTCTTGATATTTTATTTACCTTTCTCAGCCTTCACGAGATTCCCGTCATGCGGAACAGTGACATCGACAATCATTGCACGGCGCTTTAGCCGATCTATCACCACGATGTCTGGCTTATTGGCCACAATAGTCCTATCAGTGATAATAAATCGGTCTCAGTACAATATGACATGGCCTTTTTCGAGAACCGGCTCTGGTACCTGTAGTACGGCACCTCTACGCTCACAAGTTTGTACCGCATAGTAAGTTGCTTGTGGATGATCCTGGCTACTTGGTTATCTCTATGTAAGTACTCGCCGTTAGCAAGACGGTTATTATTTCAATTATTATGATATGCAGATAATATCCATGCAATAAATTCAACATAAAACGTTATGCCAACACGTCGGACCAGCGCAATTTAATATGACAATGGAAGAGAACCATTGTGGATGAGTGTGACTTATATAAATCTAGATCTATATATAAATCTATCTTCTATTAAATCTACTTGACATGATTTTAAATAAAACTACTTTACGGATTTTATCGCGTTTGTATTTAATTTTTGATTACCCGACGTTTCGAACACTTTACAGCGTTCATGATCACGGGTGGACTAAGATGTCTCACGTCCAACAAGTCATCGTTACTGCAGAAAATTTATAATTATCTACCCGATACAGAAATTAGTTATTAAATATTGACCCACATTTTGATACAAAATTTATTGCCAATCCTCGCAAAAGAACACCGATACCTGCCTAGAATGGTACGCGAGGCTATTGAGATTAAAAAACACAAAAATTTCAATAGAGAGGATGGCTGGGTGTTACCATCAAGCTGGGATCCTGTTATAAACATTATTAAAAACAAATCCAAAAAGACCACCACAAGACTGCAAGACACCGTGAGCTCATATTGTATAAATTTGACCCACAATAATAATAACTAAAGATAATTTTATAAATTAAAACCTTTTAGTAACATAAAGTAAGCCGCCTTCAAAATTAACTTTAATTTAGCATCATATTACCTGAGTTTTCTTGCCGGATCTTTCTCAGTGTAACCGTGTTCCGATCCGGTGGTAGTATACTAGATTATTAGTTAGTTTTTTAATATAATTACTATTAATTTTAATGTTCAATTATTACTAACCATAAACAATATAATTTTTTCATATAGAATCATTTTCTTCTTACACTGGCAATAAATTTTGTATCAAAATGTGGGTCAATATTTAATAACTAATTTCTGTATCGGGTAGATAATTATAAATTTTCTGCAGTAACGATGACTTGTTGGACGTGAGACATCTTAGTCCACCCGTGATCATGAACGCTGTAAAGTGTTCGAAACGTCGGGTAATCAAAAATCAAACACAAACGCGATAAAATCCGTAAAGTAGTTTTATTTAAAATGTATAATACTCGCGTAAACATCAGAAATCATTACTTGACATGAGTTATATGTGGCCCAACAATAGGCATTATCATTATAGCGAATATGGTACAACTTATCAGAGATTTAAAATTAGGGTTAGAATGGCTAAAACTAAAAGGATACGAGGATGGGTCGCTTTTATGAAATATAACTATTTTTACGAATGTCGGGATAGTAAAAACTCATTATGCAGTTAAGTAGTAAGAATATGATTCTCACAATCTATTTTACCTTTAAATGTATGAAAGACGAGTGAGAGATATATTAATATATGTGTTTTTAAGGTTGCGTACCCAAAGGGTAAAAACGAGACCCTATTACTGAGACTTCGCTATCCGTCCGTCCGTCTGTCTGTCACCAGGCTGTATCTTAAGAACGGTGATAGCTAGACAGTTGAAGTATTTCTATTGCCGCTATAACAACAAATACTAAAAATAAAATAAATATTTAAAAGGGGCTCCCATACAACAAACTTGATTTTTTGCTCAATATCGATAATGGCAATAGGGAGGCACTTGTTTATCTAGTCAATGTTACGGAACTCTTCGTGCGTGAGTCAGACTCGCACTTGGCCAATTTTTTTTTTACTGCTGTTGGTGACAAACGAGCAAATAACACGCCTGATGCTAAGCGATACTGCTCATGGACTTTGGCTAGGCCGCTACCTACTGCGAAGAAAGTGAAGGGAGCCTGAATACGTGCAAGGAGATTTGGTGATTTAAAAGCATCATCACTACACGCAAACACCGCCAGATTAGTGGGATTCAGTTAGGAAGTGCATTACCAAATTGCTACTACTCAGACATCGATTTTCTGCGAGAGTGTGGTACTACCCCGGATGGACCGACCGACGGCTATAAAAAGACGATTGTCGACAGTTTTCTCCTATCACATACAGACAATTAACACATACGCAAAAGAAAAATATCTCAAAATGAAACCTAATATCAATCCCTCTGAACGGCATCGCAAAGAAGGCTAACTTTTCTTCTATTCCATATGAAGTTCGAGGCCAGCAATACAGCGTACATCAGGTGAAAGGTGCTAATAAAGAACTCAGAACATGTAAATTTAATAAATAAAATATAACAATACCATTATTTCGACTTTCACAGTAGGCAATAAAAAATATGTCGATACAGTAACTAATTTTATAGACAATCCAATTTTACGTCTAGGTAATAATGTCTAAACCAATAGGCTGTTATTCATGTATAATATAATAACAGGGCAATTTCCATCGGGCACGTATCTTAAAATACATAAATCGTCGCGGGACAGGAGGTACAAAAATTTATAGCATAGACCGTGTGAGTACTCGCTTTTGTGTTAAAATATTCAAGTTATAAGTGAACAGCAATTTGATCAAAACAAAAAAAAATGACTTCAACCGTTTCCTCATGCATGCCATTGTCAAAACTAGATCAAATTGGAACCACACGGGAAGCACCAGCTTTCAAATTAAAAGAGTTTTTTTTTTTTTTTTTTTTGTGTGGGTGGGCCGCGGTCGGCGCGCCTCCGCACCACTCCGTCCGGGGCGACAGAGGGGCTTAAGCACGCAACTCCCGCGACCCACCCGAAAACCACGTCGCCTTCGTCGTTGGGCCGACCACTGGAGCAGCGTTAACTTGTCGTCAGTGGTCGGCCCGACGGAATACCCCTATTGGGGTACCCTCCCATCGACCGACGTCCCCCCCTCGGGGAGGACGTCGGTCTTTCCTCACGCGGTCGGCCTCTCGGCGGGTGACGGACTAATCCCCGGTCACGTCACCCGCGGCCTCGGCTAGGGCGGCATGAGGCGCAGATAGTTGCACCTGCGCCGCCCCAGTCGCCGGCGGCGGACGCTGTCGACCATCGCCCTAGCGATAGCCGGCAGCGTCAGGTCCGTACCGATGATTGCGACGAGTTCACAGCGCTGCACTGCCCAAGCCCCGCAGGCCTCGAGCGTATGGCGCGCCGTGTCCTCGTCGCAATCGCAGTGGTGGCAGGACGGTGTACTCTCCCTCCTAACGACCTTGTGCAGGTATTTGGCGAAGCACCCATGCCCCGTCAAAACCTGCACCAGTCGGAAGGAGAGCACCCCGTGCCGCCTCTCCAACCACTGCATCAGCACCGGCCGGAAGGCCTCCACGGTTCGCACCCCGAACCGAGGCCTCTCCAGCCGGACTGCCCAACGGGCGATGACGTCTCGGCGGGCGTCGACGCGCCAGGCGGTGAGATCCCTTAACGAGACCACACCGCCCTCCGCTCGCACCCCCGTCACCCGCCGATATAGTCCGGCGAGCATCTCCGCCTCCAGGTCCCACGGGGAGTCCCGGCCAATAGGCACGCTGCCTCCGTCGCCACCGTGCGGTATCCGCGGATGGCCCTGACCGCCGTGACCCTCTGTGGTCGCCACAGAAGGGCCCTAAGTCGGGCGGTCATGGACCCCGCCCACACCGGTGCGCCGTACAGGGCCATCGACCGGATGACCCCCGCGTACAGCCGTCGGCACGCAGCGCTCGGTCCGCCCACGTTCGGCATAAGCCACGATAGGGCGGACGCCGCGCCGACGACCCGCGGAGCGAGCCTGCGCCCATGAAACAAGAGGGCCTCCGTCTTGTCCAGGGCGACCCTCAACCCCAGCGCCTCGATCCGTCTGACGACCTCCTCGGTACCCGAGGTCGCCAGGCTTACCGCCTCTTCTAGCGTCCCACCGCGGGCTGTGACGAGCGTGTTGTCGGCGTAACAAATCACGCCCAGCCCGGGCGGGAGGCTCCCCCTCAACGCCCAGTCGTAGCCGATGTTCCACAGGGTGGGTCCGAGGACCGACCCCTGTGGGACACCGCACGTCATGGGCGTTCGCACGACGTCCCCTGCTCGGTCGGTGCAGAGGACGCTGCGCCCCTCCAAATAGTCTGCCACTAGCCGCCTCAGGTAAACTGGCACCCCGTGATACCGGAGCGCCTCCCTGATGCAGCTGAATGGCAGACTATTGAATGCGTTGGCGATGTCTAGGGACACCACCAACAGCACTCCCCCGCCGGTGACGGCCTCAGTCGCCACGGCCCTCAGGCGCAACAGAGCCGCGATCGTCGAACGACCCCTCCTAAACCCAAACTGGGCGTCCGACAGATCGGGCCCCGTGCCGACGAGGTGCCGCTCGATGCGGGCAGCTACCACCCTCTCCAGTAGCTTGCCCGTGTCATCGAGCAGCACGATAGGCCTGTAGGCCGAAGGCGACTCCGGAGACCGTCCCGGCTTCGGCAGGAGCACCAGCCTTCCCTCCTAAATTAAAAGAGTGTGATAAAATTCGGGTCATCCAGTTGAAATTTCTGAGGTAAGAAGCATAAAAAATACAGTCGTATTGGAACCTTCCCCTTCCCTTTTTGAAGTCGGTTAAAAACAATCAACTCTTGATGTTTACGCGAGTATTACACATTACAAATAATATTATTTTTACGGCGTTCGCTCGTGACCACGAACTTTGTAAAGTGTTTGAAACGAAAAATCAAATACGAACGCAATAAATTGCGTAAAAATAATTTTATTTACAATAAATTTTTGGTCAAACGTTTTGGTAATATAAATGTTTTCTAATTACACGAGTATTTCACATCATAAATAAAACCATTTAATGACTTTTATCGCGTTTGCATTAGATGTTTAATTACCCGACGTTTCGAACATCTTTCAGCGTTCACGGTCATGGTAAGCTTACCGTTGACGATGGCTTGTTGGACGTGACCTTAGTCCTCCCATGACAGTAAATAGTGAAAAGTGTTTGAAATGTCGGAAAATCAAAAATCAAATACAAAAGCGATAAAATGAGTAAAAATTTTTTTTTTTTTTTTTTGTTGTGTATTTAGCTGTTGGTCGCAGATGACCTTGACAGCTTAACGCGGGCAATGGGCGAGCGGAAGGCTCTCAACCCGGTAAGTAAGTTAAGCGAACATCGCCCGAGGGCTCCCCCTGTGGGGAACGGACCTCGGCTCGGGGCGTCGCTGAAAGCAAAGTGGGCGTGGCCACGTTTAGGGTAATGATTTTTACGCGGCGCGGTTTTCGACCTCGTCGGCGAGGCCGATACCGCAGAGTTTTATGTGTTATCGCTGCGCGAGCTGTGTAGGCCCTTTCTTGGGCGATCGTAATAGCATCATCCCCTTCTTCAAGGAGATGACGGGGTCGTCGGACCGCGGATATTTTTGAGGGGACGTAGTTTACCACCCCAACCACTAGTGGATTGGGGTGAGTCGTGGCAGAGTCAAAATAGCGCTGGGAGCAACGCTTCATATACTGCCTGATGGTCGGCAATTCGAGGTCTATGTGTAGATCGACATTACGAACGAACCACGGTGCTCCCGTTGCCCGTTGCATGAATCTATTTTGTAGTGTTTGTAACCTGTGGATCCTGTTTGGCCTAACGTGCGCGAACACTACACTGGCATACGTCATGATCGGCCCTATGCAGGTAGTGTATAATCGGACTTTAATAAAAATGGTGTTATTTTTAACACATTAAGGAAAAGTAAAATTATATTACAATTAGTCATCAAAATTGAATTCATTCGGATAACTAAAATACTTTTAATTTGAATGAACATTGATGAGTTTACTAATAGACAATACAGGATTTCGTCTTCTACTTTTGACCATCAGAGTAACTTAGTGGCACCGTCATATAGTCATCATGACAATATGATCAGTAATATACAATAACGAATGATCTTCGCTGTCTAAACTTTCATAACTTGTACCACAAAACAATAACCCTAAAGTTATCTATAACTTTGTTATTGGCGTAATAATATGAAGTTATACAGAAGGGTAAGCAGTATTGAGGGTCAATTGTCTTCTGAAAACGTTTGTACTGGACGTGAACTGATACATATTACAGAAATGTTCTTTATTTCATAGAGCACGGAAACCCACCAACGTTCGGGGTCAAGAGTGATTTATTTCTATGTACTGTGTTTAAATGTTTGCGTGTTATGAAGCGAGCTATGCTCGGGATCTTTCTGCGAGATAGAAACTGAATTGCGTAGACGCACGGCGGCGAAAGAATAGCGCGACGAATTAGCATGCTGAAGTGATAATGAATAGCAACAGGCGATATAATTCGATGAAACGACAACCGTTAGGAAAAAAAGGTTCTCGAGTGGGATTATGTATCAGACAGCGCAGTGTAGGATGCCCAATTAGGTGGGCTGAAGACGTGGTGAATGTTGCTGGGCATCTTTGGATGCAGGCGACCGTGGACCGTATTTTGTGGCGAAACATGAGGGAGACCCATGTTCAGCAGTGGATGGCGATAGGCTGAATGATGATGTATGTTTAATATAATAAATAAATACAGATAAATAATTAATTGTAAATAAATCTATATTACGGAATTTTTCGCGTATGTTTTTGATTTTTGATTACCCGAAGCTTCGAAGACTACAGCGTTCTTGGTCACGGGCGGACTAAGATGTCTCCAACAAGTCATCGTTATTATAGAGATTTATATCTAATCGCTACAGAATTAGTTATTAAATTTTAACCCACATTTTGATACAAATTCATTGTAAGTACAAGAAAAAATAATTCTATATGAAAAAAAAAAAATAGTTATTGGTTAGTAATTATTAAATATTAAATTTGTAGTACAATTTATTTATTAAAACCCTTGTTGGGTTTTAATAAATAAATTCAAAGATAATAAAACAAATTCAATTTTAATCTAATATTTACCACCAGATCGGAACACCGCTACACTGAGAAAGATTCAGCAAGAAAACTCAGAGGGCATGATGCTAAATTATTATTGATTTTTAAAAGGCGGCTTACTTTATAAAATACTTTTATAATTAATTCAAAAAGCAGACTGCAAGCGAATATTATTACTGTAAAATCGTGGCCCTAAAGTACTAACATGTTTTGATTAAAATAAATCTCCGTTATATCCTTGAGTACTGGCTTCAAGGTTACAACAACGGAGTTTAATCCCCACGATGGTACTTTAGTTTTACTCGCAGTGTAGACCAAAAGCTTTTTTATGAAATATATAATTTCAAGTCTGCGCTTTTTGTATTAAAATGTAAAATAATATAATTTACTAGTGAAATATTGCAAGTAATCACCCTCATCCTCATGGCTCATATATGTACGCCTCTACTGGGTTCGAGCGTGCTCCACAATAGGAGGGAAATTGTCCTACTATACCACACTGGTCAAGTGGATTAGCATTTTTTTTTGTGGGTGGACCATGGTAAGCGCCCACGCGGTCTATTCGGTCCGGGGCGACGAAAGGATGGCCCGCGGGCCCATAAACCCACCCGTACCCACGTCACCACCTTTGTCGTTGGGCTGACCACCGGAGCAGGGGGACTTGTCGTCAGTGGTTGGCCCGACGGAATACCCTTTCGGGTACCCTCACCTCTCGACGTCCCCGTCACGGGACGTCGGTCGCCGTCGCGCGGTCAGCCTCTCTGCGGGTGACGGACTAAATTCCCCGGTCCGGTCACCCGTGTCCTCAGGTAGGGCAGCATCAGGCGCAGGTACTCGCGCCTGCGCCGCCCGAGTCGCCGGCGGCGGAACGTGTCGCCGAAGAGGAGCTCCTCTCGCGCACGATCTGCCGCCTCCTTTCGTGAAATTACAGCCTCACAGAAGGCGGCGACCGCGTCCCAGTTCCTGACACTGTCGAGCATCTCCCTGGCGATGATCGGCAGCGTTAGGTCGGCGCCGATGAAGCGGATTGGCATAGGGTTTTATTTCGAATTTCTTCTTTTACGTAGATTGCATATTGTAATCCCTTACTCTTTTACACCTAAAGCTAGTGGAAAATTACATTCTTACTCCATTACCACAGAAGTATTGATCCACCACCAACCACCTAAGAATTAATAATAACAAAATTAAAGTTTTACTTGTCGCATGTTTAAATTATTTGACTCAAATCCTTTTAATGATAACCATCTGACCCATTTGGTATAATAAGCAATTCTTTTCTTCATGCAGAATATTTTACTAATAGAAGCATGTTTATAGATATTATTATCCTAATATAGAGTTAAGATAAGTCTTTCCCATTTTTTTTAACTCCAGCGGCAATTTTCCAACTGTCCATCCCTCAGGCTTAAGACGTCCACTGTTGGACATAGATTTCTCCACGAATCACTTAATATTTTTACGATACAATAAAGTTTATATAGGTCTCAGTTAGTTTTTGGAACTCCCAAGGACATTTTTACAGTCCAAAAACAAAGTAAAGGTTTGCTTTAGGCGATTATTAGCCCTCCTTGGATAGCCGTTACCTGTTTATAATTCTCGACCAATTAAACAATAAGAATTGTGTCATCAATTTTTTATCATTTTCCGTGCGGTGACTAAATATAATTCACGACGATAGGAAATTCACGAAGATATGGTTATCTTGCTCGCGAATTTCGCAAATACGACTAAGGTTTATAATTAGTAAGTAACATCAATACAGGAGAAGGCAGCAAGAGAAGGCCACGTGAAATCATATGCTACGTCTGACCAACAACTTTAGGCCAACCTCCCTTCTCTTATAATAGGACAACTTCTTCTTTAAACGAGAGAGAGAGAGAGAGAGAGCATTTTCTTCAGGGTAGGCAACGGCCCAGCTGTGCCTCTGGTATTGCGAAGGTCCATGTGCATCAGCATCACTTACCATCAGATGTGCTGCTTGCTCGTTTGCCACCATCGGCAATTAAAAAAAAACAATTTCCTTTCTCTTATGGGGAAGATTCGAGCTCAGAAGTAGGACATATATAAGTTGAGATGATGATGCTAATCCTATCCATCCATCAGCTCATCGACTTTCTTTATTGGATTTAGATCTCCCTAATGAGGATAATTCCATTATCACCGCGTTTGAAAATTAGCTCAACGAGAATGAGTCACAGAGAAAAGTAAGATTGTTTTCTGAATCATAAAACAGGGTAGAGCCATTACCTAAACAAAATTGATTCGATTAAGGTCTAAGTAATCAGTAAAAGTACTAACGTTTATAGTTTCGTTTTCGATTAAAGTTCCGGCCGATCACGGCCATAAATCGCGCCACTCGTTATGTTGAAATTTCGTCGCGAGCGTTTTTCTTACCCCTACTAACGTTTCTTGCGGCTTTATTGAGGTAAATTTTATATTTTATTTCTTTGCAAATTTCGTATAGATGTTAATTGAATGGCACTGCTTTCTTTTATGACTTACCTTGCCATCTATCTTTCCAGTTGTATGTTTGGTTAATCTCTTGGAGACGCACCAGCCGTTTTTATGATGGCTGGAAAGTTAATGACTTCTGGTGTTTATACGAGTATTACACATTGTCAATAAAACTATTTTATGGATTTTACCGCGTCTGTATTTGACTTTTGCCCGACGTTTGAACACCGCAACGTTCATGGTCCCGGGCAGACTAAAATGTCTAACAAGTAATCGTTATTACAAAGATTTATAATTATCTACCGGCTAAAGAAATTAGTTACTAAATTTTTACTCAAATTTTGGTACAAATTTATTGCCAGTATAAAAAGAAAATGATTCTACATGAAAAAATTATATTGTGTTATTAAACTTGTATTAATGGTTAGTAATTATTAAAAATCAAATTTGTAGTAGTTATTATGACAATTTCTTAATTAAAAACCTAACACATCTAGTATACTACCACCGGATCGGCACGCAACAATAAATTCGTACCAAAATGTGGGTCAAAATTTAATAACTAATTTCTATGACTGGAAATTTATTTATTCTTTTTTTTTTTTGTGGGTGGGCTGCGGTCGGCGCGCCTCCGCACCACTCCGTCTGGGACGACAGAGGGGCTTAAGCATGCAACTCCCGCAACCCAGCCGAAAACCACGTCGCCTTCGTCGTTGGGCCGACCATCGGAGCAGGGTTAACTTATCGTCAGTGTCGACCCGACGGAATACCCTTTCGGGTACCCTCACCTCTCGACGTCCCCGTCCCGGGACGTCGGTCGCCGTCCAAGTTTGCCTCCTCTTGCAACATCAATATGTTATTTACATAGTATACCCCGTAGTCATCTTTTACGATATCCACGGACATGATAAACGGTAATAAATTATATTCTCAATCCGTCACCACACGCAAAGTCCATCCATATTAAAGACATTTTTTAATAGAAAACCTAGTTATATAATGTATTGAAATTGTCATATTCTGCCTTTTCTCCATACAAAACTATGTAAAAGACATTCCTAATACTATAAATCATTCCACATACATTCCTTATAGTGCGTATCGTACGTGATATTCCGGAATATTCCCATCTAACAATATATTATATGGTATGCCATTAAGCAGTCGACTCGGTACATGACGATATGGAAATGTTATTGGACTAATGCCCTCAAACGAGCGTAAACATTTTGTATAGAGTGGATATTCTTGTATTCGTTGTTTTCTGTTTTTCATATATTATTGCTTCATTAATACTAATAAAAATTTATCGCTACATTAAAGGCTGACTAAGCTCTTTTAGCTAAGCCTCTTCCATATCGGTCATAGAAATCAGCCGTTGGTACAAAGCTTGGAAAAATGGTTCGTAAATGTAATGGTAACGATGATAGGGTTCCATCATGTCATGACAGGGTTATTGCCGTATGGTGACGGAGTAAGAATATTATTTGCTACCCCCTCTATTAACCGTGGGTATAGTATAGGACGACTTAGGAATATGATATACAGATAATATCTATGCAAGAGAAGGCAAACTTGATATTAAACCCTATGCCAATGCCTATACCCGACTGATTAGCGTAACATAGTAGATTAGATTCCTTGCCACAATGCAGGAGGCCCGAGCCCAACAGTGGGATGTACATGGACTGAGATAACGTGATGATACCAACGCATCTGACCGGCTTGACTATAATCAACTACTATACTTTCTACTATAGTAGAATTAATTTCCTCCTACTGCAGAGGAGGTGCCGGCTTAGCAGTGGGACGTATAAGAGCTGAGATGATGATGTTGGATACCGCAAAGCTGTGACCTTAGTGGCCTTAAAACTCCAAATTACCTCTGCATAACCATCTGAATCATCATCATCATCTTGCTCTTATCCCAATTACTTGGGGTCGCCGCAATATGTCTTTTGTTTTGACATATTGCAAAAAGTTTCGGCAATGACTTTTATGACCGGCCGCCTGCCTGACGTCAACCCTCCTTGGGAATATAATCGTTGACCCAAATGGTACCAGATGGAGTTGGTCCGGGTCAATCTAGCGCTCTTAGTCGTCTTTTACGACACCCACGAGCAAAGCAAGGGTTGGTAGTATTCGAAGCCGCTACCACACAGCACAACCATCTGAATATATTTAGATTTTATTAGAAAATAGACTATAATATAATTGCCAGGCTTAGCAGGCGAGTTGAGGATAACATGTTATAAGTTTCCCAGAATAGCTCTGCTCCATCGGGCTGGCCACGGACATCAAAGAACACGCTACCAGCGCTTGGCTCAATGGTGAAAGGGAGAGAATACGGTAGGTTATGAGGCCGCGCCACCCTTTCGTCATTCCGGACGAGATGGACGGTGATCGTCCAGCCCATAGCCCCACCCTAAAAGACAAGGGTAGCTCTTTTTTTGGCAGGCTATGCAGGCTGGTAGGGGTGACGAGAAGACGATACGCGACCCCATAACCCGCTGTATACCCTCTCCTCCCCTCCCCCCTTCGTATTTGGAGCGACCACCGGTGCCGAATCTTTTACGTCTGTCAACAGCCTGGCGGAAGGATAGCTCTGTTGCTCTTTCAGTATGTTTAATAACTCCAAAGAGCATATAGAAGCTATTGACATATTCTTATATTAATCGTCATATAGAATAATTCCATCTGACTCCATCCAAAAACTGTATCAAGAATTTTCTTCGTGTAACACTAGTATCTAAAATTTCAGGCATACGCCACATTGCGGTAATGTCCTCGGTGATAAATATGCCAAACTGAGCCATCGGCCTGATGAGGGTCTGCCCATTTGAACTCCATTACGGACCCAATTTTGAACAACACTATTTATATAAGGTTGATTATTTTAAGTGGCCGCTAATGGCGAAGAAATGCGATGAGGCTTGCGGTGATTATCGTTTCAGTAGCCCGAATCCATTAAAATGAAATGATGAAATATAATAAACATAGTTTTTATGTCTTCTAGAGTATGAGTTAACAGAATTATATTAAGCTATCATATGAAGGACGAGCACATTTAAATTTTCGAAATAATTTTCTACCGGTGGTTTTCAAAAAAGACCTGCCTTTTTGTTTTATGAAATATTAAAATTACTTGTTCATAATGAAAGAAGAAAGAAAGAAAAACATTTAATCTATTCTCGTTAAATCTGATAAAAAAACACAACTTCGTACATAAAATAATTTAATTTTAACGAGGAACAAATGGAACTCTGGTATTCTGCCAACGCCTGGTACGTACATTTTAAAAATAATAATCAATTTAATATATGTGTGTATCTGTGTAAGGATGTCATTAATTTTGAATATATTGCAAGTCTCCGTGTGGTGACAGAGTTTTTTTTTTTTTTTTTTATGGCCGGGCTATGGTAAGCGCACGCGCGGTCCAATCCGTCCGGGGCGATGAAAGGACGGCGCGCGGGCCCATAACCCACCCGTACCCACGTCCTCACCTCTCGACGTACTGGGACGTCGGTCGCCGTCGCGCGGTCAGCCTCTCCGCGGGTGACGGACAATTCCCCGGTCCGATCACCCGCGGCCTCGGCTAGGGCAGCATTAGGCGCAGATACTCGCGCCTGCGCCGCTCGAGTCGCCGGCGGCGGAAGTGTCGCCGAATAGGAGCTCTACTCGCACACGATCCGCCGCCTCCTTCCGTGAGATTACGGCCTCACAGAAGGCGGCGACCGCGTCCCAGTTCCTGACGCTGACGAGCATCTCCCTGGCGATGGTTGGTAGCGCCAGGTCGGCACCGATAATTGCGACGAGTTCACGGCGATCCCCCTCCCATGCAGCACACTCCTCGAGCGTGTGCTGCGCCGTGTCCTCGTCGCAACTGCAGTGGTGGCAGGACGGTGTGCTCTCCCTCCTGACAATCATGTGCAGGTACTTCCCGAAGCAACCGTGCCCCGTCAGCACCTGCACCAGTCGGAAGGAAAGCACCCCGTGCGTCCGCTCCAACCACTCCATCAGCACCGGCCGGAGGGCCTCGACGGTCCTGACACCGTACCGAGGACTCTCCAGCCGGACTGCCCAACGGGCAATTACTTCTCGGCGGGCGTCGACCCGCCAGGCGGTGATTTTATTGATGGAGACCATGCCACCGCGGGCGCGTGTCTCCGACACCCGCCGATAAATGTCGGCGAGCATCTCCGCCTCCAGGTCCCACAGGGGGGTTCCGGCCAGGAGGCACGCTGCCTCCGTCGCCACCGTGCGGTAACCCCATATGGCCCTGATCGCCATGACCCTCTGTGTGTGGCGGGCCTATTGCCCGCCGCACATGCGGGGCAGTGGGGGGTGGCGGCGCAGGATGCCGCCTTATGCCCGGGTTGACCGCAGCGGAAACAAAGGTCGCTGCAGTCAAAGCAGTTAGTGCATGTCGGCCGAGTGTGTCCGACCGCCATGCACTTGTAGCACCTCGCAGGCCGGGACTCTAGCACGGTCACCCGCGCCGAGCTCCAGCCCACGAGGAGCCTGCCTGAGCCGGCCAATTGCTTGGCCGACTCCACCGGGCACTGCACCCAGGCAGCACCGACGCCGCCCGGACCAGGGCGGATGGCGCCAATTCGGACGGTGTCTACGGGACACCCGGTTTTTGAGACGATGGCCTCCCGGATGTCATCCACCGTCACGGAGTCGTCCAGACCCACGACGCGTAGTTCTGTGCACTTTACGGGTCTGGCGATTTTGACGCCACCCTCCTCTGCGAACAGACCCCTCAATTTGGCCGCCATGCTATCGGCCGTCTTGGCGCCCTCGGCCCCAGGGAACTCTAGAATCCGAGCCCCTGTCCGGGCCTTGCAGGTCCTGGCTTCAACGCCTCCTAAATCGGAGACGTCAAGCTCCCGCTGGGCGCGACGTAAGACGGCCTCATAGCTGAGGCCGTTTTCGGCCGCCTCAGGCAGCACGGTGATCACCACCGCGGCTGACTTCGGCGGCCGGAGCCTCCTGCGCGACCTCTTGCTTTCGGCTCCTGCCTTGGGAGCGGAGGCATTGGCGGCGCTTTTGGCCTCCGCTCTCCTCTTCTGGCCGCGACTTTTTCGGCTGCGCTCAGCCATCTGCCAACCCTCTTCGGGGGCAACGGGGTCGCTAGGCGCAGCAGTCGCGGTCGCGGCTACGGTGGCCGCCGCCGACGATGCAGTTGCCGGCGGCGGCTTAGGTCCGGCCTTGGCAAGAGCCGGTGCCACCTTCTTCTTCGCGGCGGGTCCTTTGGTTTTCGGCCCAGCAACGGCCGCAGCGTAGCTTCCCACGCGCCCACCCTGGCAGGGTAGCGCGGTAGGAGCTGACGCCACAGCCTTCGGCTTGTCCGCAGCAAGCGGCGGCCGGAGACGGGGCTCCGGAGGCAGGGACAGTCTCTGCTCCAGAGCCGCCATGCGCGTGTCAAGCATTTTGCCAACAACCTCCACTACGGCGCGCATGGTCTGGTCCGGTACGCCATCTACTGCGGGCAGCGGGACCACTTCGGCCGGCTGGGCCCTCTGGCGACTCGCCGCAGCGCGAGTTGGCGCAGCGGGGACAACGGGGGCGGCGGCAGGGCCGGCACTTGTCGGCGGCACGGTCCTCGCCAGCTGCGCGACCTGGCGCCGCAAGTCGGCCATTTGTTTGGCCAACTCGCGGTTCGCCTTCTGCACCGCCGACAGCTTCTTTTGTAGGGCCTTGTTCTTCTCCTGCAGGCCCGAAACCTCGCCACTAAGGCGGGTATTTTCGGCCTGCAAGGTTGCCACGTTAGTTGGTGGGGGGTCGATACCTACAGCGGGCTCAGTAGCTGCCGCGCCGGTGGGAGGGATGTCCGCTAACACCCTCATCATTCTTGCGGCAGCCGCCTCATTCGCCCGCTTTTGGGCATCAGTCCCCCGCGTATGGCTGATCGACGCCGGAGCCGCTGACCTC
This sequence comes from Lymantria dispar, assembly GCA_032191425.1. Lineage (NCBI taxonomy): Eukaryota > Metazoa > Arthropoda > Insecta > Lepidoptera > Erebidae > Lymantria > Lymantria dispar. The sequence goes on along the minus strand of CM063451.1, from coordinate 2,717,366 downwards.
GCCGCCACCATTGCAGCCCCTCGCCCCCTACGAGAGGCTGGAACCTTGGGAGGAGGCATGATAGCGCCACTCCCCTCGGAGGCGGATCCTGAGGTGCCACCCATATTCAGGGGGCGCTTCCGCACCATCGAGGGGCGGGCCTCCTCCCCAACCTCTAAGGCTGCCGCGAGGGCCGATGCCGGAGACTGGGATGACCCACCGACAGTCTCAGCAGCCGACATGTCGGTGTCTGACGGCCCTGCGGCAGTACTGCCGCCCTCGTCAGCACTCGGAGCGGCTGCAGCGGCCTCCCTAGCCAGCCGCTCCTGCCTGGCCAACTCGCGCCTCTTTACGCTCGTAGCCTTTCCTGTCCCCATGTTCTTCCTCTTCTTTCTCTTTTTAGGGGCCTCGAGTGTCGCCGGCCCCTTGCCTGATCTTGTGGCCTCAAGTGCCGAACTAGCAGCCGAGCTGCAGTCGGACGAGGCATCCCTCTCCTCTGGGCCAGTTTTGCCGTAGCTTGGCCGGGCTATAACGTGAGAACTAATAGGTTCCCCGCTGTCGGTGGTTTTGGGCGTCTCACCCCTCCTATCTACATCCAAATTGTACGAAGAATCCATTCGATTCCCACGAGTATGGGAGAAATAAAGGTCGACCCGGGCAGAGATCCCGATACCCGGGCAAGCGTACATTTATATCCCCACACAGGGGGTCCGCAGGTACCCTGGCTGGGGGCGCGCTAACGACTGAACAGTGTGGTGACAGAGTTAGAATACAATTCACCACTCCTCCTCTTACCCGTGAATGCCTTAAAAGACCACTAAGTAAAACCGGGATAGATGCCCCACTTTTTGAAAAAGCTTCCTAATTTTAAAATTATTAATGTTATATGAATCATTTCTATGCACGTAGATGGCTTAATCATATGTTTTGAAATATTATTTGTTTTTTCTGACCTATCAATTATAGATTTTGCAAAATGTAGCTTTTTGTGGACCCCTTTTTTGAGAATAGATGTCTACTTGTATGGATAGTTGCCCCACCATGGAAATAATAAGAAGGATAGGTACCTGCAGTGCGGGATACATGTCCTTTATGTGTAAAACAGCAATTTTCTCCAAGAAATATGGTTCTAATTACGAAAAATATTGTGCACTTTCCATAATCTTTTATTAGCATTATAAAATAATACCTACTAATATGACATAAATAACCATAATGAAATTTCGTTTCGTCGTGACCATAATTAAAATTCGTTTATTCCCACGCTTGTTTATCCATTTCATTGAAAGCTGACTGTAGTTGTTCTGTAGTCCAAAAACATATTCGAGCTCGCACTCCTTTTTTTTGTGGGCTATGGTAAGCGTACACGCCGTCCTTTCCGTCCGGGCTCATAACCCACCCGTAGCCGCGTCGCCTTCGCCATTAGGCAGACCACCAGTGCCGAGTTCTTGATCCTCAGTGGTCGGCCTGACGGAATACTCTTTCGGGTACCCTCACCTCTCGACGTCCTTGACTCGGGACGTCGGTCGCCGTCGTGCGGTCAGCCTCTCTGCGGGTAACGGATTAAAATCTCCAATCCGGTCACCCGCGGCCTCGGCTAGGGCGGCATCAGGTGAAGGTATTCCCGCCTGCGCCGCCCGAGTCGCCGACGTCGGGCCCCGTCGTCATAGAAGCGTTCCTACTGCGCGCGCCCCGCCGCCTCCTTTCGCGAGATGATGGCCTCGCAGAAGGTGGCCACCGCGTCAGCTCGCACTGCTTCCTTTCTTTTGTATTTTCGCGGCATAGTTCTGCTACAATCAGTGGAAAGTTAAATTATAAATATACGTAAATACATAAAAGATATAACAGGCCACTAAAATGTTTCAAAAATATACACTGGCCCCACATATGAGTATATCTTATATCTTTAAACGAGCAATTCTTGTATATATATATATATATATATATATATATATATATATATATATATATATTCAGCATCTCGGGAAGGCCACCAACAATTTTGATGAAACTTGGCATACTAGAGGTTACGGGTCCAAAAAATCGATCTAGCTAGCTAGATCGATTTTATTTATAGAAAAGGTTTTGTCGGTGTTTTTAGCAAAACAATACAATGACATTAAATTTTAAAAGAATATGAATTCAAATTTCGTTGTCGACGTCATGAGTTACGATAGCTCAGTCGGGAAGTTGTCCAGTTCTGTTTTTGTTTTGTTTTGACATTCAAACAGCGTCGGATCGAATCTCAGTGTTATTATTATTCTCTTTTTGTAATTTTTTATACATTTTTGATTGTTTAATTTTTATTTTTTATTAATATATATCTACATAAATTCAACAAAAATACAACAAAAATATTCCGAGCTAAGCTCGGTCAACCAGATATTAGGTATATATTTCGTGTATGCAAGAATAGATGCCTCTAAGAGCATCTATACCTACCTCAAAAAATCAGGGCAACTATCCTTTTTGATAGGGATCGATGCCCAAGTATATTTTTAATAAATCAAAAACAATATAGCATCTATTTATATCTAGATGCACACTTAATGAATCAGTATATTGACGTAATAAAAAATATATCAGAATTTATTACTATTTATAAAGTTATACAACGATAAAATACTACCCTTCAAAGTTTTGACGTGTTTTTGGAGTTCGTCGCGAAGCGAAGGCGGGTTGGTAATTGTAAATTTTGTTTTTAACTAGCAACTCGCCCTCGCTTCGCTTTGATTTCAGTCGACTTACCCGCGTAGTTCCCGTTCCCGTGAGAATACCGGGATAAAATATAGCCTATATTAGTGATATTATAGATTTCCATTGGTGAAAGAATTTTTGAAATTGGTCCAGTGGTTTCGGAGCCAATTTGTTACAAACATACATACAAACCTTTCCTGTTTATAATATTATAGTACAGATTACCTGACGTTACGTACCTAACGATTTGATTTATTGTGAAAAACAAATCGTAGGAAAAATATAAACGAATCGTATCCAAATCTATTATACCAGTAGGTATCGTAAACAGATAACATAATTGGAATTTTTCATTAAATGGATTCACCCATTTAGACTCTGGATCTTTGGAAGATATTTATATACCTGTTTCCATCTATCAATCATTTGAGTACAGGCTATGGTACAATCACACCCCACCTACAAAGCTTGAGGCTAAATAACGCACAGTGTGATCGATCAGCCCTACGATATCCATCACTAAACCTTTCCACTAGAGGATTTTATACCACTTCACTTCGCAAGTTGCAAGCATGATTTTATAATTCCCATAGGAAATTATAAAGTATTCTTAACTTACCATCAAATTGAGAAGTAGATTTCAAGCAACACAGATATCCATTGAATACACCGATGGCGTAATGGTTAAGATACCACCTAGACTACCAGCGTGGGATTCGAATCCCACAGGAAAACACTTTGTGCGATCCACAAATTGTTATTCTGAGTCTGAAAGTAATTTGCATCCGTTAGCTATATGTTTGTAAAATTCCCCGCAATGCAAGGATTATTATTTAAAACAGGGTCTATCTATACAAATAAATAAAATTTAAGTGTCCGTTTGTAATGTCAAAATACTGGGCTTTTTACATGCTCACGCGGTTATTTGTACGACACGTGTGCCTAAAATACAGTTTAAAAAATTTTTGTCTGTCTGTCTATTTGTTTGTTTGATAATCTTCAAAACGGTTGGACCGATTTTGGTAATATTATACTACCAGGTAGCTGTCTATATAAGGAGTAACTTAGGCTATATTTTATTCCACAGGACTGAAACCGAAGCGAAGCGAGGGCGAGTTGCTAGTAAAAAATAAAAAGAATTATTTGGTCTCAATTTAAGTTACTAGAATAATAGCCTATTTAAGTTTTAATTTTTTTACATCGAAATAACAAGACAATGCATACATACATACTTCAATTCTGCTTACTTTAGGATAACAACTAACCCTAGATCAAAAGTTATCCATAAATTTATGTTTATAGCAACCGGAGATTACTGAAACACCCTTCGGCATTCGCTTCATCTTACCCTGTAATGGAAGCTGTAAATAATGCTTTGATAAGTACCAAACATTCTCATTTACATCACCTTCCCTAACTTTAATATATAACTAATTACATAACATGTTCCAAAGCTTTATGAAATGCCTTTCAAAATTTCAATACCGCTATATAATTTACATGTACAATAGAACATTTACTGTACAAACGAGGTTTTATTGTCTTAATACAGATAATTAACATCGCGAGTTGGAAATTTGCTATTTAAATTTGTCTAATTTCCTCACATTTTCATACCATAACTAGATCAAAAGATTACATGATTTATTATATAAATTATCTTAACAGGGTTTGCATGCTAATCTATTATAGCGGGCATTTCCATATTAAGGTCTAGAACAGATATTTACAGTTTGATATTAGGTTACTTTTCCGTGACGGAGTAAGAATACAATTCACCACCTGCATAATTTAACATCAGTGCAAGAGAAGGCAAACTCGAAATAAAAACCTATACCAACATGTCTGAGCGCCATGGTATAGCAGGTCATTTTCTCTCCTATTGGGAGAAGGCTCGAACTCAACAGTGGGACGTGTATGAGCTGATACGAATGTGGACATGTGACATTGCGCGACGAAGCTTCAGCCATTGGGAAAGAAAGGTGCTCGAGTGACGACCATATATTGGATGACACAGTGTTGGACGCCCTTCCATCAAGTGGACCTACCTCAAGACAAGATTGAGACTTTACAAAGAAACATAATTGTGGTCTAGGTCTAGCCGTGGACGGCGAAAGGTTGAATAATGATGATGATGATTAGACTGCTGCTTGGTTATCAGAAAAGGACATGCATTATTGAAATTCTTAAATCCTTTTTTTTACAACAGCCTAAGATCGCCAAATTGATATAGATTTCTTAAAGGCGAAAAGTGAGACGCTTGTCAGGTTACTATTAGCTACTGAGTGTACTCTTCTTCTGGTACCTGAACTGGACTTACGTTTCCTAATAAGAAATTAAATCATGATAATAAATTTGTTTTAAACCATCATCAATCGGGAACAGCTACCTAACGAGCGCGAGCCTCCTTCACATTTGGTCAGGTGGGTTGGTATAAGGTTTACTTGGAGTTTTCTTTCTTTGCATAGATATTATGTACTTATTATATCACACAAGATGGAGGAAGGGGAATGATGAATTGTATTCCTACTCCATCTATAGGGATGCAAATATCCAAACCAAGAACATCAATGTATCGATACATCGATGTTTCAGAACAAATATAATTGTACAAAAAACATCGCCCTTAAAACATCGATGTATCGAAACATCGATGTTTTTTTTTATTTTCCTTCCTGGCTTTTTTAGTAAAATTCTAAGAGTAATAACGTATAATCAATTTCATGCAAGTAAGTGTTTTGCATGAAGCACCAACATTTGCATGATGTGATGAGCTTTTTTCTTAGTTATTTATAAACAGAGTTTCTAAACTGTTACGTAGGCTCTGCTAAAAGTATCATATATTTTAAATCATGCAAGCAAAACATCGATGTCAAAACGTCTTATAAAATAACATCGATACATCAATGTTTTACAACAGTGGACATCGATGTCAAGCACCGATGTTTTTTTATTGAAACATCGATGTATCGTTTGATTCCCTAAATCCATCACCACACGGACAACATTTTACTGACTAACTATTAATATGAACACAAGTATTTCTTTACTTTAGTTAAAAAAGATATCCAAAAAGAATCCTAGCCAAAGCAATGCCCATTCTATTTCAACGTAGTTTTAAAAAGCGACCGCAGACTGGCGCAGTCTGTTACGTTAGTTGCCAAAACTGATTTGGTTTTAAAATGAACTCGCCCACCAGTCAGTTGGTTCCTCTGCAGGTGTTTTAAAACTATTATGTTATTTATAAATACTTAGATTTTTGTAAATAAAACTCAATCTTAGATGCAATGAGATGAATGTGGATATGAAGTGTTGTAAAGAGACAATTGATAGATTATACCAGACATAGCGCGAAAAAGTGTCAATGTATATGTGGAGTTAAGGGGCCGTCCATTAATCACGTGAGATTTGAAAGGAGAGGGGGAGGGTTTGACAAAAATCACAAAATATCACAAGGCGGGAAGGGGTTGTAGTAAGATATCACGTGTATTTATTTTTTCGTCAATACTGCGATTTCTAAACTGAAAAGCAGCGTGTAGTGTGAATTTGACTTGCCGTTGCCAGGCAACGAACGAAGTTTAAAGTAGGTGATCTGTATAAAGACCTTTTTGTGAAGTATAAAAAAGCAAAAAAACGAGAATATAATGAGCTGTGGGCTACTTCTTTGTAGGTACTAAAACTCACGTGATGTTGGTGGGGGAGGGGGGGTCAGTCTTAAACCTCACCACGTATCACCAAGGGGGGGAGGGTTCAAAAAATTCTAAAAAAAGATCACGTGATTAATGGACGTCCCCTAACAGAATATGAAAAAACTTCCAAAAACAATTTCACTTCCGTGTTGTGGCGAAGTAAGAATACAATTCACTACCCACATCTTACCCGTAGGTGCCGTAAATAAGGAATATGATATGTATATATAACATTTATGCCAGAGACGGAAAACTCGAAAGAATACCTTATACCAATAAGTCTACCGGGCGACGGCGACCGACGTCCCAGGACGTCGAGAGGTGAGGGTACCCGAAAGGGTATTCCATCGGGCCGACCACTGATGATAAGTCACCTCTGCTCCGGTGGTCGGCCCAACAACGAGGTGACGTGGGTACGGGTGGGTTATGGGCCCGCACGCCGTCCTTTCATCGCCCCGAACGGACTGGGCGCGCGTGCGCTTACCATAGCACACCCATAAAAAAAAAATACCGATAAGTCTAATCAGCGAGGTGTCAGTCGAGTTACCTCCTACTTTGGAGAAGGTTTGAGCCCAATAGATAAGCGGAAATGATGACGATCATGAAATATTTTAATAAATAACTAGGTGACCCAACGTTGCTCTGTTCAAATAAAATAAAAGGAATTCTCCATGAAATCGATAGCAGCGCCACCTATCGGGTCCAATTATTGATTCACCGGAGTACATGCAAAAAATTCCCCAAAATCGGTCCAACCGTTTAGGAGGAGTTCAATTACAAACACAGGAACAGAAGATTTATATTATATATATAAATCTTCTGTATATATATATAAAGATAAAATAATTTTCAAATAATATTATTTTTAAATACTTATCTACATTTCCTTAAGTATAATATAGAATGACTAAACTTCTTGCATTATCAGAAAATTAATTACTACACGGAGCTTCCATGATAGCTTAGATAATAAAGCAGTTGATACAAAATTTCTACAAGATACCTATCTTAAATTATGCTTGTGATAAACTCTTTTTGAGTTCACAAAAGGTAGGTAATAAATGAAATCAAATAGTGAAGATTATTTGAATATTTTATGCCCATTCTATGTCGCTGGGCTTATGAAGCACAGGGCTGTCACAAGAAGTCCACTGAAGCGTGCCTTGTGTCCACACGCAATCGGCTGTCCGTCACAGACTTAACATGTCTTAGACGAGGACAGTTACTTATTTGGTGACGAGTAAATAGTACAATGAGTCACTTTCCCTTACTGACCTATGACAGTCTTAAAAAGTGGTTGAATGCTCACTAAGAGCATGAGGGTATTTTTAACCGAGTTGAAAAAAGGAGGAGGTTTTCATTTCGACTGTTTTTTTTGTATATTTGTTACCTCAGAACATTTCACTGGTAATGATTGTTTTTTATTTGAAAGCAAGTGATTCCCGCGTGGTTTTCTCCAGTTCTGACAGTGGTATCAATGAGAAAACGATTAAATCAGTTTTTCTGCTAAGTGCAGCCAACGTTATAAATTGTCCAGGTGATTACGGCTGGTCATTCTTCTGGTAGTTTAAATGTTTTCTAGAACCCTAACAAAATTTCTTGAGTAACGAAGTTGCTTTATTATAAGTGAAACTGTTTTTTTTAACACTTTTCAGCATGTATCGTTACAGGAAGCCTAACGTTATATATAAATACAAGCGCATTAAAATCCATAATAATTATTTTATTTACAATGTGTAATACTCACTTAACATCAGAAAAAAAGTTACCTATTAATAATACCCCATCTAGCTTTATATTGCTCTCAATTTCGTTCATATACAAAGCATTCATCATTTTGGCCTACATAAGTCCAACTGTTGAGTTCAGTCCTCCTCTCTAATGGAAAAGAAATTGACCCGCTATACCGCATTGGTCAGACGTGTTAGCATAAGCTTTTATATCACGCTTTTTATCGCTTGCTTATTATCTGCGTATCATATCCCTTAATCATCATTTACAACATCCAGAGAGAGAGTGTGGAGAACTAAATTTTTACTACGTCACCACACGGAAAACGTCATTCTTACTTACTCATAATCATCCATCACATCCAATTCATCATCATCATTATTCTGCACTTATTTCAATTGCTTGGGTTCGATGCAGTATGTCTCGCATGACTTTTGAAAGTCAAAAGAAAAAGCAAGAGACGATGATATTCCTTATTTTTTTTTTTTTTTTTTTTTTTTTTATATCTTCACGCCTTTTTTCCCATAGGGGTAGGCAGAGTCCACTGCCCTCCACCTGCTACGATCTTTGACATATTCAGCGTAGCAAAGCGGTTCTCTGTGGGCCACTTTTCGCCCCCGACGGAAACGAGACGTGACGTGTCGCGAACCACATCGCCGCCATTCGTACAGTTTTTTTTAATTTTTTGAAACTCATTGCGTTTCCGCGAGAAATACATACACATATAATTAACGAACACAAATTACATCCAGACTCAGAACAACAATTTGTGGATCGCACAAAGTGTTGTCCTGCGTGGGATTCGAACCCCCGACACTGGCGCTGTAGGTCACTAGCATTAACCACTACGCCATCTGTTCCTTATTTGATAACTCAAAAGTACTCTTAATTTGATTACAAAAAATTAATAGTCCCAAAGCAATGTCTTCCTAAGTTGATAACTCATATTGACGAGTTTACTGTATTAAAAAAAATTGTACATCAATCCTTGACTAGTCTATACTCGTATGAAGTCTATGGTTTCAATCAAGAGTGCTCAGATCAGTCTAGTCGGTCGGAAACGGAAATAGTGCACCCGTTTGATGCATCCTCACAAAGAGTAGAAGCCATTTCAGTCAAACGCAAATAGACTTTTATAGTGAGGCTTTGACTTTATTCGAACATTTCGATTTTGTTTTTATACGTTTATTTAAAGAAACTATTGTTTTTTTACTTTGAAATGAAAGAAAAGAAAAAAAGGAGCACCATTTTCCCACAGTTAATCAATATAAATACATTTCAAAATAGAAATACAGAATATGATAAAGGTGGAATGGGATAGCTCACGACTAGGCTAAAGCCTCCACCACAATGGAAGGATAATTTATCTAATCTACCGCGCTAGACTTGTTGGGTTCTATGTCGAATTTTCCTTTAATTGTATATATATATATATATATATATATATATATATATATATATATATATATATATATATATATCATATCCTTAAGCGGTCTTTTACGACACCCACGGACAAGAAAGATAGTGGTGCATTAAATTCATACTCCATCACGACACCGATGATAATAATTACATCATCATCATCATCACTTCAGCCTATCGCCGTCCACTGCTGGACGTAGGCCTCCCTCATGTTGCGCCACAATGAGCGGTCCTGTGCCGCCTGCATCCAACGACGCCCAGCTACTTTCACTAGGTCATCGGTCCACCTAGTGGGGGAGGCGTCCTACACTGCGTCGTCCGAAACGTGGTCGCCACTCGAGAACCTTTCTTCCCCAGCGGTTGTCGGTTCGTTGAGCGATGTGGCCTGCCCATTGCCACTTCAGCGTGCTAATAATTACATAATTCGTTTAAAATAACGCAATTTTCTTCAACATTTACGCTCCGTGAATGCTGAAAATCAATATACCCTCCGGAAACATCGCAAGCCTTATTCACACCAACTGAATTTAGTCTAGGAAATGAACCGACATAAATAGTACGTACAAGTTCGTAAATATGATTTTATTTGTGTTCTTATCATGTATGATGCATTCGATTTCCATCCTTATCAAGTTATTTTTATAGGATACATCTAATCTGGAAGTTATTACAAAAAGGGAGTAAATATTATTATACAGACAAGAATACAGTGTATCGCAGTGTTGCCAACTGCAAGTAGGGTTGCCAACTTCTTTTCTACAAAAAAGTATAAAATGATTTGGATAGGAAAAAAAGTTAAGTATTTGGAAGAAAAAAATATTATTTAAATTTTTATGTTTTATTATCTTAAAAGTGTATTTTTGTGTGCTTTTAGCACATATAAATTCTGATTCACATCACATCTGACATTTAATATTTCGTTAAGTAATTATAAATCATTTCTATCGCTCGTTTTTACTTATGTGTACCGTTAAATAGCTAAGTATCCATAACGAGTGTTTTGTTATACGCATCTCAGTAAAGGTCGAAAAATTAAGTATAATACTTTATTAGTATGAAAAGTATTATGACCAAATATGAAGTAGGATACTTTATTATAAAGCATGGTTGGCCGAGCATATTTGCAGTTAGGAAACTGCAAGTATTCTCGGGCAACTTTTTATATGGTACACTGTCAATAGTCGCCTGTCTATAGCCGTGGGTGAAACTCGAGCTAACCGGTCAAGAAATCTATACAAGTGGTTATTCCAATGGTGATGGGGACAGAATATGGGGTATGAGACCGCAAGCCGCACTTCCATCCTCCCGGATGGATTGGGTGAGATAGGTCTAGACAAGAGCCTGTCCAAAAGAAGGAATGATAAAAACCGACTAAATGATGATCAAGAGAATGGACAGAAGCACTCTTGGAGCACTTACAGCACCAAATGCAATCGCCAGTACATTTTTGGCGAATGACGCGATTTTGGAATTGTGAGGCAGCCTATGCCCTATGAACTTTAACAAACTAATGAAGACGATAATAAACAATTATCACTGTAAAAATTGTATTCTACTATCTGATGATGGATTAAGAATAAAATATGTCACCATCTCTTTACTTGTGAGCCATTGAAAACAAAAACTAACGTTCCACTCAAATTATGATTGAAAATATACTACAGCAGGTCATGCACTTGCCCAGCGTCATCTATGTGTTATTGGATAGTTTAGATGGGCTGTTATTGGACCAAGTCCTGTTCCAAAATATTAGACTTGCAATGAACTAAAAATACGAAAAATAAAGAATGTTTACATATTCCTTACGTTAATTCATCAATTCGTAGACGTCCAATATTGGACATAGGCCTCCCTACGAGAATACCACTTAGAACTATCCTGTACAACAGTTCTTTTCGTCAATAAAAATGTCGTTATTCTACCGAATTGTTCGTCTTAGGCTGGTTCATCTGATTCGTGATCGTTACTAGAGAAGCTTTTTCTTCAATGGTTCGACGAGCGATGTGACATGCCCATTGACAGTTGAACGTGCTAATTCTTCAGAATATGACCACCACTTTCTATATTCGGGATTATATCGTGTAAAGAAAGTTTTTATAATTTTAGTATTCCCAAGGGAACGGTAACTACGTGGATGAAACCACAGGAATTTGCTAGTATTTAATATATAAGAACTAAATCAAAGCTCAACTTCATACATTGACCACCAACGTGAAATATACAAAATTATATTTCTTTCAACATAGAATGATAAATGATATCCCTAATTGTATCAAACACAGTTCGTTAACTTCCTCGCCTGCAGCGCACCTTTAGTAGGTACTAAGAATATATATAACGTACTAGCAGCGTCTTGCGGTTTCACCCGCAGTTCCTCTTCCCGTGGGAATATCGGGATAAATTATAGCCTGTGTATTGTTCTGATATGTAAGCTATATTATTGTAAAGTTTCATCAAAATTAATTCAGTAGTTTTTGCGTGAAAGAGCAACAAATATCTTCACATTTTCACATACTCATAAACTATCACATCTATAATATTAGTAAGGATTAACTCATCGTACGTATAAAAAAAATTGAAATAACAGACGATTGACGATAATAACATAATATTTAGATATTTGATTGATGCATAATCATGATAATGGCATAATCATAATAAGGTATGACTTTCATGCTCACGCACCAATTCATGCTAACGACGGACTGAAAGACGAAGACTAAAGACGTGAATAATCAATATAATAACTCGACACTGGCACCAATTGCCTTGTTATTTTAAATAAACTCTTTTTTTAATAAGTCTAATATTTTAAAGCGTAGCGTGTTTTGCCTAACGAAATTTTGTATTTTCATCGTTTGTAACATATGGTCTTGGTCCTGCTCACTGAAGGATCGACTTGCGGTAGCTGCGTGGAGCAAGTCTCTCCCTTCTCTTCATAGTGGTTGAGGGGAGTGATGGCTGCTCTAGTAGTTAACTCGTGATCGGGTGCCGCTTGTGGGATCTGGTCCAGTCATAATTGTTTGAATTATATTAAGTATCTTGCAGTTCAAAGGCCATCACACTGGAGCTAGTTCTTACAAAACATGTACACAATTATATATCTAGTAATAAAAAAAAAAATTGAAAATAATAGACAAGCCCGCTGAGTTTCTTGCCGGATTATCTCAGTAGCGGTCGCGTTCCGATCCAGTGGTAGTTTATTTTTTTTGGATAATTTAATTTTATTTTGTAAAATTGACAATATGTAAGTGCCCTCTCGGGGTCTATGCATAATAAATGATTTGAATTTGAATAGCTCATATTATTGTAGCTCATTGCCATTAAATAAGAAGAAGAAGAAGATGCATAATCATCCTCATCATCATCAGAGATCAAGTACGTTTCGCTATTGAGCTCAAGGACGTGGATGGACCACACTGTTGACAATTATCTATCTGCAGGCCGGTTCGTCCGGAGTAGCACCACACTCTCGCAGAAAATCGACGTCCGAGTAGTATCAATTTGTTACTGCGCTTCGATCGGTGAGCGAGAGAGCCGAAAGCCCAACTTTCTGAGAGTATGTGGTGGGTTTTGGTGGTGCCTTTAGTATCACCGAACCTCATTCCACACATTCACACTCCGTTCACTTTCTTCGCGGTAGGCAATGGCCTTGCAAAGGCCAATGAGCGGCAGCAACACTTACCATCAGGTGGTTTGCAATATAAAAAAAAAACCTCCTCCACAATTGGAGGGCAATTGACCTACTGTAACACGCTGGTCTGAGATCAGTATATACGTAAACGTAGAAATTGGTCTAAGATCAGCTGAATCCCAAGGATAGTATAATAAATCAAAGAGAAATAAATTTCTTTTTGCGTTGAACTGTCAACCGCAATATTTCATGGTATTCGTAGAAGCGTAACAACAATTTATATGATAATTTGTATAGTAGACGCTTCAGATCAGGGTTTGATTTACTATTTATAGTCTTTTATTCCTTATTTCTATATAATGGCGATGAAATAAGAAAATAATTCATCATTTCTTCATTATTCGTGGCTAATTATTTTATTGCTTTTAATGACAAACAAGCTAACAGATCTGATGGTAAATGATACCAGCACTCGTGCAACTTTGCTAGGTTCCTGTCTACCAGAAAAAAATTAAGGGAGTGTCAATGCGTGTAATGAGGTTTGATGATTACTAAAGGTATCACCAAAACCCACCATACACAAAACATCCACCAAATGAAACCCTCCGAAAGTTGGGCTATTTAAAATTATTAATTAGCTATTTTAAATACGACTAAGGATTATAATCAGATATAATTACCAAAAAAAAAATTAAACTCAATTTTTACGATTTTTATAGCGTATGTCTTAGAATAATAACGTATGGAAGGTAAGTTCGCGCACAAAAAATGAAGCATTTCAATTGGAGCCTAATGGAGCTTACGCCGGAACCGTTCCGTAATGTACAAGTCATTGTACTGCACGTACGTACGCAACTCTTAAAAAATAAATAGGTAATTATGACGGTTTGTGCATTCAAATGGTGTCATAAGACATTTGAAAAACTTAAAAAGATTTTTAACATTACTTTTAAAAGTATTTCGACGATTTATGTTAATATAAACAAAATTTGATTTCATAATTTGTATAGTGGCGTGCGTGTGTACGTGTGTAATCGTCTGCGCGCCATTAGTATTTTTAGATTCATGTTTCGAACTTTCGAAGTATTGACACTATCCTTCTATACGTTATTATTCTTAGGCGTATGTATTATATTTTTGATTTCACAACAAGACGCGAAGAAAAATAAATCTGAGCGTTGATGATTTAGACGCTGAAAAGTGTTAGAAACGACGGGCAATCATAAATCAAATACAGGGTGATGATGATGATGATACAAAAATTGTTATGTTTGTTATGTCAGCAGTTGTCATGACAACGGCGATTGCGTAGGACGCTTGATATCTCACATATCAAGGCAGAATGGCCAATTTCCTAATATTTATTGACACTCCTCCGCTCTTATTTATAGTAGCGTTACCTATAACTTGCCTCGACAGACACATTATCTTTTACAATAGATTATTTCGTATGTTATATTCAATAACAAAATATATATTACTAGGAAACGCGCTAATACTTCGTTCAACTAATGGAATAATTATTATGTATATAAACTTTATATCATACGTATAGGGCAAAATCATGATTCTTAATACTTTGATAAATATAATAAATTTCTGTGCTTTGACGGAGTAAGAATACAATGAATACTGTTCGGGAAATACCTGCTGCTGTATTTCTCGAACGCTATGACATGTCCTTCTTTAAAGGAGGTTTAAGAAGAGTATTTACTTGACGATAGACAACGGCCTGGCTGTGCCCCTGGTATTGCAAAGGTCCATGTGCGGCACTATCACTTACCATCAGGTGTGCTGCTCGCTCGTTTGCCACCGTTAGCAATAAAAAAAAACAATCCACCATCCCCTCCGCTGCTCGTGGGTGTCATAAAAGACGACTAAGAGATAAAATATGCATATAACATCTATGTAAAAGAAGGAAAACTCGAAATAAAATCCTATGCTAACACGTTTGACCATCGTGGCATGGTAGATAAATTTTCCTCCTATTAGCTCGAGCCCAGTAGTAGGACGTAGATGACCGACATGCAAAAATGATTGGCAATAGTTTTATGAGCGGCCGCCTACCTTATCAATGTCAACTCTCCTTGAGAATGTAATTGTTGGCTATGCGGCATCAGATGGAGTTGGCATAGGCCATATAAAGCTCTTAGTCGTCTTTTACGACACCTAGAAGCAATGGAAGAGTAGATACTATTTGTAGTCACTACCATATAGCATTGCATGCTCTCTCTCTCTCTGGTCGTTCCCTCATGACTGAGGATCATGGTCATCATTGGCTAATGCTGGTGCAGTGGTGCCCCTAGATTTTATGATTTGTCTCCATCGATACCTATCCATCGCGTCTCTGACAACTGAACAGAATTTGGCTGAAGAGGATGCCTTTACTTGATCGCTCCACCTGGTTGGGGACCGTCCACAGCCTCGTTTGGCCTCCGTGTTCCCAACAACGATCAGTTTTTCTAGACATTCATCTCCTCTTCTCACTATATGGTCGAAATATGTCAAAATTCGCTGTTGACAGATTGTGGAGACGGTTTTGGACACGAAGCTGTGATAAAATCGATGCATTGATGCGCTTGGCGGTCCAGGGGATCCTCAGCATGCGCCTCCAGCACCACATCTTGAAAGCGTCGATCCTCTGTCTTTCTCGAGCTCGTATTGTCCAAGTTTCTACCCCATACAGAAATTTAGGAAATATAAGAGCGCGTATTAACCTGGTCTTTGCGGTGTTGGTAATTCGCCTTTTCCTCCAGATATTATTGAGACGGGTCAAAGCATGCTTAGCATTGCATGCAAAGTATCATAATTATCTTATTTGGGAAGTCATCACACTGGAGCTAATAGTTATAGTTAGCTAATAGTCATGTATGTAATTTTATTTGAACGAAATTAGTAAATAAATAAAAAATAGACCATGAGTTAGCCCACAGAGTTTCTTGCCGAATCTTCGCAGTGCAGTCGCGTGGCGATCTGGTGGTAATATTAAGGAAAAATGTAGTAAATATAGGCAGAAAATAATAATGAAAATGATTTTACACTTTTTAGTTTGATATACTATGAAAGCGTGTTTTTTAGTTTTTTTGAAACTATAATTATTTTTCACTTTTTTGTGAATAGCCATCGAAATGTAATTAGTATGCATATTAGATTTGTCGGTACATGAATGAATGTATACGGCTCAAGACGCAATTATTTCCATAGGAAAGTCTCTACGCGTTTGTGTTATGCTGAGTGCCCGACTAGCGCTATCTCTCTTACTCTCATGCAAAGGATGCGGAAAGAAGTTGATGAATCTTGGCGAATCTAATTAGGATAATCGATTTTTTTTTAAGCGGATTATTGCATCCAACCACTGACGTCAAGTCACCTACTCTGGTGGTCGGCCCAACGACAAAGGCGACGTGTCGCGCGAGTGGGTTACGGATGTGCGCGCTTACGTGCCGCTGTCGCCCCGGACGGAGCAGGCGAGGAGTGCGCCGACCGTAACCGATCTAAAAAAAAAGCGGATTATTGCATTGTCATCGGTCTTTGATAGATGTGCAAAGTTTAAAGAAAATCTGATCACTCAAAGTAGGGCAAAATCGAGCTCAAAGATGGACGTTACAAACAAACATACAGGTGAAGCTTGTTATATATTAATAGTCCAGGCAGACCGCGGATTCAGCAGCAGTTAATATGCATTCATTATTGTACTACATCAGCAATTACGCAAGCAATGCTTCGCCACCGCCCTGTCGCCGGAATTCGAGAGCTGACGCTGCAGTTGTCACCGATTGCATTTACGTAGTTTCATAATAAAATCGTTCATTCCATATTCATACTTCGAATAGGTTAGGTTAATTAGATTTATGTAATTTTTAGATTTAATTAAAGTAATTTTATAGTAATTTTGGTTTTTTTTCGATCCTTTGGCTGCCGCTAACGTAATTGGCGCAGTCGGTAGGATCCTCGCGGGCCGGTTCGCGTCCTTAGAGTCCTTGCAAATCGATATTCGCGTCGCGAGTCGCCCGGGTGGCTTTCAAGCACCGTCATCGAGGTTCCAGAATCTACGGTCCAGCAGCAGTTCCAGAGGAGAGTCAAGACCTCGACTCACGAAAGAGAAACCAGAATGAAGTATATGTAAGTACACTTGAATTGTTCTCGTGTTGCTTGCTTCCTTTGTCCTAGTTATATCCATTCTCCAAAATTTTCCATCGCGAAAATTCGTACCGGGAACCTGCATCTCGGCAGGCTCGTTGGAATACAATAGATTTAATTAGAAATTTAGGTAGTAGCCCTCCGCAGAGTTCAGAAAATATGGCTCAAGGTCAGGCTAACGTAGTAGTAATAACCCATGACCCGGACACGATTTTTAAGGCACTTCGCCTAGTCCCGGAGTTCGATGGGAACCCGAATATTTTAACTAGATTTATTAATATATGCGATAGAATAGTTGTACAATATTTAAGTGATCAGCCAGGAAACGAATTAGCGAACTTATGTCTTTTAAACGGAATACTAAATAAAATTACGGGATCAGCCGCTAGCACTATTAATTCCAACGGTATTCCAGACAGCTGGTTAGGTATTAGAACAGCCTTAATAAATAACTTTTCCGATCAGCGTGACGAAACTGCTCTCTATAGTGACCTATCTTTAGCCAAACAGGGTACGAAGACACCTCAAGAGTTTTACGACCAGTGCCAGACACTATTCAGTACCATAATGACCTATGTAACTTTGCATGAACCGATTAGTACCACAGTAGAAGCTAAGAGAATATTATATAAAAAAATTGCTATGCAGTCATTCGTGAGAGGCTTAAACGAACCATTAGGATCGCGGATAAGATGTATGCGACCAGAGACTATAGAAAAAGCACTCGAATATGTTCAAGAGGAGTTGAATGTAATATATTTACAACAACGTAACGATACCCCGAAATCGGTTAACACCCCTAGAGCGTTCAACTATGTTCCACCCCCTATAAATTTCAACCAACCACGTGCTCAAAACATCGTTAGTCATCCCCCTAATTGGCCGGCACCAGTAGGTTTTAAATCACACCAACCTCCGCCGCAACCCTTTAAATTCAACCCCCTACAGAACCAACAGTTCCAGCAACGTATCCCTAACCGTACGCAGCAAATATTTCGCGCTCAACCACCCGGTTATAACCCACATAGTAACGTCTTTCGACTACCACCCAGGAACGTTCCACCACAAAATCTAGGCCCATAACCCATGAGCGGCATACAGCATTTTACACCTAAGCCTATGTTATCAGGTCATGATTGGCGTAAATCAGGCAATCCACCACCAAGTAATTATTTCAAACCGCGTGAAATGAATGTGAATGAGTGCGCGTCATACGACGACTCATATTACCCAGAGTATTGTTACGAACACGAAGATAGCTATTTTTACAATAATTATTACAACGATTACAACCCATACGCTACAGAAGAGTGCACCTATAATACTACTTATTATGATACGACAAATGATATTCAGTATACCGAGGATATAGAACCACAACCTGGTACAAGTTCATCAGACCCGGATTTTCAGTTGGACCCGGTGTCAAAAAGACCAAAATAGAATTAAATCTCCAAACTCAGAGACAGCTACCATATATTTCTATTTCAGATCCACCTTTAAAATTATTAATTGACACAGGTGCAAACCAATCGTTTATTAGCCCGGAAGCAGTCGAGTTATATTTTCCAAATTTTCCACTAAGTTACGATCCATTTGAAGTCACCAATGTGCACGCCGTTAGTAGAAACGATTACTCCATTACCTTACCCAGTTTTATTGAATTTAACGACCCTAACCCGGTTAAATTATTCGTATACCGTTTTCATGACTATTTCGACGGATTGATAGGATTAGATCTATTAACCAAATGGGAGGCCAAAATAGACTTAAAAGACCGCAAATTAATTACACAGTTCGCCTCGAACCCAATACGCATGTACAATTCTTGTAATGTCAACCTATACGAGGACATCATAACAGCAAAATCGACAAAATTAATTAAAATTCCCATTAACACCCCCGACGGCGCAGCATTAGTTAGCGAACAAACTATATGCAATTGCATTATTCACGAATGCCTTACTAACGTAAAAAACAATCGCGGTTACATTGAAATAGAAAACTCTACACCCAACGATATAATATTGTCTCTCGACCGACCTGCACATGCAGAATTATTTAATACCGAGTACACTCGCACCGAACAACCACACTCACGCGTATCAGAAGTTATATCGCGTTTGCGCACCGAACACTTAGGCCCCGAAGAAAAAGCGAACCTTACCACCTTATGTTCTCGCTATGCGGACGTTTTTTACATTGAAGGAGAAACACTTACTTTTACAAATAAAATCAAACATCGTATAAGAACAACCGATGAAGTCCCTGTTTACACAAAAAGCTATCGATACCCGTTTATACACCGACAAGAAGTTAGGGACCAAATTTCGAAAATGCTTAACCAAGGTATAATAAGACCATCAGACTCGGCATGGAGCTCACCAATTTGGGTCGTCCCAAAGAAAATGGACGCGTCTGGTAAGCAAAAATGGCGTCTAGTTGTTGACTTTCGTAAACTCAATGACAAAACTGTCGATGATAAATATCCCATCCCTAATATTAGTGACGTACTTGACAAATTAGGTCGGTGCCAGTATTTTACAACCCTAGATTTAGCCAGCGGATTCTACCAGGTGGAAATGGATCCCCTAGATATTCCGAAAACTGCATTCAACGTAGAACATGGCCATTTTGAATTTCTTCGAATGCCCATGGGACTTAAGAACTCGCCTTCCACTTTTCAGCGAGTTATGGACAATGTTCTCAGAGGCCTCCAGAATAACATCTGCTTAGTGTACCTTGATGACATAGTAGTCTTCAGCACTTCTCTCCAAGAGCACATAGTCAACCTCGAGAAGGTATTCCAAAGACTTCGAGAGTCTAATTTCAAAATACAAATGGACAAGTCGGAATTTCTTAAGCTTGAAACTGCTTATCTCGGACATATCATCAGTGGAGATGGAGTAAAACCTAATCCCGACAAAATTTCGGCTATTGAAAATTATCCTATTCCCAAAACTCCTAAAGAAATTAAACAATTTTTAGGTCTTATTGGCTATTATCGAAAATTCATACCAGATTTTGCTAATTTAACTAAACCACTTACACAGTGCTTAAAGAAAGGTAAAAAGATTACGTTAGACCCCCAGTACATTAGTTGTTTCGAGAAATGTTAAGAAAAGAAGAAACACTCTTAAGTAATGATCCTATTCTGCAATATCCTGACTTCGAAAAAGACTTCAACCTGACGACCGACGCTTCAAACGTCGCTATTGGAGCCGTGCTATCCCAAGGTCCAATTGGATCTGATAAACCCGTATGTTACGCCTCGCGAACATTAAACGATAGTGAACTCAACTATAGCACCATAGAAAAGGAACTTCTAGCCATAGTTTGGGCTACTAAGTATTTTCGCCCATATCTGTTTGGACGAAAATTTAAGATAATAACCGACCACAAACCACTGCAATGGATGGTAAACCTTAAAGAACCTAATTCAAGATTAACCAGATGGCGTTTAAAACTTAGCGAATACGATTTCACCGTGGTATATAAAAAAGGCAGACATAACACCAATGCCGACGCTTTATCTCGTATAGAAATCCACAACGAAGATCTAAATAGCATAGTCGACGAATTATGTTCTCTCATACCGAACCCTACTGATGAACCGCCCACTATTGTAAACTCTTCAACCGAAACCGCACACACTAGTTTAGAACATCCTATATTAGAAATTCCAATCACCGGTGAACCCCTTAATAAATACCATAGGCAAATTCATTTCACCATCGTAAATGACGTCAAAAGAAAACCGCACGTAACAAAACCTTTCGAAACTCACACGCGCATAGCCATTCAGCTCTCAAAATCAAACTTAGAAAACGACGTCATTAATGCGATTAAAGAGTATGTTAGTCCTAAAGTAAAAACCGCCCTTTTAATAACTCCACCTCTTGCCATGTATTCTATTATCCCTGTAATTCAAAAAACGTTCAGAAGTTCTTCATTAAACCTCGTACTGACAAAACTAGAAATAGAAAACGTCAAGGATTACCTTCGTCAACAGGAAATCATTCGCAACTATCATGATGGAAAGACGAATCACCGTGGAATCACAGAATGTTATCTATCTCTATCACGAAAATACTATTGGCCCAAAATGAAAGACCAGATTACAAAATACATCAATGAATGTATTATCTGCGGCCAAGCGAAATACGACAGGAACCCTATCAAACCTCAATTTAATATCGTACCACCTGCAACAAAACCACTCGAGATAGTTCACATAGACTTATTCACCGTACACAACGAAAAATATATCACCTTCGTAGATGTATTCACAAAATATGGACAGGCGTACCATCTCAATGATGGCACAGCTGTAAGCATATTACAAGCTCTTCTTAAATTTTTTACCCATCACGGAGTACCATTAACTCTAATAACGGATAACGGAACCGAATTTACGAACCAACTCTTTTCAGAATTTACGCGGCTTCACAAAATAAACCATCACCGTATTTTACCTCACTCACCGAACGATAATGGGAACATAGAACGCTTTCATTCCACAATACTTGAACATCTTCGAATTCTAAAATTGCAAAATAAAGATGAACCTATAGTCTATCTAATACCATATGCTATAATAGCTTATAACAGTTCTATCCACAGTTTCACAAAATGTAGGCCGTTTGACTTATTAAATGGACATTTTGACCCTAGAGATATATTAGATATAGATTTTACACATCATTTACTACAACAATATAGCCAAAATCATAAGGCCCAGATGAACGAAGTTTATAAAATTATAAACGAATCATCTTTAACTAATAGAACCGCTCTCATAGAACAAAGAAATATAAATCGTGAGCCCGAAATAGAATACACTCCCCAACAGCAAGTCTTCATTAAAAATCTGTTTGCTAACCGTCAAAAAGTTGCACCACGATTTACTCAAGACACTGTCTTAGCAGATTTGCCAATACACATTTACACTTCAAAAAAACGTGGTCCTGTAGCCAAGTCTAGACTGAAAAGAGGTCATAAAGTTCCCCAATTGTTAAATGATTCTACTGTCACTGACCCTTCGCGAGACAACGCTTCTCGAGACAAATCTTTTAGTTATACTTAGTAATAAATAAGTTTAGAAATAACTACAATAGAAAATGGTTTTACTCATACATCGAGTATGCACCACTCTAGTATAGATATCAATATGTTAGAATTAATGTTAGGTAAGCTAGAACTCATTTATAACCTAGATGAGATATTAAGAGTAGAATTAAAATAGTACTACGAAGCAATCATCCCCAGTTTACACTTCTCTGATAAATTCATAGTAATGGTTTTTAAATTCCCTGTATTTTTAATATATCCAGAATAGCTATAATACCCGACAGGCCTTTCTACCTTCCTATCCTTACATTGCAATCAACACAGGTACATTCAGGCTGTACATGGAGGCTGAATGCCCGAAGGTTGGGAGTTGGTATCTCTGTAAGAAACTTCGCATCAGATACGCGTCAGCCCAAACTACATCCCACAGCTCATTATAAAACAAGCTTTGCTCATGACTCCTGCCAGTTCAAAACCGTCTCATCAGCTACTGAAGCCCTGGAATAATTAGACGACCGGCATTATGCCGTATCTTTTCCACATTCCACCAAACTAATGGACATACCAAGTAACACTGAAAAACAAGTATCGTTGTACCAAGACACGTAGTCTTGACTCAACAGATCACCGAAGTCTGCACAGCATCCAGAACAAAGTCTGTACAGCATCCTTACATCAAAAGGATAACCACATGACCCACATGGAAATAGCAAAGAATCAGGAAGCCCCAGATAATATTCCAACGACATTTTCACTCAACGTTCGAAAATGGTCGCAGATCTACGAGGGGAGGTGTTATATATTAATAGTCCAGGCAGACCGCGGATTCAGCAGCAGTTAATATGCATTCATTATTGTACTACATCAGCAATTGCGCAAGCAATGCTTCGCCGCCGCCCTGTCGCCGGAATTCGAGAGCTGACGCTGCAGTTGTCACCGATTGCATTTACGTAGTTTCATAATAAAATCGTTCATTCCATATTCATACTTCGAATAGGTTAGGTTAATTAGATTTATGTAATTTTTAGATTTAATTAAAGTAATTTTATAGTAATTTTGGTTTTTTTTCGATCCTTTGGCTGCCGCTAACGTAATTAGCTAATAAAAGCGTGTTAAAAAAATGACAACATCACAACATGTAAGTGCCCCGGCGGGGTTTATACATAACTAGCAACCCGCCCTCGCTTCGCTTCGGTTTCAGTCGCTTAAACCCGCGTAGTTCCCGTTCCTGTGGGAATACCGGGCTAAAATATAGCCTATGTTACTCCCTGATATTATAGCTTTCCATTGGTGAAAGAATTTTTGAAATTGGTTTGGTGGTTTAAGCGTGAAAGTGTTATAAACAAACAACCGAACAAACAAACAAACATCCTTAATTTCGCATTTATAATATTAGTATGGATAAATGATTTGAATTTGAAAAGTATAATAAAAAGAATAACTAAAATTTACCGCTTAGTCCCCTAGTTGCATTTTTGTCCTTGTGTACGACACCCGCTGAGTTTTTAGACTATGTGTAGATATTGCCGTGCGATTATGAAACATATTTCTGGCAAGATATTTCGCGTTACTCCCTATGACAAACGGATGTTACTCATAGCGGACGTAATAAGAAATTCTTTGATCGATGATCGTTTCAGTTACTGATTTAAGTCATAAGATTAGAGATAGACTTGTACTTACCACAAGTACCACCAAGTATTGCCTTTCTTCTTTAGAAATAATTAATTTCAAAGGAAATACTAGTAATCCAATCTCAGCCCATATGAATTCCCACTGTTGCACTCAAAGCTCCTCCAAAATGGCAGTAGAATTGACTTACTGTTACGTTGGTCAGACATGTTGGAATGGGGTTTTGTGTCAAGTTTTGTTTCTCTTGCATCGATGTTACCTGCATATAACCCTTTGTTGTATTTTACTACACCCAAAGCCAAGCTAGTTAATTGTATTCTTATTCCGTTCCCATGCGGGGATAATATGTTTTGCATTTATTTAGTCCCTTCGAACTGAGATACATATTTTTTTCAAAATATAATACAATTTTTTTTTTTGGGGTGGTTTACGATCGGCGCGCTCCTTGCACCACTCCGTTCGGGGCGACAGAGGGGCGTAAGCACGCACACCCACAACACCCACAACCCACCCACGATGCACGTCACCTTCGTCGTTGGGCTGACCACCGCAGCAGGGTGATTTGACGTCAGTGGTCGGTCCGACAGAATACCCCCTATTTGGGGTACCCTCCCATCGACCGACGTCACCCCCTCGGTGAGGACATCGGTCTTTCCTCACGCGGACGGCCTCTCGGCGTGTGACGGACTATCCCCGGTCACGTCACCCGCGGCCTCGGCTAGGACGCCATGAGGCGCAGGTATTCGCGCCTACGCTGCCCCAGTCGCCGGCGGCGGATCGCCTCATCGAGGCTGCGCTCCTCGCGCAGGCGATCCACGGCCTCCTTCCGCGAGACTACTGTCTCGCAGAAAGCTGCGACCACGTCCCAGTTTCTGACACTGCCGACCATCGCCCTGGCGATAGTCGAAAATATATTACAATGACGAAACAATGTGTATTCAAATTATTGATAAGCCTAGTGCCTGTTTTAAACTTCAGTACAACACGCGCGATCCGTCGTCATCGTCCAAGAATAATTTAGAAAGTTAAGCTCTTTACAAAAATATTTCATTCTCTTAATGCCGCTGTGCCAAAGCACATTAAAATTTTATCTGCACAACGCAATTTTTATTAATTTTACCATTAGCTAGACTAGCATTCCACAAGTTCATACCATTCATTATAATGTGCAATCATTCACAAGTTAACTATATAAGAATTGTTCAGTTTCAGGGGCTTTTGTCGATTTTTGTGTAAGTATGTGATCTGGACATATACCACCCAATGTGTCCGGGATGACGGATGAGCGGCGTATGACCCCATAACCTACCGTGTTTCTTCTCCACCGCTAATAGGTCGACCACTGGTACCGATGCCTTGATATCCGTTGCTGGCCCGGCGGGTTACCCTTTTGGGTACCATCCCATTCGATGTCCGGGCAACAAGACAGTGTTGCTGGAGCGTCGTTCTTATGTGATCGGGCTCTCTGTGGGTGGTGCACTAATCCAGTCCGTCCATCCGCGACCTCGGCTAGGGTGGCATGCCTTACACCTCAATATTTTTCCAAATAAAAGTAGCCTAAATTACTTCTTACAATATCATGAAATGCTACCCACTTTTCTGATGAGTTTTATCTCATTTTATTTGGTTCAAAAGCCGCTTGTAACATCTAACTTACACCGAACTATCGAGCGGAATCGTTCACTCACTCTGCCATTTTAACTTTTTCACGCCTTTTTCGTTATGAAATATGGCCCTTTAGAACTCGCCTATTTCAACTTATCGAAAAGTTCATCTCTTTTTAATGAAAAAACTGTAGTCACTAACAACGAAAGTAATTTTAAGGGTTTTAAATGAGGTATTTTTGATCTTTTCCTTATGGTGAAGGAGTAAGTACACAATATGTCATCGTCTATCTTGCCTTTAGGTATGATAAAATACGACTAAAGGCAATAACAATATCCATATAACATTTTATGAAGTGAAAATTCTTTAGAATCGTTGTGATTTTAAACTCAATGAAACGAAAAAACGAGTCCATAGAGACATAAACACGTAAATGTATAGGATTCAGCCGACGAGAGAATGAGATAAAGGATAAAGAAGTTTCACTTATGCTATGCGTACTTTGTACACACGCTCTTTTTTTTTAAAAAAGCAACGCTCAGAAATGTGGAAGTAATCATTGTATTGCAACAGGGGACTTTACAAACATATAACAGAATCAAATTACATTCAGAACAACAATTTGTGGATCGCACACTGATGTCCTTTTCTTGGGGTGGGTTATGGTCAGCGCACTCGTCGCCCGTCTCCATCTGGGGTGACATAGGCGCGGCGCGCGACCCTATAAACCACCGTAGCACGTCGCCTTCCTCATTAGGCCAAGCACCGGTACCGAGTTCCTTGTCCTCCGTGGTCGGCCCGACGAAATACCTTCCGAGATACCCTCTCCTCTCAACGTCCAGGACGTCGGTCGCCGTCGCACGGTCAGCATCTATGCGGATGACGGACTAATCCCCGGTCCCGTCGCCCGCGGCGTTGGCTACATCAGGGGCATCAGGCACAGGTACTCGCGCCTACGCCGCGTGAGTCCGCCCCGTCCCGCTTTTGGCCTAAAATCGCCCGGCCCTAACAGTATCATCATCACAGACCATATATGCTGACATATCTCTCTCAGGCTCGGCTCGGGCCTCATCCACTATGGGAAGGAAATTGACCTAATATACCACACTGGTCAGACATGTTGGTATAGGGTTTTATTTCAAGTTTTCCTTCTCTTGCATAGATGTAATATATACTTAATCCCTTAGTCGTCTTTTACGTACTTTGTAATTTCATTTAAAAGCTTAATTATAAAAAAATTACAGTCCACTGACTTCTCAGCTTGGGGCCGCGTTCCGATCCGTACAATATGTAAGTGTTCTTAAGGCGCTTATGCAGATTAAATGATTTGATTTATGATCGCCCGCCTGCATGATGTCAACTCTCCTTGGAAATGTAACTATGTGGCCCAGATCAGTGTAAAGCTATTAGTCGTATTTTATGACACCCTCGAGCAATATAAGGGGTATTAATTAGTATTCGTAGCCACCACAACACTTCGGGCTTCCTCCACTGTGAAAAGGAAATTGGTCTAGCTATTTATACCACGCTGGTGAGACGTATTGGTCATAAAACGCTGTTTTTGATAATATTATATATCATTTAACTTAATAACTAAAGCCAATCCTAACAATGATAAATGCAATTCGTATTTGAATGATATAAAATCATCCCATTTAAAAAAAAATCATCCCTGACCAAATTTCCGAACTATAAACCTATAGAATACCGAGTATTCAAATTTGACATCATTTTTCATATTGATAGAAAGCTTGGGTCTGCAACTACAAAATCTAATATCCCTTCGTACTCTAGAATACACATAAAACTGTCGATTCCACCCGGTGCTTCCATAAATACCGGTCGATAAAGGGTACAAAATCTATATATACGTTGCGTCCAGAATGGACCCCATGTCAAAGGGATTTTTCTTTCTACAAAAGGGTCTTTAAAAAAAAAGAAACTGAAGTGAGGTCATTCAAAATATCTAAAATGATGTGTTCAGAAATTAAACGTGTAGTAATTTATTAAATTTTAAGTTACGTTGCAAAGCATATCCTTATTTAGCAAATAAAAAAGTGAGCCGTCGCTCAGGACGCCTGGCAGATGTGAAAAATCGAAATTATTTTTATATTTAAGAACAGATTACGATAGAAACTAATAGGGCATGATGTATAAATAAAATATTATGATTTATATTATTATTTAAAATTGCTGTGTGGTAGCGGCTTCGAATACTACCAATCCTTGATTTGCTCGTGGGTGTCGTAAAAGACGACTAAGAGCCCTAGATTGACCCGGACCAACTCCATCTAGTACCATTTGGGTCAACGATTACATTCTCAAGGAGGGTTGACGTCAGGCAAGCGGCCGGTCATAAAAGTCATTGCCGAAACTTTTTGCAATATGTCAAAACAGATGACATATTGCGTCGACCCCAAGTAACTGGGATAAGAGCAAGATAATGATGATGATTATTATTTAAAATATTACTCAGCAGTCATAATTAATTCACCGCATAGTCGCTTACGCACAACATCGCGTCGCTCCGTCTCACTCACACACTACAACGTATAGACTACGTATAGAATATATATTCCATCATATAGCGTGGCGTTACGTCACCGGACTGTTACACCACGCCAACGATCCAGGGCACTCGCATATGAGCGTTCGCTGAACGGCCAGTCCCTCCGTGCTAAGCATCAGATTTTACAGTACAGTACCATTACCCGACATGTAGTACAGGCATAAAGATTAGCGGCTGCGGCGCGCGCGCTAATATTTTTGCCAATATATAGTATTTTTTTTCTCGACTTGGCGGGAGCACTGCCGTGCCCCCAGATTACTCTATGCAGTATATTCACGCTGAAATCTCAGTGTACGTGGCTGACGTCGCTTTCTATCTTTTTCTCTACTCTACGCATCCACGCCAGTCCTTTTTGAATATCCGTTGTAATCAGATGTTTCGTTTATCCTTTCTGTCAATCTATACATATAAGAGTTTATTTGTTTGAAATCACTAATCTCAGGCACTACTGGTCCAATTTGAATAATTTTTTAAGTGTTAGATAGCCCATTTATCAAGAAAGGCTATATATCCTCACGCTAAGACCAATAGGAGTGGAACAGAAATGAAGGATGTTTAAAAACTGAGGCTTTTTCCCTTATGAGAGCCGCCGCTGCGTGCGCTACGTAAACGATTAGTTTCGCAAAAATTAAAATATATGACAGAATCGCGTCATTTAAAAATATTTTCACCTGCTACGTAAACGAATTCGAGGGTTAACCCTCGAATTCGTTTATGTAGAAGGTGAAAATAAAGTTAGCGTTAGCCCAAAGTAACTATTCCACGCGGGCAAAGTCGCAGGCAGCCGCTAGTTATAAATAAACTGTGTAAATTTTAGTACAGTATAAAACTAGAACTGTGAACTTCGTCATAGTGACTTTGTGTCTTAATTTTTAGGGAGTTCAAAATCCCAGTAGGTAATACTATATATTTTTTTTTTATTGCCAACGGTGGCAAACGAGCAAGCAGCACACCTGATGGTAAGTGAAACTGCTGCACATGGACCTTTGCAATACCAGGGACACAGCTAGGCCGCTGCCTACCGTGAAAGAAATAATCTTCTTAAACCTCGTTTAAAGAAGGACATGGACATGACATCACATATTTGTCAAAATATGTGATGATGTTTCCCGTGTGGTGACGGAGTATGAATACAATTCACCACTCCATATCTTCCGCGTGGGTGTCGTAAAAGACGACTAAGGGATATAATACGCATATAACATCTATGCAAGAGAAGGAAAACTTGATACAAAACCAGAACTATACCAACTTGACTGAGCAGTATGGTATAGTGAGTTAATTTTCCTCCTAATGTGGATGATGATAATGATGAATATCCCCCGCAATACTAGAATTCTTTCCTTAGTAAAGGTTGTCATTTTATGGATAAAACTTTCATAAAATTAGCCAAAACGGCAGGCAAAATGACCAGGGCAAGGATGATAATTTTTAATAATTTATTTATTACGTAGATAAACGCCTGTAAATGGAATAAATTTCAGAAATCCATAAATACCATCGGATTGTAACATGTTCAATCAAGATAAAGTCACGTAATTGAGTTAATCACCCCCTATCTTCCCAATTTTATTGTTCGTTTTGAGTAATAGCCTGATAGTCTGACCCCGATTATTTATATATCATTTTATATCTTATTTTAGGAATTTTATGCCATGGTTATAAATACCTTTATGCAGAGTCTTTATTTATCCAAGCATCACTTAATTGCCCGTTATTAAGTCAAATCGTCATCTTCAACAATGCCATAGCCGCATTGTTAATGGTATTCTATAGGAAAAATAAATATATATTGTTTTAAATTTATATTTAATTAAAATGAATTTGTGTTAAAACGAATGAATTGATTAAAATGAATTTATATTTAATGCAACTGAAATTACATTGAATGCAATATAAAAATAATACATGATAGTTTTACATTCCCGCCAATCAGTACAGTTTCTATATAGACATTATATTCATTCTGATAATGGAATAATAACAATAATACTACCCTCTGGGGCAGTCGTTTTCTTTTATATGAAAACAAAATGCATAGCAAAGTTTATTGGATTTCTTATAGAAAGCCATAAACCCCAAGGCGCGTGTTTGAGTGGCGACCTGAATGTCCCAGGGAGTCGGACAAGGCCTCGTATCCAGTTTGCCTTTATTGGCTGGCTGCAGTGGAATCCAAAGAGTGCCAATAGAATTTTCAAATCTGGCTTACCTTAAACAGCTGGTAAAACAAAGTCGCCGGTGCTGTGTATGCTTAGGAGTGGAAGTGACATTTTTAAGGACATAACTACGGGGAAATCATCGCGGACTTCCTATCGGAGACTTGCGATGAACGCGGCGCCGTAACAATCTTACCCCAGTTGCCCATATGGTTTGTGTACCTATGAAAATAAGGCAAAGACTGGTCGTCATTGCATGCAGACAGTATAGGACCGCACTTTGTAGCGAAACATGAGGGAGGTCTAGGGAGGTCTACCTCCAGCATTAGATGACGATAGGCTGAATGATAAGGTTGATGATGATGGGACTACACATGAAATGGTACACTACGCACGTCCGTCATGGATTTAGAATGACGTTACTTAGCTCACCATGCACTGTCATCCAAACTATATTTCTATGGAAAATTTCAGCTCACTCTATTAAAGTTGACTACTTTAAAAAAAAGTACTTTAAGAAAATAATCCTTGTATTACGTGGGACTTTACAAACATATAATTAACGAACACAAATTACATCCAGACACAACAACAATTTGTGGATTGTAGGTATTGTCCTTGCGTGGGATTCAAACCCGCGACACTGGCACGGTGAGTCGATATCTTAACCACTACGCCATCTGTGCAGCCAATCACTTTAAAATTCATTTGCAAGATTTGCCCCGACGATACATCCAAAATGAAATAAAAGCTTTTAAATGTGCCTTAGCTAACAACAGAAATTAAATAAAAATAAGTGCGAGTCCGAGTCGCGCACGAAGGGTTCCTTACCATTATCTATAAAAAGGGTAAAGAATCGCGTTTGTTGTGTGGAAGCTCCCCTAAAATGTTTATTTTATTTTGTTTTTAGTATTTGTTGTTATAGCGGCAAAAGAAATACCTTATTTGTAAAAATTTCAACTGTCTAGCTATCGCGGTTCTTAAGATATAGCCTGGTGACAGACAGACGGATGGAAAGACAGCGAAGTCTTAGTAATAGGGTCCCGTTTTACCCTTTGGGTACAGAACCCTAAAAAAGAACCAATTCTTTTCATAAAATCGCAACTGAACACGTTATCAGATTGTACAAACTTCGCCTAAAATGAAATCACGTAGGAAATAAATTACTTTTATCTTATACAAGTTTATATTGTTCGAGTTAAATAATGGAGGTTGTCTAATACATCTTGGCACCCTAATTCATCGCTTTCATTGCCCGTTGCAGTATAAGCCTGGCAAAGGCAAACAGCTCTAAGAATCGCTTGCTGCATATCAATTTTGGGTTATACGTGACTGAAACAATGTATGTCAGGATCGTGGATTGTGGCAATCCGTATTCTCTGCCTACCCCTCTTGGAAGTAAGCGTGAGTTTATCTATGTACGTCTTTATATGTGACTGATAAAACTGTTCTTTCGTCCTTTCTTTCTTCTAAATAGTTATAAATAGATCACTCTAAATGGTATTTTAACATAATGGACTATGTCATCATGGTGACGGAGTAAGAATGCAATTCACCATCCCTTTCCTACCCATGGGTATCGTAAAAGATGACCAAGGGATATAATATGCAAATAACATTTAAGTACCTTTTTTTCTCTCGCCATGTATTAATCGCCATCTTCTTGGCTTCATTCCGCCGCCTTACAATCTCTTGCAAACAGGGCTGTAAGCTGAGCTCTTATGTATGCGCTTTACGCCAAAAGATCACAGATAGTACTTCGGCCTCTAAGTCTAATGGAAGAGATCCAGCGCGAGAAAAGGCCACCTCATGCTGCCATCCTCATACGAAAGCGTGCAGTAACCTCTGCTTACCCTTACAGCCTTAATTCTTTGGGCTTGTGCTGAGTCTAGATGTAATTTGTGCCCGTTAATTATATGTTTGTAAAGTCACCCACAACACAGTGGTAGGACCCCTAGTGGTAGGACCACACTGTCGACAGTTATCTGTCTACAGCCGCGGGCCGGTCCGTCCGGGGTAGTACCACACTGAGCAGAAAATCGATGTCTGAGTAGTAGCAATTTGTTACTGCGCTTCGTTCGGTGAGCGAGAGAGCCGGAAGCCCACTTTCTGAGGGTATTTGCGTGTGGAGGGTTATGGTACCTTTGGTATCACCGAGCTTCAATGGCACGCATTCACACTCCCTTCACTTTCTTCGCGGTAGGCAGCGGCCTTGTTAAGGTCCATGAGCGGCAGCAACACTTACCATCAGGTGTACTGTTTGCTCATTTGCCACAGGCGGCAATAAAAATAAAAAAAAAACAAGTATTATTTCTTTTAATCCAGAGTGTTGTCTTTTAAATAAATCTCTACTCCTCCACAACTTTAAAACTTTACCTACTATATCACGCTCTTTAGACGGGTTGGTATAAGGTTTTATTTAGACATTTCCTCCTCTTAGTTATCTTTTACTACACCCGCAGACAAGTAAGGGGGGTTATGAATTGTATACCCACTACATAGAATGTAACAATAGTTATTATAAAATAAAAGATATAAAAGCTCGTATGGAAATATTATTCAGTGCCTGACTGGTTTTAATAACCACATGGTTTTATGCGTTAATTCATTTTTACGATACTATTTTATTAAGGCGTTATGTCTGTATAGTGAAAACATAATAATACAATTAAACATAGAAATATCGTATTGGTTAATAGAATAGAATAAGTTTATTGTGGCAAAAGAACACTAGCCACCGTCATCACAGCTGATATACGTTCCACTGTTGGGCTCGAGTCTCCACAATGAGATGGAAATTGACCTACCTATACTACGCTGGACAGACGAGTTGGTATAAGATTTCACTTTAAGTTTTTCTTCTCTTGCATAAATGTTATATGTATATTTAATTCCTTAGTCGTCTTTTACGACAACCACGGACAAAACAGCGGGTGGTGAATTGTATTCTGACTGCGTCACCGCACAGTTGGTAAGCAATAACACATAGCTACATCAGCATACTGCAATAGCGACCCGAGGGGGGGACGTCGGTCGATGGGAGGGTACCCCAAATAGGGGGTATTCCGTCGGGCCGACCACTAATGACAAGTAACTCTGCTCCAGAGGTCGGCCCAACGACGAAGGCGACGTGCATCGTTCGTGCGTACGCCCCTCTGTCGCCCCGGACGGAGTGGTGCGAGGAGCGCGCCGACCGCAACCCAAACCCAAAAGAAAAAAAAAAACTGCAATATCTTATATTAACATAGACAATAAAACATCATCATCATCGTCGTCATCATCATCACAGCTCATATCGTCGCATTGTTGGGCTCCAGCCTCCTCCACAATAAGAAGGATATTAACCTACTATACCACAGTAGTCAGGCGGCTTCGTATAGGGTTTTATTTCAAGTTCTCCTTTTCTTGCACAGTTATATATGTATGATGTATCCCTTAGTCATCTTTTATGACACCCACGGGCAAGAAAGAGGGTGATGAATTGTATTCTTACTCCATCACCACACGGAAAAGCTAAGATATATTCTTACATGTGTTACTAATCTTTGGAAATAAAGGGTGTCTTTACTTTCAGATGTGGATTATAATATTCGACCGGACAATCACTAGGAGATACGGCAGTAGCATTATCTTAGGACCACCCCATGGTACGAGGCATATTGAATATCTACACATATATCGAACAGTTCGAATACTTGATGAAATTTACTCTTTTTATGGTAGGCCGACCACTGGTACCAATTCCTTAACATCAGTGGCCGACTCCGTGGATTACTGATGAAGATTACCCGCCGACTTAACCTGTCCAATACCAAAACTCCATAAACTTTCAACTCCAGCTATACAATCGCATCCAATATCTAAATAACTGTGAATCTCCGAACGATATGAAAAACAGGTATGTGGAAACTGTCCACTCGGTTAGATCAAAATTTTTCAAAGCTCTGATAGACCTAAAAATTTTCAGATCAGATTCTCAAGCTCAAGGTGCGGAGAAAGAAAATGATGGCGCAATCGTCAGTGGATCGGTCCGAATATAGAAAACTAAAGAGGCAGATAACATACAACATACCTTAGTGAAAATACAGGTCTACGACCAGTGTGTTTGTGTTACCAGTGATGATTTACGGCAACGTGGTCCCTAAATGTTCAACCATTGGAGAAGAAAGGTTTTCGAGTGGCGACCACGTATCAGACGACGCAGTGAGGGACCTTATGAAATTTGCTGGGCGTCATTGGATGCAAACGGCGCAGGACCACACTTTGTGGCGAAACATGAGGGAGGCCTACATCTAGCAGTGGACCGTCTGAATGATGATGATGATGATGAAAGAAACAGATCTCCAGATTTGTGCAACATGATATTCGGCGATTTAATAAGTTCCGTTTTAAAGAAGCGATAGAGCGGCACTGTTCTAAACTATTCGCAAAAGATCTGTCTATTGGGCAGAACCAAATTACTAAGATGAAGAC
Organism: Lymantria dispar; assembly: GCA_032191425.1. Classification (NCBI taxonomy): domain Eukaryota; kingdom Metazoa; phylum Arthropoda; class Insecta; order Lepidoptera; family Erebidae; genus Lymantria; species Lymantria dispar. The sequence continues at coordinate 2,682,566 of CM063451.1, read as the reverse complement.
TGATGACGGTCAACTAGCAGCTCAATAAATTAATTAAATAAAAAATTAAACTATAATTCTGCAATTTATCATTTAATTTCTCTTGTATAATTCATTTCATAACCATAATGAGCTCTATACAAGCAATAAATTATGTAACGTTTTGTTCAATGTTGTTATTCTGAGTTAATTATTTTTTAATTAACGAGCAGAACGCATAATGCATTTTGTTTTGTTAACTTTGTATTTTCACTAGTTTCGTTGGATATTTAATATATTTATATCATACTAGCCGCCCGCCCCGGCTTCGCACGGGTTAGGTTATTAAAAAGATATTAGGTTAAAAAAAAGAAGACAAGCCCACTGAGTTTCTTGCCGGATCTTCTCAGTGCGATCGCGTTCCGATCCGGTAGTAGTGTAAGGTAAAATGTAAACAGTGACCATATGTAAGTGCCCCGCGGGGTTTATGCATAATAAAGTATTTGAATTTGAATTTGAAAAACAAACATTTCAAAAGTTATAAATTTTTACACACACGCTCCTATACATACTGTCCACTCCCATACATATTGTTTTTGCGTTGGGTTATTAAAAAAGAGTAAATTTATGAAGAAAATTCGAATCTATACCAATAAATAAAATTGGAGTGTCTGTTTGTAATGTCAAAATAATAGGCTTTTTTCATGCTCACACGGTTATTTGCACGACACCTATGCCTAAAATAACAATTAAAAAATTTTTGTCTGTCTGTCTGTCTGTTTGTTCCGGGTAATCTTCAAAACGGCTGGACCGATTTCAAAAATTCTTTCACCAATGGAAAGCTTAATATCAGGGCGTAAACTAGGCTATATTTTATCCTGGTATTCCCACGGGAACGGGCACTACGCGGGTAAAACGACTATAACCTATAACCGAAGCGAAGCGAGGGCGGGTTGCTAGTATTAAATATTATTAATATTATTTTTTTGTATATTTTTTTGTTTCTTTTTTTTCTTAATATTTTATTTTTAATGTTTGTAAAAAGGCCATATTTACTTTTTCGGCTCTTAAAAATCAATTTATTGAGTCAGAGCTTTCCTGTAAACGATATTCGATGTTAATTTATTTTGTGGCAGCAAACTAAATTGATTTACAGGGCCTCCGACCCGCGATAGACCAATATACAGTTGACCATGAGTAAACAATCTTTTCGTAGGCCAACCCCTACTAAATCAAAAGTTTGGCCTTGGGAAATGTTGATAGTTAGGGCGAAAGAGTTTTCACCGGAAATTGAAGCCGTTTAAATGGGATTGGCACATCAGTTGGGATCATCGGAATCCTCAGTATATGAGCTAGTTGACCAGCTGCTGGGCCTGTGATAATGGTTACTACAATTAAATTGTCCTTAAATTCCTTCAGAAAGCCGCTGCGATCAATCGATAATCGATTCTCGCGGACGTGCTTATGAGGTTGTCAAATTTTCTTTAGGAAGCTGCTGCGAACGTTCGAAATTTGACCCTCGCGCGCATACTTGAGAAGTCCTCAAATTTTGTTTCGCAAGCTTCTGCAAGCGCTCAATACTCGACTCTCTGGCACGCGATTTCAAAGCGTATTCTCATTGACTTGCAAGACGATCTTCAGTTTCTGATGAAGATCCTCCATCACGGCGTCTTCGTGATACTCTCGCCTGAGAACTATTTCTAGGAAGTTGAGATCTAGATCTTCTGGACATTATAAAACGAAAAAAAAATAAACTGCCGTTGTACTAAATTATGTGCTTAATAGCTACAAAAATGTAATTGAAAAATTATAAGAACTACTGAATCGATAAGCTGTTTGGATAGTTAAAAGTTACAATATATTATTTACTGAAAAATTGAAAAAAAATGTATTTAGTTCTGAAAAGAACTGTTATTTAGTTTTGAAAAGAACTGATATTTAGTTCTGAAAAGAACTTTGTTTAGTTTTAAAAAATAACTTTTTGGTGGGTTTAATTACCTGCTAAACAAATTTAAAGCATATATTGAAAATATATGATAAAATTTTAGGCGAAGTTTTCCGACGGAACCGATGGCAACCGCTAGGGACAATCAAAACTTAGACTAAAAAGTGAAAACGGATTCCGCACACGACCGCTGCATAGGGAGCCGACCGCGCGAGTGTGCCGCGCGGCATTTTATTTATTTTTTTTTTGGGGTCGGCTACCATCGGCGCCCCCATAGCCCGGCTCCTTCAGGAGCGACAGAGGGGCGTAAGCACGCACACCCGCAACCCACTCGTGACACGTCGCCTTCGTCGTTGGGCCGACCACCAGTGCAGGGTGACTTGTCGTCAGTGGTTGGCCTGACGGAATATCCCTAAAGAATACTCTTTCCTCGACCGACGTCAACCCAACGCGACATTTTCCAAACCACACCCTGGTTTACATTATTGGAGTTTTAGTATGGGTCCCTAACTTTTTTAAAAATTTAATATAGGCTATGTTCACCGAGTATAGCGTAGCTTCCCAACAGTGAAAGAATTTTTCAAATCAGTCAAATAGTTTCGGAGCCTATTCATTTCAAACAAAGAAACAAACAATCAAGTCTTTCCTCTTTGTCTGGGGCCACGGCAGTGCCCCCGCCAATTCGAGCAAAAAAAAAAAAGTCGGGCAAAACGCAACACTGCCGTAACATACTTTTCTCGGAGCCATTCAGGCCATTTTCGACCCCCTATAACTTCGTTGTTAATAAAGCTAGAAACCTGAATTTTTAGTAACCTATCAGGCATTGTATACATATTGTCTATTTCAAATTTCGTTCAATTTGAATTAATAATTTAAGAATTATAACTAGTCAAAATTTCGTAATTTTGTCACTCACTGACTGACTGACCGATCATCAATATTAAAGTGGCACTTCTAGCAGACCTAGAAGCTTTAAATTTAGAATACAATTAGTGTTTACATAGTGTACAAATAAAGGAAAAATTATGAAACATTATAATTTTCATCCAGTTTCCGAGATACATTAACTGCATAAATAATTTTGTAAACTCATATAAATATATAGGATTACAAAGTTACATTTGCAGTTAATAAAATGTAACTTAGTAAAAAATAAGAATACATTTGTCGCCAACATTGTTTCTCTATGGGAATCGTAACAACCGGCTTAAGACTGCGCAGATGACGTAGTGGTTAAGGTACCAACGTACCGTGCTAGTATCGCGGGTTTGAATCCCATACAAGACAACAGCTTGTACGATCCACAAATTGTTGTTCTGAGTCTGAATGTAATTTATGTCGGTTAATTATATGTTCTTTCCGTGTGGTGACGAATTGAGAATGCAATTCACCACTCTCTATCTTGCCCGTGGATATCGTATAAGACGACTATGGGATATAATATGCACATACCATCTGTGCAAGAGAAGGAAAACTCGAAATGAAACCCTAAGTCAACATGTCTGACCAGCATGGTATAGTGGGTTAAATTCCCTTCCATTGTGGAGGAGGCCCGAGCCCAACAGTGGGAGATATGAGGGCTGCGATGATGATGCGATGTTGAATTATATGTTTGTAAAGTCCCCCACAAAATAAGGATTATTATTCCCTTAGTGCAAGGCGTTGTTATTTAAAAAAAAGATTCAACAGGAAGGAGAGTGGGCAGCAGCTCTCGCCGGGGAAGTGTGTGATATCTCACTGCGAAACCAACCCGCCTACCAAACGTGGCGACTACGTCATTATTCCTCATAAGGTGAAGAAAAATGAGCTCGAGTCATGGCAACTCTGTTACCCTTGAGCGTCGTTGGATGCAGGTGCCACAGTACGGCACTTTATGGTGAAGCATGAGGGGGGTTTATGTTCTACAGTGGACGGCGATAGGCTGAATGATGATTGGCATAATAGGTGTACGCAAATACCTAGATATAATTATGTTTAAAGATAACTTGTAAAATGGTCAATCAACTTAATGAAAAAGCAAGAGTGGTACGTGTCTTATGAAATTGTACCAAAATCTCCCAAAGTATTAAGGAAACTAAATTGTTTCAAATTTATCTGAAAGAAAGAACGCCATCATTAGGTTCGATTGCCATCAAAGCGGGAGGAGACTAGAGGAGATGTGTTTCGATAAATCAATCAAATTTCTTTACTACCACATCTCTTCGCTTAGTTTAGGTAGAATTGACTCAAGCGGAAAGGAGAGATGTCTCATTTTTCAGAGGGTGTGCTCTAAGAAAATAATTTATTGGTTTGCCAGAAGTAGAAGGTACCGGAAAGGCAAATAAGTTGGTCTATCTACAAAAAGAAATGAGATACTATCAAAAACAAGACTTGTAAAAAAAAGCCAAGCCTCGCAACTGAGTTGTTCTACCATAAAAATTTGTGAGTTCCATGTTATACCAAGTCGGTTAACTCATTCAGTCCCTGCTTAAGGGACCTTTCTTCTTAAGTTATTACGTAAATAGCTAACCTAACAACTTCTTATAGTGACTATATCAATATTAAAGATCTTTTATGTTTTAAATAAATAGATTGACTTGGCAATCGCACTATATTTAGTACAATTTAATACAATATGTATTACTTGTGAGGTGTGTTTTCATGCAATTGCCAAGTCATTCTGTTTATTTAAAACATAAAAGATCTTTAATATTGATATAGTCACTATAAGAAGTTGTTAGGTTAGCTATTTACGTAATAACTTAAGAAGAAAGGTCCTTTAAGCAGGGACTGAATGAGTTAACCGACTTGGTATAACATAGATCTCACAAATTTTTATGGTAGAACAACTCAGTTGCGAGGCTTGGCTTTTTTTTAAAAGTCTTGTTTTTGATGGTATAATATTAATATAGATAATATCTAATTTACCTGGATGACAGAGCTTAGCTCAATATTTTTGGGGGTTGATAAAATAATGAATAAAGTTGTGGAAAAATAAAACAGTGAAAACTCCTGCTTTTTTATAGAGACGTATTCCCACTATTGTACCACACATTCCCACTATTGTAACTCCTGTAAGCCAGAATCAACAATCCAAAAACACAAAACTCTCAACTAAGGATAAAACCTTGTATTGCGAAGAACTTTAAATACATGTAATTAACAGATGCTTTTCAGATTTGGAATAGTAATTTGCAGATCACACAAGGTTATTGGTTATTGGTCCTGTGTAAGAATCGTAACCGCGACACTTAACACGGTAGGTCGATATGTTAACCGTTTGTACAGAATTTTTTTATATACAGAATGTATCAGATTATGGAGCAACTGGTCAAATAGAAGTTAGGCAATTTAAGTAAAAATATCGATTCGTTAATGAATTAGAGACATGTAAACTTTTAAATTTTTTCATCGATTTTTCGTGTGAATCTGATTGAAATGTATAAAGTGAGTGATACTAAATCTGCAACATATTCGTACTTTGTTAAATGTTCATTAGAAGTTTAATAAATCAATGATTACATTCGCATTAGCAAGAAAAGCTTCGCTTTAATATCAGCTGATCGGCCGATGACCGTTAATGGGCGCCTTGGTACCTAATTTACCATCGACGCGTTTGCGCGATTCATACCTATTTATACTGTCAACCGTTACGTGCCTACATGTATCCTATCTATACATGCCTACATAATAATTTTGTAATATTTAAGGAATAGACTCTTAGACACACATTTTTTAAATCACTGTAACTATTGTTTTATTGTTTTTTGTGTAATATACATTCTAATTCTGATCCATGATCGTTAAACTACAACATCCTCGAACAGTTGGTCCATAACTTGAGACACCTTGTACTTCACATAAAATTATATGATAGCAACTAAGAATACAACTTTATTATTCCTTATGTTGTAAAAGTCAATAAAAAACGGGGCGACTGGACTTATGCGAATTCTACTTAATGCTCTGTTATCAACTCTGAAACTACTAAAAAGCTTTAATATATTAATTTTACTCCTATTATCTGTATACTGCACTGGCTCTTTCAAAGGGAGCGCTCTGAGAAATTTCTTGACCTGGTACCACCATCGCCTTTTTAACACCTTACTATTCGATACCATAACAGAGTTCATCCATCTCACCTGGAAATATTGCAGTCCCCAACTACATTCTCCTCATTAAAGCATTCTATTCTGCCCGTGGATGCCGTAAAAGGTGACTAAAGGATGACGAAGAGGCAAGAAATATATATATATGCTATTTGATCGTTATCAGCCAGTCAATGAAAAAAAATCTCAGTATCTTTTTTAATTAGATTTCATTCCGTGTGGTGACGGAGTAAGAATACAATTCACCACTCCATCTCGTACCCGTGGGTCTTATAAAAGACGACTAAGGTATTAAAATATGCTGATAATATCTATGTTCGGTGAGGAACATAGAAATAAAAGGTGACTCGCTCGATTTGGAATAATACATTAAAATAGGCGAATAAATTACAAAATGGCGATGGCTATTCGCTTCGGGGATTGATCGGCGAGTGTTGGTGAGTGCCGTGGAGGCGTAGTGCTACTGAGCGCCCTCCCCGCGCTCTTTGCTGTCCCCGTGGTTACCGTCGACGTCATAGATGCGGCGACAATCTATACAAGAGAAGGAAAACTTGAAACAAAACCCTATACGTATAGTAGGTCAATTTCCCTTCTCTTATGGAGGAGGCTCGAGCCCAGCATTGGTACTTATGTGAGCTGACATTATGCTTATCAACAGTCTGACTGTACCCTACTATTTCTGAAGTCCATGAACGTCCTGTATCATTTACCATCAAGTGTCTTGATTGATCGTTTGCCACGACTGGCAATGAAAAAAATCATACTTATATCTTTTATTTAAAATTAATTCCTATTAAAAATAGATATATTTAAATAATATAACCGCCATTTTATTTAGAAAACTGTACATCTAGCCTGGTTTTGTAATCATATTATTTACTAGCAATCCGCCCTCGCTTTGCTTCGGTCATAGGTTATAGTTGTTTTACCCGCGTAGTTCTCGTTCCCGTGGGAATGCCGGGATAAAATATAGCCTAGTTTACGCACTGATATTATAGCTTTCCATCGGTGAAATAATATTTGAAATCGGCCCAGCCGTTTTGAAGATTACCCGGAACAAACAGACAGACAGACAAAAATTTTTTAATTGCTATTTTAGGCATAGGTGTCGTGCAAATAACCGTGTGAGCATGAAAAAAGCCAATAATTTTACATTACAAACAGACACTCCAATTATATTTATTGGTATAGAAGATACCTAAATGTACAATTATAACAGTTATCGATTTGTCCATCGATATATAGATAAATAAATTAGTTAATGAATAAAAAGAACACCAAAATATATATTTTCATATTAACCTTTAATTGACACTAACAATAAATTATTTTTAGTGAATAGTGAGCTTATAGAGCGAAAGTCAATGACCGGTCATCTAAGATGAGCGCGCGTAGTACGTACGATATAGTTTATACTAGCAACCCGCCTTCGCTTCGCTTCGGTTTTAGTCGTTTTACCCGCGTAGTTCCCGTTCCCGTGGGAATACCGGGATAAAATATAACCTAGTTTACGCCCTGATATTATAGCTTTCCATTGGTGAAAGAATTTTTGAAATCGGTCCAGCGGTTTTGAAGATTACCCGGAACAAACAGACAGACAGACAGATAGTCAAAAATTTTTAATTTGTATTTTAGGCATCGGTGTCATACAAATAACCGTGTGAGCATGAAAAAAAGTCTATTATTTTGACATTACAAACAGACACTCCAATTTTATTTATTGGTATAGATATGGTATTTCTTTCATGAAAGACGAGAATTTATTAATCATCACTCACATATATCCTATTAGTGTGCGTGCACATGCGTACTATAAGTGTGGCCTCACTTACGTAAGCCGTACGTCACATTAATGTTGGCTTACCTACGTTGTATAAGTGTGCACCCATCCATCCATCCATCCATCAGCCTACAGACGTCCACTGCTGGATATAGAAATCCCCCCCCCCCCCCCCTCACGAGAATGCCACTAGGAACGGTCCTACGCCACTTGCATCCAACAGTTCCCTGCGACTTTGAGTCCTACGCTTCGCCGTCTGATTTGTGGTCGCCAATCAAGAACCTTTCTTCCCAACGGTTGTCGGTTCTACGAGCGATGTGGCCTGCTCATTGCCATTTCAACGTGCTAATTCTGCGGGCTATGTCGGTTACATCCGTTCTTCTACGGATTGCCGTGTTCCGGATTTTATCACGCAGAGAAATACCGAGCATAGCCCTCTCTCCATAGCACGCTGAGCGACTTTGAGCTTTTTTATGAGGCCAACATTTAGTGACCACGTTTCAGTGCCGTAAGTCATCGCTGGTAACACACACTGGTTATAAACCTTTGTTTTCAAACACTGCGGAATATTAGACACCCAAATACTTCTTATTAGTGTGAGCCCTCATACGTCCTATTAGTAGGGCTTCACAAAGGTTCTATTAGTGTTGGCCCATATATATATTCTATTAGTGTGGGCCCATATATGTTCTATTGGTGGGCCCATATATGAACACATCCTATAAGTATGGGGCCACAACCGAATATGTGGTACTAGTGTTACCATACCACCCACATACGTCCTAATAGTGGGGCTTTATAAAAGTCCTATTAGTGTAGGCCCACTTATGTTCTATTAGTGTGTGCTTACGTATGTCCTATTAATGTGGGCCGATATATGAATACATCCTATTAGTATTGGGCCACGTACGAATATGTCGCAATAGTGTTAGCCCACATACGTCCTAATAGTGGGCTTTACAAATTAGTGTTGACCCACATATGTTCTATTATACTATTTCCATTTCTTTATTTTCTCGATGACAGTTCTGATTTGATAGTTGTAGTGCTGTGACCAAATAAGTAATGATATCGATCGCATATATGTTTTGAACAAAGACAAATTCAACAAAAACATTCAAATATATTTTTTCAAGCTGGGAACACTCAATGATCCACCGCCATTTTGTATTTGTTTTATACTATTTGCGCTGTAGCATGGTGCGGGTGACACATGTCAATACCAGGTGACTAGGGATGTGACGATTCGCAATTAAATTTTTATCACTAATTATACTCGTAGCATAAATAAATGTTGTTCTGTTTATTATTGTCACGAAAATTATATATAGGAAAAAATATATTCATACAAATTATTCAATTAATTTAATAGTTCAAAAATTTTAAAAAGTTTCGTAAACGCATTCAAAACAACTGGTATTTCATATTTTTTCGTGGCATATTTTTATTGATTGGGATCGTGACGTCCGTATTGATAACATAATTGAGACATCTTTAATAATATCCGTCACAGATACGGATGATGAAAGTGACAATTCCGATGTTCCTGACTCTGATATGAGTTTAGAAGAGGATTAAAATTGAATGAAAAATTGAAGTAAATATGTAATAATTGTATACTTTTTAACAATAAAAAATTGAGCACACAAATTGTTTTTTATTTATTTTTTAATCGACAATTCTTCGTAGTAGTACATCCCATCACTAAATACGTCTTTGGTGTTACGTTATACGCAAACCACTTTGATTATTTTTTCTTTCAATTTCATTTGATTTGTAGGCTAGAACATTCTAGTTGGGTTTAATTTGGAAGGTATACCTTTATTACTACAGTTATTAGTGATGTAATATATTACCGATGTGGTACAGCTGAATTAATAGATCATAATTATAAATCGCGGCAACTTTCAAGAGTGAAACGAAACTCGCCATAACTGTCACCCGCACCATGCTACAGCGCAAATACTTTAGTCTGTCACTCGCAACAAGACGGTCGTGCTATTTGGTCACTACATTTCTGTTCGCTGAGTTATTTCACATTATCCATACGTTACGTTGTGTATTTTGTGTTCCTCCATGTAGATTGCTGCCCAGCTGTCAAATATCAAAATGCCTAAAGGATCTGTTCTGAAAAGTCAAGCGAGAGAACTGGTGATCAAGGTTCGTAATTACTTTGAAGCAGAATATCAAAATGGTGGCCCGCTATTATCACTGTCGCAAGTGCGAGAGCGTGTTGCGGCCGCATTAGGAATTAGTGGACCTACTGTTTCAAAAATTACTACCGAAGCTTACGGTATAAGCAGCATCTAAGTAAATAAGCTTCGTACGCCGAAGAAGAAACGCCAACCACGTCGTGTGACATCGGTTGACAACTTCGACGCTGACGCTATTCGTCGTCATATATATGACTTTTACTTGCGCAAAGAAATTCCAACACTTAAAAAACTTGTTGTTTCTTTACGGAACGTGGTTTGTTCCATGGCCAAAAATCGTCATTAAGCTTAGTTTTGAAAGAAATTGGATTTTCTTATAAAAAATTGGACAAACGTAAAATATTGATGGAGCGTCACGACGTTGCTATAGCTCGCTGCGAATTTTTGAGCGAAGCCAAAAAGATATCAGATTGGTCAAATGTTATTTTCACTGACGAGACTTGGTTAAATGCAAACCACACAGTATCGAAGAACTGGACTGACGACACCGCCGCTTCCACTAGTTCAGTGCCAATGGGAAAAGGTGAACGCCTTATCATATGCCATGCAGGGTCTACGAAAGGATTCGTGTCAGATGCTTTACTGGCCTTTAAATCCAAGAAAACAGTGGACTACCACGAAGAAATGAACGCGGAGATTTACGAAGGATGGTTCAAAGAAATGGTGCAATCTCTGGAAGAACTGTCGATAATTATTATGGACCACGCTACATATCACTCTAGACAAATTGATAAAATGCCGACGCAGGCCAATAAAAAACAAGAGATAATTGACTGGCTCAAACGTCATGGCGAAAATGTGGATGATACTTCATTAAAAGTACAATTAGTGAATATTTTAAAATCTAAAAAAAGCCTTCCTAAAAGATATATTACCGACGAAATAGTTGCTGAATGTGGTCATTGGGTTCTTCGACTTCCGCCGTATCATTGCCAGTACAATGCAATAGAACTAATATGGGCACAAATCAAAGGACACGTCGCTCGAAACAATACCCATCCCCTTTTACGGCAAACAAGATGTTAGATTTATTAAAAAATGCATGTGCAGAAGTAACCGCCGAACACTGGGAAAAAAATGTGAGAAGAACCCAAAACATTATAGCGTCGGATTGGGCAATTCATGTGGCATTAGATAATATAGAAATACAGGAACTTATAATAAATGTTGAGGAAAGCTCATCGAGTGATAGTGCCGATTCATCAGATTTAGATTAAAATAAATAAATGAACAATCAACATAATATAATTACATCTTGTAATGAAATGTAATATTAGTTAATAAATGTGTATAAAATTATCCGGCAATAGTTTAGTTTAGTGTTACGTTTATCGATAGCTCCATCCCTATCAGTTTCTCCGACTCTGCTATGACCTTGTACGCGCGTAAGCGTCATATTTTTATTAAATAATGTATACATAATGTAAAAAAGACGCTTGTTCAAGTTTCCACAGGAGCTGTCATCGAGAAAATAAAGAAATGGAAATAGTATAGTGTGTGCTTACGTATATTATATTAATGTGGGCCCTTATATGAATACATCCTATTAATATTGGGCCACGTACGAATATGTCGCAATAGTGTTAGCCCACATATGACCTTATAGTGGGCTTCACAAAAGTCCTATTAGTGTTGACCCACATATGTTCTATTAGTGTATGCTTACGTATATTATACCCTTATATGAATACATTCTATTTGTATTTGGCCACATATGAATATGTCGTATTAGCCCCCACACGTTATCCTTTCCGATCCCAACATCAGGCGCAACAACTTGAATCTTCGCCGAGTGACAGTAGGACCTGTCGCGTAAGGAGTTTCTTCTGCACATAACCTGCTACCTCTTTCTGCGATTGGTATTACATTGGGCTATTATCATTTCGACAAATAATGCATAAATTTATTCTATAAATTTAAACTCGTACATTATTTGCCATCTAAGTTTGGTGACGTACGGTGACGGAGTAAGAATACAATTCACGACCCTCCCTTTCTTACTCGTGGGTGTCGTAAAATACGGGAAAGGGAATGTAATATGCTAATATGCAAGCGAAGGAAAACTCGAAATAAATCTCTATACCGTCAATATGTAACTCAAGCCTAGTGTGGGATAATAGGCCTATTTACAGCCCATTATAGAGGAGGGTCGAGCCCACTAGTAGGACGCTTAAGAGCTGTAATGATGATGAATACTCCATTGCCACCATGAGATGGGATGTGGTCAATTTTTTTTTTTTTTAATAAAAATCGATGTGACTTTCTCATTAAATATTACGTAAAATAAACGTTAATATAACTAGATTTTCATAAAAATTTAATTTACTGATTAACTTATGAATCAAGCATAAGGATATAACTTCTTCATCTTCATCATCCACACATCCCTGAGACCCCATCCCCACAATGGAAGTAATATTAACCTGCTAAGCCACACTGGTTAGATGAATTGACATAGGATTTTATTTCGAGCTTTCAAAAATTAGCACACTGAAGTGGCAATTGGCAGGCTATATCGCTTGGCGAACCAACAACCGCTGGGGAAGAAAAGTTCTCGAGTAGTGACCACGTATCGGACGACAAAGTGTAGGACGCCCCCAAAGGGGGACCGACGACCTGTTATAGTTGCTGGGCGTACTTGGATCCCGGCGGCAAAAGACCGCACTCTATGGTGTACATGAGAGAGGCCTACGTCCAGCAGTGGACGGTGATAGACTTAAATGATGACGATTTCAAAGATTTTCGTTTTATTTCTTCATTTAGCGCAATTATATTTTTAATGCAATTAACTGGCTCTAGTCTCTGTATACTTATTCATTTTATTTTAATAAAATAAACAAAAGATAATATACAGTTTGGCATTGTATTTTTATATTAAATTTATCTTCAAATAAAAAGATAACGTGTCAAAGATCATTGACATTATTAAATTTATAATGCTCGCAACTTAAATGATTGCGTTAGTTCTAAAAACTTTAAGTTGGGAACTGTTCGTATATTTGTGATAATAATGTGGAAGTATATTTGTATCTTATCAATTTTTGCGTTTGCAAATGTTGTGAGTAATTTATTAATAATTTTAATATAATCATTAATATTGTGGCCTTACCCTAATTTGTAATTCGTGTTGTTTGTTCCGTGATGTAGGAATTGTAGACGCATACTAGATATTTACTTATTTTACAATCATTACATTTGTTTTATCCGTGTGGTGACGGAGTAAGAATACAATTCACTACCTTTTGGCTGTGGATGTCCTAAAAGAGGATTAAGGGATAGAATATGCATATAACATCTATGCAAAAGAAGGAAAACTCGAAACAAAAGACTATTCTAATATGTCCTACCAGCATGTTATAGTAAGATCAATTACCCTCTTATTGTAGAGGAGGCTCAAGCCCAGCAGTGGGACGTATATGAGCTTTGATGATGATGATGACATATGTTTTACCTAATATTTTAAATACCTATAATATTACCACTGGTATACTATGATGATGGGATACTATAGAACTCGAAGGTAGGACGAATTCTTGATTGCCATCATTAGTAAACCCAGCAAGTTAACGCGTATTGGATTCGTCTTAACTACTTCTGTACATTTACACTGATGACGAGGATGTGATTCTGTTCTTTTTAAAGGTTTTTTGTTGCTGTCGGGGGTGGTTGAATAAAAACCTAGTCGAGGCCGCGGGTGATTGGACCGGGGAATTAGTCCGTCACCCGCTCAAAACGATGTAATGGTGTAATCATACTACTCGATTAACCCCTCACGCGCCAAACATCGCGGCGCTCTCGAGTGCCCCGCGCGCTTGGGTATATTGAAAAAAGTTCAGCGAATTTTATGATTTTACGTAAACTATTATTGTTGCTATATGACAAGGAAATATGAAATAAAATATATATTAATAGCTTTTGATTGGTTGATTTAAATAAATGTACTAAAAGTAATTGCTAATTTAAAAGTATTTTTTGGGTCAAAGTGTGTCCCAAAAGCGCTTTGAGCACATTTTTTTTTTGGGTCAAATGGTGTCCCAAGAGCGCTCTAGGGGTGAAGTGCTCCACACGTGCCAGTATAATCGTTAAATGACAATTAATTGATAATTCCCATTGAAAAGAACGAGAAAGAATAAGATAAAGATAAAGAATACATTTATCCTTTTTTTAGTTTGAGTCGGAGTTTATTCATTTTACTTATATTCATTGTACTACAACGTCCCACTTAGAAGATAGAGAGCGATAAGCACTACTGTTGACAATAGCTGTTGAAATGATTGCACAGATAGGGCAGCAGTTAAAATACCGACCTACCATTCCGGTGTCAAGGTTCGATTGCCATGCAAAATAATACTTTGCACGACTCATAAATTGTTATTCGAAATATAGAACTAGTATCTATTGATTAGATGCTATTAAATTTATTCGCAATGTAAGGATTATATCCTTAATCGAGGGTATAATTTGTATACTTCATAATATTTATTTGTATTTTGTAAAGACAACCACTGGTACTGATTTCCTTGACATACATTTCCAGCTCGGTGATTCACCTTTTCGGGTACCGTTCCTCTCTGAGGCCTTTTTTTGTGGATCGGTTACGGTCGGCGCGCTTCTCGCACCACTCCGTCCGGGCGACAGAGAGGCGTAAGCACGCACACCCGTAACGCACATGTGACACGTCGCCTTCGTCGTTGGACCGACCACCGGAGCAGGGTGACTTGACGTCAGTGGTCAGTCCGGCGGAATACCTCTTGAGGAGTACCCTCCCATCGACCGACGTCCCCCCCTTGGGGAGGACGTCGGTCTTTCCTCGCGCGGTCGGCCTCTTGGCGGGTGATGGACTAACTCCCTGGTCCAGTCACCCGCGGCCTCGGCTAGGGTGGCGCAGGCGCAAGAAATCGCGCCTGCGCCACCCTAGTCACCGGCGGTGATTCGCGTCGTCAAGGAGACGCTCCTCGCGCATGCGCTCCGCCGCCTTCTTCCGCGAGACTACTGCCTCGCAGAAGGCTGCACGCGTCCCAGTTCTTGACGCTGTCGAGCATTGCCCTGGCGATGGTCGGCAGCGTCAGGTCGGCACCGATGATTGCGACGAGTTCACGACACTACTCTGCCCAAGCGCCACAAACCTCGAGCGTATGCTGCGCCGTGACCTCGTCGCAATCGCAGTGGTGGCAGGACGGTATACTCTCCCTCCTAACGACCGTGTACAGGTATTTGGCGAAGCATCCATGCTCGCTGAGGCCTCCTGCAACGTCGCCCTCGCGCAGCCAGCCTCGCTGCTCATCAGCGGTCTCAGCTAGGATAGAGAATTAGCACGTTGAAATGTCAATAGACAATAAGTCAGTTGAGGAAGAAGATGCAACGTATTTTACGTTCCCAGATGGACCGAGAACACCGTAAAAGTTGCAATAGAATACTAAGTGTAGGACACACTGGAGCATTTTGCATTCAGCAGTCGTGCGAAGACCTGACTTTCACAGGTCCTTTATTCATTTCTGATGGATAGATGAATCAATACATATATTTTTCCAGCTGTCAACCTCCTTCGATCTTCGAGGAGCTATCAATGGCAACCGCATGGCGAGTATACCGCTAGGTATAACCCTAGGAACTGGGGAATTGGATGTGGAGGGTGTCTGTACGCGTTCCGGTATGACCTGCCAGAATTGTACGGTCGCTGTTACTTGCGTGCCTCTTCCAGTTGGATGGCTTAAGGTATGTTTACCATTATTCTACTATCACCATACTTTATAATGAAAAGAGATTTCGTTTATTTTCATTACTCTTTCTCTATGTAGTAATAATAATTAAATAAACTCATGTCCGATAGTGAAATATACGCAGAAAAATATAAGAACAGTTCTAATCTTCATTACTGATTATGTCCTCGTGTTCGTTAGTCATCTCAGCTGAAGTCAGAGGGCAAACACTTATGTTGACCATCGGGCGACCGAAGACAAGATCACAGCGCCTCTCTAAATAGTTATGGGGTCGCACGTTCTCTTTAGGTCACCTCGTATAGCTTCAGCAGTATATGACCGGATCACAACCTATAAAAAAGGTGAAATTGTATTCTTACTCTAAACAACATAGAAAGTTCCTGCTTCCTTTTGATTAATCATCATCATTTTGACTCATACATGTCCCACTGCCAGGCTCGAGCTTTCTCCCCAATAGATGAGACATTATATACCTACTATAGCACAGTCCGACGGGTTAGTATAGGGTTTTATTTCGAATTTTCCTTCTCTTGCATAGACGTTATATGCATATTATATTCCTTAGTAGTCTTTTACAAGATCCACGTGAAAAAAAATAAGTGTTGCATTTTTTTTTTTTTTACAATTTTTTTTTTATGTGGTAGGTGGTACCACACTGTTGACAGTCGTCTGTCTACAGCCATGGGCCGGTACATCCGGGGTAGTATCACACTGAACAGAACATCGATGTCCAAGTAGTAGCAATTTGTTACTGCGCTTCGTTCGGTGAGCCAAAGAGCCGAAAACCCAACTTTCTGTGGGTGTTTGTGTGTGGTGGGTTACGCATTTACACTCCCTTCACTTTCCTCCCGGTATGAAGCGGCCTTGCAAAGGTCCATGAGCAATAGCAGCACTTACCATCAGGTGTACTGTTTGCTTGTTTGCCACCGTCTGTAATAAAAAAAAAAAAAATAATCCTTGTGTTGCGGGGACATTACAATCATATAATTAACGGACACAAATGACATTGTTTATTTAATTGAATTGTATTCTTACTCCGTCACCACACGGAATAAGAATAATTTCTTTTGATTAAAATTATATTCTCTTTGTGTTATAAGAAAGATGTCTGAACGATTTTCCATGCTTACCTTAGATTTTAGCCTAATCTCTTTTATTAAATACTAGCAACCCGACCTCGTTACGCTTCGGCTTCAGTCGCCTTATCCGCGTTATTCCCGTTGAAATACCGGGAAACGATATAGCTTATATTACTCCCTGATATTATATCTTTCCATTGGTGAAAGAATTTTTGAAATCAGTTCGGTGGTTTAAGTGTGAAAGCGTAACAAACAAACAAACATCCTTACTTTCGCATTTATAATATTAGTAAGGATAAACCTTCCCACAATGACTGTTATAATCACCATCCATGGCAGATGAGTTGAAAATTGAAGATCCTTTAAAGAATGTCTCGAAAGACTACCACTGCTCGGCCTTCTGGAGCTTTTTTAGCCAATTTTTACGATACTCACAGAAAAATAGATTAAAAGAAGAAGCGAGTCAAGAAGTTTCTCTCATATGTCTTATAGAAGGCTCATATGTCTCCCACTGTTGGGCTCGAGCCTACTCCACAATAGGAGGGGAACTGACCTATTATACCACGCTGATCCGGCAGATTTGTATATTATTATATTGTGGCATATTTAATGTTATATACATATTAGATACCTTAGTCGTCTTTTACGACACCCACAAGCAAGAAGCCCTTTCTTGCTTGTGGGTGTCGTAAAAGACGACTGTATCTGTGGTGAATTGCATTTTTACTCCGTCACCACACGGATAATCAATAAGTTTAGTATCATGAAATATAATGTCTAAATTATGTACAATTTTTTCTATGTTCTAGGTATTTCTAGAAGAGTGTCAGGATGGGCATACTTGTAACGCTCACCAAGGCCGTTGCTCTGCAGAATCTGTGCCAGAATGCTCAAACACTGCTCAAGAATTTCAACATACCTGTGAACAGGTGAATTATAAATTGCATTTTCTTATATCTTATACTAGCTTCTGTTCGCGACTTCGTCCGCGTGGTATATATACTTTGGACTAACGCTAACTTTAACCTAAGACTTTTTTTACGTAGAAGGTGAAAATATTTTTTAATAATACGATTCTGTCACACATGATTTTTGCGAAAACTTAGCCGTTTACCCAGCGGAAACTATCAAAAGGAATAAATACCCCGATTTTGAAATATTCTTCATTGGTGCTCAGCTCCTGTTGGTCTTAGCGTGATAATATATAGCCTATATATAGCCTTCCTCGATAAATGGGCTATCTAACACTGAAATAATTCTTCAAATCGGACCAGTAGTGTCTGAGATTAGCGCGTTCAAACAAACAAACTCCTCAGCTTTATATATTAGTATAGATTACACTATAAGACACGCATTTCCTAAATAATATAATCCTCAATAATATGGACAACGTAGCGTAAGAGAACCCCCTACTAGGTGGACTGACGACATCATAAAAGTCGCAGGGAACCGTTGGCTGCAAGTGGCGCAGGACCGCTCCGAGTGGCATTTTCATGGGGAGTCCTATGTCCAGCAGTGGACGTCTATAGGCTGATGGATGGATGGATGGAAATAATATGAGGGAATTTAATCTACTGCAACTTGCTAGTCAGAAAGATTCATCAAGTTTATAGACATTGCACTATAATGGGAGGGAAGAGGAAAATTTACAGACGCCGTTCAGACGTTGGTATAGGGTTTTAGGCCTACTGCGCCTGAAGGCCGTGGTAGCGGAGGCCGTCACCGGCGGAGGAGTCCTGTTGGCGGTGTCCCTGGACATCGCCAACGCCTTCAACAGTCTGCCATTCAGCTGCATCAGGGAGGGGCTGAGGTATCACGGGGTGCCCATGTACCTCAGGCGGCTGGTGGCAGACTACTTGGAGGAGCGCAGCGTCCTCTACGTTGACCGAGTAGGGGACGTTGTGCGAACGCCCATGACGTGCGGTGTCCCGCAGGGGTCGGTTCTGGGTCCGACCCTGTGGAACATCGGCTACGACTGGGCGTTGAGAGGAAGCCGCCCACTCGGGCTGGGCGTAATTTGCTACGCCGACGATACACTCGTCACAGCCCGGGGTGGGACACTAGAGGAGGCGGCATGCCTGGCAACTCTCGGCACCGAGGAGATTGTCAGGCGGATCGAAGCGCTGGGGTTGAGGGTAGCCCTGGAAAAGACGGAGGCCCTTTTGTTCCATGGCCTCCGTACCGCCGGGCCTCCCGCCGGCGTTTCGATCACCGTGAAGTCGGTCACCATCAGCATCCAAGCCCACATTAAGTACTTGGGCCTGGTGCTCGACGGGCATTTTTGGTTCCGGGAGCATCTCCATCGACTTGTTCCCCGGCTTGTCGGCGCGGCGTCCGCCCTTTCGCGGCTGATGCCGAATGTGGGCGGACCCAGTGCTACGTGCCGACAGCTATACGTGGGGGTGATCCGGTCGATGGCCCTGTATGGCGCACCGGTGTGGGCGGGGTCCCTGACCGTCCGTCTTAGGGCCCTTCTGTGGCGACCACAAAGGGTCATGGCGATCAGGGCCATGCGGGGTTACCGCACGGTGGCGACGGAAGCAGCGTGCCTCCTGGCCGGAATTCCCCCGTGGGACCTGGAGGCGGAGATGCTCGCCGACATTTATCAGCGGGAGTCGGAGACGCGCGCCCGCGGCGGCATGGTCTCCATCAAAGAGATCACCGCCTGGCGGGTCGACGCAGGCCGAGAAGTCATTGCCCGTTGGGCAATCCGGCTGGAGAGTCCTCGGTACGGTGTCAGGACCGTCGAGGCCCTCCGGCCGGTGCTGATGGAGTAGTCGGAGCGGATGCACGGGGTGCTTTCCTTCCGACTGGTGCAGGTGCTGACGGGGCACGGTTGCTTCGGGAAGTACCTGCACAAGATTGTCAGGAGGGAGAGCACACCGTCCTGCCACCACTGCAGTTGCGACGAGGACACGGCGCAGCACACGCTCGAGGAGTGTGCTGCATGGAAGGGGGATCCCCGTGAACTCGTCGCAATTATCGGTGCCGACCTGGCGCTGCCGACCATTGCCAGGGAGATGCTCGTCAGCGTCAGGAACTGGGACGCGGTCGCCGCCTTCTGTGAGGCCGTAGTCACACGGAAGAAGGCGGCGGATCGTGTGCGAGTAGTGCTCCTATTCGGCGACACGTTCCGCCGCCGGCGACTCGGGTGGCGCAGGCGCGAGTATCTGCGCCTAATGCCGCCCTAGCCGAGGCCGCGGGTGATCGGACCGGGGAATTGTCCGTCACCCGCAGAGAGGCTGACCGCGCGACGGCGACCGACGTCCCAGGACGTCGAGAGGTGAGGTTACCCGAAAGGGTATTCCGTCAGGCCGACCACTGACGACAACTCACATCTGCTCCGGTGGTCGGCCCAACAACGAGGTGACGTGGGTACGGGTGGGTTATGGGCCCGCGTGCCGTCCTTTCATTTTATTTCCAGTTTTCCGTTTCTTAAATAGTTGTTATATACGCAAGATCCCTAAGTCGACTTTTACGATACTTACGTGCAAGATAATAAGTGGTGAATTGTATCCTTACTCCGTCCCCATACAAAAAGTTTAGTAAATAATTTTAAAATTCCTGCTTTCATAATAATATTTGCTTCTTTATATTAGTCGTCTTTTACGACTCCTTATTTTACTGAAGGGTTTGGCTATTAGCATTCTTTTCTTATCCTGTCATAAACTTATAAAACACTAGCTAACCAACAGACGTTGTTCTGTTCAAATAAGTGCCACCTACTGGGTCTAATTGTGAATCTAAACCATTCTCGAATCCTCTTGAACATGCACAAATTTTTTTATCAACATCGGACCAGCCGTTTAGGAGTTCAGTGACATACACAAGAAATTTATATATAAAGAAGATATGTTATAGGTTACACACAATTTATATATTTCTAAAATAAGTCTTTGGCAACATAATCCTTCTCAATTTGTAAAATAATATAATAATCTTTGTATTTATTATTTAAAATATACCGTATCAAGGAATATATCTTTGTAGCTGAGGACATTACAATTATATAATACACTAGCAACCCGCCCTCGCTTCGCTTTGGTTATAGATTAGTGGTTTTACCCGCGTAGTTCCCGTTCCCGTGGGAATACCGGGATAAAATAAAGCTATATTTCCGATGGATATAATATAAGGAGGATAAATATAAGGAGTTCATTTACAAACACACGAATAGAAGATTTATATATATAAATTTAGAAAAGTTTATACAGTCGAAACAAAGGTTACATTAAAAAAAAAAAAAAAAAAAAGCCTTTTATTTCCAGTAAAAAATAATTTTTTACACTTTCCATGTATCTATTAATTATTTGTTAGTTTAATTAGTTTAATCTATGTTAGTATTATTTCTCTTTCTTAATATATATATATATAAACTCATTTGCAAAAAAAACGGGCACCTAAGCAATGAACCATTTCAAATGTTAATATTTCTTTGTTTGATAATTATAGGTAGTTTTATCCACACAATTTGCTAAATTAATAAGAAAATAATCGTTTTCATCAGTATTTCATAAAATTTAGATACAATTTATGGGAAATAATGCTAAACCTCGCTAGTAGTGTATATTCGCTAGTAGTGCATATGCTCATGAAGTAAAAATAAAAAAGTTTTTTTGTTTGTTTTTCTTTAATAAAGTAAAAGCAGATAAATGTTTAGTATCGAGTGTGACCCCCTCTAGCTAAAATCACAGCATGAATTCGTCTGGGCATGCTAGCGAGTATATCCCGGATACTTGCTTGCGGAATACGTTCCCACTCCGCAGTAATCACATTCTTCAGCTCTCTGATGGTCTGCGGAGCCGGGTGTACTGATCTCACACGCTGTTTCAGAACGTCCCAGACATGCTCTATGGGATTGAGGTCGGGACTTCGAGCTGGCCAATCCAAACGACGAATGCCGACCTCTTGCACATACGCATTAACATCGCGGGATCGGTGGGCGCGAGCATTGTCGTCCATAAAAATCGAGTCTTCACCTAGAGCGGCCAATGCGGGTTGTGCATGAGAAATTAGAACTTCCGTTATGTATCGATGCCCAGTCAGTGAGCCGTTTTCAATGAAGACTAACTCTGTACGATCCATTGAATTTATTCCTGCCCAAAACATAACAGAGCCCCCACCATAAGGTGTGATTTCTTCGAAACATGCCTCTGCAAAGCGTTCTCCTTGTCTTCTTAGCACTCGCCGACGTCGATCTTCACCGAACAGAGATATCCTGGCTTCATCAGAGAACAAAACCCTATTCCAATCGTCTTGAGTCCATGATTCACAATTTCTAGCGAACCTAAGCCTGTGAACTCTGTGCTCACGGAGTAATTTGGGGCCGCGGGCCGGGCGGTGACTGCGTATATTGGCAGCGAGAAGCCTCCTCCTGACCGTCCATAGACTAATATGCACATTTCTTACTTCTTGGAGGTTGTTCTTAAGATCCACATACGAAGATTTGCGATTTCTCAATGCGCGACTCACAAGAAAACGATCATCCCGTGGTTGGGTACATGGTTTTCTTCCAGAACCAGGCCTTCTCTCGACGGAACCAGTCTCCTGATATCGCTGCCAGGTCCTTTGGACTGTCGAGCGACTAACATTTAGCCTCCTAGCCACGAAACATTGGCTGCAACCCTCTTCAAGCAGCGCGATAATTTTGGTAGCTTTTACCACTTTATCTACCATTTTTGATACAGCCAAACAGCATTAAATAAAGCTTTGACAGTCAAGGATATGAAATTAATCGATAAAAATTGAATAAAAGTTATGAAAGTCGATGTTAACTTCTGGAACTTCGCGCCAAAAATGTAGGATAAAAAGGGGTTTTCTGTAAAAATGAACATCAAATGAAAAATTGAATTTAGAACGTACTTTTTTAAATACCACAGCATTTTTAAAACCGGCCAGTAACGTGTACAAACGATTGAAACCTTTTTGGTATTGTATCTTTTTAAATATGAATGAAAATCAAAACCGCCCGTTTTTTTTGCAAATGAGTTTATATATATATATATATATATATATATATATGTGTGTATCCTTTGTCCCTATCTTCAGCTACTTTTGTCCAGTTTGGACCAGCTATCGCTTTGATATCATCTTCCCATCTTGTTATAGGTCTACCTTTTGTTCTTTTGCCTAGTGGTCCATTCCAGAAAGTTACTTTTTTGGTCCACCTTTGATCTGTTTGCCGGGCAACATGTCCTGCCCACTTCCATTTCAATTTTTTTGCAGAACTTAAAGCGTTTATTACTTTTGTTATTTTCCTTATTTTAGTATGTCGTATTTTGTCTAATTTCTTTATATTTAACATGCTTCTTTCGAGTCCTCTCTGACAGACGTCGAGGTTACATTATAAAACATTAAATTTTCTTAACTTTTCTAATTTTCTTATTCTTTTTTCCGCAAAGACTTTTTAAAATACTAGGAAACTTAAAAAAGAAAGATGGACGGAATCTGTAATATCGTTCTCAAGTTATATTATTGTCCTGCCCAAACAGCGCCACCTACTAGGTCTAATTGGGAATCTAAACCATCCTCGAATCCCCTTGAACACAAACAAAAAATTTTGTAAACATTGGGCTAGTCGTTTAGGAGGATTTCAGTGACATACACACGTACACAAGAAATTTATATATAAAGATTATCATCACCTTCTAACGCTCTTATTCCAATTACTTGTGGTCGACTCAATATGTACTCCTCTCTACTACATATCGTAAAAGTTCTTGGCAAAAGTTTTATGACCGATTGCCTGCCTGACGTCAACTCTCCTTGGGTCGATCGGTCATGACTTCGTCATAGCTGAGGGACAGGAATAGCGTATGGTTTTTAACTAGTAGTAGCGCTGATAAAAATTCGACGCCGAGCCCGACATACTCTATCTATCAGTGGTGGGCATGCGTAAAGATTGCATTTTCCCACGCGATAAAAGAAAAAAAAAACAAAAGGTCCATGAAAAACTCTTAGTCGTCTTATACGACGCCCACGAGTAATCTCAGAGTTGGTAGTATTCGTAGCCAGCACCACATACCACTGACGACAAGTCACCCTCCTCCGGTGGTCGGCCCAACGACGAAGGCGACGTGGGTACGGGTGTGTTATGGGCCCACGCGCTATCCTTTCGTCGCCCCGGACGGAACGGACCGCGTGTACGCTTACCAAACCATAAAAAAAAGCCAGCATCACACAAACGTATAATTATTTAATTAAGGAATCATATGTGTTTGTACAGATGGCGTAGCGGTTAAGATGCCACCTACCATGCCCAGGTCATAGATTCGATTCCCATGCAAAGCAATTTTTTGTGTGATCCGCGAATTGTTGTTCTGCGTCTGGGTTTAATTTGTATATGTTAAATTATATATTTGTAAAGACCCCCACAATACAATTATTATCAAATACATAGTTATATTAACAAATACAAACGCGATAAAATCCGTAGTTTTATTAACAAGTATTATTACCTTAGTGCAGGATGTTGTCTTTAAAAGCAAAATTAACGAAAATAATTAACAATTTTAATAAGATTATAATTTAAGACGATTAAATCTGCGTGTCTAAGTACAGAACTGGACAATGTAGTATTGTTAAATCTCGAACTTACGACTAAATTATCGCCAATAATCGTGCGCTTAATTCAGAAAAAAGTGAGATAGAATATCTTTGATTCCTCGACCTGGTTTTTGAGCACGGGTCAACGTAATCGTTGTCCATTGTCGCGTGTTGATGCGACATCTAATGTTGTCGTGACAACACCTTATCTATTGAAATATCGAGAACTATAATCGTCGCTATTAAAATAATTACGTATTCTTTTTTTTTGGGGTGGGCTGCGGTCGGCGCGCTCCTCGCACCACTCCGTCCAGGGCGACAGAGGGGCGTAAGCACGCAACACCCGCAACCTACCCGAAAATCACGTCGCCTTCGTCGTTGGGCCGACCACCGGAGCAGGGTTACTTGAGATCAGTGGTCAACCCGACGGAATACCCCCTATTGGGGTACCCTCCCATCGACCGACGTCCCCCCATCGGGGAGGACGTCGATCTTTCCTCACGCGGTCGGCCTCTCGGCGGGTGACGGACTAATCCCCGGTCACGTCACCCGCGGCCTCGGCTAGGGCGCCATGAGGCGCAGGTAGTTGCGCCTGCGCCACCCCAGTCGCCGACAGCGGATCTCCTCATCGAGGCTGCGCTCCTCGAGCAGGCGATCCGCCGCCTCCTTCCGCAAGATCATTGTCTCGCAGAAGGCTGCGACCGCGTCCCAATTCCCGACGCTGTCGACCATGGCCCTAGCGATAGCCGGCAGCGTCAGGTCTGCACCGATGATTGCGACGAGTTCACAGTGCTGCACTGCCCAAGCCACGCAGGCCTCGAGCGTATGGCGCGCCGTGTCCTCGTTGCAATCGCAGTGGTGGCAGGACGGTGTACTCTCCCTCCTAACGACCTTGTGCAGGTATTTGGCGTAGCACCCATGCCCCGTCAAAACCTGCACCAGTCGGAAGGAGAGCACCCCGTGCCACCTTTCCAACCACTGCATCAGCACCGGCTGGAAGGCCTCCACGGTTCGCATCCCGAACCGAGGCCTCTCCAGCCGGACTACCCAACGGGCAATGACGTCTCGGCGGGCGTCGACGCGCCAGGCGGTGAGATCCCTTAACGAGACCACACCGCCCCCCGCTCGCACCCCCGTCACCCGCCGATACAGTCCGGCGAGCATCTCCGCCTCCAGGTCCCACGGGGGAGTCCCGGCTAATAGGCACGCTGCCTCCGTCGCCACCGTGCGGTATCCGCGGATGGCCCTGACCGCCATGACCCTCTGTGGTCGCCACAGAAGGGCCCTAAGTCGGACGGTCATGGACCCCGCCCACACCGGTGCGCCGTACAAGGCCATCGACCGGATGACCCCCGAATTACGTGTTCTTAACCAAAATCTATTTAATTAATTTTTCCTTGCGATGACGGAGTAAGGAGACAATTCACCACCCACTCTCTTACGCGTGGATGTTGTAAGGGATATATGCAGGTAACATTTTTTTTACAATCGATGGCAGCAGTACGCCTGATGGTAAGTGTTGCTGCCGCTCATAAGCCTTTGCTAGGCCACTGCCTACCGTGAAGAAAATGAAGGAAGTGTGAATGCGTGCAATGAGGTTCTGTGAAACTAAAGGCATCACCAAAATCCACCACATGCAAACACCCTCAAAAAGTTGAGCTACCGGCTCTCTCACTCACCGAACGAGGCGCAGTAACAAATTGCTACTACTCAGACGTCGATTGCTCAGTGTGGTACTTCCCCGGCCGGTCCGTATCTACAGACAGACTGCGTGGTGACAGACAGGCTAACAGTGTGATCCTACCACGTGTGTATTCAAGAGAAGGAATACTCAATATAAAACCGTATTCCAACACGTTTGACCAGCGTATGTCAATTCCCCTTTCATTGTGAAGGAGGCCTGAGCCAAACAGCGGTACTTAATAGGCTGAGATGATAGATACAAAGGTCTTTATATCCATGTAATTTTTAATCGGGTAATATATTCGCGTGAGGAAAGACCAACGTCCTCCCCGAGGGGGGGCCTCACGGGGTCGGCCTCTCGGCGGGTGACGACTAATTCCCCGTGGTCACGTCACCCGCGGCCTCGGCTATGATATTCATGTACTAACGATGATTATTTTTACAGGTAGGAATATTTCCAGATGCCTACGATTGTAGAAAGTTTCACCTTTGCTCACCACCTGAAGGTATGCCTGATGGTAGACCAGCAGATCACAGAGAAGCGTTGTGTCCAAGGCATTACGCATATAACCCACAAACAGCCCAGTGCTCGGTAAGATCTTATCCACATTTAGACATATTTAAGTGTTTGCTGCACAAACAAGTATTTTCTGACAATTCAAATAATATTGCCTGACAATGCAAGAAATATACATGTAATTGTTCAAGTTGCCTTTCCGTGTGGTGACGAAGTAAGAATACAATTCATCACTCATCAGACACTTCATTTTGCCCGTGGATGTCGTAAAAGACGACTAAGGGATATAATATGCACATAACATCTATGCAAGAGAAGGAAAACTCAAAATGAAATCCTATACCAACATGTCTGACCAGCATGGTATAGTAGGTCAAATTCCCTCCCATTGTGTAGGAGACCCGATCCCAACAGCGGGACGCATGTGGGCTGCGATGATGTTCAAGTTTTTACTTCGGTTGGCACTCCCGCATTGCTAGTGTTTTTTTTATCTTCCTATCACTAAAATAATATATGCATCTAGCTATTTGTATTCCTGATTCGCCATGTTACCTGAGATCGCATTAGAATAGCGCTCTAATACATACTTAGTATTATAAAAAACGAAGCCTATTAACTTACTGCCAGAACTATTATCATTCTACACAGATATCTTAACATGATCGCATTATATATTTACAGTAATACCTCGACTTACGCTATCCCGTTTTACGCGATTTCAAAGATACGCGGTTTCCTGTTTGAACGCTCAGGCCTTACTTTTTTTATTCATAAAGCTTCAATTATTTTTATCTAACATTTTGACCATATTCATTAAAATTATTGTCCTCTCTGAACTAGTTACAAATATCCTTTTTTTGTACATTCGGGAGTTAATTTTGCTCATATTTAATATGAGCAAAATTAACTCCCGAATTACGCGAATTCGACTTACGCGATTATTGCTCAGTCCCATCTATCTCGTAAGTCCGGGGTATTACTGTATTTCATTGAAAACAACGATTCAAGTACAGATGGCGTAGTGGTTAAGATACCGACCTACCGTGATATAGGTTCGAAACCTACGCGAAACAAAACTTGGATGTAATTTGTGTCGGATAATTATATGTTTGTAAAGTTCCCCGCAAAACAAGGATTATTTCCTTAGTGCAGGGTGTTGGATTAAATTTAAAAAAAAATCTATTCTGCAACTTTTATAAATTTAAACAGAAATATAGCGCAATAAAACAAAATATGTTATCATCACAGCTCATGTAACTCCCACGGCTGGGCCTGAGCCTCCTCTACAATAGAGAGTAATTGATCTACTATACTACGCTAGTCAAACGTGTTAGTAGAGAGTCATATTTCGAATTTCCTTTCTCTTTCAGTAATGTAGTTTTATCTGCATATTACATCCCTGAGTTAACTTTTACGACAACCACGGGAAAGAGTAGAGGTGATGAATTGAGTTCCATCACCACACGAAAAATATAAATGTACTTATTCTATTTCATTTATAGATTCAACTACAAAACGGCCAATGCAACGAAAGAACAGTTCCTGAATGCAAAAGCATTGGTCAAAATGGTGTCCTACCTTCAAGCACTAATCACTATTACGTTTGTCTTATGAAGAACCAAGAATTGCATCCTCAAATCTTTATTTGCCCTCACGGTTGGCATTTCTGGGGCGGTTTCTGTCAACCTGAACCTGAAGTTAAGGAAAATATTGCAAAAGATGTTAAAGATGGGCTTGTGAAAGATGATCAAGATAAAAATAAAGAAGTTACTACAGAAAATAAAGACAAAAATAAAGAAGCTACTGAAAAAACCATTGAATACACTGAGAAAACAGAAGCAGAAATTACTACACCTAGAATATATGCCATAGAAAGTTTTTTCTCAACAGAAAAGCCGCCCACTTATGCGGCAGACACTTTCTTAGCTGATAGATTCGATTTATCTAATTATGAGTCAACCGATGACGTACAACCGTCTAGACAGGATGACTTTATCAATTCTTTTGAAGACGGAAATGAGTTTTGGTAATGAAAATAGAAGATATTTAACTAGTCTTAAGATAGAATAAGTATTTCAATTATAATATTATTATTTTTATCAGTAATGGCGTGGCTTTGAATCTATTAATATTGTTTTCAATGTCAAAAGAAACTTAACTTCTGGTGTTTACGCGAGTATTACACATTTTAAATAAATCTGTTTTACGGATTTTATCGCGTTTCTATTTGAACTTTGATCGCCCGACGTTTCGAACACTTTACAGCGTTCTTGGTCACGAGCGGGCAAACGCAAAGAAAATCGTTTTATTAACAATTTTATATAATTTCTAAGGTAGTGTAATATATTATAGGTTAGTACTAATATTTTGAAGTTTTCCTTAAATTTAATGAATTCCAACTCATCATAAATGCATCACTATCAAATACGATTGCGAAGTAGTATAAATATCATATTAAGTGCTCCTAATATATCTTACTATTTGATCCTCATACAAACAAAGCCGATATAGATCGAATGGTATCGTATAAACGTGTTATTACGATGACTTTTACCTTGTATCTAAGCGGACGAGCTGTTCTTTCAAAGTCGACATATTCAATTAATAACATATTCAATATTCGGCGTCATCTTGTCGTGTTAGTTCATACACGTCCCACTGCTGGGCTCGAACTTCGTCCCTAATAGGAGGGATATTGACCTACTATACCATGCTGGTCAGACATGTTGGTATAGTTTTATTTTGAGTTTTCCTTGTCTTACATAGATGTTATTTATGTATTATATCCCTTAATCGTCTTTTACGATATCCACAAGCGGTATTGGTGTTAAATTGTATTATTACTCCGCCATCACACAGAATATTTAATATGCATACAGATTCCGATAAAATATTTTAATATATTTTAAACTATTTTAAACATATATGTTTAATGATTCACTTCATATGGTAAAACTAAGAAGAAAAATTAAAATTATCACAATTTTAATTTCAGACATATCATCTATACCAATAAATAAAATTGGAGTGTCTGTTTGTAATGTCAAAATAATAGGCTTTTTTCATGCTCACACGGTTATTTGCACGACACCTATGCCTAAAATACAGATTAAAAAAATTTTGTCTGTCTGTCTGTTTGTTCCGGGTAATCTTCAAAATGGCTGCACCGATTTCAAAAATTCTTTCACCAATGGAAAGCTATAATATCAGGGCGTAAACTAGGCTATATTTTAACCCGATATTCCCACGGAAACCGGAACTACGCGGGTAAAACGACTAAAACCGAAGCGAAGCGAGGGAGGTTGCTAGTTGTTAATAATATTATACTGTGGATGTCGTAAAAGACGACTAAAGGATATCTTGTGTGAGAATTAAAACTCGAACTAAAACCCTATCCGCCTGACCCGCGTGGTATAGTAGGTCAATTACCCTCCCATTGTGGAGGAGGCTCGAGCCAAGTAGTGGGACGTAAATGAGCTGTAGTAAATAATATTATAAGCACATACGTATGTGTACCAGTATAAAACAATGGCATTTGCCTTTAATTTCGCCTATCTATGCCATTGTAAATGAAATAAAAACGAGTAATGCTATATAATCTTTTTCTTTTTACTAAGATCCTCTAAAACAATTTTTTACAACATTGTTAAGCGCAAAATTTTAAATGGAACAAACATTAAAAGACACCGCTTATCACTCGTACCTCTCTCAAGTACAGTTAGGCAAAAATCTAATTCTGTCATCGCTATTCACTGAGACAATCGCGACCGATACAGACCTTTGTAGATGTACAAAGGAAGTGTTATCGCTGCAATCTCTACTAAGCTTCGAAAAACGTGGTACAAGCTACAAGATACGGCGGAAAACTAAAACCAATTTTAAATGCGCTATAATCATTTCATCATTATCACTTTACTATACCACGCCGGTCAGATCGATTAGCATTTTTTTTGGGTGGGCTATGGTAAGCTCAGACGCGGTCTATTCCGTCCGGGGCGACAGAAGGACGGCGCGCGGGCCCATAACCTACCCGTACCCACGTCACCTTCGTTGTTGGGCTGACCACCGGAGCAGGGTGACTTATCGTCAGTGGTCGGCCCGACGAGATTGATTGGCATAGGGTTTCATTTCGAGTTTTTTTTTTCTCTTGCGTTATATTTTACAACATCCACGGGCAAGTGCTGAAATCTATTCTTACTCTGTAACCACATCATTATCATTACCGCTCATATATGCTCCACTGTTGGTCACGTGTTACACACTGGTCAGACGCATTGGTATAGGAATTTAATTTTGAGTTTTCCATCTCTTGCATCGATGCTATATGCATATTATATCCCTCAGTCGATTCTTACGACATCCATGAACAAAAAAGGGAATGGTGAATTGTATTCTTACGGCGTCACCATGCTAAAATGCATTATATTGCTATTTAATTTAGTCTAATCAGAGATGACTAAATAAGCAGCGCATATTCATAGGAGAAGAAAATAAAGGAGCAAAAGCAGTTTGTCTAACGAGTAATGACCTGAAACCAGGAGTAGAATACATAGGTTAAGAACATGCTTTATTTTGGTCGTTTGTTGTCCACTGTAAATATAGATCTCCTACATCCCCGCCATTGGACGACTATACAGCAATAAATAAAACCGGCTAAGTACGAGTCGGAATCGCGCACGTAGGGTTCCGCACCATTATCTATAAAATTGCGTTTGTTGTATGGGAACTCACTTAAATATTTGTTTTTGCCGAGGCCGCGGGTGACGTGACCGGGGATTAGTCTGTCACCCGCCGAGAGGCCGACCGCGTGAGGAAAGACCGACGTCCTCCCCGAGGGGGGGGACGTCAGTCGATGGGAGGGTACCCCAATAGGGGGTATGCCGTCGGGCCGACCACTGATGTCGAGTAACCCGGCTCCGGTGGTCGGCCCAACGACGAAGGCGACGTGGTTTTCGGGTGGGTTGCGGGAGTTGCGTGCTTAAGCCCCTCTGTCGCCCCGGACGGAGTGGTGCAGAGGCGCGACGACCGCAGCCGACCCACAAAAAAAAAATTGTTTTTAGTATTTGTTGTTATAGCGGCAATAGATATATATAATTTGTAAAATTTCAACCGTCTAGCTATTGCGGCTCTTGAGATACAGCCTGGTGACAGACAGGCGGATGGACAGACGGACGGACAGACGGACGAACAGACAGCGAAGTCTTAGTAATAGGGTCCCGCTTTTACTCTTTGGATATGGAACCCTAAAAACCCTCGATGTCTGTTAGTTTCTGGAGCAATGTGGCTTACGCAAGAAATCGACAGACTTTCAATCAATTTCAGCGTGCTCACACGATGCCAGTTACATCCAATATACAAGGGTATAACTGGCTGTCTTGTATCGGTTTCCAGATTATTTAGATTTTAACTCATAAAAAATCTCGACCATATTCCCTATCCTCTTCACAACACGCTGAATGACTTTGGACATAAAATTAATCACGTTTCTGTGTCATCATCGTAGGTTACGTTGATGACAAACGTGTACTTTCTTTAAAGAAAAAGAACTTAAGAAGAGAAAGCATAAATATTAATACCACAGTGACAAAAGTGTGGCCCATAACACACCACATTTTTTCCCCTTCGTCATTGGACAGATTACTGGTGCCTAGTCCTAGACGTCTGTGGCCAGTCTGGATCATACATGTGCACTCGTATTGAGAAATGAGTATTCTTAATCACCTCGTAGACCAAATATTAATTCAGTAATACACATAACAGCAATACTAAATGCTGTAAGCCATATAATTATTGTCTACCTGTTATGAAAATGAATTGTATAAATTATAATATATTATAATTGAACTACACAGTTGCAATATGTAATATATTATTCATGAGTTAATAAAAACTTAAATGGCAATTATATAGATCATTGTTAAACTAAGTGATATTAGTATTATTTTTTGCTGTTAGCAACGTAGAAGAAATACTAATTGCTTTGCGACGACCCAGTATGTATGTACATTTTTATAATACACTAGCTGACCCAACAGACGTTGTTCTATTCAAATAAGCGCCACCAGGGTCCAGTTGTGGATCTAAATCATTCTCGAATCCCCTTGAACATGCACAAAAAATTTCATCAACATCGGTCCAGGCGTTTAGTTGGAGTTCAGTGACATACACACGTACACAAGAAATTTATATATAAAGATATTGCAAACGCTGTTGGTAATAGTTTTACGACCGGATCATTTGAAAATGCAATTGTTGACTAGACGGATCAGATATGGTTGGCTTAGATCAATGTAAACTTCTTCATCATCGTAACCCACATACGTCCCAATGTTGGACTCGAGCCTCCTCCTCAATGGGAGAGAATTTGACCTACTATACCATGCTGGTCAGACATGTTGATATAGGGTTTAATTTCGAGTTTTCCTTCTCTTGCACAGATCTTATGTGCATATTATACTCGTATCCCTTAGGCGTCTTTTACGATATCCACGGGTAAGATAGAGAGAGGTGAATTGAATTTTTACTCCGTCACCACACGGAAAAATCAGATGCACAGATGTTATGCATAGATCTTTTATGCATATTATATCCCTTAGTCGTCTTTTACGACATCCACGTCCATCCACTCAGAAAGTTGGGCTGCCTCTCTCGTTCACCGAACAAAGTGCGTGAATTAAGTACCTAAGTATTTAACGTTAATATAAAACCACATCATTTTGTGGTATTACTAATAATATTAACCTCAAGAATATCCACAATAAATCAGTCACCATTTTTATTATAAAAACAGATTTAATGCAACATTGCTTGATACGTGATGTTCCATTGTCAATATTTTTCATGATTTACTTACATTTATACTGCTCTGTTCTTATTTGTTGCAACGTTATATATTATAGTCAAAACTCTTTCTCGAGAAATCTTAGACAAGATTTTTCAGAATCCAAGAGTTACCTAAAATTAGTACGTTAAAAAAAACAATTAAACAAACTCTTCAACTTAGCTATTGTTCTTAGCTTAACTATAAAATATATAGCTTTAATATCGCATATGTATATGCAATATCGCTACTCGCTTTCTCCCCCGCTATTAGCTTATAATTTAACCCATTTTCCTTTTTATTTAAAATGAAATTGGAGACTACATTTTCAAAGATGATTCACAAAACTCTAGAATAAATCTAGAGTTTTGCGAATCATCTTTCTATTGCATATCAAAATTAAATTACTTTCTATTATATAGGTACACCGTATAATACAATTAAGATTCGTGAACAAGTAACATCGTGCTAAGAGAAAAAGATCTCAAACTAAAAATATAAATCCCACACCATCATGTGTGAGTGTTTCAAATGTCAAGTCAAAGATTTGTTTGAGAGTAAGGCAAATATGTACTAATTATGCCTGTAAGATCCCTCCGGAAGGCAACAAAGAGAGCTGATGACCTTAAAACATCTAAACAGATATAAATTGTAATTAAGAACCACTCCGTGTAGAGACGGAGTAAAGAAACTATTCACCCGCATTGCCCGCGGATGTAGTAATAGATGATTAAAGAATATAACACGTATATCTATGAAATAAAGAGGGAAAACTCGAAATAAAGCTATACGAAGTATACCACTAACTCTGCACCGGTGGTCGGCCCAACGATGACGGCTGCGTGCTACAGAGTGGGTTGCATGGCCACGCGCCGCCCTTCTGTCGCCCTGGACGGAGCCGGGCAGCGGGTGCGCTGACCGTAGCCCACCCCCAAAATAAATACGAAGCTGTCTGACCAGCGCGATGTAGGTCAATTTCACTCCTATTGAGCAGAATGCTCTAGCCTAGCTGTGGAATGCATAAGCTATGCTGAAATTAAAAAAAAATGTATCTAAGAACCAACTCCATTACGTCAGCTTTCACGGATAAAATCACATCATAAAACTGCACAGATGGCGTGATTAAAATTGCCAGTGTCGACGGTTCCAATCCCAAGCAGGTCTAAACTTTGTTTATAATTTATGTCCGTTATTTATATGTTTGTAAAGTTCCCCGCAAACAAGGATTATTTCCTTCGAGCAGGGTATTGCATTTTTTTTTAAAAGAAAGGAACAATTTGTTCATTCGTTTAGAAGTAGTTAGTTATAGTAGGTTATATGTTTGTAAAGTCCCCCGCAAACAAGGATAATTTCTAAAATGCTGTCTTTTTTTAAAAAAAAAAAGAACACCACAATTTGTTCATTCGTTTAGGAGCTAGAACGCCAAACACAGACACATAGAGACGTCAAAATAACAGCTCCTCATTGCGCTAGAGGTTGAAATAGACGTAACTATATAAATTTGATTGTCGCTACCGCTCTTACCATGCCCCAACTAACATTTACATAGTTAACGGTAAACAAAAAGATGCACCTTTGACATTAAACTTTAGCATTGCGCTTAGTTGATACTTGAATCAAACTCGCCTACTCTTATGAAAGTACTCATACAACATGAATACATGATTGAAATAAAAAAAAACAACGTAAGACGAACGTCAATTATTTTAACATATTTTCAATTATTACATTAACCGCTATCGCTTATGGCTGAGATTAGAATTAAATTTCACGCCTATAACGACGTTATATACAGCAGTTAATTTGACATTCATCATCATCATCATTTCAGCCTATCGCCGTCCACTGCTGGACGTAGACCTTATGTTGCGCCACAAAGTGCGGTCCTGTACCGCCTGCATCCAACGACGCCCAGAAACTTTTACCAGGTCGACGGTCCTAGTGTGGGGCGTCCTACACTGCGTTGTCCAATACGTGGTGGCCACTCAAGAACCTTTCTTCCTCAGCGGTTGTCAGTTCTTCGAGCGATGTGGCCTGCCCATTGCTACTTTAGCGTGCTAATTCTTCGTGCTATGTCGGTTACATCCGTTCTTCTGCGGATTTCCGTATTTCGGATTCTATCTCGCAGAGAAATCCCGAGCATAGCCCGTTCCATAGCACGCTGAGTGACTTTGGGCCATTATAATACAATATTGACTTTATAATACAAAATTTATTAATATTTTTGGGAGATCACATAGATCTGGTACATTTTAATTACAGTTACGTATTATAATTTTTGTAATTTGATGTCGTAATATACTACAATGTAGGATAGTTGGAGCTATTATAAAAGCTACTTTAAGAGGGAAATTTAAGGAACACATTTACCCGCACTGCTGTAACCAACCTTGCGACTATCTCAACATCCTCATGTCAGTCGCGTGCAATTATGTTGCATGAAATTTTTTCATTAGTCACGATTCTGTTAATTTTTAACATGCATCGGAATTCTACTATCGTGTAATGAGCCTGGCAGTTGACGTCACTTCACCCAGCCCGTGTTAATGAAATGAGTCACGTCAACATTGATAGTGTCGTTTACTTGAGATAACAAAACCTAAATATTTGAAATGGGTGACTTCTTTCAGCAGTTTTTTTTTATTGCTATTGTTGTTGAGCAAACAGCAGACCTGATGGTAAGTGGCATTGCTTAATAATCTCTGATGTTTATGCGAGTATTATACATTGTATGTAATTAAAACCACTTTACGGCTTTACAGCATTCGCGCATACGGGCGGTCCGCCCGTGACTATGAATGCTGTAAAGTGTTCGAAACGTTAGGCAATCAAAAATCAAATGCAAACGTGATAAAAATCCGTAAAGTAGTTTTATTTACAAAGTGATGTTGCTGCTCATGAACCTTTGCTAGGCCGCTGCCTACCGTGAAGATAGTGAAGGAAGTGTGAAAGCGTAATTTTTTTTTTTTTTGTGTTTGACTTAGTTGTTATCCTCAGATGGCTGTAACAACTTTACCCCGACTGGTGGGTGAGCGCTGAGGGCTCTCAACCCGTTTAAAGTTAAGCGACCCATCCCGAGGGCACCCCCTGTGGGGTACGGACCTCGGCTCGGGCGGTCGCTGGCAAAGTGGGCACTCCCACGTTTATGATTTTAACGCGACACGTTTTCCTTCCCCGTCGGCGGGGGCGGTAACGTGGATATTTATTATTATTTGTCAAGGCCGCGCGGGCTGTGTATGCCTCAGTCTGGGCGAGCGTAATAATGTCGTCGGGTTCGTCGAGTATTAGTCGCGGTTGTTTAATCGCGGACATTTTAGAGGGGATGTAAGAAGCCGCCCTTACCACTAGTGGGTTCGGGTGTGTCGCGG
This sequence comes from Lymantria dispar, assembly GCA_032191425.1. Classification (NCBI taxonomy): domain Eukaryota; kingdom Metazoa; phylum Arthropoda; class Insecta; order Lepidoptera; family Erebidae; genus Lymantria; species Lymantria dispar. The sequence goes on along the minus strand of CM063451.1, from coordinate 2,645,850 downwards.
CAGAGTCGAAGTAGCGGCGGGAGTACTGTTTCATGAATTGCCTGATGGTCGGCAAGCCAAGATCTATGTGAAGATCCACATTGCGCATGTACCACGGTGCTCCCGTCGCTCGGCGCATGAACCTATTCTGTAATGCCTGTAGCCGATGTAGCCTGCGTGGCTTCGCTTGTGTGAACACTACACTTGCATACGTCATGATAGGACGTATACAAGCGGTGTATAATCTAACTTTATTACGGAGAGATAGCTTGTGAAAGCGTAAAATGAGGTTCGGTAAAAATACAGGCCACATACGCGAACACCCTCAGAAAGTTGGGCGTCCGGCTCTCCCGTTCACCGTACGAAATGCAGTAACAAATTTCTACAACCCACACGTCAATTTACTGCAAGAGTGTAGTACCTACTACCCCGGACGGATAGACCCACAGTTGCAGACAGATGACTGTCGACCTTGTCCTCGGACCACTATCAATCGGAGACTTTAAAACGTCACATTATTTGAATCGCTACTAATGAATCATCAATTCTACTCAAAGATTTTCCGTATGGTGACGGAGTAAGAATTCAATTCACCACTCTCTATCTTACCCGTGGATATCGTAAAAGACACCTAAGGGATACGAGTATATGAGGAGATCCGCCACCGGCGACTGGGGCGGCGCAGGCGCAACTATCTGCGCCTCATGCCGCCCTAGCCGAGGCCGCGGGTGACGTGACCGGGGATTAGTCCGTCACCCGCCGAGAGGCCGACCGCGTGAGGAAAGACCGACGTCCTCCCCGAGGGGGGGACGTCGGTCGATGGGAGGGTACCCCAATTAGGGGTATTCCGTCGGGCCGACCACTGACGACAAGTTAACGCTGCTCCAGTGATCGGCCCAACGACGAAGGCGACGTGGTTTTTGGGTGGGTCGCGGGAGTTGCGTACTTAAGCCCCTCTGTCGCCCCGGACGGAGTGGTGTGGAGGCGCGCCGACCGCGACCCACCCACAAAAAAAAAAAAAAAAAAGGGATACGAGTATAATATGCACATAAGATCTGTACAAAAGCAGGAAAACTCAAAATGAAACCCTATACCAACATGTATGACCAGCATGGTATAGTAGGTCAAAGTCCCTTCTATTGTGAAGGAGGCCCGAACCCAACAGTTGGACGTATGCTAGGACGACGACTAGAAGTTATTAATGATGAGAAATAATTAAATAATCTAAGAATATATTTCTGAACTAGCAACCCGCCCTCGCTTCGCTTCAGTTATAGGTTATAGTCGTTTTACCCGCGTAGTTCCCGTTCCCGTGGGAATACCGGGATATAAAATATAGCCTAGTTTACGCCCTGATATTATAGCTTCCCATTGGTGAAAGAATTTTTGAAATCAGTCCAGCCCCTTTGAAGATTACCCGGAACAAATAGACAGACAGACAGACAGACCGACAGACAGATAGACAAAATTTTTTTAATTTTAGGCATAGGTGTCGTGCAAATAACCGTGTGAGCATGAAAAAAGCCTATTATTTTGACATTACAAACAGACACTCCAATTTTATTTATTGGTATAGATAAGTCATAAATCGTAACTTGTAATGTTTTATGTCAATAGTTTTACATACAAGTCTATTAGTGAAGTTGTACGATCAATAGTTTGCTTTATGAGTATAATTGGGATAGTTTCATGAATTCATAGTTAGTAGTTATTCCTAGTTTTGTGATTCGCTTTTTACGACAAACACGTTAATAAGGCATCCCTAATAATCTCTTAGTAATCTTTTTTTATGTTCTTTTTTCCGTGTGAGGACGGAGTAAGAATACAATTCACCACTCCCTATCTTGCCCGTGGATATCGTAAAAGACGACTAAGATATAATATGCATAAAAGATCTGTGCAAGAGAAGGTAAACTCTAAATGAAATCCTATTCCAACAACGACAATTTGATATAGTAGGTCGAATTCCCTTCCATTGTGGAGGAGGCCGGACCACAAATATAATCTCTGTGTTCTCTACCGACTTTATCACGGAGAGTGCTCCGAGGAACTGTTTGACTTGGTACCACCGTCACCGTTACCGCTCTAGAATGAACTACCTGCTGCTGTGTTTCCCGAGCGCTATGACATGTCCTTCTTGAAACGAGGTTTAAGAAGAGCATTTACCTCACGGTAGGCAACAGCCTGACTATGCCCCTGGTATTGCAAAGGTCCATGTGCGGCAGTATCACTTACCATCAGGTGTGCTGTCTGCTCGCTTGCCACCATCGGCAATAAAAAAAAATAATAATATGCAGGTAACATCTATCCAAGAGAAGGAAAACTGGAAATAAAACTGTATACCAATACGTCTGACTAACGTGATACAGTAGTGGGAAATATAGGAGCTGTGATGATGATGATGACGAATCATTATCACTCTCATCTTTTTTATGACCAAGTATAGAGTGACAAAACTTTTATAACCAACTATCAAAAGATTATCATAATAATTTTTTTTCCTAAGATAATTCACAGTTCTTTCTTTTTTGTTGATTTCTTAAGATTAAGTAAGGACTATAAACAGAAAACATCGCTTTAACAAATGAAAACTACAATGACAACCCTACATCAACTCTTGAAATCCACCAATATAGTTTGTTAAGCTAAAGCTGGAAATTAGGACGTTTCTTTTTGTTTGGGTGAGCTATGATCCGCGCATACGCCGTCCGTTCAGTCCGGGGTGACGAAAGAGTGGCGCGGCCCCATAACCCACCGTGTTCCTTCCCCTTCGTCATTGGGCAGACTACTGATACCAAGGTCCTTATCGTCCGCGGCCAGCCTGGCTGGGTACCCTCTCGCGTACCTTCCATTTCTCCAACGCCCCTCTCTGGACGTGGCTCGCCCTCGCGCGGTCAGCCTCTCTGCATGTGATGGACTAATCCTCGGTCCAGCCACCCACGGCTTAGGTAGCACCAGGCGCAAATTGGGACGTCTAAGGGTTGGAAATAATCATGGTCACATTTGCAGGTATCTCATTGATATTCACTTCATTATTTAAGTTCGTCACTTGCGTTTAAATTCAAAACCTTTGCGCCGTAATTTTATTCTTCCCAATAACATATTTTTTTTTTTTTTTTTTTTTTTTTTTTTTTTTTTTTTTTTTTTATGGGTGGGCTATGGTATGCGCACGCGTGGTCCAATCCATCCGGGGCGATGAAAGGGCGGCGCGCGGGCCCGTAACCCACCCGTACCCACGTCACCTCGTTGTTGGGCCGACCACCGGAGCAGATGTGACTTGTCGTCAGTGGTCGGCCCGACGGAATACCCTTTCGGGTAACGTCACCTCTCGACGTCCTGGGACGTCGGTCGCCGTCGCGCGGTCAGCCTCTCTGCGGGTGACGGACAATTCCCCGGTCCGATCACCCGCGGCCTCGGCTAGGGCGGCATTAGGCGCAGATACTCGCGCCTACGCCGCCCGAGTCGCCGGCGGCGGAACGTGTCGCCGAATAGGAGCTCTACTCGCACACGATCCGCCGCCTCCTTCCGTGAGATTACGGCCTCACAGAAGGCGGCGACCGCGTCCCAGTTCCTGACGCTGTCGAGCATCTCCCTGGCGATGGTCGGCAGCGTCAGGTCGGCACCGATAATCGCGACGAGTTCACGGCGCTCCCCCTCCCACGCAGCACACACCTCGAGCGTGTGCTGCGCCGTGTCCTCGTCGCAATTGCAGTGGTGGCAGGACGGTGTGCTCTCCCTCCTGACAATCTTGTGCAGGTACTTCGCGAAGCAACCGTGCCCCGTAAGCACCTGCACCAGTCGGAAGGAAAGCACCCCGTGCGTCCGCTCCAACCACTCCATCAGCACCGGCCGGAAGGCCTCGACGGTCCTGACACCGTACCGAGGACTCTCCAGCCGGACTGCCCAACGGGCAATTACTTCCCGGCGGGCGTCGACCCGCCAGGCGGTGACCTCTTTGATGGAGACAATACCGCCGCGGGCGCGCGTCTCCGATGCCCGCCGATAAATGTCGGCGAGCATCTCCGCCTCCAGGTCCCACGGGGGGGTTCCGGCCAGGAGGCACGCTGCCTCCGTCGCCACCGTGCGGTAACCACGTATGGCCCTGATCGCCATGACCCTCTGTGGTCGCCTCAAGAGGGTCCTCAGCCGGACGGTCAGGGACCCCGCCCACACCGGTGCGCCGTACAGGGCCATCGACCGGATCACCCCCACGTACAGCTGTCGGCACGTAGCGCTGGGTCCGCCCACGTTCGGCATCAGCCGCGAAAGGGCGGACGCCGCGCCGACAAGCCGGGGAACAAGTCGATGGAGATGCTCCCGGAACCAAAAATGCCCGTCGAGCACCAGGCCCAAGTACTTCATGTGGGCCTGGATGCTGATGGTAACCGACTTCACGGTGATCGAAGCGCCGGCGGGTGGCCCGGCGGTACGGAGGCCATGGAACAAAAGGGCCTCCGTCTTTTCCAGGGCCACCCTCAACCCCAACGCTTCGATCCGCCTGACAATCTCCTCGGTGCCGAGAGTTGCCAGGCGTGCCGCCTCCTCTAGCGTCCCACCCCGGGCTGTGACGAGTGTATCGTCGGCGTAGCAAATTACGCCCAGCCCGGGTGGGAGGCTTCCTCTCAACGCCCAGTCGTAGCCGATGTTCCACAGCGTCGGACCCAGAACCGACCCCTGTGGGACACCGCACGTCATGGGCGTTCGCACAACGTCCCCTACTCGGTTAACGTAGAGGACGCTGCGCCCCTCCAAGTAGTCCGCCACCAGCTGCCTGAGGTACACAGGCACCCCGTGATACCTCAGCCCCTCCCTGATGCAGCTGAATGGCAGACTGTTGAAGGCATTGGCGATGTCCAGGGACACCGCCAACAGGACTCCTCCGCCGGTGACGGCCTCCGTCACCACGGCCTTCAGGCGCAGCAGGGCCGCGATTGTCGAACGCCCTCTCCGAAAACCAAACTGGGCGTCCGACAGATCGGGCCCGACCCTGACGAGGTGCCGCTCGATGCGGGCAGCCAACACCCTCTCCAGCAGCTTGCCCGCATCATCGAGCAGCACAATGGGCCTGTAGGCCGAAGCCGGCTCGGGAGACCGTCCCGGCTTCGGCAGGAGAACCAGCCTCCCCTCTTTCCAGCACCCGGGGAACTGCCCGGACGCCAATAACATATAGCAGCTATTATTGTGTAAATAAATCTATTTAGATAGTCTAAGCTTGGTGCCAATTTTGTATCATCATTAGCTTGCTCTCATCCCACGCTAAGTAGGATCGCCACAACATGTTCTTACCTTCCATAGTCTCCTGCTAGCATTCATATCTGCACTCATTGCTTTCATACGCATATCCTTATTCACACAACACATCCATCTCTCTTTGGGTCTCCCACGCTTCTAACGTCCATTATCCTGGTAAATATTATACCCATAAAAGCGTTAGTAAGGCAAAGTAACGATAAAATAGTGATCCATCTATCCATTCATCAGCCTACAGACGTCCACTGCTGGACGTAGGCCTCCCCACGAGAATGCCAGTCGGAACGGTCCTGCGCCACTTGCATCCAACGGTTCTCTGCGATTTTGAGAATGTCGTCAGTCCACCTAGTGGAGGGATCCTCCCACGCTGCGTCGTCCGATTCGTGGTCGCCACTCATGAACCTTTCTTCCCCAACGGTTGTCGGTTCGACGAGCGATGTGGCCTACCCATTGCCATTTCAACGCGCTAATTCTGCGGGCTATGTCGATTACACCCGTTTTTCTACGGATTTCCGTGTTACGGATTTCCGTGTTACGGATTTTATCACGTAGAGAAATACCGAGCATAGCAAGTTGAACGACTTTGAGCTTTTTTAAAAGGCTGACATTTAGAGACCACGTTTCAGTGCCGTAAGTCATCGCTGGTAACACAGACCTTTGTTTTCAGACATTGTGGAATATTGGACGAGAAAAAATAGTGATGCTGAAAAAATATCGATATAATTGTCCGCTTCAATGGGAGATCTATACTCAAGACTAAACTTTAATAGATGTATAGAAGTGGCTAATTATAAAAGTCAGACCGAAACCACTTTAGCTGTATGAATAATATGTTATTCACGAAGAAATTATGGTCTTTTAAATATACGTTTCTTGGATCAGATTATATCCACAACATGTTGCTGATAAAGACGCTACCGCCTATGAAATCGCTGTATTACCGTGACATGTGCCGTTCAGCACTTGTGCAGGGCTAACGGTGTACAAAAAACGAGCACCTCTGACATTAGACACTAGAATTGCATCACAGTTCGCCGTGGGAAGCTTACCTATAGACGCATACGCTGCTAGATGCTACATTATGTAGAGAAGGATTCTATTTTTTTAAATAGGTCAATATTTTTTTTAAAATTTAATATTTTTATCCTTACTAATATTATAAATGTAACATTATATTTGTTTGTTACGCTTCGAATCGATTTCAAAAATTCTTTCACCAATGGAAAGCTATAATCAGGGAGTACCATAGGCTATATTTTATCCCGGAATCCCCACGGGAATGGGAACTACACGGATAAAGCGACTGAAACGAAGCGTAGCGAGGACGGGTTGCTAGTTCTTCTATAAGCTTATCAACGCTTTCAGACATCAGTTTCCCTCCCATTGTGGAGTAGGCTCGTGCGCAGCAGTGCGAGCTGTGATGATGATGACGATGAGCAGTTCTTATGTATCATAATTATCATTTCAGCTCATACACGTCCCAAAGTTAGGCTCGAGCCTCCTCCATAAAAAGAGGTAAATTGACCTACTATTGGTATAGTAGTTGTCGTTGGTCAGAGATATTGGTATAGGGTTTCATTTCAAGCTTTCCTTCTCTTGCATAGATGTTATATGCATATTTAATCCTTTAGCCGTCTTTTACGACAGCCACGGGCAAAATAGGGAGTAGTGAATTATGTAAGTAGACATATTCATGTATTGTGGGGGCTTAGATCAGTATTAGTGACAACTCCTTACTTTCCCCCAGAAGTAATAAAAACCGGTTGAACGATCACCATAATAACGGGTAGCAGCTTTCTGCTCTTAAACAGTAAATGTGTCTGTCAATCTGCCTATGAAGCACCATCAACATCCTGCTCGTATCCCAATTACTTGGGGTCGGCTCACGCTGCAAAAGTGTGACAATAGTTTTACTCGTGTGATCAGTTGCCGATCATCTGGCATCGGAGTTTTTAATCGGCTTTTATGACACTCAAGAGCAATGTAAGTTTTCGTAGCCGCAACATAGAAAATAATGAAATGGGAAATAGCAATAACTGCGGTTGTGAATCCACCTACGAACTGTGCTGATTAGACCTTTATCTCCTCTTAGGAAGGTCTATTTCAAACGAGGGTATTAGTAGATTGATGGATAAAATTAAGATTATAATGAATTACCAATAATATGGTTCTTAGAATAATAACGTATGGAAGGTAAATCCGCGCACAAAAATGAAGCATTTAAATTAGAGCCTAATGAAGCTTACGCCGGACCGTTCCGTAGTGTACAAGCACGTACGCATGCAACTCTTAAAAAATAAATAGGTAATTATGACGGTTTGTGCATTCAAATGGACACCATTTGAATTTGACAACACATTTGAAAAACATAAAAGGTTTTTAACATTACTTTTAAAAGTATTTCGACGATTTATGTTAATAAAAACTAAATTTGATTTCATAATTTGTATAGTGGTGTGCGTGTGTACATGTGTAATTACACACGTACCTACGATTGCACAGGCAATTGCCTGCGCGCATGTAGTAATTTTGGCTTCATGTTTTTGATCGCTTGAAGTACCGATATTATCCTTCTATACGTTATTATTCTAAGAATATGGTTATTTTTTTCTCCGTTCTTTTTATGACGGAGTAAGAAATTCACAATCTCCTAAATTTCCCATGGTATCGTAAAAAACAGCTAAGGAATAATATACGGAATAGTATATAACATCTATGCAAGAGAAGGAATATTAGAAATAAAACTCTACATCAACAAATTAGAAGTGCGATTAAGTAGGCCAATTTCCCTCCTATTGTGAATGAGGACCAAACCTAACAATGAGACTTATGTAGGCCGAAATGAGATGAGATAAAGGTATACTTTTAATGCTCCTAAATAGGCAGAAAAATGTGTAGCCTACCTATATTTTAGAAGTCACGTAATTATGAGCGTCAAATAATTTGGAAAGAAAACCTAGTATAAATAGACAGCATAATATTAATCTTAAAGTTTTTGACCTTTAAGGAACCTGATATTTAATGACCTTGATATCTATATACGGCGTCCGTTTATGATTTATTAAAAGTAACCTTTTATCTATTCAAAATCTTCAATACATCATAAAAATATTTTTATTAAAATCGTACAAATATCGATTATTTATGTATTTTGAATCGAAAAAAATATCACAACTATTGTAATATCTCGCCTAGTGTTTGTTTGTGATAATTGCAATTACCCTATTTTTGCAGAATCTTTCTGAAACTTACACGCAACAATTAGAAATTTAAATTGAAATTATTATTTGAAAAAAAAAGACCACCCCCTTTCTTACCCGTGGGTGTCATAAACGACAACTAAGGAATTATAACATGCATACAATATCTAGAGCAAGAGAAGGAAAACTCAAACAGATTTGAAATTGACCTACTACACCAGCGTGGTGTAGTAGGTCAATTTCCCTTCCATAGTGGAGGAGGTCCGACCCCAACAGTGAGACGTGTATAGGCTGAGATGATGATGATGATGATGAATATACTAATCTTATAAAGTTTATTTGGTTGATCGCGTTAATCTAAGGAACTACTGGTTCGAATTGAAAAATTAGTATACTTGGTACCTATTGAATGGCCTTCTCATCTAGGAAGATTATAAACGATACATATTATCACGCTTCGACCAATAGAAGCGCACTATTCATAAAAAATATTTCATAAACGGTGAAAACATATTTGTATTACAAGTTTTCGTTATGTGTGCTATACAGGTGCCTACGAACCACTTTTTTATCCATCCCATGAGACGCAGATAAAATAACGCAAATCAGCCATTACTTTTTATTTTTTTGGGTGATCTGCGGTCGGCGCGCCTTCGCACCACTCCGTCCGGGGCGACAGAGGGGCTTAAGCACGCAACAACCGCAACCCACCCGAACACCACGTCGCCTTCGTCGTCGGGCCGACCACTGGAGCAGGGTTACTTGTCCTCAGTGGTCGGCCCGACGGAGTACCCCCTACCCGGGGTACCCTCCCATCAACCAACGTCCCCCTCTCGGGGAGGACGTCGGTCTTCCCTCACGCGGTCGGCCTCTCGGCGGGTGATGAACTAATCCCCGGTCACGTTACCCGCGGCCTCGGCTAGGGCGGCATTGCACGCAGGTAATCCCGCCTGCGCCACCCCAAATCAGCCATTACTAACATAAACTTTAAAAGATTGGGATGAAAATCCATCTCTTGTTATCCATCCACCATTCAACAGTATACCACACACCTTAACGCAGATGGTGTTGCGATGGCGCACCAATGGAACGCGTACCATTTACACCACGAAATATAATACTTTAGGCACGCCTCATCATTTCAACTCATATACGGCCGACTGTTGGGCTCGAGCCTACTCCGCAATGGAAGGTAAATTTACCTATTAAACTAGCATATCACACTGCTCAGGCGTGTACCAACGTAGGATTAAATAGGGTTTAATTTCAATTTGCCTTCTCTTGCATAAATGTTATATGCATATCATATCCCTTAAACATCTTTTACGACACCCAAGGGCACGTGAGGGAGTAGTAAATTATATTCTCACTCCGTCACCACACAGAAAATTCTTTACACTCTTAGTATAAAAAATATCTGTTTAGAATCTAATCTAATCTTTAAGAAAATAAATCACATTAATTTGACATTACAGTAGAACTCGTTTAATACGATCACGTTTAATATGATTTCCCGCATAATACGCCATTTGCCGTCAGTCCCAGCAACATGAGGCATGTTTTCATACATTTCTTAACGCTTAATACGATCGTCATCCCGTTTAAAACGCCAACACGTGCCACTCAAATACACATATTACCCCTTGCGGCAGCGGCCAGCAACTGTCGAGCGACCCTAAGTGATAATGACCAAGAAGAATATGAGTCCACTCCGATTTTGTTACACGCCCAGGCATTATCAGCAGTTAATGATTTAAGACGCTGTGTAACTTCTTTGAATCAAAACGAAGACGCACTGCGAAAATTAAATTACGTTGAAAATCTTGTAATTGCTAATGCCTCAAAATCTTTTTGTCAAACTAAAATAAACGATTACTTTAAGTAACGTAATAATAATAAACAACATTTTATTTAGGTATTTTAAATGTTAAATTCAATACGTAGGTATTCAAAATAATAATATAATATAATAAAGGCACTTTTTTTCCCTTTCCCGCATAATACGCTTTCCCGCCTAAGACGTGTTTTTGGTCGGGTCCCTGCGAAATCGTCTTAAACGGGTTTTACTGTAATTTAAACTTATGCGTATAACTGTAACGGTGCATTTTCTTTAATAGTTTTTAGTTGGTAATATTTCATTTCGGCCCACCTAAGTCTCACTGCTGGGCTTGGGCTTCCCCCAAAATGGGTTAAAATTGACCTACTCTACGAAGCTGGTCCGACTGGTTGGCATAGGGTATAATGTCGAGTTTTTCTTCTCTTGCTTAGGTAGTTATGCATATCATATCCCTTAGCTGTCTTTTAAGACAGCGACAGGCATCTTGCCTGGAGAGAAGATGGTAGCCACCACACAGAAATACTTTGCTAACCTTATATAATATTTTTTTATAAAAAATGTTGATACATAAAGGTTACCCCTGGTTAAGGTAGAATCGGTGAAAGGAAAATTCTTACTCCTATTTTGTGAGCAAACTTGACCTTGAAATTTGTTGCAGAAATTTTAATATTCATTCAAATTATTGAATAATAATATAATATATATATAATAATAATAACTTGCCGCCATGTATCATCTAATTCTATAAAGTCAAATAATAAATCAAACGGTTTTCAATGCTCTCCATACTTTTTAGCATCGGCGCAAACATTTTGTCAGCCAAAATGCCAAGTCGATTCGACTCTACAGACCGCTACACTATATAGGATGACAACACTATCTTGATACTTGTCGTGTTCAATTCTACATTACAATATATTTTGACGTTGTTTTTAGAATGCTCAAACATTATATGTGGATATTGTAATTTTGATATTATATATAACATTATTATTACTAAATGTATTTTTTTAGTTACTGTGGGCTTAGCAAGAATATTTCCATTAAAGTTTTCGTATCGTTATCGAGGCAAATTTGTATGACATTTGGAGTAGTGCCTCTATCTGACAATAGGGGCACTGATCCAAATCCACATAAATTCGTGACGAAAATCTCGATGACGTTACAAATAGTTTGATCCAAATATTCATGTTAAGTCCACTGATTATTAAATATTTTTATTGCGTGTATATTTGTGAATTGGTGATTAGTGATTATTGAAATGAATGTTCAGTAATAAAATAGGTATATTTTCAGTGTCCTTCCTTTTCTTGCTCGCGGATAACGTTAAAAACTAATATGGGATACTAGATACAGATAGCATCGATTGAAGACAAGGGAAACTACGTGAAACTCTCTGCTAATCCATATGACCAACGTAGTGTAGTAGGTCAATTTCCCTGCTATTGTGGAGAAGACACGAGACTTACATTGGGATATGTATGAGCTGAAATTATAAGATAGATTTAGACATTTAGAAAAGTATGTGCATGAAATTATGTATGGTATTTTTCAAGGTAAAGAAAATATAGACTTTTAATGTGTACTAATATTCTTAAAACTGAATGTTAACTTTATAGAATTGCTATACTTTAACCGAGTTCACGTAATATAGTAATATTTTTATATCAATCAATTAAATACATAAAGGCAATAAACTATTTAAAAATTGACTTTAAATCAATTTATCTTTTAATTAAGACGAAGACGAAAATACTAATAATCATTTATATGCAGTGTTTATTGTATCCAAGACTTAACGATTTACACAGCTTCCATACACATTAAGTATTAAAAATTTAATTATCTCCACTGCTTGAATCATTTATTTTTCATCACATTACTTTTGCTTTCCGTGAAGAATTTGCTCATGTCCTATTTTAGAGCAGCCGTCTCACGGAATGGTTTTTTTCGCATTTACGTCTATATACAAATTTGCCCCTTTTTTATTCTCATGATTAATACCTTCACATTATACTCATACTGTATAATTTTCTTTCAATATAAACGATTACGTCTCACAGAATGTATTTTTTTTTTCTCGCATTTACAATTTTCTCCCTTTTTATTCTTATGATTAATACCTTCACATCATACTCAAACTGTATAATTCACACAAATCACAATTATTCTATCATTGGCATACATACAAATTGTATAGCTGTACAAATGCTAATATTTGTTTAAATGTAATTTTAATTAAAATAATGAATTCATAAAACCATTTCTCAAGCGGTTGCAATAATATATTATGAATAATTTTATACAAAAATATATCAAAATAAACACACATTAAATTTATTACAACCTTGATAATAGGTATGTTAAAAGTAGAAATGTTACAGTTAAATATAATTAATGTAACTAAGCACCAAAATTCATTTTTTCTATATTTAACATTTAGCCTTAATATATTTACTTTACTACACAAAGAATCGTAATTTATTCAAAGATCTTAAAAATTAAATAATATAAATACCGTAAACTTTAAAACTATATATTTCCTAAAGAAGCAAAATACAATAAGTTCTTTTTCTGTTTGTTCATTCGGTTAGGTAAAGGGAACAAAGCCCGTTCAACCAAATGTTATGCAATTTTCTTCACATATTTTTAATGCTTCTTCATATTGAGTTGCTTAATAATATTTATCGTCCGTCAATAAGTCAAGTTGTTACCATTAATTGGGCGCTAAAAATCAAATTTCGACAGAATATGAAAATACACTTAAACCACTACTATATACAGTTTAAAAAATTTTCGTCTATCTGTCTCTTTGTTTGAGGTAATTATTAAAATTTTACTACCAGATAGCTATCTATATAAGAAGTAACTTAAGCTATATATTATCATCAGTAAGGCGACTGAAACCGAAGCGAAGTAAGAGCGGGTTGCTAGTATTAAATATAATACAAAACCACCACATGATATTTGCCCGCTGCCGCTAAAACACCGCTAAATTTTAAATTTGGAAAAGGAGCACAGATGGTATTTTACGGACTTATTTTTTTATTCACAACTGTATTACGAAAGTATCAAATACAACAGTGCCAATTACATCAAGACACACATTTACCGCCAAAGCCGTTCAAGCGAGCACCTCGCTACCATTCATTACAGCGCCACACAAAGTGATGCACTGTTTGCTAGCGAAAACCCGCATTTTAACATTGTATTATTTTTAAATCTAAATTTAATTATTTAATAAAACTATCAAGATATTTTCAACGGTATCTACGTTACTTAGCTGTCAATCCAACGTTTAATTCCAAATTAGAATTTTGCGCGGGAATAGTGTAATATTTTTGTGTTTTTTTTTTAATTTGCTTCAGTGTTAATTTTATAATTTCATTACTTAAAGAGGTGAGTTTATTTTATTGTTTTAATTTATATTTTTATTTTTTATTTTAACGTATATTATTAGTTCCTAGTTTTTCTACTGTTTGAGTGGAGTATTCAGATTTCTATATCAACAACGGAGTGCAGTGTGCCCGTACTATTTGTATTTTTCATCGCATGAATTTCCTTATACGCATTATACTCTGAACTTAAACAAAATTACAATCATAAAAAAACAAGCTGTAAATAATTTCTTTTATATATACATGTAATAGAATAGAATGGGCCTTGATTTAATAAAGGAAACTTGGGTATTAATTAACTAGAAAACTACGTAGTTATGTAAATAACAACTTATCTTGTGAAATTCTTAGACTTCAATTCTTAATTAAAACTATTTGTCTAATCTAATAAATATTTAATATATTTAATATATAAATAATATATTTGTGTCTATCAACCTATAGAAGTTCAGTATTAAACATGGATGTTTCAAAGATTGCACAAATGGCGTAGTGGTTAATATAGCGACCTGCAGTGCCAGTGTCGAGGGTTCGAATGCCACGCGGGACAACATTTTGTGCGATCCACAAATTGTTGTTCTGAGTCTGGATGTAATTTGTGTCCATTAATTATATGTTTGTAAAGTCTCCCGCAATACGAGGATTATTTCCTTAGTGCAGGGTGTCTTTTTATTTTTTAAAGAGGAAATAATGCCCATGTTTTTTTGGGTGTGGGTTACGGTCGGCGCACTCCTCGCGCCACTCCGTCCGGGACGTAACCACGCACACCCGTAACCCACCCGTGGCACGTCGCCTTCGTCGTTGGGCCGACCACTGGAGCAGGGTGACGTCTGAATTGGGGAGGACGTCGGTCTTTCCTCACGCGGTCGGCCTCTCGGGAAATAATCCCCATACGCATACTTAGCAGTCAAATTTGCAATTAAATCATGATCAACTTGTTCTATTACCAATTACTTGGGATGGACGCAATATGCACTTCTCCTATATCGTACATATTGCAAAAGTTATTGGGTAACAATTTTATGATCAGCCGTCTGCCTGACATCAATACTCCTTGGGAAGGTATTTCTTGATCAGACGGCAACAGATAGAGTTGGTATAGATCAATGATCCTTACGCTTATTTTACGATACCCTCAAGCAATGTAAGTGTTGGTAGTACGTATAGGTGCTACCAATTTGTTGCTATAATTTTCTCAGGAGAATGTTAATAATGATGCCTCAGCCGATTTTTTTAAAGTCTCTTCTCAGCTCATACATGTCCTATTGCTGGGCTCAATCCTCCACTCCAATAGTAGTCAGACATATTGGTATAGGGTTTTATATCGAGTTTTCTTTCTCTTACACAGGTCTTATACGCATATTGTTCCCTTAGGCGTCTTTTGAGAGTGTACTCCTCAGGGGGTATTTCGTCGGGCCGACCACTGACGACAAGTCACCTTGCTCTGGTGGTCGGCCCAACAACGAAGGCGACGTGTCACGGCGGGTTACAGGTGTGCATGCTTATGCCCCTCTGTCACCCCGGACGGAATTGGGCGAGGAGAGCGCCGACCGTATCCCATCTCCAAAAAAAAAGGCGTCTTTTACGACATCTACGGACAGGATTTGTATTCTTACTCCATTACCACACTGAAAAGCCTGCCACCGAAATACCTAAGGGATGGTCACACATTGTAATCTTAACCTTGTCTTCTTAACATCTATAGATTTTAGAAAACTGACTTTTTTTGTTAATATATTTTAGAGAATGCATTAACTTTTTCTGTCCGTACCACTAAGGGATGTAAAGAAGCATGTAATATCTGTGCAAGAGAAGGTAACTTTGACAACTCTATATTAACCTGTCTGACCAACATCGTATAGTAAGATCAGTTTCCCTCCTATTGCGGAGGAGGATCAAGCCCAGCAGTGGGACTTATATGAACTGTGATCATTAACTTAAAAATTTAGATCGTATGTAATGTTATGTATGTGTTTTTTTTATGTGGTGATGACGTAAGAGTACAATTTATCACTACTACCTACTCCCTTTCTTGTCGGAGGGCGTCGTAACAAACTCTCCAATGTGGTTGAGGGGGGTGATGGCTGCTCTAGTAGTTAACTTGTGATCGGGTGCTGCTTGTGGGATTTGGTCCAACCATGTTTTCCTTTCCTATTTTTTTTGAAGTAAATTATAAATAAATTGTTACATCCTATCCCGAAGGGCAGAGCTAAGACTATATGTTGTTCTTCTCAGCTTGTGGCCGCGTTCCGAGCCCGTGGTAGATAATGTATTATATTCAAACGATGTATAAATTTGACAATATGTAAGTGCCCTCAAGGGGCCTATGAAGAATAAATGATTTGATTTGATTTAATTTACAATATATAGTTTAATCTATAAAAGAGAAGGAAAACTGTAAATGAAACTCTACACCAGCATATAGAAGGTGAATTTCCCTCTTACTGCAAAGGCTTGAGACCAGCAAAAAACGTATGAACTAAGATAATAATTATCAATTTAAATACGGCAACATTTTTTTATAAACTATTCGTAAAATTCTTAAGAAAACCCACTCGAATCAAACCAAATAACTAGTAGTTCAACGCATGAACTTAATGAAAAAAAAACAATCACTTTTTGTTGTTTGTTTTTTGTTGCATGTTTGTGTTTTTTCTACGTCTACTACGTTATTTTTTGTTACAATCATAGCATACTAGACCATTGATCAAACGAAATAATTAAGTATAAGGGTTTATTTGTCGATTATAAGGAAACTGTCCAATTATTTGATGTATTACATTAATATCTTATATCTTTAAACGAGCAATTCTTGTATATATATATACAAGAATTGCTACCGCGATGATATGATATGATATGATGATACCGCGTAAATACAAAAATAGCAACGCAACTTCTAAATCATAACAAGTGCACGTGCCGTTTTAAAGTAAGATGATGAGTACCAACGTCATGTTGAGCTCAAAGATATAGCCCGAGAGCAAAAAAGCAAAGATAAACAAGTTGCAAAAAGTGGAGCTATCTATACAATTTACTGCCGACATGCAATCAGTAAAGTTGTGCCCCTGTCTATCTGCCAGTGTTCTATATTTTAAGACTAAGTTAGCAGTTCATAATTTCACAGTCTACATCTAGGGACTGATGATGTTACATGTTATTGGTTGGATGAGACCACCTGTCACTTAAAGGCCACCACTTATGCATCTTTTTTGTAGACTATGTTACTAACATATTAGCTGAAGAACTCAAAAACGTTGTGATATGGTCCGATGACTGTACATCACAAAATAGAAACTGTATTATCTCAAACGCACTGCTTAGATGGGCTATAGATAAAAATGTGACAATAACCCAGAAATACCTTGAGAAGGGTCATACGCAGATAGAAGTGGACTCTGTCCATTCAGTTATCGAGAGAAAGTTACAAAACGTTGAAATATTTTTACCATCTCAGTATGCAAGCATCAATAAACAAGCAAGAATAAAATCTTCTCCCTATAGAATCATACAGCCAGATCATACATTCTTTAAGGATTATGGAATGAAAGAATATCAACTGTACGGCTCTATAAGGCCTGGCCGTTCTGCTGGAGACGATTGTGTGATAGATTTGAGAGTGCTAAAATAAAATCCGGATGGAACTATTCAGCATAAGAAACACTTTAATAATGAGTTGAGTTTTCTGTATTGCCACGTAGACCACGCAATATTTTAACACTCACAAACAGTATTTCATAGACGTTTACGTCAAGATTGCCGATATTAGAGACAAAATATTAACATTTAGAGCGATTAAAAGCTGTTATTTCTAGCGATTGTCACCAATTTTATGATAATTTGCTTTAAAAGAAAAGTGTAATATCCTGAATCATTGCATTTTCTATTATTTAGATTAAATAGAGTACTAAGTACATTTTCGTATGTTACAATTGAAGGTTTAATTTTGGTTTTTAAGTTTTTATTGATTTGTTCTTGTGATTTTTAGAATTTTTTGTTTGTTAACATGTTTAACTGCTAAGCCAGTGGTTACCAGATGTGGTAATACTTATAAGACTATGATTACCTAAGATAACTAGGTATAGGTTTATTATTTTACTGAATTACGGGATCTCCAAACAGAAATTTTCCTATAATTAAATTAGTTAATAAATTTTTGGTCATTACAAGTTGAAGTTGAGTTTGGAATTTACCAAGTTTTAGTTATTCTTGTGATTTTTGTGTAATTTTGTTTATTTTTAAGACGTTTAACTACTAGCGAGTAGACCATCAACACGATAATAATTTGAAGACTGTGATTATCTGAGATAATGTAACTTTTTGATTGCACTACTGTTTTGGTTTTTTTATCAATACCGCGCAAATGGCGTATTTGCACAAACAAAAGACGTCTTATGAAATAAAATACCGCGTAAGTATTTTTTTCTGCCGAAATACTAATAATATTAAATAAATTATCATTGCATACGATAAATAATCCTTAGTTTGTATTTCCAGAAGGCTTAGTTACATATCCGATCGGTATAAGAGAAAATATTTAGTTTTTTGTTTCTCCTGTATAATTTGCTATACATAACTTACGCGGTGGCGACAGAGGGCCGTAACCACACACACCCGCAACCCACCCACGATGCACGTCGCCTTCGTCATTGGGCCGACCACCGGAGCAGAGTTACTTGACGTCAGTGGTCGACCCGACGGAATACCCCCTATTTGGGGTACCCTCCCATAAAATCAGTCCCCTGTCAGCTCATATACGTCCCATTACTTGGCTTGCCTCATTTATAATAGTAGGAAAATTGACGTACTTATACCACGTTGATTAGATGGATTGGTCTCGGATTTTATTCCGGGTTTATGTTCTCCTGCATCAATGTTATCTACATATCATACTCCCTGGCCATCTTTTACGACATCCACTAGTAAGACAGTGGGTGGTGAATTATATCCTTATTCCATCACCATGGAGATTATATACTCTTTAATTAATAACTCCAGTTACTTATGTCGCCAGTTTATTACAGCATGCCAAAGATAATGATCGCCTCCCTGCCCTCCAATGTGGTCGAAGGGAGTAGTAGCTACTCCAGTAGTTAACTCATGATCGAATGCTGCTTGTGGGATCTGATCCAGCAATTATATTCTTTTTATTTTGTTTGTAGAATTTGAAACAAGAAAATCCTGTTTCGAAAGGTGATAATAATACTTGTTGTGTATATACAACTATTTAAAAGATTTAAAATAAAACGAGCCCCTTTTTTTTTCGGCGCGCTGCGCGCACCACTTCGTCCGGGACGACATAGGGGCGTAAGCACACACACCCGCAACCCACCCCACGTGCACGTCGCCTTCGTCGTTGGGCCGACCATCGAAGCAGGGTTACTTGTCATCAGTAGTCGTCCCGACAGAATACCCCCTATTTGGGGTACCCTCCCATCCCCCGAGGGGGGGACCCTCGGGGAAGACGTCGGTCTTTCCTCACGTGGTCGGCCTTTCGACGGGTGACGGACTAATTCCCCGATCACGTCACCCGCGGTCTCGGTTAGAGCGGCATGAGGCGCAGGTATTCGCGCCTACGCCGCCCCAGTCGCCGGCGGCGGATCGCCTCATCGAGGCTGCGCTCCTCGCGCAGGCGATCCGCCGCCTCTTTCTGCGAGATCACTGCCTCAAAACAAGCCCCCTGAGTGTCTTGCCAAGTCTTCTCAGGTTATGGCTGCGTGCCTATTCGATGGTAGATTACTGGATTATTTCAAACGATGTGTAAAACGACAATATGTAAATGCCTTTAAGGGGAATATGTGGAACTAGCAACCCGCCTGCGCTTCGCTTCAGTTTTAGTCGTTTTAACCCCGTAGTTTCCGTTCCCGTGGGAATACTGGAATAAAATATAGCCTAGTTTACGCCCTGATATTATAGCTTTCCATTGGTGAAAGAATTTTTAGATTACCCGGAACAAACAGACAGACAGACAGACAAAAAATTATAAAGTGATTTTTAGGCATGTGTATAGTGCAAATAACCGTGTGAGCATGAAAAAAGCCTATTATTTTGACATTACAAACAGACACTCCAATTTTATTTATTGGTATAGATAAATAATTCTTTATAAACCTTTAAGCAGACAGAAATAATTACCAGCGTCAAAACGATAATTAATTGATCACACAAAGAACTGTCACCCGCGGAGATTGAAGTATAGAAGTGACACTCAACGGAACTCGATAGAAGGTCGCTATTCAGTCTGCTGCACCGCCACCTCTATGCCGTCGAACTTTAAGTAGAATAAAATTTACATTCAAGGAAAACATTTTGAAATTGTCTGTTGACACAGTTATATAAAAATATAGGACAATTGGCTTGATATTTTCTGGCCTATGTTGAGTTAGGTACACAGGACAATGAAAAATAAGAAAACAGAAATTGCAGCTTTATTTTATTAATAACTACCCTACCTCGCTTCGCTTCGGTTTTAGTCGCCTACTTGCATAGTTCCCGTTCCCGACGGGAATACAGGTAAAAAAATTGCCTAAGTTACTCCTTATATAGACAGGTACCTGATAGTAAAATCGGTCCAACCGTTTTAAAGATTACCTCAAACAGACAGACAGGCAAAGAATTTTTAAACTGATTTTTAGACATGAGAGATACATGGAATCATCATTTCATCATCATTTCAGCCCATATACGTCCCACTGTTGGGCTCGGGCCTCCTCCATAATGGAAGGGTAATTGACCTACTATACCACGCTGGTCAGACGTGTTGGTATAGGGTTTTATTTCAAGTTTTCCTTCTCTTGCATAGATGTTATATGCGTTTTATATCCCTTCGTATGAGTCGTCTCGTATGATCACCCACAGGTAAGATAGGGGGTGGTGAATTGTATTCTTACTCCGTCACCACACGAACATGGAATATGTCCACGTATTTACGTCACGTAGAGATGGTACCTGCAACGGTAACAAGTCAAGCTGGCCACTAAGGTTAAAAAATCGGTGCAATGGCCAGTCTAATGGCCAATTGGTAGTGGATGTATTCTTACTCCATCAAGAGAAGGAAAACTCGAAATGAAACCCTATGCCAACATGTCTGACCAGCATGGTATAGTAGGTCGAATTCCCTCCGTATGTGGAGGAGGCCCGAGCCCAATAGTGGGACGTATGTGGGCTGTGATGATGATGGTGATGATGAATTCCTTTTGTAGTAGTCTTTTGCAATACACTTAAACAATAAATAGGATGGTGAATATAATTGTTACTCCGTCACCACAGGGGAAAATTTTCGTTGGCTACCTCTTATATAAATTATTTAGGGACCAAGGGATTTCTTATATAAAGCTGTTTTCTTACAAGTCCAAACAAAGATTAACGCTAAACGACTTAGTCAATGACAAACAATTATTTATTTATAACCCCTTTTAGGGTTGTTAAGAGTCTTGTGTTTCGTAAATGGTCCTATATTTTTTATTTTAGTAGAAATTTTATTATCTTACTAATTTTAAAAACGCGAAAGTATTGTATGTGAATATGCAGGTGAGGATGTTTATTGCTCTTTCACGCAAAAACTACTGAATGGATTTTGATGAAACTTTACAATAATATAGCTTACATATCAGAATAACACATAGGCTATAATTTATCTCGATATTCCCACGGAAAGGGGAACTATGCGGGTAAAACCGCAGGACGCTGTTATTTATATTATATCTTATGACTCATTTTTAAGTATTTTAATACTACTTTCCATCCATCCATTCTTTAGCCCATAGACGTCCACTATTGGACATAGGCCTTCCCACGAGAATGCCACTCGAAATGTTTCTGTGCTACTCGATTCCAACGGTTGACTGCGACTTTCAAGATGTCGTCAGTCCACCTAAGAGGGCGCTGAGTCGTCCGATTCGTGGTCGACACTCGAGAATTTTACTTCCCCAACTGTTGTCGATTCGACAAGTAATAATAAAATAATAATACTAATGATAATCAACGTTACAATAATATAATTAACGGACACGAATTACTCCCAGACTCAGAAAATCAATGTCGGTATTGCTCAAATTATTATACTACATAGAAATCGAAATCTCGAGTTAGCACTGTAGATCGGTACCTTAATCACATGGTATTCATTCATTCATTTCAGCTCATAAATATTCCACTGCTGGCCTTCTCCATAATAGAAGAGAATTTGATCTACTATACCATGCTAGGACTCGCTAAGGCGAATTGACATAAGGCTTTATTTCGAGTTTTCTGTGTCTTGCACAAATGATATCTGCAAATTGTAATACTTTAGTCGTCTTTTACGACACCCACGAGCAAATGAAAGGGCGGGAAATTTTATACTTACTCCGATTTCCTATTAAAACGATCTGATAATATCCCACTAAAGCAGTGCATTTATTTCTCACTAAAGAGATACATACTCGTAAGAAGGCAGCAACCCTAATCTCAACTCTAATTTACGTAATTTATCAATTACGACATTACATTGTAATAAAACATTGATTTAACTGATCCTAAGTATTATTTAAGAGAACAAAAAGTGATTGAAAAAATAACCTAAAAAGTATTGACAAGAACAGTCTAATGGCGAACAATTAATCAGAATTAGCGACTACTTGTGTTTAATCTTGTAAGTCCGAATTTTTATACCTACTTAACTTAGCCTTTGAATAAGACTTCTAAAGACTACTAAAAGTCATTTGTATCTCCCCTTAAATACTTTGATTATTGGCATTGTTGGGTGAAAAATATCCCTAGCCGAGTTCGCGGGTGGACGTATCGGGGATTAGTCCGCCACCCGCAGAGAGGCCGACAGTGTGAGGGCGACGCCACGGTTGGCGACACTGCAATGTTGCTGGGGCATCAAAGGGGATGGTAGCTGATAGTGTAACCCGTTAGGCCAGTCAGATGCGGTACCAATCGTCGGCCCAATGGAATACAGTAGATTATGGAGTCGCACGCCGCTCATCCGTCGCCCTGGACAGATGGTACGGGGTTTGCCTAGACCATAACCTACCAAGAAAAAAAGGATAAAATCTCAAAGCAAATTTACCTACCAATTATGCACGTTTTCTTCCATGTGGTACTGGAGAAAGAATACAATTCTCTCACTCCTTAAGTCACCTACTACTTCCTCGTCGAGGGGTATCGTTAAAGATGACAAAGAGATTTAATATGCGTAATAATATCTATTCAATAGAAGAAAATCTGGAAATAAAACCCGTCTGATGAACGTGGTTATAGGTCAAGAGAGCGACTCTATCGTGGAGGGGGCACGGCCCCAGAAGTGGACGTACTTGTAAATGAGCTAAAATGATGATTATGTAAGGATAGCTTTCATCATCATCATCATCATTTCAGCCTATTGCCGTCCACTGCTGGACGTAGGCCTCCCTCATGTTACACCACAATGTGCGGTCCTGTGCCGCCTGCATCCAACGACGCCCAGCAACTTTCACTAGGTCATCGGTCCACCTAGTGGGGGGGCGTCCTACACTGCGTCGTCCGATATGTGGTCGCCACTCGAGAACCTTTCTTCCCCAGCGGTTGTCGGTTCGTCGAGCGATGTGGCCTGCCCATTGCTACTTCAGCGTGCTAATTCTTCGTGCTATGTCGGTTACACCCGTTCTTCTGCGGATTTCCGTATTCCGGATTCTATCTCGCAGAGAAATCCCGAGCATAGCCCGCTCCATAGCACGCTGAGCGACTTTGAGCCTTGTTATGAGGCCTACATTTAGGGACCACGTTTCCGTGCCATAAGTCATCACTGGTAACACACACTGGTCGTAGACCTGTGTTTTCAGACACTGAGGTATGTTGGACGAGAAGGATAGCTTTAAGGAGCAAAATTCCAAGGGTTATTTTCTGAATAATGCTCTTTAGTGAGTCTCAATATGTATAATCATCATTATTATCCTTACAGGGCATATACGTCGCACCGTTGTGCTCGAACCTCCTCCACAATGGGAGGGAAATTGACCCACTATACCATACTGATCCCACCTAGCCGAGGCCGCGGGTGACGTGACCGGGGAGTTAGTCCGTCACCCGCTGAGAGGCCTACCGCGTGAGGAAAAACCGACGACCTCCCCGAGGGGGGGGACGTCGATCAATGGGAGGGTACCCCATTAGGGGGTATTCCGTCGGGCCGACCACTGATGACAAGTAACCCTACTCCGGTGGTCGGCCCAACGGCGAATGCGACGCGGTGTTCATGTGCGTGCTTACGCCCCTTTGTCGCCCCGGACGTAGTGGTACGAGGAGTGCGCCGACCGCAGCCCACCCCAAAAAAAATACCATACTGATCAGACATGTTATTATAAGGTATTCCGAGTTTACCTTCTCTTGCATAGATATTATATTCATTTTATGTCCCTTAGTCGTATTATACGACACCCACGGGTAAGAAAGAGGTTGGTACATTGTATTAACACTCCGTTACTACACGGAGATAATATTTATAATACGGATACTAAACTGCATTCTGTCACCACGCGGATGAAACCATTAATTGCAAAGACTCGTTTCAACAAAACAATTTTTAACAAAATTTATTAATTTTATAAAAATGTCAAATATTTATGCGATTGCTGTACCCCAAGGTTGTCCTTAGCTCTACTTTGTCATTATCGCAATCAGGTTTTTAAAAGATTAATTGTTATTCTGTGGTTTTGTAATGAAACTGAACGGAAAACGAACAAAATGGTAACACTTGTTATTATATACAGATTGATCTACGAAATAGAAATATATATATATATATATATATAAATATATATATATATATATATATATATATATATATATATATTTCTTCTGTACGTGTGTATGTCACTGAACTCCTAAACGGCTGGACCCATATTGATGAAACTTTTTGTGTTCAAGGGGATTCAAAAATAATTTAGATTCACATTTAGACCCAGTAAATGACGCTGTTGTTGATTTAAAAGAGAATTCCCTTTATTTTATTTGAACAAAACAACGACTTTTGGGTCAGCTAGTAAACATATTTAAGAAAAAGAAAACAGCTACCTGCGGCAGTAATCTTTGATTTAGGGCGGTTTTACAAATATATTATTAATGGACCCAATTAACATCTAGACTTAGAACAAAAATTTGTTGATCGCACAAAGTGTTGTCCTGCGTGAGATTCAAACCCACGACCCTGGCACCGTAGGTTTAGGTCTTAACCACCACACCACCTGCGCAGTTCTTTTAGTCTCTACTCAATTTATTAGGTGTTCATTTCTCTAATCTATTTTTTTAGTATTTGTGAAATATTTGACATAATAATAGTCCATCAATATTTATGTTTTTTTTCGACACTTTTTCGATTATTTTTCTTTCTATCAATGAAAAATAAGAGCTTACATTTTTTATTTAAATAAAATTATGTATTATATGTTGAAAATTACTTAAATTTTCTACTAATAGCTCGAATTAGTAAGAAATGTAATAAAATAATATAGGTAACTACATTATGAATAAAAAAATTTATTAAGGCATTTCTCATATATTAATTTTGCTTCTATTATCCCGGTAAAAAAATACCTGTGTAATAACGAAAATTTTCAACGTCAAACACCTTAGGCCCTGTTAGCTGTTGTCAAGAATGTTGAAAAACATTTTAAACGTATTAGTAACGAAATTAAAACGCCGTTAAAACTTACAAAAGTAAATTTATTTCATAAATACTTGCATAAAAGTTAGATCATATCTAATTAATTATATTGTCTTTCCTGTAAACTGTATCTAACCATCTATTAAACTTATTATTAACAGATATTACAAACATAGTAATTAAAATACCATAAACAGACTTTAAAACTTATAAAGGTTAAGTTTAGCGGACGAATCAAGGAAAATATTTAGAACAGAAAAGGCTATTTACGTTGATAATTTGCATTTTATACTAGCAAATTGCCACCGTTCGTGTGGTGACAGAATAAGAATACAATTCACCACTCCCTATCTTGCTCGTGGATGTCGTAAAAGACAGCTAAGGGATATAATACTGCCCTAACATTTGTGCAAGAGAAGGAAAACTCAAAATGAAACCCTATACCAATATGTTCGACCAGCATGGTATAGTAGGCCAAATTCCCTCCCATTGTGGAGGAGGCCCGAACCCAATAGTGAGAGGTATGTGGGCTGCGATGATGAATCATCATCATCGCAGCCATCATCAGATAATGATGAAATAGACAATATTTAGGACCAAAACCCGCAATAAGGACACTATCAGCTCACCCCGTGTAAGTCCCACTAATGGTGTCAGGCCTCCTTTATTATAGGAGAAAAATTGATCGACCTTATCGCTCTAGTCAGACTTGTTGACATAGGTTTCCATGTTGAGCTTTCCCTTTCTCGAATAGAGTTATTTGCATATGATATCCCTTAGTCGTCTTTTACGACATTCATGAGCAAGATAATGAGTGAACTTTATTCTTATTCAGTTACCACGCGGCAAAAGAGGAAAATGAAACTAAAATTAACAGATACGAAATAGTAATTTATTAATAGCATAGAAATTGCTCTTAATACAGAAACCAAAGGTATGGAAGATCACTTAGATATTTCTACAGTAAATTCCCTAGCTCTCCTTTGTCATTCATGCAATTCACTTCAATATATGCATCGATAACGTGTAATCAATTTCTTATGAAATATGATTCTTGTGCTTACGCTTAGGAATTCTGCACTCTAGTCAGTGTATTTGAGCCTTCTACGGTGGCAATACCGGAGCCGTGCGGGACTAACACACATAATATTTTTAAGGTAAATCCCTTCTATTAAGGGCCTTATTAAAGCATTACGTAACCAGAATGCTAATTTTTACATGGCCTGATAATGGTGCCACCATTATAAGCATGTAGTCCACTGGCAGCGGATTGTTTAAATAAGTTTTTGAACAGGCTTATTAAATTTTTGAAGCGTAACTTCTTTGTGCGCATAAGGGTGAAATTTTTACGGATGAAACGTTTTTTTTTATCATGTTTTATTTTTTTATTTATTTTTTTAATATTGACAAAGAACATGTGGCGCCAAAGAAGTTTCACTTCTGACATGAGTACTTTGTATGCACGCTCTTTTTTTTTATTCTCGTCCACCTCATGGGATCGAGCCTCCTCCACAATGCGAGGGAAGTTGATCTACTATACCGCGCTGGTCAGATGTCTTGGCTTAAAGCTTTATTACGATTTTTCCTAACATACCAATTTTCTTAATAACATTTTTATAGGAGAAAAAGTAACAGAAAATAAAAACCTATGCCATGTAATCAGCCATTCAAGTCCAATAATGGGACGTATATGAGCTGAGCTGATGATAATTGGTATAATATTAAGTACATCCAAATTTTAATGGTAGATGCCCGATAAAAATCTTTTTCTCTAAAATCTCAACATTTACCAAACCTCGTTATTTAATTTTAAGATTAACTAGTAAAACCTGTCATATACCAATAGCACGTAGGAGCTAAGAATTATTAAAATATGGGGCAAAAATGCGTCCTATTTAAACTCGGCCTGTATATAACATTTTTTAGACTACAATAAAAATATATTTCTTTAAATGAAATAAGGTTGCTAGGGCTAATATTTTATGAAGGTTTATGCATAATATGGTAATACCCGCTTTCAAGTATATAATAAATATGTATTCCGTATTATTTTGGATTACTTGTTCCCTTACGCGATACCGCAGCAGGGTTTATCCATTTCACCTGGAAATGTTATGGTCTTCAACTGTACGTTTCCAGCGATCATTTCTCCCACGTACGTGCAAGCTCTGGAATGAACTACCTGCTGCTGCGTTGCCCAAATGCTATGACATGTCCTTCTTTAAACGAGGTTTAAGAAGAGCATTTTCTTCACGGTAGGCCACGGCCTGGCTGTGCCCCTGGTATTGCAAAGGTCCATGTGCGGCAGTATCACTTACCATCAGGTGTGCTGCTTGATTGTTCGCCACCAAAAAACTTTCATCTCAGCCCAAATAAGTCCCACTGTCGAGCTTGGGCCACGTTCATACCAGGAGGGAGATTGACCTACTATACCACGCTGGTCAGACGCGTTGGCATAGGGTTTTAGGTCAAGGTTTCCTTCTTTTGCATACATGTTATCTGCATAACACATCCCCCTTTTTTTTGTGGGGTGGGTTACGGTCAGCGTGCTCCATGCACCACTCCGTTCGGGGCGACAGAGGGGCGAGCACGCACACCCGTAACCCACCCGCGCGACACGTCACCTTCGTCGTTGGGCCGACCACCGGAGCAAGGTGACTTGACGTCAGTGGTCATAACACATCCCCTAGTCGATTTTTACGACACCCACATGTAAGGGATGGAGTGGTGAATTGTATTCTTATTCCGTCACCACAGGGAAAACTTACTACCTTATTATACAATAAATGATCTTGTTACTGCTGACTGTGAAGTTCTGGGTTCGGTTCCTTCATTAACGTATTTGTTTTTTAACATAAAATTTAGTATAAACTATACTAGCGAACTTATGGCTCAAAAATACATCGGCAAGATATGGTTCTGTTATAACTTTATCAGTTTATCTAATTAGAGCACAAACACTAAAAATAATTTAAGAGAAAAATGTCTAAATATCCATTTCGGTTCGACTCAGCCCTTAATTTTTATCAAACTAATATGTATTTGCACTACGTTGAACTAAACTGGTTCATAAAAATCTTAAATGTTATATACATACCTACTAGTTGACCCAACAGACGTTGTTTTTTTTTTTCACATAAAACAAAAGGAATTCTCCTGGTAATCGACCGCAGTGCCACCCAGCGGGTCCAATTGTTAATCTAAACCATTCTCGAGTCCCCTTGAATACACATAAAAAATTTCATCAACGTCGGTCCAGCCGTTTAGAAGGAGTTCAATGATATACACACGTACACAAGAATTATATATATGAAGATAAATCCACTTTATTCTAATCTTCATTTAACTAAGTTAAACGAGAACAAGGAAGAGATAGATAATCTAATCCACTTTTTTGTAAATAAACTATTTTACAGATCCGTGGACTCAGGCCGCCCGTGATAATGCGCACTGTAAAGTGTACGAAACGTCAGGCAAACAAAAATCATACGCGATCCGTAAAATAGTTTTATTAACAATACTAGCAACCCGCCCTCGCTTCGCTTCGGTTTTAGTCGCCTTCCCACGTAGTACCCGTTCCCGTGGGAATACCGGGATAAAATATAGCCTATGTTACTCTTGATATTATAGTTTTCCATTGGTGAAAGAATTTTTGAAATCGGTTCGGTGGTTTAAGCGTGAAAGCGTAACAAACAAACAAATAAACAAACAAACTTACTTTCGCATTTATATTATTAGTAAGGATGTACACTCGCGTAAACATCAGAAATCACATTTTTTAATTTAATTGCTAGCCTCAAAAAAGCCGCAGTTAGCTTTTATAGCTTTACCCAGACTATGGGTGAGCGCCGAGGGGTCTCAACCCGGTGTTATTATTATTATAATTTTTTTTTTTTTTTGATTAGTCCGTCACTCGCCGAGAGGCCCACCGCGTGAGGAAAGACCGACGTCCTCTCCGAGGGGGGGACGTCGGTCGATGGGAGGGTACCCCACGTAGGGGGTATTCCGTCGGACCGACCACTGACGACAAGTAAACCTGCTCCGGTGGTCGGCCCAACGACGAAGGCGAGGTGGTTTTCGGGTGGGTTGCGGGAGTTGCGTGCTTAAGGCCCTCTGTCGCCCCGGACGGAGTGGTGCGGAGGCGCACCGACCGCAGCCCAACCACAAAAAAAAAAAAAAAAGATATTAGATTTTTTTGTTTATATGTATAGCTGTTAGCTGCAGATGGCTTTCACAGATTTGCCCAGGCACCTCGCCTTTTCTTTGCACCGGATGGAACGGGTGGAGTATGTCAGTCTATAACCTGCCTAAGGTAATAAAAAAAAAAGTGAGCCGTCGCTCAGGACGCCTGACAGATGTGAAACATTGAAACTATTTTGTACGAGTAGAGACACGGTATCGAATATAAAGTATCGATACTGAACTAATGAATAGTATCAAAAGATAAGTAACGTACTGTTTAAAGTATCGAGTACTTTTATTTACTTTATCTTTAGGTATCGAGTACTTTTCTTTCGATACCGATACTTTTGTATTCGATATTTTAGTCAATAAGTACTTTTTGGTAGGTATCGTATCGAATAAATTATCCCATTTTAAAATTGACTTTACGACTCATATTTATGGTAACGTCATTTAGTACTAACGAAATGAACCTTCTAAAAAATAGCTTGAAATAATTTGCGATTTATAAACCAGAAATAGCGCCATATATCGAGCAAACATCCAACTCTAAGCTACAATATATTTTATAAAGAACTCTCTAATCCTGTAATGATAATAAGAAAAGCTGTTTAAAGTGAGTCAAAATCCAATTCTTAAGGAGTTGGTGACATACAAACAAATAAATACACAGCTGAAACTAATAAAAGCCTATAAAAAATGAAATGCTTTCATCCGTTCACAGACATTCTTTCCGTACGAAGAGTGTGATTTAGGAAATAGAAATGGCGGCATTTATCGAGCTAACGACCAACTCTCAGCTTCAATATATTTAATCAAGAAATTTTTAATCCTGTAATGATAATAAGACAAGCTATCTAAATAATTTTAACGTCATTGGTCCTCCTTAAATTTTCAACTTTTAAATAAAATTTGACTGTTTAAAGTGAGTCAAAATCCAATTCCTATGAAGTCGGTAATATACAAAGAAATAAATATATAATTATACACCCGAAACTAATAAAAGCCTATAAAAAAACTGTTCTCCAGTTTTCGTAGCTGAAAGTAAACTAAATACCATACCTACTGGTATATTTATATTACTAAGTTAGAGAATTTTATATTAATTTATAAAACAAGTATATATGCATAAAAGAACATTAGATTACGACAGGAAATAATACGATAAAACTAAGGCATAAAGTATTAATAAAATATCGCGATTTTTTCCAAAATATGATGATTTTTATTCAATAAACATTTATTTTCATTAATATACATTATAAGTAACAATTTACCTTGAGTTCACTAGATGGCGTTGTACAAAATTTTAAATCGCACCATGGTTTCGTTACAAAAATGTAAGTATATGCATCCCAATAATTATTTAATATTTGATTATTAATTATTAGGGGATCGTGAGGCGTGGCGTTAAACGCCACGCGACGATCACGGTCACCCTCGCCTATAGATGTGATGTGAACATCAAAAAAAAAAGTGACAATATTGACACTGCATAATATTCCATTTCGAACAGTTAATGTGCAAAGAACTAGCTCTTTTAGAATAAAAAAAAAATGCAATATACTATGACCGGAAAATCTTTTAGGAATGTAGACTTACCTGCCTGCAACCTGTTCTATACCACTTAAAGTTTTCCTTTTCCATTTAAATCAAATGTTAATTACCGTAATATAATTAAACTTTAAAACTTATAAAGGTTAAGTTTAGCGGACGAATCAAGGAAAATATTTAGAACAGAAAAGGCTATTTACGTTGATAATTTGCATTTTATACTAGCAAATTGCCACCGTTCGTGTGGTGACAGAATAAGAATACAATTCACCACTCCCTATATTGCTCGTGGGTGTTGTAAAAGACAACTAAGGGATATAATACGCATATAACATCTGTGGAGGAGAAAGAAAATTCGACATGAAACCTTATCAAGTTCACTCAAGTCAAGTCAAGTCTCCCATTATACAGGAAGCCCGGGCCTAGCAATGGGGCTCATATGGGCTGAGCTGATAGCCTAATTCTATCAATATATGCATGCTGGTCAGACAGGTTGGAGGGTTTTGTTTCAAGTTTTCCTTCTCTTGTATAGATGTTATATGCTTATTATATCCCTTAGTCGTCTTTTACGATATCCAGAGGAAAGATAGGGAGGGGTGAATTGTATTCTTAATCCGTCACCACACGGACGCTATCCCTATATAATCCTTTAGTCATATTTTAATACACCCATGGGCAAGAAATGGAATGGTGAATAGTATACTTACTCCATCACCATACGGCAAAAATATAGAATCAATTCTTGCCAGACAATGTATACAGACATATTAAAATTAATGGCCACATAACATTTTCCAGTCTCGCGGACAAAACTACTTTCTACATGCAGACTTAACTTTCTCTAAATCATAGAACATCTCACGGTGTACCTAGACTTGTCTAACATGCTATAAATCTGTCTAATAATAGAGATTTACAGATTTGATTGCGCAGATAGTCTAGATTTTTAATCTAAAAATCTTGTATGACAACATTCCATTTGATTTTAACTGATATTGTGATATTTAGAAAACGGTATCGATTGAGTTTCAAATACGTATTGTGATCATCTCAGCTCATATACATCCCACTGTTGGGCATAAGCTACTTCCACTGTAGGACGGAAATTGACCTATTATACCATGCTAGTCAAACGGATCTTATTTCGAGTTTTCCTTCTCCTGCATAGATGTTATCTGCATATTATATTCCTTAATCGTTTTTTACGACCCTCGCGGGTAAGAGAGGGGATGGTTAAATGTGTTCTTACTTCGTCATCACAGGAGTACACATATGAGAATCACGCTGAAAATTAAAAAATATTAAAAAGCGGATGATGTAGATGTTTGTTGATATTTAAACTGCTCTTCCAAGTATTCCACCACCCACGATGCAAACTGCATGAGGTCAACATCCCTAGGGTAGGTGTCCAAAATCATTACTCCCTGGACGGGCCACCGAAGCCTTTATAAGGGTTCGGTGTTCAAGTAGAGGGAATCTATAATCTTCGATGGTTAAACGAGGTTTGCCAACAAATAGAGGTCTCAAAAAAGACATCGTGTGCTCGATTCCCAATAAACATTGTTCTAAATAGACGTATTTGTATTCGTTAAACTTTCTATTATAAAGAAACATAAGAATTCTAGATTTGTTATGACCAAGGCATAAACTATTTGAAATAAAAGTATTTTTACGGATTTTATCGCGTTTCTATTTAATTTGTCGTTTCAAATATGTTTGTTTCAAATACTTTAAAACGTTCATGGTCCCGGGAAAACTAAGGTATATAAAAGTCTGTATGGCTGACACCATCAGCTAAAACATCGGCAAAATATAAATCAAATATAAACCCCATAAAATTTGTAATTCGTTCTCCGTACGGTGATGGAGTAAAATACAATTCACCACTCTCTATCATCCATGGGTGTTGTAAAACACGCATATAATTATTGTTTAAGAAAAGGAAAGTTTAAAATAAAAACGTGTGGCACTCGGGGACTGCCGCGGTAAAGCTATTGCATAGCATTTTTTATCAACTTATGCAATTATAATTACTTATTTATTTTTTATTTATGCAGTATTTTTTTCTTTGATATTAATTCAAGTTACACTTTTTGAGCATGGTGACCGATAAGAAAACAAATGTACTATATGTATAACAATAAAGGCGATTTGGATTACCACTGTCGTCCGCTAAAGATCGTTGGGACCGTTAGAAAACACGCGAAAACACTTTTTTGACGTAAGGTACGCAAAGCGGTGGCACGTGCGCGCGCCGAGATGAACGAACGCAGAATGTGTCGACTACCGTACGCTCGGCCGAGCCGCCACCACCCGCCTACCATGTCACTCGTCCCGAGCTACATGGCCAGAGTTACATAGTACGGGGGTGTGAAGTTTTATTTTCGTTACGGAATTTCTTGGATTGGATTCGGTCGCCGCGCAGGCCGCGATAAAAGCTATGCAATAGCTTAAAACCATACTTTTTTTTTAATCATAGTTACTTACCTGCGTCAATTTCCCTTCTATTACAGAGGAGGCTCGAGCGCACAAGTGTAACGCACATGAGCTGAAATAATGTTTTCTTTTTTATTTTATTTTATTGCAAATAACAAACAAGCAAACAGTACACCTGATGGTAAGTGTTGCTGCCGGTCATGCACGCTCTACGCAAGGCCGCTGCCTACCGCGAAGAAAGTAATGGGAGTGTGAATGCGTGCAATAAGGTTCGGTGATACTAAAGGCATCACCAAAACTCGGTACACGCAAACACCCTCAGAAACTTGGGCTTCCGGCTCTCTCGCTCATCGTACGAGGCATAGTAACAAATTGCTCAGACGACGATTTTGTACGACCGCGTGAGGAAAGACCGACTTCCTCCCCGAGGGGGGGACGTCGGTCGATGGGAGGGTACCTCAAATAGGGAGTATTCCGTCGGGCCGACCACTGATGACAAGTAACCCTGCTCCGGTGGTCGGCCCAACGACGAAAGCGACGTGCACGTGGGTGGGTTGCGGGTGTGCGTGCTTACGCCCCTCTGTCGCCCCGGACGGAGTGGTACGAGGAGCGCGCCGACCGCAAGCCAACCAAAAAAAAAAAAAAATGGACTGGCCCGCGGCTGTAGACAGACAACTGCCAACAGTGTGGTCCTACCACTATAAAATCCGTAAAATAGTTTTCTTTGTAATATTTAATACTCGCGTAAGCATCAGAAATGTTTATCAGGAAGCGTTATTCGTTATTAGAAATATTATCAATTTATATTTACAGTACTATTGCAAACAATTTTAATTAATATATACAACAACAAAACCGCAGACATGACCTAGCCGTTACTCAAATCGAAATTTATTTATAAGTTATAACAGTCCAATGACTAATGCATCGGTAGTTATGTGTTAAAGCTAACTTACTTTCTTTGTCAACTGTCGAAGGCCAAATGAATCATATTATAATAATGTCCGATCGTTTTTTCCATTCAAGTTAAAAAAGGGAATTATTGTTATGTATTTTTTTTATTGTTTTGTTTGACTACGGATTGAGAATACGTAATTTCTACATAATCTCTCTACATTATAATGTTTAGGTAATCCATAATCCACATCGATAAAATTTACATTCCATAATCTACATAATAATATGAAAGACGACTAAGGAATATAAGATGCATAAAATACTATGCAAGAGAAGGAAAACTAAAAATAAAACCCTATACCAACATGTTTGACGTGTTATAGTAGGTCAATTGCCCTCCCATTGTGAGGCTCGAGCCCAACATTGGGCACACGTGTATGGGCTGAAATGATGATGATGATAATGAAATCAATACTGCGTAATATCTATTTGAAATAAAAAAAAACATTAAATTGAAGACGTGCTGGTGAAAGGTCTTGTTAAGAGTACGCGTAACCATAGAGAATGCATGAAGACTTTGATGAGTTTGAGTGAAGCGATAGACGTATGTCATG
Source organism: Lymantria dispar (assembly GCA_032191425.1). Lineage (NCBI taxonomy): Eukaryota > Metazoa > Arthropoda > Insecta > Lepidoptera > Erebidae > Lymantria > Lymantria dispar. The sequence goes on along the minus strand of CM063451.1, from coordinate 2,610,880 downwards.
ATCGTATCTTGTGGCAATCCGTAGTCTCATCCTACCCCTCTGGGAAGCAGGCGTGTATGTATGTAAAACACGGAAATATTGACTATAATACAAGACAACACATGACGACTTCACGGTCCCACCAAAAGTTTCCTACTTAAAATATTACGCCATTCGTGTCGTCCCTTCTAAAATCTTAAATGCTAAATGAACAACAGGAATTACACCGCCAAATAATAATCTAAATATCCAATTTAATTTTCAAAATAACTGAAATTTATAACTAATTAAAATGTATACCTTGACATAAGACATTGAAATAGTTTTTTATTATGCTTAATATTTAACAAAATAATTACATAAATTCTAAATCTTAATGATTTCTGATGTTTACGTGAGCACTACATACACATTGTAAATAAAACTACTTTTACGAATTGTATCGCCTTTGTATTCGATTTATGACTGCCCGACGTTTCAAACACTTTACAGCATTCATGGTTACGGGCGGAGTGAAAACTTCAAAACTTCAAAATCCTGTTCAATCATCAGCCTTTTCCAATGCTCCACTATTGGATACTTCCAGGTCGGCTCCAAAGGGGTTTGGTAAAGCTATTGGGATAATAGTAATTTTTTGCAAACACTTTCGCCATGACATTAAGTGTTATTTACTCCAATGGCATTATTAAGCGACTCCATTAAGTGTTATATAGTCCAAGAAATTGGTGATTCACATTCTGAAAGTGGGTTTTAGCGGATTTTAAAGACTAGTGAGCTTGTGAGGGATGGTACTAACTGTATTTTTTTTGGACGGCCTGCACACATGCTGTCTACTCTGCCTGGGGCGGCCCGCGGCCCCATAACCCACCGTAATCCCTCCCCTTCACCATTAGGCCTATCACTGGTACCTAGTTCCATGTCGTCCATGGCCAGTTCTCTTCACCATGCGAGAATTATCTATACAAATAAATAAATTTGAAGTGTCCGTTTGTAATGTCAAAATAATGGGCTTTTTTCATGCTCACACGGTCAATTACAGGACACCTATGCCTAAAAACCAGTTGAAATGTTTTTGTCTATCTGTTGTTTGGGGTAATCTTCAAAACGGTTGGACTGATTTTGATAATATTTTACTACCAGGTAGCTGTCTATATAAGCAGTAACTTAGACTATATTGTATACCGATATTCCTACGGGAATGGGAACTATGCGGGTAAGGCGACTGAAACCGAAGCGAAGCGAGGGCGGGTTGCTAGTTACAATAAAATATTAAATCTTAATATATAACATTTAATCTTTTAGTTTAATTAAGTCTATGTGCCGAAAGATCGATAAAGAACGGTTTCTTGAAGACAAGACCGTCATCCTCTCATCGTCGTTATCTCAGCTCATGCACGTCCCACTGCGGGCTCGAGCCTCCTTCTCAATAGGAGCGAAATATACCATGCTAGTATTTTGGTATAACGTTTCATCGAGTTTTGTTTCTCTTGTACAGATGTTATATGCATATTATATACCTCAGTCGTCTTTTACGACATACATAGCCAAGATAGGGAGTGATGATTCGTATTCTTACTCTGTCGCACGCGGCACTACACGCAAAAAACACCCTACACTAAGGATTTTACAAACATATAATTAACGAACACAAATTTTCAAAACTTCAATTCCAACTCCAAACAACAATTTGTAGACATTATGACACTACCAATGTTGATCGACATCTTAACCACTAAGCTGTGTAGTTTAATTGACACTTAATAATGGCTAATACTTAATATTATTACTAAACTTTCACTGTGTTTTCTCATAAGGAAGATAAATAAGAAACTAGTCTAACAATTTCCATAAAACCATTTCAGAATAATTTCATATTGGACAAAGTTAATCCATTAGAGGTATTGAGACTGGCGAGATGTGAACGTTTCTGGAGGACAACTTACGAATAAAATAAGCATTTGATACGTTCATAGCAAGCTACAAGCTCATACATCTATAAAAATAAATAAAATTGAAGAGCCTTTAATGTTAAAATAGTTTTTCTCATACTCACGCAGTTATTTACATGATAACTATGCTTAAACACAAACTAAAAATTTTTGTCAATTTAAAAAATGTATTCCCAGTAATCTTTAAAACGACTGGGCCGATTTTGATAATATTTTACAACCAGGTAACTGTCTATATAAGGCGTAACTTATACTATTTTTCCTCTCAGAAGAACTCTATAAAATATTGCCCAGTCCGGAACTCTATCTGGAGACCTTGAATATGTCAAAAAATATGCAAATGAGAGACAAAGTGGCTGAATCCTAAGCGAAACGAGGATGGGTCGCTTAAAATAAAATCTTATACCGACCAGTCTCTAAAGGCCAATAGTGAGTCGTATATCAGTTAAAATTAACGAATGAACGACTACGTTATACAGACCCATTGACATACACATTTCGAGTTATCCCTCTCTTGTAATGGAATTTTATGCATCCATTGACCTTGTCAATTGTTATATAGTAGTCCTCGCGAAGGTAATGGTTTAATCACCACGTCAAGACAAGTGGATGATCATAGTTGGTGTCATTAATTTCCTAGGAGAACACCGCTTTATACCCTGATGTTCCTGAAATTTTTACGACTCGAGTTTACAAGATTATCATCATCTCATCATCCCCTCAGTCCATATACGTTGCAGTATTGATCTCGGACCTCCCCCATTACGGGAGGGAATTTGACCTACTCCAATTTTCCCTCTGTTATATGTATTTTATATCTCTTAGATATCTTTTACAACACCCAATGACAAGGGAAAGGTGATGATATTGGTAAATTATGTTCTAACTCTTTAACCATACGGAAAGATTGTAAAGGATGTCAATGGTATTTATAACCTATGATCCCTATTACCTATAATCTAAAACACAGGTCTATGACCAGTGTGTTACCAGTAATGACTTACGGTACGGAAACGTGGTCCCTAAATGTAGGCCTCATAACCAAGCTCGAAATCGCTCAACGTGCTATGGAGTGGGCTATGCTCGGGATTTCTCTGCGAGATAGAATCCAAAATGTGGAAATCTGCAGAATAACGGGTGTAACCGACATAGCACGAAGAATTAGCGCGCCGAAGTGGCAGGCCACATCGCTCGACGAACCGACAACCGCTGGGGAAGAATGATTCTCGAGCAGCAATCAATTATCAGACGACGCAGTATATTACGCCCCCCTACTAGGTGAACCAACGACCTAGTAAAAGTTGCTGGGTGTCGTTGGATGCAGACGGCATAGGAGCGCACTCTGTGCCGCAACATGAGGAAGGCCTACGTCCAGCAGTAGACGGCGATAGGCTTAAATGATAATGATGAATAATCCCTATCAAAATCTCTATGGATAATAATAAAATAATATTTCCCTAGGCAGAAAATTGCCTCTAACAAAATGTCGCCTAAGTCTTATCAATTGCACCGTTTCTCTAATAAAATCGAAGTGAGAGTTGTAACTTATCTAAAGCGAATATCTATCGACAACGAGCCAACGCTACTTAGCTTTCATGAATGTGTCACCTATTTAACTGGAAATAGGTACGGGTTTGATTCATACGTATGAATGTACCTCCTAGTAATATGAATTTTAATATTAAAGTTACTTTATGTAGGTTTAAACGTCATTAGCTGAAATCACAGACAAATACTTTGTCGTGGCATTGTTCTACAATATAGAATGCCTACAAAAATAAAATTGTAAAAAACCAAGCCTCGCAACTGAGTTCTTCTACCATAAAAAGATGTGTGATCCATGTAATACCAGGTCAAGTTTATTTATTCAGTCCCTACCTTCTGTCCTAAGGAGGTTATTCTGTCCTAAGGGACCTTCTGTCTTAAATTATTACGTAATTAGCTAACCTAACAACTTCTTATAGTGACCATATAAATATTAAAGATGTTTTATGTTTTAAATAAATAGATTGACTTGGCAATCGCACTAAACAATCTAATTTAGTATAATATGTATTACTTATGAGGTACATTGTTTTCATGTTACGGCTGTGTTGCGTTTTTGCTCGACTTGGCAGGGGCACTGCCGTACCCCCAGATATTGAAAAGTTACACGTTTACATATCTTAAAGGATATGCAGAAGATTATTTATAAGGCACAAGTCCATTCATTCATCTCCTTTCATATACGTCCCACTAATGAGTTCCAGCCTTCTCCACAATAGGAAAGAAACTAACGTACTTATCAGATACCTTATCAGATGGATTGGTTAGGCTTTTATTTCAAGTTTTCCATATCTTGCATAGATGTTATATGCATATTGTATTCCTTAGTCGTTTTTTATCACAATCACAGGCCAGAAAACGGGAAAAGAGCCTAAGTTACAAGGAGAAATACAATGGCTTCTACTCTATCATTATTTTGGGGATATTATACGATATTTATTCCGAGTGGTGACGGAGTAAGACTACTGTTAACCACCTCCTTTCTTGATCGTCGGTAAAATACAACTAAGGGATATAATAATATCATCATCATCGCAGCCCACATACGTCGCGCTGTTGGACTCGGGCCTCCTCCATAATGGGCGAGAATTTAACCTACTATACCGTGCTGGTCAGACATGTTGGTATAGGTTTTCATTTTGAGTTTTCCTTCTTTTGCACAAATGTTATGTGCATATTATATCCCTTAGTCGTCTTTTACGACATCCACGGGCAAGATGGAGTGGTGAATTGTATTCTTAATCCGTCACCACGCGGAAGATACAGATATAATAATATACATACAACATACTTACTATACCTAGTTGTCTGACCAGCATGGTACAGTAAGGTATTTTTTTCTCCTATTGTGGAAGAGGCTCGAGCCCAATAGTAGAGCAAATATCAGCCGATCTTAATGTATGAAATAATCTTGAAAATTTATTGTTCGTTTTATAACGTCTATCTCTTTATGAGCGGGTACTATCAACATACCTTCAAGTAATACAAATAAATAATCTATTTCCGTTAAAATTAAAATATATGATGTAAATATCATCAAAATGCCTTACATTTTTTTATACCGGTAGTATAGGACAACATCGGCTAAATGACAGTCCAATATCCGTGATCCTAGCGTATCTATCTGATCTAAATGACCACCGACGTCTATTACCGTTTAAGACCCGGAAAACAGCAATGTTAATGGGAGCGGATATTCTGGTTTTCCCCAATAATGTTTAGCGGATGTTCTTATTATGTGACATGAACCCGGATGTGGTTGCTACCGTTACTCGTTCATTCTCATAGAACATTACACGATGTATATAAAGACATTTAGTTTTGTTTAGTCTTAGTATATATATTTCGGTGGTTGTTTGTCAATCATTTTTGATGTGAGTAAATATCTGTATTTATTATAAGAATACATTTATAGTATTGTATTTTAACACTGTTATGAAGAAGTGAAGTGATACTGAATGAGTTCTGCGAATTCTTGTGAAGTGTATAAAAAATATCTAAATATTACTACCGGATATGACGATTAATGTAGGCGGCGCTCACTAAAAACGTCCAAGGAAGTGGTCTTGATGGCCCACTCCACTAATAACGCTAATTGAACGGACCATCGGGTCCAATTGCCGGGATAATACGGTAGGTTACGGGTTTTCACACCGCCATTTTGTCTCGAACTATTTCAACTGCTAGAAAGGCACTAATTTGAGGAATTTTTTGAATAAATCCTGTTAAATTAATATCAAATTTTAATTATAGAGGTCCATTATCAATCCTGAATCTTGCATTTCAATAACACAGAAAATATATTTTTGGACTTCATTTTAAAGTCTTTAAGTAAGTCAAGTAGTTGTCTTTAATTGAGCGTTGGCTACCCAATTACGAATTATCAATTGCCATTTTACCAGGACATGAAAAGACACGTAAAGCATTTTTCTGAATTACATTAAATAGAATACTATTGAAATTATTTATTACTAACTGGTCCAGAAAATTAGCTAGAATGAACTTACCCATTTAATGCTAGTATTTTGTTTAAACACGTAACGGTTGTAATGTAGTAGAAACTCGATTAACCGGACCGGAACCTAATTTAAGTAGTATCAAAATAAATAATATCATAACACATCAATCGCTATTTCTGTTATCTCTACAGTTTTCATACGAACGGCAATTATTCATGAAAGTCTAATTTGCCAATATTCAAAGACATTGTTTCAGTCTTATAATTAGCGTTATGTTTTAAAGCCTACAATTTTGTATCCATAAACATTCTAAATTTAGCACGCTAATCTTTGAAACTAACAGTTGATTTTCAATAAAATATATTGTACAAAGTAGCCTATTTATAGAGGAAGGTTTTAAGCTATACTACATAACGTTGAGTCAAATAAGAGCAGCAAACCGGGCAATACATTTTAACAAGGAGATATCACAAATCAAGCATACAACACTCAGTTGCCGCTACATAGCAACTGCTGAGAAAACAAAAATGATAATTGATGACCCGTTTCCGTGTGGTGACGGAGTAAGAATACAATTCACTACTCCCTATATTGCCCATGGATGTCGTAAAAGACGACCAAGAGATAATATGCATATAACATCTATACCAGAAAAGAAAACCTCGAAGTAAAACCCTATACCAACCTGTCTAACCAGCATGGTATAATAAGGTCAATTTCCCTCGTATTGTGGAGGAGGTTCGAGCCCAACAGTGGAACGTATATGAGGTGAGATGAGATGAAATTATAGTAAATTAGCAGCGCCCCATAGTTCCCCTTTCCGTGGGAATAATTATAGCTTATGTATTATTCTGATATATAAGCTATATTATTGTGAAATTATATCAAATTCCATTGAATAGTTTTTGCGTGAAAGAGTGGTAGGACCACACTGTCGACAGTTATCTGTCTACAGCCGCGAGCGGGTCCGTCCGGGGTAGTACCACACTCTCGCAGAAAATCGACGTCTGAGTAGTAGCAATTAGTTACTGCGCTTCGTTCGGTGAGCGAGAGAGCTGGAAGCCCAACTTTGTGAGGGTTTTTGCATGTGAAGGGTTTTGGTAGTGCCCTTGGTATCACCGAGCCTCAATGTACGTATTCGCACTCCCTTCACTTTTTTCGCGGTAGGCAGCGGCCTTGTAAAGGTCCATGAGCGGCAGCAACACTTACCATCAGGTGTACTGTTTGCTCGTTTGCCACCGTTGGCAATAAAAAAAAAGAGCAACAAACACACAAATTTTCGCGTTTATAATATTAGTTGGCATATTGTTCAAATTTTCAAAGATTTATAATGTAATGTCATGAATTACATATTTTATACGCACATATTGCTAATGCAGGCTAAATATTGTTAGATATATTAAGATATTGTTTTAAGGATTTGTATATATTACAAAGATTTAAAAAATATTTTGTAATGGTTCGGGATGGTAGTCTCCTTTCACGTAGATGGTATCTGAATATATCCCTTAGTCGTCTATTATGTCATCTACGGCCACGATAATTGTATTTTTACTCCTTCACCACACGGTAAACATTGTGCATTTATGTAGATCAAAATTATCCTTTACAACTTTTCATCATAATTTTAACAAATAAAATTAATCAACTTGAGCAAATTGAAATGGGATCACACGGAAAGCATCAGCTTTCAAATAAAAAAAGAATCATCAAAATCACCTCATTCAGTCGAAAGCTCTGAAGGTAACAAATATAAAAAAAAATCATAAAGCAGTCGAGAGGCATGTCGACAAAAGCGAAAACTTAAAATTTTTGAAAATTCACTTAAAATGGTTTGGTGTTTGAATGATAAATTTTCGATTTGTACCATATATGTCTTTTATTTAGGATTCTATGAGATAAAACTAATCAAATTAAAACACTATTTCAGCAATGTACAGTATACACACATTAAACTTTTCTCTGAATCTTCTACTGCTATAAGCATTTCGGTGACGCGTACGCACCAGATTTCACCGATACAAAATGTGCACAAATCATAAGTACTTTTTTTTTTTGTGGGTGGGTCGTGGTCGGCGCGCCTCCGCACCACTCCGTCCGGGGCGACAGAGGGGCTTAAGCACGCAACTCCCGCGAACCACCCAAAAACCACATCGCCTTCGTCGTTGGGCCGACCACTGGAGCAGCGTTAACTTGTCGTCAGTGGTCGGCCCGACGGAATACCCCCTATTGGGGTACCCTCCCATCGACCGACGTCCCCCCTCGGGGAGGACGTCGGTCTTTCCTCACGCGGTCGGCCTCTCGGCGGGTGACGGACTAATCCCCGGTCACGTCACCCGCGGCCTCGGCTAGGGCGGCATGAGGCGCAGATAGTTGCGCCTACGCCGCCCCAGTCGCCGGCGGCGGATCTCCTCATCGAGGCTGCGCTCCTCGCGCAGGCGATCCGCCGCCACAAATCATAAGCATGTCGGTGACGTGAACCTCTAAGGTTTTCCCCTACCAAAAGAAGCGGCTAGAGAAGTTTTACATGTGGTGACGGAGTAAGAATACAATTCACCACCCCCTATCTTACCCGTGGTGATCGTACGAGACGACTAAGGGATATAAAACGCATATAACATCTATGCGAGAGAAGGAAAACTCGAAATAAAACCCTATACCAACACGTCTGACCAACGTGGTATAGTAGGTCAATCACCCTTCCATTATGGAGGAGGCCCGAGCCCAACAGTGGGACGTATATGGGCTGAGATGATGATGATGATGATGATGAAAGAAGTTTTCACCTCAAAAATTTCAGTCGAATTGAGAACCTTCTTATAAGTTAAAATGAGTAATCTTTGGAGTTGTCAGAGATTTAAAATGTGAGGGTAGAACGGCCGAAACCGAAGAGAAGCAAAGCTAGTATTGAATATATTTCTCACATAATATTATCACTTACCCGCCAAAAATTTAAACAATTCTATCAATCAAATCATTATAGTTGTTGTACACGAAAATCCCAGTACCAAGTACCATATACCGGTTCCAAGTATTCAGATCATTGGGTCACAATCTGTAACTTCCGTTATTCTGCACTATAATTATAGTCTAACAGCCTGCCTTAGATAATGCGACTAGTTCATCAAACTGCATTGGACGCTTTGAATAGAAAGCGTCATTGAAATAACTTCGCTTAAATATTTTTATTAACTAGTAACATCGACTGTTGACTTTAGGCATCACTTATTATTCTGATCTTATTCTAATTACATGAGGAGCCAATCATCATCATCATCTGAGCCCATATAGGTGCCACTGTTGAGCTCGAGCCTGTGGAAGGGAAATTGCCCTACTATACCACGCTAGTTAGCCTTGTTGGCATAGGGTTTTGTTTCGAGCTTTCCTTCTCTTGCATAGATGTTAATGAAAACTGTCACCATTCATTCATCCGCCGCCTCCTTCCGTGAGATAACGGCCTCACAAAAGGCGGCGACCGCGTCCCAATTCCTGACGCTGTCGAGCATCTCCCTAGGGATAGTCGGCCGTGTCAGGATGGTATGCTCTCCTTCCTCACGATCGTGAGATACTTGGCGAAGCAACCATGCCCCGTCAATATCTGCACCAGTCGGAAGGAAAGCATCCCGTGCCGCCGATCCAACCACTCCATCAGCACCGGCCGGAAGGCCTCGACGGTCCGAACACCGTACCGAGGCCTTTCCAGCCGGACAGCAGGCGATGCGGCCGGCCTGAATTAATTTTTCAGGCAATATCGGATACACCCGTTCTTGTTATAAAGATTTTATAGAGAAATACCGAGCATCTATAAAATCTATATAGCATAATTATATAACATGTTAAATAACCATAAACAATATAGAATCATTTTCTTCTTACACTGGCAATAAATTTTGTATCAAAATGTGGGTCAATATTTTTTTTTAAGGTCACAATAAGTACATCAAGCACAAGTTCACTAATTAACAATTACTTTTTGCTATTATATGGTGAAGATTTGCCCTACCCTCTGAACTAGTTATAAACTGTATCTCAGAGGGTAGTGAATATTTAATAACTAATTTCTGTATCGGGTAGATAATTATAAATTTTCTGCAGTAACGATGACTTGTTGGACGTGAGACATCTTAGTCCACTCGTGACCATGAACGCTGTAAAGTGTTCGAAACGTCGGGTAATCAAAAATCAAATACAAACGCGATAAAATCCGTAAAGTAGTTTTATTTAAAACATGTTAGTCTTTTTAAGAGGCCAACATTTGTCTGTCGCCATACCTTTTGAATAATAATAATAATTTTTAATTTCGAAGAAGTAACATCCATAGAAGGTTAGTAAATACAATCTTAAAAAAATATGTTAGTCAATTAGACTAAAATATTTGTTTGGTAACAATTGGCAACAACTTTAGTATTCGTCAGGTATAGACGAACAAAATTATAGATAACTAGCTGTCCCAACAGACGTTGTTCTGTTAAAATATAACGCCACCTACCCGGTCCAATTGTGAATCAAAAACATTCACGAATCCCCTTGAACACACAAAAATTTAGTTAACATCAGTACAAACGTTTAGGAGTTCAGAGCCATACACACGTACACAAGAAATATATATAAAAAGATAGGCGACTCGTACCTTAGCCTCGCAATTGTTATTAGGATGGAGTTGGGGCTGGCTCGGACTCTGAAGAGCAGTGAAGCCAATTTTCTGCCATATGACGTCATGAAAACCATCAGCGTGTGATTGTGAGCACATGTCAAATATACTACAAGAACGAGGCAGCCCCATCAACATCCTGAACTCTTTATTATATTGGACCTGTAGGGCACTGATGGCACTCTGTGTATAATTAGTCCACAGGCAGTCCAATATGCTTTGAACGTTATTTTTTTAAGTTTTTCACTACAAAGCGTAAATTCAAGCGCCAACTCTTTTAAAAACTGATACATTAAATTCTTAGTTCGTTGTCAAGCGGATATGCACGAGATTCCTGAAAATTGTTCTTTACTAAATTGGGATCACCGATTAACCTTTTGGCACGCTTATCAACTGAATTTAAAACGTCTTATGGTATGTAATCGAATTAACATTATTTTTAATACAATCGTAATAAAATTTGAATGGTACGTATTTCCTTGTGAGAAACTTATAGTAATGTTAATAACGGTTTGTTTGTTTAAATGCTCTTTCTTATCTCTGTAATTACTATAACGTTTTGAAAATACTTATACGATGAATATTCATTTTAATTTTTATGAAGTACACACTTAACTGTAAACAATTATGATGTCGAGGATTTTATAAATATCTATCACCTCAGCTTATAGACGTCCCACTGCTGGGTTCGAGCCTCCTCCACGATAGAAATTAACCTAACTATGATACAAAGCTGATCAGACATGGTAATTATACCAACCGACCTGCCTACCTATTTATCCTTATAGGATTTATTTTAAGTTTCTCTTCTCTTGCATGTTTTATCAATATTATGGATATAATCAATATATCTTGCCCGTGGATGTAGTAAAGACGATGAAGGGATCTTCAGCGTCTTTACTACACCTACGGGCTAGTTATGGTGTAGTGAATTACCCCATCACCACAGAAAATTTTCTATTATATATTCACTTATCTGCGATTTTTGCTCTATTGTCTTTTCAAAGAAGCCTATGTTCAACAGGGAACTTCACGCGAGACTATTATGATCATAATCACAGCTCATATACGTCTCACTATTGGGCTCGAACCTCCTCCACAATAGGATAGAAATAGACCTACTATACCACACTGGTTAGACGTGTAGTTTTACGATTTTATTTCGAGTTTTTTTTTCACTTGCATAGAAATTATATGCATATTAAATCCCATAATCGTATTTTACGACACCCAGAGCAAAAATGGGTGTGAGAAATTGTATTCTTACTCCGTCACCACAGGGAGGAAACTATATATACACAGCTAGACCATATATACATGATATGGAAGCTAAAATCAAGTATATATTTAAAATGAAACTATTTATATTTTATAAAATCACGTACGCTGTATAATTCCGCGTAACACCGGTCGTACTTGCAACAAAATTACATTATACATTCATAAACAACCTTACCACATAAAAAATAAGGTGTTAATATCCTTTTTTGGTTCGAACTTGATAATTTTGCAATTCGATCACTCTATATTAAATTTGCGAACGGGTCCTTTTCAAGGTGTACGCAGTTGCTAAGTGCATTATGATCGAAATGTGTTTGGCTTAAGCTGTAAGATGTAGCGATTTTTATTTTTTATCTTTTGTTTTTTAAAATAAATCTACTAAGGAGTAACTGAATGCGTTGGAACGAAAAGAAATACTAAGAGTCTAGTTCACAATAAGTCTACAATTAAGTAAATATAAGGTTTTGCTGTATAGTGTGTATGCTGGGTAGTGTAAGTGACGAACACTCTTGGCGCGTGTCGTGAGTTCCATCCACTCGAATTCTTTGTGCGATTCACAAACATTTGTAAGTTTGGGAGCAATACGTATCTACCCTCATCATTACAAGGCTTACACATCCTATTACTGGCCTCGAGTAAAATAGGAGGAAAGTTGACCTACTATAACCATGCTGGTCAGACGGGTTGCTATAGAGTCTTATTTTGAGTTTTCCTTCACTTAAATTGAAGTCAGCTGCATATTATCCATCCATCCATCCATCAGCCTACGGACGTCCACTGCTGGACATAGGCCTCCCCACAAGAATGCCACTCGGAACGGTCCTGCGCCACCTGCATCCAACGGTTCCCTGCGACTTTGAGAATGTCGTCAGTCCACCTAGTGGGGGGTCGGTCGGCATATTATAATCCCTTAATAATCTTATACGACACCCATGGGCAAGAAAAGGGGTGGTGAATTATATTCTTACTCTATCACCACACGAAATATGTTTATATATTTATGGAATCCCCCGATTTATATAGTAGCGAAGAGATGACATCTTGAAAATAAAAAGAGGCACATACTGTAATAAAATCATTCCCCACCCTACGTTCCGCTTCTCTCGTTCAGGTAGACTGAATCCATTCAGTCTACACACATACAGCATGATTGCCCCAATAAAGAATAATAAAAGAGAAAATCACATTATATGAACTGATGTAACGGTTCGAATGGATTTCTAATAAGTGATGGAAATTATTTTCTATGAAATAATATAACTATTTATTGAGAAATATATAAATCACAAAACGTAACATTGTAATAAGTAGGAGCGGAGCAGTGATCATAAAAGTTAGCTTAACAGAAGCTAAAATGTCATCATCATCATCATCTAAAATGTATTACACCTATATTACGAGATGCCTTAATGCTGTTTTCATATTATTCTGATCTTAGCTAGTATTCGTTCGGCTGCTGGCCCGTCTTCTCAATGCAAATTGAAGTATTTGAGCACACTCGTCCAACGAATTGGTTTAGAGTTTTATTTAGAATTAACCGTCTCTAGTGAAGAATCTTAAGTCAGAAATAGGTGGTAAAATATTGTATTTTTACTCCGTCATTACACAGAAGTTGTCACAATAGTTGATAGAATAACAAAATTTAATTAAACTCTCATTGAGGTATTATGCAGAAACATTTTTCTTAATAAAGACAGCAATCATCATCGTCATCATCATCATTGCAGCCCACATATGTGACACTGTTGAGCTCGGACCTCTTCCATAAACGGAAGGAACTTGACCTATTATAGCATGCTGGTGAGACATGTTGGTATAGGACTTCATTTCGAGTTTTCCTTCTCTTGCACAGATGTTATGTGCATATTATATCCCATAGTCGTCTTTTACGACATCAACTGGCAAAATAGGGAGTGATGAATTGTATTCTTACTCCATCACCACACGGAAAGATAGCAATAAATAATATAAATTAGTTGTGCTCACAATAAAAGCAATAAAGATGTAAATAATCTATTATAAATAAACCTTTTTTTTTTCTCATAATCCATTAAAGTAAAAAAGTATGTAAACAAAAAACAAAATATATTAAAATCGTTATTAAAGTTTCCTACAGCCGAAGGTACTCCTCAAAGACCTTTACCCCGTATAAATAATACCAATTTTAAAGCAAAATTCATTTTATTTTCTCGTAAAGAAACACGTATTAAGCTTTCCATTCGAGCGAGCATTTGCGAACACATATTGCAGAGTACGCCCTTTTTTAAATAAATGCTCTGCCGAATTATAAAGAGGTTCACATAAAAACGGCATTTTTCTACGTCGGTGCTAACAACAAAAAGAAAATAGGTAATCCATTTTGACGAATATAATTGATGATAATCTAATCATCATCATCTTGCTCTTATCCCAATTACTTGGGGTCGACGCAATATGTCATCTGTTTTGACATATTGCAAAAAGTTTCGGCAATGACTTTTATGACCGGCCGCCTGCCTGACGTCAACCCTCCTTGGGAATGTAATCGTTGATCCAAATGGTACCAGATGGAGTTGGTCCGGGTCAATCTAGTGCTCTTAGTCGTCTTTTATGACACCCACGAGCAAAGCAAGGGTTGGTAGTATTCGAAGCCGCTACCACACAGCATCAACTGCTAAAATGCTAACAACAAAAAGAAAATAGGTAATCCATTTTGACGAAACGCCAAAAAAATATTAGCTACCGTTTTATACGTAAACGATAAGACGAAGCGAGTTAGTTAAGAAAATAATTGTTGGTAATCTAATATAAAAAAAATATCGATGATTTCTAAATACTATATATAAAATGAGACTATATTTATAATTCTTATCGAGTTTATTTTATACTATCCCGAATTTTCTATCTATTTTCAGAATTTAATCTTCAATATATATTAAATGAATAAAAATATCTAACGAACAAGAATATATATATATATATCTTGTCTGTAGATGTCGTAAAAGACGACTAAGGGCCATACATATATGAGCCGAGATGATGAAATCAATATAAAATCATATTATTTTTCCAATGATAATGAATTTGTATGAAAAAATATGGATAAAAATTTTATAAGTAATGCTGTAACATGTATGTATAAACCTTCTCTATAATAACGATGATTTATTAATCATGAAACCTTCAGACGTTCTTGATCATGAACCCTAAATTACATTCGAAACATCAGCAAAGTGAATATCAAATACGAACATTGTAAATAAGATTACTTTACGGATTTTATAGCGTTTTGTACACTTTGTTGCGTTCATGGTCATGGGCGGACTGACCGCCGTGACCTTGAACACTGCAAAGTGTTCGAAGCGCCAGGCAATCACAAATTAAATACAAACACGATAAAATCCGTAAAGTAGTTTTATTTACAATACTTGCGTAAACATCAGAAATCATCAAATACGAACATGATAAAATCTATCTATATTCTGCGCTTCAGTGATCTTGCGAAGAGGCGTTTACAGTCTCAGATAGCATAGTTTCTCATGCAGTAAAAGCGCTGGCAGAATATAAGGACATCCTAATATTAATGAGATTATCCGTCTGACTCTTGCGATGGCTGATACACCTGCTGTAAAAC
The DNA here is from genome assembly GCA_032191425.1 of Lymantria dispar. Lineage (NCBI taxonomy): Eukaryota > Metazoa > Arthropoda > Insecta > Lepidoptera > Erebidae > Lymantria > Lymantria dispar. The sequence goes on along the minus strand of CM063451.1, from coordinate 2,595,403 downwards.
AACCCAACGGCTTGATGCATGACGATGATAGCGTGACAGCATACTTTTCTTGTCCTGGAAGTTAGATAGACCTTTAGTCTGGGACACTACCTGTATTGATGCCCTTGCGCCATCGCATCTTCTGGCCCGTCAGAGTGTACTGACACTGTTTCAGTTTCTGTAGAGACCCTCAAGCGCACCTTATTGGTAATTCGTCAGGGCCATGGGGTCCAAATGGTCATAGTTTCCTGGAAGATTAATTTATTTAATCTTTTCACGATCTATTTGCTTTAAGTGATCAAAAAGCTGGACTATATTCTGCACAAAAATTGGCATAAACTTCAGAAGTGTTTATAACACCAATATTACCATCTCCGTGTGGTGACAGAGTAAGAATACAATTCACCACATCCTATCCTCACACACCACATCCTATCGTGCCCGTGGATATCGTAAAAGACGACTAAGGCGTATAATCCTCATATAACATCTATGCAAGAAAAGGAAAAGTCGAAACAAAACCCTATACCAACTTATCTGACTGTCATGGTATGGTATGGTCAATTTCCCTCCTATTGCGGAGAAAGCTGGAGCTCAACAGTGTGACATATATGAGCTGAACTGATGATGATTATCAATTAATGCTGATAGCGATTTCACCAAAATCGCTATCGCTCATAACATTCGACGCGTATTTAATTGTTCGTTTCGTGTTACAGTTAGTTAGTAACTGTACCAGTGCTACAGTTTGAGACCGGCTTTTTTTTTAATTACTGCCACATCGAAGACATTGCAAGTCTTGACTTTTTTGTTTTAAAGGCTGTATTATCTTTTCGTGTTTACATTGGTTTAAGGTTGTATTAATTATAAAAACGAAACAGCTACTCATTTCGTAGACGGTTAGTTCATTTGATTGTAGATGGAGAATAATTTAGTCATCTCATTTAGCTTATTCGGCACTTGATTTCTAAAAAAAATCTATTATTTAATTACAGTAAGTCTGAATAATTACTTCTTTGCATTCATTTTATACTTATAAACTTCTTCGTGGCACAAGGATTTATTCCATAGTCTAAAAAAAATATAAATATTATACAATATTATGCTATATAATACTATTAATAAATATTATTATATAATATAATACTCGCGATTTAGCAATTTCTAAAACCGAGTGGCCCAAAAGTATAAAAAAAATAAAAATTCCCGCTGTACAAACACATATTGCATAGTCTATGGACTTTAAAAAACTAACACGTTTAAAAAAAGTGATTAGCATAGATAACAAAGGTTTTACTCGAACGAACATTAATTAATATACAATATGTCTTCATATACATGTAAATTAGTAATCGCTGGCGTTAGTACAATCATTTCGATGCTGATACAAATGGCATTTGATGTTAATCGTCCTGTTTATATCTAAAATGAAATAGTTAATTAATATTACCAATAATAAAATACTACATATTTGTAATAAATATTTTAAATTAGAATCTTTTAGGTATTTAGTTCTTTACATATTCATCATCATCATCATTTCAGCCTATCGCCGTCCACTGCTGGACGTAGGCCTCCCTCATGTTGCGCCACTATGAGCGGTCCTGTGCCGCCTGCATCCAACGACGCCCAGCTACTTTCACTAGGTCATCGGTCCACCTAGTGGGGGGGCGTCCTACACTGCGTCGTCCGATACGTGGTCGCCACTCGAGAACCTTTCTTCCCCAGCGGTTGTCGGTTCGTTGAGCGATGTGGCCTGCCCATTGCCACTTCAGCGTGCTAATTCTTCGTGCTATGTTGGTTACACCCGTTCTTCTGCGGATATTATTACATATTATACGGTTTTTTTTTTGGTTTTTTTTTAGACGTAATGGTTTAAAATACGGACTCACATCATACCTATATGTACATCACATAACACTCGACATCGTAGCAGGGTTCATCCATTTCACCTGGAAACATTATGGTCTTCAACTGTACGTATCCAGCGATCATTTCTCCCACGTACGTGCAAGCTCTGCTATAAACTACCTGCTGTTGTGTTTCCCGAGCGTGGTTTAAGGAGAGTATTTTCTTCACGATAGGCAGCGGCCTGGCTGTGGCCCTGGTATTGCAAAGGTCTATGTGCGGCAGTGTCACTTACCATCAGGTGTGCTGCTTGCTCGTTTGCCACCGTTGGCAATAAAAAAAAAACTCACCGTATCAGTGTCGTGGCTTAATTCCCACGCAGGACAATATATGAAACCAGAGACAGGAGGGAGAGGACGCCTTCCTGCCACCACTGCGATTGCGACAAGGACACGGCGTAGTATACGGTCGAGATCTGCGTGGCCTGGGCAGAGCAGCACTGTAAACTCGTGCCGACCTGACGCTGCTAACCATCGCTAGAACGATGCTCGACAGCGTCAGGAACAAGGATGCGATGGCAGCCTTTTGCGAAGCAGTTATCTCGCAGAAGGAGGCAGCGCAGCGGGTTCGGGAGGAATTCCTCTACCATGACACACGCCACCGCCGGCGCGTTAGGCGGCGCAGGCGCTAGTACCTGCGCCTCATGCTTCCCTAGCCGAGGTCGCGGGTAGACTAGCCGGGGATTAGTCCGCCAGCCGCAGAGAGGCCGACCGCGTGAGGACGATACTCTGGCAACACTATCTTGTTGCTGGGGCGTCGAATGGGACGATACCCGAATGGATAACTAGCCGGGCCGGCCACGGAAGTCAAGGAATCAATACCAATGGTCGGCACAATGGCGTTGGGGAGGGAATATGTTAGGTTATGGGACCGCACGCCGTCCATCCGTCGCCCCGGACGGATTAGATAGAGTGTGTCCAGACCATAACCTCACTCAAAAAAAAAGGACACTATTTTGTGCAAACCATAAATCGCTGTTCTGAGTCGGGATGTAATTTGTATCTTTTAAAGATGTGTTTTAAACTACCCACAATACAAGGATTATTTCTATTTGCATAGTTGTTATTTGTATATCACATTCCTTAGCCGTCTTTTGCGGCAGCGACAGGCCAGACTGTATTCTTACTCCATCACCAAACAGAACCGACATAATATTAATTAAATAAACACTTTAAAATAAATGTAAATAAAATTAACATACGCATACCTATTTACAATGTCAATTGACAAATAAAAACTATGTATTTCAATGGCATAAAATAAAAATACAGAATAATTATAATTAAATACCAACAATAAGAATTTTAACGGGCAATTAAAAAAACTTAAAATTCAATTTGCAATCTGAATATTTTATACTTGACTTTGCCGAAGGATAATTTATGTATATAAAATAACTACCGACGTCTCTAATAGCATTTTAATGCTGGATAATTATTTAAAAGTTATTCCAATATTTTATTTATTGCAAACGGTGGCAAACTGTACATGATGGTAAGTGTTGCTGCCGCTCATGGACCTTTGTAAGGCCGTTTTTCACCGCTAAGAAATTGTAGAAAGTATGAATGCGTGCAATGAGGTTCGATGATACTAAAAGCATTATCAAAACCCTGTGTGTGGTGAGTTCACTCTCAGAAAGTTGGACTTCCGGTTCTCTCGCTCATCAAACGAAGCGCAGTAACAAATTGCTACTACTCAGACGTCGATTTTCTGGTCAGTGTGGTACTACCCCGGACGGACCGGCCCGCGGCTGTAGACAGATAACTGTCGACAGTGTGGTCCTACCACTCGAAATATTCAATTACTAGCAACCCGCCCTCGCTTCGCTTCGGTTATAGGTTATAGTCGTTTTACCCGCGTAGTTCCCGTTCCCGTGGGAATACCGGGATAAAATATAGTCTAGTTTACGCCCTGATATTATAGCTTTCCATTGGTGAAAGAATTTTTGAAATCGGTTCTGCCGTTTTGAAGTTTACCCGGAACAAACAGACAGACAGACAGACAGACAAAAAATGTTTAATTGCTATATTAGGCATAGGTGTCATGCAAATAACCGTGTGAGCATGAAAAAAGCCTATTATTTTGACATTACAAACAGACACTCCAATTTTATTTATTGGTATAGATACGTCAATACTTTGTCTAATTTTTGTTTGGTGAGTAAGAATACAGTTTACCGCCCCCTCTTACTCATGGGTGTCGCAAAAGACAAAGAATGGATATGATATTCAGATAATATCTATTCAAGAGAAGGAAAATACGACATAAAACCCTATGCTAACACGTCTAACCAGCGCGGAATAGTAGGTCAATTTCTCTTCCATTGTGGAGGATAATTTGACTGCACAAATGGCGATTTTTAAAATACCAACCTACCGTGCTAAGTGTTTTAGATTCGATTCTCATGCAAAACAGTATTTTGTGCGCTTCACAAATTATTATTCTGGGTGTAATCTGTGCCCGTTAAAATGTTATTGTCGCATGGTGACGGAGTAAGAATACGATTCACCGCCCCTTCTGGCCGTGGGTATCGTAAAATACGACTAAGAGATAAAATATACATATAACATTTATGCAAGAGAAGGAAAACTCGAAATGAAACGCTATAACAATACGTTTGACCAGCGTAGTATATTAAGTCAATTTCCCTCCCATTGCGGAGGAAGATCGAGCCCAACAGTGGGACATATATAGCCTATAATGAATGAATGTATGATTTTTCAATATTTTAATAAAATATGTTCTATATTCTCTCGTAGCTGTTAAAAAAATATCGTACGCTTTTATTGATTGTCAGTGCAGTTACGAAATGTCTTTTTATGGATAAAATTACACGCCTCATTATATCTACTCGTATTATAAGCTTTATCTTACGCAATTATATTGCATATTAATTTAATAATTACGTTAAATTTTATTACATAGTCGCTTTACTTATGTTAATAAGTATACAATTGACGCCTTTTGTCTGTATAATTAGTACAATTATTTAAGTTGTTTTCATTTTTGAACTGAATAAATGCTAAGTATTATGATTTCCATGTGGTAAGGAAGTAGTTTTCCGTGTGGTGACAGAGTAAAAATAATATGCATCACCCCATTTCTTATCTGTGGGTATAATAGACGTCTAAGAGATATATTAAACAGCCCTACAACAATTTTGGTAGCGGGGATTTTAGACTCGTCGCAATCATCGGTGGCGACCTGACGCTGCCGGCTACCGCTAGGGCGATGGTAGGCAGCGTCGGGAACTGGGACACAGTCGCGGCCTTCTGCGAGGCAGTGATCTCGCAGAAGGAGGCGGCGGATCTCCTGCGCGAGGAGCGCAGCCTCGATGAGGCGATCCGCCGCCGGCGACTGGGGCGACGTAGGCGCGAATACCTGCACCTCATGCCGCCCTAGCCGAGGCCGCGGGTGACGTGACCGGGGAATTAGTCCGTCACCCGCCGACAGGCCGACCGCGTGAGGAAAGACCGACGTCCTCCCCGAGGGGGGGACGTCGGTCGATGGGAGGGTACCGCAAGTAGGGGGTATTCCGTCGAGCGACCACTGATGACAAGTAACCCTACTCCGGTGGTCGGCCCAACGACGAAGGCGACGTGCATCGTGGGTGGGTTGCGGGTGTGCGTGCTTACGCCCCTCTGTCGCCCCGACGGAGTGGTGCGAGGAGCACGCCGACCGCAACCCACCCCAAAAAAAAAATAAAAAGCGGGGATTTTAGACCTGTTTTTAAGTATATCTTACATGGTGTATCAAAAATATTACGGTTTTTTTTTCTATCAGCTCTAGTTCCCGAGATATAAAAAATACAGTTTTCGGAAATTACAGTTTTCATAATAATATTTTAAAGGTATTAAACATCAATAAATTGCCTTTTAAGTAATTTTCTACAATGAGACTGACGTGGACAATGTTGCATGATTCCTCAGCAAAAGTCGGCCATCATATGGGTGTCTCATGGTATCTTATCTCATCCTCTTGGTATCTATGTTCCACCGTTTTCATATCTTGGTGGAAACGTTTTCCTTGTTCTCTGCTCAAATCTTAATTGTGTTGAAATTGATCTAAATGACCATTGAGAGTGTAATTTTATACTCGTATTACAGTTTAAATTTTTGAAACGAACCAGCATTTCTTCTGCCAATTCTACATAGTAATCAGCCTTATGATGTCCGAGGAAATTTTATGCAAGTGCTACAAATGATTTCCTACGCAAGCGTTGTCAGATCATTCATAGAAGTCTCAAAATTAGTGGTGGCTTACATTAACTAACGTAGGTTATGGAGATGAACAAAACTGTAATAAGCGTCGATCTCTCATGCGATATATAGACATTCGAACATCTGAGGCAAGGCAATTTTTCCTCTTAACGCTAGTAGCTCATCACGTCCCTTAGAAATATCTAAGTCTCCGATGATGTCATTAAGTTCATTTTGTGTTGCCATAGTATTAAAAGTCATCATCTACTTGAGAAGTAATAGGTGTTTCAGCTTTTTTCTCCTGAGATTACTACACTACCTGGTGGAAAGTTGGTATTGAAACATTTTCTGAATACAGATTAGGTATTTGTGCTGAATAAATATTGGAGTATTTCTATTTACGGCGATTGTTTTTGTTGATGGCCACTATATTAGTCATATAAAATTAATAGTCGTCATAATGTTTTTATTTTTTGTAAATGTTTATCGAGGTGTCAAAATACCGAAATAGGCAAAATACAGACGATACAGTGTCTGTTATTGAATTACGCTGATCTTTTCGTATGTACTCGCCACAAATATAACAAAATGTATCAGGATTGTTAACACATCTGAACGTACTAGCCATAATGACATAAAAACATAAATTTTATCGATGTTATTGTAATCTATACCAATAAATAAAATTGGAGTGTCTGTTTGTAATGTGAAAATAATAGGCTTTTTTCATGCTCACACGGTTATTTGCACGACACCTATGCCTAAAATAGCAATTAAAAAATTTTTGTCTGTCTGTCTGTCTGTTTGTTCCGGGTAATCTTCAAAACGGCTGGACCGATTTCAAAAATTCTTTCACCAATGGAAAGCCATAATATCAGGGCGTAAACTAGGCTATATTTTATCCCGGTATTCCCACGGGAACGGGAACTACGCGGGTAAAACGACTATAACCTATAACCGAAGCGAAGCGAGGGCGGGTTGCTAGTAATGACTATTTACGAAAAAGACCGGGGACAAATTAAATGAGGGTAGAAGGTAAACTTTTCCGTGTGATGATGGAGTAAGAATTCAATTCACCAATCTCTCTAACCCGTGGGTGTCGTAAAAGACGACTAAGTGATATAATATGCATATAACATCTATGAGAGTGAAGGAAATCTCGAAAATCCCTATACCAACCTGTCTGACTAGCATGGTATAGTAAGGTATGTTTCCCTCCTATTGTGGAGGAGACTCGAGCCCAACAGTGGGACGTATATGAACTGAAATTATGATGATGATCAAAAGGTAAACTAGAGCTGATGAGTAAAACATTACCTACTTTATCGACCATAGGCGCAAACAGAGCTGCATCAAAAACCATTTTTTTTTTTGTAGGCTTGTGTTATTCATATATATCAACTTCCACGGAGTCTTATACGGGGACCATTGTGGATCCTGGCTTATAAGAGTTACAGTGGTAGGAATGTGTGTTAGGTTTAATCCCAACAAAAAAGTCACATTCATACTTCAAGACTAACGAGTTAAATGTACTGAAATTAAAATAACAATCTCTGCGGTATTTCTAAGAAGGTTTAATGACCCAGCGAACATAAATGAAAATCTTATTTCGTATTTCTTATATACTTGAACTATGATTGATTGCAACTTCATTCTAGAGATGTCAAAAGTCATATATTTTTTAAATCTATTTAGATGCTAATTTTTTTTTTTATTCTTTGAACAGATTTCTTTGTATCCGTTTTTTATTTATAGAAATCTCTACCAGTCGTATATTTTAAAAAGATTTTAAAAAGTAGACCTAGTCGTAATATGTCTTACGCGTTTTATAAACAGAATTTAAAAAGCCTAGCATAGTACGTAAAATGCATACATAATAATCCCCAATGATTAAGGTTGAGTCCACCCGTGACCAAGAACAATGCAAAGTGTTCGAAACGTCGGGCAATCAAAAATCAAATACAAACGCGATAAAATCCGTAAAGTAGTTTTATTTAAAATGTGTAATACTCGCGTAAACATCAAAAATCATTAATTAAGGTCGAATTTTGCATAACATATACCAACGAATTGTTTAATTAAAACGCACTAGATGGCGTTGTTACAAATTATTTAGATTTAATACAGTGCCCACCGAAGGCCGTATTGCCGTATCTGCCGGCTCATATTGATCATTTTACGGCAGGTTATGGGCTTACAAGCCGTCCCCTCCACTGCCTCAGTCGGTTTGGGAGATGAGATATCGGACCATAGCCTGGCTCAAAAAAAATCTTTAAATACAGTTCTTATTTTCTTTTAATAATGGATTATCTGTGTCTAATTACAGGTCAATATGTCTCAAAACTGTAAATCTTCATACGCCACAGCGACTACCAGAGACGCTAATAACAACACCTTGTACCATGGTGGAAGTGGGCAGGGATATGGCGGGAGAGGCTATACACCTCCCAGTGTAACTAGCAATGGAAATTATCAGGTATGACATCTTCTTTTAGTATAGATAGTATTTCAAGATTTTTAGAATTCATCATGATCTTCTTTCACGTTTCGCCGTCGATTGCTGAATGTAGTCAGCCCCTAAGAAGAGGGCGATCATTACAGGACTTACAGTGGTGGGAATGTATAGTGGGATTAGTCCCAAAAAATAACGACGGTACCAAATTTACCATTCTGTATTAAGTGATTTATTTCATTTCTTGAAATCACACGCTTATGGTCAATTAAGGTCCGAAAAAAAGCATCTAAACTGTTTTAAGATTATTCATTGTTGTAGCGTGAGAAATTATGCAAATAAAATAAAAATATATCGTAATTACATACATTGAAATTTATATATATAAAAATGTATATTTTTTTTTTGATTAATCCCATTCACATAAATCAAGTAAACAAGATATTTAATGGTTTCCCTGGATAATATGGAGATTTGGCGTTTAAAGAGTTCTGGGAAAATGCCTTATTTTTTTAAAACCTGAGTTAAATTAAATTTTAAAAATGTGTTATATAAACTAAAGCATTTTACGAGAAAATCTCTAGTGAAGGAACCCTCTAGAAATGAAGGCTGAAAAGTCCAAAACGTCGGCAAAGTAAAAATCGAATACAGACGCGATAAAATCCGTAAAAAATACTACAACCAATATTATTGTGAGATATTGTAGTTGGCATAAATATAAAATCAATTTAGAACTTCAACATGTGGTTGCTTTTGAGAATTTTGAGTATAATACCATTTTTAACTGATTTCCAAAAAAAGAGGAGATTCGCTATTCGGATGTTTCTTTTTTTAACGTTGGTTCGCGCATAACTTCATCGCTTGCCAACAGATTTGCATTTTTTTTTTTTTTTGCAAAGGGTATCCTTTCCAAATGGTCCCATGTAAATTTTATCGAAATCGGACAAACGGTTATTGAAAATTTGTCTACATTGAAGTTGGTTTCGTTTTGCAAAAACATCTTCTTTTTTAGTTTCGTATGGTCCTAGTAAAAGCCGGTTAACAAATCACCAAGAGAATGAGAAGCAGCAATCTCCTTTGAAACTTAAAATATCAACTGCGATCAACCCACCTGCCAAACCCGTCGGTTATGATATTAAGAAAATATATTAATATGGGTTATTAAATCACATTTTGATGTGGTAAACAATTCATCACCCTCTAACTTATCAGTGGGTGATGTAAAAGACGATTAAAGGACAATTAAAAATATGCATTTAAGATCTATTTTTTTTTCTGGGTGTGGGTTACGGTCGACGCACTCCTCGCCCGGCTCCATCCAGGGCGACAGAGAGGCGTAAGCACACACACCCGTAACCCACCCGTATAGCACGTCGCCTTCTTTGTTGGGCCGTCCACCGGTGCAGAGTTCCTTGACTTCAGTGGTCGACCCGATGGAATACCCCGAGGGAGTACCCACTCCCATCGATGCATTTAAGATCTATGCTAGAAATAGAAAAACCAAATTAAAGCCTACGGTATAGTAGGTCAATTTCTTTGGTATTTTTAGGGAGAATCCCACCCAACACCAGGACGTACTGACATAATTATAATAACGATGATGAAATCTAATTGAACACCTCTTGTGAAACCAGTACACTTGACATTGAATGTCAGGATACAAGGAAACGGTTGTTAAAATCAGAAATAGTACTTAACATTTTTATAATTAAATTTAATTCGCAAATATAATAACAATGCGATTACTAAATCCCACGGTTGTATAAAAACATAAATATTTGAATTAATTTTGTACCAGATAGGCTTACCGACGATTTTTAACGAATCGAGCAATTTGATTGTCCGTGTAGTGACGAAGTAAGTTCAAATTCAAATCAATTTTATTCATTATCTTAATTTCATCATCTCAGCCCATATACGTCCCGCTGTTGGGCTCGAGCCTACTCCATAATGGAAGTGCAATTGACCTACTATACCACGCTGATCACACGTGTTGGTATAGGGTTTTATTTCGAGTTTTCCTTCTCTCGCATAGATGTTATATGCGTTTTATATCCCTTAATCGTCTCGTACGATCACCCACGGGTAAGATAGATGGTGAATTGTATTATTACTCCGTCACCACACGGAATTTAGTAAATTTTAGTTTATTGCAGTGTTATATTGAATAATTTCTCTTATATATTATGTAATAGTCCGTGTGGTGACGGAGTAAGAATACAATTCACCACCCCCTATCTTACCCGTGGGTGATCGTACGAGATGACTAAGGGGTATAAAACGCATATAACATCTATGCGAGAGAAGGAAATCTCGAAATAAAACCCTATACCAACACGTCTGACCAGCGTGGTATAGTACGTCAATTACCCTTCCATTATGGAGGAGGCCCGAGCCCAACAGTGGGACGTATATGAGCTGAGATGATGATGATGATGATTATGTAATATAATGCAAAGAATTTTCGTGTCGTAACGGAATAAGAATACAATTCACCAACCTGTCTTATCTGTGGATGTCGTAAAAGACGACTAAGGGATATAAGATATTATGCACATAACATCTATGCAATAGAAATCAAAATTAAACCCTATACCAACATGTCCGATCAGCATGGTATATTAGGTCAAATTCCCTCTCATTGTGGAGGAGGCCCGAGCCCAACAGTGGGACGTATGTGGGTTGTGATGATGATCATGTAAAATTCTTAATTATCTTATAAGATACCCACAAGTAATGTTGTCAGGATTGGTAATATTTGTACCCGCCATCATAAAGCTTAGATTTTCTATTTTATTTATTGCAAATGGTGACAAATGAGTAAACAGTACACCTGATGGTAAGCATTGCTGCCGCTCATGAACCTTTGTAAGGCCGCTGCCTACTGCGAAGAAAGTGTGAATGGCTGCAATGAAGTTCGATGATATTAAAGGCATCACTAAAACCCACTACACGCAAGCACTCTCAGAAAGTTGGGCTGCCAGCTCTCTCGCTCACCGAACGAAGAGCAGTAACAATTTGCTACTCGGACGTCGATTTTCTGCTCAGTGTGGTACTACACCGGACGGACCAGCGCGCGACTGTAGTTAAACAACAGATGATTTTTAAGGGTTTTAAGGCCGCTTTGGTTATCAGACACTATGGAAGTAGGTTTGAAATTATTATTTTTTTGTATTGTCATATAAATAATTCAATTTCGACTATCATCCTACTTTGCTGACTTTGGTTTTATGCGACTCACATGATTTTTAAGGGTTTTGAGGCCGCTTTGGTTATCAGACACTAGAAGTAGGTTTGATTTTTTTTTTGTCATATAAATAATTCAATTTCGACTATCATCCTACTTTGCCGACATTGGTTTTATACGACTCAACTGTCAACAGTGTGATCCTATCCCTACAATATCTATATATCGTATAATTATTTCACGGCAAGTGAAACTAATAATAAAATTTGAATTAATATAGTTATTTAAATTAATGTTTATATAAAACTTAATTAAGTTTCATCATGCACATAAATAATGTCATTTCCGTTATCCGAATTTGAATAAAATTTATGCTAAATATGTTATATAAATGTCAAAAAACCAACCGTATTTAATTCGTAAATATTTTGGGATATCCATACTAATATTATAAATGCGAAAGTAAGGATGTTTGTTTGTTTGTTTATTTGTTTGTTTGTTTGTAACGCTTTCACGCTTAAACCACCGAACCGATTTCAAAAATTCTTTCACCAATGGAAAGCTATAATATCAGGGAGTAACATAGGCTATATTTTATCCCGATATTCCCACGGGAACGGGAACTACGCGGGTAAGGCGACTGAAACCGAAGCGAAGCGAGGGCGGGTTGCTAGTTTGTAGTATATTTTTTCGATGACTACATTATCGTCGCAGCCTATATATGTCCCAGGGTTGAGCTCAGGCCTTTTTTAAAATGGGAGGGAAATTGACCTACTATTCCACGCTGGTCAGACATGTTGGAATAGGGTTTTACATCACGTTATCCATCTCTTGCTCCCAGATATTATTTGCGTGTCTAGTCTACGCTTAGTCGTCTTTTACGACACCCACGGGTAAGACAGGGAGTAGTTAATTGTATTCTTACTCCGTAATCACACGGATAACTTGCTATAAGCTAATCACAGCTCGACAGCTATCTGGGGAGAGAGTCTTTGGGTAGCTCCACAACCCGTCACGCTTATCAAGCTCAATAATGATGACAGCCATTAGTTTCTTCCACATTTGTAGAAATGACTACAGTAGAAGTAAGCAGCAATTTAAGACAAACTCAAAACACATTTACTCCATTTTACGAATATCCAAGAGTTCCCAGTTGAACTTCTGCTGCGGCCGACCATGACCTAAATAAGAAAAACATTAATGGGCTCAAACCTCCTTCGTAATAGGAGGGATATTGAGCTACTATACCACACTGGTCAGACGGGTTGGTATAGGGTTTTATTTCGAGTTTTCCTTCTCATGCATAAATGTTATATGCATATTATATCCCTTAATCGTCTTGTACGACATCCACAGGTAGGAGAGTGGTGAATTGTATTTTTACTCCGTCACCACATAGAAAAATCCTATACAAAAAATCTTTTATTCATACTTATATACTAATCTTCATCTTTGTATTAACTATCGGCTACTACTACGAATCCCTGTAGCCAGTCGTGTTGTAATTTCTTTCATAAATTAACAGTTTCATCACATATGAAGGTTTTTCATATTAGAACGGTTCCGCACTATGTTCGAACCGAATCCAATCTTAACTCGTGAAAATATGGATCTAGGAAACTCGGATCGAATTTGGATATTGCTTACGTACTAGTCCGAATAAATACACTAGTCTGAACTAATACACTGGATGGATGCCTGCCACTTCACGTCACCCAGCCGCATACCCCGCCCGCCCCGCTGTCTCTCTGCTCGTACGCAGCTCGACTTTAATTCGGACGCAGTGCGTGTGCGTTCATACAGATAATTCTATGGTTACTTCGGTCCGTCTAAATCTTCTCCGGAATGGAGATTCTAGAATGACGGAGAAATCGAATGACGGAGATCGGATCTAGTGCGTAAATTACCATATAAATAGTTCTACGGTTACTACGAACCATATTTTCACGGGTTCGGATCGGATTCGAATCGGACGTAGTGTGGAACCGCTCTTAGTTATAATTCGTCAACAAGTTAAATCATCGCTTTCAGTCATCTATACCAATAAATAAAATTGGAGTGTCTGTTTGTAATGTCAAAATAATAGGCTTTTTTCATGCTCACACGGTTATTTGCACGACACCTATGCCTAAAATAGCAATTAAAAAATATTTATCTGTCAGTCTGTCTGTCGATTTCAAAAATTCTTTCACCAATGGAAAGCTATAATATCAGGGCGTAAACTAGGCTATATTTTATCCCGGTATTCCCACGGGAACGGAAATTACGCGGGTAAAACGACTATAACCTATAACCTAAGCGAAGCGAGGGCGGATTGCTAGTTATCAATATGTCCATCGGGACATAGTGTGTATTTTGATAGAAAACGAAAACATTACATACATTTATATCATACGTGACCGACCATTGCTTCGCTTCCTTTTCAGCCCCTTTGGCCACGGATTTTAAATCTACAATATATCTAAAGATATTCAAGGCCTTGAGTTCGAGTCTCGCATGGGTCAAAATTTTATAGGGTTTACCTAAGAAAAATTTTAATAGTCTTTGTTTTTATAATAGTAATATCTAGTAAATAAGTTAGTTTTAAAAACATGCTGTAAAGCCCAAAATAAACATTCTTTCTTTCTTCTTTCTAAAAATATAACTTTACTCTTTATATAGACAGCTACCTGCTAGTAAAATATTATCAAAATCGATCCAGCCGTTTTGAAGATTACCCGTAACAAATAAACAAACAGACAAAAAGTCAAACAATGTTTAAACTGATTTCTGATGTTTACGCGAGTATTACACATTTTAAATAAAACTACTTTACGGATTTTATCGCGTTTGTATTTGATTCTCAGTGTGGCCGTGTTCCTATCCGATGGTAGTATACTAGATTGTTAGGCTTTTTAAATATAATTACTATTAATTTTAATGTTAAATAATTACTAACCATAAACAATTTAATTTTTTCACATAGAATCATTTTCTTCTTACACTGGCAATAAATTTGTATCAAAATGTGGATCAATATTTAATAACTATTTTCTGTATCGGAAATTTATAATTATCTATGTAATTATAAATTTTCTGCAATAACGATGACTTGTTGGAAGTGAGACATTTTAGTCCGCCCGTGACCATGAACGCTGCATAGTGTTCGAAACGTCGGGCAATCAAAAATCAAATACAAACGCGACAAAATCCGTAGTTTTATTTAAAAAATGTTTAAACTTGTTTTTAAGGATAACTATCGTGCAACTAACCGTGTGAGCATGAAATAATTAACTATTGTGGTATTACAAACAGACTTACATATTATTTATTTCGATATACACGTAAAAGTACTAAAACAGTGGATATAATACAAGACAACACGATACTTTCACATTCCCACCAAAAATCCTCGCCTCACTCTATGTATAAATCAACACTCTTATACAAAATATAGACGGCCAATACTCGGCATAATTTTCTCTCTCCAAATATGGCTACGATCGATTTTTGAGGACAGTACCTGAAATCCCTTAAATAATTGGACCGTGAATGGTTGTTATGCATCAATGGGCAGGAATGATCAAAACAACTCGCTTGTTACAACACCGGGGTAGATAGTGTTGATAATATCCTAAAGTTTATTAAACGAGGTATGAACGAACATTTTTTGTGTAACTGATCTTGACAACACACATAGAATAGTGGTCTCAAAAACGATGCTCTAATAATTAAATGGTAGTCGCGTGTCACTTGTCACAGCTCGTCCAGTCCTGCGTTATTTTTTTTATGACAAATTATTAATTTAAAACCTAACAAAATCTAGTATACTACAACCGGAAAGCGGTCACACTGAGAAGTATACAATAATTACTAAAAATGTTTAATAATTACTAACCAAAAACAAAATAATTTTTTCATATAGAATCATTTTCTTGTGTGGAATTTTAATAACTAATTTCTGAGATATAATTTTTTGTAATAACGATGGCTTGTTGGACGTGAGACATCTTAGTCCGCTCGTGATCAGGAACCCTGCAAAGTGTTCGAAACGTCGGGCAAACAAAAACAAATGCAAACGCCATAAAATCCGCAAAATAATTTTGTTTAGAATGAATTAAATACGTTAAAATGTGGTGCCTTGAATGTATAATTATTAGCTGGCTAGAATCTTAATTATGGTCCAAGATCGATGTAAAGCTCTTAATCGTCTTTTACGAAACCCACGAGCAATAAAAGACTTGACTTTTCATAGCCGATATCACAAGGTTCATCATCATTTCATTTTATATACGTCCCACTGTTGGGCTTAAGCCCCCTCGAAACAATAAGAGGCTAATTGACACACCACAACCAAGCTGTTCAGATGTGTTCATATAGGGTTTTATTTCGAGTTATCCTTCTCTTGCATAGATGTTATATGCGTATTTAATCCCTTAGTCGTCTTTTACGACGCCCACGGTCAAGAAAGGGGGCGGTGAATTGTATTTTACTCCATCACCACACATGCTTAATTATTATCAAAAAAATATTGGTTATAGAAAAACACAATACACGATGTATTAAATACGGTATTGCAATGTCTGTCAGTTTACCATAGGGATGCTTGCATGACTGAACATATCAACAAATTAATTCAATGCTTGCAATCGTTAATGATAACGTTTATTTTACAGAGGAAATGATTTACTGCTATTATTTTTAAACGTTTTTTATGTGAATACTCTTACAGGCGCGCTGTGGTAAATATTTTGTTGGTATTAAATAAATCTGTGTTTGTTGTGTGGTGACGGAGTAAAAATACTGTTCACTAACCCCCTTTACTGCCCGTGAGTCTTGTAAAAAATGAATAAGAGATTACAATATTTAGTTAACATTTATTCAAGAGAAGAAAAAATCGAACTAAACCTGCGAACCCGCCCGTCTAGCGTGGTATAGTAGGTCGATTTCCCTCCCATTGTAGAGGAGACTCAAGCCTAGCAGTGGGACGTATATGAGCTGTGAGGGTAAGAAGAAGGAAATAAAACTAAGCCACTACGCTCATGTGTAACACTCGTTCTAAGAAAGTCAACTCTTATGGACTAAGCGTCTATCTTTAGAATACGATTCAAGTTATGATCAACTAGCAACCCGCCTTCGCTTCCATTTCAGTCTACTTACCCGCGTAGTTTCCGTTCCCGTGGGAATAGCGGTAAAAAATATAGCCTATGTTACTCCCTGATATTATAGCTTTGCAAAGTGCAAGAATTTTTGAAATCGGTTCGGTGGTTTAAGCGTGAAAGCGTAACAAAGAAACAAAAAAACTTACTTTAGCATTTATAAAATTAGTGAGGGTTACAGCAAAATTTATCGGTATAATTTTAACTGTATCATCATAATCATTATCATAGCTCATATACTTCCCACTACTGGGCTAAATCCTCCTCCATATTAGGAGAAAAATTGCCACCCCATTTGAAACCCAATATACTACGCTAGTCAAGGGGTTTAATATAGGGTTCCATTTCGTGTTCTACTGCTCTTCCATAGTTTTAATATGTTGAAGATATCCCTTAATCGTCTTTTATGACACCAGGCATGAAAGAAGCTGTTGTAGTGGAGGTTGGTATAGCCCAAGAGCGATAGGGCGATAGGTTATAGGTCCGCATGCCACCCTTAAGTTACTCAGGGGGGAACAGAGTATGCCCAGACCATATCCGACCAAAAAGAACGTTTAAAAATGATAATTATCTCTTTAATCTAGTTTAAAGAAATAAGAAGATAAGTCCTCCTCCATAATTCCCACAAATATCAATTTTATTTAATAATCTTTAAACTCTTAACACGATAATAAACCGTCGTATCTCACAAGAAAAAAAAACCATTACGAAACAGATGATTTATCTTAAAAAACAATAAAAAATATACCAGGAAATAAATTATGAAAGTTCGAGACACTTAAACGAGAAGCATTACTCGTCAAAAAAGAAATGTACTTATTTTTATTACACCAATAAAGTTGAAAGAAAGTCCCAAAAAATGTATACCAATGATGATATTATAGCCAAGTAAGTATTGGTACAGATTCGTTACATTAACACGAAGTTGCGTGTTCACTATAGCGGCCGGTCCAGTAATTATTAAATGTGGAGCAATATACATTGGGCCACTTTGAGTGAGTATAATGTTTAAGGCGATGTTTTTGGGGTTAATATAAGAGTATTTATATTATTTTACAACTTGTTAGCCCAAAGGCATAAGTGAATTTCGGTTCTCATTCTTGAATAGAATATTGGAAGGAATAAATATTTTATTGGAGTTTTCTTTAGTTGGAGTTTACCGAGTCTGTGTGGTGACGAAGTAAGAATTTAATCTGCCATCCTTATTGTCGGTGGGTGTCGTAAAAAACATACATATAACTTTTATGCTAGAGAAGAAGTACTTGAAATAACTTTTATCAACATATTCGACCAACGCGGAATAGTAGGTCAATTTCTCTCCTATTGTGAATAAGGCTCAAGCCCAACAGTGGGATTTATGTGGAGATGATGGTGAAAATTTCTGTAATATTATTTGGATTAACGAAGATTTTCTAAGAAGATTAACGGTATAAAATATTTTGCTTCTTCTTAACCAATATACGTGCAATTCTTGGACTCGGATCTTCTCAATGGAATAAAATTTGAGCTGATAAATCCCTGGTCAGAGGGATAAGCATAGAAGTTTATGTAAAGTTTTCTTATTTCATCATATTTTTCGTCATCCTTTACGACACCTACTGGTAGACAGGGGGGTAGTGCCACACTCCAGCAAAAAATCGATGTCTGATTAGTAGCAATTTGTTACTGCATTTCGTTCGGTGAACGAGAAAGACGAGAGAGAGGAGAGCCCATGAGAGCCGCCGAGATCCACCACATGCAAACACTCTCAGAAATTTTTCTAAAGGTGTTTGCTTGTGGTGGGTTGTGGTGATGCCTTTAGTATCACCGATCCTCATTGCACGCATTCGCACTCCCTTTACTTTCTTTACAATGCCCTAGCAAAGGTCCATGAGCAGCAGAACCATTTACCATCAGGTATGCTGTGTGCTCGTTTTCTACCAACAGCAATAAAATATACTCAAAATTTAATTCTTTATCTAATAACCCAGTCCCGCCACTAGATGACTCTATTTAAAGTTGAATCCTTTTATCTGCATCCTACAACGTAATTAAATTTACTACACTAGGACTTATTAAATATATCATAAGTATTTATATGAAGGTTTCAATAATTATTTTAATATTAATGACAAAATTTCAAGTAGGCAGTGGCCTGGCTGTCTTCTTGATAGTGCTGAGGTGAGCTCTAGCCTCCTCCAAAATAAGAGGGAAATTGACCTTAGGTTGGTGTAGGGTTTTATTTCGAGTTTTCCTTCTCTTGCATAGATGGTAAATACGTATTATATCCCTTAGTTGTCTTTTACGACATCGACGGGCAAGATAGAGAGAGGGGAACCGTATTCTTACTCCGTAACCACACGGAATGAATGAAATGAATTTATTGCAAGAAATATGGTTTACATTGTGTGGTTAATGGTTCACAAAGAGGTCTCACATACTTCGTCGCTCATTACGACATGCAACATAATACACATATACTTACATGTATTTTTTGATGTGAAACATCTATTGTTCGGTATTAGACTTCTGAGTCTTACATTTGAAATTCTAATTTTATTTATATTCATTAGATTTTTGCAATCAAAAAAAATAATTTAATTTCAATTACAAAAAAAAATGTTAACAGAATAATATATATAGCAGTAAATGCAATTTCCGTGTGGTGACGGAGTAAAAATACAATTCACCACTCCCTATCTTGCCCGTGGATGTCGTAAAAGACGACTAAGGGATATAATATGCATATAACATCTATGCAAGAGAAGAAAAACTTGAAATAAATCCCTATACCTACCTGTCTGACCAGCATGGTATAGTAAGGTCAATTTCCCTACTGTGGCTCGAGCCCAACAGTGGGACGTATATGAACTCAAATGAATTGCAATAAAAAATCTATCATCATCATTTCAGCCTATCGCCGTCCTCTGCTGGACGTAGGCCTCCCTCATGTTACGTCACAAAGTGCGATTCTGTGCCGCCTGCCAACGACGCCCAGCAACTTTTACCAGGTCGTCGGTCCACCTAGTGGGGGGGCGTCCTACACTGCGTCGTCCAATACGTGGTCGCCACTCGAGAACCTTTCTTTCCCAGCGGTTGTCGGTTCATTGAGCGATGTGGCCTGCCCATTGCCACTTCAGCGTGCTAATTCTTCGTGCTATGTCGATTACACCCGTTCTTCTGCTGATTTCCGTATTTCGGATTCTATCTCGCAGAGAAATCCCAAGCATAGACCGTTCCATAGCACGCTGAGCGACTTTGAGCCTTATTATGAGGCTTACATTTAGGGACCACGTTTCTGTGCCGTAAGTCATCACTGGTAACACACACTGGTCATAGACCTGTGTTTTCAGACATTGAGGTATGTTGGACGAGAAGTTTTTTTTTTTAATTGCAAACGGTGGCAAACGAGCAAACAGTATACCTGGACCTTTACAGGGTCGCTGCCTACCGCGAAGAAAGTGAAGCGAGTGTGAATGCGTGCATTAAGGGTCGGTGATACCAAGGGCACCACCAAAACACACAAACACCCTCAGAAAGTTGAGCTTCCGGCTCTTAAGATCCTCTTAAGTTTCCCGAACGCTGCCCAACCGAGTTGGATTCGTCGGCGGATCTCTTTCACGAAATTGGATCTACCTAACTGGACTGTTTGTCCTAGGTAAACATATTGATCGACAACTTCGAGAATCGCATTGCCAACTAGGACCGGTACAGGAATGACATGGACATTTGACATGACTTTCGTCTTATCCATGTTCATTCGTAAACCCACTAGTTGGAATACCCTGCTGAGATCATTGCGCATGGTGCTAAGGTCCTCCATGGGTTCTGCCATAATGACGATATCATCTGCAAAAAATCTATAAAAAAATATAAATTTATATTTTTTATGTTCCAGAAAATGTCTAGTAAGGCGTTATTTGCCAATGTAACTACGATGAATGACCTCAAGCGGCAGGATAAGACAGAGCGCGAAGCGCGGCGGACGCATTAACGCCATCTATGCACAGGTAACGTAACATTAAGATTTCTTTTTTGCCAATAGACGGCAGTGTTACTTCAATAGTTATTTTGATGGTTTAAAATATAATCACTAGATGGCAGTATAATTTTATTAAAATCATTTTTGGAATATTATCATTATCCCAATAACTTTTATCATAGTACATATTACAATAGTTATTGCCAAACGTTTTATGGTCGCCTAATTGCCTAACGTCAACCCTTCTCGGGAATATAATTATTGACTAGATGGCATCAGATGAAGTTAGGTTGGTTGATAAAATTATTAATTGTCTTTTACGACACTCTCATGCAATGTAAGAAATGGTAATATTCGTAACCGTTATCACACAGTATCGGAATATATGTATGCTGAAGTGGTATATCTACTAGTTCTCGTGGCGATGGAGTAAAAGAATAATGTGTCATAATCATCCGATCTCATGAGTGATCGTAAAAAGCCTGGAGTGGTAGGACCACACTGTCGACAGTTATCTGTCTACAGCCCCGGGCCGGTCCGTCCGGGGCAGTACCACGCTCTCGCAAAAAATCGACGTCTGAGTAGTAGCAATTTGTTACTGCGCTTCGTTCGGTGAGCGATAGAGCCGGAAGCCCAACTTTCTGAGGGTGTTTGCGTGTGGAGGGTTTTGATGGTGCCTTTAGTATCACCGAGCCTCAATGCACGCATTCACACTCCCTTCACTTTCTTCGCGGTAGGCAACGGCCTTGTAAAGGTCCATGAGCGGCAGCAACACTTACCACCAGGTGTACTGTTTGCTCGTTTGCCCCTGCTTGAATTAAAAAAAAAGAAGCCAATATAAGACACAAGAAGATAACATTCAAGAAAGGAAAACTCAAAATAAAAATTTAAAGCATTCCGTTTGACCAACATATTATAATGGATCAATTCCCTTCCCATGATAATCAATCCTTCTCCACAAAGACCCAGCAGTGGAACATTAAAAGTTTATTTCACCGCTTGTTGAAATTCACGCTGTAATATTGGGTTAAATATACAGCTTCGCTACGTAGCTGATTATCATGGCTACGCTCAAAGCTGTGATAATCAGCCATTATATGTATAAACAGACAAAATACACAAGACTATTTGCATAAAAATGCAAATAATCTTCTAGCATCGTTCGCTTATCAAAAAGTTATCAAGTTTAGCAAAGTTTTCAAAGTTGCTTAGTAATTGAAGCATAACTTTTGACCAACAGATATAATATTTTAAACATCTTTCAAAGCATTGAGACACTATAAAATAGTGTAGCTTTATTTCATCATCACCTCAGCCTACGTAAGTCCTACCGTTGAACTCGGTCCTCTTCTACAATGGAAGAGAAAATGACCTACTATACCGACTCGACATACGTATTGGTATATTATGTTACCTGCATATCCTTATAAGTCACCCTTACAAGTCCTTTACAATATACACGAAAAAAAGGGAATGAGGAATTGTATTCTCACCCCGTCACTACATGGAATATTCAAAATCCTGCACTTTGTATAAATGCACTATAAAAAAAAGCATTTATAGATAATTGAATATATTTAAAATAAAGTAATTTAAATAAAAAGTTTATTTTAATTTTATTTCAGATGCTGAATATGTGATATGAAAATATTGGAAGCTAAGGAGTGATCTCGGAAGACAGAATTTATGTCCATAATAAATAATATTAATTATTACTTTTATATTGTAAGCCATTCTCCAAATACCCACTCAATTTAAAGATCATAAATGATGAATATGCGGTTTAAAAAATTTATTAATAAATGAATATTCAACTGAAAAAAAAACTTTAAAAAATGTAACACCATTTTCAGTAACACATTTTCAATAACATATATATGAGATGGATTATTAAAAATATAGTTTAAAATATAGTAAAATATTTTATCGAAATGTAACTGTATGAGTATTGAATAGTCGACATATTCAATCAATCGCATGATTGAATATGTCGACTTTGAATAAGTTGCCCGTCTGCATAGATGCAAAGTAAAACGCATCTTAATAATACGTTTATAAGAATAAGACACCATTTGATCTATATCAGCTTATCCTGTTAATACGAACATCATCAAGTTACGCTGACAGTGATGTATGTATTTAGTTTGAGTTGGAATTAATTAAATTTAAGAGAAAACTTCATGATATTTTAATTTCAGAGAAAAAAGAATTTGATATTTAATTATTTTTGATGTTTACGCGAGTATTATACATTGAAATAAAAATGTTTCTACAAGTCTTATCGCTTTTGTATTTGATTTTAAATTTTCCGACGTTTCTAACGCTTCGCTCCCGGTCTCCCACTCCGTGGCCACGAAAACCGTGTGGTTTCAGCGTGATAAAATCCGTAAAAATAATTTCATTTCAATAATATTTATTTAAACCACATTTTAATGAATTTTATTCATATATTGATATCTTATTACTATCTTACAATTTTGGAGGTTTACTATTCTATACGAATTGATTTTAAACCAAATAGCTTTTATTTGCCTAATGCAGTAAGATAATTTAAGATCTCACTCGAAAATCATATCCCTGGATATTAAAATGAATACATTCATTACGGCAATGGCCGTAAAAGAAAAACAAAAACAATAAAGTTGTGTACCGAATAATATAGGCAGAAAAGAGGGAAAACTTTTTGTATAGAAGAGAAAAATATGTTGAACCAATATGAATTTGTAGACCAAAAATAAAATACTCATGAAATTAAGCTATCTTTACTTTCGGCGTATATGGTCATGGGAAGAATACAATTACGAAACGTCGAGAAACTAGAATATCAAATATAAACGCGATTAAATCCGTAAAAAAAGATTTATTTCAAATTTTTAAACCGCGTAAACATCAGAAATCATTAAAAAACTTTTGTCAAATCATTGCCATAATTCTTTCTGCATTATAATAATAAATAGCTGATAGTATTTTTTTTATTTCCTTACAAATGTAGCAAATGTCACCATATTATTCTGAACTGTATTTGATAATCCTTCAAAAAATATTTTGAGCTGATATTTCGAGATTGTCTTATCATTTTTATACTTTTTTACTTAATACTAAAATAATATTACTTCGCAGATTATTTCCAAGACGGAGCGCACTAAAAAAAATAGTTAAAACTATTATTACAGACATAAAATATTTGTCATTAAAATACTTCATTATAACACAAATTAAATAAATTGAGAACCTGGTTTTTAAGCTGAGGCAAATACCTTACTGCCAGTATTCAACAAGCCTAGAATGTTGCAAGCATTGCTACTTGAAAGGCAATGTTTAATCTTTGTGCCAAGCCAATACTATTCGAATCATAATATCGTTTCATTGAAGCGCTTACATAAATCTTTGCATATCGTGACCATAAGTGCGTGGCATTTCCAACGCATTTTTATCCCAAAGGGCTCAAGAATTTGTACACGATCTAAAGTTAAACAAAAAAAAGAGAAATTACATATTAGGAAAGTATTCTAGTGTACTTTTTTATATATTTACCACGTGATAACGATGTAAGGATATAATTTTCTACCCCCTATTTTGTCCGTAAGTGTCATAAAAGATTAATAAAGTATATAATATGCATATAACATCTATACAAAAAAGTAAAACACAAAATTAAGCCTATAGCAACATATCTGCCCAGCGTGATATAGTGGGCCAATACTGAGAGTATTGGCCCACTATATTCTTCTTTCTCTGTCTGTTTAAGTCTCTTCTTTCTACTGGAGGCTTGAACGCCGACGTCTATTAACGGAAAATAATATTTTTTTAATTAACTGATATGTTTTTACATCACCTTAATACCTAATACTTATGTACTCATTTATTTCTCACTCCACTGAGATTTGCTATTCTATTCCCTACTTACTATTCTCGGTTTAAAATTGGTATTTTTTTGGTATTTAGGTATTCATTTCTTTGGTATTTAGTTTTGCTCTTACTACAGCCGATAGTGCGCTCAGTCTGTTACTTTTTAATCTGTGAAATTAATAAAAAATATATACTTATTTAGATAGAATAGTTATTAAAAACTAAAATTATCAATATATAATGTTAATGAGTTGTATTAATTTTATAAAAATGTTTATTTAGGTGATTTAAATTTAAAAGCCATTAGAAGAATAATTATTATTATATTTCCTAAAATTCCCGCCTCCTTGTGTCAAAATTGCTAAATAAATTATATTTTTTGTCAACAATAAATTATAGTTATTAGTATTTTTTTATTTATTTTCCAAGGCGAAGATATTTAATTTTAAAGACAATTACGGGGAGGTTATAAAATTCATAACGTTTGTAGGCATTACGCATAATAGCTAGTAACAGATAACGTGGTTATTTCTTATATTCACGCGAATTCAATACTTATGAAATAAAAATATTTAAACGAATTTATTGATGATT
Organism: Lymantria dispar; assembly: GCA_032191425.1. Classification (NCBI taxonomy): domain Eukaryota; kingdom Metazoa; phylum Arthropoda; class Insecta; order Lepidoptera; family Erebidae; genus Lymantria; species Lymantria dispar. Next base: position 2,570,136 of record CM063451.1, on the reverse strand, counting down.
GACGAATTGTTAACACCATATCGCCATAAAGCCAATGGCGGAATTACCAGTAGGCTGGTAACCTATGACTAGTTGTCGGCCCAATGACGATGGGTAGAAGGGAAGGGAATACGGTAGGTTATGGGTAGGGTTGCCACCCGTACTTTATTATAAAACATTGTACGTTATTTCTGGTAATTGTACTATATACTCTATGTGAATAATAAGGTACGCGTTATTTATACTTTATTTTGCCTGAATTGATTTCTTTAAGAAAAATTTCAAGATAAACAAAGTGTCTTTGAATCTGTTAAAAAAATAATTATTTATTTACTATTAAATAAATATAAAGTATAAAAATGCTGTTTATTGGACACAAGGTACTTTATTTTTTCCTCATTCATTAACCAATATACTTTATTCAAACAAAAAAAATGTGGCAACTCTAGTTATGGGGTCGCACGCCACTCATCCGTTACCCCGAACAAACTGGGAAGGGAGTGCCCAAGCTACAGCCTATCAAAAAAAAGTCTTGAGTAGACTCCTGCCCACGGTGGCAAATTTTATAGAGGCAGTAAGTTTTTCAATTGTTGTTACCGCGTAGTGACGGAGTAAGAACACAATTCACCACTCCCTATCTTGCCCGTGGATGTCGTACAAGGTAAATAGGCGATATAATACGCATATAATATATATGCAAGAGACGGAAAACACGAAATAAACTCCTTTACCAACCTGTCTGACTAGCATGGTATAGTAAGTGTTAAATAAAACTACTTTACGGATTTTATCGCGTTTGTATTTGATTTTTGATTGCCCGACGTTTCGAACACTTTGCAGCGTTCATGGTCACGGGTGGACTAAGATGTCTCACGTCCAACAAGTCATCGTTACTGCAGAATATTTTATAATTATCTACCCGATACAGAAATTAGTTATTAAATATTGACCCACATTTTGATACAAAATGTGGGTCAAAAGTACTTTTATTTAAAATGTATAATACTAGCGTAAACAACAGAAATTATTATGGTATAGTAAGGTAAATTTTCCTCCTGTTATGAAGAATGCTCGAGCCGAACAGTGAGACCTGTGCGAGTTGAAATGATGATGATGTTGTTAGAAAAAAAAAAGAACATTACGTATACATTACTGAAAAAAAAAATAGTTCACAATCATAATTTTATTGACAAAGAATATTAAAACTAAGTGTTAAATAAATTAAAATTAAAATTAAGTGTTAAATAAAACTACTTTACGGATTTTATCGCGTTTGTATTTGATTTTTGATTACCCGACGTTTCGAACACTTTGCAGCGTTCATGGTCACGGGTGGACTAAGATGTTTCACGTCCAACAAGTCATCGTTATTACAGAAATTTATAATTATCTACCCGATACAGAAAGTAGTTATTAAATATTGACCCACATTTTGATACAAAATTTATTGCCAGTGTAAGAAGAAAATGATTCTATATGAAAAAATTATATTGTTTATTTCTGTATGGGGTTGATAATTATAAATGTCTGCAATAACGAAGAATTGTTGGACGTGAGATATTTTAGTCCGCCCGTGACCATGAATGCTGCAAAGTGTTCGAAAATCAAATCAAATCATTTATTCTGCATAGGCCCCTTAAGGACACTTACATATTGTCAAATTATACGTTTGAACACAATACAATAATCTACCACCGGATCGGAACGCGGCCACAAACTGAGAAGATCCGACAAGAAACTCAGCGGGCAGTCATTTTTTTTTAAATCTTTTAAATATACATAATTTTATGCTTCGTACAACCTATATGGGGCTCCAGTGTGATGCCCTTCGAAATTGTATAAATGTATAAAATTTCAAAATTTGGTACAAGACAAAAAAAAATAAAGCATTAAAGAAAGGAAGAAAATATGGTTGGACAAGATCCCAAAAGCAGCACACAATCACGAGTTAACTATTAGAGAAGCCATCACTCCCCTCAACCACATCGGAGGGAAGGGAGTTACCCGCCCCACATAGCTACCGCAAGCAGAACCTTGTTCATTGATATACGACCCACTACAGAGCTTGAGCCTCCTCCACAATGGAAGCGAAATTGACCTACTATACCACGCTGATCAGATGTGCAGATATAGGGTTTTTTGAGTATTCCTTCTTTTGCATAGATGTCATCTGAAATAATCCCTTAGTCGTCTTTTACGACACCCACGGGCAAGAAAGGAGGTGGTGAATTGTATTCTTACTCTGTCACCACACAGAAAGTTCCATCTAGTCAACAGTTACATTGCCAAGGAAGCTTAATGTTCGGTGGCTGGGTTGTTATAAAACTCTTACCAATTTCTAATATCTACAGCGAGAACTGAGTACCCCAAGAAACTGGATAAGAACAAGATAAAGATATTCGGCAAAATTTATCAAATAACTAGCAACCCGCCCTCGCTTCGTTTCGGTTTCAGTCGCCTTACCCGCGTAGTTCCCGTTCCCGTGGGAATACCGGGATAAAATATAGCCTATGTTACTCCCTGATATTATAGCTTTCCATTGGTGAAAGAATTTTTGAAATCGGTTCGGTGGTTTAAGTGTGAAAGCGTTACAAACAAACAAACAAATAAACAAACAAACAAACATCCTTACTTTCGCATTTATAATATTAGTATGGATTGAATAACTATCCGTGTGGTGACGGAATAAGAATACAATTCACTACTCTTTATCTTGTCCGTGAATGTCGTAAAAGACGACTAAGGGATAAAATAAGCATATAACATCTATGCCTTAGAATAATAACGTATAAAAGGTAAGTTCGCGCACAAAAAGTGAAGCATTTCAATTGGAGCCTAATGGAGCTTACGCCGGAACCGTTCCGTAATGTACAAGTCATTGTACTGCACGTACATACGCAACTCTTAAAAAATAAATAGGTAATTATGACGGTTTGTGCATTCAAATGGTGTCATAACACATTTGAAAATTTTAAAAATGTTTTTAATATTACTTTTAAAATTATTTCGACGATTTATGTTAATAAAAACAAAAATTTGATTTCATAATTTGTATAGCTTTTTTTTTTAGTGGGTGGGCTGCGGTCGGCGCGCCTCCGCACCACTCCGTCCGGGGCGACAGAGGGGCTTAAGCACGCAACTCCCGCAACCCACCCGAAAACCACGTCGCCTTCATCGTTGGGCCGACCACCGGAGCAGGGTTACTTGACATCAGTGGTCGGCCCGACGGAATACCCCCTATTGGGGTACCCTCCCATCGACCGACGTCCCCCCCTCGGGGAGGACGTCAGTCTTTCCTCACGCGGTCGGCCTCTCGGCGGGTGACAGACTAATCCCCGGTCACGTCACCCGCGACCTCGGCTAGGGCGGCATGAATAATTTATATAGTGGTGTAAGTGTGTACGTGTGTAATCGTCTGCGCGCCATTAGTGTTTTGAGATTCATGTTTCGAACATTCGAAGCACTGACACTATCCTTCTATACGTTATTATTCTAAGATCTATGCTCTCCGTGTGGTGACGAAATAAGAATACAAACTCTCACTGTGGAGGAGGCTCGAGCCCAATAGTGGGACATATGTAAGCTATGATGATGATGACTATCATTCTTGCAGGTCGGTGTCGTAAAAGATGACTAAAGGGTATTGCATATAACATCTATCCAAGGGAAGAAAAATTCGAAACAAAACCCTTTTTCAACCTGTCTCACCCGCATCATATAGCAAGATCAATTGCCCTCCAATTACTGAGGAGGTTCAAGCCCAGCAGTGGGACATATATGATCCCAGATAATGATATTAAATAATCCTCATAATATTAAGTAATCAATTACTTAAACTTATTTATCTATATATTACCTAATACGTGAAGCAAAAACTTTGTACCCCTTTTTACGAAAATTACGTGGATGTACAAGTATGAAATTTGGTACAGTTGATGTATATAATGAGGAGAAGTGCATAAAACTGAAATTTAATATAATAATGGATTAGAAATGCATTAAATTCATTAAAAAAGGCATTACGCACACTACAACGCTATCGCTAAACACACACACGCGTCGATGTGAGTATGTTGCGTAGCAACCCTTATGTACTTTTGTTTACGGTTAAAATCTTTGGTCGAACTGAATGTCAAGCAATCAGAATTATGATGACAATGTCTAATAGAGATTTGTGCTTATATGTTAGTTATTTGTGAAATACAGCTTGCTTAAATTACAATTATCTATACCAATAAATAAAATTGGAGTGTCTGTTTGTAATGTCAAAATAATGGGCTTTTTTCATGCTCACACGGTTATTTGCACGACACCTATGCCTAAAATAGCAATTAAAAAATTTTTGTCTGTCTGTCTGTCTGTTTGTTCCGGGTAATCTTCAAAACGGCTGGACCGATTTCAAAAGTTCTTTCATCAATGGAAAGCTATAATATCAGGGCGTAAACTAGGCTATATTTTATCCCGGTATTCCCACGGGAACGGGAACTACGCGGGTAAAACGACTATAACCGAAGCGAAGCGAGGGCGGGTTGCTAGTACATAAATAAAATTAAAGAAAATTGTGTAGCTGAAAAATTCATTAAAATGAATTATGGCCGAATTTCGATCACACGGCGACCACTAGTTTATTTAAAGTCACCATAGATTTGCAACATCGATTCGCATAAAACGGGTTAGGGTCAGTTCACACTTAACCATGTCACGTAACATCATATAAATTGCGAAAACGAACCTTGGATGTTAATGGCGTACGCATCACACATATCAAAAATGTGTATCGTAGCTTTTAATTAGGACATGGTAGAAATATATATATTTTCCGTGTGGTGACAGAGTAAGAATACAATTTTCCACTGTCTATTTTATCCGTAGCTGTCGTAAAAGGCGACTAAGGGATATCTTATGCATATAACAACTATTAAGTTTTATTTAATTTTTACTTTCTCGAACTTTCTAAAACTTCATGGTCACTGGAAGGCTCATTCTTCAAAAACTTTTTAACTACAGAGGTGGCGATATGATTAACTTACGAACCTAACGTGCCAGTGACATAAGTTCGATTCGATACAAGACTTTGGACGATCAACAAATTATTGTTATTAGGTCCTAACATATGAACTTGCAAACACGCGTCGATTGCTGTGTTACTTTGCTCAACTGACACAATAATAAAGCGATTTATATCGAAGCATTACTTGTGATAAAAATTGGATACTGTATGATAATCGGAAGCGCTCGTTGCAATGGCTAAATCCTGGAGACCCAGCCAATTCCTGCCCTAAACGAAAATTGACTCAGAAAAAGTTACTTGAAACACTCAGTTTGGTAAATCAGCGCTGGTGTCGTTCACTACATCATTCTAAAATCTGGCTAAACGATTACGGTAGATATCTATTGTCAGCAACTGCAAACCATGAAGGAAGAACTACGTGCTAAACAACCGAGATTGGTCAATCGCTCTAGGCCACTGCTGCTCCCAAGTGGAGGGTATTCCGTCGGGCCAACCACTGATGACAAGTAACCCTGCTCCGGTGGTCGGTCCAACGACGAAGGCGACGTAGTGTTCGGGTGGGTTGCGGGTGTTGCGTGCTTAAGCCCCTCTGTCGCCCCAGACAGAGTGATTCGGAGGCGCCCCGACCGCAGCCCACCCCAAAAAAAAAAGGCCACTGCTGCTTCACGATAACGCAAGACCACACATTGCACAACAGTCAATCACTAAGTTAGATGAGCTACAATTGGACTGCGACATCCACCGTACTCCCCGGACCTTGCTCCAACAGATTACCATTTTTTCCGGAATTTGGACAACTTCTTACAAGGAAAAAAGATCAACTCTGATGCGACAGTCCAAACTGCCTTCAAAGAGTTTATTTATTCTCGCCCCCATGGTTTTTTTAGTAAAGGTATCAATGAACTTACCTATGAGATGGCAAAAGTGCATAGATAACAACGGTGCATACTTTGATTAATTAAATACATTTTACAAAAAAAAATTGACTTTATATTCCTCCCGTACAAAACGCCAATTTCATATGTAAGGACCTAATGTATAGGGTATAATTTGTGCCCGTTAATAATATGTTTGTAAGGACCACTGTAATACAGGTATGTATAATTTTATTCATGCAAGATGTTGTATTTAAAAAACATGTACTAGTAAGTATAAATTAAATATGAACGCGATAAAAAAAAATATAAAATCCATAAAAATAGTTTAATTAATTCATTCATTCGTTATAGCTCATATGTCCAACTGCTGGGCTCGAGCTTCCTCCGCAAGGGAGGGAAATGGATCTACTATACCATGCTTTTATTATGGGTGGGCTGTAGTAAGCGCACACGCGGTCCATTCCATCCGGGGTGACGAAAAAGGATGGCCAAATAACCCACCCGTACCCACGTCGCCTTCGTCGTTGGGCCGACCACCAGTGCGGAGTTCCTTGTCCTCAGTGGTTGGCCCGACGGAATACCCTTTCGGGTACTCTCACCTCTCGACGTCCCTGTCCCGGGACGCCGATCGCCGTCGCACGGTCAGCTTCTCTGCTACACCATGCTAGACAAACATGTTGATATAGCCTTTCATTTCGAGTTTTCATTCTCTAACACGGATGGTATGTGCAGTCTCTTTTAGGATATCCAGAGACAAGATAGGAAGTGGTAAATTATTTTCTTACTCTGTCACCACGCATAAAATATTATCTTTATATCTTCTTTATATATAAATTACTTGTGTACGTGTGTATGTCACTGAACTCCTCCTAAACGGCTGGACCGATGTTGACGAAATTTTTTTGTGCATTCAAGGGGATTAGAGAATGGTTTGGACTCACAATTGTACCCGGTAGATTGCTATGCTGTTGATTTCGAGGAGAATTCCTTTTATTTTATTTAAACAGAACAATGTCTATTGGGTCAGCTAGTTTTATAATATAATAGTGAAATAAAATATATACAAACCAAAGTCTAAATGAAGCCGGTCCAGTTTTATAATAATAAAATTACCAATACCGTTCTCAAACGTAAACTAATCTAACCTCCAAATTGTGAGACTATAAATGACAATAGAGTTGCTTTTTTTATTATTTTTTTTTATTTTCACAGCAAAGGTCTTTAACCGTTTGTATAAATCACTCATGTCCGGTGATACAGTATGTAATGATGTGCCTTAGACTGTTTTATCTCAATTGCACCGTTTTGAGCATAAGAACATCGGATTTTCCTCTATTTTATATCTTTAAACGAGCAATTCTTGTATATATATATATATATATATATATATATATATATATATATATATATATATATATATATATATATATATATATATATATATTTATATATATATATATATATATATATACAAGAATGTTGATGAAACTTGGCATACTAGAGGTTTTGGGTCCAAAAAATCGATCTAGCTAGGTTTTATTTATAGAAAATAAATTGTCTGTCCGTGTTTTTAGCAAAACAAATAATGACATTAAATTTTAAAAGAATATGAATTCAAATTTCGTTGTCAACGTCATGAGTTACAATAGCTCAGATGGGAAGTTGACAGGTTCTAATTTTGATTTTGTTGACATTCAAACAGCGTCGGTTCGAATCTCGGTGTTATTATTATTCTCTTTTTGTAATTTTTTATATATTTTTCATTTTTTTTTTTTTATTAATATATATCTAAATAAATTCGATAAAAATATTCCGAGCGAAGCTCGGTCAACCAGATATTAATATATTATACAAGGCCAGAGCTGGTGGTACCAGCTTCGTAGGCCAACATTGAACTTCAGTCGTGCTCCGACGTAGCAGTAAGTATAACTTAACTAAGTATAAATAATACAAGTAGTAATAGCAAGTACGTATGTGCAAGCTCTGGAATGAACTACCTGCTGCTGTTTCCCGAGCGCTATGACATGTCCTTCTTTAAACGAGATTTAAGAAGAGTATTTTTTTCACGGTAGGCAAGGGCCTGGCTCTGCCCCTGGTATTACAAAGGTCCTTGTGCGATAGTATCACTTACCATCAGATGTTCTGCTTGCTCGTTTGCCACCGTTGGCAATACAAAAACAAAAGTAATAACTTTATCATAATGGGATTAAAACTGACCTACTATACCCCGCTGTTCAAACGTGTTAAGGTTTTATTTTGAATTTTCCTTCTCTTGCATAGCATGTTATTTTCATGTCACATTCCTTATCCGTCTTTTGCAACACACGGTTTGTGTTCATATTTTTGAATTCTTCGCCATTGAGCCGTGCGCTGGTACCGAGTTTCTTGATTTACGTGCCTAACCCGGCACCACCATTACCATGCCTTATTTTTTCTGGCAGTCGTAAAATAGTATAAATAATATAATTATTCCTTGTAAATGGAGTAAGAATACAATTCATCACCGTCTTTGTCGCCCGTAAGTGTCGTAAAAGACGACCAAGGATAATACGAAAATAATATCTATACAAAAGAACATAAATTCGAATTAAAACAACACCAACAAGTCAGAACAGTATGATTCAGGGCAGGGGACTGTGAAGGCGGTTGCGCCGCATCTCCGCCGCTGGCTCAGGAGCCTTACATTTAGGGTGGTGCAGGTGCTTAACCGGACATGGGGTCTTCGGTAAGTACCTGCACAAAATTGGAAGAGAAGAGGCCCCAGGATGCCATGAGTATATGCGTGCGGCTGGGCGACGACAGCATCGACTTGTTGTGTCATTAATAGTATAGCATGTAAGCGATAGCGATTTAGTGTTTACTGTAAACTTATTATGTTCTTTCACTTAATAAATAAATAAATGAGTGTGGCACGCTAATCGACGATACGCGGCACTGGAAGTATGCCCCGCCTAGGGGCCTCAGCGCCACGTCCTATCAACGGACATGGGAACAACGGACCTGTTGTTTACGACCATCATCTCCATGATGTTCGGCAGCGACAGCTGTTGGTCGTCGATGGCTTCTTTCTGTGAGGCTGTCATGACAAGGAAGGCCGCGAAGCGGGCACGTGAGGCACTTGCGTCCGCTGACTCGCTCCGCCGACGGCGATTAGGGAGGAGGAGACGCCACTATCCGCTCCTCCTTCCATCACCCTGAATGATGACAGGACGTGGCCAGACGGCCAAGCGTTGGGGTGTCAGGGATAGAATGTCATCAGACGATCTCTCCGGCGCCCTGTAAAAGTACGGAAGGGGCCGCTGTGGTTTTAGTGGATATTTTGGTCACTTTTGTGGCCGGCGAGTCCCACACACACTCCCCTGTCTGTAACCGACGGGAGATAGTGCGTAAATGCATTTCCACAGCGTGAAGAAAAATAAAAGCGTGGTTAGGTTAATTTCTCTCATGTTTTGAACGAGCAGGTTAATTTCCCTCATATTTTAGTGAAGGCTTGAACCCAGTAGTGGGCGGTGTATGAGCTTAGATAAAAGATTATGATGATGATCTAACCAGACAGCATCACTGGAAGAAAAGAAAACTTCGAAATGATCTCTCATATCAGCATGACTGGTTTACTTGGAGTAATGGTCGAATTACCCATCGAGGTTTATTTATTGCCAAGTTGTCTTCAACTTGTAGGTACTTTTAGGAATAAAGAGCTTTAGTTCTTACAGAAAAAATATTTTCAATATAAAGACCGGCTAAGTGCGAATCGGGGTAGCGCACGTAGGGTTCCGTACCATTATCTGTAAAAGTCGCGTTTGTTGTATGGGAGCCCCCCTTAAATATTTATTTTATTTAGATTTTAGTATTTGTTGTTATAGCTGCAACAGAAATACATAACTTGTAAAAATTTCAACTGTGTAGCTATCGCGGTTCTTGAGATACAGCCTGGTCACAGACAGACGGACGGACAGACAGCGAAGTCTTAGTAATAGGATCCCGTTTTTACCCTTTGGGTACGGCACCCTAAAAAAATAATATTTAGGGATGAATGTTTGATTTTATTATGTCTCGCAACTTAAAAGCGAAAATACTTAATGCGTATATGTATCATTTAGCTTCATGAAAAGAAAACGGCATGCAAATGTGGTCTTAGAAAACACGTTTTCGTGGTGTTTGCTCTTATAACTAGACCCAAAGTCCCTCCGCGTGCTTTGGAGCGGGCTTTGCTCGACATTTCTCTGCAAGAATCCGTAATACTAAAATTCGCAGAAGAACGGGTGTAACCGATATAGTACGAAAAATTAGCACGCTGAAGTGGCGATGGGTATTCCACATCGCTCGAAGAACTGTCAACCGCTGGAGAAGAAAAGTTTTTGAGTGGGGATGACATATCGGATGACTCAGTGTAGGACGGGACTCCCACCTGGTGGACCGATGACATGGTAAAAGTTGTTGAACGTCGTTAGATGCGGGTGGCACAGGACCGTTCTTTATGGCAAAACATAAAGGAGACCTGAAAAGCCGAATAATGATGATGATAGAGTAAAAACACATTAAAAAGAAAAACATGCCCACAGACTACAAATTGATCTAAGTACCTATCGCGCACGGGCTGGCTACGGACGACAATGGAACTCGGTACCGACAGATGGCCCCATGGCTAAGGAGAGCGAATATGGGGCCGCGCTCCGCCCTTTTGGTACCACGGATAGAACAAAAAACGCGAGCGGTGACCATAGAAAAAATAGTACCTATCACGCTGAGTGTGGGTTCAATTACAATGCAGAACATTGCTATTTGTCTCAAAAAATGAAATTTGTGTACGGGGAATTGCGTTATTTCTTTTTTGATGTTTACATGAAAATTACACATTCTAAATAAAATTATTTTTACGGATTTCATCGCGTTTCTTTCATTTCATTTTTGAATACCCAATATTTATAAACATATTTATAATCTATTACATATTTTATAATATGAGTAGGATTCTTCTAGTCTCTAAAAATCTATAGTTACTAGCTGACCCAACAAACGTTGTTCTGTTCAAATAAAGTAAAGCGCCATCTACCGAGTCGAATTGTGAATCTAAAGCATAAACAAACAAAAAAAAATTTCTTCAACATTGGTCCAGCCGTTTAGAAGTTCAGTGACATACACACGTACACAAGAAATTTATATATAGACTAACTAACTCGACAGACGTTGTTCAGTTCAAATAAAATAAAGCGCCACTTACCGGGTCCAATTGTGAATCTAAACCATTCTCGAATCCCCTTGAACGCACACAAAAAATTTCATCAACATCGGTCCCGCCGTTTAGTATAAATTTAGTTTTACACCATTGCCTGCCAAAAAAACCCCTTTTTTCTGTGTTCGAGACCTAAACACCTCCTAATTTTTGGTCAGCGACTAATCCTGCTATTCCAGAGTTCAACGAGCAGCAATTACCACTTACCATCAGGTGGAGGACTTAACTCGTCTGCCACCAAAAGAAATAAAAAGCTTAAATGCTGATTTACACCTTAACAGACATAAAAGTGACTATTTTGGGGTTAGGCTTTGGCATGCTATGGTTTCTTTTTTTTTTTTTTTGGGATGGGCTGCGGTCGGCGCGCTCCACGCACCATTCGGTCCGGGGCGACAGAGGGGCGTATAGCACGCAACACCCGCAACCCACCCGAACACCACGTCGCCTTCGTCATTGGACCGACCACCGGAGTAAGGTTACTTGTCATCAGTGGTCGCCCCGACGGAATACACCCTACCTGGGGTACCCTCCCATCGACCGACGTCCCCCCCCTCGGGGAGGACGTTGGTCGATCCTCACGCGGTCGGCCTCTCGGTGGGTGACGGACTAATCCCCGGTCACATCACCCGCGGCCTCGGCTAGGGCGGCATGGCACGCAGGTAGTCCCGCCTGCGCCGCCCCAGTCGCTGGCGGCGGGTCGCTTCGTCGAGGCTGTGCTCCTCGCGCGCGCGATCCGCCGCCTTCTTTCTGCGAGAACACTGCCTCGCAGAAAGCTGCGACCGCGTCCCAATTCCTGATGCTACCGAGCATCTCCCTAGCGATGGTCGGCAGCGTCAGGTCGGCACCGATGATTGCGACGAGTTCACGACGCTGTTCTGCCCAAGCGGCACAGACATCGAGCGTATGCTGCGCCGTATCCTCGTCGCAATCGCAGTGGTGGCAGGACGGTGTTCTCTCCCTCCTAGCGACCCTGTACAGATACTTGCCGAAGCATCCATGCCCCGTCAAGACCTGTACCAGTCGGAAGGAGAGCACACCGTGCCGCCGTTCCAACCACTGCATCAGCACCGACCGGAAGGCCTCCATGGTCCAGACACCGTATCGAGGCCTCTCCAGTCGGTCTGCCCAACGGGCGAAGACGTCTCGGCGGGCGTCGACGCGCCAGGCGGTGAGCTCCCTTAAAGAAAAAACACCGCCCTCCCTTCGGACCCCCGACACCCGTCGATACAGGCCGGTGAGCATTGCCGCCTCCAGGTCCCACGGGGGAATCCCGGCCAATAGGCACGCCGCCTCCGTCGCCAGCATGCTATGGTCACCACTCGACTGAATCTTCAACGGCTACCTGCCGTATATGTACCTACTTCTCATACGTACGGGTGGGCCATTAGTACACTTTCTTGTCATCAATGGCCGGATACAAGAAAAGTTAGTATATGATGTAGATGGCGTAGAATCTAGTTAGCGACTTCGAATACCTAGAGTCGTGGGTTTGATCTCCACGCAGGACAATTCTTTATGCAATCCAATAATAATTCTGAGTCATTATCATCAGAACTCTTATACGTCCCATTCCTAGGCTGGAGCCTCCTTCACAATAGGTCAGAAATTAAATTACTATATCAGGTTGGTTAGACGTGTAGGTATACGGATTTGTTTCAAGTTTTCTTTCTCTTGCATAGATGTTATATGCATATTATATCCCTTCATCTCGGCTCATACACGTCTTACTGCTGGGATCGAGCCTCCTCCACGATAGGAGGGAAATTGACCTTACTATACCGTGCTTTCTTCTCTTGCATAAATGTTATATGAGTACTATATTCCTCAGTCGTCTTTTATGACATCCACGGGCAGAATAGTGAGTGGTGAATTGTATTCTTAATCCGTCACCACACGGAAACTTACATAAATACATATTATATCCCTTAGTCGATTTATGTGATACCCACGGGCAAGATACGACGGCTTATATTTCGCGAAGACAGTTATTTTATTCTTGACCAAATGATCTTCATCAGGCATTAAAATATTCCTTTATTAAAAATTATAATAATAAGTTAGTATTAATATATAAATCAACAAAGACACTATTAATTAATTAATTTATATAATTTTCTCATTGCATTGAATTAGCACGCTGAAATGGCAATGGGCAGGCCATATCGCTCGACGAACGGACCACCGCTGGTGATGAAAGATTCTCGAGTGGCGATCATGTACCAGACAACGCAGTTTAGGACGATTTAGGTGGTCCAATGACCTGTGAAAGTTGCTGGGCGTCGTTGGATGCAGATGGCACAGGACTGCACTTTGTAGAGATACATGAGGGGAGGCCAACGTCCAGCAGTGGACAGCGATAAGCTCAATAATAATGAGGATGATTTAAAATTGTAGACAACAAGTTTAGTAAGAGTCAGCTCCAGAGCGCTTTGGCAAAGATATAAGTTTTCTCCAAAATATAATACAAAAAATTGTGTGTAACTTGATCGTACTAACGGCACGCAATTACAGCATTTAGTGAGAAGGCCTATATGATGGTTTACTGTAAATAATCGTTTGCATTATAGATCGTTATTAAAAAAATAAATTTGCCTCAAAGTTTATTCTGTTCATGTTTAAATTTATAGTCAATTGGTAATTGAAGCTGCCGCCATTATTACAGAAAAGACAAAGGTTTCTCAGAAAATCAAAGTAGGCACTACTCTTTACTCTTTCTTTGCAACGTAAAATATAATTAAAATAATTTAATAAAAAAATTGATAATAATATTGGATTTTCTTTTATATTTATATAGTTCTTATTAATACCTCAAAATTATTGAAACATATTAGAAAGTAGAATGTTGAAAAGTGCACAGGAATACAATATCTTTTCCTCAATAAATTTTTCAAGAAACTGGCTGCCAATAATTACACGATGCAGTATTTTAGAGTTTCTGTTTAATACAATTTTGACAACTATTATTAACTTCGCGCAATAACACGTATTTCATTCGACTCTTACAATAAATTTAACAAAAAAAAAAAGCAAAACATCTGCCGTCGATACCGCGCTAAAAAACAAAACAACAAGTTTCCAACAATTTAGTAACGGCACTACATTTATAAACTAACTTTTTAAGACCGAGACAAAAAATGCGTTCAAGATTATTTGACAAATTGAATTTAGCGGTCTATGAAAAAAAAACAATTATTCTTATTAAACACATTTTGTTGTGCGTATAATGATAACCGTATCAATTATTAAATATATATGTAAGTAGTAAAAAAGAATACTAAATCTATGATTCACAAAAGTGAACCGTCGCTCAGGACGCCTGACAGATGTGAAACATCGAAATTATTTTGTACAACAGTAACTAATATGACATCCTTACTAATATTATAAATGCGAAAGTAAGGATGTTTGTTTGTTTGTTACGCTTTCACGCTTAAACCAACGAACCGATTTAAAAAATTCTTTCACTAGTGGAAAGAAAGAAACCGAAGCGAAGCGAGGGCGGGTTGCTAATAACGTATAAATAAAATATTACGATTTTTTTTCCAATGAATGATAATTTTTATTCAATAAATATTATTTTTCATTAGAATACACTACAGGTATGCAAGCTCAGTGCGATGAGAGAGATAGCGCAGAGGTGCTTCCGCACAACGTCGCGTTGCTTCGTCTCTTTCACACACTATAGACATGCACATATATATAGCGTGGTGTTTAGTCGCCACGAGTTGTTGCACCACGCCAACAATCAGGTTTTACTCTCACATATTTCGTCATATAGCGTGACGTCATATCGCCACGAGCTGTTTACGCCACGCCAACGATCAGGTTCACCCTCGCCTATAGATGTTTCACCTCAATAATAAACTTATAAAGTCTGTGTTAGTGGCTATGAATATTACCAACCTTTTCATTGCTTGACCAACTCCATCTGATATTATGTAGTCAACAATCCTAAGAAGGAATTACGTCAGGCAGACGGCCTTTCCTAAAACTATTGCTAATAAATTTTGCAATATATATTATAAAAGAAGTGTAACATATTCGACTCCAAGTAATTGGGATAATAGCAGGATGGTGATTACAGATAATAACGTTATTAAAAAATATCAAATTTGAATCTGCGACTGCACAGTTTATAAATAAAAAAGCATATGTGAGATCATGTTTGTTTAATTATTTTTAAAGCTACAATTTAAAAAAGGAGGTGTTTATTACGAATACTTCTGTATATATCCCATGTTAAGAATAATAAGGACTCAGAAACGCGATGAGAATGCTCAGTCCCTCTCCTGAGAAGCTCATAACACCAACCGCAATAGTAAATCCATGTGTGCTTTCAGGCACTGAGGTATATAGAATGAGAAAATGCTTTTAAGTTTTTCGAACGCTCCCAGACAAGTGGGATTGGTCGGCTAAGCTCTTTCTTGAATTTAGATCAATCTAAGTGGACTATTTATAATTTAGACAAATTACATCAGAATGTCTTAAAACCGATCGTAACGCCACTAAGCAGATCCATTTATTAATATAAATTATTCTTGAATTCATCTGCATGCTAAAGTTTTGATCAAAAAATCAGTTTAGTAATTTAAAAGTTGGGTCATCATATACACAAATAGTAAAATTGTACTTATATATGTATATATATAAAGAATAATCGTACCTGAATACTTAGATGGTCGACAGCCGTCGGGCCAACCACTGACGACAAGTCACATCTGCTCCAGTGGTCGGCCCAACAACGAGGTGACGTGGGTACGGGTGGGTTATGGGCCCGCGCGCCGTCCTTTCATCGCCCCGGACGAACTGGACCGCGCGTGCGCTTACCATAGCCCACCCATAAAAAAAAAAAAGACCTGAATACTTAGATGTCAATGTATTTGGAATTGACAATTACTAGTATTTCCGTGTGGAGATGGAGTAAAAATACAATTCACCACCGGCTCTCTTAATCACGGGTGTCATAAAAGATTAGCATATAACAGCTATGCAAAGGAAGGAAAACTCGAAATAAAATCCTATAACAATACGTATGACCAGCGCGGTATAGTGGACCAATTTTCTTCATATTGTGACCGCACCACTCCGTCCGGGGCGACAGAGTGGCGTAAGCATGCACACCCGTAACCCACCAGTGACACGTCGCCTTCGTCGTTGGGCCGACCACTGGAGCAGGGTGACTTGACGTCAGTGGTCAGCCCGACGGAATACGCCCTTAAGGGGTACCCTCCCATCGACCGATGACGGACTAATTCCCCGGTCACGTCATGTGTCCATGTGCGGTAGCATAACTTACCATCAGGTGTGCTTACTCGTTTGCCACCATGGGCATTAAAAAAAACATAAGATTCCCTCTAGATAGAATAATGACCTAATCCATGGCAGGCGAGTTTGTGCTTGTTGTTTGCAAGTTTCCCAGAAGCGAGCTACTGCCTCCTCTTTGATCTATGCTTATACAACCTCCACGGGTGCAATAAAATCTGATCATATTCTAGGAATGTAAAAATCACCTCCAATTAAATATTTCTTTGTCAGTCATAGAGACCGCAATATTACCAAACAACAAATATCATATCAATAACAGGGCGGACATTTAACGGAATTTTAAAGATGTTCTTCGACGGTGTGAGTGAGCCAAAAAAGCTCATTTCGCCACAAAACAAGCAAAGCGGACGTGAGACGAGATCATCGTTCGACTCGAGGTCTTGTAACTGTACTTTAATCACCCCAGCCTCCCGACGTTATGTAACTGCTAGTCCAATGGCGTTAGGCTGTATCACAACACGCGCCTGGATCGAACCGCGATTAAAAGAGCATTTTGAATATCGAATTCAGCTGTCAAAATTTTGGCGGGAGTGCAGATGTGATTGGCTCTGGATTTGAATTGAGAAGTGTTGCCATCATGGAGATTTTAAGGTTTGTATTTGAAGGTTTTCGTAGATTATTTATGCATTATGATACTTTAAAATTCAATAAATGGTTATTGCTATTATATTACAAGTGTTATTTGTTTAATATATTTATTGATATATGCAAATTAAAAGTTATAACGCGAGTTAATGAGCCACTCATCATATTTCTTAAGAAGTACCTACCAAAATCTACGGATTTTACCTTTTATTTCTACGGTAGATACCAATTTTTTTATTATAATATCATATAATGAGTGAATATATTATCATAAGTATTAAATTAAAAGCTTGCAATCGTACTAATAATTATTGACTGCACAGATGGTATAGTGATTAAGATACCGAACTACGATACTAATGTCGTAGGCTCGATTCCACATACTGTTATTATAGACTCATAAAAATGTAATTTTATGGTCATTAGTTTATTAAGGCACACATAGTACAAGGATTATTTCCTTAGTGCAAGACGTTGTCTTCATTGAAAGAAAAAGCGAGTGTCTGTATTTTAAAAAGTTCATTCATCCATTTATCAGTTTATCGAAGTTCAACTGGATATAGGTATCCCCAAGATGGATGCCATCAACCGCAAGCTTATCCAGCAGATTAGCAATCGTATTTAATGTTATAAATTTCTTAGTTTATTTCTGCTGCCCATTCTTCTGGTGATCCTCTGCCCTGATTTTTAGAAGCCCTACGGGCTACTAAGTGGTAACACTTTTTGAAACTATACAGGGAAATAATAAAACTCAAAGAGTTTCTTTCTACTTCAAGATACTCTTTCGCGTTGTGTGAAGAGAAACCCCTGTGAGGTACGAACCTCGGCTTAAGGCGTTGCTGAAGGCGATATCGGCGGTCCCACGTTCATCATCATGTTCAATACAGCTCGGATAGATTTCATTGCTGGGCTTGAACCTGCTCCACAATGGAAGGAAAATTGACCATCTATTTGACCAGGGTGGTGTGGTAATAACACCCTGGTCAAATAGATTGGTACCTATAGGGTTTTATTTCGACGTTTCTTTCTCTTGCAGGTTATCCACAGTAGACCAATCCCTTAGTCGCCGGTCTTTTACGACATCCATGAGCGAAAAAGAGGGGAGTGTTGAATTGTATGCCTATTTCGCATTACATGGTCGCACACGAAGTGAATTTATTATTATGCTACAAGATTTTGCACTTTGGCGAGCACTCATAACTTTTTTTATTTTTATGCCCGCAAGCAAGAAATGTGTATGCTGTTACCTGAGCTATTGTGAGTTCGACGTCAGGGTCTTTTTTTTGTGTGTGAATTAGTTGTTAGCCCCAGATGGCTGTGACATCTTTACCCGGACTGTAGGGTGAGCGCTGAGGGCTCTCAACCTGTTTAAAGCTAAGCGACCGGTCCCGAGGGCACCCTCTGTGGGGTACGGACCTCGGCTCGTGGGGTCACGACGACAGCCTCGGGATCATAGCCTAAATCAAACTCCCCAGGATGCCATGAATGTGGCGCAGCAATCGACGATTCGCGCCACACATTGGAAGTTTGCCCCGCCTGGGGGCCCCAGCGCCAAGTCCTATCGATGGAATTCGGAATAGACCTGTCGCTGTCGACCGTCGTTTCACAGATGCTCGACAGCGACAGGTGCTGGTCGTCGATTGCCTCATTTTGTGAGGCCGTCATTACAAGGAAGGAGGCTGCGGGGCGAGAACGCGAGGCTCTTGCGTCCGCTGACTCGCTCCGCCGGCGGCAGCCAGGAAGGAGGAGGTGCCAATATGTGCAACTGCTTCACCGCCTTGAATGACGATAGGACGGGGCCAAACGGCCATGCGTTGGGGTGTCTCGGGGATCGAGTGTCATCAAACGATCTCCCCGGCGCCCCGTAAAAGCGCGGAAGGGGCCACTGTGGTTTTAGTGGGTATTCCGGTCACGCAGTGGCTGGTGAGTCCCACACACTCCTGCGTCTGTCACCGGCGGGGAAGAGTGCGTAAATGCATTTCCACAGCATGAACAAAAAAAGCCTTTATCAATTTATACTTATTACGTTACGTAGAGCCCAGATGGGGTGGGGATGCCACCCCATCTGGGCTCTGCATACGTCACTATAATATTTGTACCTTATAGACAAATATATGAGTCGGATTTAAAGAAACCGGAAAGTATTTTTTTATTATATTATTTGTATACCAGGCGAGGGCACTTATATATTGTCAATTTTGGCAATTTACCCTAAATTTATCCAACAAACCAATAGATTGAAATTTGAAACCCAATCGACAAAGACATTTTTTTTTTATTGCTGTTGGTAGTAAACGTGCAAAAAGCACACGTAATGGTAAATGATACCGCCGCTCATAGATTTGCTATATCGCTGGCTACCATAAAGAAAGTGAAGTTTGTTTGAATGCGTGATACTAAAGGCATCACCAAAACCCACCACGCGGATACACCCTCATGATGGTGGGCTTCCGGCTCTCTCGCTCACTAAACGAAGTGCAGTAACAAATTGCTACTGCTCTTTTTTATGGGTGGGGTATCGTCAGCGCGCACGCCGTCCATTCCATCCGGGCGACGAAAGGACAGCGCGGGGCCTATAACCCACCAGTACCCACATCGCCTTCATAGTTGAGCCAACCACCAGTGCCGAGTTCCTTGTCCTCTTAGACGTCAATTTTCTGCGAGAGCGTGGTATTAACCCGGACGGACCGGTCCGCGGCTGTAATCAGACGACCGTCGACAGTATGGTTATACCACATTCGAATCGTCGGGGATCCCAATCTTACGGACAGATTGGAGTCGCAAGAGCAGCGGAGAGACTTTGGGTCACTCTGTATACTCTACCAACTCATTCAAGGGGAGTGCTCCGAGGAACTGTTTGACTTGGTACCACCGTCACCATTCTACCAACGTACCACTCGACATCGTAGCAGGGTTCATCCATTTCACCTGGAAACGTTACGGTCTTCAACTGTACGTTTTCAGCGATCATTTCTCCTACGTACGTTGCAAGCTCTGGAATGAACTACCTGCTGCTGTGTTGCCCGAGCGCTATGACATGTCCTTCTTTAAACGAGGTTTAAGAAGAGTATTTCCTTCACGGTAGGCAGCGGCTTGGCTGTGCCCCTGGTATTGCAAAGGTCCGTGTGCAGCAGTTTCACTTACCATCAGGTGTGCTGCTTGCTCGTTTGCCACTGTTGGCAATAAAAAAAAAAGATGAGACAAGAAAGTCAGAATTGCTTTCATATAAAATTGTAAACAAAATGTTTAGTAATAGTTCCAGTCGGGTGCCCTTCAAGCTATGATTTAATTTAAAAGATTATAGATAGTCTAAAAAGTAGAACATAAAACTCTAAGTTAGACGTTTATGTTCGTGTATTATTTTACATAACGCATATATTTTCCTGCTTCCCGTGACACGGAACTTGGCAGGCTTTTACGTAAGCCATACTGAGAAAGTTGAATTATGACTATATTTACTATAAGGATATTTTGTTATTAATTTTTATTGGCAATGTCGTAATATTTTATTCCTACACATTGTCCGTGTGGTGACGGAGTAAGAATACAATTCACCACTCCCTATCTAACCCGTGGATGTCGTATAAGACAACTTTGAGATGTAATATGCACACAACGTCTGTGCAAGAGAAGGAAAACTCAAAATGAAACCTTATACCAACACGTTTGACCAGCATGGTATAGTAGGTCAAATTCCCTCCCATTGTGGAGGAGGCCTGAGCCCAACAGTGGGACGTTTGTAGGCTACAATGATAATGATGAGGATACGTTAGTATGTAATTTACAACCCTCATTTTTTTAAATAGACCTCAATTTATAGTCGTAGGACTAAACTGCTGACAGTCGTCTGTCAACAGCCGCGGGCCGGTCCGTCTGGGGTCCACATTGAGCAGAACATCGATGTCCGAGTAGTAGTAATTTGTTACAACGCTTTGTTCAGTGAGCGAGACAGCCGCTTAAATTTCTGAAGGTGTTCGCGTGTAGTGAGTTTTGGTGAAGTCTTTAGTATCACCAAACCTCATAGCACACATTTACACTTCCTTCACATTCATCATGGTAGGCAGCGGCCTAGCTAAGGCATGAGCGGCCGTATCAGGTACTTATCATCAGATGTACTGTTTTATAATTGACTGTATAGCGTAGCGGTTAAGACACTGACTTACAATGGCAGAGCCGGGGGTTCGAAACCCACGCAGAATAACACTTTTTGTGATCTACAAATTCTTGTTTTGGGTCTAGATGTAATTTGGGTCCGTTAATTACATGTTTGTAAACAGCAACACAAGTATTATTTTCTTAATGCAGAGTGTTATTTTTTACATAATAACTAGCTGACCCAACAGTTTGTTGTTTGTTGTTTTGTTAAAAATTAACAAATAATAAAAGGAATTCCCCTGGAAATTGAACGCAGTGCCACCTACCGCTTCCAATTATTACTCTAAACTATTCTCATATCCATTGGAGCAGTGGCAAAAAAATCATCAAAATCGGTCCAACCGTTTAGGAGTTCAATTACAAACATACAGAGTTTTTTTTTTTGCCAATGATGGCAAACGAGCAAGCAGCACACGTAACAGTAAATGATACTGGCGCACATAGGCCTTTGCAATACCAGGGGCACAGCCAGGCCGACCGTGAAGAAAATACACATCTTAAACCTCGTTTAAAGAAGGACAAAGAAGGACAAAGAAGGACATATATATAAAGATAATAATAATTATCATTCTGCTATTATCACAATTACTTGAGGTCGATTCAATATCTACTTTTCTTTTCATATTGCAAAAGTTTTTGGTAATAGTTTTATAACCAGCCGCCTGCCTGACATCAATCCTCCTTGGGAATGTAATTGTTGACTAGGCACTGTCAGATGGTGCTGTCTAATGTAACCACTCTTACTCGTCTTACACTACATCATCGATCAATGTAAATGTTGGTAATTTTCGTAGCCACCACCATATAGCAAAGAGACATATTAGATCCCTTGTTCATATTTTACGACATTCATGGGCAAAATCTTGCCCAGATTTTCCGTGTGGTGACGAATTAAGAATACAATTCAGCACTCTCCACCTTGACCGTGGATGTTGTAAAACACAACTAAGGTATATAATATGCATATAACAGCTATGAAAGGGAAGGAAAATACGAAATAAAACCCTATACCAACCTCTCTGACCAGCATGGTATAGTAAGGTCAATTTCCCTTCGTATATAAGCCGAAATGATGATAAAAATGATGGACAAGATAATTGTGTTGTAAATTGTATTATATAAAAATAGGATTGTCAACTGATCATAAAATTATTCTCCATCCTGTTTTTAAATGTTTATCAGTCTATGGTTTGAAAACACCGCGCTTGAATCATCCGAGGCAATGGAAAGACGGTATGCGACCCCATAAACTAACGTCAACTCCCCATCGTCAAGATAACCTTACCATTTTTACACTTTTTTTTTTTCACTGTGGAAATGCAATTTACGCACTATCCCCCGCCGGTGACAGACGAGGGGGAGTGTGGGTCTCGCCGGCTGCCTATGCTTCCGGAATACCCACTAAAACCACAGCGGTCTCTTCCGCGTTTTTACGGGGTGCCGCCAAGGTCGTCTTTTGACATTTGATCCCCGACACCTCTACGCAAGGCTGTCTGGCCACATCCTGTCGTCAATCAAAGCGGTGGGAGGAGATGCGCATATTGGCGCCTCCTCCTCCCTACTTGCCGCCGGCGGAGCGAGTCAGCGGACGCAAATGCTTCGCGTTCCCGCTCCGCGGCCTCCTTCCTTGTGATGACCTCCTCGCAGAAAGAGGCCATCGACGTCCAGCACCTGTCGCTGTCAAGCATCTCTGAGATTATGGTCGACAGCAACAGGTCTATTCCTATGACCGCCGACAGCTCGTGGCATCATTTTTATCCTATCCACTCAATGGTCTACTATTGCCTGTAGATGCCTCAGCAATATTGTCCATTGCTCTGTTGCCTTAACGAGGTCAACCACTTTGCAGGTCCCTAATGGACCTATCAAATATAATACATTGCGGACAATGATGAAATAAGAATACAATTCACCACCTCCTGTCTTGTCTGTGGATATCATTAAAAAATTAAGGAAATAACATGCTTATAACTGCAAGAGAAGGAAAACTCGATATAAAACTGTGTATTAATCCATTTCACCAGTGTACCAAGTGTGGTAGGTCCCCATTTCATATATGTACGTCCCACTGTTTGGCTCAAGCTTCCTCCATGATAGGAGAGAAATTGACCTTACTATATCATACTGGTCAGACACGTTGATATACGATTATATTTCGAGTTTTCCTTCTCTTGCACAGATGTTATATGCGCATTATATGATATAGCACACATTAGATAAAGCAAGATAAAATCCGTAAAACAGTTTTATTTTATACAAAGCAATTTGGAGTTGCTCTGCATTCAATTACAGAGATAATTACATATTTAATAGTATTCGAACTTTCGTTTTAACAAGATTCACAGAATATTTTGTAAGTCAAGTACTTACGATGGTTTTTTTGCGCAAACTTGCCAAATATCGGCCATTATTGTTGGACAAATTAATGAAGGTTTACCTCATCGCTGTAATTGAATTGCCAAATGTTTATTTAGATCTGTTTGGCAGTTTTGCAAATGATTTTTTCGGATCATAGTTGTAGAGAATTTCATTTGGATTTGATGATTGATTGGTGATTTTTATTAGATGTGATTTGAGAAATATTATCGCAATTTATAATTGGGTATTTGTCTAGAAAATATTAAATTATTACTATACTAGCAAACGACGCTCGCTTCGCTTCGGTTTCAGTCGCCTTAACCTCGTAGATCCCGTTTCCGTGAGGATACCGGGATAAAATATAGCCTATGCTACTCCCTGATATTATAGCTTTACATTGGTGGCCGACCTGACGCTTCGCTGCCGAGCATCTAGCAATGCTCGGCAGCATCAGGAATTGGGACGCGGTCGCATCCTTCTGCGAGGCAGTTATCTCGCAGAAGGAGGCGGCGGGTCGCGAACGCGAGGAGCACAGCCTCGACGAAGCGACCCGCCGCCAGCGACTGGGGCGGCGCAGGCGGGATTACCTGCGTGCAATGCCGCCCTAGCCGAGGCCGCGGGTGAAGTGACCGGAGATTAGTCCGTCACCCGCCGAGAGGCCGACCGCGTGAGGAAAGACCGACGTCCTCCCCGAGGGGGGGACGTCGGTCGATGGGAGGGTACCCCGGGTAGGGGGTATTCCGTCGGGCCGGCCACTGATGACAAGTAACCCTGCTCCAGTGGTCGGCCCAACGACGAAGGCGACGTGGTGTTCGGGTGGGTTGCGGGAGTTGCGTGCTTAAGCCCCTCTGTTGCCCCGCCCCGGACGAAGTGGTGCGGAGGCACGCCGACCGCAGCCCACCCAAAAAAAATAAAAAAAAAGCTTTACATTGGTGAAAGAATTTTTGAAATCAGTTTGGTGGTTTAAGCGTGAAAGCGTAACAAACAAACAAACTTACTTTCGCATTTATAATATTAGTAAGGGTACTTTTTCTTATCACCGTCATAGCTGATTTACGTCCCACTGCTGGGCTGAGCCCGCTACACAATACGAGTGAAATTAACCTACTATCACTCGTGGATCTGACGTGTTGATACAGGGTTACAGTTCAAGTTTTCCTTCTCTTTTGCATAGATGTTGTATACATATTATATGCCTTAGTCATATTTCACGGCACTCACGGACAAGAAAAGGGAGTGGTGGATTGTATTCTTATTCCGTCACCACACAGAACACATTTATTCTATTGCGTGTAAATTATAAAATAAAAATTTTAAGAATAATTAAACCAGTTAATTTTCCATATAAGAACACAATTCACCGCCGCCGCTTTTGCTTATAGGTATCGGAAAAGACAACTAAAGGATATAATATGCAGATAAAATCTATACAAGAGAAGGAAAACTCGGCATATAACTTTATACGAACATGTCCGACCAGCGCGGTATAGTTAGTCAATTTACCTCCCATTGTGGAGGAAGCCTGAGCCCAATAGTTATGTGGGCTGAAATCATGAAAGAATTTAAAAGTTGTTGTAGTTCTTAGAGTGGGCAGAATCTAATCCTTTCTAGCGTAATAATGTTCATTTAGAGGCGATGTAATAGTATGGAGATTGCGAATGACGTCATCTTGTCGATATACCTCTCTCTGTCAAATGATTAAAATATAAATCCTTTTAACGAGCTTAATAGGAAAGCAAAAGGTTAAGTTGTTTTCATATTCTGCACAAGTTTGCTTAATAATCGACCTGGCATGGCAGTGTCATAAGTGCCATTCCCACGCAGAACAAAACTTTATGCGATCCCCAAATTGTTGTTCTGAATCTTGGTGTAATTTGTGAGGAGCAAGAAGGTGGTGAATTGTATTCTTACTCCGTCACCACACGGACAAAATCAGTAATAAAGTTTAAAAAATATCCGTCATTTGTTGTTAACTAATTTAAACAATTTTAAACGTCAAATTTGTCTATAGTTAAGAGCGACACGAGCGCTGTCGCAATAAAACTAACAAAAACAATATCTAAAAGAACGTATCAAATCTATTGTCGACTTTTAAATAAACTGCAAAGTTACACCTATTAATATAAACACATTTACTGTCTCGACATCAAACAATACCTACGTTTGTCCACAGTGAAAGCCCACTTTCCATTTCTACCTTTGAGAAAGTCCGTGAAGCCATCAACCTTGCACCCAACATGTTTACAATCGGATGTAACATTGTATAACTTGACAGTTTTGAACATAACTTGATGACAATGATCTAAAATTTAAATAAAAGAAGCAAATTTAATGTAAATTATACATTCAATTAAAAAATGGTTACTAGACTCAAGAACTGAATGCACTATCACATATGAATGAATTAATGAATGAATGAAACGAATGAACGATTTATTGTTATATATAAATATACTAACTAACCCAGCAGACGTTATTCTGATCAAATAAAATAAAAGGAATTTACCTTGAAATCGACAGCAGTGCTACCTACCGGATCCAATTGTGAATATAAACTATTCTCAAAGCCCCTTGAATTGTTTGTGTGTAACAAACAGTTTTTACTAAATCGGTCCAGCCGTTTAGGAGGAATTCAGTGACATACCTACACACGCACACAAGAAATATATATATATATATAAACATATGTATATCAATATACATACAATGAATATCATACCAGTGTGTGTTACCAGTGATGACTTACACCATGGAAATATGGCCCCTAAATATAGGCCTCCTAACCAAACTCAAAGTCGCTCAGCGTGCTATGGAGCGGGCTATATTCGGAATTTCTCTGCGAGATAGAATCCCAGATTCGTTGCTGGATGTCATAGGATGCAAGCGGCATAGGACCGCAATATATTGTAACATGAAGGCAGCCTACGTCCACCAGTGGACAGCAATGGGCTAAATGATGACGATGATGATATATCATAATTCCGCTCTAACTAGCCTAGCACTAGGAATACAATTCACCACCCCCTCTCGCCTCGGGGTATTTTAAGACGATTAAGGGATTAAATATGCATATAACATCGGTATAAAAGCAGAAAAACTAGAAATGAAAACCTTATTTTTTTTGGGGTGGACTATGGTCAGCGGACCCACCACCCGGCTCCGTCTGGGGCGACAGAAAGGCGGCGCGCGGCCACATAATCCACCATAGCTCGTCGCCTTCGTCGTTAAGCTGACCACCGGTACCAAGTTCCATATCTTTCGTGGTCGGACCGACGGAATACCCAGAGAGGTACCCACTCCTATCGACGTTCAGGACGTCGGTCGCCGTCGCACGATCAGCCTCTCTGCGGGTGACCTCATCATCATCATCATCATCATCTCAGCCCATATACGTCCCACTGTTGGGCTCGGGCCTCCTCCATAATGGAAGGGTAATTGACCTACTATACCACGCTGGTCAGACGTGTTGGTATAGGGTTTTATTTCAAGCTTTCCTTCTCTCGCATAGATGTTATATGCGTTTTATATCCCTTAGTCGTCTCGTACGATCACCCACGGGTAAGATAGGGGGTGGTGAATTGTATTCTTACCTCAGCTAATGAGAAATGAAACCCTATCACACATCCGAGCAGCGTGGTAAATTGGGTTAATTTCTCTTCTATAGAGGCAAGAGGTTAGAGTATTGTATCGCAACAATGTGAAAATATGTTCTGATAAATGACGTATTATTGCCCGTAAAGGCGACATTGCGAATTACAATAACCTAATAATATGGGGGTGGTGATTTATATACTAACTTCGTCACAACACAGATTATACCTATAATACTTATTGTAGAGATCTTTTGTAGTTACGGGTTGAGGATACATATTCACCTTTTCATCATTTCAGCTCATATATATCCCACTGTTGGGCTCGAGCCTCGTCCGCAATAGGAAGGAAAGTGACTAACTGTACCACACTGGTCAGACGTGTTGGTATAGATAGGGTTTAATTTCAAGTTTTCCTTCTCTTGCATATATATTATATGCATTTTAATCCCTTAGTCCTCTTTTAGTCTCACCCACGGGCAAGATAGACAGTGGCGAATTGTATTCTTATTCCATCACCGCATGGAAAAGGATACAGGTTATATAATAAGAATTTGTCACCCTTCCTTACTTTCTTCGTGGGAGTCATAAAAAGCGATTAAGAGAACACCAGAGGAGTGGACATTAATGCTGTTCTGGGCAACTTGGAATTCTAACAGCAATTACTTATTCACCTGGCAACGATCACAATTATACTACTTACTAGGTGATGAGAGTTTGTGTTAAAGAGTGACATTTGATATGCTGATTGTAAGATATATGGATATATGCATATATGGATTCTTTTTAATTTAATGCTGACTAATTAGTTGAACAACTTAAAAATTTACAGTGAGGTATTTGTTTTGCAATCTTTTGCATCTGATAAGTCTTATAAATAAAACTCTGAGAGTTTATGTAATAGATCATCAGATAATTCACTATTATGCGGGATGTATTCCTTTCATTAACATGTTTATCATCCATGAGAAAATAATAATACCTTTAGAGTAAATAAACAAAACCTCTAGGCAAATAGAGTAGCTTGAATTCAAAACCGAAGCAAGGTTTTCGAAGTCGTGTACATTATTCATATACTATTATCTGTTAATGTCAATAACTTTATAGCCTTAAGGATTTTTCTAACTAAAGTGAAAAACTTAATACCAAAGCTACCATCCAAAGCTACCATTTAAAATAGAACTTAGATTAAATTTACTTAGACACAAATTAATCAGATTAATTGCTTTCAGGTATAAATATATATTCCTAACAATACTACTTTTAATGAGCTATGTAAGCAGCCAGAAGCAAAAGACTAACCTCACAGCAACCACACCCAGTTGTCCCTTCACAAGAATCATAGAAGATGTTTTTAAAACCAATAACAGACCTTCAAATACAAATGCCAATACAGAAAAACAAAAAGTAGAACGCGTTAAATTATTCTTGAATACTATAGCTGATATCACGAATGAAAATATAAGCAAGAAGGAGGAAGACTTAATTGATATAATAATAGAGTCAATAAATAGGATAAAAGATAATATTACCATTGAAACTGGTAAATTGAACGAAGCTATTATACTAAATCCTAAAACTAATCATAGTAATGCCACTAAAAAAGTAAATCAAATAAAAAGTGGTATTGATGATAAAATTGATAAAACTAAAATAAAAAAACAAACCACTAGAAGTATTGTAGAACATTATGATGATTCTATCACCACAGAGGCACCTAAATACGTCGAAGTTTTAACCATACCTAATAGAAAACAAAATACAACGTCAGCTAATATAATGGAAGTTTTAAGGCACTTAATGCCTTTGTTTAATAATACTTTATCAAAAAAAGTTCACAATATAACTATAATAGAGAAAGATCATAACTATAATGCTCCCAAAAATATATCAACAATAATTGTAACATACTGTGATAAAGACAACACTTCGTTAAGTGATAATGACTCTCATGATAAAGTTGATAGTAGGGATGAAGTAGGACAAGATAAAGATGATCCCGATGAAGATTATTATCTTGATGATGAAGACAATGATGTTACTAATGAAGAAGCGCTAAATATAACCGTTAAAGAAAATAAGGAAATCATGGAAGCTGCTGAGTATGGAATGCAGAAAATGCATGAGTTATATACTGTTTTGGAACC
Source organism: Lymantria dispar (assembly GCA_032191425.1). Taxonomy (NCBI): domain Eukaryota; kingdom Metazoa; phylum Arthropoda; class Insecta; order Lepidoptera; family Erebidae; genus Lymantria; species Lymantria dispar. The sequence continues at coordinate 2,540,875 of CM063451.1, read as the reverse complement.
AAAGTTATATTCTATGGGTAAGTAGTTTATTATGCCATTACAATGAGCAAACAGCACACCTAATAGTAAGTGCTATTGCTGCTCATGGAACTTTGCTAGGCCGCTGCCTACCATAAAGACAGCGAAGAGAGTATTAATCACCAAAAACCACGCAAGCATCCTCACACACTCACAATGTTAAGCTTCAGGCTCTTGCACTCGCCGAACGAAATGAAGTGACAAATTGCTCTACTACTTAGATGACAATTTCCTATGAGAATCGGGTACTACCCTGGAGGGACCAGCCACGGCAGTGCAGATATGTCTATTAATTTCTACCAATGTGTCGTTATATAGCTATAGTAGAACATAGGCATCCTTACGAGGGAGGTAATATATCATAATCACCACGTTGGGCCGTCGTATTGGTAATCACAGATGTATTACAAATTTCCGTGTGCATGTTTCACTGCGAATTTGTGCTCCCTGATCAGATTCTTATATAAATTTCGCCACATTATATTCTGCTCCGCTCAATAAAGAGTGATTTTTTCAGTTCAAAAGACTATATTCAATCTGAATTTTAATACATTTTACTGTAACTGTGTTATAATTCTTTTAAAGCAGTTATAGTTTATGATAAAAATTAAATGGAGCGGTCGTCAATTAAAGCTGGTCAAGTGTTTTCAAAGGTGATTCCTTATCTGTAAATATCGTTTTAAAAATAATATTATGAATTAAAGAACAAGTCGTCTCTGAGTGACTCTAAAGCAGTTCATTACCTCCAATACTAACTTTATCCGACGTCAAATTTAATTCCATCAGTTCTAACTCTTATCATTATCATAGTCTTGCATATTATCCTCAGGTTTATGGTTAGATGATGCAAATCCAGCTCGCTACGTAGCAGCATTCAACGCCCCTTCGGAGGAAGCGGAAAAGTTCTCTAGATATGGTTATGCGTCCCTGCAAGCTGCTGCTAAGCTGAAGCAACTGACCAGGTCAGTGCTGAGAATATTATGCTTTGGTGATTAATATACATATTATCACTGCCAGCCATGAGAAGAAAAGTTAAAAATTTCAAACTTATATAGCAAAACGTCTGTCCAGTGTGGCTCTCTCTTTGTAAAGAACACTAGAGAGCCTAATACTGGAGCGTATATGAACCTATTTCATTAATCACTAATATTTTCGTAAAATTTGGACATTACTACTAATAATTATATAAATTTTGTAATCTATATTTAAAACAAGATATAAAGAGAAATATTTATATTGTTCCAGTAAATTTTTATAATTTTGTTCTCTTATAGCGTGTGTACAGCACACACTCGACGAGACACCCCGAGACGGGCCGAGAGCGAGTATGTACGTGGTACTCTCGTCTCGTCTCACGCTCTCGTTCTCGCTTCGGTTAGTTTCGGTCACCTGTCGGTATTTTGCGCCCGAGTCAAAGGGTCTCGTTAAGTCTCGCAAGGAAAACGAGACGGAGCATGTACTCACTCGATCTTTTAGTTGTTCGTTAACAGTTTTTATGAGTATATGATGCATAACAATTATCCACCATCTTCTTTTTCTCTATGGCTTACGAATTTTCCTTTTATAATAAAAGTTTAAATAATTATAATAGCTCACGGCACGGCAGAAAGACGAATAGCAGCAGCAGTTTCTACGTACATTGTCTAGGGTATTTATAGTGCAACTGCATAACTAGTACGTAAAGGGCGTACTCTCGCCTAGAACCTCTTGAACTAAAATCTCGGCGAAAGGCTCTCGTCGAGTGTGTACAGCTGCTATTGGATGAAACTCTCGGCGAGAGGCTCTCGTCGAGTGTGTACAGCTACTATTACACCTTTATGCCCTCAAGGGTAAGAAGAGACCAAGAAAGAAGGCCTAAAATTTAACCCCTAACTTAGGTAAGGATTGTCCGTACTCCCTATATATAAAATCAGGTGCATATGCGAGCGTTATTCTAGTCAATTTATGTCTAACGACCCAGCCATAAGTTTCGTTCTTACGGCCTGGCCACGAACACGGCGTTATCAGCGACAGTTTAGCTAGCGGCGAGTGGCAAGAACAATTATATTAAAGGGTTTTATGACGCCACGAGGTCCCGCTCTTCGCGGCAACGCGAGCAGTTTTTACATAATTGCAGCAGCGATTCTCGGTGTAGGGTGCGGTAGGAACAAATGAAGGTGCGACCCAATGGGATGCCATGAGACGGAGCATTGTGGCCAGCTGTAAATTGGAGCTGCGCCTAGTCATACTAAATAATTTAGACGATTTTGTAGTAGAATTCAACGGTATATGAATACAGAAGCTTTTGCGTCAATTTTAATTCGACTGCCTATATAGATATCAAAACATAATATAATATTTTAATATAGTATATTAGATTGTGGAGGCCTTCCGGCCGGTGCTGATGCAGTGGTTGGAACGGTGGCACGGGGTGCTCTCCTTCTGACTGATGCAGGTGTTGATGGAACATGGATGCTTCGCCAAATACCTGCACAAGGTCGTTAAGAGGGAGAGTACACCGTCCTACCACCACTGCGATTGCGACGAGGACACGGCGCAGCATACGCTCGAGGTCTGTGACGCTTGGACAGAGCAGCGCCGTGAACTCGTCGCAATCATCGGTGATGACCTGACGCTGCCGACCATCGCCCTGGCGATAGTCGACAGCGTCAGGTCGAAATCGAACTGGGACGCGATCGCAGCCTTCTGCAAGGCAGTAGTCTCGCGAAAGGAGGCGGCGGATCGCCTGCACGAGGAGCGCAGCCTCGATGAGGCGATCCGCCGCCGGCAACTGGGGTGGCGTAGGCGCGAATACCTGCGCCTCATGCTGCCCTAGACGAGGCCGCGAGGGACGTGACCGGGGAATTAGTCCGTCAGCCGCCGAGAGGCCGACCGCGTGAGGAAAGACTGACGTCCTCCCCGAGGAGGGGACGTCGGTCAATGGGAGGGTACCCCAAATAGGGGGTATTCCATCAGGCCAACCACTGACGTCAAGTCACCCTGCTCCAGTGGTCGGCCTAACGACGAAGGCGACGTGTATCGTGGGTGGGTTGTGGGAGTGCGTGGTTACGCCCCTCTGTCGCCCTGGATGGAGTGGTGCGAGGATCGCGCCAACCGCAACCCACCCCAAAGAAAAAAAAGGAAAATAGTATATTAGTTTAATAATATAAGAAAAAGGTTTGAGGAAGAAATGAAACAGAAAATTAAAGTTTAAAATATGTTCTTCTTTCGAGGCAAAGCAATGAATTTATTTTTTCCGTAATTCGCTAGATAAAAACCGCTCGCGTACCTCGTAGAGATATTAAACATTTTAGTACCTTTGTTCCGTTGCCGCCAATAACGGCGAGTTTGTGGCCAGGCCATAATACAAATTTCACTGAAATCGGTTGCAATGTGTGAGAAAATAAAAAATATACTTCCACAATTTCATATTTATAACATTATCGAATTTCTTTAAATTAACATATCATATTATAAATAAAATACCATGAAAGTTATCCAAATATGTATAAACCAGTCAATTAGTTATAACATTTTATGATACGCGTTTACATTAAAGAAATGTCCTTCTTAATTTAGGTTGGTTATTACAATAAAAAGTGATTGCAGTACATCTGTACTGCAATCACTTTTATACTGCATTGCAAACAAGATGAGTAATCTGCGCCAAGAATCTACATGGCAAAGATATATAGATTAAGATCTTGCCATCATTACCAAGAGCTATGTCAGATAATCGACACTCATATTTGTAATGTTTAAGAGATTTCTTTTCATTAATGTTGGAAATACGTTCAAGTTTCTTAACGTAGATTTTACCACATATAAGCATAGTAATTAACACAGAGATTATTAGATAGTGAAATTATCTCATTACCATTATTCAGCCTTTCACATCTGAACGGCTTTACATTACATGTGCAGGTACAACAAGACGCGGTCCTATACCTCGCATACGCATCTGTCGAAATGATTTCATTCCATATATTTCCACTGATGGCCATCAGCCTCCTCAATAATAGGAAGTAAAATTGACCTACTATACCACGCTGGTCAGACGTACCTATTGGTATAGGGTTTCATATCAAGGTTTTCTCCTCTTACATAGATGTCGAGGATGGTGAATTGATTTCTTACTATTACTACACCATTACTTGCTCGTAGGTGTCATAATAGACAACTAAGGAATAAAATATGTATTGACATAGTTTTCCTTTACTGACATAGGCCAGAGAGGGAAAACTCGAAATAAAGCCTTACAACAACCCATCTGACCAACGAGTAAGTCAATTCCTTTTCCTTGTAAGTCTTTTCTTCTATTGTGGAGCAGGCTTAGACCCATCAGTGGGAATTACATGAGCTAAGATAATGATGAACCAAAAGCTATTACACATTTTTTTTTATTTCATCATATGTAGCAATAGCAATACAATTTTGTAATATCGAGCGCCATTTGTATTAGTATTGAAATTTCTTTTGAACTTACAATTATATATAAACGCAATCATCGATATTTTGAAAGTAATATGTTGTTGATATTTTTAAATATTTTGCAATTCCATAATTGGTTTTTGCAATTCAAGTGTATAAAACAGCTTCTTTCAAAAATATTAAGTTTATTTGCCGTGTGGAAACGCGGTAAGAATACAATTAACCACCGCCTCTCTTGCCCGTGGGTATCGTAAAAGACGATTAAGAGATTATTTCAGATAACATATATGCAAGAGAAGGAAACCTCTAAATCTGACCAGCGTGGTATAGTAGATAGATTTCCTTCCCATTGCGTAGAAGACTTAAGACTAACAGTAGTACGTATATGAGCTGTAATACATTTATAAACTGTGATTATGATGATTAAATCTATTTTATGACAATGTAAAAGTGTGTGAAAAATAAAATAGAGAGTTCAGGGAAGAAGAGAGAAAGAGACATCGAATATTGCGTTATGTACAAAGAAATATCATTAACTAGCAACCCGCCTTCGCTTCGATTCGGTTTCGGTCGCCTTCTTACTCGCGTAGTTCCTGTGGCCGTGGGAAAACAAGGATAAAATATAGCCTAGGTTACTCCATATATAGACAGTAACCTGATAGTAAAATATTATTAAAATCTGTCCAGCCGTTTTGAAGATCACCTAAACAAACATACAGACAGACAATTTTTTTAAAACCGATATTTAGGCATAGGTATCGCGTAAATAACAGTATCAGCATGAAAAAAGCGCATTATTTTGACATTACAAATAGAAAATTCAATTTTATTCATTTGTATAAATGTATAGATAGGTATATGTACATACAAAGCGAATAAAAACTTTTGAAAAATAGACAGCGACATTCTATAGGCCATTTACTACACGAACTTGATGAGGCTGACTATCACGTTCAAATATTCCGTTAGACGCAAATTAAACTAATATAAGAGTGTAAAAAAAATTGTACACGCTTTATATATTCAGTTTAAAACTTAAGTGGAAATAAATAAAACTAATTTTTGATGGTGTATTTGACACGCTCATAGTATATTTGTCTTTACAGCATCAATGGTGTATTTGACAGCTTCATGGTATATTTGTCTTTACAGCATCAATGGTGTATTTGACAGCTTCATGATATATTCGACAGCTTCATGGTCTTTACAGCGTTGATGGTGTATTTGACAGCTTCATGGTGTATTTGCCTTTACAGCATCAATGGTGTATTTGACAGCTTCATGATATATTCGACAGCTTCATGGTCTTTACAGCGTAAATGGTGTATTTGACAGCTTCATGGTATATTTGACAGCTTCATGGTCTTTACAGCGTTGATGGTGTATTTGACAGCTTCATGGTGTATTTGTCTTTACAGCATCAATGGTGTATTTGACAGCTTCTTGGTATATTAGACAGCTTCATGGTCTTTACAGCGTTGATGGTGTATTTGACAGCTTCATGGTGTATTTGTCTTTACAGCATCAATGGTGTATTTGACAGCTTCTTGGTATATTAGACAGCTTCATGGTCTTTACAGGGCTGATGACATATTTGACAGCTCCATGGTCTTTACAGCGTTGATGGTGTATTTGACAGCTTCATGGTGTATTTGCCTTTACAGCATCAATGGTGTATTTGACAGCTTCATGATATATTCGACAGCTTCATGGTCTTTACAGCGTAAATGGTGTATTTGACAGCTTCATGGTATATTTGACAGATTCATGGTCTTTACAGCGTTGATGGTGTATTTGACAGCTTCATGGTGTATTTGTCTTTACAGCCTCAATGGTGTATTTAACAGCTTCACGGTATCTTCGACAGCTTCATGGTCTTTACAGAGTTGATGGTGTATTTGATAGCTTCAAGGTGTATTTGTCTTTACAGCATCAATGGTATATTTGACAGCTTCATGGTATATTAGACAGCTTCATGGTCTTTACAGCGTTAATGGTGTATTTGACAGCTCCATGGTGTATTTGTCTTTACAGGGCTGCTGACATATTTGACAGCTCCATGGTCATTAATTTTGTATTTGTCAGCTTCATGGTCTTTACAGTATTTATGGTCACGGGGGGACTGGGTCCGGTAGTAAAGCCTACGAAAAGACTGGCAATAAAAAATCAAATACAAACGTTATAAAATTCGTAAAAATAGTTTTATGTACAATATGTAATACTCCTGAGTGGTACTCATGAAAACATGGGGAGGCCTATGTCCAGCAGTGGACGTCTGTAGGCTGATGGATGGATGGACTCGCGTAAACATCAGAAATCATTATATGGAAATTTTATACTTCATTTGATTCTATAGTAAATTTTACAAGTAAACTAATAACGCATTTAAAGAAGATGGCATTATGCACAATAATTTACTACCGTGAGAAAATGACATTTACTGAACCAGATTTGGTCAGCGAATGTATTAAGCAGTAATAAAATGTCTGTTTATCGGACTTATTATAGCTCGAAAATGTATCATTAATTTTGAATATTTTTTTATGAAATCATTTTAAAGTGAAGCATCTTTGAAAAACATTACCCTCATGCACATGGGGGTAAATTTTTTACGGATGAAATGTAATTAAGTGACACGAAAACGTGGGACGTTTTTATCCAAGAAGAGCGAGCGAGTGAGAAAGATCGAGAGTGAGAGAGTACAATTTTTTATTATTATTATTTATTTTCCCCACGCTCTTTTTTTTAATTATATTAATATTTAATATCCTACACTAAATAAATAATCCTTGTATCGCATTGGACTTTACAAACATAGAATTCATCATGTCATAATCATCTCAGCCCGCATAAGTCCAACTGTTGAGCCCGAGCTTCCTGGATACTGGGAGGGCAATTGACCTACTATACCGCCCTGATTAGACGTTTTGACATAGGATTTATGTCGATTTTTCCTTCTCTTGCATAGATATTATCTGCATATCACATCCCTTAGTCGTCTTTTACGACACCCATGGGCAAGAGAGGGGGTGGTGAATGGTATTCTTACCCCGTCATCACAGATACACACAGATGTATATTAACTGACATCGAGACACAGGACAACAATTTATGGATCACACCAAGTATTCATTTCAGCTCATTTACGTCCCACTGTTGGGCTCGAGCATCCTCCACAATAGGAGAGAAATTGACCTTACTATACCATGCTGGTTAGACAGGTTGATATAGGGTTTTATTTCGAGTTTTCCTTCTCCTACATAGATGTTATGTGCATATTATATGCCTTAGTCGTGTTTTACGACATCCATGGGTAAGATAGGGAGTGGTGAATTGTATTTTGAATCTGTCGCCACACGGAGACTCTAATAAACCCACTCATCACTGGCATAGTAAGGTCGACGTTTTAACCACGCCATCTGAACCGTCATTGAATTTCATATATATAAATTTTCTGTTCATGTGTTTGTAATTGAACTGCTTCTAAACGGCTGGATCGATTTTGATGATGTTTTTTACGGCTGTTCCGATGGATATGAGAATGGTCTAAATTAATAAGTGGAATCGGTAGGTGGCGCTGCTATCGATTTCTATGAGAATTCATTTTACTATTTTTTAGATTTGAACAGAACAACGTCTGTTGGGTCCGGTAGTTTTTTATATGACCGTAGGTGTCGTAAAAGTCGACTAAGGAATTTAATATGCATATAACATCTATGTAAGAGAAGGAAGACTCGAAATAAAACCATATATGAACATGTAAGAGAAGGAACACTCGAAATAGAACCCTACACCAACATGTCTGACCAGCATATAGTAGGTCGATTTCCCTCCTATTATGGAGAAGGCTCAATCCCAGCAGTGGGACATATATGAGCTGAGACCACGACAACACATTGTACAATCATCATTCTATGTACAAGTAATAAATACCATCAGGTCTGTCTTGAGCAGTGTTCTCGAACCTACTGATTTTTCGGTATTTCTACCGATATGGGTCGCACTCTACCGAAATGCAACGATTTTTCAACGATTTCCGAGAATACACGGAAAATCGCCCGATTTTCTACCGAATCGCGATTTAATACTTTTAAACTGGCAAAAGGGATTTAATTTCGTCGTAAGTCCCCCCGTATTTTTATAATTAATAATACATCTCGACACATGTCCTAAAAAAAAAAGCTTATCAATATATGTCCGGAGCATGTTACGTCGTCGTAAGTCCCGCTGTATCTTAATAATACATCCCGACATGTCCTAAAAAAAAAGCTCATCAAATTTGTCCGGAGAATTTTCTTTGATCGATATTATCGCTCATCCCTAAACCTGAAGTAAAAATAAATAGACGAATTTGATTCTACATTGTTATTTTTATTTACCGATTTTAATTACAAATATACCGATTTTTGAGGGCAGCTCTACTGATTTTGTGTTTTGACTTTCGAGACCACTGGTCTTGAGACATGTAAATGGCCGTGTGAAACCGAGCCAAGTGTATATTGAAGACGTTAATAACATATGTCTAGACGATACATTAATTATACTATTGCAATTGAACCGTTCATTTATAACATTCAAATTTATTTATTGTGGGCATGGGTTAACATAAAGATTGTACATTATTGGTAGGATTCTCTATGTCCTACTTCAGTGAGCATATAATATTAATATTTTATATATATATGGATTAATTAATTAACATTATCATTTAAAAAATCATTAATATTATAATAGGTTTTGTTAATTAAGAATTTCTGTAATTTATTGAAGTGTTTCTTTAGAATCGTTCTGATTTCAAACTGGATGAAACGAAAAAGCGAGTCCGTGGAGACAAAAACACGTTAATGTATAGTATTCAGCCAGCGAGAGAATGAGATAGAACATATTACACGTTCTCGACACACAAACACGTAAATGTATAGAATTCAGCCGGTGAGAGAATGAGATAGAACATATTACACGTTCCCTTCTTAAATAGAACTATTTTTACGGATTTTACTGTAGATTTATTACGGGATAAAATCCGTAAAAATAGTTTTTATTTAAAATGCTGATTTTATACTAATTTTATTATGTTTGAACCAGTATGTCTTCCATAATCATGAACGCTAAAAAATTTTCAAAACGTCCGCAAATCAAAAATCAAATACATACGCGATAAAATCCATAAAAAAAGTTTGATTTAAACCCATAAAATTTTGAATCCCATATGCGTCTTCACTAGAATTGTTCAATCCTCCTGTTGACGAGGACATAATTAAATAAATTTTGAGTTGAGCCATTTTTTTTTTAATTTTTAAATTATAATTATTGGGGGAAGATCATCAAGCATCTGATAGTAAATGGTAACTGCCACTCATTGCCTTTAGTTATACCAGAGATATAACCAGGTTGCCTAGCGTAAGTCATCATCAAGTTTGCTCCACAATGAGTAGAAAAATGTCCTACTACACCACATTGGTCAAACTTGTTGGTAAAAGATTGTAATTCGAATTTTCCTTCTCTTTCATAGATCTTATTCTCATATCATCCCTTAATTGTGTTCTACGACACCCTTGGGTAATAAAGGAGGTCATGAATTGTATTCTCGCTTCTTCACAATACGGAAATATGGTCTTGTCAATTACAATTTTTTTTCTCTTTCTCTTTACATATTAAATGGTAAGAACTGTAATTAAAAGATTCTCTATGATAATAGGTATATTATAATCTCATCTAAGCATCGAACCTAGGACGTTGAGGTCATCGGACGTGGCAGTCAGCAACTAAATATGTAATATGAAGATTACATCCTTTTTTATTGCATCAATTTGAAAGTCGTTTTTAACTTAAATAGCAAGGCTTTCGGCGTTATGTAAATTCGAAGCATATTTGATGACCGATTACCTTGGGAACCTTGAATTTGATTTGAGTCAAGAAGCAAATTTAATAAATAATATAGTTAATCAGACTCCGGTTTCATATCTCTAATTTATTGATAAATCCGCTAGACTGAGCGCATAACGCTTATGTCGCAATAGAAAAAACAGTATAATGGTAATCGTCGTTTCAATGCATAAGGAAAATTTTGATACTTTACTTAGATTATTTACAAGCCATCCGGAAGGTGATGGATGGGATGAATGATGACGGATGGTCATGAATAGGATAAATGGTAACCGATAATGATAGACGGGATGAGTGGTGACGGATGGTGATGGATGTGATGAGTGGTGACGAATGGTGATGCAAGGGATAAATGGTATCGGATATGGATGGACAGGATAAGTGGTGATAGATAGAATGCATTCATTACCATTGTGATGGATGGTGACAAATGAGATGAGTGATGACGAATGGTGATGGACGGGATAAGTGGTGACAGATAGTGATGGACAGGATGAGTGGTGATGGATGGTTATGGATGGGATGAGTGTCGACGGATGATGAATAACGGGATTAACGAGACAGTGGTGAAAAAGTTAATAGAGTAGAGTGAATTAAAAAAAATAATTCATGTTTTAGAATTTTAGCCTCCTCCACAATGGCAAGGCAATTGACCTACCATAACCCACTGGTCAGACATGTTGGTAGAGGGTTTTTGTCGAGTTTTCCTTCTCTTGCATAGACGTTATATGCATATTATATAACCTTAGTCGTCTTTTACGACACCCACGGATAAGAGAGGGAGTGTTGAATTGTATTCTTACTCCGTCACCACACGAATGATGTGACGCTATTTATTATCGTTAGGTGATTGAAGAAGACCTTTGGTATGCACTACGACATTTCGTATAAGTCAACTACTAACATTATAAATTTTTAAATTTAGCGTAATTATGAAAATCTAGTCACCTTTTAAACTAGTTCCTTTAATAATTCATATACATTTGTTTCCGTGTGATGACGGAGTAAGAATACAATTCACCACCCCCCTGTCTTGCCCTATATTTCTTGCCTGATATTGCAAAAGACCACAAAGGCGTATAATCTGTGTTCGACGTACTAGGTCCGAGGCGTGAAATAAGACACAGGTATAACGTATACTTGTTTGTATATATTCTATATTCCACAAACGATTCACACAAAAGATTTTTTTTTTTTGTGTGACTTAGTTGTTAGCCTCAGATGGCTGTGACAACTTTACCCGGACTGGTGGGTGAGCGCTGAGGGCTCTCAACCCGCAAACACAAAAGAAACAATTCTGAACATATTTATATTAAGACTTACAATGAAACCATAGCGCGATCTAGTAATTTTAGAGTCGCCATCTATAGAGCCCTTTGCACATATAATTAACAAATGACATAAACACATAATTCGAAATTTATAAATACAAATGTTACATGTCAATATTTAAAAAATATAAATCTTAAATAAATAAGTCTTAACCAACCTATTTGGATGGTTTACCTGAACAATCTGCATATAACATCTATGCAAAAGAAATAAAACACGAATAAAACCCTATACCAACACGTCTGACCAGTGTGGTATATTAGATCAATTTCCCTCTTATAGAAGTCTCGAGTTCAACAATGGGGCGTATGGAGCTGAAATGTTCACGTTATTTTGAAGTGAAAACTTCTTTAGGCAGATTTTTTCGTGGATAGTAAGTTAGGCTGATCCGTCATGCTCTGAGGTGAAACGCTCGATCGGGTGAAGTCGGGACCGCCGAGTATACCCGAGCGAGTAAAATACAGTCAGTAATCGATTTTTTCCTCCCAACAGGATTATGATGACCTTTTTTTTTGGAAATGTGAGCCTTATTTTCTAATATAGTGTGAAACAATCGTGATGACCTTTTTTTTAGGCAATCTGGGAATAATCGATTAATTTCGATCGAATTTCGAATAATAAAAAATCGATTAATAATTGATTTTTATTATTTTGATAATCGATTGTAAAAATCGATTATTGTTCGATTATTTTTTTGGAATAATCGATTATTATAAAAATCGATTATTTTTTCACATCCCTAGGTCGTACAAAATGTTATTCTGCATGGGATTCCAACCTACGACACTGGTACGGTAGATCAGTATCTTAACCACTACGTTATCCGTGCAGTCAATTAGATTCACCATCATTGTCTCGGCTCATATATGTCCCACTGCTGGGCTCGAGCCTCTTCCACACGAAGGCAATTAACCTTACTATACCATGGTGGTCAGATAGGTTAGTTTAGGGTTTTGTTTATTGACTAACAAGTCAATTTTGCTTCATGTCTCCCGTATTGCGTAGGAGGAAATTGAAATCAATCTCTTCGAACTCCACCTGTTTAAAGTTTTCTAAATAATTTTTTGTGGGTCCCAAGACAATTAAAATCATTTCTCGGAACTACCTGAGGGTCAAACCTCGGTGTGATCTATGGAGACCATTGTGGAGCCTGGCTTACAAGAGTTACAATGATGGGAATGTGTGGGGGCGAATAGTCCCAAAAAAAATAGGTTTTTGTATCGAGATATTCTTCTTTTGCATATATTATTATATCCCTCAGTCGTCTTTTACGACATCCAAGTGGAGTAGTGATTTGTATTCTTAATCCGTCACCACACGGAAATTTTAAAATAATATTAAATGACTAGCAACCCACCCCCGCTTCGCTTCGGTTTTAGTCGTTTTACCCGCGTAGTTCCCATTCTCGTGGAAATACCGGAATAAAATATAGGCTAGGTTACTCCCTGATATTATAGCTTTCCATTGGTGAAAGAATTTTTGAAATCGGTCCAACTGTTTTGAAGATTACCCGGAACAAACAGACAGACAGACAGACAAACATTTTTAATCTGTATTTTAGGCATAGGTGTCGTGCAAATAACCGTGTGAGCATGAAAAAAGCCTATTACTTCGACATTACAAACAGACAATCCAATTTTATTTATTGGTATAGATAGAAAACAAAATATTGCAAGTTTTTATAAATGTTTGAAGATATTTTAATATCAAATTAGTTGGGAGGATACCATATGTTTAAAAATAGACAACTAATGATAGATTGTATCCGGCGAGTCATCGTGTATCGTATTTTAATTAAAATATAGCCTAGAATGTTATTACCGTTTATACCGTAACATCATTTAGTGCTAGATCCTTTAATAACTGTTTTGTCCGTGTAGTGACGGAGTAAGAATACAATTCACCACTCCATATCTTGCCCGTGGATATCGTAAAAGACGACTGAGGGATATAATAAGCATAGAACATCTGTGCAAGAGAAAGAAAACTCGAAACAAAATCCTGTACCAACCTGTCTCACCAGTATTGTATAGTAAGGTCTATTTCCCTCCTAGTAAGGAGGAGGTTCGAGCCCAGCAGTGGGACGTATATGAGCTGTGATGAATAACTATTTATTTTATCATCATTATCGCAACTCATAACGTCTTATTTCTGGGCTCGAGCCTCCTCCATAATGGGAGAAGAATTGGCAATACCACGCTGGTCAGACGGCTTGATATACGATTTTATTTTGAGGTTTCTTTACCTTGCATAATCGTTATATGCACAATGTATTCCTTAGTTGTATTTTACGATAGCCACGGGCAAGATAGGGTGTACTCTTGAACATATTGCAAAAGTTTTGGCAACATTTTTAAGACCAGCCGCCTGCTTGAAGTCAACCCTACTTTAAAATGTAGTTGTTGAACAGACAGCATTCATCATGTTGGCTCATATACGTCCCACTGCTGGCCTCCTTCACAATAGGAGTCAAATTGACCTACTATGCCACGCTGGTCAGACGTGTTGGTATAGGATTTTATTTCTAGTTTAGTCGAGAGTTAGGTGGATTGAATCTAGGTCAAAATAAAATACGACACCCTCAATGTATGGATTAGTATTCTTAGCCACTACTTATTTTTCGAAACGCTTTTGAAAATGCTAATAGAATTCAAATATTTCAAGCAATTGCAAAACGCATCAATTTGAAAAGCTTATCGACAAAAAGCAAAATATAATCATTGCGTTACAAAACTAAAAGATGACAGTTTATTTAAATCGTAATAAAAAAAAACTTAAAAGATCAATAAGCATGCCAAATATTGCATTTGAAAACTCGTCGAGTAATTGAACCGTGTCCGTGAACCAATTGCTACTGTTATGTATTGTATTGACACCAATTCTTCTTATTACAAAGTAATCTTATTTAGTCTCCGAACACTTCTTACTTAGAGTTCTGTAGACATGCGCCAAAAGCCCTCTTGCCTCAAGGGCAAGGGTCTGCAATATCGCTCGACAATACTATAGTTTGTTATCGGGACGTTGACGGGCAATGTAGCCGAAGGAGTAAACTGGTGACTGGACCGCGGATTTAGTCCGTCACCCCCAGAGAGGCCGATCAAGCGGGAACGTCGGGGGGAGAGGGTACCCCTTGACCGGAGTATTCCGTTTGACCGACCACCGAAGACCAGGCACCTGCACTGGTGGTCGGCCTAACGACGAAGGAGTCCTGCCAAGCCCCTCCGTTGCCTCGGATGGAGCCGGGTGGCGGGTGCGCCAACCATGGCCCACCCCTGCCTGGTAGTTCATAGAGGTCAAGGAATATTAATATCAATGGGCAGTCCAATGGGGACGGGAAGGACATGCAGTAGGTTATGGGATTACATGCCACCATTCCATCGCTCTGGACAGATTGACAATACCACATGGGCCTACCCCAAAAAAATTAAATTCCCCAATACAATTTCGTTTTGGTGGCAAACGAGTAAACGGCCTGCAATATGGTAAATATTATCTGATGTTCATGGATCTCGGCAATACCTTAGCTGCCTAAGTGCAGGAGGGTATGGAATGAAGACGGTATCAGTAAGACAGAGTTTGGGTCTCCGACTACGCCAATGAAGCGCAGTAGTGAATTAAGACAGATGTTAATTTAGAATTTACAGTTTGATACCTTGGATAAGCTGGCCTATTTACAGCTGAAGGCAGGGAACTGTTAGCAATGTTCAACAATTTTTTACATTAACTTCCTCTTGCTCCTTTTTCTCCTCACCCCATCCCTTCTTATCCTCAATTCGGGATAGATAGCTATTGGCTACATTCCTAAAGTTCATTATCGTTTTAACCATTTAATATTAGATAAACTACTTGCTCATTATATACCGCTAAAAACAAAACAAAAAAGAACAAAAGGCAAAATTTTATCATCACAAACTATTTTTTGCGATCCAGAAAGTGTTGTCATGAGTCTGAGTGTAATTTGTGGCCGTTAATTAAATTTTTATAATCTTACGTATACAAGAGTAATTTCCTTAGTACCGTGTGTTGTATTTGTAAAAAAACGACACAGGTATTACTCTGTAGACGGATCTTTACAGTGAAAGGGTAATTGGTCTCATTATCTTCTCAGTTCATACATGTTCCACTCCTGGTTTCGAACCTCCTCCCCAATAGAAGGTAAATTTACGTACTATATTATGCTAGTCAGACATATTGCAATAGCGTTTTATTTCAACATTTCCTTCTCTTACACAGATTTTATATATATTAGTAGCGACACGATCGCGCTTCGCTCTAGTTCCCGCCGCTAAGTCCCCGCATTTTAAATCTGTAATACACGCCCTAGCTTCACTCCGAGTCCAACCACTTTGCCTCCGCATTTTAAATCTGTAACATCTCCTAAGATATGACCACGGGTTCGAGTCTCGGAGCGGACAAATTATTATAGGGTTTTTTTCTGAGAGGTAAAATAGCCTAAATTACTCCTTAAATAAACAGTTATCTGGTAGTAAAATATTATCAAAATCAGCCCAACCGTTTTGAAGATTACCCGGAACAAACAGGCAGATGGACAGATAAAGAATTTTTAAATTTGTTTTTGGTATTACAAGTAACTGTGCGAGCATGAGAAAAACCTATTACATATTTTAACGTTATAAACAAACGCTTCAATTTTATTTATTTGTATACATATCCCTTAGTTATCTTTTGTGATATCCACGGGCAAGATAGGAATTGTATTCTTACTCTGTTAACACACGGAAAGATCTCATGATATACCGAAATAAGAAGGTGAACGGGGTTCTGTAAGTATCTTTTTCAAACAAATAAAAAGATATTGATTAAATAAATTATATAGAAACACGTTCGAATGTTACAACATATCTCCAAACCGTTACTAAATAGAATGCCTCATACAAAAGAAATTCATTACATGGATCTTTGCGATAAGGTCTGGCAGATTCATTACACGATAGACGGAATATAATCACTTCCAAACTAGTAAAAACTTTATAAAAACTTCTATAACAACCAATGACGAAATGATTTTGGTTACGAACTATAACATTTTAGCGAGAATTTGAATTTTTTAAATATGCTCAACATGGGTAAGGGCAAATACCTACGTTGTAAGTTTTCCGTATGGTGACGGAGTAAGAATACAATTCACCACTCCAATCTTGCCCGTGGATGTCGCAAAAGATGACTAAGGGATATAATATGCACATAATATCTGTGCAAGAGAAGGAAAACTCGAAGTGTAACCCTATACCAACATGTCTGACCAACATGGAATAATAGGTCAAATTCCCTCCCATTGTAGAGTAGGCTCGAGCCCAATAGTGGGATATATGTGGGCTGCGATGATTATGATCATGAGGTAAGTGCGTGTGATGACGGAGTAGAAATACAATTCACCACCTCCTTTTTTGCCCGTGGGTGTCGTAAAACACGACTAAAGTGTATGTATCTGCGCTTGATGCCGCCCTAGCTGAGGCCGCGGGTAACCAGAGAGGGAAATAGTCCGTCACCCGCAGAGAGGCTGACCGCATGAGGGCGTTGGGGAGGGTACCCGAACAGCTATCCCTTTACATACGCTTTTTTATGGCAGGCTAAGGTTGATACATCCCACTGAAACAGGTTTTTTTTTGGGTGGCCTATGGCCTGCGCACACGCCGTCTGCTACGTCTACCATAACGTAACCCACCGTATTCCTTTCCCTTCGTCATTGCGCCAATCACCAGTACCGAGTTCCTTGTTGACCGTAGTCAGCTGTCAAGGATGTCAAGGATTCGGTACCAGTGGCAAATGAATACGGCGGGTTATGAGGTCGCGCGGCATACGTGTAAACATTAGAAATCATTCTGCCTATAGAAATTTTCACTTTAAAAATCTTATGAAAATATAGCGTAGGTGTTATTAACGGTATCTCCGTTGACATTGGCCACCATGACATTATATGACAGTGATGAAATGACAGTTAAAAGCCCACCTCGTTCCCACGTAACACCAATAAACTATTAGTAAAACACGTTTTTGAGAACACACCTCATAGTAATTCCTGGTGTTGACAGAATCGCCATTTTCATTGTCAATTGCGCAAACTGACATTGTGGAAAGACGTTATTTGTTTTTTAAATGACTAACATTCGTTCATTGGCATGCATGCATGCATACATAGTGCTTCTACAATTCAATTACCGTCATACATTGTTAGGAAGAGGCTTTTGATTTAAATAATTACATTATCGGCGAGAAACAAGCTACATTTTGTTCCCGTGTTCGTACGGGAACGGGCACAACGCGGGTAAAACCACAGAATTTCACCGATTTAAATCATTCTTTCATCGTTGGTAAGCTACATTATCAGTGTGTAACATAGTCTATATTTTACCCCCGTATTCCCCACAGAAACGGGAAGTACGCGGCAGAAAAATGTAATAATTTGCTAGTTAATATTTATAAATAGTAATGTAAGTTCATTTGTTACCCTTTTACGCCTTAAATGCTTAGCGGATCATCTTGAATTTTCGCAAACACTGCTAGCAATACGAAAAAAGCCACAGAGTTCCTTTTATGTAGACAAAAGTACTGAAACCGGATGACAGAAAAAATGCCTGACGAAATCTATAATAACGTAAGCGAAACTATGGGCCTAGCTAATAATATCATAAAACCAATCTCAAGGCAACTATTTATTGGGGGATTCTGTCGGGCCGACCACTGAAGTCAAGGAACTCTGCACCGGTGGTCGGCCCAACGACGAAGGCGACGTGCTATACGGGTGGGTTACGGGTGTGCGTGCTTACGCCCCTCTGTCGCCCCGGACGGATTGGAGCGAGGAGTGCGCCGACCGTAACCCATCCCCAAAAATAAAAAAAAAGGACAACTATTTGTAGATCGTACAAATATGTGTCCTGGTATTGCATCCATGGTCTTTTCTGTGTGGTGAATAAGCATGCATAAAAAGTCCTTTCCGTCGATGTCCTAAAAACTGACTAAGGGATAAAGAATTCTACAGATAATATATGCAGGACAAAGAAAACATAAACTAAAGGGTCTATCTATGCTAACCGTTTTGGGTGATAGGAAAACCATTTCTCTTGCTTATTGTAAGGCAGGCTTGAGTCCAATAGTGGCATTATATAATGAATACCTCAATTTGATCTCATCAAAATATATTCTACGTGAGATTTGAATCGTTTATGCTGAAGTTTGAAAGTTCCTCGCGTAGATAACTACGCCTAGATTACAATTCGAAGTACGATTACATGCGTGTTCAATTGTTAATAATAGCTTTAACGATGTTGGTGGTGATATTTGAATATGTGAAAACCATGGCACGGCAAGATAAACTATCTGTTCTGATTGCTTGTACTGATTGTAATGGCAGAGGTAGGTTATTTCATCATTTTACCCCACAGAAGCCCCATGTTGGGCTTAGGCCTCCTTCGCAATGGGAGAGAAATTGACCTACTGTACCGCGTTGGTCAACCGGGTTGGTATAGGGCTTTACGTTCAGTTTTCTTTCTGTTGCATAGGTGTTATCTGCAATAAGCCCTACGTCCTCTTTTACGACACCCACAGACAAGAGAGGGAATGGTGAACTATATTCTTACTGAGTTACTGCACGGAAAAGTTTTTATAGATACAAAAAATCTTTATAAACTGTCTTCAAATTATATATTAAAAAAAGAACACAATAAAAAATTGCTAATACTCAAATATTTATTTTCTACGTGAGGGTAGAACTACGCCAGATGAATTTAGCCATTTATAACTGCAAATAGAAAACAGTTAATAGCCTGGCCCTACCATCAGTAACCTCTCGCGCGGCGGCTATATACTTATGCTACATTAGGCCGTAGTCAGGTGTCAAGATATCAAGCAGGTCAGAAAGATTAATTTCTGGTATTTCACAATGCCGTATTTCTTCTCCATCGCCATTGGGTCGGCCACTGGTACGGATTCCTTGATATCCGTGGCCGGTCCGGCGGATTACCCTTTCGGTCCGGTCCCTACCGTCCCCTTCAACGCCTCGGCAACAATGCATGTATTCATCCCTAGAGGAATGCAAGAATATATCTTCAAAAGTGTTCACAGCAGAAAAGTTACATGTTTATGCCAATTAACCAAACGGTCAATTTTTTTTTAGACGCCTTAAAGAATTTGTTAGAACAGGTTCCTCGGAACTAATGACTCAAATACCGTGTAATATTGTTAATGTATAACTAGTTTCTATAATTAAAAAAAAAAACAAGGATTTCTTTATTAAAATTGAAATGTATCATGATCGTTGAGGGAACAGTAAAATTTCCCACAAAACACCAGTTATCGCCCGAACCGGTATGTCTCCGATGTGCTTTCTAGAGAGCAAATGCAGGCGCAGCTTTCGCGACAAATGCACGTTTCATTTCTGCCATAACGAGTTTTCTATATTTAAATCTTGATAACATATTGTTTATGCAAATATTGTGGAATTTTTATAATACTCTGCTCATATATACGAGTATATGATGACATTGCTATATGATGGCGATTACTAATACTACATATTCTTCTTAAAACGAGGTTTAAGAAAAGCACTTTGTCCAAATTAGACAACGGCATAGCTGTGCTCCTGGTATTGTTAAGGTCCATGAGCGGCAATGTCAGTCGCCAACAGATATGCTGTGCGTTTTGTTCGTTTGCCATTAGAAACAATAAATAAAATCTAAGGAAATTAAAATGAGTATTCAAAGAAAGCAAATTGCAATCTAAGAAGTAGACAAGTAGCGCAATCAATTGATTACCTGCTTAATGATTTTTGATGTTTACGCGAGCATTAAACATTGTAAAAACTGCTTTACGGATCACGGTCATGGGCGGACCATGAATGCTAAAGTGTTCGAAACGTCGGCCAATCATAAATCAAATACAAACGCGAAAAGATTCGTAAAGCAGTTTTATTTACAATTACCTGCTTGTAAACAGGTTCTTGAATACAATCACCCGGAATATTCTTTGTGTCATCTACAAATTATGACAAAGAGGGACGGCCCGGTAGGGGAATCGGGGAGGGATGATACCCAAAAGGCCACGATAATCGAGGATTCGGTACCAGTG
This sequence comes from Lymantria dispar, assembly GCA_032191425.1. Taxonomy (NCBI): domain Eukaryota; kingdom Metazoa; phylum Arthropoda; class Insecta; order Lepidoptera; family Erebidae; genus Lymantria; species Lymantria dispar. Next base: position 2,520,145 of record CM063451.1, on the reverse strand, counting down.
ACTGGCCCAATGGAGAAAGGCAGAGCATACCATGAGTTATGGGGCTGTGCGCCGCTCCGGCGTCGCCCCGGACAGAATGAACAGCGCGTGTGCAGGCCATAACATACCCAAAATAAAACAAAAATAGAAATTTATTTATTAAAGGCAAATGCACTTATTTACAATTAATTAGTTACTTCTGCCTAACTGTATAACAGGCTGTTGGTAGTGTGGTGTTATTACCTTACGTTATTAACCAAATCGCCACATTTTTCCTTCTATTGCACAAATTTTACGTGCATATTATATCCTATTATAATATCTATAACGGCAAAACATTCACGTACTGAGATCGATTACGTTGACTCGGGTTATTATATCCCTTAGTCGTCTTTTACGATATCCACGGGCAAGATAGAGAGTGGTGAATTGTATTTTTACCCCGTCACCACACGGAATGGTAGTATAATAGGTCAATATCCCTCCCACTGTTGAAGTGGCTCGAGCCCAGTAGTGGGCAAATAAGCTGAGGTGAATTAACGAACAGTACCAAAGTCAATGTTACAATGATTTGGTGACATGTTTTTTCATACCAATAAAAAAGTATAAACAAGAACTTTAGTTGCAAATGAACTTGACACAACCTAATTGTCCTGAAAAACAATAGCTCGTAAAAAAATACTTAACCATTATAGATATAATAAGTGTCGACGTATTATAATGTGATTAAGTTTGTCTGTTTGTTGTGTGTCTATCCGTGTGGTGATGGTGTAAGAAGGTGGAGGAAGTAAGAAGTAAGAAGGTCTTTTTTTATTGCAAATGGCGGCAAACGAGCAAACAGTACACCTGATGGTAAGTGTTGATGCCGCTCATGGACCTTGCAAGGCCGCTGCCTACTGCAAAGAAAGTGAAGGGAGTGTGAATGCTGCACGCATTCATAAGGTTCGGTGATACTAAAAATATAACCAAACCCACCACACGCAAACACCCTCAAAAAGTTGGGTTTGGTGGCTGTCTCGCTCACCACACGGCACACTCACGCTTTCTGCTTACAAGGAGACCCTCTGACGTGTGGGTCGGGGATTTCCATGATTTTTGGGTGGGGTAGTAGTGGAACCTGAGGGTATCACCACTAGCAGATATTAGGGTCAACTATCATCCTTACGAATTTTTGGATGGAATTCCTCGTAAAAGCACACAAAACACAGACATTGTCTGCACCGGCTACATTTTATCACTGCGCGAGTCCCCTCCAAGAAAGAGCGGAAAAACTAGATCGTGAAAAAAGGAAAATAATTTATAATTCTGCGTAAAATTATGAAAAAAACTTTTACACAATATTGTGATAATTTAAAAAAAAAGTAAGTCGTCGGGTCTCGAACCCGAGACCATAGATGCCGCAGTCGAGCACGTTACCACGAGGCTACCACTAGCTTGCGATTGGAGTGAGAATTTCTCTAGTACATACGAGTAAATTACCCATCCAACTTTGACACTTAAAATCTTTTTAACGAGAGCCCAGTTGACTCTAATATCTGGTAGTTGTGATACCCTCGGGCCCCCTCTACCACCCTACCAAAAATCATGGAAATCCCCGACCCACACGTCTGAGGGTCTCCTTGTTAGTGTGGTACTACCCCGGATGGACCGGCCCGCGGCTGTAGACAGACAACTGTCAAGAGTGTGGTCCTAACACTACTATGTATGTCTATTCGCGTAGTGATGGAGTAAGAATACAATTCACCATCCCTTTCATGCTCGTGAGATGACTAGGGGATATTATATGCAGATAACATCTATATAAGAGAAAAAAAAACTTATAAAATCTTATACCAAAACGTCTGACCAGCGTGATATATCAATTTCTCTTATATGGAGGAGACTCGAGCCCAGCAGTGGGACGTATATGAGCTATAATGATGATGATAACTGTGTATTAAACTTTCATGGCTTATTTTTCGGGACAAACCTGGTCCAAACAAAACCCGTCCCAACTGTTCGGGATAGTTGAAGGGAACCCCATAAACTGCCGTAATGTACATCTCCATCTTTATTACCATTTGGATGGGCCAATGGTGCGCAGTCCTTGTCATCGGTGACCCATCCAGAAATTACATGCCTTATCTAAATTTATGTCTATTTTTGATGTAAAACCTTCTGTAGGCAGATTTAGATGGGGGGTTCGCGTAAGTCGTCATCGACATGATCATGTGAGGTGTTAACGCTAACATATGGCTATATCAATGTCACTATATTTGCCAATATATATCAAAACCGAATAAATAAAAAAAAATCGGCCAAGTGCTAATCGTACTAGCGCACGAAGGGTTACGTACCAATGACTAGGTAAACAAGTGCCTACCTATGGCCATTGTCGATATCGAACAAAAAAGGGCAAAAAATCACGTTTGTTGTATGCCCTTAAATATTTATTTTATTTTGATTTTAGTATTTTTTGTTATAGCGGCAACAGAAATTTGTAAATATTTCAACTGTCTAACTATCGCGGTTCTTGAGATATAGCCTGGTGACAGACAGACGGACGGACAGACAGTGAAGTCTCAGTAATAGGGTCCCGTTTTACCCTTTTGGTACAGCACCCAAAAATTCCTCGAACACCTGGGACCCCGCCTCAGGGGGCTGTTCGACGCGTGTTTAGCGTCCGGACGGTTCCCTGGGTGCTGGAAGGAGGGAAGGCTGGTGCTCCTGCCGAAGCCGGGACGGTCTCCGGAGTCGCCTTCGGCCTACAGGCCTATCGTGCTGCTCGATGACACGGGCAAGCTACTGGAGAGGGTGGTAGCTGCCCACATCGAGCGGCGCCTCGTCGGCACGGGGCCCGATCTGTCGTACGCCCAGTTTGAGTTTAGGAGGGGTCGTTCGACGATCGCGGCTCTGTTGCGCCTGAGGGCCGTTGCGACTGAGGCCGTCACCGGCGGGGGAGTGCTGTTGGTGGTGTCCCTAGACATCGCCAACGCATTCAATAGTCTGCCATTCAGCTGCATCAGGGAGGCGCTCCGGTATCACGGAGTGCCAGTTTACCTGAGGCGGCTAGTGGCAGACTATTTGGAGGGGCGCAGCGTCCTCTGCACCGACCGAGCAGGGGACGTCGTGCGAACGCCCATGACGTGCGGTGTCCCACAGGGGTCGGTCCTAGGACCCACCCTGTGGAACATCGGCTACGACTGGGCGTTGAGGGGGAGCCTCCCGCCCGGGCTGGGCGTGATTTGTTACGCCGACGACACGCTCGTCACAGCCCGCGGTGGGACGCTAGAAGAGGCGGTAAGCCTGGCGACCTCTGGTACCGAGGAGGTCGTCAGGCGGATCGAGGCGCTGGGGTTGAGGGTCGCCCTGGACAAGACGGAGGCCCTCTTGTTCCATGGGCGCACTATGAGCCCTCCCATCAGCGTCTGGATCACCATCCACTCGGTCGACATCAGCATCCGGGCCCATATGAGGTACTTGGGCCTGGTGCTCGACGGGCGATGGTGATTCCGGGAGCATTTCCGCAGGCTCGCTCCACGGCTCGTCGGCGCGGCGTCCGCCCTATCGTGGCTTATGCCGAACGTGGGCGGACCGAGCGCTGCGTGCTGACGGCTGTATGCGGGGGTCATCCGGTCGATGGCCCTGTACGGCGCACCGGTGTGGGCGGGGTCCATGACCGCCCGACTTAGGGCCCTTCTGTGGCGACCACAGAGGGTCACGGCGGTCAGGGCCATCCGCGGATACCGCACGGTGGCGTCGGAGGCAGCGTGCCTATTGGCCGGGACTCCCCCGTGGGACCTGGAGGTGGAGATGCTCACCGGACTATATCGGCGGGTGACGGGGGTGCGAGCGGAGGGCGGTGTGGTCTCGTTAAGGGATCTCACCGCCTGGCGCGTCGACGCCCGCCGAGACGTCATTGCCCGTTGGGCAGTCCGGCTGGAGAGGCCTCGGTTCGGGGTGCGAACCGTGGAGGCCTTCCGGCCGGTGCTGATGCAGTGGTTGGAGAGGCGGCACGGGGTGCTCTCCTTCCGACTGGTGCAGGTTTTGACAGGGCATGGGTGCTTCGCCAAATACCTGCACAAGGTCGTTAGGAGGGAGAGTACACCGTCCTGCCACCACTGCGATTGCGACGAGGACACGGCGCGCCATACGCTCGAGGCCTGCGGGGCTTGGGCAGTGCAGCGCTGTGAACTCGTCGCAATCATCAGTACGGACCTGACGCTGCCGGCTATCGCTAGGGCGATGGTCGACAGTGTCGGGAATTGGGACGCGGTCGCAGCCTTCTGCGAGACAGTGATCTCGCGGAAGGAGGCGGCGGATCGCCTGCGTGAGGAGCGCAGCCTCGATGAGGAGATCCGCCGCCGGCGACTGGGGCCGCGCAGGCGCAACTATCTGCGCCTCATGCCGCCCTAGCCGAGGCCGTGGGTGACGTGACCGGGGATTAGTCCGTCACCCGCCGAGAGGCCGACCGCGTGAGGAAAGACCGACATCCTCCCCGAGGGGGGGAAGTCGGTCGATGGGAGGGTACCCCAATAGGGGGTATTCCGTCGGGCCGACCACTGACGACAAGTAAACCTGCTCCGGTGGTCGGCCCAATGACGAAGGCGAGGTGGTTTTCGGGTGGGTTGCGGGAGTTGCGTGCTTAAGCCCCTCTGTCGCCCCGGACGGAGTGGTGCGGAGGCGCGTCGACCGTAGCCCACCCACAAAAAAAAAAAAAAACTCAAAAATTAAAAATTTTATTTTAACATCAAACAATTTTTATAGTCTTATGTTTTCACTTGTGTCAGCAGTCCTAGTGACTGATTTTTATTTTTTTAATTACTGTTTTAACGCATAATTACGTTTATTCTTCACATAAGTACTTTTAAACGCCCAAAAACGTTCCGGTATCAAGAATGAGACATACGCCTTCTCGTTCTCTTAATTTTATGTAAATATATGAATAAATAGAAATAAACAGAAGGTATGCAGAAAAGTGATTAAAGTGATTAATGAATAATTAAAATGTTTCTTTGTAATACAAAAGATTGAATATCTGTTACGGAGTAAGAATACTATTAACCAAAAAAATTTTAAACCAGTTTTTAGGCATAGGTATCGTGCAAATAACCGTATCAACATGATACCTGACGTTGACCTAGTGGTAGGACCACACTGTCGACAGTTATCTGTCTACAGTCGCGGACCAGTCCGTCCGGGGTAGTACCACGCTCTCGCAGAAAATCGACGTCTGAGTAGTAGCAATTTGTTACTGCGCTTCGTTTGGTGAACGAGAAAGCCGGAAGCCCAACTTTCTGAGGTTGTTTGCGTGTAGAGGGTTTTGCTGGTGCTTTTAGTATCACCGAGCCTCAATGCACGCATTCACACTTCCTTCACTTTCTTCGCGGTAGGCAGCGGCCTTGCAAGGTCCATGAGCGGCAGCAACACTTACCATCAGGTGTACTGTTTGCTCGTTTAGCACTGCTTGCAATAAAAAAATATACGGCCATTATTTTGAAATTACAAACAGACACTTCAGTTTTATTTGTTTGTATAGATTATATTCATTAGTCGTCTTTTACAACACAAAGCAAGAAAGAAAATGGCGAACTGTATTCTTACTTCGTCAACACACGGAAAAAATATCACCCGGCTATATAATTATCGTCCATGCGAATCCGGGGCGGGCCATTAGTGTTTATAATAAATTTAGGTTATATAATTAACTGCGCATTCACATAATTTTAATTATCTCACAGTTAACGAAGCGTTCATTTAATAATTAATGATTATAATTTATAAGAAAATTGCGTAAAATTTATGTATAATATTTATTATAATGAATAAATACATAGCACTATTAGATAATATAAGTAGTAATTGTAACAAAAACGAAAGGAATTTATTTTAAGAAGAAAGAAAAAACATTTTAATTTCTCAGTATGGCTGCTGCAGCTGTCGAATCCGTGTGGTGACGGAGTAAGAATACTATTCACCACTCCCTAATATCTGGTTGACCGAGCTTCGCTGGGCATATTTTTATCGAATTTATTTAGATTACTAAAAAATAAATAATGAAAAATATATAAAAATTACAAAAAGAGAATAATAATAATAACACCAAGATTCGAACCGACGCTATTTGATTGAAAAATACCAAAATTAAAACCTGTCACTTTCCCATCTGAGCTATCGTAACTCATGACATTGTCAACGAAATTCGAATTCATATTCTTTTAAAATTTAATGTCATTGTTTATTTTGCAAAAAACACGGACATAACAACATTTTCTATAAATAAAACCTAGCTAGATCGATTTTTTGGACCCGAATCCTATATAGTATGCCAAGTTTCACCAAAATCGTTGGAGCCGTTTCCGAGATCCTGAATATCTGAATATATATATATATATATATATATATATATATATATATATATATATATATATATATATACATACAAGAATTGCTCGTTTAAAGATATAAGATCTTGCCCATGGATGTCGTACAAGACGACTATGGGATATAATATGCACATAACATCTGTGCAAGAGAAGGAAAACTCGATACAAAACCCTATATCAACATGTCTGACCAGCATAGTAGGTCAAATTCCCTCCCATTGTGAAGGAGGCCCGAGGCCAACAGTAGGACGTATGTGGGCTGCGATGATGATGATGGCTGCTTGCAAATCTACTTTCATATTATACTAGCAACCCGCCCTCGCTTCGCTTCGGTTATAGGTTATAACCTATATATATAAATATATATAAAACGACTATAGTCGTTTTACCCGCGTAGTTCCCGTTGCCGTGGGAATACCGGGATAAAATATAGCCTAGTTTACGCCCTGATATTATAGCTTTCCATTAGTGAAAGAATTTTTGAAATCGGTCCAGCCGTTTTGAAGATTACCCGGAACAAACAGACAGACAGACAGACAAAAATTTTTTAATTGCTATTTTAGGCATAGGTGTCGTGCAAATAACCGTGTGAGCATGAAAAAAGCCTATTATTTTGACATTACAAACACACTCCAATTTTATTTATTGGTATAGATTTATACCAGATGCCTCCTTCTAGGTGTACATAGCAGCTTCTATATTTGCCATTGCTCGAGCTCCTCTACAATAGCAAGGAAATTGACCCACCCGACCTGGTTAGACGGGTTGGTACAGGATTTTATGTCGAGTTTTCCATCTTTGGCATAGATGTTAAATGCATATTATATCCCTTAGTCGTGTTTTACGACATCCACAGGCAAGAGCGGGTATTGTATTCTTACTCCGTCACGACAAGGAAATTTTCTTCAATTTTTCTATTACTCGGAAATTATTAAATTTTATTGAAACATTCATCATTTTTATTATTTCCAATCGGTAAATGATTCACATTTCTTTATTACACGCATAGTAATAATGTTTCCGTGTCGTAAACACGATCAGGAAGAGGAAACTTGCGTGTCGTACAACATTATGTGTTAGAATAAAAATAAATATCTGATTGACCGAGCTTCGCTCGGAATATTTTTGTTGTATTTTTGTCAAATTTATTTAGATATATATTAATAAAAAATAAATATTAAATAATGAAAAAATATAAAAAAATACAAAAAGAGAATAATAATGACACGGAGATTCGATCCGACGCCGTTTGAATGCCAAAACAATACTAAAAGGAAACTGCTCGTAACTCATAACGTTGACGGTTGACGACAAAACCTAGCTAGATCGATTTTTTGGCCTCGAAACCTCTAGTATGCTAAGTTTCATCAAAATCGTTGGAGCCGTTTCCGAGATCCTGAATATATATATATATATATATATATTATACAAGAATTGCTCGTTTAAAGATATAAGATTTGTACAGGTAAGTAACCAGTGTGGTGTCATTTTAAAAATATTTTATTAAAAACTTTTTATTAAAACCCGCCCTCGCTTCGCTTCGGTTTTAATCATTTACCCGCATAGTTCCCGTTCCCGTGGGAATACCAGGATAAAATATAGCCTAGTTTACGCGTTGATATTATAGCTTTCCATTGGTGAAAGATTTTTTGAAATCGGTCCAGACGTTTTTTTGATTAGAAAATTACCCGGAACAAACAGACAGAAAAAAAATATAAAATGATTTTTAGGCATATGTATAGTGCAAATAACCGTGTGAGCATGAAAAAAGCCTATTATTTTGACATTACAAACAGACACTCCAATTTTATTTATTGGTATAGATATTTCAACTCGTATACGTCCCATTGTTGGGCTAGAGCCTCCTCCACAATAGGAGGGAAATAGACCTACTATACCACGCTGGTCAGATGTGTTGATATTTTTTTTATGGGTGGGCTACGGTAAGCGCACACAGTCCATTCCATCCGGGGCGCCGAAAGGACGGCACGCGGGCCCATAACCCACCCGTGCCCACGTCACCTTCGTCGTTGAGCCGACCACCAGTGCAGAGTTCCTTGTCCTCAGAGGTCGGCCCGAGACGTGTTGGTATAGGGTTTCATTTCATGTTTTCCTCCTCTTGCATAGATGTTATGTGCATATTTAATCCCTTAGTCGTCTATTACGACGCCCACGGTTAAGAAAGAGGTGGTGAATAGTATTCTTACTCCGTCACCACACGGTTAATTTTATATACCTTAACAAATTTAGTATTCTCTTATTAATCTTTTCTCGATAAACGGGAATTACTATTCGTGAGGTTATCGCATTAAAACAAATAAAAAAGCTTTTTGGATTTTTAATTTTAATAAAATTAAATGCGATTGCAAGTTTATTGATTTCTTGCAATTTTACGCATTAACTATTCAATCAATTGTTTTAAAATTTCATGTACACCTTGCTAATACTTCAAAAAAAGAAACCGATCATTCGGTAATAGTTTCTAAATGGTAGGATTGATTGGCAAAAATTAGTAGGTATATGTATAGAAAAAATTGCGAAGGCTTGGCCGACTGTTATAACACAATCATGTCAAAACGGCAGCAGAAACCATTTGACATTTTGCGCAAAGACGGATTATAGTCTGTAACTAGCAACCCGCCCTCGCTTCGCTTCGGTTTTAGTCGTTTTACCCGCGTAGTTCCCGTTCCCGTGGGAATACCGGAATAAAATATAGCCTAGTTTACGCCCTGATATTATAGCTTTCCATTGATGAAAGAATTTTTGAAATCGGTCCAGCCGTTTTGAAGATTACCCGGAATAAACAGACAGACAGACAGACAAAAAATTTTTAATCTGTATTTTAGGCATAGGTGTCGTTCAAATAACCGTGTGAGCATGAAAAAAGCCTATTATTTTGACATTACAAACAGACACTCCAATTTTATTTATTGGTATAGATGACAGGAAAAACTACTTATAGCCTGAAAAATATATAATTCCTTAAAAATATTTAAGTGACAAAATAACTACTAAGGAAGTAGTGGGTACAGCTAGGCATAATATATTTATGTACCTACCATAGATGTCTCTCTCTTCTTGGAAATCAAAAACATTTGCATTTTAATATCATATTCACTATAGCCCAGCAGTTTCTCCGCATTACATTGTATAAAATGCCTTATTTAATATAATATGCAATCATTCTGATTTTGAATATATTACAAGACCACTGCATAAAATTTACGCATTCCCGCCAAATTTCCACCATAATTGTCAATCTGCAAATTTTTTTTTTTTTAAATCGTCTGAGGAACTTAGTCCTTGTATTGCAGAGGACTTTACAAACATACAATCACACCCAAAATCAAAAACACGCGTAAGTAAAACAGCATCATCATCATCATCTCAGCCCCTATATGTCCCACTGCTGGGCTCGGGCCTCCTCCATAATGGAAGGGTAATTGACCTACTATACCACGCTGGTCAGACGTGTTGGTATAGGGTTTTATTTCGAGTTTTCCTTCTCTCGCATAGATGTTATATGCGTTTTATATCCCTTAGTCGTCTCGTACGATCACCCACGGGTAAGATAGGGGGTGGTGAATTGTATTCTTACTCCGTCACCACACGGAAAACACATACAAACACGGAAACAGCATAATATAAGCTAATTAAGAAATAAAAATACAAATAAAATACAACTTAATATCACACACAAACGTATAGTAAAACCTTGCACTTGAAAACGAAAGTTTGTATAACTACCAGTTTGTGTAAGTACCAATTTATAACGTATTGTTAACGATGCATTCATTGAACAATATAATTGTATGTATTTCTCCAGTTGGCGTAATGTTTAGAAGCCTGGTAAGGCTATCGTACCTAGTGTTGCCAGCTTCAATGATTATTGCAAGTCTAAGCGTAATTTGTTTCCATTGATTATATGTTTGTAAAGACCTTGTAAAACAAGGATTTATTTTTGTGTGTGCTGGGTATCATATTTTAAATAAATAAAAACTATAAAAAGGGCTAAAGCCGCTAAGGGTTAGTGACTCAAAGTATTCTCAATCCCTTCTTAGAGTAAAAGCCCAGAATCGCACTTTAACAATAAAATTAAAATAACTTCTTGTTTCATAGGGCTAATTACCCTAACTAATATTATTAATGCTTAATTGTTTGTCACTTGTTTACACCTTAACTGCTCAACCGATCTTCTTAAGATTTCAAATATTATTACTGAAACAGAGACAATATTATTTCCGTGGGACAGAAAAAATATTAGCGTAAAACGATTATATAAATGGCCTAGTGGATAAGATACTGACTCTAACGTTCAATATCCCGAACTCGATTCTAATAAAGGATAATTAATACCTTGTGCAATCCACAAATTGATGATGGCTCTTGTCTTAGCAAAAACTAAATCTACGTTAAGTGCACAAAGCCGCAGACATAGCTAATACATAAAAAGATATTTGTATGAGAATTGCTATTTAATTTTGTTTATAATCTAGTGTTTTGACCGTGGCCTGTGAACTGAGCGTTTTTGAGGTCAAATACAAAGAGCTTTACCTCAAAATTTTTGCACATATATGCATCTTCGTCATCGCTCTCCTTTTTTGATAAGCTGTAGTCTGAACGTGTGGTGATGGAGTAAAAATACTACTCAATGCCTCCTTTCTTGCGCGTGAGTGTCCAAATAGACGACTAAGGGATATCATCTATACCAATAAATAAAATTGGAGTGTCTGTTTGTAATGTCAAAATAGGCTTTTTTCATGCTCACACGGTTATTTGCACGACACCTATGCCTAAAATAGCAATTAAAAAATTTTTGTCTGTCTGTCTGTCTGTTTGTTCCGGGTAATCTTCAAAACGGCTGGACCGATTTCAAAAATTCTTTCACCAATGGAAAGCTATAATATCAGGGCGTAAACTAGGCTATATTTTATCCCGGTATTCCCACGGGAACGGGAACTACGCGGGTAAAACCACTATAACCTATAACCGAAGCGAAGCGAGGGCGGGTTGCTAGTATGTATAATACATCTATGCAAGAGAAGAAAAACTTGTAATGACACCCCTGTACCAACAGGTCTGACCAACCTGGTATAATAGGTTAATTTCACTCATATTGTAGAGTGAGCTCGAACCCATCTGTGGGACGTAAATGAGCTAAGATGATGATGATGATGGCCTGATCGTAGTTTTGAACATCTGAAATGATTGAAGGTCAGCGTAAAGACTTAACCACTGAAGTCAAGGAACTCTGCACCGGTGGTCGGCCCAACGACGAAGGCGACGTGCCACGGGTGGGTCATGGGGCCTCGCGGCGCCCCTCTGTCTCCCCGGATGGAGCCGGGCGGTGAGCGAGCTGACAATGGCTCAAAAATTGTGAAGACTTACTGCTAATAATTTACATTTCATGTGGTAACAGAGTGAGAATACAATTCACCACCCCCTTTCTTGCTCGTGGGTGTCGTAAAAGACGACTAAGGTATTACAATATCCCGCCGAGAAGCCGACCGCGTGAGGAAAGACCGACGTCCTCCCCGAGAGGGGGACGTCGGTCGGACGTCGGTCGATGGGAGGGTACTATTCCGTCGGGCTAACCACTGATGACAAGTAACCCTGCTCCGGTGGTCGGCCCAACGACGAAGGCGACGTGGTGTTCGGGTGGGTTGCGGGTGTGCGTGCTTACGCCCCTCTGTCACCCCGGTCGGAGCGGTGCGAGGAGGGCGCCGACTGCAGCCCACCCCAAAAAAAAAAGATATTACAATTTGCAGATAATATTTATGCAAGAAAAGAAACGCTCGAAATAAAATCTTATATCAATACGTCTATTCAGCGTAGAATAGTAGTTCAATTTCCCACCTATTGTGATATGATGAAAGAGTGGACTTCTACAAGTTCATGGAAGGAATATTTGAGGGAAGAATTCCAACCGAATAGATATATGTATAATAATATGCGATGTGGAGTTCATTGGCCCAGGAATACGGACACACCGGCCGCGCGTGTAAAAACGAAAGTGTCGAGAAAGCAGACCTTGGTCTTGAAAGCGAAAGGCGTCGTAACGCTGTCGAACATATTATTAACAATAACTTCTCTATATGTATTGTGTTATGTTTAAACATTGTTTATTTTAAAAACAAAAAAAAAGAATTGTCGTTGATTCGTAGACAATCACTTGTCAATGCTGAGCTCGAGCCTCCTTCATAATAGGAGGGAAATTGACCTTACTATACCATACTGGTCAGACATGTTGGTATAACGTGTTATTTCGAGTTTTCCTTCTCTTGCATAGCTCTTATATGATATAATATGTATATCTCTTAGTCGTCTTTTACGACACTAATGCCACTGATGGGCAAGGAATGGGGTAGTGAATTGTATTTTTAATCCAAATCCATACGGTCAGACCATAGGTTATCTAAAAAAGGAGGGCGTCGAGACAAAAAGATGCATATATGTGAACAATTTCAAGGTAAAGCACTTTGTATTTGACCTCAAAATCACTCAAAACACTAGATTATAAACAAAATTAAATAACAATTCTCATACAAATATCTTTTATGTATTAGCTATGCCCGCAGCTTCGCTTCCACAGTTTTCCTTCTCTTGCACAGATATTATGTGTACATTATATCCCTTAGTCATCTTTTACAACATCCACGGGCAAGATAGGGAGTGGTGAATTGTATTCTTATTCCGTCCCCACACGGAGAAGCAACAAAAATCTAAATAGAATCCTATCAAACATGTTTGATCAGCATGATATTTTAGGTTCTTTATTAATCTACTGTTGTGATGGAGGCCCAACGATAAGTCTTACATGAAACGAAGATACGCAATCTTAAAGACTTTCTATATATATTCACACAATTGTCATTTTTTACACAAACAAGTATTCCACAGATTTCTATATTGATAAAAAGGTTATATTAACAACAATAGGAAAAGTACCATCAGTAAAAGCAACGATCGATAATTTTCTCATTCCCATAATAAATTCTAGTCAATATTCATTTTTATTTCTAGAACGGATTTGACGTGATATTTCTATATTTTTCCCCGCGTATTTAGGTCTGCTTTCATCACTATTACCATTCAGGAACGGGGAATTTAGTCCGTCACCCGCAGAGAGGCTAACCGCGCGACGGCGACCGACGTCCCAGGACGTCAAGATGTGAGGGTACCTGAAAGAGTATTCCGTCGGGCCGACAAGTCACCCTGCTCCGGTGGTCGGCCCAACAACGAGGCGACATGGGTACGGGTAGGTTATGGGCCCGCACGCCATCCTTTCGTCGCCCCGGACAAAATGGACCGCGTGTGCGCTTACCATAGCCCATCCAAAAAAAAAAATTCTATTACCATCGTCATTTAGCGTTTTGCTGTCGACTGGTGAACGTACCCCTACAATGGTAAGTGATACTGACGTCCATGGACCTTAAGCTAGGTAGCTGCCTCATCATCATCAACATTTCAGCTTATATACGTCCCACTGCTGGGCTTAAGCCCCTTCCACAATAGGAAAGAAATTATCTTACCATGCTGGTCAGACAGGTAAGTATAAGGTTTTATGTCGAATTTTCCTTCTCTAGCATAGATGTTAAATGTGTTTTATATCCCTTAGTCGTCTTTTACGATATCCACAGGCAAGATCCCAGGAGTAAGAATACAATTCACCACTCCCTATCTTGCCCGTAGGTGTCGTAAACGACGACTATGGGATACAATACACATGTATCATCTATGCAAGTGAAGAAAAACTCGAAAAAACCCTATACCAAACTGTCTGACCAGCATAGTAAGGTCAATCTTCATTTTCCACCATGGAATAGACTCAGGCCCAGCAGTGGGACGTATATGAGCTGAAACGATGATAATGAATATTCTCATCTTTATCCTCCTAAGGAATAAGATGCTTTTAAGAGGAATATTTCAATTGTAAAATTGCGTAAAATCAGTACGAGTTTACTGTTTGATTGTGTTTTTATGCAATTGTCATTATAATGTGATTTTAATACATTACCGACATTTGCTTTCACTTGGATCTAGATTTAATGGGTTTTATCCGGTTATATCCGTTATACACTATTGTGGTCTGCTGCAATTTATTTCTATTCATAACGGCCTTCAGTGACAAAATTTTGATAGTTTTTTTTTTAATATGGCGCACTAAATTGCATAATTTAAAATGTATTATACTGTCTGGTTACGAATACATACAAATTAAAAAATCACACAATGATCATCATCATCATCATTTTCATCATTTCAGCTCATATACACAATAGGGGGAAATTGATCTACATAGTTGGACTCGAGCCTGCTACATATTAGGGGAAATTAAGCTACTATAGTGCGCTGGTCAGACATGTTGGTTTAATTTCGAGTTTTCCTTCTCTTGTGTAGATATGATATACATATTTAATCCCTTGGTCGACTTTTACAACAACTACGGGCAAGAGAGGGGGTGTTGAATTATATTCTTACTCCGTCACCACAGGAGAAAGAATAAAAAGTAATACATCAATATTCTATTTTTATTTTTATGCTTTGGCCACGTACGCTTTTTTATTTTTTGATTTTTTGTTTTAAAGACACAAAATCCTGCACTAAGGAAATAATCCTTGTACTGCGAGGGACTTTACAAACATATAATTAATAGACAAAAATTATATCCAGACTTAGAACAATAACTTGTGAATCGCACATAGTGTTGCCCTGCGTGAGATTCGAACCCGCGACACTGGCACTATAGGTCGATATCTTTACTACTACGCCATCTGTGCAGTCCAATTTAATAAGATAACACTCTGGACTAAAAAAATAAACCTTATATTGAGATATTACAAACGTGCAATTAACGATGAATTGAAAACGAAAAAAGGTCGGTTTGAAGTTTGCAAATTTTAATTTTCTTATACGAAATTTGGAAACATTTATACTAGAGAATATTTTCAAATGTATATAACTAGCGTCACGCCCACGCTTCACTTAGGCTTTGACTGTTTTGTCACTGCATTTTAAATGTATGATAACTTTTAAGCTATTTATTTTAATCCTACGAAGGACAACTATGAAGGTCAACTTCGATCTACATTAAAGGCATAACTTATGTAATGTACATATTTAATTCGATTAGAAATAGTATTGTATTATTGAAAATAGCTTCGGTAATTATTTATTATTGTAATATTTAAACGATAAAAATTGCTACACTGATTTCAATCAAAAATCAAATAAAAAAGCGATAATATCCGTAAAAATGTCACTAGTATAATCAAGTCTCTTACCCATCGGCAAGAAAATTAAAAATACTAATTATTCATTACTAAATGGCATCACTGAGTAAGAATACAATTCACCATCCCCTCTTACCCGTGGGTGTTGTAAAAGAAGACTAAGAAATTAATTATACATATGATATCTATGTAAGATGAGGAAAACTCGAAATGAAACCCTATACCAACCCGTCTGACCAGCATGGTATAATCGGTTAAATTCCCTCCCATTGTGGAGAAGACCGAGCCCAACAGTGGGACGTATTACCAGCGGAAAGGATGATGATGCTAAAACGTCAAGAGCTTAGCGATGTGTTTGCATCAATACAATACAGACATTCAAGAATGAAATCATTACTAGAGCCGAAGTCGCTCCGACGACCTCATATTGCATAAAACGGCTTCCGTTAATTATTATCTAACATTTTACACTAATAATATATAATGTTGCAAGTTTTTTTTATAGATGTGCAAATTGTCATACATATTCACCTAAGCATGAAGCAATAATTTTACACGTACATATACAATAACTTTCTATATACAATGTAAATACATAGATTTATCTATACTATAACCTGTTTTGGAAGTAAAAACTTCTCTTTTTTTTACTGCCGATGGTGGCAAACGAGCAGGCAGCACGCCTGATGGTAAGTTATACTGCCACACATGGACCTTTGCAATACCAGGGGCACAGCCAGGCCGTTGCCTACCGTAAAGTAAATACTCTTCTTAAACCTGTCACATGTCCTTCTTTAAATAAAATAGCATATAAATAAAAGAATAAATAAAATAAATAAAAGAATGTACAACTACGTGAAGTGCAGAAGTACAGCACCACGGATTTAACAAAGCTTAATGGACTTAAATGTGAGCTTTAGGATTGTTTGCAATAGGAGATATGGCAAAAACGCCTGAACACACGGAAATCTCGAGTTTCTACAAAATCCGTATAGTATACTACCCCAGACGTGACTTGCAGACTATCTAACATGAGGTCGTCAGAGAATGCACCCCACATAATGTGGGGTATATAACATTTATAAAAAGCATAAGCTCCAGTGTGATGTCCTTAGAACCTTCATATGACAGAAAAAAGTAACTAAACTTTCTAACAACAAAATCGAAACAATATTTCATAATCTTATTTCTATTATATCAACAGCATTGTCACGTAGTTGATGGATCATAAAACAGTTCCGCGTACAGACACGTACGCGTTAATGTTACGCAACGGTTCAAATCTGTAACGGGAAATAACGATAACGTAAACGCTATGTCATTTGTTATTGTAGTATAATGGTAGCCAATAATAGAGTAATAGGAAACCATCCATTTAGTTCCACTACTGTAACTCCTGTAAGCCAGGATCCACAATGGTCTCCGTATAAGACACTGAGGCTTGACCCTCAGGCAGTCCCGGGAAACGATTTTAATTGTCTTGGGACCCGCAACAAATTTAATTAGAAAAGAAAAACAGGAGTTGGAAAGATTCCACTTCCCTCCTATGCAAAGTGGGAGACATGAAGCAAAGTTGGCTGATAAGCCAGTAAATAAGAATTTGTACAACTACGTGAAACGCAGCAGTACAGCACCACGGATTGGATAGAGCTTAATTGACCTATTTGTGAGCTAGGTTTGATTACAATAGTAGGTATGGCAAAAGCGCCTAAACGCACGAAAGTTTTCTCGAGTTGCTACAAGATCCGAATAGTATACTACCCCCGACGTGGCATGCATATTGTCTAACGTGAGGTCCCGCTCGTTGCGCCAGAGAATGCACTCCCAAAGGATGTTATGAGCTGTTTGTTCAAAATCGGAGTTTGAGGTCGAACATTGACAAAATGGTGAATCTATTAGTTTAAAATAGAATAATTTACTTCTAAAATTCCCATGGCCTGTCAGAAATTGGGCTACATAGTGTTCAATTTCTAGCCAAGTTCTCTCCAAACGTTCACGAACAGGTGGAAAGAATAGATATAGATGGCGACCCTTTGTTGACGAATCCCACCTTTTCTGCCATTCGGTTAGGAGCTTATCGTATACGACGGATTGCGGCGCAAAAAGTCTAGTAATTTTATTACGATCGCTTGGTATAAGAAAATTGTTAATCATGTTTTCCCTAGTGGAATAATACATGGACGTACGCTGTTGTATCTGCAAGTCGACCGGGAGTACACCTGCAAGTACTGTAAGGCTTCGGTGCTAACTGTTGTGACATAGTTCGACAACGGGTGAGAGAAGTCGTAAATTTTGGGAAGTAACATTTCTAAGGGCATTTCAGTATGGTGACGGAGTAAGAATACAATTCACTATCCCCTTTCTTGCCCTTGGGTATATCATAAAAGACAACTAAGGGTTTATGCAAGAGAATGAAAACTCGAAATAAAACCAACACGTTTGATCAGCGTGGTATAGTATACTCAGTGCCAGATAACGTGGCAAAAGACGACCTTCACCTACCTTCACCACAATATCTTAAAATGCAAAAAATCTATCGCTTACCATACAAATCTATCGAAAAGTTGTATCGCAAAATTATCTTGGTAGATGCAACCAGGAAGCAACATTACAAACAGCACAACCCAAAATTTTACGAAATCTAGTAAAATTACCATAGAAAATATGTGTTTTTAATATCCTATAATCATGTATTTCATTGTTTTAAAATACCAGATTAACCTGTGACATTTTATAAATAAATATCTGGTTGACCGAGCTTCGCTCGGAATATTTTTATCGAATTTATTTAGATATATATTAATAAAAAATAAATAATGAAAAATATATAAAAAATTACAAACACCGAGATTCGAACCGACGCTGTTTGAATGTCAACAAAATCAAAATTAGAACCTGTCAACTTCCCATCTGAGCTATCGTAACTTATGACGTTGGCAATGAAATTTGAATTCAAATTCTTTTAAAATTTAATGTCATTGTTTGTTTTGCTAAAAACACGAACAAAACAACATTTTCGATAAATAAAACCGAGCTAAATCGATTTTTTGGACCCGAAACCTCTAGTATGCCAAGTTTCAACAAAACCGTTGGAGCCGTTTCCGAGATCCTGAATATAATATAATATATATATATATATATATACAAGAATTGCTCCTTTAAAGATATAAGATAAGATATCATTGATAACAATGCCAAATTACTTTCAAATGTCTGAAAATCAAAAGTTTTTAAGTAACATTAAAATTAAAGTACCGAGAATATTTATATAAATTCAATATAGTATAGATCCTATAATTAAATACGTAATTAGCTTCGAAGAATTATGTAACGCCCAAAAAATGCCAAGTTTTAAGTTATGACACATTTCTTTCAACTCATTTTACCGTCAGGTGTAATAAACCTAAAGGATCGCACAAGTAGATGCAAGATTTTAGGTTATGTGTATCAAACATAAAATCTTTTCTTAACTGATTTTAGCGTCAGGTGTACGAGATCAGTGGCGTCGTGTGGCCCAGTCGCCATTTTGTTTGACATTCCGTGTGGAGCACGTAAAAGATATTGAAAAAAAATGATGGGCCTCGATGACAGTATATACCGAAAGATTGATGCATTCATAATTCATGTATCAGACAGCAGTGATAGTAACAGTAGTGGAAGTGACAGTTCAGAACTATAGATTTTTGTAAAGTCATAAATAAATTATTTTGGTATATTATTTTACCTCACCTTACGTATTTAACAAAAAGTTATCCTTAAGATAGGTTAGCTATCAGTATGAAACTGATAGCTAACCTATCTGCTAGGGCAGTGGTAAGGTAGGTAACGTGTACGTATGCTTTATTATTGCACGTGTAGGTGTTTAATAATTTCTTAATTAAAATTCTAAACAAATTACACGCAGACAAATGTTTGGAACCTCTGTACGGTCTAGACACCTTCACCACGATATTACAACGATAAGACGGTTTGTATGGAAAGCGATAGAATTAGCGATAAATTACTTGGATTTGATGATATCGTGGTGAAGGTCACCAAATGACCTCTTTTGCCATGCAAACACTATAGGTCAATTTCCCTCCCATTGTGGAGGAAGCTCAAGCCTAGTACTGAGACGTATGTGAGCTATGATGATGATGATGAATACTTCTAAATCTTAAATATCTAAGTGTTATTAAAAATATAACGATTCTTATAAATTTTTAATATTTAATTTAATTTTGATTATAATAAAAATTAATTTAAATGGGAATAAAGCTAATTTCTGATTTAATAATTTCTCGATAAGAAAATTCAACGTTGTTACGTCACGCTGGGTCGTCACGTAGGGGTCTCGCAAATGTGATAAACTAACAAAGACTGGGAAGGAGTCAAAAAGTTACGAAGTTCTACTTAGTTTGACGAACTTTATGGGTGAGCCTAGTAAGTTTAGTCTCTGTCTGTCTCCATTATTAATGTGTAATTAAGCAAAATACTTACCATAAAATGAAAATTAATATAAGTAGTAAAATTAACATCAATTTTTTTTTCAAGTTACTGTGTTTTTTATTACTATGTGAACACTGAAATCAGACGCCCATGGTATAAGTAACTTGCTTTGCTAACACGTCGAATAGATTCAGTCTAGCCCGCGTATAAAAAAAAATGTTTTGAATAACCAAAGGAGTGGAGTACCAGTTCTGTTGGAGTACCAGAGTTCCGACAGGAATATGGAAATGTCATGTCACGCTCTTGAATTATATTAATTTTTGTAGTGTTATATTGAATAATTTTGCTGATATTATATGTAATATAATACAATTAAGCTGCTGAAGTGTGGTGAATGTGATATAAGAATGGTTTACGTTTATTTTCATATTCTACCGAAATTCCCAGAAAAATCATTTAATTTGGTTTTCAGCGCCCAATTAATGATAACTACTTGACTTACTAATATGAATATGACTATAAATAAGCTATTCTATATGAAAAAAATGTTAAATAATATGAAGAACGAAAACAAAACGAAAAAAAATCACAACAGAACAAAAAAAATCAAACTCCACCATTTTTATTCAAATTCATCAGTTTATATTTCATGAATTCGCACGTAATATGTATTTAAAATCACATTTAAAAGATCTATTTTAATCAAATTTACTTAAAACTTTTATTCATGTTTTTACGATACCGACCGACAGTGCCAGTGTCGGGAAAAAATAAAAAATATCTAGGATCGAACCCATAATATTCGATCGCTACTTGAGCATTCCATTTCTGCAATCAATTGTAAAATCATTAAGTACATGTGGCTTTAAAAAAAATATTATCGAGAAAGGTCGCCACCACAGAGGTATGATTACCGTACAACTTTTAAAAATGGACGTGTTACGTAAGCTCATTAGAAAATATGCAAATCATTACACGTCACTTCGCCTGGAGATGTTCTTTGTCCATTTTTTTTATATTCCACACCAACTTAAATATAATTTACAGTCAAAACCTTTCATATTTAGTATTAGGTAATCTCTTTTAATAATTACATTTATACATCAAAACTAACAAAAACTGATTACGAAATAGGTAAGAATAATTTATAGATCAGAACATATAATTAATAAATAAGAATTTAATAAATAATAGCTTATTTTGAAGGATTTTATTTTTCGTGCCGAAATATAGTAAGAATAGAATTCAACCCCTTACTTACCCGTAGGTGAAATATAATACGATTGAAAAATATGTCTAGCAGATAATATTGAAGCAAGAAGAGGAAAGTTTGAACGGCGCGGCGTTAGATTAATTTCACTTGCTTTATGGAGGAGTTCATAATCAAAAAGGCAACGTATACGATTCGAGAGGAAAGGTTTTATTGCCTTTTAATTTCATTTTCACTCTATCTACTGTATATTTAACCTCTACTGTATATTTCAGATACGTTTCAAAGTCGATAAACATGGGATGATCGGATGCCGCTTATTATTTCTGCCCTAACCATTAAAAATCCCCTATCATAAGTCTTTAAAGGATGGCACAAAGACATGTCCTGGCTGGAAATTAAACTCTTAACCTTAGAATAATAACGTATAAAAGGTAAGTTCGCATACAAAAAATTAAGCATTTAAATTGGAGCCTAATGGAGCTTACGCTGGACGGTTCCGTAGTATACAAGGTCACTGTACGGCACGTATGTACGCAACTCTTAAAAAATAAATAGGTAATTATGACGGTTTGTGCATTCAAATGGTGTCACAACACATTTGAAAAACATAACAAGTGTATTAACATTACTTTTTAAAGTATTTCGACGATTTATGTTATCTGTACAATCAAGTTGTAATCGTTAAATAGCGATTACATAATTAAATTATAAAATTTCCCGCTAAGCAAATATCCAAGTCGAAAAACCGGGTGTTATCTTTGAAAAAAAAAATTACCATGCCATTAGGTGTATAAAAAAAGTAGAAAACTTGTCTAGTCAGAAAACTTTATATAATA
The DNA here is from genome assembly GCA_032191425.1 of Lymantria dispar. Taxonomy (NCBI): domain Eukaryota; kingdom Metazoa; phylum Arthropoda; class Insecta; order Lepidoptera; family Erebidae; genus Lymantria; species Lymantria dispar. The sequence goes on along the minus strand of CM063451.1, from coordinate 2,498,091 downwards.
ATAACAAATATCCGGTAAAGACATAACGATTGAACTCGGCAAGTCATTGAACGTAATTATCTAATATGTAATGAGCACTTTCGCTAAGAAATATGTGATCAGATACATATAATAGAAGAAATAAATACACAGTTTTTAAGTTAGACAACGGGATGCCGCACAAAGGAGCTCACGATTATGTTATACAAGCTGTGCCAGAAGCTTCGCTGCGTAGATTGCGTTCCTATTTATTATTTTGTTTACACGGTTAGGTTTTTTATCTAAAAGCATTCATAATTCACTTTGAAAATTGTTTATTGTATATACAGTTTCACCAGGGTATTTATAGATTGTCAATGTTAATATTTTACCTTATATTAAGTCATTAAAAAAGCATTACGCACACTACAACGCAATCGCTACACACACACACACACACACACACACATTTGTGTGAGTGTGTTGCGTAGCAACGCTTAAAAACTTTTGTTTACGGTTAAAATCTCTGGTCAAACTGAATGTCAAATAGTCATAATTATAATGACAATGTCTAATAGAGATTTGTGGTTATATATTAGTTGTTAGTGAAATACAGCTTGCTCAATTTACTATTATACATAATAAAAAAAAAATATAAATAAAATTAAAGAAAATTGTGTAGCAGAAAAATTTATTAAAATGAATTATGGCCGAATTTCGACCACACGGCGACCACTAGTACATATAAATACACTATTTTCGTTAACTCTACAATTGTCATGATCACGGAAATTGCGCAGACAATAGACATTTTTAATTCGGGCCATTGCTTCTTTCTGGTAAAATGAGAAGAGAGCCCCGTGTACTGATGAGAGATAGGGGGTGGTGAGCGACCCCCTATTTCTCTCGTGGAGGTCGCAAAAGACGACTAAAAGATATAATATGCATATAATATCTGTGTGTAGGAGGAAAATTCGAAATAAACCTCTATGCCAACACGTCTGACCAGCGTGGTACATTAGTTTAATTTCCCTCAAATTGAAGAGGAGGCCGCAGCCTATGATATGATAAGAGGACAGCATTATTGAAGCGTAAAAGGCGTATAAAGAGAGAAAATCAAATTACTTTTTGATTTTTTTAATCGTTTGTTCGAAAATTTCAAATCCCTCGATCAATTAAAAGTGTTAATTGTTCACACTGTTTGCTTGAAGACTTTAAAGTAGTCCAGACAGTTCTCTACTATCGCTGAGATGAAATTCTTCCATTTACATTCACAGCGCAGCCTCTAAATTACTCTGGTAAAAGCGAAAGTAAATATTCCAAGATCGACATACGAATTATTTAGAAAGTCCTATCTCCTATTACTCCTTGATTGCTGACCAGCAAAATATTCGTAACGAGTACCATGATTTTCTCATAGGCTTTCAGAATATAATGTGCTGTCATCACTTAATTGCCTTGGCAGCCGTGAAAAATTACTGACGAATTATTAAGAGAATATATATCCGTGTGGTGACGGAGTAAGAATACAACTCACTACTCCCTATCTTGCCCGTGGATATCGTAAGATACGACTAAGGCAGTGGTTCTCAAACTTTTTAAATGACGGAACCCTTTTGGGAAGCAAAATACTTGATGGAACCCTACAATAAAACAATTATTTTTATAAGTGTATTCTATATTAATCAGCATAATAAAAGTACAATGTATCAGTTACTAATTATTATTTACTTCACCACTTGGTAAGGACAATAATAGAAAACATTAAAAAAGAAAAAATCTAACTAGTGGGAGGTATGAAACTGTTTTTTATTTTTCATCAATTGCTTGATATCAGGGTTTGATGGAAGAAAGTTGGAGTCTCATATCAGCTTCGGCGTCCAGTCTATTGCGATATTTTGTTTTCGTGGCTGCGTAGGTAGAGAATCCTGTTTCGCACAAATATGTAGTTGGGAACGGGAGAAGAATATCCAGAGCCATTTGGCCAAGCATTGCATATTCATCTTGGATTCTGCACCAAAAATCATTAAGAGGCGTCGTTTTGAACAATGACTCCATACTTGTGTCTGATGACATTTCTAAAAGAGATTCATATATCTCATTTGACATGTTTTCAGGCTTTTCCAAGTTGGGTAAAAAAGGATTATGAATCCAGGAGTTCACTTTAATTTTTGTATTGTGTTCTTCGGGAAAATACTTTTCAAAAGATGCGCGCATCGAACTGAGATATTGGACCAATTCTTCAAACACATTATCTTCAAACATTTCTGAGTCGTTTTCGCTAACAAACTCACTGAGTAACGTAAAACTTTCTATTTCTTTCTTACCAATGCAAATGATCCAAAAATCTAATTTTCTTTTAAAAGCAGTTATTTTATTATAGGCCTGAAACACTGTTATCTGTTTACCTTGCAACGATAAATTTAATTCGTTAAGTTTTTGAAAGATATCCGCCATAAAAGACAATCGGAACAACCAAGTTTTATCATACAAACGGTCCTTCAAATTAAAAGAAGTATCTGCTGAAAGAAACATTTGTAACTCGGCTCTAAGTTCAAATAGCCTTGTTAAAGTTTTTCCCCGAGACAGCCATCGCACTTCTGTATGGAGCAGCAGTGTTTTATGTTTGCTGCCATAATCTTCACACAATAATGAGAACAATCGGGATTGTAGTGGTCGTGATTTGATAAAATTAATTATTTTTACCGCTTCATCCATAACTAATTTTAGATTAGACGGCATTTGCTTCATCGCAAGTGCTTGTCTATGCAGAATACAATGACTGGAACTACAATTAGGCGCTTTATTTTTCATTCGTGACACTGCTCCTGCTGTTTTACCTGTCATCGCCTTGGCCCCATCTGTACAAATGTCAATGCAATTGTTCCAACTGAGATTATGTTCTTCAAAAAATATATTTATTTTATTAAAAATTTCTTCCCCGGTAGTGTTTGTAAGCAGCGATGAACACATAAGCATGTCTTCTTCAAAAGAACTTTTATATGGATATCTCACAATAACCAGCAGGATAGCCAAACCAGCGACATCAGTCGACTCGTCCATTTGCAAAGCGAATCGTGTATTTTGTAGACGTGTAACTAGTTCTTGTTTGACGTAGCTTGCCAGATCATGGATTCGTCGTGAAACAGTATCGTTTGATAGCGGAACAGTAGAAAGATGCTTTGCAGATTTTTCATCAAGCATACATTTTGTTATGTCTAATACACATGGTTTTATTAATTTCTCAGCGATAGTGTGCGCTTCACCTGCTTGTGCAATGCGATAGCTAACTAAGTATGATGCCTCCGTGGCCTTTTCGTTGGTAGTTTGTGTTACATGCATCATATTTTTTTGACTTTCTAATAACTGATCTTTTTTGCGAACAAAAAATTCTTTATTCTTGTCTTTAGTCTCGGGGTGTACGGTTTCTAAATGTCGACGCAATTTGGCAGGTGCCATGGAACTATTAGGAAGCAGTTTACTACAGAGCATGCAGAGAGGTGAGCCGTTGGAATCAACAAATCCGAAACTGATATAAGATTCATCATTCTTCCTTTTTTTCGTCTTTGAAACCGTCGAGCTCGACGTCGTGGCACTCGTGGCATCATCTTCTGGATCGGTGATTGCTAAATTCTCCGCGCGCATTGCTTTTGAACATTCAGCGTCATTAGAAGATGTTGTTGGAACACGTTTAACACCTTTAAGCCAACGTTCCATTCTTCTTTATTTATAATGTTACAAGTCAGGATAGTGGGGTTTAAATAATGCACAATCGTTACTGCGTATAAGAGACTAAATTTAGAACCTACAGGGAAGAAATGTATAAAACTGAGACAACAGAATACAGCAGGCAGTAAAACAATGAACACTAGTTTCTCGCTAGCGAGCTTGTAAGTAGGTAGTAACTTATCGCTCCGAACGCTAATCATCAACTGACGACGCCAATTTTTTTTTTTTTTTTTTGTGTGTGTACAGCTGTTGGCCGCAGATGGCCTTGACAGCTTGACGCGGACTATGGGTGAGCGCTGAGGGCTCTCAACCCGGAGAAAAGTATGCTAAGCGACATCGCCCAAGGGCTCCCCCTGTGGGGAACGGACCTCGGCTTGGGGCGTCGCTGGAGGCAAAGTGGGCGTGCCCACGTTTTTAGTAGTGACTTTTGCGCGGCGCGGTTTCGCACCTCGACGGCGAGGGCGGAACCGCGGATATTTATTTGTTAAGGCCTCGCGGGCCGTGTAGGCTCTTTGTTGAGCGAGTGTGATAATGTCGTCCTCTTCGTCGAGGACGTGACGAGGACGTCGGATGGAGGAGATTTTGGAGGGTCTATAGGAAGCCGCCCCAACCACTAGTTGGTTGGGGTGTGTCATGGCAGAGTCAAAGTAGCTCTGAGAGCACCGTTTCATAAACTGCTTGATGGTCGGCAGTTCGAGGTCGATGTGGAGATCGACGTTTCGTATGAACCACGGTGCTCCCGTAGCTCGGCGCATGAAACGATTTTGTAGTGTCTGTAGCCTGTGGATCCTGTGTGGCTTAACATGCGCGAACACCACGCTGGCATAGGTCATGATAGGCCGTATGCAGGTTGTGTAAAGTCGGACTTTCCTGACGACGCCAACGCGCGATCGCCGCTTTTATACTTAGTCCTAGACTCGATCTCAAATATTCTCGAAAATACTCGAGTCGGCACCTTTGACAAACAAAAAGCAAAAATAAAAACAGAAATTTAAAAATAGCGTTGTAAACAATATCGACTTTATCCTTTGAAGTTAGAGACGAAAGTCGCTAGTTGACAACTATAGCGTCTAATTCAGAGGCGGCTTTTATCAAAGAGACTGAGCGCTTACAAGTATACTACCCGCTCGTTTTAAGTTTGCCGCTGGCGATAGGTATGAGTGTATGCCGTTCGAAATTTTTTATTTAATTGTAACAATAAAAATTGTGTACGTTAGATATTTGGGTAAAACTATGACACATTATAAGTTTTGTTGTCACGTGGGGGAGGGTACGCGCATTCCACAGACCGGCAAACTTAGAGCGAACGCGTTGTACAAGTATAAAATTGTTGAGACCAAACTTATGAGATATTGTACCAGCTAATGTAACACAAGCTTATACAAATACAAATAAATAAATAAATAACATTCATAGCGTTTTGTCTCCGCGCGGCCGCGGAGTCCGCACAACCGCGGAGCGACCAGAGAGAGGTGTTTTGATTTTTTTATTTCTAAATTCTTGCGGAACCCCGACAGAGGTATCACGGAACCCTAGGGTTCCGCGGAACACACTTAGAGTATAGCTGGACTAAGGGATATAATATGCACGTAACATCTGTACAAGAGAAGGTAAACTGGAAATGAAATCCTATACCAACATGTCTGACCAGCACAGTATAGTAGGTCAATTTCCCTCCCATTGTGAAGGAGACCCGAGCCCAACAGTGGGACGTATGTGGGCTACGATGATGATGATTAAGAAAATATATAACCCTTTCTTTTTTGGGTGGGCCAGGGCCTTTTTGGGATGGGCGGCACATGATCCCATAGCCCAGTGTATTCCTTCCTTGATGTCCATAACCGGCGGATTATCCTTTTTGGGTACCATTTTCTCTTGACGCCGCACATGTGGGTACACGTTCTAAATAACTTATAAGACCAACTAATATCACCAATATATTTGTCAAGCGTAGCTAAAAAGATATTATGCCCAGTTTCAAATAGGATTTCAAATCATTTATTATGCATAAACACCCTGCACTTTCTCTCGTTGTTGTCTCATACACGTCCCATTGCTGGGCTCGAGTTTCCTCTCCAACGGGAGTAAAAATTAACCTACTATACCTTGCTGGTCAGACATCTGGATGTAATTTGTGTCCGTTAATTATATGTTTGTAAAGTTCCCAGCAATACAAGGATTATTTCCTTAGTGCATGGTGTTGTCTTAAAATTATTATTATTATAAAATATTATCTTGGTATAGGCTTTTATTCCTAGATTTCCTTCTCTTGCACACAGATGTTATATACATATTATATCGCTCAGTCGTCTTTTACGACATCTTTAAGCAAGATAGGGGGTGGTAATGGTAATCTTAATTCGTCACCACACGGAATGTAGGTATCAGCGCGGTATAGTAGGTAAGTTGCACTCATACTGTGGAGGAGACCCTAGCCCAGCAGTAGGACTTTTGTGGACCAAGATGATGATGATGTTTATGTCGGGTTTAGAATGTCATCACACTGGAGTAAGTAATTATTAAGCAAATTGTATACGAGCTATTATGATGATATTGCGTTGGTAAGACGTGTTGGCATAGGGTTTTATATTGAGTTACTTCTCTTGTACAAGCAATCTGCATATTATATCCCTTATTCGTCTTTTACGACACCCATAGGCAAGAGAGGCGGAGGTGAACTAAATTCTTACTCTGTCATTACACCTATAATTCTTAAATATAATGCAAAAGATTATGGCTGGACCAGATCCCATAAGAGGCACACAATTACGAGTTAACTACTAGAACAGCCACTGGATTTTCATCTTTTAAGACGTATTGCACTAAATTGTCCTTGTATTGTAGAGGATCAATTACTGTGCAGGTTGTTTTTAAGAAAAAAAGCTGTCAGATAACTTACCTGCGAGTGAAAGTTTCTCCTTATAGGAATATCTATAGCAGCACACGGATGTTAATACCTATAAAATCGCCGGAGTTTTCACTCAAACCGATAGTGATTTCCAACAATAATTACTATACTATCTTTATAATAATTTTTCTTCAGGAAGCATTAAGCTTTCCGTGTGATGACGGAGTAAGAATTCACCACTACCTATCTTGCCCGTGGATGTCGTAAAAGACGACTAAGGGATATAATATGCATATAATATCTATGCAAGAGAAGGAAAATTTAAACTAAAACCCTATACCAACACATCTGACTAGCATGGTTTAGTAGGTCGATTTCTCTACTATTAGGGAGGAAGCTCTAGCCCAGCAGTGGGATATGTATGAGTAAGTGAGCATTAATATTAAATGATTTATAGAATGCGGTTTGAATGGGAAAATATAGAAAGAATGTGTAAGAAAAGTTTGAATTGCCTTAGTGACGGAAATGTATAGCCTTTTCTTTAGTCATATATAATGAATGCCTGACGTGGTATGGGGATATGATGAGACGGAATAAAAGTAATGTTGCGAGGGAAGTTTTAAGTATGAATGTTAAAGGCTTTAAGGGTGAGGGATGACCGAAGGCAGATTGATGAATTGCTTGAAGCATGACGTGGATAGAAACAGAGAGATGGGCGATATCCGATAGGGCTGTGTGAAGAAATGGGGCATAATGCTGTAGCATCTGTGTACAGATGGCGTAGTGGTATATATGGATGGATATCGATCTACTTTGCCCGTGTCGCAGGTTCAAATCCCATGCAGGGCAATACTTTGTACGATCTACAAATTGTTGTTCTGAGTCTGGATGTAATTTATGTTCGTTACTTATATGTTTGTACCAGCAACCCACCCACGCTTCGCTTCGATTTCAGTCGCCTTAACCGTGTAGTGCCCGTTCCCGTGGGTAAGGATAAAATATAGCTTAAGTTATATTATATAGACCTGATACTAAAATATTAGTAAAATTGCGATACTAAATAAAATATTAGCAAAATTGGTACAGCCGTTTTGAAGATTACTCAAAACAAACAGACAAAAATTTGTTAAACCGGGTTTTAGGCATAAGTATCGTGCAAATAACCGTATCAGCATAAAAAAGCCCATTATTTTGACATTATCAACAGACACTTCATTTTATTTATTTTTATAGATTATAAAGTCCCTCGCAATTCAAATATGCCTTAGTTCAAGGCACTATCTTTAAAATAAAAAATATATAAGCATATCAGTGACGCGACCGTTCGAGATTTCACCCAAACAAAAAGTGTTTGAGGCGCACAGCGTGTGCCAGTCATGAGCATTTCGGTGACGCGAACCCATAAGATTTTTTCGTATCTTTTAATACGGGAAAATTTTATGGGTTCGCCCGTAATGCCCAACGCGGCTAAAGAAATTTTCACTTCAAAAATGCATTTTTTTTTTTTGCTTAAGTTGATGATGACATTTTGAATAGAAACAATTAATTTATGTCATGATTCATGCATAAAATCAATAAACGTCTACCCATAATAGATATAAATCACTTTTTTTTGTAATATCTTCATGACATGCAAGCTTTTATGGGAAATTACGTAATGTAATGCACCTTATATAAGATTCATTTAAAATATATAGATCTAAAAAACTGTAACACAACTTACCCACGCTTATAAAAAAAAGTAATAGGTAAATAGCTCATCATCTCAGCTCATATACGTCCCACTGTTGGGCTCGAGCCTCCTCCACGATGAGAGGAAAATTGATCTACATACAATTGACGGCACCCTCTCTTCCCCGTGGGTATCGTAAAAGATGACTAAGGGTTATTATATGCTTATAACAACTGTGCAGAACTCAAAACCTTATAAAAACCCGCCTGCCCAGCGTGGTATAGTAGGTAAATTTCCCTCCCAATGTGGAGGAGGACCAAGCGCAGTAGTGGTACGTATATGAGATGTTATGATAACACCACGCTGGTACAACGGGTTGGGTATAGGGTTTAATTTCGAGCTTTCCTTCCATATTGAAAAATCCTTTTGTCATCTTTTACGACACCCACGGGCAGGAGAAGGGGTGGTGAATTGTATTCTTATTCAGTCACCACACGGAAAATGACTCTGTTTTAGGAAAAATCACTTTAATACACGAACACAATACGCATAGTTTAAAAACAAATCTCATTATTGTATAACTAGTTATTATCTCGCGTGATTATTCAATTACCAACATGAAGCTTTCACTGCGGATGCTGTGGTAAAATAAGTAGCGTGCGATGTGAACGTGAATTGGAAAAAAGATAACACGATTGAACCGTTTCCTGTTACATTACGATAACTATAGTTATTCCATCGAATTATTCACCTAATGACCTCCATAATTATCTTAGCTGATATACCTCCCACAGCTGGGCTTGAGCTTATACTCGTAGGGCACTAGGGCTTCCAATGGCGTGGGATCCCGCAACACCGAGATCTCGGTATTGCGGGATCCCGCGCCATTTTCCAATCCCGCATGATGCGGGATTACGGGCGCGGGGTCCGCGGGATTTGCGGGACTGAAATAAAAGCGTGCATGCAACCTCAAACTTAATAAACTCTCAAACTCAAACATATTCTATATAATGTAGTAGTTAGTAAATGTGTTTTTATTAGTTGATTTTTTAATTTTCTTTGTGTATTTTTTGAATAAGATTTGTTTTTTATTCAGTATTTGTTACTGTTTTGTGAAGAAGAAAAAAACGGTATAATTTGATTTATCTCATACTAATAGTAATACGTAAATAAATGTGTAGTTAGTTGATTAAATCACTCATTTTGTGTGATAAATAAACAGTGCAATTTGATTGATCTTATACTCGTAGTAATCCATACTTCCATACTAATATTATAAATGCGAAAGTAAGGATGTTTGTTTGTTTGTTTGTAACGCTTTCACGCTTAAACCACCGAACCGATTTCAAAAATTCTTTCACCAATGGAAAGCTATAATATCAGGGAGTAACATAGGCTATATTTTATCCCGGTATTCCCACAGGAACGGGAACTACGCCGCGGGTAAAGCGACTGAAACCGAAGCGAAGCGAAGGCGAGTTGCTAGTACTTGAATAATTGTGTAGTTATTTGATTAATTCCTTCTTTTTTTTTGTTACAAATGAACGATGTAATTTGATTGATCTCATATTCATAGTAATATGTACGTAAATAAATGTGGAGTTGATTAATTCATTGTTTAATTTGCTTTATATAAATGTGAATATTTTCGATATGCGGGATCCCGCAAATACCAGGATCCCGCGGGATTGAAAATTCGTAATCCCGCAAATACCGAGATTGAATTCAAGCTGCGGGATTGGAAGCCCTAGTTAGTACCACACTTTTGTTCAGAAATAAACTACCACTCAATATCAACTGCTTTCTGATTCGTCATCATCAACATTCATCATCATCGTCATCGCAGCCCACATACGTCCCACTATTGGGCTCGGACCGCCTCCACAATGGAAGGGTATTTGACCTACTATACCATGCTGGTCAGACATGTTGGTATAGGGTTTCATTTCGTGTTTTCCTTCTCTTGCACTGATGTTATGTGCATATTATATCCCATAGTCGTCTTTTATGACATCCACGTGCAAGATAGGGAGAGGTGAATTGTATTCTTACTCCGTCACCATTCGGAAAACATCAACATTACCACCCAACTGTCATTCTATTTACTTGGGGTCGACTCTCTAAATACTGTTTTTCATAGTAAATATTACGAAAGTTGCTGGCGATGGGTAGTTTATGTGAACGGCTGCTTGCCTGAAGACAACACACTTTGAGAATATAATTGTTGAAGTACACAATTGTATAACTAGTAAGAAGAAAAAAAAAAATTAAATATAATGACAAGCCCGCTGAGTTTCTTGCCGGATTTTCTCAGTAGCGGTCGCGTTCCGATCCGGTGGTAGTATATTTTTTTTGGAAATTGTAAACCTGACAATATGTAAGTGCCCTCTTAGGGTTTATGCATAATAAAATAATTTGAATTTGAATTTGAAGAGACGGCATCAGATGGAGTAGATTTTGGTATATATAAGCTCTTAGTCGTCTTTTACGACACCTACGAGTAATGATAAACAATATACGTGGCCCTATGACACAGCATATTATGGTTATCAGATAGATAGACATAGGGCATTATATGCAGCTTTTCTTCTATTGCAGAAACAATATTTGCATATCCCTTCCTTTCTCTTCCCCTATACAATCTTTATTAATATTATAAATGCGAAAGTAAGTTTATTTGTTTGTCACGCTTTCACGCTTAAACCACCGAACCAATTCCAAATATTCTTCTTTTTTTATTGCCAACAATGGCAAACGAGCAAGCAGCACACCTGATGGTAAGTGAAACTGCTGCACATGAACCTTTGCAATACCAGGGGCACAGCCAGGCCGTTGCCTACCGTGGAAAAAATACTCTTCTTAAACCCCGTTTAAAGAAGGACATGTCATAGCGCTCGGGAAACATAGCAGCAGGTAGTTCATTCCAGAGCTTGCACGTACGTAGGAGAAATGATCGCTGGAAACGTACAGTTGAAGACCATTGCGTTTCCAGGTGAAATGGATGAACCCTGCTACGATGTCGAGTGGTACGTTGGTAGAATGGTGACGGTGGTACCAAGTCAAATAGTTCCTCGGAGCACTCCCCGTGAAAGAGTCGGTAGAGTACACACTTACACAGATTGACCCAAAGTCTCTCTGCTGCTCCAGCGACTCCAATCTGTCCGTAAGATTGGGATCCCCCGACGATTCGAACAGCCTGATATTATAGCTTTCCATTTCACTAATGGAAAGCTATAATATCAGCGCATTGGCTATATTTTATGCCGGTCTTTCCACGGAAACGGGCACTACTCGGGTAAGACGACCGAAGCCGAAGCGAGGCGAGGGCGGGTTGCTAGTAGTTTATATAAATAAATTAGTACCAAAAAATAATAATCAAAATAATAGACAAGCCCGCTGAGTTTCTAGCCGAATCTTCTCAGTAACAGTTCAGTGGATTAATTTAATTATGTTAAAATTTACAATATGTAAGTGCTCTCGCGGGATTTATGCATAATAAATTATTGGAATTTGAATTATCATATCCGTTAATAATTTTTGCCGATATTATGTGTATGAAAGATAACACAAAAAGAAAAAAAATCAAAATTAGAAACATAGCTTTATTTTTAATTAAACGCACTATTTATTTACGAAGGCAGGCGCCATGCTGTGAAAAAAAATAAAATATTACTCGAATCAACGCGGTTTTTTTTTCTATATTACGCATTTTACTCAAAAAAAGTGAAAAGAATACAACATTATTATGGATTGGTACGGTTGACAAACAATTGTTCGGTAATCAACGTAATACTATTAGAGAAATAGATCGAAACCGGTGGTCACTTGCATTCATTAAACTTTTTACCCAACCACGGAAGAATGGCATGTATTAATAATTTTTTAGATAATTTTCCTATATTATATAAATATACGTAAGTTTTGTTACATAAGTAAAAACTGCTGAAACTGAACTTCTAGTTATTGAGCCGTAATTTTAATAAATATACACATATTTATACCTTCTTTAGGTTAGGTTAGATAATTTTTAGATAATTTTAAATAATTTTTCTATATTATATAAATATACGTAAGTTTTATTATATAAGAAAAAAATGCTGAAACTCTGAATTTCTAGTAATTAAGCGGTCATTTTAATAAATATATAATTTAATAAATATTAATGCCGTGTGGTGACGAAGTAAGAATACAATTCATCACTCACTATCTTGAGCTTGAACGTCGTAAAAAAGCAACTAAGGGATCTAATATACATATAACAGCGTAGTTCCCGTTCCCGTGGGAATACCGGCATAAAATATAGCCTATGTTACTCCCTGTTATTATAGTTTTCCATTGGTGAAAGAATTTTGAAATCGGTTAGATGGATGGATTAAAGTGTAAAAGCGTAACAAACAAACAAACAGATGGCGTAGTGGTTAAGATAGCGACCTACATTGCCAGTGTCAGGGGTTCGAATCCCACGCGGGACAACACTTTGTACGATCCACAAATTGTTGTTCTGAGTCTGGATGTAATTTGTGTCCGTTAATTATATGTTTCTAAAGTCCCCCGCCATACAAGGATTATTTCTTTAGTGCAGGGTGCTGTCTTAAATAAATAAAAAAAAGAGAATGAAACTTACTTTCGCATTTATAATATTAGTAAAGATAAGTGTTCTCATGCCTTATTTTACTGGGAAAAGTCTACAAATTTTCAAATTAAATACGTTTTGGCAAAACTATAAAAATATTTCTATATAATATACATAAAATCTTCAAAATAAATTGCATACATAACATAACAAGGCACTAAATTGCCATTCCAATAATAACGTAAAATTTTATCTACTAGAAGTTTCTCGCATATTAATTAATATGCAATTTCTAATATATCACTCTCTTCTCTAGTATTAAAATATATAATTTTATTTAACCTCAGCCTTGAAGCTTAGAATTTTATCTCAAAAGAGAACGGACACGTTTTAAAAATTTGAGCAACTTTTGCTACATTTTGTTTATTTGTTTTTTAAACACTTTTAAATTCTTATTATATTTTATTATGCTCTGTTGTGACGGCTATGAAATCTACCAATCCTAACATGGTGAAATAAAAGACGACTACGAGTTTTACATAAACCTGTAGCAACTAAATCTTATATCATTGAATAAACAATTACATCCCCATGGTGGTTTGACGTCAGGCAGGCAAGTAATTCATAAAACTATTTGCAAAACTTTTGCAATACGTATTACGAAAAACATATTGATAGGGTAAGTATCGATACTGTACTCATTAGCAGTTTTTTTTTGTGTGTGACTCAGTTGTTAGCCGCAGATGGCTGTGACAACTTTACCCGGACTGTTGGGTGAGCGTTGAGGGCTCTCAACCCATTGATCAGTACATAGTATCAAAACAAGAGCATAGATACTTCAAAGTATCGAGTACTTTTCCTAGACCCTTTTTTGGGTAATTTCTAGGAGGAAATGATAACTTAGAATCAATTTCATCTTTTACATACAGCATCAACATTGCGGGACAACCATGTAGACCTTTTTTTAGAAATTAAACATCTGTGAACGGATGAAAATTCAAGTTTAAAATAAGTTATTTCTACACAATTTATTCGATAGAATACCTATCAAAAAGTACTCATTGAGTAAAAGTATCGAATTCAAAGTATCGGTATCGAAAGAAAAGTACTCGATACTAAAAAGTATCGATACTTAGTCAGTGGTAGGTCCACACTGTCGACAGTTATCTGTCTACAGCCGCGGGTCGGTCCGTCCGGGGTAGTACCACACTCTCGCAGAAAATCGACATCTGAGTAGTAGCAATTTGTTACTGCGCTTCGTTCGGTGAGCGAGAGAGCCGGAAGCCCAACTTTCTGAGGGTGTTTGCGTGTGGAGGGTTTTGGTGGTGCCCTACGTATCACCGAGCCTCAATGCACGCATTCACACGTCCTTCACTTTCTTCGCGGTAGGCAGCGGCCTGGTAAAGGTCCATGAGCGGCAGCAACACTTACCATCAGGTGTACTGTTTGCTCGTTTACCACCGTTTGCAATAAAAAATAAAAAATAAACTTATTTCGTGTTCCTACATATTGAGTCCACCCTGAGTAATTGAGATAATTCGTAGTCATTATATTTATTCATATTATCCGTATTCATTTTTATTTATGATGATGATAATAATGGCCGTATAAGAAGCAGGCAGGCTAACAACTGCTTACAAAATATAAAAATAAATAAATTAATATTATCATTTGGGTAACCACTCTTACCATGCCTTCTCTCTCTTCCTCTCAGCCCATGTACATCCCACTGTTGGGCTCGAGACTCCATACCAAGCTGGTTAGACGGGTTAGTATAGAGTTTTATTTCGAGTTTTCCTCCTCTTGCGTTGATAATGTAGATATTATAATCTCTTAGTCGTCTACGAAATCCACAAGCAGGAAAGGGAGTGATGAATTGGATTCTTACTTCGTCACCACACGAGAAACTATTCCATGACATCTTTTTAAAAATCTATGGTTTACCCATTTTAGCGTAATAATTAACTTTAATAGAAATAAAATAGCTATTGTTTTAGATGTATATATAATTCAATTTTGTAATATTCAGTCTCAACTGAATAGCTCGTAAATTTGCGACATTCGATAAAATTTACGTGACTTGAAACAATGTCATTATTCAGGTCATTGGTTCAAATCTATTTATATAGACGTTGTAACTAATCAATTTAGTTTTTGCCAAACGGATCAATTAATAATAATATTGTTTATATTATTTCTAAAAGACAACGCTACGCATTACCTACTTCGTAAGGAACTGTTAGTGGTAAGACCACTGTTGACAGTTGTCTGTCTACAGCCGCGGGCCGGTCCATCCGAGGTAGTACCACATTGAGCAGAATATCGACATCTAAGCAGTAACAGTAGAAATTTGTTACTGCGCTTCGTTCGATGAGCAAGAGAGCCGGAAGCCAAACTTTCTGAGGATGTTTGCGGATGGTGGATTTTGGTGCTACTTTTAGTATCACCGAACCTCATTGCGAGCATTCATACTCCCTTCACTTTCTTCACGATAGGTAGCGACCTAACTAAGGTCCATGAGCGGCAACACTTACCATCAGGTGTACCATTTGCTCGTTTGCCACCGTTTGCAATATAAAAAAAACTTAACAAAACTAAAATTAATGGTCACAAATTACTTGCAAAATAAAAACAATAACTTGTGTGACTGATTAAAAAAATATTATCATCTCGCTCTGTTGTGGGCTAACGGACTAAGAATAGTATTCACCACCCTCTTGCCCATGGCTGTCGTATAAGGCGATGGACGTCTACAGTTTAAAACAATTTTATGATTTGAAATATAATCGTTACCGATTTTTAGGAGTTCCGATAGACCACTTGATACCTGTATAGGTAAACTCGCCGAGTTATGGGACCATATTTTACTAAATATAAATAAATACGCATTAAAAAATGAAAAATAATTTTATTTCATATTTAAAATACTCATCAAAATGTCAGACATCATTATATGTGTTTATTTTCCCATTGCGAATCTCCTTAATTCCTTATCCTCCTTGAGACTTTGTGGTCAAATTTGAAAAGTAAACGTTTCGAATCAAAACATTCAACTATCATCGTCCGAAATCCCTACCATCACAATATTTCAGTTACAACATCTTTCATTCCCTATATATTCGTTCGAATAGACGCCGTAAACTACTGTACCCAATCACAAATGTCAAATTAATTATTAAACTCGAATGATTTTAGTGAAAATAAATACTTTCAAATAGAATCCACCTTCTTCTTTTTTATCTTGGCAATCAGCTTCTAATACAAGTCATTGCTGCCAGCCTCGATTTTTATTTTTCTCAAATTATCAGTTACTTCAGATCCTTAGATTTTTTATATTAGTCATCATCCATAAGTACGTCAAATTGAGGCCTTTAATAGTATTAGTGCCTCATTGTTAATTACCATTAATTCGGCGAATTTTGGGGAAAACGGAAACATATGTAAAGCGCTTTTATATCATATACACTGCACTTCAATACTCCCTGCGAATATATCTCATAATATCTCATCAAAATTATTCAATATAACGCGTTTAAACACTAAGACATTGAATATGGGCGGCGCAGGCGTTAGTACCTGCGCCTGATGCCGCCCTAGCCGACGTCGACGCGGGTACTCCACCCGCGGACCGGGGAATAGTCCGTCACCCTAGATAGGATGACCGTCTGAGGGCGACGTCTCGGGGAGGAGAGTAACCCGCCGGACTGATCAAGGACGTCTAGGAACACGATACCGGCAGGCCCAATAGCGAATAAGAGGGAATAAGATGGGATATGGCCCCACGCGCCCCCCTTTCGTCACCCTGGACGGAACAGACGGCGCGTGTACTAACCATAGCCCGCCCAAAAAAATATATTAAATATAATAAAATGCCGGGCCGAGGCCTCGCAGACGCCGCTACACAGCCGCCCTGATAATAAGCATCGGATAAGCTCGAAACCCGGGTCGACGTCAGTACCTGAAGCGTGTAATCGATCTCAATACGTGTTTTGCCGTTATAGATATTATAATAAACATAATTAAACTCAATCACATAACACTTTCCTGCTAAAACTCCTAGAATCGAATCGAATTTATTACTAATATCTTTACTTGAAAATCGATTGTTGTAACCTTGACATGACGAGCATGCTTCACCTTTAGAAGCGACATGTTCTCTACATCTAAATTGGAAGATGTAAACCTGATGCATTTAATGAGATCGACAAAAGGTCACTTGTTAAGAGGACGTTACGTCTCTTGGATATGCAATAATATATTGATATTTTAACTCGGAGGAAATTAATTTATTAAATATATGTTTATTCATTTCAATTTAATTTCGTCATAATAGTTTGACTACCTCGTTAGTCTGTGGGGTATATATGTGCGAGTTTGCTGACCTGATAATTCGAAGCTTGGGTCGGTTAAAATTATTATTATAATAAAAAAAATATAATCTCCATAGCTGGACCATTTTTCATATGGTGACAAAGTTAGAAATCATTTCACCACCCCTTACTTTTTTGGTAATGTCGTAAAAAATACTACAGAATTTAGGTAAAGTATATTCATGTCCTATAGTGGCACGTATATGGATTAAAAAATAAAAAGAGCAATTATGTAATTTTGTTCTTAATATTGCAATATCAGAACTGAATGTTAAAATATGAACGAACACTTTTGGCTAACTTTTTAATTACGCATAATAAAAAAATGGCGGTCATATTGGAACTATAATTTTTATAAAGTTTAAATTCATTTACTCACAATTATATCAGTTATTTAATGTTACGGCGGTTTACGAATTTTGATATGAAATAAAATTACTTTTGCGACTTTTATTGTGTTTTATTTACGTTCTCAGAACATTATTCAATGTTCGAATATTTTTCAGCGTCCATGAGAGGTTATTGATTACGAAAGAAGTCGACTATTCTGAGATCTAATATTATATTACTTTATAAAATTGTATATTAGACACAATACTTATAAGTCTGGATGTATTTTGTGTTTGTAAAATTCCACACCGCACAAGCAATTGTATATTTTGAAACGGATTGTTTAAAAAAATATTGATTAATTTTTAACTCGTATTTTTATGGCATATTAATTGCGAGCACAAAAATGTTTGAATATAATACGATTTGTGTTTATTATAATCCATTATCATTATCATCATTGCAGCCCACATACGTCCCACTGTTGGGTTCGGGCCTCCTCCGCAATGGGAGGGAATTTGACCTACTATACCATGCTGGTCAAACATGTTGGTATAGGGTATCATTTCCAGTTTTCCTTCCCTTTCACAGATTTTATGAGCTTATTATATCCCTAAGTCGTCTTTTACGACATCCACAAGCAAAATAGGAAGTGATGAATTGTATTCTTACTCCGTCACCACACGGCAAATTATAATTAGGTATTGTTAACATAACTTATAAATAAACTTTTATTTTTATCTTATACACGCGTATTATAGGATCTCGGTAATACTAAAAAATCTTTAATATATCGTCAAATAATATAAATTTAATGAAGGGAACATGGAAAATCAATAAAGAAAAACTGTTACTAACGTAGAAATTAATTTCAGCATGAAATTCTAGTTCGCGGATTTGCAAACATTAAGTAATTGTTTAGGCATTAGCTGATGGTTTTGTTAGCTTTGCAAGCGTTACTTAAGAAAATAAAATTTTGCAACCCATCAATTTGTCGTCAAAGACACGCAACTGAAAAACTTGAAACAAATCAATCAGTTCCAAATCAAATCGTTTTACACCGTTCATCGTACCGTTGCACTTCTAATGTCAACATGCACCTTTTAAATTGTAATTACGACATTTTGCGAGTAGAAGTGGTAGTATTTGAACCAGCGCGCGCCTCCCCCCACAGCAGTTAAGCGCGGACGCCATGACGGCCCGACGCGCACTGACGTATCCGCGCACCAAATTCAAATTCTAGTCATTCTTTTTTTAAATCACAGACTATAAGAATTATTTTTTTATGACTAGACGAAGGTGATGACTCGATTATGACTGACATGTGACAAGTGACAGTGTGACAATATGACGTGACTTGACTTGGATTGACTGACTGGACTTAAATGATGGAGGGAAATGCAGGTCTGTATTTTTTTATCATTACTATTTTCTTAATACATTTTTAATGGGCCAATTTCATATTAAAAAAAAACCTTGTAAAAATGGAATAAGAAAAAAATTCGCCATTTCCTTTCTTGCCCATCGGTGTCATAAAAGATGATTAAGGGTTATAACCTTATAGTCGAACCGTTTGTCCTGGGCGGGTGTAGTAGCTTAATTCCATTTTAGAAGAGCCTCGAGTCTAGCAGTGGAATTTATATAAGCTAAGATGATGATCATGACGATGACGACATTTTTAAAACAAAGAAAAAATTGGATGCGTGCCGATATTGTCATATATTTTTTGTAGTAAGCCATTTTAATTTTTGATATATTTCATTTATTAATTTATATATACGTTCTGTATTTTTAATACGTAGAGTCTCTAAATAATGCAACGGAATACCAATTATGTATGTTTATTTAAACCTGCGATTATAGAGGATGGAAGTGCCTTGAATTCATACAATATTAATTATGAATATCATTACCAAAACAATCCTTTTGCTTTCAATTTCAAACGGATAAACGTTAAAACTTCACAAATAGTAAAATACAATTAATTTTATTTTTTTTAATATTCATTCAAACAAATACATTTTATGAACTATCCAAAGTATAATAATTTATAAACATATTCAAACCAATTTCATAAACTCAATCAAGTATTGTCGAAATTTAAAATCTACATTTATGTCACTAAAAGTCATAAAAACGGTTTTTAAATTAATACAAACCAAATACGACTTTAAACAAAGTACAATTAAACGCATTATAAATATTCTTTAAGTTCTAGAGAAGACGGAGATGATGTCTCAGGACTTCCCCGTTTCACGACAAACCTAGGACTTCGAAGTTTATTATGTATTAAATCCATTTTCTTTTTTTTATATAAGAAGATAATAAGAAGATAAATGAACAATAAAGAAACTCATACCGTTTTATTAAAAACTGTGGGTCATTTTACACACTGTTTTGTACAAATTTAAATGAAATAAAAAAATCCTTGTAATCATTCTTAGTGTCATATACCTGATTAAATTTTTTATTGTTAAAACATTCTTTCATCCAATGTGAATGAAATTTCTTGTGAAACTGTGTGCACATTCACAAAAACAATCGTTTAAATCGGTCCAGCCGTTTATAAGAATTTCAATGCCTTAAATCATCGAGCCTGACTGTCACAAGGAATTTAGTCATCGATATAACTATTCAATATTAAAATATAGTACAATTTGACTGCATATTTGGTGGAATAGTGTAAGCAACGACCTTCCATACCGAATGCCGTGGATTCGATTCGCAGGTGTCCTACGTGGGGCTTGAATCACGGGTAATTCATTATGTGATCATCATCTCAGCCCATACACGTCCCACTGTTGCGCTCGGGCCTCCTCCACTATGGGAGGGAAATTGACCTACTATAGCACGCTGATCAGGCATATTAGTCTGTGATTCTATTTCGAGATTTCCTTCTCTTGCGTAGATGTTATATGCATATTATATCCCTTAGTCGTCTTTTACGACACCCAGGGGCAAGAAAAGGACAAATTATGTGATACATAAATGATTATTCTTAGTCTGGATATAATCTGTATCCTTTAATTATATGTCCTGTTGTCCCCCGCAACATAAAGATTTATTCCTTAGTACATAGCATTGTCTTAAAAAAACAAAGAACATCAAACATTTCTTTGTGACGCGAAGTTTCTATTGGCAGTCCCTTATAAAAATAATATATTTATTAAGATGAACGATAATAAATTGTAACGTTTAAAAACCTAGTGGTTATAATTATCGCAGCGTCCTCTACCAATAAGGTTAAACTTATGCAAATTTAAACTTTTCTTCTAATATATTGACAATTTGCAAAAAAAAATGGGTTCAAATCAATCTTATTTTCTTTAGAAAAACATGTCTGCCCTCACATTTTTAGCGGTTTTGTATCGTTAAAAAATATCTAAGAACAGTCTCACGCCAGACTTATCAACATAAAGCAAAAACTTATATAAAAATCAGCCCAATTGTCACCTTGACCATCTTATGAGAAACTAGTAGATTATTACAAAAATAATGTAATCTGTGTTTCCCGAGCGCTATGACATGTTCTTCTTTAAACGAGGTTTACGAAAAGCACTTTCCTCACGGAAGGCAACAGCCTAGCTGTGTCGCTAGTATTACAAAGGTTCTCATCCGCAGAAAGGCTAACCGCGTGAGAGCCACTGACTTGCCGGGAGCTACGTTAGGGATGGACAGTATCCGAAAGCGTATCCCGTCGGGCCGGCCACAAGGAACTCGATACCAGTTGCCAACCCAATTGCAAAGGGCAGGATAGACAGTGAGGGGCGTGGTGATGTGGCGCTCTTTCGTCACTTTGGACAGAACAGACGGCGTGTGTGACCATAACCCAACCAAAAAAAAAGTGGTCAAGGTTTATGAGTGGCAATACCGCTTATCATCAGATGTGCTATTTGCTTGTTTGACACCGTTACCAATCTTCTATACCAATAAATAAAATTGGAGTGTCTGTTTGTAATGTCAAAATAATGGCCTTTTTTCATGCTTACACAGTTATTCGCACTATACATATGCCTAAACATCACTTTATATTTTTTTGTCTGTCTGTCTGTCTGCCTGTTTGTTCTGGGTGATCTTCGAAACGACTGGACCGATTTAAAAAATCTTTCACCAATGGAAAGCTATAATACAACTGTACTCTCATGCCAGGTTAGACGACGTGCAGTCAGCTATCACGAGTATCAACTCTGATCTATTAGCCATAAGCGCTTGGGCTGCAAGATTTGGTTTGGCAGTCAATGCCGAAAAGTGTCAATGTATTGTACTCGGCAGTCCGCGGATAATCAGCAAACTTGATCCCCATGATTTGCCATCCATTGTCTATAACGGAACAGTGATCCCCTATAGTCAACACGTAAAGAATCTCGGCCTATTCCTAGACTCGACGATGGAGTGGCAAACGCAGATCACTACCATATCGAATAAAGTAACAGGAACGCTTCGCTCGCTATATCGTTTAAAAAACTTTCTTCCTGTGAAGACCAAGACAGCGCTGGTTCAAACCTTAATCCTTCCTATCATCGATTATGCTGATGTGTGCTACCTCGACCTGAATGCAGATCTGCTCAATAAACTGGACCGACTTCTCAACAATTGCATTCGATTCGTTTTTAACCTGCGTAAATTCGACCACGTATCCACATTTCGATCTCGGCTTAATTAGCTACCGATAAGGCAAAGACGAAGCTTGCGAACTCTTTCTTTACTGTATTCTATTTTAAACTCTCCTAATGCTCCTCCCTACTTAAAACTTCACTTTCAACTTCTTTGCACTACTCACGACCGTAATCTCCGTTCCTCCAAAAATCTTCTTCTTCACTGTCCTTCTCACTCCTCTAGTCTGGTACATTCTTCCTTTTATATCCAGGCCATTCTTCTTTGGAATGCGCTACCATTAGAGATCAAAATGGCCCCTAGTCGTGATAGTTTTAAGGCTATGGTCAAACGCCTATACCTAGGCCTTCTGACGGAATGAACTCGTCATTGAGGAATCACCTCTGCTGTTTATAAAATTTATATGTATGTATATGTGTATGTATGTGTGTATGTATGTATTTATGTATGTATATATGTATGTATATATGTATGTGTGTATATATATATATATGTATTGTTTGCTTGTATTAGATATAAGATTATTTAGATTTGCCACATTTATATAACCAAATTTCAGAAATTATTGCTCACATTGCATTGCACCTGCCTAATTTATTTCTGCTCCACCCTAGGTCGACTGGCAGAAAATGCCTAAGGCATTAAGTCCGCCTTGTACCTTTTTTTTTTTGTGTGCAAAAGTTTTAAATAAATAAATAAATAAAAAAATATCAGGGAGTAAACTAGGCTATATTTTATCCTGGTATTCCCATGGAAACGCGAACTATGGCGACAGAAACCGAAGCGAAGCGAGGGCGGGTTGCTAGTACGAAAATAAGACTCGTAATTAATTAATTATTTGAGGTTCGCACACTAGTAAAAAATATGTTGTAACCTCACATGAAAGTCGAAACATCTAAATAAAATCGACTAACATAACAGGCATGTTTTTAAACAAATAATTGTTATGTGAGTAGCGAAAGCGTTCACTTTCACTCAGGGTCGACCCAAAAGGTCCGTTCACACACCATCAATATGATGAAATCTTATTAAGATGCTAATCTATACAATTTTCTAATTTTAACCCCCGACGCAAAAAGAAGGATGTTATAATGATATTTGATGTTTACGCGAGCACTACACATTGTAAATAAAATTACTTTTAAGGAATTTATCGCGTTTGTATTTGATTTATGATTGCCCGACATTTCGAACACTTTCGTCCAAACAAGTCAACGTTATTACAGATTTTTATAATTATCCACCTAATTAAGTTTTGAATTTTTGGTACAAATTTATTGCCAATACAAGACGTCAGACATCTTAGTCCGCCCGTGATCATGAATACTGTAAAGTGTTCGAAACGTCGGGCAATCACAAATCAAATACAAACGCGATAAAATCTGTAAAATTAGTTTTACAGGTGTTATAAGTTTGACGTCGATATCTGTTTATCTGTGGCATCGTAGCTGTCAAACGGATGAACCGATTACGATGCGGATTTATTTATTTGAAAGCTAATTTAGCGGTAGTTCTTAGGTATGTTTGGTTAATATCTATCCAGCAGTGTAAGCGTATCAGCTCCAAAATCATATAATGGCGTATGATTACTCGATTAAGTACTTCACGCGTGCCGGTATAATCATTAAATGACAATTAATTGATAATTTTTGTGTTTTTTATTATGTTAGTTTGTGCCGGGGGTTATCCAAAAATTTCAATTTCCCTTTTACATAGAAATATTCCCCGTCCCACTGTTACGCTCGAATCTCCTCCAAAATGGAAGAAAAGTTGACCTAATATACCATTTTTTTTTTATTGGTATGTAGAAGGTTCCGTGCGGTGACAGAGTAAAATTACAATTCATCATCTCCGTCCGTGGGTATCATAAAAGAAAATTAAGAGAAATAATATGCATATAACTTATTAGAAACTTAATTAGTGACAGTGTTATTTATTTTCTAGCCGAGGCCGCGGGTGACGTGGTCGGGGAATTAGCCCGTCACCCGCCGAGAGGCCGACCGCGTGAGGAAAGACTGACGTTCCCGAGGGGGGGACGTCGTTCGATGGGAGGGTACCCCAAATAGGGGGTATTCCGTCGGGCCCACCACTGATGACAAGTAACCCTGCTCCGGTGGTCGGCCCAACGACGAAGGCGAAGTGCACGTGGGGTGGGTTGCGGGTGTGCGTGCTTACGCCCCTCTGTCGCCCAGGACGGAGTGGTGCGAGGAGCGCGCCGACCGCAAAAAAAAATTTGCCTTGTTAGTTAGCTCGTACTGTTTGTTTCTTTGAACACAAATAAATAAATAAACAACATCTATGCAAAAGAAGGCAAGTTCGAAATAAGACCCTATACCAACTCGTCTGACCAGCGTGGTATAGCAGGTTAATTTCTCTCCTATTACGTACGCTCGCTCGCAACAATGAGACTAAAACGTATCTGAACTAAGATGATTTTTATTCTAGTAACTAGCCCTCGCTTCGCTTCAGTTTTAGTCCATTTATCCGCGTAGTTCCCGTCACCATGGGAATACTGGGATAAAGTATAGCCTAAGTTACTCCTTATATAGACAGCTACCTAGTAGAAAAATAATATTAAAATTGGTCTAGCCGTTTCGAAGATTACCCAAAACAGATAGGTAAAAAATTTTAAAACCGATTTTTAGGCATATATATCGTTGCAAATAACCGTATCAGCATGAAAAATACCCATAATTTTGACATTACAAACAGACAATTCAATTTTATTTATTCTATACAAGATTACATTGTATATGATTTAACATTATATAAGATATCCTGTATTTTTTTTTTAACAAAAAAACCTTTCAAACCATTATAATAATCACGTACAAACGCATATATTAACAGTAAACGACCCTAATTCATTAAACAAATAAATCACAAAAGCAAATATTATCGAATAGAAAGACTTGTTAATATGACGCTATTGTACGCAACTGGTTATGTTAGAAATTGCGTTGCCGACGCGTTTCTCTACAGTGAAAACTACCACACCTTCTAATCAAATAAAGTACAAGACATTTGATAATATTTGTTCAATAAACAGCTTTAAGTGCACCCAGCGATTTCAAATAACAGCTGTATTAACAAAGTAATACTATTCTATTATTATTCCTGACTAGCAACCCGCCTTCGCTTCGCTTTCAGTCTTACCCGTGTATATCCCGTTCCCGTGGTAATACCGGGATAAAGTATAGCCTATATTACTCCCTGATATTATAGCTTACCATTGGTGAAAGATTTTTTGAAATCGGTCCAATGGTTTAAGCGTGAAAGCGTAATAAACAAACTTACTTTCGCATTTATAATATTAGTAAGGATGTTTACGCGAGTATTACACATTATAAGTAAAAATATTTTACAAATTCTATCGCGTTTGTATTTGATTATTGATTTTCTGATGTTTCGAATACTTTTTAGCGTTCATAGTTACGAAAGGACTAAGGAGTCTCACTTTTTTTTATTGTGGCAAACAAGCAAACAGTACACCTGATGGTAAGTGACGATGTCGCTTATAGAATGTTGGCAGACCGCTGCCTACCGTGAAGAAAGTGAAGGGAGTGCGAATACATACAATGAGATTCGCTGATAATAAAGGCATCATCAAATCCACCACACGCAAACACTCAGAAAGCTGAGCAACCGGCTCTCTCGCTCGAAGCTCAGTCACAAATTGCTACTACTCTGACGTCGATTTTCTGTGAGAGTGGAGAGTATGGTACTACCCCAGATGGACCGGCCCGCGGCTGTAGACAGGCAACTATCAACAGTGTAGTCCTACTACTGATAAGTCACGTCCAACAAGTCATCATTATTACAGAGATTTTTATCTACCCGCTACAGAATTAGTTATTACTTGTGTAGATTAACTCATAGCACGAAATGCAAAAACCAAATCACCTGCTACGCATGGGAATTACGGGGACGTCGGTCGATGGGAGGGTAACTCAATAGGGAGTATTCCGTCGGGCCGACCACTGATGTCAAGTAACCCTGCTCTGATGGTCGGCTCAACGACGAAAGCGACGTGGTTTTCGGGTGGGTTGCGGGAGTTGCGTACTTAAGCCCCTCTGTCGCCCCGGACGGAGTGGTGCGGAGGCTCGCCGACCGCAGCCCACCCACAAAAAAAAAACGCATGGGAATTACAAACATTATCACCGTTTGCAGAGGACTAAGCCTGATTTTGAGGACGACTAAACCTGATAGTGATTTTGAATATTTTTATCGCCACCATTTTAACTGATACACGTCCCACTATTGGTCTCAAGTCCCCTTCATGATAGGAAAACTGACCTACTATACCACGCTGGTCAGACGTGTTGATATAGAGTTTCATTTCAAGATTTCCTTGTGATGGGCACGTTTTACGACACGGAAAGGTAGGGAATGGTAAATTGTTTTCTTACTCCGTCGCCACAATCGAATATTTGGTGGTATAATAAAAATTTTAATCTATTAATAAAATAAAATAACCTTCAGAATAATTCGAGAAATTGAAAGCGTCTCCAAGCGTCATGGCCGTCGAAGCATCAGAAATAATAGCTTACTGCATTGTCATAATAATTATAATAAATTAAATAATACGGTATAAATAATATATGTAATTAACATAACTATAGGACATACATATATTTTAACTGCTAGATAACAGTTCTTACAACATAATATTGCAAAGAAAATATTATATATATAAACTTTAGAATAATAACGTATAGAAGGTAAGTTCAAGCACAAAAAATGAAGCATTTCAATTGGAGCCTTATGGAGCTTACGCCGGAACCGTTCCGTAATGTATAACATCACTGCACGTACGTACGCAACTCTTAAAAAATAAATAGGTAATTATGACAGTTTGTGCATTCAAATGGTGTCACAACACATTTGAATAACATAAAAAAAATTTTAACATTACTTTTAAAAGTATTTCGACGATTTATGTTAATAAAAACAAAATTTGATTTCATAATTTGTATAGTGGTGTACGTGTGTAATCGCCCGCGCGCTTGTAGTATTCTTGGCTTCATG
This sequence comes from Lymantria dispar, assembly GCA_032191425.1. NCBI lineage: Eukaryota > Metazoa > Arthropoda > Insecta > Lepidoptera > Erebidae > Lymantria > Lymantria dispar. The sequence goes on along the minus strand of CM063451.1, from coordinate 2,470,969 downwards.
TTTTGACCGCTTTAAGTACCGACACTATCCTTCTATACGTTATTTCTTTCTTGAGTGATTATTGTAGATGAAGATGATAGTGAAAATATCTTCAAAACCCATATCCGACCAGTGTTATTGACTTTACACAGCAAAAAGCTATTAAATTAACATAAATATGCTATAAATTATGTATGTAATTAAGATAATCATACTTCATTCAAATATTTTAACGGCTGGGTATCCGTTCTTCCATTATTACATTATATTGCATAGAAAACATGACAGAATGACGCTTTATTGAGTGATGATTGCAGATCACGAAGAGGATTAAAGATGAGTTTATTTGAGGCTTCTTTTAGATTAATATTTTTAATGAACTTGGACACTAAAATATGTTTAATAGCACGAATTTCGGGGCTATACCTACTAGATATCCATCCACTGCTAGATTAGTTTAGGTTCTACTATGGGAAAGATAGGCTTCCCTATGGAATGGATTCTACTATGAGAAAGACACTTTCCCATAGTAGGAAACCATGCTATAACTCTCCCACGAGAAAGATAGTATATTTACAGATAACGTGCCTGAAGAAGAATATAATACTTTCGGCAAGTCAAAATCAAATACAAACGCGATGGATCATGGTCCAAGAGTCCGTGACGACGTCTGCAAATGAAAAATCAAATATGAACACGAAAAAATGACGTAAAAATAGTTTTATTTCAATATTATGTAATACTCGCGTAAACGTCAAGAATGATTATAATTGTATAGATATTTGTATACGATATTTAATTATTTAAAAACAGCTTGATCAGCGATGCATAACGAATAGCAATTTATTCATTTATAAAACTTTCATGGTCGCAATAAACTTGACATAAACGTGTTGTTTACGTAACTTATAAAAGAAATATATCCTACTATACAATGTGAAACTTTTATCAATCACTTTCACTAGAAGACAGACACAGCCATCTCTACAATATTCTCGAAACAATTTACATAACATTTTCACTTTTACTTATAGACAGTTTACATATAAAAAAGGACTATGTTATTCATCATTGCAGCTTATATACGTTCCAATACTGGGTTCAAGCCTCCTCCTGAAGAGGAGTGAAATTGACCTACTAATAATAAATATATCTATATTAAATAAATGCCTAATTTGTGACGAATTAAAAATACAATTACCAAGCCAATTGCCAATCTGTATTTTCTTATGAAAGTCATAAAAACCGACTACATGACTCCGTTGGGAGTGAGCAATGGGGGAAAGATAGAATTTTGAACACTTCATAAGTGCAAACAGGCCAATGTCGTCCCCAATAATAATACACGCCTTGACAATCTCTTTTCACTTATAATATCATCAACATAATTTACGCAATTCTATATCATGTTTTTTAATCAGTGTAGTTAAAGTTTAGTCTGCATTAAACGACCTTTACAAAATTTTATTATTGCTAAATAAGTTTAATAAAACTTAGTAATGTATCATTGTATCTCATTATCAAAGGTCTGAATTAAAATGTTTAATGAAATCCGGTACGGTTATAACAAATGTATTTTTATGTGCGTTGAATATTTTAAATACGCAGGTGTTTTCTTGACTTTAATAATGTTTAACACCACGAACGGCGAAAGGCTGAATGGCGATCTCTCAAATTGGATCTAGTTAGACACATTTGGGTGGCATCAGAACCGTGTAACCCAACCCTGAATTGCAAGATCAATCCGCCCTTGGTAGAGATATACATGTAGAGATTGAAAAGCTTGTGTAACTAATACTATTTCGTTTTGTTTTAGCACCGGCAATGGGGATAGTCTCGAAGGTCGCACAGAGGATACCCCTTTTCCCAAAGCGAGTGCACTGAGGCAGTCACCACTTATGCAGCACTGTCCGCTGAAGGGTGTTCCGAAATGTCCACCTGCATCTAAACGGTAAGGATTTTTTTTAATTTATTAATAATAGATACCTACCAGTTTTTCATCAAAAATCAAGGACTGTTTCAAATGATACCGTATAAGATTTTTCAACAGAAAATTTAAATAAAACAAAATATACGACCAACTTATTGGAAAATCCACTGCTCTAAGAAATAAGTCCTTATATCGGAAGGATAATTACCTGGGATACAACGACATACATCTAACGGACACCAATCATACCCATACCCAGACTAATAATAACATAAGAAAAGGAATAATATCATAGAATGAAAACTCGGTCTAATACACTGTACCAACTTGTAGGACCAGCGTGATCTTATGTCAATTTCCCTACTGTTGTGGTTGAAGCGTTAACTCAATACTTGTGCGAAATTAATTCATCAATTTGTGTGGAATTATAGTATTCTTTATGACAAGATTTTGATAATTCTTTCATGAGATCGTTCTATTCACATCATGCGTTATTTGCGTAAAATTCTAGCTATTTTGGGACTTCCGAATACTTTATAGAAGATCGCGCATAAAACATTGTTGTTATTATTTTTGTTATTGCAGAACGACAAGCTTTAAAACAAGTCATATATCTTCAACAGATTAAACAATACTTGACTATATTTTGAATGCTATATAAAAAAAAAAAAAAAAACAGGGTGACAACCGCCATGTCAAAAATCTTTAAAAATATAATTAATTTCTAGATACCGCACACATGATGGCACGTGCAATAACATCAATCGACCCAGATGGGGATCCACCATGACTCCTGTTCAACGTTTCCTACCACCTTCTTACTCCGATGGCCTACAAGCACCTAGACGTTCAATCTTTGGGAGCAAATTGCCTTCAGCCAGAGAGATCAGTGCTTCGATACATGAAAACAAGAATGCAGAATCTACAGGAGTGACCCATCTTTTGATGCAATGGGGGCAGTTTTTAGATCATGATGTGACTTCATCATCACAATCCCGAGGCTTCAACGGTTCCGTTCCAAGATGTTGTAAGGATGGAGGACGGGATTTTGTGCCGAAGGAATTTTTGGTAAGTATTTATATAAACACAACCTTTACAATATCTTCATCATCATTTCGGCTCATATACGTCCCACTGCTGGGCTCGAGCCTCCTCCGTAATAGGAGGGAAATTAACCTTACTATACCATGCTGGTCAGACAGGTTGGTATAGAGTTTTGTTTCGAGTTTGCCATCTCTTACATAGATGTCATTTGCGTAATATATCCCTGAGTCATCTCTTACGACACCTTCGGATAAGAGAAAGAGTGGTGAATTGTATTCTTACTCCGTCACGCCACAAATGTATGCATTTGTGAAATTTGGAGTAAAATTTTCTAGATCCGCCTCATCTTTGAAATATAATTCTTTTAAATTCAACTTTTAATGGATTTCTTGTGTAAAAAAATGTATATTTTATGCAACGGTGAATAGTAGATAAAAATCATGTTTCTAGTTGAAATAATATGACTGTATTCGGCTAGAGATTCATTATAAAATTTCTCCTAAATTATCTCAATAGTATCAACCGTGTAATTTTTTGTAAAGTAGGCCATAGGTTTTATTTCATTTTCCCTTTATCGTTTGGTAATTTCGAAAAAAGAAAGTTCTCAAACCTCCTTCCCAATAAGAGTGAAATTAACCCACTATAGCACGTTGGTCAGACGGGTTGGTATAAGGTTTATTACGAGTTTTCCTTCTGTTGCATAGATTATCTTTATATCGTATCCCTTATTGGTTTTTATAACACCTACGGCCAATATAGGGCCAGGTAAATTTTATTCTTACCGCGTCACACGGAACTAAATATGAATAATTATTATATAGACTATAATATAGAAATTTTCTTCAACAGCATCCGGAGTGTTTCCCAATCTCAGTTCCTAAGAATGATCCGTTCTATGGACCTAAAGGTATCCGCTGTTTGGACTTTGTACGTTCTTCTCCGGCTCCTCGTGATGATTGTGCGCTAGGCTGGAGGGAACAGCTCAATCAAGTGTCAGCATATATAGATGGATCGCCACTCTACGGGAGTTCGGCTACAAAATCTGATAAATTGAGATTATTCAGGAATGGTGAGCATATTATTATATATTAACGCGGCTCGAGGAAGGTACCCCAAATAGTTTAGTAGTGGTAGGACCACACTGTCGACAGTTATCTGTCTACAGCCGCGGGCCGGTCCGTCCGGGGCAGTACCATGCTCTCGCAGAAAATCGACGTCTGAGTAGTAGCAATTTGTTACTGCGCTTCGTTCGGTGAGCGAGAGGGCCGGAAGCCCAACTTTCTGAGGGTGATTGCGTGTGGAGGGTTTTGGTGGTGCCCTTGGTATCACCGAGCCTCAATGCACGCATTCACACTCCCTTCGCTTTCTTCACGGTAGGCAGCAACCTTGTAAAGGTCCATGAGCGGCAGCAACACTTACCATCAGGTGTACTGTTTGCTCGTTTGCCACCGTTTGCAATAAAAAAAAAAAGGGGGTATTCCGTCGGGCCGACCACTGACGTCAAGTCACCCTGCTCTGGTGGTCGGCCCAACGAGGAAGGCGACGTCCATCGTGGGTGGATTGCGGTGCTTACGCCCCTCTGTCGCCCCGGACGGAGTGGTGCTAGGAGCGCGCCGACCGCAACCCAACCCCAAAAAAGAAAGGGGGATTAAATAACTGCTTTTTATCGAAAAATCTAGCATACGTCCGAAGAATCAAGTTTCAAACAAGACTTAGATCCGAAAATTGGCTATACTCATCATCATCATCACAGATCATATACATCCCACTGTTGGGCTCGAGCTACCTCTATGGAGGGAAATTGGCCTACTATATATATCGCGCTGGTCAAAATGGTTGGGATTTATTTCGAGTTTCTTCTCGTGCATTGAAGTTATATACATATTGAATCCTTTAGTCGTCTTTTACCCTCTGAAGTCAAGGAACTCTGCACCGGTGGTCGACCCAACGAAGAGGGTGGTGGGTTACGGGTGTGCGGGATTACGGCCCTCTGTCGCCCCTTACGGAGTGGTGCGAGGAGTGCGCCGACCATAACCCACCCCCCAAAAAAGAAAGTCGTCTTTTACGACACCCAGGAGCAAGGAAGGGGATGTTAAATTGTATTCTTACTCCATCACCACACCAAAAATAAATGGGCTACACTAATAATATTTGAAATGATGTAGGTATGTTACAATACGGTCGCGTCCATCAACGCCGTCCAGTCCTACCACCAGAGCGCAAGGACGAACTTTGTCGAGGCGGTGCTGTCTCCACCGACTGCTTTAAGTCAGGAGATGCGAGAGTCAATGAACACCCAGGACTAGTTGCTGCACATATAGTATGGATGAGACAACATAATAGGTAAGAATGGTGATATTTATATTACAAGTATGTTGCATGGAGCGAGTCACTCCTTTCGTTCCAACGTGGTTTAGGAGTAGCCACTCACTCTCGCTCTAGTAGTTCACTCGTTATCAGGCGCCGCTTGAGCGATCAAGTCTAGATACATCCTTAATTTTTATTATTACAAATGTATTATATTTTGTAGTATTACTCGTATTATTTATTATCGTGTAGTACTCGTATTAGATTTTGGAAAATATATTTCGAATATTTATCTTTCTTTCTCTTTGTAATAGGATAGGTATAATTTTTTTTCTAATCTTGAGGATTAAATCAGGATTACATCATCATGATGTATACATACAATTTCATTTATAAAATGTTATTTAAAATATGACAGCTCGCCGAGTTTCTTGATGGATCTTGCCAGCTTATGACCGCGTTCCGATCCGGTGGGAGATTATTGAATTTATTGAAACTATGTTTAAATTTGACATCTAAGTACCCTTAAAGAGCGTATTCAGAATAATTAATTAGATTTGATTTCATCTACCTACATTCTCCTAAATTAATAAATGCTTAATCGCATTAGAGTGAACTAATTTATTTAAAATTAATTGACAATTTATTTTGGATTTGTTGAAGTCTTTGCCTGATGGAGGTACGGGTCCTCTCGCAATATTCTATTTAAAATCACACGAAAAAACCCCGCGTTCTATTCAGAATTCATAGTTTCATTGACCCAACTTCGGCAAATACAGTGCACATCGTGGGTTAAATCGATAATACCTTCTTCCCCCTTAAAACCGATCAGCAATAAAAATCTAATACGTAAATGTTTATACATAGTTGGGTTAGTCTAACTCTAATTAAATTTAGTAGCAAATTTCTATTTAATCAGACGTCGACTGTCTTCTAGTGTATAGTAGTATCCCGGGCAAGCCGAGCCAATTACTGCTGTAGGCAGAAAGCTTTTGATACCGAGGTTCTACACTAGAAAACCTGTCATCTACCTATAGAGAAATTGATGATAGTTGTACTTTAAAAATTACTTTCTTTACAGAATGGCACAAGAACTGGCACATTTAAATCCTCACTGGAGTGATGAGAAGATTTATCAAGAGGCAAGAAAGATTACTGGCGCCATGATTCAACACATTACTTACAGGGAATTCTTGCCCATTGTACTGGGTAAGCCGAGTCTCGTTCTTAGTATATTCAATTTGTAAAGCTTCAAGAGAATTGATCTAGTCTTCTTGATTATATAAAAGTCATCTTTAAAAACTTTGGTATGTAGGCCATATACATACACATTTTATACGTACATACCTACACATTCTTGAATTTTTTTTGACATTTTTATGACAATCTTAGTATTCCATAAGAGTCCACATAATAATCCAGATTATTAAAGGTGTACATGTCAAAAATTAATACTTAAAACAAATACACATACCTATCTTTCTTTCGAATATAAGATTCATATTGTCTACCTACCCGACTTCGCTTTGCTTTGTTTTCAGTCGCTTTGTAATATTACGTTATGCGATTGCAGTCCATGCTTCGGGTTCGAATCCCAGACTGGGCCGGATTTTATAGGAATTTTCCGAAAGCAAAAATAACCTAAGTTTCTTCTTATATAGACAGTAGTCTTATATAGACACTACCTAGTAGTAAAATATTATCAAAATCGGTCCATTCCTTTTGAAGATTACGCGAAACAAACAGACAGACAAACAAAAAATTATAGACTGGTTTTAGGCATAGGTGTCAGGCAAAGCATAAAAATCTATAATTATGACATAATAAACAGACACTTTAATTTTATTTGCGTACTTATTTTTTTTTTCTTTTTATTTAAGACAACACCCTGCACTAAGGAAATAATCCTTGTATTGCGGGGGACTTTACAAACATATAATTAACGGACACAAATTACATCCAGACTCAGAACAACCGCGTGGGATTCGAACCCTCGACACTGGCGCTGTAGGTCGCTATCTTAACCACCACGCCATCTGTGCAACCTTGTCTGTGCAGTCTTGTATTTGTAATACAAGCAAATAAGTACCTAATAAAAACTGGATGCTTTAAATCTGCAACTCTTTACCGCAATTTCTATTCCTCAGGTAATGAAGTTATAAAACGTTTTGAGTTGGATCTACAAAACAAGGGTTATTATAAAGAATACAATCCTAAAATCAATCCGAATCCAGCGAGCTCATTCGGATCAGCTGCATTCCGTTTCGGCCACAGCCTCGTCCAATCATCTTTCGTTCGTTTCGATAGATTTCATCAACCTATGACCAACAGTAAGTACCTAATACATTCACTTATTCATGGCTCTACCAATAGAATAGAACAGTAAACCAAGAAAAGAATCTATTACTGCATGGTGTAATTTCGAGTACTATTTGCATGTTTTAAGAATTTTATCTTAAATACATCTTTCAGAAGAGCCATACGGGTTGTCCGTGTGGTGGCAGAATAAGAATACAATTCATCATTCCATATCTTGCACATGGATGTCGTAAGGGGGCGTCCATAAATTACGTGAGGTGTTTTTTTAAATTTTCTTTAATGGTGAGATGTCGTGAGATTTTATTCAACCCCCCTCCCCCATCGCCCAATCTCACGTGAGATTTTTCAAAATGTGGGTTTCTTACGTAAACGCGTTGGATTGTTATTGTAAAAAGAAAAAAAAATGCTTTGTGCTTTTATTTACTAGTAATATGTACAATCTGGATTAAATGGACCAAAATAGTATTTTTTTTTTGTATGAATCAGAAAAAAATGGCGTGATATTTGCCGAGACCCCCCCCTCTCTCCAACGTAAGATTAGATGAGATTTGACTCGACCCCCTCCCCCCTTAAACATCTCACGTATTTTATGAACGCCCCCCTAAAAGACAACTAAGGGCTATAATAAGCATATATCATCAATGCAAGAGAAAAAAAAAACTCGAAAGAAAACCCTATAGCAACCTGTCTGATCAACATAGTAAGGTTAATTTCCCTCATATTGTGGAGGAGGCTCGAGCCCAGCAGTGGGACGTATATGAGCCTAGATGGATACAGATAAATAGAATCATTAAACAACATTTAATTTGTCTTTAACAGTTCCGCTAAAATCTATACCTTAAGCGGAACTACTTCAAACAGATACTCGGAACTGAATAATGGCAGTAAAACACTTTTCACATGAAACACTCGTGTTTCGGTCTCCAAAAAAAATTCTATTATGTTGAATATCGGTACTTAATTATACATGAGTAAGAATGCGAAACAATAGTTTAAAGTAATGTGTATTGTTTTACTTTTGCGTGAACTGATTATAGAACAAGAGAAAACTACAATTGAAAGGTTACTTATGTATTATTAGTCTGTTAATTAGTCAAGCATATTAGACTGAATTATGAAACAGAAAAAGCTATTTAAGACCTTTCAAAAATTCATTTATACAATTCTCACAGTAATACTTATTAACATTTTAGTAATGATATTGAAGAGAGTAAATAATAAATTGTGATAAATCTAATTTGAAGTTACCAGAGGCAACAGAAAAATCAAAGAAGTAATTACATTATTTTAGTCCTGTATCGTACAAAATATTCCGTGTGGTGACGGAGTAAGAATACAATTCACCACTCCCTATCTTGCCCGTGGATGTCTTAAAAACGACTAAGGGATATAATATGCACATAAGATCTGTGCAAGCGTGTGTGATCTGTGAAGCCCTATACCAAAATGTCTGACCAGCATGGTATAGTAAATTAAATTCCCTCTCATTATGGAGGAGGCCCGAGCCCAACAGTGGAATGTATGTCGGCTACGATGATAATGATGATGATCGTACAAAATTACTGAGGAAATTGTTTTCTGCAGATGTGTCGCTTCACAATGAACTAACCAATCCATCAAACATATGGAGCATCGGCGCGGTAGACCGACTACTCCTCGGCATGCTAAACCAACCCATTCAGAAACGTGACGAGTTCATAACAGAAGAGCTCACAAACCACTTATTTCAATCACCACAAGGCAACTTCGGTATGGACTTGGCTGCAATTAATATTCAGAGAGGAAGGGACCATGGGGTACCTGCATATACATCTTGGAGAGAACCTTGTGGTCTGTCAGAAATCGTGGATTTTGATGACTTATCCAGAGTGATGCCAGCACGTGCGGTCAGGAAATTAAAAGCGTTGTATAGGTATGTATAGTGTCTTATGTTTCAATAAAAACATAATTAATATGGTGGTCGATATAATATGAAACTTAAACAAATAGATAAAAAATGTTAAAGTAACTTGTCTTTTACGATATTGACGGGTAAGAGAGAGAGTAGTGAATTGTATTCTTACTCCGTCATCACGCGGATAAATATTTATATTTATTTCTAATACTTAATATTAAAAAAAAACAAATGTATATATCACCATACGGGACGGTATAAGAATACAATGTGCCCATCCCATATTGCCCGTACGAGTTGTAAAACCGGCAAAGGATCAACATGCCATTAGGCAGCAGCTCTCTCCTAGGAAACTTACATAACAACTGCAATCGCCAATCTGCCAAGTGTGGCGATTGACATTACCTCACATGGGGTAGTTTTAAACCCAATAATGGACTTTGAAGAATTGAGGGACGGATGGTTTACGTGTTTAATGTTTTTAGCGATGCCACTCATCTTCGTCTTAGCACAATATTCTTAGAAGATTACAAGTAATATTTGTATAGCTCCGTTTATACTCTAGTCTCTTGTCAAATTTAAAATATTCCCTGAAGGCTTAATATTATTTTCTTTTATTATATTTCAGACATGTGGATGATATTGATTTATTTACTGCGGGAATGGCAGAGCGGCCGGTAATGGGTGGATTGGTTGGACCGACCTTCGCGTGTATCATCGCCCAGCAATTTGCTAACTTGAGGAAAGGCGATCGTTTTTGGTAAACTTTCATTATTTTAATAACACGATTTCCATGTGGAGATGGACTAAGAATACAATTCAACATCCCTTTCCTTCACATGGGTATCGTGAAAGATTTATGAACAGATTACTGCAAGACAAGGCAAGTTCGAAATAAAACTCAATACAAATTAGTCGAACCAGCATGGTATACTAGTATTAAGAAGAAGTAAAAATCTACTTAAAACTTTCACTTTGAAGATTTCGTAAGTACGACTTATGTCTGATAGAAAATGATGCAATATATATCACGTTACATTTCTTTAAAATATATGTAGATATATATAGCCTTCATTAGCTCTTATACGTCCCATTTAATGCAACTCACCCTCCCACTCACTCTACTATGATTCCAAACAAGTTCGTACAGTTTTATTTGGATTTTCCTAAACCAATCTTTCTGAAATATACTGTCTTATCACTAAACATATACGTAATGTTTTCTAGGTATGAGAATGGAGACTTCGACTCTTCTCTAACGCCAGCACAACTGCAACAAATTCGCAGAATTTCTTTTGCCCAAATCCTCTGTCGTACACTTGACAGCCTCGAGACAGTTCAACCCTTTGTCTTTCTCTCTCCCGATAATCCCGACAATGACAGAATTTCCTGCCTAAATGGACTGCTCAATAATTTTGATTTATCACCTTGGATCGAAATAGATTCTGACTCTGACAACAATATTCATAAAACTGAACAACAACAACAACAACAACAAATCACTCAGAAACCTAAAAGAAAACCCACTACTGAAAGACCTAATATGACAACTAAAAAAACGTTGCTTAACAGTGCTTCCAAACTTACTCAAAAGAAACCACAGCTTAATATGACTGTTGACGAAGAAATGACGAAAAATGATGATAACACAACAAATATAACTGACGATGATGACAATGATGAATTTAATTTAAACTTTGCTGACGACATAACTACAAATAAACCAGAAAACATGACTAAAGCTGAATCGACAACAAAACCTAACGTAACAAGACGGAATGTTCAGATAGATGATAAATTAGACTTTAAAAATAAAAGTAGACTAGTTGATACCAACGACTTTAAAATAGACTCTAGACAAAGACCTAGTAAATATGACGAATATGACTATGACGATGACGATACACAACAAGTGCAATCTGTTATTATCAACAATGTAGCACATAAAAGACCTTATAATCAAAGACCAGTGATATCAGTGACAGAGAATATTGACAAATACACTTACTTGATTAATTATGTACCGAAACCTACAGAACCGTGGCGACAACCAAGTAGAAGACCAACACCTACTCCGATACGAGATAGAGATGTAGTAAAAGTGACATATCAGAATTATGACGACACTTACAGACGACCTAATAAACCTTACTATTACAACAATAGGCATGAAAATCAATATAGATATAACAGACCGACTTACACAACAAAATATAATTATCATTCTTCTGCTAGATCGAATGACGAGACTATGACGGAAGTAAATAAAGTGACTGACAAACCTGACATTAAGACAGAAAGCACGACTGACCTATACAAACTTGTAACATTTGGCTACGTAGGTACTTACAAAGGTATTACTTCAACTACCGAAAAACCTAAAGATTTACCCTTACACTTGACTGATGCAGACTTTAAAGACAGACAAAGTGATACCGTCAACAAAGATACTTCTAGTCTTGACCCGACTGAAAAGAATACGAAACTTTCCACTTTTTACTTATACGAGACTGCGACAAAGCCTTACATGCAAAGACCGACAAGACGTAATGACGAAGCTCATTTACATACAAACAAATATTACTACATACGAAATGTTTTACACAAATATTCAAACACTGACAAGAATATCCCTGTAACTGAACGTAAGCAAGAAAAGAATGAGAATTTGAAAGAAAACCAAAACAATATTAGAAGTCCTGATGAGAATATACAAGAAAGGTCATCGGCGGATAAGATGACCGTGTCATTGGAAGATGTGGAAGCCAAGCCTAAGAATCCAAACCGCCCTAAAAATAAAATTAAAGTAAAACCTTCTAATTCAGAAAAAACTCCGTCAGTTGCCTTTGACGTGATTCCAAGTGAAATAAGGTGAGTTAAAAATCTTAGTTAACGAATCATCGGTAATGTGTTTTAAAAACTTCTAAATAAATATATTTGCTATTTGCAGTCCATCCCAATGGGCTGTTTATGAAGAAAATAAAGACCTACCAGAGCAACATGTAATGCCCACCATGAAGAGTGATCCCTATTCCCTGAGGGAGATACCAAGACCTATTGATTTCAATATAAGAAGACGAAGGCCAGGACTAAGCAGACATACAGAAAATTAGTAAACGTTCCAAATTTCCTGCGTAAGATATGTAGTATAAATTAACAAAGAAAATAACTTGATTGAGGATTACCTAATGTTAAAGGCCATAGCTGCTGAGATTTCATAACATGATAATATAAATAAGAGCAAATTTATTATCGATGATAAAAATAAGGGCTTGTAGAAAACTTAATTATATATAAAACTTTATGTTATGAAACCTCGCGCAAACATAAAACTTCCAGAGAATTTATGTTATTAACATTTTTACGGTGACATTACTGACTTTGACCGATTATTGATTATTTATATTAATTGACCTAAAATTGACCATCCCTAGGTTAACAATGACTATGACTGAATTGTAATGGTTACTAATAATGACTATGTTCTGCAAATGACTATATAAGTAGTTCGCATTGATAAAATATATCATTACATATTTTATACCGAGTTCTTACTTCGGTAAAAAGTCGTCTGACAAATTTGACTAGGTTGCTGACAACTTGACACACTTTCTACACTAAATTTTAAAAAGATAGACATTAGGTACTTTGATAGATTGCTGACAATACGTTATTGTAGACTTCGAACAATGACAATTTAACTACTGAAATTGACGTTGTAAAGTTCTGAGATTAACTGTCAGATTTCTAACACTTAGAAGACTTTACAATGCCATTAAAACAAGAAGAAAACTTCTTACAACAACTTGACTCATTTGCTACATTGACTTCGCTCCCTTTTGACATTAATTGACTGACTTCCAACATTGACTTTGTTGACTTTTGACATTAATTGACTGACTTCCAGCATTGACTTTGTTGACTTCTGACATTGGACTGATTTCCGACTATCAACTGACAATTATGAAGTCGAAAGAATAATGACATATATTACTATAACATGATAATCTGGCGACCGTACCTTGGTAGGCTTTTGACCTTGACATGACACACTTCTAGCAACTAGTGACAGACTGATGGACTGACTTTAAAAATACGAGAACAGACTGATGGACTGACTTTGAAAATATGAGGCCAGACTTTAATAACGACTTGACGTATTTGGAGAATATTGAATTTAATCGATGACAGACAATGACGGCAAAAGACAAAAAGTTTATTAAGAGACGTTAGTTACCTACGTTTAACAAGATTTGTAAACAAGACAAATAAATTAACCTATCAAGACCCTATGTTCCTACTTAAATATGATTGTCCTCTAATATAAATACACTATGATTAGGCAAAAATTTGACTTAATTACCGATGACATTTTACTCAAATTTGTAACTTTATCAAGACTTGACTGACTTTAAGAATTATTACAAACTAAACGGACTGAAAAACATCAACAAAATTATATAGAATTCATGCTTAAAGTCTCTAGTATGGACTTCAAACCATAAATACATTGCATTTAGACTGAATGAAGTCATTAGGACTTCGGTCAATTACTGCATAGAACCAAGACCTGACTTGACAAATTTTTAATTGGACTTATTTGACGGATTTCCTTTCTTTAATTATTGAGATAAATCACAAAACCTATGCAGATAACTACTCCTAATTCAAATGACTGACTGAAGATAGCAACAAACGATTATGACTCCAGACAATATTTAAATCATACATTAAACACTATGACTACAGTTGAAGACTATAAAATATATTTACAAGTTCTATTGGAACCTCTCTCTTTCTGTGTGACGACACATTTTACATTTACCTACTGACAAACATGGAGTAATTAATGACTATCTAAATTTTACATAACGCCTGACAAATTTAGATATCTGAATTCTGACGTAAACTAAATAGTAAGAGACAGTGACAGTGCAAAGAAGACTAGATAAAATTACTAGCAGCTTTACTATGGAATAAAATGTAAAGCATAGACATTTTTTTATTTATTGTTAAGACTGACTCGAATGTTGTTAAGAGTAAAGACTGAGACTACAAATATTTTGATTGAACATTATTTATTATTAGCTAAGTACATAAGAATATCGACAACTTAACAGATAATATAAGATCTCTATATGACAATGACAAAAAGACTAAAGATATTTAAAAAATAAGACAACGACTAAAGACTGTAATATAATAATAGCATAATTTAAATTATCACATTTAATATTTAGTTAATAAAAATTGTTTCAAACTATGGTGGCTATCTTGAAAGTTTAACTGACAATAACCACCGAAGCCGATTCAAAAAAGTATTTGACAAATAGCTATTTAATATTAATAATAGATCATAAAATAACACTTGTTAACTATTGGATTTTAGAAAAAAGTATTTGTAAAATAATATATTATTACTGTTTTAATTTATAATTATAAATACATAAATGCTAATACAGAGCTTAATGTCGGTATGACCCCAATAATGCTCAATTAGTTGATATTAAAACAAAAAATCCTACTATAAATCGTTAAATACAATTAAATACATATAAAGTTAATAAATACAATTGAATACAGATAAGGCTAATACAGCATGGATAATAATTTGTATATTCAATTGTCACTGTGTATTTTTTTTAGTTGTAATTCTAAACACATTTCACTGAAAGTAACTAGTAGTAATATCAATAATATATGCCTTAGTTAATGTGACCATATATTTTTAAAATTAAAACAGAACACTTGCATAACAAAAAATATACAAGAATATGTGAAAAATGTATCAAACACATTTATAACCCTTGCACAAATAGATAAAAATAATTTTAAAAGTGGGATACTTTTGTTATGGCTGGAGACAATGGCGGCTTTAGGGGGTGGCGAACAGGACAATCGCCTGGGGCCTCGCGCTTACAGGGGCCTCGCGCTTACAGCGGCCTCACGCAACAACCCAAGCAAATTTAAAAAAATATAAATTTCAAATTACATTAATTACTTATTAATTATATTTTTCACTTTGTTTTCAATATTATAAAACTTAAATTTTATTTATTTGTACAACTTTAGTATTTTTCATCAAACATGACAAATCCCTAAACCAAACAACCAGACCCACTTTCGTATCTCATACTTTTCACGAAGGACAAAGGGCCTCGCAAAGACCTGCCACCCGGGGCCTCGCAAAGACCTGCCGCCCGGAGCCTCGCAATGGGTAAGGCCGCCGCTGGCTGGAGACAAGCCTGCAAACCAGGCTATCCCATCAAAAACAAAATGTATGGTCACGTTAGCCGTAGTTCTGTGTCTGTTAATATTTGCTAAAGTTGATTCAACTAGCATTATAAGTTATTTTTTAAAATTCACATACATATTTAGTAAACAAGAAAAATATGCAACTTGTTAATCGATTGCTGGTAATTGTAAGTTTTACCAATGTCAAAATAACTTTACAAATAATCTGCATCAGCACAATAGATGAATAACAGACTAGATTAAAATGTAGATTTGTAACAATCCTATACAAATTCTCATAATACTGCTGTGAATAAATTATAATTTAAATAATTTCTTTCATTTATTTTACATTATAATCAAAGCAACATTGTATATCACTTCCTTTTACCTGTATAAAAATATTAAATTCTCATTTGCATAACGCAAGAGATAAAACAAAATTACAAGTCGTCTCAATAAAACGGCCATCCACCCCAATTACATACTACAATGAATATATAAGTACATCTATAACAATCTTTTGGCATTTTTATAAAAATAAATTAGTAAAATAATAATTGAATACCTAATAAACTGAGTAACTAACTAATAAAATGAATTTACGATGTCAACAATTACAATGTCAATGTATAACAATATACATCTTAATATATATAAATTACGTGTCACATTGTTTATCTGCGATGGACTCCTAAACTACTTAACCCATTTTAATCAAATTTGCACACCGTGTGCAGTTTGATCCAACTTGAAAGATAGGATAGCTTACATCTTAATTTATAGTCACAATATTATTTTATTGCAAATTATTTGTCTATTATTTGACATTTACAATTATTTGTTAACTCTAGACATGTGTAACACTGCGCTGCGCCGCGCAATTGCGCCAACTCAGTTCACTGCGCTGGAAGTATCAACTCACTTCTAGAAAATGTGTTAGCGCACGGCGCAATCGTCGCAGCGCCGGCGAATCTGAACAATTTTTTATTTATGCGCCTATAAGGCAGGCTATAGTCGACCTTACTGCCTTGTCTTACGTAGCTTACACATAATTTTCTTTACATATAATTTATTATTAGCGTAAGAGATAAGTAACATCCGTCAGTAAGTCGTTACCATTAATTGGGTGCTGAAAACCAAATACACTATTATACATATTAACGTAAATCACTATAATATGATATTCACAACACTTCAACTGTATTACATATTAAACTAGCCGACTCAATACAGATGTTGTTCTGCTCAAATAAAATAAAGGATTGCTCTTTGAAATCGACAACAGCGCCACCTACCGAGTCCAGTTGTGAATCTAAACCATTCTCGTATCCCTTTGAACATACACAAAGCATTTCATCAACATCGGTCCAGCCGTTTAAGCGGAGTTTCAGTGACGTACACAACAAATATATATAATGTAAATAAAGGTAAAATATCAGCAAAATTATTTAAAATATAAAACTAAAAACAATAATTCATTCAAGAGCGTAACATGACACTCCCATATTCCCGCCGAAAAACTCAAGGTCGAACAACTCTGTGAAGTGTAAATAACTCTTTTAAAAATTGAGTTATACCTAGGTGCGCATTTAGTTGCTCATTCGGTTGTTTCATGTGTTGCGCCATGACGCAATAAGTTAGAAATGGAGTTATACCTGCAGTGGCGCAGATGGCGCACATTTCATTCGTAGCTCACTCGGTTGTGTTTACATTTTGTTGCGCCATGGCGCAATTTTAAGTTAGCGCAATGAGCCGGCGCAGTCTACTGCGCCTGAGTTACTGAGTTAACGCAAGGATTATCGTTGAGTTACCCATGCCTAGTTAACTCTAAACGATTTTAACAGATGGCGATATCTGTTGACTGGATTGAATAATTAATTATTAGATGGCACTGCTATGTCAAACCTACAAACGTGTCATATACGATTTTAACTTGCTTTTTTACATAGATGCCATTTGTAAAAAATATGACGACCTCCATGACAGATGTTCTCCTACAGTTCCACGTAAATAGTTTAAAAAAATGTAATATAACAAAAACATTAGCCACAGCAACGCGTGGCCGTGTCTGCTAGTTTATATATAAAATAACATAGTAGGCAGTACCAGCCTAGCAGTAACTAGCCTTTTATATGTTGATACAAGTTTTATAGGCCCATTCTCTAAGCCAACTTCGATTTGGTTTCATAGTTTGATCATTTTGGCACCTCTCCAGGAACTACAAACTGGGCTTGGAAATCGCCATATTTACAACTCTGTAGGTATATTTCTTTTAAATATATATAATTAAAATTAATCACTCAGGATATAATAAACCAAGGCTGTTTAAGTTTTTTAACAGTTGAGCCAAAATGATGATTCAAACATTTTGGGAGGGATCATTAATGACTCATTAACTAACAAACTTAAGTCATCAATGATTAGCCAAAAATTTATACTTGTAATAAAAACATCCAGATTTTGAAATATGGTGTTTATTATTTAGATTACACATACTGCTGTTTTACTTGTCATTTCTGGTTGAACTATGTGTCATTACTTTGTTTATAATGAAACATCTCTGGAACTCGCACGGGTGTCAATATTTTCAACTTGGCAGGAATTTCTGAATCTTGCCTGCATGGGCCATTCAATATGAGGGTCTATGATTGTGCAGCCTTGTAATAGACCAAAGTATTTACCTATATATTATTGAACATTTTAAATTTATACATTAATAGCATTTAATCTCTTTCTGGATAAAACTGTGTGATGGTATTAGCAATTTCTTGGGCTAGTTCAGGTGTACTGGCACAAAGTACTCTCCGAGACAATATATCTAGCGGCCCTCCAGCTGGGTCTATACATACTCCACCAGCTTCTCGTACAATAATATCACCAGCCGCAATATCCCATGCATGAATACCAAATTCAAAATTGGCATCAGCACCGCCCATCGCAACCATAGCCATGTTGAGTGCAGCTGAACCCAAAGACCTCATTCCGTGTCCTTTGGAAACTATTTTCTTAAAATTTTCAAGAACAATTTTGCACTTTTCTTCGTCTCTACTTGTTCCACATTCAAATGCTACCAATGCTTCCGGAAGCATTTTGATGTCAGAAACGTGGATCTGTCTGCCATTTAGGAATGCACCTTGACCTTTTTTAGCAGTGAATAGCTGTTGTAGATTAGGATTATAGATGATACCAGCAACACATTCTTTGTTAATGGCCAAGCCTACAGATATACAACAATGAGGAAATCCATGGATAAAGTTTAGTGTACCATCTACAGGATCTATGATCCACGTCGGAGCGTCAGTCAAATCACATTTAGCACCGCCAGCGACTGATTCCTCACCTATAAACTTATGAGTGGGGTACTGCTGTGATAATCCATCTATTAACAATCGCTCTACTTTTTGATCTATTTCAGTAACGAGGTCAATATCACTCGATTTCTTCTCAAAAACTTTGCAGCCGTTTACGTGTTCACTTATGAGGTTTCCCGATGATTTCACAAGAGCTAAAGCAGCATCAAAGTATTCATTTATAGAATCCATTTTAAATGAAAAAATTGATCTAGTAATTTGAAACCAATGACCACAGTTTAGAGGAAAAACGTCGAAAATTCTACGAAATATCTTATAATAATCTAAAATTACAAAATTTTAAATTTTAAACTAATTATTCACAAATTAGCAGACGCCTTTATAATTATGACATTGACATTTAGCATTTGTTTGACATTGACGTTTTTTCATTCGACTCGTCTATTCAAACAGGCAAAAGGACCAGTGTGAATACAAATAATCTTGTACAATTTTCTGATCACAAAGGTTATGTAAAACTATACGCTACTTTTATTATCATCATTACCTCAGCTTAAATATCTTCAGCCGTATAGGGGTCCCCCCAAGTTCAAGACCAGATACAAGAATTCTTGCAATAGACGAAAAACTAACCTGATTATTTGAAATGAAATTGAAAAATGCAACGCTAATCATACAGGTTAGTTATATTACTATCATATTAGGGGTTTCCTCTCGAAATCAGAAATAATAAACTGTAAACTCGTATATACCTTCATTTTGGTGTTTTAAAAGTTGTCTCATAAAATTTCATGCTTGCGCCGTAAATTATTCAAGGTCACAAAATCAGTTCCCATTATTTTCTCGATTTCTATAGCTTAAATTTATTATAAACATTATAGAGCGTAAAATGCGACAAAACCTGATTTGCAAAACTACACCCATTCTTGACATAGAGGCCTGGAATGCTCAGCCATGCCTATGTAGGGCATTTGCTTTCATGTAGGATTGATCACACATATGATATCTCATGAGGCTGTATAAAAGGCGAGAATATATTTCGTCGACCCTAAGTAATTGGGATAAGAGCAGAATGATGAAGATGATGATGTTGCAAAATTTTTTATTTATTTATTTATTAAACTTCATGCAACAATGCAATGGCGGACTTAATGCCAAAGGCATTCTCTACCAGTCAACCATAGGTGATGCAGAGACGAAAAAGAGGTAGGTGCATGTTCCGAGATAGCTATATTATTGTAAAATGAAAAAGAAAATATATTTTACATAGATAAATAGGTATATACGAAAATATATAATACATACCAAAGATACACACATACCCAAATACAAAGATAGATTTGATATATATTAAGATATATACATATATACATATATACATACACAGTATATATACATAATTATAAGGACATTATATCAGTTGTGATGATTCTGCCAACTCGTTTAAGAGATGGAGTCGAACGCTCTTCTTAAATGTTTGACGACTAGTTGCCATCCTGATACCGAGAGGTAGTGAGTTCCAGAGGAGAACCGCCTGGACAACGAAAGAGGAATGCACACGATCAGAGTGATGAGATGGACAAAGTAAGAGCAAGTTTTTGGAGGAGCGAAGGTTTCTGTCATGATTAGTAGAGAGGTATTGAAAGAAACAAAACAAATAATTAGGAGAATTAGGAGAGTTGAGGATAGAATATAGAAAAGTAAGGGCACGCAAACTACGTTGTCGAATAGTTAGAAAATTTAATTGAGAACGATAAGCAGAAATATGATCATACTTGCGAAGATTATATATGAATCGAATGCAGTTATTGAGAAGACGGTCTAGTTTATTAAGAAGATCTGCATTCAGGTCAAAGTAACACACATCACTATAGTCAATTAGAGGAAAAATTAAAGTTTGGACAAGCGTCGCTTTAGTTTTAACTGGTAGAAAATGTCTCAACCGATTGAGAGCACGTAAGCTACAGGTGACTCGCTGACTTACTCTGGTTACTTGAGTTCTCCAATTGAGAGTGGAGTCGATATATAAGCCAAGGTCTTTTACGTCAGGGGACAGCGGTACAATAGAGCCGTCGTACAATATAGAGGGGAGAGATTTGACGTCTACTCGGCCTATCATACGCTGACTACCCACAATTATTGCCTGACACTTGGTAGGGTTCACCGTCAACCCGAACTGGCAACACCAACTTTTTATACTGTCAAGGTCTCTATTGATTTTGGCAATTGCCGACGGCATATCCTCCACACTCGCTTGACAGTAAAGCTGCAAGTCATCGGCATAAAGATGATACGAACACTGAAGATTATAAGTAATGAGATTAATAAAGATAGAAAATAACAAAGGAGAGAGAATACCGCCCTGAGGGACGCCAGCGCTGAGGTCGCACCAATTCGAAAAGCTGTCTTCGATGCGGACACACTGCTGACACCCCTGAAGATAAGAAGAGAACCATTCCAGTGCGTTGGGTGAGATCAGGAAGTGAGATAAGATGGCTAGAAGGATATCGTGATTGACGGTATTGAAGGCGTTAGAGAAATCTATTAAGGCTAGAACCGTCACATTGGTTTTCTCCATACCACTTTTAGGAGAGCGGATGTTGTGCTGTGGCCTGGTCGGAAGCCGGACTGGAATTGACATAGAGATTATTTTTGAAAATGAAATCCGATAATTGCTTATGCACGCAAGCCTCCAGAACCTTAGAAAGAAAGGGAAGAATAGATATAGGATGGAAGTGATTAGGAAGAGAAGGATTAGAAATTTTAGGCAAAGGTATTACATAAGCCTTACGCCACAATGATGGGAAACAGCCAGATTCAAGAGAAAAGTTAATAATATGTGAAATAACAGGAAGAAGGTGGTCCAATATTGCTGTGATCATGCGACGACTTACGTAATCACATCCCACAGCATTAGACTTAATGGATAGGATTATTTTTTTGATCTCTTCCAACGCAACTGGAGAAAAATTTAACGGATAGATGTTAGACTGAGGTAGCTGCTTTAGATAATCTAAAGTGTGACTTTTGGTTTTGTGGTCCAACGGGATAGAGAAAGAAAAGTGCTGATTGATGTCATCCAAACCCACTGCCACCTGAGAATCTGAATGACAGTGCTTACCGATGCCTAGAGTCCTTAGAAACTTCCAGGCATTAGCAGCGGCAGAAGAACTAATATTGTCAAGAATGTGGCGGCGTTTAGCATTACGAATCATCTGATTACACCGATTCCTTGCAGCCTTATACTCAGACCAAAGTTCTATTTTATGAAATATAATTCATTAAATAACAAATAATACATTTTTTTCACTGTCATTGATTTTTCAACGATGTAATAATTTTATATAACATATTATTCATTAAGATTTACGGTTAACCTTGCACTACAAAGGGTATGGCTGAGCGCTGCGGGCCCGGTATCTCAAAAACGTTTTTTCTTTTTCATTTAAACAAATGTCGCATTTTATGCTCTACAATATACATAGATTGGAGCTATAGAAACAGAGACAATCGTGAATTTTGTGACTCTTGACCTTGAATAATTTACGCCGCAAACACGAGATATTATGACACTTGAAGTTAACACCTTTTGCAGCTATAATAACTACTTAGATAATAATTAAGGTTTTATTTCTTTTATCCGTAAAAGAACAGATGTAACCAACTTAACGCGAAGAATAAACATGACGCCCCGACAGCTGCTGGGGAAAAGGTCTCGAGTGGCGACCATGCAACCGACGATACAGCCTAGACGATCAACCACAAAATTAAATTGCGTCCCTAGTACATACCCTAATAAAAGTGTGTAGAATCGAATATACAACTAACCTCTTGATGGACTGGACCTTTCATCATCATCATTTCAACCTATCGCCGTCTACTGCTGGACGTAGGCCTCCCTCATGTTCCGCCACAAAGTGCGATCCTGTGCCACCTGCATCCAACGATGCCTTCACCAGGTCGTCGGTCCACCTAGTGGGGGGGCGTCCTACACTGCATCGTCCGATACGTGGTCGCCACTAGTGAACCTTTCTTCCCCAACGGTTGTCGGTTCGTCGAGCGATGTGGCCTGCCCATTGCCACTTCAGCGTGCTAATTCTTCGTGCTAGGTCGGTTACACTCGCTCTTCTGCGGATTGCCGTATTTTGGATTCTATCTCTCGAAATCCCGAGCATAGCCCGTTCCATAGCATGCTGAGCGACTTTGAGCCTTGTTATGAGGCCTATATTTAGGGACCGGACCGGAATATTTCTTTATTTCACTGGACCATTACGTCCAGTGAAATAAAGAGCAGTAAGTAATAATTAAATGGATTTCTACGTCAGTAAACTTGTATGTAATAAGTGTAGTTACGGAGTAAGAATACAATAAATCACCCCTCCCCCTTATTCGTGAGTGCTGTAATCCACGAGTAAGGGGGTATTATGCAGGTAAAATAGATGCAAGAGAAGGCAAACTCGATATAAATCCCTATTCCAAACCATTTGACCAGTGCGGAATAGTCTGTCACTCCTATTATGGAGGAGACCTGAACTCGACAGCTTTATATAGACCATAATCGTTTATTGGCAAATAACTTGTACGTGGATAAGAGGTAGTAAAAATAAAACAAATCATTTAAAAATCATGAAAAATTGTTTAATTGGCATACCAACTGATAACTTGTTACAACCTGTGGCCAATTTTACAATTATCAATATTGTTAATAATTAAATATAATATTTATGTAAAATAAGTTTATGCTTTAATGTTTACTTACATTTAAATTTTATATTATTATTCAGAAAAATAATGAATAAAAAAAGAGCGGTCATGAAGACTGGTAAATAATGATAAAAAAATTCTCGCACGATCATAGTTTATTTGTCCTCTATTACAAGAGTCAAATTCCATTACATTTTACGTATAAGTCGATAAAGAAAACTTAAGGCCACGATTTATTACTAAGTCTTATCTAAATTTGGGGGCAAGCCTTATGTGGCGCCCGAGCAATAGTTTAAATTTTATGCCAACAATATACATTGCTTCACTAGTGCCAAATGTATTTACATAAGACGTTTATTTCCAGAGACCGTAATGACATTTGGAATATTAAGGACACGACGACGGAAACTCGTTTCATATTTTGTGCTCGATATACAGAAATTGAGCTGTTTAAGTTATTATTTTTTTATCTGAATCACACGCCGTTGCATGCCATTTGCATAGAAAAAGTTCACTTAAAAACTATCATTAAAATCTGTATGGCAACTAAGCGCTCAGTATCTCACTGATAAATATTTACATGAAGATGCAAACGAACCGAATACGCTCATATAGTGCTGTAAAAATATTTCTGTAAAATTAATTCTGTAAATGTATGTAAAATTCTCGTAAATAATGAGCGCATCGGGTTCTAGAATTTTCGAAATAAAACTGCAAAAATTATATGAAGTGTGTGTGGTAAGTCTTTATCATTCAGTCGCTTTTATAAATGCAAAAAAACTGTATAATTGGTTTTTTTTTGCCACATTTTAATAATACTTTCACAAAAAATAATTATTATCACCCAATGAGCTTGAACAAACTACCCGTCCGACTTTGTCTGGGCAATGTGATAAAAATCTCGTTCGTAAAGGAATGTAAGTTTTAATACTGCAGAGGGATCATCGATTTGCTATTGATTTTATCAGAGATTCGACTGTATAAATGCAGTTTTTTTTAATTATTAGAACAAAGAGCACCTGCCTTGATATTGTTCAAGATGTAACAGAGTAATTTTATCCAACTATTTGTAGCAATAGATTTATTAAATTTCATTCACAAATAAAATCTACTGAAAGAACATATTCATACATCTCAAACTGTACTGAAAAATATTTCATAAGATTTCGTCAATAGTAATAATATATTAAAAATACAATCATAACGTGTATAACTATTAATTAAAACAAGCCTATGTGTATTTTTTATCAGCCGTTTACTATTAAAATGATTTACATTGACTCTAAGCCCACTTAAAATTAGGATACAGTCGTAATTTTGATACATCACCAATATTTAGGGGTATTTCGGTGATTAAGTGATACAAAATATCGACTGTACAAAAGCTACGCGTAATCCCAACATTTCAAAGCAAGCATCAATTAAGTACTTCAAACAAGATATAACATTTTTTTTAAACTTATCCTATAACACCGAAAGTTAATAAAATTATTGTTTAACAGTTTAAAAACGCGGGCATTTGAAACGATATCATTCAAAAGAACCATGAGAACGCTATACTGAATGGTTTGCAAATAGTATACTCCTGAACGATTACGTAATCTGGTGACTACTGTATATATAAAAAGTCCATTAGGAAGGAAATATAAAAAATAGAGTAAGCTATTTGAGCGGTTTTATAGGTGAGTGAATGAAAATCCTAGCTTAGACCTTTGCATATCTTGCATGACCTTGAATAATTATGCCAGTTTCACCAATGACAGCAAAATTTTAGGAACATCTAATGCAACATGTACGACACTTAAACTTCTATGATTGACTGATATTTGCGTCAGTCAACAAGTGATGTGTAAATCGTCTTAGGTGTTACCTAAAATTTAGGTGTCGTTTATGAAAACGTTAACAAAAGTCATTGAATTATTTAAGCAAAATAAACTCGAACAATTACTCTATTAATTCTATTTTTTTTATGTTTTCCAACTAGACTGACCAATAGACCAGATAACGAGGATTGAGAGAGACACACTATTTGAAAACCACTCATCTGTTACACGTAGCTTGGTGTAGTGGGCTTGTGTGATGACGTCACCAGCCTGTAGCGAGTGACGTCACAAGCGTGCCCCGCGTCACGTGACCATCCCTGGTAATGACATTCAGCCACACCTACAACATATTTTTGTACACTCGAAACAAATATTTGCATGTTAAATATTTGTGTCGAATCGATGCCTTATCTGTGATTGGTGGGATATCGTGACGCGTCAGGCTGATGCCGCGTGGTGGGTGATGGCTGGTGGGAGATGATTATTCGACAGAGTTGGTGGTGTCGTTGACGTCATCGAAGGACTCGTCCCCGGAGCCGCCACCAGGCGCTAGTGAGGTGCGCTTCATTCGGGCAGAAGACGATGATCCCGACAGCCCAATGCCGCCCTGCCGTCTGCAGACAGAAGATAAAGTCACAACGGAACAAAACATATTCCGAGGTCCTACTACAAAATTCGAATAAAGCCGGATTCAATAAACGATCACATGATTTTCTAGCACCAAAATCTTTCGCTTGCAATTTGAAATTAAGTTACGGTTTTCGTTAGAATAAATTAACTACGTATGAATAATGTGGAGGGTAAAGATAAAAAGAACCGTTTTGTATAGAGGGGACGACGACGACGACAATTAGTGTCCAGCGGTAGGCAGCAAATTTTAAATCAAAAACTTACAATAGGTTGTTTTTTTATGTATATAGCTGTTAGGCGCAGATGGCTTTCACAGCTTTACCCGGACTATGGGTGAGCGCCGAGGGCTCTCAGCCCAGTAACCAAAATAGCGTAGCAAGTGGGGATTATATAGTTGCAATTAGCTTGTAATGAGAATTAAGTCCGCTGGATCACATAATTTAATATCTTTAGAGACTTTATACCGTATTATATAAAACCTAAACTATATCATCATCATCTCAGCCCACACACGTCCCACTGCTGCGCTCGAGCCTCCTCCACTATGGTAGGCAAATTGACCTAGGATACTATACCATGACGCTGCTCAGACGTATTGGTATAGAGTTTTGTTTTGAGTTTTCCATCTCTTGCATATATATTATATGCATATTATATCCCTTAGTCGTCTTTTGCGACACCCAATGGCAAAAGAAGGGGTGACGAATTGTATTCTTACTCCGTCACCCCAGAACTATATAGGTACGTAGTCCGAAATAATAACTTATAAAACTGTAATGCGTTAATGTGAAGATTCAATTAATTTTTGTAATTATTAACCATCTTCATAAAAGGTGGTTCTCAATTAGACTATGTATTTTTATGTTACGCGATGATTCCCCTGATTATGAATGCATTTTGAAAATTCTTTTTTAGTTTGGTCTCCCACAAAGATTTAGATTAAGTATGGTTCTCTTTAGCTACATAGTGCAAAAGGTAAGGCATTGTAACCGAATTATTTTGGTGGTAAGTTTTCAGACGACGAACGTCATATTTTTGTTTCGTTCTGAAAGGTAAACTTTCGAATTTGGTAGTAGAACTTCTATATTGACGCCCAGAGGAATATATTGATAAAAATGGATTTAATGTTAAATCCAAAGATCCGTTATCCTCCTAAATAATGTCATAATCTCCACGCTTGGCAGGCGGGTTAGCAATCTTCGGTGTTAAGAATTTTCCAAGTGCTGGTGGCTCATTCTACTAAGGCTCCCTTAGCTAGCTTTCACGACTGGATGTATTGCTGAGATTAAGAATTATATAAACCTGAAACAGTCGTAAAAGTCGGCTAATAAAGCACCAAGTAAATGGCACTCGTATGAAATTCATTACACCAACCATGATTGCCAACTCGCCTGTCCAGTGTCGCGCTCATGTCATTACTTCTATAGAGTCTTCTAAGAGAAGACTATGTCCAAATACGCTGATGATGTTAATCCAATATATTCCCCATAATCAATAAAATGACAATCACATTAAAAAACAAGTTATTTTATACAAGCGTATTGCAGTCCAACGGTTGGGTCGTGCCAAGCGCAGGTTCGATACCCGCCGTTGGTACTGTTAACACACGGCTGATGTTACATATAAGAACGACACTATGATGATTGATGAAATGATATGTTCATTGTATGTAGACAAAGCAAGCACATATTATTAAATCACATATCCGCTGGTAACTTTAAATTTATACTGAAGCTAAACTGTCTTATGTTTGTTCGTACTTCACCCATGAGCATATTAATGTCATAAGCCTCCCCTAGTAGATTCGGGTCCCTTCCCTGGAGTTTTCTTAGCAGGTTTTTACGACTCCCACAAGCACTAAGGGCTAAAGAGTGAGAATGTATTGTATTTGGAAACCATCACCGCAAAGGGGGGTGAAAAAATTCAATTATATTTATGGTTGACTGATATGGTTCATCAACCTATCAAGGCAGAGCCGAAATTACCATAACAAGAAAATTAAAATTTTTATTGTAATTACTTTTTTGTCATATACCTACTAAAAAGGATTTTACGAAATTCATTCCCAATAGGGGTAAATTTTGGGCAGTTCAGTGGTAAAGTTGGGAATGGAAAGAAAAAGTTTTATCAATTAAAATAAATATGTGTTTCAATATTGTCCATTTTCATCCTCTAAGGGATGGTGTAGGGAATTCAATTTTACGTTGACATTTTTTTTCATTAAATTTTTAATTATAAATTAGGAAAAATAAGCACTAACATATGTACATTAATACCTCTCTTTACCTCCGTTACATATCATTTCTACATGGACCCCACAGTATGATCTAATGACACAAACTAAGTCACGGATAGAAGCTAGTGTATTGCATAAGACAGTTGAGCGGCCACTCCCCTAAAATGTTACCAGCCTCAGATCAAAAGCCTCATTGCCATTCCCAACAGTAATTTAGCAGCATTCCGAGCATTGTGCCATTTATGGCATTATACCTCCGGGTTATGTAGCTCCCAGCGCCTTATTCACTATCAGTTTCGTGAGTATACGAAGGCCTACTGGACAATTCGCTCTGTAGTTTATGGCTAGAAATAGAGATCACATAATTCTTTGCCGTATTTGATTGTATTGGTAATGTGTAAAACAAAAAATCCAATCGAATAAAGCCGATTGGCAGTCAAATATAGGATGGAATGGTAAATTAAATAATGGGATGGAAGAAAATTATCATTATAACAATGTTCAAGCAGTTCTGTGAGTCTGAATTGACCCTAAAATCAACAGGTGGATTAATTTATTTTTTTAAATATCTTTATGTATCACTGATGACTAAGGTTAAAATGATTGTCTGTTAGTAAGTCTAGTCGTCATATCTCAATAGCGCTACATCATCTTCTGAAAATTTTGTTGAAACAAATAAATGTATCATATTCACTATATTTTAGCAGTTTCTCTGCATTACATTACGTATAATGCCAAAATATATAGAATGTAAAACGGACAAAAGCCCGCCATAACATGAACTTATGGCATTACAAATATCTTTATGGCAAGTCTTTATTAATCACGAGATCACATCATTCTAATTGTCCGTCAGTAAGTCAAATCTTTATTGTCAGTAGTACGATGGCTACGATATTAAATTGAGCGTTTTATGTATTAGCTGGGTCTGGTATAGCTCTTACCTGAGCTTGTTCCGCAGGTTGTTGCACTCGCGCGTGAGGGTCTCGTGCGTCTCCAGCATGTCCTCTAACTCGCGCTGAGCCTTGCGCTTGCCGACTTTCTCGCGCTGAACTTCCTCTTCCATCTCGTCCAGCTGTCGCTTAAGCGCTTTGACTCGGACGTTCATCTGTGTTCAAATACACAAATAATAAGGCATAATGAGCATTTTCTTGTACAAACCCCTTTTTTTTATAATTTTTACGTTGCAGGGGACTTTGCAAACATATAACTAATAGACACAAATTACATCCAGTCTCTGAACAACAATTTGTGGATTGCACAAAGTGTTGTCATGCGTGGGTTTTGAACCCCGAACACTGGCATTATAGTTCGGTACCTTAACCACTACGCCGTCTGTGCAGTTAATTTGACCAGCCTCGCGATATAGCTTGACCTTGAATAACTTTCGAATGAGTTGATTCATTAAAAAATGATATCAGAACTTTTTTGTAGAGCGTTCAATTCTCTACAAAAATATTTATTGGAAATTGTAGCAAGCAATGTATGGTTCATTAGTTACAAAAATCAGACAAAAAATAAATTTTTCCTGTATTATTCTTATGGGTAATCGGAAAGTGCGATGCGGACAACCTTAATAATAATATTAAGGGCTCATATTTTCAGCGGCCTATTTTGGCATCTAAACGAAACGTTTCGAAACAGCCTGGTTCCGAGAGAATTTTTTTTTTTTCTTGGAATGCCCTAATGTATATGGAACCCTAACTATTGATAATGGACTATACCTTTTCTATCTGATCTTTGTACTGGTCGGCGTGGCGTCGTTCCTCGTCCAACTGTAACGCCAACTCCTTCATCTTCTTGTCGAGTTTACGCGATGCCTTCTGCTGAGCGAGCCGCTCTCTCGATTCCACCTCCAGCTGTTCCTCCAGGTTAGATACCTTCAGCTCGAGCGATGTGATTACTCCCTGAGGATTAATTGTTTATCATTTACAAACATTGTTCTGTTGAATCAAAAACCTCACCAATTCTACAAATAAATATTTGGTGTTATATCAATGTCGAAATTACAAATTTATATAACTGTAAATTTTGTTCTCTAATACCTTGGTCTTTGTCCGAGTAGAAGTCTCCAACTCAGCAAGTTTAGCCTTCAATTCCTTGTTTTGTCGTTCAAGCACCAGCTTGCCACTCTCGAGCTTCTGTGTAGCCGACTTCTCTGTGCCCAATTCCATTGTGAGCTGATCAATTTGGTTCTGGAAAAAGGATAAGCTTTGTAACAAGAGCCCCAGGGTTTTAGAACTAAATGAATGTGCAAAAGATTAAGGCAATAACATTCTGGTACATAACTGTTTCCTTGTGGTGTGAGATAGTGGCTATGAATACTAAGCTCACATTCCTCATGGGTGTTGTAAAATACAACTGACAGCTTTTATAGACCAGATGGCTTTATTCCCAAGAAAGGTTGAAATCAGTCAGGCGGCCAGTGATAAAACTATAGCCAATAACTTTTGCAATATGCATTATAGTTGAAAATATGTATCGAGTAGACTCTAAATAATTGGGACAAGAGCCGGTTGATGATGATCAGTTTCTGAGTTGTGAGAGAAAGAGTACAATTAATCAATCTTATCCGTGGGTGTCTTAAAAGACGACTAAGGTATATAATGTGCATATAACATCTATTCAAATGAAGGAAAAGTAAAAAGCAACAACACATATACTCTGGTGACATCACCAGCATGGTTTATTGAGTCAATTTTCCTTTTACTGTGGAGAATGGCTTAAGCCCAGCAGTGGGACGTATATGAGCCAAGATGAATGATAATGTATACCTGTGCCTTCCGCAGTCTGTCGTTAAGTATCTCATTGTTGGATTGTTCCTCGTCAATATCCTCCTCTAGGGCTGCTATCCGCGCTTCGAGGCGTTTCTTCTCGTCGACCAGAAGTGTACTCTGAAATATAATATTATTTGTATTCTTGTACATGTGGAAATGTAAAAAGTAAGTGGTGAAATTTTACCATACTCTTCTAAAATCGTCATGTCATAAACAGCTACTAAGGCATCAAATAACTGACTATTACAATACCTTTCGCCATTGTGGGCACTTAAATCGCACCTTGTGGTGAAACTGCGTGCCCAATACGGCTGAAGGACTACCTATCTATACTCATAAAGGGGAAAGATTTGTATTATTGTGTATGTTGGTAATAAATAAAATCAAAAACTGCTGTGCCGGTTTCAAAAATACTTTTACCAATGGAAAGCTATTATATCAGGGAGTAATATAGGCTATATTTTATCCCGGTATTTCCACGGGAACGGGACCTACGCGCGTAAGGCAACTGAAACCGAAGCGAGGGCGGATTGCTAGTACACTAGAAATTTGCTCTATGTAGTAATTGCTTCAATTATCATAGGAGCTTGCGATCGCAGAAGCAATTATCGATCTCTAAATGTTTTCTCTGCAACTTCAAATCAGATTTGATGGTTAATGATTTCTCATGCTTATGCATTACACATTGCTATAAAAGTAAATATCGATATACAGATGTAATCGAGTCCTTCCGTGACCATATACGCTAAAGTCTTCGAAATGTATAGAAATTAAAAATCTAATACAAACGCTAGTAAATGTCTAAAAATAAACTCATTTGCAAAAAAAACGGGCGGTTTTGATTTTCATTCATATTTAAAAAGATACAATACCAAAAAGGTTTCAATCGTTTGTACACGTTACTGGCCGGTTTTAAAAATGCTGTGGTATTTAAAAAAGTACGTTCTAAATTCAATTTTTCATTTGATGTTCATTTTTACAGAAAACCCCTTTTTATCCTACATTTTTGGCGCGAAGTTCCAGAAGTTAACATCGACTTTCATAACTTTTATTCAATTTTTATCGATTAATTTCATATCCTTGACTGTCAAAGCTTTATTTAATGCTGTTTGGCTGTATCAAAAATGGTAGATAAAGTGGTAAAAGCTACCAAAATTATCGCGCTGCTTGAAGAGGGTTGCAGCCAATGTTTCGTGGCTAGGAGGCTAAATGTTAGTCGCTCGACAGTCCAAAGGACCTGGCAGCGATATCAGGAGACTGGTTCCGTCGAGAGAAGGCCTGGTTCTGGAAGAAAACCATGTACCCAACCACGGGATGATCGTTTTCTTGTGAGTCGCGCATTGAGAAATCGCAAATCTTCGTATGTGGATCTTAAGAACAACCTCCAAGAAGTAAGAAATGTGCATATTAGTCTATGGACGGTCAGGAGGAGGCTTCTCGCTGCCAATATACGCAGTCACCGCCCGGCCCGCGGCCCCAAATTACTCCGTGAGCACAGAGTTCACAGGCTTAGGTTCGCTAGAAATTGTGAATCATGGACTCAAGACGATTGGAATAGGGTTTTGTTCTCTGATGAAGCCAGGATATCTCTGTTCGGTGAAGATCGACGTCGGCGAGTGCTAAGAAGACAAGGAGAACGCTTTGCAGAGGCATGTTTCGAAGAAATCACACCTTATGGTGGGGGCTCTGTTATGTTTTGGGCAGGAATAAATTCAATGGATCGTACAGAGTTAGTCTTCATTGAAAACGGCTCACTGACTGGGCATCGATACATAACGGAAGTTCTAATTTCTCATGCACAACCCGCATTGGCCGCTCTAGGTGAAGACTCGATTTTTATGGACGACAATGCTCGCGCCCACCGATCCCGCGATGTTAATGCGTATGTGCAAGAGGTCGGCATTCGTCGTTTGGATTGGCCAGCTCGAAATCCCGACCTCAATCCCATAGAGCATGTCTGGGACGTTCTGAAACGGCGTGTGAGATCAGTACACCCGGCTCCGCAGACCATCAGAGAGCTGAAGAATGTGATTACTGCGGAGTGGGAACGTATTCCGCAAGCAAGTATCCGGGATATACTCGCTAGCATGCCCAGACGAATTCAAGCTGTGATTTTAGCTAGAGGGGGTCACACTCGATACTAAACATTTATCTGCTTTTACTTTATTAAAGAAAAACAAACAAAAAAACTTTTTTATTTTTACTTCATGAGCATATGCACTACTAGCGAATATACACTACTAGCGAGGTTTAGCATTATTTCCCATAAATTGTATCTAAATTTTATGAAATACTGATGAAAACGATTATTTTCTTATTAATTTAGCAAATTGTGTGGATAAAACTACCTATAATTATCAAACAAAGAAATATTAACATTTGAAATGGTTCATTGCTTAGGTGCCCGTTTTTTTTGCAAATGAGTGTAGTTTAATTTCAAATTTAATAGATATGTATTTTTATTTATTTATTTGGATATATTAAGGAATTCCTTTACTATTTATCAATACTACTACCATGTAAAATTAGAACAACTATTTTGGAATAGTTTGATTTATGCTGCTTAATTTTAGGTAGAACCCACATTCGCAAAATTTAATCCAAAGCGACTACTTATATATCACACACAAAATTTGTCTAATTGATAATGTCTCAACGCAGTAACGCTAAGAGTGCATTACGTGTTAAACTTACTTGGGATATGGTGTAGAGTAGTGACATAGTAAAATCTTACTCCATTAATTTCTACTTTGATTTATCCCTTAGTTACATTATAATATAATTACCTTGGCGGAGGAATTGTTGAGCTCATCGAGCAGGTCATCACGCTCGGCCTCGGCTTGTCTTCGCGCGCGGTCTGCAGCAGCCAACTCCTCGGCGTGCTGCAAAGCCTCAGCTTCCAGAGCTTTGACGCGTCTCTCGGCATCGCGTGCACACGCCGAAGCCTCTTCTCTTCCTGCGCGAGCTTCCTCCGCTTCACGCGCGGACTCTTTAAGTTGCTGCTGGAGTTTCTTGACTTGTTTGGCTGCATCCTCTTTCACCTGCCAATATTGTAATGTAGTTATAAGATGTATAATAGCCGATAAATACCATATTTCTTTAAACAGTACACATCTATTGATTTTCATAAAGCCTTTGACATTGCTGACTAAGTAAAGAAGTAAAGCGTAATATTTTTTATATTTTTTACGGCATGAAGTTCTTGAATCAAATTCTTCTTTTCATTTAAATACAGTTCTCTTTTTGTTACCGTTACCTATTTATTGAAAGTTTAATATCACAGGTTATGGTGTACTTCAAGGACAGACTATAGGACCGTTATTTTTTATAATAATTCAAAATAAAAAATACTAAATCAGTTAAACTTAATTAGCCAATTAGAAAATTTATAACTTTTACAAGCACTGACCTTATTGGCGAGATGCAGCGCCTGCTCGGCATCCTTTAGATCAGCTTCCAATTTCTTCCTGATGGCGAGCGAGGCCGCACGTTGCTTACGCTCTTCCTCCAACTCCGCTTCCAAATCTCGCAACTGTTTTACTATACCACGACGTTTTTCTTCGCCTTGTTCTTCCTTAGCCTATCAACACAACAAATTGATATTTTAATAATATCTACAATAATCCAATCACCGTTTTTGTTATTTTAGCCACATAACTCGGCCGCTTGGAGCGGTTAATGCGTATTGTCCGATATTGCCTTATTATTGCTCCGATCTTAATTTTTAGTGTTATATCATCATTCCAGCTCATATACGTCCCGCTGCTGAGTTCTAACCTCTTTCAAAATAGAAAGATCTAATATACCATTTTAGTTAGATGTATTAGTATTACATTTTATTTCGAGTTTTCCTTCTCTTGTATATATGTTATTTACTTATATACCTTTATATCCTTTAGAGATCTTTTACGACATCCCCGAGCACGATAGGAGGGTGGTAATCGTATTTTTAATCGTTCTCCACAGAGAAAGTGTTATGTATTAGTAGATAGTAGTATTATAGCCTAAATTATAACCTAAGCCTAACCTTTCTGGATGAATAATCTTGGACAATATCGTTTTTCAGAATTCAAGTTGTAGGTATTTGAGAATAGCACAGTCAAAGAAACTCTTCAGACTTAAATAGTATATAGAAAGTAGAGATGTGCCTATGACTATGGCCGATTAGTCAGTTGTAAAGAGACCAACTAATTGACCGATTAGTCGTCCCAGCCGATGACGGTTTCGGGGATGTTCGAAAATTTCTGTAATAATTCGTATCCTCACAGCTGGTTAGGGTACAAAGCACACTGCCTCCACGGACGTCAAGGATTCGGTATTATCAGTCTGCCCAATGGAAATGCGGGGGTATACAATGGGTTATGGGGCTATAATATTGTTATTGTCCGTTATAGTGATAGAGCTTAATCAAAATATATATATATCAAAAAGAAAGTCTTGGGTATTGGGTATGGAATTTTTTGCCATTGAACTATGGTGAAAGTGAATAACTGATGTCACATGATCTCATGGTGAGCAGGAAAAAACAGTAAATAGTACAAGTATGGAGAACCGTATTAAATCTAATTAATTCTACATACCTACATTTTATTAAGAAAAAAAAATTGTGTAGTCCGCGCTCTTTACCGAATTGTTGCCAACTATACGCCGACTACGATAGTCGGCACATCTCTAATAGAAATTCTAAAACGTATATTAAAATCTTAGAATAATAACGTATAGAAGGTAAGTTCACGCACAAAAAGTGAGGCATTTCAATTGGAGCCTAATGGAGCTTACACCGGAACCGTTCCGTAATGTACAAGTCATTGTACTGCACGTACGTACGCAACTCTTAAAAAATAAATAGGTAATTATGACGATTCGTGCATTCAAATGGTGTCATAACACATTTGTAAAACTTAACAACGTTTTTAACGTCACTTTTAAAAGTATTTCGACGATGTATGTTAATAAAAACAAAATTTGATTTCATAATTTGTACTATACAAAGGTGTGCGTGTGTACGTGTGTAATCGTCTGCGCGCCATTAGTATTTTTAGATTCAAATTTTGAAAGTTCGAAGTATTGACACTATCCTTCTATACGTTATTATTCTAAGATTAAAATATTATCGTACCTGTAAATCTCTTTCAAACTGTGCTCTCATTGCCTGCATGTTGACTTCCAGTCTGAGTTTAGCATCTTCAGTTAGTTGTAAGTCGTCTTCTATCTCCTCGTTCTGTGCTTTAAGTTCAGCTAACTGTGATTCCAGAGCGCGTTTGGCTTTCTCTAACTCATGAACGTTCTTATCGGCTGTGCCTTGTGTATTCGCCAGCTCATCCAGTTCAGACTGAAGGACTCGTTTCGTGCGCTCCAGTTCCTCAATCTGAAAGAAAGAAACAATATTTATTCAAATGACATTTTTTTTTATTGATCGCATTTCATTCATTTCGGCTCGTATACGTTCCATTGGGCTCGGGCCTCCTCCACAATGGGAGGGAATATGACCTACTACTATACAATGCTGGTCAGACATGTTGGTATAGGGTTTTATTTCGAGTTTCCTTCTCTTGCGCAGATGTTATGTGTATATTATATCCCTTAGTCGTCTCTTACGACATCCACGGGCAAGATAGGGAGTGGCGAATTGTATTCTTACTCCATCAACACAGGGAAAAGATGATGTGGTCAGAGGTTTAGCATATGGTTTTTTCGAGTTCACCCTCTCTTGTATAGGCATTATAAGCATATCATAACCCTCAGTCGTCTTTTTTGACCCACACGGCAAAAGAACGAATGGTGAATTGTATTCTTACTCCGTCACCGCACAAAACTACAGTATGTAGTTAAAATATCTTTGTCCGGGAGTATCGTAAGAGATCGATTCTTCTTCATCTCTTATATATCTCATCACCATGAACTACTAAAGCGATTTATGTGACACATAATAACAATGATTGTTTGAAGTTGTATTATCTGACTTGTAACAATGGCATATAAATTGCCTTAACTATTGCCTAAAATTAACGTGTCAATGGTGAAAACAGATCTTAATTACATGAAAAATATATATCTTTTTATTGGCCGTGTGGTGACGCAATAAGAATACAATTCACCACCCCCTCTCTTGCCCGTGGATGTCATAAAAGACGACTAAGGGATACAATATCATATAATATGCATATAATATCTACGCAGGAGAAGGAAAACTTGAAACAAAACCCCATACCAACCTCTGACCAGTGTGGTAGATCAATTTCCCTCCCATAGTGGAAGACGCTCGAGCCCAACAGTGGAACGTGTATGGGCTGAGATGATGATGTCTATGTTGGCTGAAAACGTTTGTAAGAAAAATAAGCATAGTATAGATCACCTTTTCAGCGGCATCGTCTAATTCCCGTGTGAGAGAGAGTACGCGAGTTTCTTTCTCCCTCGCCTCGCGCTCTGCCTGGTCACGTTCTGCGGCATACCTCTCGGCCACGGCGCGTTCTTCTGCTACCACCTAAAACACAATTTTTAAACATATTATTTTCTGCTTTATAACTAACTAATTTTTTTAATAATCAGTTCGAGACGATAACCACGATAATAATTCTTAAAACAATATAACCCTTAATATAACCCCTTGACTGGTTGAGAATCTCTATTTTCTATTAGTTTGAAAAGAGGGGAAACTAGTACGAAAACAATTTATTTCGCCAGAGGAAAAAAGAAATACCTTATCGAAGCTCTTCTGTTTCTTCTCTAACTCCATCACCTTAGCACGTTGAGCTTCCAAATCTATATTGGTATCTTCTAATTCTGCCTGGATCTTCTTTTTACCTACAATAGACTTAACATTAGCTTTAAAAACTACTAAACCGGGAATCAACCAGTAACATTAGGCAAGGCAGTTTATAGCGATTTATTGCCTTGACGGCGGTAGGTATCTATCCGAAAGGTTAACTCGCCAGACGGATCACTGTAATTAAGAAATCGTTTCTAGTTGCCAAGTTAATAGATAAATAGGAGTAATATAAGTTATGAAACCTATGCCTGTCCAGAAAAGAATATATATAACAAAAAAGGTTTTATAAAACTCAACTGTGAAGCAACGAAGAGGTTATTACAAGATCAAATCTATTTTTATGTCACAAATAAATTTTAATGTATGTAAAACTATAAGATACTTTATCGAGGCGTACGCTTTACATTGCTTTTCCCGTAGTAATGATATATTTTTCCGGGATAAATGTTACATATACATAACTCATTTATAACATAGTTTCCTATTATCGCAATTGTCCTGCATGGGATTCGAACTTATTGGTATAGTAGGTCAATTTCCTTCCTATTACGGAGGATGCTCGAGCCCAGCAGTGGGGCATGTATGACTCTAAACGATGATAACGAATCCTTCTCCCCTTCCCTTCAATGTAGTTGAGGGCTGTGACGGCTAGTGTAGTGACGGCTAGTGTAGTAGTTAACTCGTGATCGGACGCCGCATGTGGGATCCGGTCCAGCCATGTTCTTTTTGCTTGTTCGTTTTTTACTATATTTTGAAATATTCTATTCCAAAGGGCATCTCACACTGGAACTATTACTACATACAATTTCATAAAAAAAAGACCTATGAATTTTTATGATTCTTGCCAGATCTTCTCAGTTTGTGACCGCGTTCCGATGCGGTGGTTTGAGTAGATTATTATCAGGCTAAATGTAAAATAACAATATCTAAGTGCACTTATGGGGGGGGCTTATGCACAATAAAAAAATATGAAATTACTAGAAATATCACCATGCTGTAAAGAGGAAAGAATACATTGCGTCAGCTTATGTTAACAAATGCGGAAAGAAAATGCCTGCGAAGTGATCAAGATAAGAGAATAGATGATATCACTCCTTCCTAGAAAATGTATAAAACCAAATATTATGATTATGACATTATACTTCTTTGCCCATTGCCCATGCCATTGCATATCCTTACTAATATTATAAATGTGAAAGTAACTCTGTCTGTCTGTCTGTCTGTCTGTCTGTCTGTCTGTCTGTCTGCTACGCTTTCACGTCTAAACCACTGGACCGATTTTGATGAAATTTGGTACAGACATGGACTAAAGCTTGAGAAAGGACATAGGCTACTTTTTATTGCGAAAAAATGGGTATAAGGGGTTGAAATAGGGGATGACATTTTGTATGGAAATTCGTCATTTTCGATGATAGAACCACGAATCTTTGTATTAAGGCACCTAATAATAAATAAATAAATATTCGCTCAAGCGTTTTGAAAATTTCATTTACATGGGGATGAAATTCAACCCCTAAAATACCAAAAAGCATACAGCCGAAACCACTGGGCCTAGAAAAGTATTTTTTTTTTACACCATCATATTTCTTGGGGTGCACGAGCACTAGCAAAGGATTTTTGGAAATTCATCCCCTTAAGGGGGTGAAAAGCATATAGTCTTTCACGTCTAAACCGATTTTGATGAAATTTGGTACAGAAATGGACTAAAGCTTGAGAAAGGACATAGGCTACTTTTTATCGCGAAAAAATGGGTATAAGGGGTTGAAAGAGGGGATGACATTTGTTATGAAAATTCGTCATTTTCGATGATAGAACCACGAATCTTTGTATTAAGGCACCTAATAATAACGTATTTTTTTTTTACACCATCATATTTCTTGGGGTGCACGAGCACTAGCAAAGGATTTTTGGAAATTCACCCCCTTAAGGGGGTGAAAAGCATATAGTCTTTCACGTCTAAACCGATTTTGATGAAATTTGGTACAGAGATGGACTAAAGCTTGAGAAAGGACATAGGCTACTTTTTATCGCGAAAAAATGGGTATAAGGGGTTGAAAGAGGGGATGACATTTTGTATGAAAATTCGTCATTTTCGATGATAGAACCACGAATCTTTGTATTAAGGCACCTAATCCTTACTAATATTATAAATGCGAAAGTAACTCTGTCTGTCTGTCTGTCTGCTACGCTTTCACGTCTAAACCACTGGACCGATTTTGATGAAATTTGGTACAGACATGGACTAAAGCTTGAGAAAGGACATAGGCTACTTTTTATTGCGAAAAAATGGGTATAAGGGGTTGAAATAGGGGATGACATTTTGTATGGAAATTCGTCATTTTCGATGATAGAACCACGAATCTTTATATTAAGGCACCTAATAATAAATAAATAAATATTCGCTCAAGCGTTTTGAAAATTTCATTTACATGGGGATGAAATTCAACCCCTAAAATACCAAAAAGCATACAGCCGAAACCACTGGGCCTAGAAAAGTATTTTTTTTTACACCATCATATTTCTTGGGGTGCACGAGCACTAGCAAAGGATTTTTGGAAATTCACCCCCTTAAGGGGGTGAAAAGCATATAGTCTTTCACGTCTAAACCGATTTTGATGAAATTTGGTACAGAAATGGACTAAAGCTTGAGAAAGGACATAGGCTACTTTTTATCGCGAAAAAATGGGTATAAGGGGTTGAAAGAGGGGATGACATTTGTTATGAAAATTCGTCATTTTCGATGATAGAACCACGAATCTTTGTATTAAGGCACCTAATAATAACGTATTTTTTTTTTACACCATCATATTTCTTGGGGTGCACGAGCACTAGCAAAGGATTTTTGGAAATTCACCCCCTTAAGGGGGTGAAAAGCATATAGTCTTTCACGTCTAAACCGATTTTGATGAAATTTGGTACAGAGATGGACTAAAGCTTGAGAAAGGACATAGGCTACTTTTTATTGCGAAAAAAAGGGTATAAGGGGTTGAAATAGGGGATGACATTTTGTATGAAAATTCGTCATTTTAGATGATAGAACCACGAATCTTTGTATTAAGTCACCTAATAATAAATAAATAAATATTCCCTCAAGCGTTTTGAAAATTCCATTTACATGGGGCTGAAATTCAACCCCTAAAATACCAAAAAGCATACAGCCGAAACCACTGGGCCTAGAAAAGTATTTTTTTTTACACCATCATATTTCTTGGGGTGCACGAGCACTAGCAAAGGATTTTTGGAAATTCACCCCCTTAAGGGGGTGAAAAGCATATAGTCTTTCACGTCTAAACCGATTTTGATGAAATTTGGTACAGAGATGGACTAAAGCTTGAGAAAGGACATAGGCTACTTTTTATCGCGAAAAAATGGGTATAAGGGGTTGAAAGAGGGGATGACATTTTGTATGAAAATTCGTCATTTTCGATGATAGAACCACGAATCTTTGTATTAAGGCACCTAATCCTTACTAATATTATAAATGCGAAAGTAACTCTGTCTGTCTGTCTGTCTGCTACGCTTTCACGTCTAAACCACTGGACCGATTTTGATGAAATTTGGTACAGACATGGACTAAAGCTTGAGAAAGGACATAGGCTACTTTTTATTGCGAAAAAATGGGTATAAGGGGTTGAAATAGGGGATGACATTTTGTATGGAAATTCGTCATTTTCGATGATAGAACCACGAATCTTTGTATTAAGGCACCTAATAATAAATAAATAAATATTCGCTCAAGCGTTTTGAAAATTTCATTTACATGGGGATGAAATTCAACCCCTAAAATACCAAAAAGCATACAGCCGAAACCACTGGGCCTAGAAAAGTGTTTTTTTTTTACACCATCATATTTCTTGAGGTGCACGAGCACTAGCAAAGGATTTTTGGAAATTCACCCCCTTAAGGGGGTGAAAAGCATATAGTCTTTCACGTCTAAACCGATTTTGATGAAATTTGGTACAGAAATGGACTAAAGCTTGAGAAAGGACATAGGCTACTTTTTATCGCGAAAAAATGGGTATAAGGGGTTGAAAGAGGGGATGACATTTGTTATGAAAATTCGTCATTTTCGATGATAGAACCACGAATCTTTGTATTAAGGCACCTAATAATAAATAAATAAATATTCGCTCAAGCGTTTTGGAAATTCCATTTACATGGGGATGAAATTCAACCCCTAAAATACCAACAAGCATACAGCCGAAACCACTGGGCCTAGGAACGTATTTTTTTTACACCATCGTATTTCTTGGGGTGCACGAGCACTAGCAAAGGATTTTTGGAAATTCACCCCCTTAAGGGGTTGAAAAGCATATAGCCTTTCACGTCGAAACCACTTAACCGATTTTGATAAAATTTGGTACAGATATGTACTAAAGCTTGAGAAAGGATATAAGGCTACTTTTTATCGCGAAAAATAGGTATAAGGGGTTGAAATAGGGGAAAGTATTTTCTTTTTACATCGTCTTATTTCTTGGGGTATACGAGCACTAGCAAAGGATTTTTGGAAAATCACCCACTGAAGGGGGTGAAAAGCGTATAGACTAAACTATTAGTGCTTGGAACGTAAAACTTTCTATGCAATTCTCTTTCTTTTGTTGTAAGTGAGCTCTAAGAAATTATTTTACTAAAATCAACTCCTAAAGGGGTGCAAAATATATAGCCGAAATCATTAGGCCTAGAAACATGGAATTTTGTATAAAGTTGCTTTTCTTGGGGAAAGAGAGATTTTTGCAATTTTAGCCCTAAGGGAGTGAACAGCGTTTAACCAAAATCACTGAGTCTACGAAGGATCATTTTAGTACAGGCTTTCTTGGATTACTCCAAGATTTTCTTAGTGCTCACTTACCAAGCACTATGAAAAAATTTTTGGCAAGGATAAGCGAGCTCTAACAAAGAATTTTTGGAAATTCAACCCCTAAGAGGGTGAAAGTGTATAGCCAAAGATACTAAGCCTAAGAATGTGAAATTTTGTATACCGATCGGTTATTTGGGGTAAGCACTCACTAAGAAACAATTTTGGGCTGCCCCAAAAGGATAATACGCATATAGTCGAAGACACCCAGCCAATGATATATCATCATTATCTTGCGCTTACCCTAATTACTTTGGATCGACGCGATATGTAGGTACTCTTCTGCCATCGTAGATATATTGCAAAGGTTCCAGCAACATTTTATGCCCTGGCGGACGACATTGTTGGCCAGACGGCATCACCAATTGGTCCAGGTCGATGTAAATCTTTGTCTTAGTA
This sequence comes from Lymantria dispar, assembly GCA_032191425.1. Taxonomy (NCBI): domain Eukaryota; kingdom Metazoa; phylum Arthropoda; class Insecta; order Lepidoptera; family Erebidae; genus Lymantria; species Lymantria dispar. Next base: position 2,427,755 of record CM063451.1, on the reverse strand, counting down.
GTATTTTGCGACACCCACGAACAATGAAAGCGTGGTAATATTTCTAGCAGCTACCAGACAGTAAGTTACAATCAAGATATTATTCCAATTTTCTATCTCTACAAATAAATCAATTTCAAGCATCTGTTTGTCTATCAAAATAATAGGTTTTATTTATGCTCACACAATACGGTCCAAATTTTTTTGTCTGTCTGTCTATTCGTTACAGGTAATCTTCAAAATGGCTGGACCGATATTGATTACATTTTACCATCAGGTCTACCAGGCGTACATAAGGAATAACTTAAACTATATTTTATCCCAGGCTATATTTTATCCCGGTGTGGTTGGAGCAACCTTGAGAATTAGGTCGATTTTAAAATTATTTCACTAATGGAAAGCTATTTTTAAGCCAGTAACATATTTAAGCTATTTTTATCCTGATATTCCTACGGAATCGGGTACAATGCCGGTGAAATCACGGGAATTTAATGGTTTTAAAAATTAATTCACTAATGAAAAGCTATATTATCAGTGAATAACATATAAAGGCTATTTTCATCCCAGTATTTGCCCGGGAACGAGAACTAAACCGGGGGATGTCGACCAATTTTTAAAATTCTTTCATCAATGGAATGCTACCTATGCTGTGTGCTGTGTGGTAGCGGCTTCGAATACTACCAACCCTTGCTTCGCTCGTGGGTGTCGTAAAAGACGACTAAGAGCCCTAGATTGACCCGGACCAACTCCATCTGGTACCATTTGGGTCAACGGTTACATTCCCAAGGAGGGTTAATGTCAGGCAGACGGCCGGTCATAAAAGTCATTGCCGAAACTTTTTGCAATATGTCAAAACAGATGACATATTGCGTCGACCCCAAGTAATTGGGATAAGAGCAAGATGATGATGATGAATGGAATGCTACCTATGTTATCAGCGAGTAACATAATTTTTATCTCTGATATTTCTGGGATTTATATTTTTTTTTTTCACCCATGTAAATTTATAATATCAGCGAGTAACATAGGCATTTTTTATCTCGGTATTGGCATGAAAATGGGGTCTACGTGAATGAAACTGCGGGTGTTTGATTGATATAATTTTTTTTTTCACCAATGGAAAAGCACGTTATCAGAGACTAAGGAAAGGCATATTTATCATCGTATTTGCACGGGAATCTGAACTATAAGGCTGGAAGTAATATTCAAATGTGAAAGTTTTTGAAGATATTTGGATGTTTGTTACTCAATCATGCTTAAACTGTTGAGCAGATTTGGATGAAAATTGACACGTAGATAGAGAATTTCTTAAATTAAGAAATGTAATACTTTTTATGCCGATAATATTCTTTGCGATAATAGTTCAATATTCAAGTAAATTTTACGCGGGCGAAGCCGCGGGCAAAAGCTAGTACCCATATAATGAACGCCTGTATTATCATACAATAGAATAGATTAGTATAAAATTGAACTAACTCTTGTCAAGCTTGTCGTTGGCTTGTTGCAATTCGTGTATCTGCCGATGGAGTGCCTCCATATCCTTGCTTAGTTTCTTGCGCTGTTCTTCCAGTGCCGCCGCATTCTCTGCCTCCTCCTCGGCCTTCTTCTTAGCATCAGCCACTTGCAGCGTCAGCGCGGCCACCTGACATAGTACAAATTCGATATTATTCAGGAAGACAAAATAGATGCAAAAATAATAAATTATCGATATATGGAAATGACGGAGTAAAAAAAAAATTCACCACTCCCTATCTTGACCAAAGAAGGGCTTGTAATAGCACTCAAGGGATGCTGCTACAGCTCTAGAGTCTACAGGTGGCCCTGGGTGAAATGAACGCCGAGTTCGTACAGTCGAGGACCTCTTAAGATGATGGTTGAGCTTCTGGGATGTTAGACCGTTGGTCGAAATGACTATTGGTACAATGATTATCTTGTCTAAATCCCATATCATCATCATCTCGACTCATGTATGTCTCACTGCTGGGCTCGAGCCTCCTTCACAATAGGAGGGAAATTGACCTACTATACCATACTGGTCAGACAGGTTGATATAGAATTTTGTTTCTAGTTTTCCTTCTCTTGCAGACACCTATAGATGTTATATGCATATTATATCCCTCAGTCGTCTTTTACGACATCCATGGGCAAGATAGGAGTGGTGAATTGTATTCTTAATCCGTCACCACATGGAAGGGCCTGGATATTATTCATCATCATCATAATCACAGTTCAATTACGTCCCAATACTAGACTCGAGCCTAATCTGTAATAGGAATGAAATCAACATACTATACCATGCTAGTCATACGTGCTGGTACAGGGTTTAATTTCGGCTTTTCCATCTATTGTGTAGATGTTATATGCATATTATATACCTTAGCCGTCATTTACGACACACACGGGTAAGAGAGGGGGTGGTGAATTGTATTTTTCCTTCGTCGCCACATGGACATACATATTATTATTAATTTACGTTATTTTTCATTTTTCTTTCAAAGTCAACCCTGCACTAAGGAAACAATCCTTGTGTTGCCGGGAACTTTACAAACATTTAACTAACGGACACAAATTACGTCCAGACTCTGAACAAGAATTTGTGGATCGAACCCATGACACTGGCACGGTAGGTTCTTAACCACTACGCCAGCTGTGCAGTTAAACGATAATGGCATGTTTGTAATTTTTTTTTTAAGTACGCAACACCCAGCTCTAAGGCAATAATCTTTGTATTGCGGGGGACTTTACAAACAATATCTGGTTGACCGAGGTGTGCTCGGTATATTTTAGTTATATTTTTGCCGAACTTATTTAGATATATATTAATAAAAAATAAAATAATTAAAACAATATCAAAAAATACAAAAAGAGAATAATAATAACACCGAGATCCGAACCCACGCTGTTTGAATGCTTAAACAAAACAAAAAGAAAACTGGACTACTTCCCAACTGAGTATTATAACTCTTGACGTTGACGGCGAAATTTGAATTCATATTCTTTTAAAATTTAATGTCAATGTATTGTTTTGCTAAAAACACCGACTAAACAACATTTTCTATTATTTATAGAAAATGTTCCACCAACCTAGATAGATCGATTTTTTGGCCCTGAAACCTCTAGTATGCCAAGTTTCACCAAAATCTTTGGAGCCGTTTCCGAGATCCTGAATATATATATATACAAGAATTGCTCGTTTAAAGATATAACTTATATCTTTAAACGATGATATAATATATCATGTAAGATATAATTAACGGACACAAATTACATCCAGACTCATAACAACAATTTGTGGGTCACACAAAGTGTTGTTCTGCGTGGAATACGAATCCGCGACACTGGCATAGTAGGTCGGTATCTTAAGCACTACGCCATCTGTGCAGTCGCCAATTAATGATTTCTGATGTTTACGCGAGTATTATACATTTTAAATAAAACTACTTTACGGATTTTATCGCGTTTGTATTTGATTTTTGATTACCCGACGTTTCGAACACTTTACAGCGTTCATGATCACGGGTGGACTAAGATGTCTCACGTCCAACAAGTCATCGTTACTGCAGAAAATTTTATAATTATCTACCCGATACAGAAATTTCTTTATCGGGTACATTTACAATTTCTGTATCGGGTAGATAATTATAAAATTTTCTGCAGTAACGATGACTTGTTGGACGTGAGACATCTTAGTCCACCCGTGATCATGAACGCTGTAAAGTGTTCGAAACGTCGGGTAATCAAAAATCAAATACAAACGCGATAAAATCAGTCGCCAATTGCCCAGAGATACAAGGTTTAACTGAGATATTGTCATTACAACGGCTGTGGGTTAATGTAATACTCACTTGTTTCTCCAAGTTCTTCTTGGCTTCCTCTTCCTCCTCGAGTTGGTCACGCGCCTGTTCAAGTTGCTGTTCGATGTTGCGTAACTTAGTCTGTAGCGACAGTTTCTGCTTCGTCTCCTCTTCGAGTAGAGCCTGGAAGATAAATAGTTGAGGTTATATAAATTACTTATTGGATATACGAGTTTTGAATGAGAATTGCAATTAGAGATTTTACCTAAAAAAGCGAGAATTGGGCTCCGTATACATACTCTGATTTAACCTTAGGCAGAGTACCAAATCGACTTCATTCTCGTTTTGCGAGCCCTGAGGCCTCGGGTTTTATAAAAATCATCATCATCCTGCTCTTATCCCAATTACTTGGGGTCGACGCAATATGTCATCTGTTTTGACATATTGCAAAAAGTTTCGGCAATGACTTTTATGACTGGCCGCCTGCCTGACGTCAACCCTCCTTGGGAATGTAATCGTTGACCCAAATGGTACCAGATGGAGTTGGTCCAGGTCAATCTATAAAAATAAAGAGCAATTTTCATTCATTTCAGCTCATATACGTCCCACTACAGGACTCGAGTCTCCTCCAAATTGGGAGTGGAATTGAGCCAGGTCCCTCAGATGTGTTGGCATAGGGTATTATTTCGAGTTTTCCTTCTCTGCGATCGACATTTTTTACACATTATATTCTTTAGTGGTCTTTTACGACATTTACAGGTAAGCGAGGGAGTGATGAATTATAATATTTTTACTCTTTCACCCCACGAATGAATTTCTTTTTTTTATATTTCTTTAATTCCTAAAAATTCATACCATGATAACGATATTTTTTAAATTTACCTGCGCCTCAGCAAGTTGGGCTCCAACGGTGGCCGCGTGTTTGGCAGCTGCAGAGGCTTTCAGCTCAGCCTGCTCCAATTGTCCAGCGGCCGCTTCCGCTTCGCTTTGAAGTCTTACGCACTTCTCTTGCACTTCGGACCTATTAAGGAAAATTTAATAAATGAGAACGGCAATGTTATAGATCCTTCCTTGGACAAGTCTCCAGCGCTCCCCACGCTTGGTAGCTGGATCAGCGATAAGGGATGGCTAAAAAGATTTACAAGAGTTCTGTTATCCTTTCCTGTTCTGGTGACCTCTCAGCCAGTTTTTACGAAAGGGATAAAGAAGTGAGAAGTGTGATGTGTCATCACCCCTTTATTTCTATTATAAACCCGTCACCAAACAGGGCACAACAATTAATAATTTGTTCCCACACATGTTCTTCTATTGGGCAAGATCATCTTGCCTGGGAGGAAGATTTATCTGCTATATATTACTCTTTTCTTTTGGCTGGCTATGGTCTGAACACATACCGCCTAGAATTGGGCCAGGGTCCGGGGCGATGAAAAGAGCGCTGCGACCCTATAACTCATCGTGTACCGCCATTGCCTTGGTCCATTAGTACCAATTCCTTGATATCCCTTAGTGCTAATTTACCTCAGTGTGACAAAAGCTTTATTTCGATCTTCTGTAATGTTTTTTGTATGTGTTCCTTATAAAACACTCGCAGCAGATATAACGGTGTGACTTTTTCGAGTTAAGATGTAGAATACAAAATGTGGTCAAACCTGGCTCGGTCAACCTCTTGCAATTTGGCGGCAAGTTCCGTGAGCTGGGCTTCAGCCTGTTTTCTTCTTCTCTCACCCTCGGTGCGAGCCGCGCTGGCGCTCTTCAATTCCGTCGCCAGATCCGCGTTCTCCGCCTCCAAGGCTTGTTTTGCCTTTTCAAGGCCTAGAAGAAAAAAAATCATCATCTCAAACTAATTTACGTCCATTGCTAAGTTCGAGCCTTCTCCAAAATGGAAGGAAAACTGATTTACGACACCGTTATCTCTAGCATAGAAGAAACCTCTGCTAAACATATTATATACCCTAGTCGCATTTCACTATACCCATGTGCAAAGATAGAGGTGCTGCATCGTATTCTTAGTCCATCATCATATGAAAACGTGTAAAACAGATACTCGGTCGTTATAACAAAGCAAGATAATAAACCTGATTAAATCCTTATCAAGTATCTCCTCATCTAATAGCCTATCAATGCCCAAGGGACCAAAATCGCCACGTTTATCGATCAAGTTGGCGATCCCAATTAGTATTCTAAGATTCTCAGAATAGCTCCTTCCCACTCTCCTAGTAATTTCTCGACAGATATGTGCGACTCCAACATAGAGGTATGGGGGTGATTATGGAATATGTTCTCAACCCATTAATTAATACACAAAGATATTTCGATAATAGTTATACAATTAATGATTACATTGAATAGATGATTCAGTCTTCATATCGGATGTTAAATCGTCACTCTTACACATGGTCTGCCAATAATCTCTAGCTGATAAGAAGGAGCTACCCTCTTCGGTCGGATACACCATGGTTTCAACTTCAAAGTTATCATCTTTAGATAGTCCAAACTTAACATTTCTAAGTCTACGCTCTTTTATACACGCCATAATTATGTGTCATGAAAAACTTTATATAAAAAAAATATTATATTGCAAAAATTTTCTATAGATTGTCCACTCTAAAAATTGTTTTTTTGACGTTTTCATACTTTGGATTTGGAAGATTAATTTTTTTTTAGTTTTTATATTTTGCTTTACTGTCATGTGAAGTAAGATCAAAGAGGTCAAATTTATTTATTCCAATTCTAACCACCACGAACATTTTTGTACGGCGCTCCAGGTATATTGGTAAGTAAATAACGTCTTATTAAGATAGCATCTAAAAATTGTAGTTTTAATATTTTTTAGTGACTTTAGTGTGGCCAAATCTCGTCTAGTTGTCCTAGCTTACAGCAGAGCATTGTTGTTAATGACTAATCGCCTTTGCAGAAACCAATTGGGGGGCGTTCATAAAATACGTGAGATGTTTAAGGGGGGGAGGGGGTCGAGTCAAATCTCATCTAATCTTACGTTGGAGAGAGGGAGGGTCTCGGCAAATATCACGCATTTTTTTTTCTGATTGAAACAAAAAAATTGTTAAATTTTTATTACAGTTATAATTAAACTCTCAGCAATATTGATTACTAGTTTTAAAGAGTCGTAAATAAAAGCACGAAGCAATTTTTTTTTTTTTTGCAATAACAATCCAACGCGTTTACGTAAGAAACCCACATTTTGAAAAATCTCACGTGAGATTGGGAGATGGGGGAGGGGGTTGCATAAAATCTCACGACAACTCACCAGGGGGGGAGGGAGGTACAGAAAATTTAAAAAAACACCTCACGTAATTTATGGACGCCCCCTTTCTACCGTATTTAACTTGAAAGAAAATTATTTTCAAATGTAGGAAAGGAAGGGAGACTCGTCGCTTTCTCGTTTTTAATCAACTAGCAGCGCCCTGCTGTTTTACCCGCATAGTTCCCCTTGCCGTGGGAATATCGAGATAAATTATAGCCTATGTGTTATCCTAATATGTAAGCTATATTATTGTGAAATTTCATCAAAATCCATTCAGTACTTTTTGCGTGAAAGGGCAACAAACATACTCACTTACATACTCACAAACTTTCGTGTTTATAATATTAATAGGATATATCGCACACCTCAAGAAATGCTCAAGGTAGCAATACGGATCAAAGTGGAATAGGGTATAAGTAGTGATTATTCTTAAAAATATGATAGTAGTTAAAACTCACCAGCCTTAGCCTTCTTGATCTGTTCATTCTGTTCATTGAGAAGTTGCAATTCCTGAGAATATTTATGGCGCTGGTCGGACAGCGTGGCTTCGTGAGCGACAGCTTCCTCTTCTATACTGCGCTTTAGCACTGCAACCTCCTGCTCACGTTTTTTCTGCAACTCTTGTTGGGCTGCAAATATAAAGAGGGTACGTCACCGTTTTTTTTTCTCAGAGAACTGCCTAATAAATTCCATGGTATCATCTAACTGCCGATGAGAAAGTAAAATCCATCTATTAGATCATCTGTAGTATCCAGTGATAAATATTGCACATCGAACCTTCGAAAGAGACAATCGCCTAATTTCAGCTTCGTAGAGCATTGTCCCACTCGCACACAAGTGTATGGTGTCGCACAGAGCACTAGCATTCTGGTATACAGGATGTATCAGGTTATGCGGCAACTGTTCGAGTATGTTGTAGTTTAACGGTCATAGAACGTAATTAAAATGTACAATACACAAAAAACAATATAACATAAAAGTTATAATGACTTCAAAAAATGTGTCTAAGGGTTTATGCCTTAAATATTACGTATTATGTAGGCATGTATAGACAGAATACATGTAGGCATGTAAAGCTTCGACAGTATAATTTCATTCATTCATACCTAGAATTGCGCAAACGCTTCAATGACAGCGTAGGTACAAAGGCGAGCCGTCAACTCTCATAGGCCGATCAGCTGTTTTAAAGCGAAGTTTGTCTTGCTTATGCGAACGTAATCATTGATTTATTCAACATTTCACAACATTCAACATTTAACAAAGTATGAATATGTTGCGTATAAAGTATCATTGACTTTATACATTTCAATCAGGTTTACACGAAAAAGCGATGACAATATTGAAAACTTTACATGTCTCTAATTCATTAAAGAATCGATATTTTTCGTTGTAATTTTTTTCACCACCATTGCCTAACTCCCGTATCACCAGTTGTTCCATAACCTGATACACCTGTATAAAAGGGGCTGTTAAAACAATTAAAACTCTTTGTCATTAAGATGAAATACACTTATTAATTTTACCTTTTTTCTTTTAATAAAAAGATTTTCACACTAAACTTAAGATATGCTTGTAACTAACCTGCGTTATTATAGGACTGTCATAATTTTAAAATAAATGACACTTTTTCTTTTAATAATTTAATAAATTTACAGATGCCAAATTGGTCTATGTATTGACCTTGCCTACCAAATGTCGTGGATTCATTTCCCAGGACGGGAAATTCATTGCGCAATAAACAAATGAGTGTTTTGTGTCTCGGTTTGGTTTGTAAAGTCCCCCGCAATGAAAGTATTATTACCTTAACTATTTAAAAAAACACATGCACAGTGCAATAGCCAGTTACCTGCAGTAGTATCGAGCGAATCGAGAAGTTCGCTCTTGAGCGCCTCCAGTTCCTCATTGAGATCGCGCTTTAGCTTCTCAGCCTTAGTTCTGGCAGCTCTCTCCGCGTCCAAGTCTTCATGAGCATCAGCGAGGGCTGACTCGGCCTCACGGGCCGCCTTCTGCGCCGACGCTCTGAGTGCGCTCTCTTCATCGGCACGACTTATGGCTGCTGCTAATTCTTCCTCGCGTTTAGCTATACACACAAACAATGTCAATTATTAGTAACATTAATGCACATATGGAGTTAAATACTGATCTACCGTCTCAAGTGTTCAATTCAATTCCGAAGCGGGTTCGACTCCCACGCGGTATATATGGTTATATATAACCACGGGCAAGAGCCCATGGTTCCATAACCCACAATCCTCCCTCCCCTTCGCCATTGGGTCGGCCGCTGGTACAGTGTCTTGTCGTCCGTATCCAGCCCGGCGGGATACCCTTTTAGATACTGTCCCTCCTCGTCGCCCCTCTCGGGGCCACGCCATCAGCCTCTATGCGAGTGATGGATCATTTCCCTGTCCAGTCATCCGACCACTAAACTGGTATAACCAATACTTACTCAATACAATTTGTAGTTCCTCGACCTGCGCCTTCCTCTCGGCTAGCTGTTCCTTAACGTCCTGTAGTTCTGTCTCCAACTTTCTCTTCGCCCGGTCCGTCTCTTGACGCATTTGGTGATCCTATTTAAATAAAACAATAATTATTTATTGATACATAATGTCTTTTTGTTCTTTTATGTACGCGAATCGAGTCTCATCCTTCACTGTACGACGGTTGAGAGAAGTGATGGCTGCTCTATTAGTTAACTCATGATCGAGTGGCCTCTCGTGAGATTCGATCCAGCCACAATCTTTTGTATAATATTTGCAGAATAATTAAGTATATTGTGGTTCGAAGTGCATCACTCTGTATGACTATGTTGCATACAATCTTGTAAAAAAAGTTAATAAAAATAATATTTATAAGTAATAAACCAGCCGAGTTTCTTGTAAATCTTTACAGTAGGGATCACAATCCGATCTGGTGGTGTCGGATGACTGATTTTGGATAAAGTCGAATGTTAAAATTGACAATATGCAAGTGCCCTCACGGGGTATGGATACTAAATAGATGAATTTAAAATTTTAGTTCACATGTCCCGCTGCTTCTCCACTGGTGACGGAGTAGGAAAACAATTTACCACCCCCTGTCTTGTCAATGGGTGCTATAAAAACCGACTATGGGATATAATATACAGATGATAAGCAAGAGAAGGAAATCTCAAGATATAACCCCATGCCAACACGTCTGACGTTGCGTCGTCTATATTTTCCCCCAGGTTTATGTGGGCCAAGATGACGTCTCACTGCTGAGCACGAATATAGTAAATTAAATCCTATTTATCAAGTTGGCCATAGGAGTTGTTATAGACCGCGTGAGATAAGACCGACGTCCTCCCCGAGGAAGGGAACGTCGGTCGATGGGAGGGTACCCCAAATAGGAGGTACTCCGTCGGGCCGACCACTGACGTCAAGTCACCCTGCTCCGGTGGTCGGCCCAACGACGAAGGCGACGTGCATCGCGGGTGGGTTGCGGGTGTGCGTGTGCCCCTCTGTCGTACCGGAGGGAGTGGTGCGAGGAGCGAGACAACCGCAACCCACCCCCCAAAAAAAAAATAGTAGTTGTTAAAGGAATTCATTTTGATATTCCCTTCTGTTATAATTTTCTAGTTGAGTAGTTAAAGCCTGAAAATATAACACACAAACTCACATTCGCGGTTATAATATTGTTTAGAATTATATACCTTCAAAAGTTTCTCTTCTAGCTCAGCAATGGCGGACTCTTGTTTAGTCTTTAGCTTACTAAGGTGTTTCGCCTTCTCTTCCTCTTCAGCCAACGCCTGAGACAAGTCATTGGCACGCTCCTCCAAGATCTGCGAATAAATTAAAAATGCTATGGTTATCTTGTTATTTAAATAATCAGAAAAACATAATTATTTTTAGGCACAAACTGCCAATTATAATTTATGAACAAATTCTCGCAGCTTCTCTCGTACAGTGCTCATTGGAGAATGCAGGGATAAAGCCTGTGATCAACATTTCTCCATAGTAGGAGGGCCTGTCCTATTATACCACGCTGGTCAGAGGGCATCCTATAGATGTATATTTAGAGTTTACCTTTTTTGTATAGATGTTATATGCATACATAATGGCTTAATCTATCCCCACAGGGAAAGAAAAGCCATACTCGCTGATAGTGCAGATTGCCTTTGGCGAAAGAATTTTTTAAATTAAGTAATTTAGTGATTTAAGTATGAAAACATAACTAAGACATTTTGAGTCATATTCTCATAAAAAATTATCAATACAAAAGAAAAAATAACTACTACTAATAAATTGCCTGTGTGATTACGGTAGTAAGAATATACTTCATCATGCCCTCTCTCCTCCATGGGTGCTGTAAAAGACGACTAAGTGATACGATATGCAGATAATATCTATGGAAGTGAGGAAAAACTCGACATAAAGCCAGTGCCAACATATCTCAGCGCGCGGTATAACAGGCCAATTTCCCTTCCATTGTAGAGGAGGCCCAACCTAGCAGTGGGATTATACTGGTCATAGGCCGATCAGCTGTTTTAAAGCGAAGTTTGTCTTGCTTATGCGAACGTAATCATTGATTTATTAAAGTTCTAATGAACATTTATCAAAGTATGAATATGTTGTGTATTAAGTATTATTGACTTAATACATTTCAATCAGATTTACACGAAAAAGCGATGACAAAATTGAAAACTTTACATGTCTCCAGCTCATTAACGAATCGATATTTTTCGTTCAAATTTTTTGCATGGGTTCCTACCACCATTGCCTAGCTTCCTTTTGACCAGTTGCCCCATAACTTGATACACCCTGTATATGGGCTGAGATGACAGATAAATAGTTGTACTTAATAGGTACCAATACTGTTCTCCAAAGCACTAAATCTGCACTAAAATATACCCACGAATATTCTCATATAATATTAAATCTAGCAAACTTGTACTAATTGTGTATATACCTTGTACTTGCATGTACAAAAAGTTCATCAAATTACATGTGTATAATTACTGTACTTAATGTGCTAAAACTGCACTAAAAGTGTACATGTATTGTACTTACATCTACAAAAAGTTCACTAATGTAAATTAAACATGTATTATTACTGTACTTAATATGTGCTAAGTGTACCAAAACTGTACCAAATGTGTACTTATATTGTACTTACATGTACCAATAGTACATCCAACTGCATATGTATAAATATTGTGCTTAATATGTACGAAAAGTACACTAAATTTGTACATATATTAAGAATATACCAAAATCGTACTTAATGCATACTAAAATCGCACTAAGTGTACTAAACTGCACTAAAACTATACCTTTTTCTCCTTGACAAGTTTCTGGTTGGTGTCCTCACTGAGCGCCAGGTCCTCCTCCAACTTCTTGAGTTTGGAATCGCACTGCACGCGCTCCAGTTGAAGCTTCTGTCTCGCAGCTTCTTCCTCCTCTAGTTGCTCTTCAAGGTCCTAGAATAAATTGCATTAAATTAATTAATGTTTTGTTTTTGTGGGTGGGCTGCGGTCGGCGCGCTTTCGCACCACTCCGTCCGGGGCGACAGAGGGGCTTAAGCATGCAACTGCCGCAACCCACCCGAAAACCACGTCGCCTTCGTCGTTGGGCCGACCACCGGAGCAGAGTTAACTTGTCATCAGTGGTCGGCCCGACGGAAAACTCCCTACTTAGGGTACCCTCCCATCGACCGACGTCCCCCCCTCGGGGAGAACGTAATTAATATGATCCGATTAAACAGACGTCTCCTAGTGATCTAAGTAACGACGTACCATGCACAGCGTTATGGGTTCGATTGCCAGACAGGACAATTTTTTGTGCGACCTACAAATGATTGCATCCAAGACACAAAACTCGATACCTTGATAGGAGACGATTTTTTAAAAGAAAGTTAATTTTATATATTTTCAATTGATACAGGAAGTAGAAACTTAAAGACGCTTCTGATGGATGATAAATAGATAGTACAGTGTCGTTTTTTTCACAAACATAAAGGCTTGAAGGTAGAAAAAATAATGTCAATTCTTCAGGGCTGGTTAAATCATACAAGGCTATGATATGTTTTAATCCAACAGTAATACGTAATGATCCTACCTACTGTCCTATCATTTTCTATAAAAAGCTATGCTCTGGCCACACACCATTCAAGCTTACTGCGACGATGGAATGACATCACAGGGCCCATAAACAAACTGCCTAATTACCCATCTACACTAAATGAATGGTTCCAGGTGATTTTGGAATCAAGTTAAATCTTGTTGAATGTTTGACTAAGTTTACTATCATGCATATTTGCTACTAATTTTCTATTCATGGCATGAGCCTTAAAGAGTATTGAATAAATACGCACCTGTATATTAAGCTGCAATCTCTTCTTCTCTTGTTGTAACGCGTTGCATCTTTCCTCCTCCTCTTCGATTCTTCCCTCAAGATCATGCAGCAGTTCCTCCAATTCCTGCTTGCGTGCCGCAGCCCTGGCTCGAGACTCTTCAGCTTCCGCGCACAATTCTAGTTCAGCCTAAAAAAACAAATGATTGATTGAAAAGTCAAATGACCACCCTGTTAAAGCTGTGGACAATTATTAAACATCATAAATTAGCAAATTAAATCATAGAGGATCTTTTTTTGACTAACAAAAAGGGAAAAAGGGCAAATAGATACTGAACATTATATACATTTTCAATATAAAGCACTTACTTGCAACTGTTCAGCCAATTGTGTCTTCTCTGCGTTAGCCTGTTGATATTTTTGCTCATACTCAGAGCACCGTCTCACTTGTACATCCAATCGCTCGCGGATCTGACGGAGCTCGTCTTCCTTCTGTGTCAACTTCTCTTCTTGCTTCGTCACTTCTAGCAGAGGTTTCACCTACAAAACAAAACATTTAAAGACTTATTTTACAATTAACTCTACACTTGTATAAATAAAAGAACGTTCACATGAGATTATTTTTAAATTATTTACTTCCAAGCTGCTATATGATAGCATGACACTAAAACTTTAACCATTCTAGATTATTTATGGTCAGCAATATAAAAATAGCAAAATTTGCAATGAGGATTTGTCCACCTTTCTCTTTGAAGACGAATTGACTTTAAAAAACGTTTGCCTAGAACGCGACATATTTGAAATGGTACATCAAATAGTGAATCAATATTTTATTCACTATTGATAATGTTTAGGCTTTGTATAGTAATAAGAGTAAACTGCATTGTAATTAGAGGTATGTTTTATGTTATTATAATAGCATTTGTATAATACTCTGTGTCATAACATCATTATCTTCATTCATTCTTTCTAGTAGAGGTAGGCTTCTCTGATGTTTCGCCACAAAGTGCGGTCCTGTGCCGCCTGCATTGAAAGACGCGGAGCAGCATTCAACAGGTCATCGGTCCATATGATGTGGGGCGTTCTACAGCATGTCGCCTGATACGTGGTTGCCACTTGAGAACCTTTCTACCCCAGCGATTGTCATTTCGTCGAGCTATATGGTCTACCAATTACCACTTCCGCGTGTTAATTCGCCGCGCTATTTCGGCTACAACCGATCATGTACGGATTGCAGTTATTCGGATTTTATATCGTATAGTAATCCTGAATTTAGCTCGTGCCATACCACATTGAGTGACTTTAAGTACGGTTATGATGCCTACATTTAGGGACATTTTTGCGCCACTATTAACAAACCCCGATCATAGACCTGGCTTTAATAATAATAAATATAATAATTCATACAATGGACATTTATTATGATAATACAGGTCGACTATCAATTACCTGATAACCTGATTCCATTCTTTCATGATGGCAATAGTTTGTATGATTGTAACGCGATAAAACTTAGTATGTAATTATAACATTTGACCTAGTGGGGGGCACATTTTGTAATGCAAATGACATCCACTGATAAAGTCTTTAGAATTTAAGACAAAGACAATAAAATAAATATATGTCTATTGAATTAAATAGAAAAAATGAAGCTTTTGTTAACTTAAAAATTGGAGCTTCAAGAGCTTGTATAAATCTTGTCCTATTATGAGATAATATTTCTGGTAATCATCATCATTACCATCACGTCCCATATAAATCCCACTGCTGAGCTCGAGCCTCCTCCACGATGGGAGGGTAATTAATCTACAATACCACATTGGTCAGACGTGTTGGTATGGGGTTTTGTTTCGAGTTTTCTTTCTCTTATATCTATATGTTATCTGCATATTATAATCCCTTAGGCATCTTTTACGACACCCACGGGCAAGAAAGGGGGTGGTGAATTGCATTCTTACTTCGTCACCATACGGCCATTTTTGATGATCATCGTAAAATACTAGAATATAATAATGATAATCATATTTACCTTGATGTATAGCCTCCACCATTGCCAATTCCTCAGTTTCAAATACGCAGCGCAATTCCTCTGAATGATCCTAATTGCGTTGAGTTGCTGCAACCGCTTCTGATAGTTTCTCCTAGCGAGGTATCCTCGGCAGAACGCTTGGAAATTCACTATTAGATCCGTGATCTTGTAGTCCCTCTCCTCCTCGAGGTGCGCCAATACTCCAGCCCTGAAGAAGATCTTGGACTGACCGACGCGATACAAGTTATGGTCCAGTTCCAAAGCCTCAATCATCTGCTCGCAAGCCTTCTTACCGTCCATGAAACCTTTCGGTATGATATTTGGAGTCAGAAGCTCATAACGCTGTCTGAACTCCTGGAACGGTATCCTGTTAGGGAAGCCTTGTCTGCAGATCCTGATGCCTTCTAGCACACCATTGCACCGCAACTGGTCCAGAACTAGAGGCGCTTCGATCTTTCCAGCCTTCTTCTCGTGGTTGGGTATGATGCACCTTACGAAGTTTGGATTGGTGTTCCTGAGCGTCGCCATTAGTTTCGTCAACTGCTCTTTATAAAGTTGAGAAACCGTTCTAAACATACCCTTACGGGTCCTCGCGCCAAACTGAGTATCAGTCATGGCCTGTTGTGCCATTCCCACAATCTCAGCGTCTTTCCATATGTGACACACAAACGGATCCTGGGAGGATTGCAAGAGGGACACGACATTCTCATTGAGTGGATCCATATTCTTCATCAACCACTGCGCCGCTGAGTAGTCTACCTTTCCAGCATAGTGGATAATAGCAAAGTCAGCAACACCTCGGAAGTCCGTCTTCATGAACTTAGGGTGGACAGAATGAGCTGATACAAGTTTCTCTACGAAGGTCTTATCAGTAGCTTTAGGGAACCAACATTCCTCATCTAATAAAGCCATAATACCCATGGGTTTATCGATTAAATCGATTGTTGGTTGTAAATCGAGACCGAAATCAATGAACTTCCATTCAATACCTTCGCGCTGATACTCTTCTTGTTCTAATATGAACATAGTGTGATTGAAGAGTTGCTGAAGTTTCTCGTTAGTATAGTTGATGCAAAGCTGTTCGAAGGAGTTGAGCTCAAAGATTTCGAAACCAGCCATATCAAGAATTCCAATAAATGATGCTCCTTGTCTCTTAGTTCTGTCAAGAGACCTGTTGATTCGGTTAACTAGCCATCTGAACAGGCGTTCATAACAAGCCTTGCCGATAGCCTCCACGGAAAATTCGACCTGCTCTTTAGTCTGTGCTTTCGTTACGAAATCACGACCTACTTTGATTCTAGGCTTGAGGTAAGCCTTTGTCATTTCTGTTACCGAAAGACCTGGAAACCAAAATAACCAGTATTAGAAATTATTTATTTTCAAAATTGGTTTAAGGAATTGATCACAACTCTTACCAAGTAAATGCGCAATCTTTTGTGCTACTGTATTATCAGGCAATGTGGCCTGGTCAGAGTTTCTTTCTTGTTTAAACTGCATCGAACCAAAGAGTAGCACCGCGGACACTATTCTAAAGATCGAGTTGAAGTCTTCATTATTCATTCCCATGATATTCATGGATTTAATTGTAGCCTGAAACTCTGCTGCATCATCAATACCAGGCACTGGTAAAGCAGCATTTGAAAGGAATGGATAACTCTTAGGATCTTCGAGAATATATTCAGCTTTCTGTTGAGCCGTCGCACCAGCGAGGAGTTGGTAGAAAATGTGGAATGTCCTTTCATCCTTTGCTTGTCTTATCGCTCTTGATTTCTCGAGTAAATAAGTTTCAATGTTCGCACCAGCTATATATCCCGATGCGTCGAAGTTTATTCTTATAAATTTACCCTGAAAAGCAAATTTTAAGTGTATTATAGATATGCACAACATATTAATTTGTTTTAACTTTCGATAGATCTCGAATCTATGGAGAGTGTGCAGCAGCATCAATGATCTGTCGACTGTTTTGAACTTTATTTAATATTAGTACTATATTTGTAAAATCTGTATTAAGTCATCATCATCATTAAATCATCATATCTCTATTTATGGCTGAAGTCAGTAATAACACTCATCTTTAGTGCAAGTATTATGTTTTTGTTAGTCTTTGCACTTAATGGTTTTGAGCGATTCCTCCTCACTGTTGACGAAAGCAATTTCTTGTTGCATATATATCAATCTATAAGAAACCATAATTGGCCTTCTGTTGTTTTTCTATAAGAAACCCTAATTGGCCATCTGGTGTTTTTTTTTATGTAGACTTTATGAGCTGTTCATTCTTTTTAAAAGAAATAACTACTAAATGTTATATATATTTAAGAGTTGGCTATACTTACGAATCTAGAAGAATTGTCGTTTTTAACAGTCTTGGCGTTACCGAAGGCTTCCAAAATAGGATTGGCTTGTAATAATTGTTGTTCTAATTCGCCCTGGAAAGGAAGCGAGTCACGTTATGTTAAGATAGTGATTAAAATGCGACTATCAGTTTTTCATTGGCAATGATAATATTACGATCATGATCTTTGATATAATGGATGTCGAATGTGTTAGCAATGAAATATACAGTAAAATGTCTTTTGAAGTAAATTTGGAAATAAAAGAACTCACAAAGATGTCTTTGGCGTAAATTTCAATGATATACATATATAAATGATACAATGTACAAATATAAATAGAAACTAACAACAATTACTTCAAAGGAATATTTTACAAACAATATTTTACAAAATTAATGCTTGATTTATTCTGTTTCAAGTAACATTATTTTGCCGTGCTGGACAACTTGAGTGAGGACTCAAGCTTGACGCTACAATAAAACATTTAGACTAATCTAAGCGTAGTTGGACGTTAAAACCTCAACCACGCGGTCATTACACGGAAAAAAAGTATACAAGCATGAATTTCATTATATGTAGTACCAACCACATCTATAATGAAAACGATGTTTTAGCGTTCCATTACCTCGAATGTAGGTCCATTCGTCTACGCGGGTGTGCAGCGTGAAATGAAACGAAAATGTTAATGATATAGGGTTAGTTAAGGTGAAATATTATTAGCTAAGTGCATAACATCACGAGTGCATATGAAAACATAACTCTATATTATTCTATTAACAGTTACATTGTATTAAGAAATGTGAGCCAAAAAGGAAACTGAGTATTGCGTATACAGTAATACCCGACTTACGCTACCCCCGTTTTACGCGAAATCAAAAATACGCGGCTTTTCAATTTGACTGCTCTAGCCTTAAGGTTTAGTTTTATCTATACCAATAAATAAAATTGGAGTGGCTGTTTGTAATGTCAAAATAATAGGCTTTTTTCATGCTCACACGGTTATTTGCACGACACCTATGCCTAAAATAGCAATTAAAAATTTTTGTCCGTCTGTCTGTTTGTTCCGGGTAATCTTCAAAACGGCTGGCCCGATTTCAAAAATTCTTTCACCAATGGAAAGCTATAATATCAGGGCGTAAACTAGGCTACATTTTATCCCGGTATCCCACGGGAACGGGAACTACGCGGGTAAAACGACTATAACCTATAACCGAAGCGAAGCGAGGGCGGGTTGCTAGTTATTTACAAAATGTCGATTATTTATTATCTAACATTTTACTGATCTTTTTTTTTATTATTTTCATCTTTGAACTAGTTCCAAATAAATACATTTATTATACACTAGCAATCCGCCCTCGCTTCGCTTCGGATTCAGTCGCCTTACGCGCGTAGTTCCCGTTCCCGTGGGAATACCGGGATAAAATATAGCCTATGTTACTCCCTGATATTATAGCTTTCCAATGGTGAAAGAATTTTTAAAATCGGTCCAGTACTTTTTGAGTATTCCCGTTCCCGTGGGAATACCGGGATAAAATATAGCCTATGTTACTCCCTGATATTATAGCTTTCCAATGGTGAAAGAATTTTTAAAATCGGTCCAGTACTTTTTGAGTATTCCCGTTCCCGTGGGAATACCGGGATAAAATATAGCCTATGTTACTCCCTGATATTATAGCTTTCCAATGGTGAAAGAATTTTTAAAATCGGTCCAGTACTTTTTGAGTTTATTCGTTGCATACAAACTTACAAATTTTACCTCTTTATAATATTAGTATAGATTTAATATAAGTAAAATTAAATCGCAGCTTACGCGATTATTGCTCGGTCCCACCTGTTTCAGAAGTCCGGGATACGTCCAAGACGTGTTGATATAAGGTTTTATTCCAAGTACTTATTATTACTTCCTTATCTGGGTTAAATGGTGGCTTAAAAGGGTATTCCTTTTGTCGTCTTTTAGGACACTTATGGGCAAGAGAAAGAATGGTGAATTGTATTTGTACTCTGTCACCACTATGTTAATAATTAAGTCTTACCTAAAAGTTAGGAGCAGATTATGAAGACAGGCGTTACAATCGCATTAACGCCTAAAATCATATAGAATGAGGTTAAGCACTAGCATTTTTTTTAGACAACAATAAGTCTTTTGTCGATTACGCCATAGTCCAAAGTAAAATACGACAGGTAATAAATAACATAGGAGGTATATTAACAATTCAAGTTGTAAGTAGATTGTCCATTGTGTCAGTATTAATGTTGAAATCATGACCACAACATTTGGTAAGCGCATTCACAAAAATATATATGACGCATAAGTATTATGTGCATGAATAGGTGCGTTAAGGTCTTGAGGCGATTAGAGAATGCCAAATGTTACATGTAAAAAATAAAATAAATAAAGATGATATTTTACTACAGCGTTTCAGCTGGAGCATAGCTTAAAAATGTATACGTTTAAAAAAAATTAAGAATGATTAGGGATATGATTTGTTTTATGACATATTATTTAACAAAGAAATAAATATAATTTGACTGCTGCCTTTAATAAATCTATACCAAATAAAAAATACACTATTTTGACGTGACAGGCAGTCAAAACTGTAGTTTTTTTCATGTTCACACTGTTATTTACACGATACCTATGCCTCAAAACTAATTTTAAAAAGCTTTTGTCTGTTTCTCTATTTGTATCGGGTAATCTTCAAAAATAAATGCGATAACATTACTGGAAGAGAATGAAAACTCGTATTAAACCCATCTGACCGACATAATATGAATAGGTCAATTTCCCTTCCATTGTAGAGTAGGCTCGACGCCCAGTAATAGGTTGTTTATGAACTGACATAATTTTTTTTTTATCATAACCCTTCTACTAACTGCTATGGTTCTTAAATATGACGATCTATTTCGCTATTGAGAATTATCCGACACAAAACTCAATATCACTCGCACCCGAATTGAAATCCCAACTCGTAATTAATTGTAGCATATTTACAAAAATGGAGCTAGAATTTAGTCATATTTTAATAAACATTAAAATGTTATATGCAATCTGTATAAATAAAAACCAACACACAAGTCTCAGGCAATGATTTAAACCATGTAAAGACATGCTTTGTCAGAAGCATAATAGTCTCACGAACATGCAATCCACCCTTATTATAAAAACCCAATACGAAGACGTAACCGAACATATATGAGTATAAATCTTCTAGAAGAATATTCAACATAGATTAACTAAAGTTTGTAATTTTTAGATTAATTTAAGATACGATCGCATATACACAGAGTAATTAGAATAAAAATATTTTGATAAAGGCATAATAAATGAACCTCTTAATTACTTTTTATTAATTATAGCATTTGAAAAGCTAGGTTTTCCATAAGGACAGATCACGAATAGGGCGGTACTGTTGATCCGCCAAAATAGCAATAGAGAGGTACAATATATCAAGTTATAGTGAGGAGGACCATAGTGTCCAATGAAAAGATTTTTTTTATTAGACTCATTTCTGAACGAAAATAATACTATATTGATTTGAACCTATATCTATTGGAAATCTACTACAACTAATTCATATTTTCATCATTAGTCTAATTATAGTTAAAATCGAACTATCTCACAAGAGTATTCTATTGCTTTTATTGGGTATAGAGACATTGCGCACGCTGTTGCTAAACAGGAATATTTAAAACAACAAGAGAACGATGTTTCTAATTATAGAAATCCTTGCAGTTGAAGCGAGTAAGTCCATAAACTACTAAATTAGTGATGTGGATGCAATCGACGCGTGCGCATTCATTTGCATTTAATGGTGATACATAAAAATTAGTACAGGTTAATTAAAAAAAAGAACATTATCATTTCATACTCATATTGTAAGTTACGTCTACGTAAAAACGACACCCCAAATTCGAGCGCATAACCAGTTTAAAAAAGCAATAGCGTTCATGTGGTAAAGTATTCTCTTTATATAAGAATTCGCCGAGTATAGCCCAAGGACTCGCAATTATATTATCGCTATTACAACGATTAAGATATAATCAAATGTTGAATATAATCCTTAAATAATGTTGCCATTACGAGATTATAAGTTGCCATTAATATACATTAATAAATTAAAGTTTAGTATTACAAAATACTAAATTTTATACACTATTTTGTCTAAAACCTGTATTTTATTATTTTTTCAGATATATACACATCTGAAAAACAAACTACTTTAAATTGCTAATCACAACCAAAGACTGAGGAAGTTATTTTTTTTTTTTCATACTATATCAACAGTCACGAACTCGTAATTATCTAAAACTACTGTTGATATAGATTTCCTGAAAAAAAAAAAACACTAAGTTTCGTTATATAATTAAATATTTTAAACATTATCTGTTTCAACTAAAAATGACCCTGACTTAGTTATAAAGAGAATAATAGACCACATTGAAAGATAGACACTTAAAAATATTGGCAAGCAATTAGCTGGTTTTATCGTTTCATCCTTGACTTACTATAATCAACTGTGGTGACGGGCCCTGTAGTTGTTGTACCATTGCAGATCGCGTGGAAGAAAGGGAAATAAAAAAATATACATCAGTGTTGTAGAGGGTTTAAACAATTACCATTGTCGTGTTGTTAGAAAAAAAAACTATGTACCAAAAACGGAATATTTATATTTAGAAAACTTTAAAAAAGGAATCGATTTTTTTTACTAACAACACTTTTTATATAAAGTACAACCATGTGCTGTACATGTCACATGCCACCTCCATTTCATGCAGGTGTTCTAAAACAAGATATCAGCGTACACACCACACAGTATCCAAGTCCTTACGACTAAGAAAAAAAAGTATTAGCTTTCGTGTACAAATGACGTAATAAAATGGAGTGCCGTCAAACCGATAGGGTATTTTCTAAATGGTAGGAAACCTGTTTTGCATTCAACTCATAGATAAAGGCAACAACACTTCGTTCTATGACGTCATCATTTTCAAAATTCGAATACAGTAAATATTATAACAGAAAGTGCACTGATATTGAACAGTATTTTTTTTTTTTTTTTTACTATTAACCTGTACATCGTTTGTAATAAATAAAAATATTTTTACTATAACTAGCAGGTCACAAATCTCTACAATTTGAATTTATAAATTCTAGCCCGATACGTTACACAAATTTCAATCCTCACCCGAACACGATAGTCAAACCAATGGACATGCGAACGCTAACAAAGAGTTAATATTATAAAGTATAATATTTTATTGTATATTAGAACTAACGAATCTACTTTATTATCAGCTACAGCCGGTACTTAATATGCAGACCTTCTGCATATTAAGTACATTAAAAAAAAAAACAATTATACAAAACGCAATAAAAGTTAAAAAGGAACCATTATAGTCAATTTATTTGTTGACAAAACATTAAAAAATAATATTCATGTCTATTTTAAAAAAAAAAATGGGTGCGTGTACTTATGTACGCGCGTGAGAAGTTATACTTCTTTGGCATCATTAAAAAATAGTTTTTAATTGCATGCAAATAATTAATTACAATAAAATAATAGAAGGATTGGAAAAGGATAATCAACAAAGTTCAGTTTAATAGTCATCAAATTTAAACTAAAAGAATCTTAGATTGATCTTAGATATCAATAATTAATATTAAAAATTGAAAATTAATATATTTATATAATAATATATTTAATATAAATTTATATAATATATAATTAATATATATATATATATATATATATATATATATATATATATATATATATATATATATATATATATATAATTATTAAAAACAAAATTTAGAGAATAATAAATATATAAGACATAATTTGTACTAAATATTATAAGATTCTTAATTTTAAATGTTTATTATTGATTATTTAATATTTATAAATAAATTTAATAATAAATTCAAAAATTGAATTTAAGGTTAAGCAGACAGCTTCATACTGTTAACAGATGCGCGCGCATCTTAAAATTTCACTCAATGAGCGGTTAAGCAGACAACTTCATACTGTTAATTTTGTGTAACAGATGCGCGCGCATCTTAAAATTTCACTCAATGAGCGGTTAAGCAGACAACTTCATACTGTTAATTTTGTGTCACAGATGCGCGCGCATCTTAAAATTTCACTCTCATCATTTTTTCATAACGCGCCTAAAGAAGTATAACTTCAAATATTCGATCAACCAATTTGAAAATCGAATTATTCTATCAAAATGTTACGCCATTTATTAAACAAAACATTAACTAATTTTTGTTGATTTCATCACTATTATTAAATTGACATGATTGAAAAATCGTTATACTACTTAAAAATAATTACTAATTCGACTTGTAATAAAATAAAACTGCAAATATAGATAGAAATACACTTGGACTTCAAAGATATCCGCTCATAGACGCTCTATCGTATGGTAAGTATTCGATAGCTGAGAATAATATTCCTATGTGATAATATTTGTTTCCACTTTATAAGGCTATTGAACTATGTCTTGTTTCACAATAATACCAAAATATTATATTTAAATAAACTTACCGCGCCGGATCCTTTAGGTTTTGATGCGGCAACGTACGCGAGGTATTGAATCACCTTCTTCGTATTCTCCGTCTTGCCCGCACCTGACTCTCCTGTACACAGGATGGACTGATCTTCCCGATCTGAAATATATAATAAGATTTCTTAGATAAGTGAATAAGGAGGTACGTTTGCCAACGTTGTATATATATTTTTTTTTTTTGTGTGACTTAGTTGTTAGCCTCAGATGGCTGTGACAACTTTACCCGGACTGGTGGGTGAGCGCTGAGGGCTCTCAACCCGTAATTGTCTATAATAGGAAGTCAATCATTTTTATTGATGCTTATCTTAGATTTAAATACCGTATTACAGTATTTCGAATGGAATGCAGATTATATATTAAAAGATTAAAATTATATCAAAGAGCAACTGTTATTACACCAAAAAGAAATAATGACAATAAATTGCCATTCATTATATTTCTGAACGGTGATGGAGTAAGAATTTAATTTACTACCCTCATCTTGTCGGTGGATATCGTAAGACGAGTAAGGGATATGATGTGTTTATAACATCTGAGCAAAAAAAGGTAAGTAAGTAATTTCCCTAAATATTGTGGAGGAGACTCGAACCCAGCAACGGTAGCGGCTATATAGTGTTAGGGGTTGGCAGTATTCGTAGCCACACAACAAATTAAATTTTCGTAACTGCATTTAATTTCGTGTTCTAAAAACTTTACCAAAACCTTTCCATATTCACTCAATTTATGGCACTTCGCATGTGAAAATCTAGATGTTGGAACTAGCATTCAGTACTTTTGCATAAAGAAAACTCCGAGCATATACATATTAAGAATAATAGTTCTGTGAAAATACTCTTTAAGGCCGATATTAAAAACTTAACATCATCAATCTGCTCTTATCCAAATTGCACGCATTCACATTCCCTTCACATTCTTCACAGTAGGCAGTGGCCTAGCAACGGTCTATGAGCAGCAGTATTACTTACCATTAGGTGTGCTATTTGCTCCTTTGTCACTAACACCAATTAAAAAAAAAACAAAAATAAATTTGACGTATCAGTTATAAGTACTAAATGAAACCAAAAGGCATAAATCATTTGACAAATCAATAAGGAGCATAATATATTTATAGATTCATACACTTAACAGAACATAAATCGTATAATTACAGTTATTTTAGCGTAGAGAATTAATTCGTTTGCAACATTTATCGATATTGGGTCGACAGCCAACAAATTCACGTCATTAATTTTTCGCCACACTACGATTATCGTTAAGTCATTAAGAAGATGAAAAGTGGGTTAAATTTAAATGTGAATATCCTTTACAAATTGCTAGTTGAAGATGTAAAATATAGTATATTGGATATAAATTGGCTTGTAAGGGTAAAAATAAAGTTTTTTATACTGTACTAGCAACCCGCCCTCGCTTCACTTCGGTTTCAGTCTCCTTACCCGCGTAGTTTTCGTTCCTGTGGGAATACCGAGATAAAATGTAGCCTATGTTACTCCCTGATATTATAGATTTCTATTGGTGAAAAATTTTTTAAATCGGTTCGGTGGCTTAAGCGTGAAAGCGTAACAAACAAGCAAACAAACTTACTGTCGCATTTATAATATTAGTAAGAATTACAGCTAGAACTTCGTCATAGACCACAAAATAATGATAATTATTAAATTAAAAACCAAAACTCCTACGTTCAAAAACCCCTAGTAATAATAAAAATACAACCATTAAATACCATTTTATACCCAATATGCTCTGGATTATTTGAGAAATAGCTGATACTCTTCCAATTATCGATCGATTCAAAATATCAGCTAAGAACCGCGACAAGTAAACTGACTTTCGCGTAAAAAAAATCGCATCGAAATCGGGTTAACCGTTCGAGAGCTACAATGCCACAAACAGACAAAGACATAGAGATAAGCAGACAGAGTTTATATAAGTAGAATTCAATATAAACCTTATACCAACCGTCTGAGTGGGGTGATTATAGTAAGCCGATTTCTCACCTATTGCGGAGGAGGCATAGGCCTAGGAACGTATATAAATTTTTTATTTTTTTTTTTATTGCAAACGGTGACAAACGAGCAAACAGTACACCTGATGGTAAGTCTTGCTGCCGCTCATGAACCTTTACTTACAAGGCCGTTGCCTACCGCGAAGAAAGCGAAGGGAGTGTGAATGCGTGCATTGAGGCTCGATGATACCAAGGGCACCACCAAAACCCTCCACACGCAATCACCCTCAGAAAGTTGGGCTTCCGGCTCTCTCGCTCACCGAACGAAGCGCAGTAACAAATTGCTACTACTCAGACGTCGATTTTCTGCGAGAGCATGGTACTGCCCCGGACGGACCGGCCCGCGGCTGTAGACAGGTAACTGTCGACAGTGTGGTCCTACCACTCCTGAATAAATCAAGGTGATGAGGATTTCTTCTATACATGAATACTAAAACCTACACTTAAAATTTTCTATAAACAAGAGACGGCAAAATATAAGCGCGCAAATTCACCCTGAATAATCAGTAGACGGCTTAATGCCCGCAAACACAAAAGTTATACAGTCGACCTAGGGGTTCATTGTGCCTTTCAGAGCGAACCCTTTATTCAGGGTGAATACATTTTTGAGTAATGTAAGCCTGCTAGCTGTGGCTTCGCTAAGGAATATTTTGAATACCTTTTCCTGGATAAAATGCACACTATAATAAATGCCGAATCTCTGACATGTATGCGAAATTTCAAGGCAAACGCAACACATGTACTAACGAAATAATCAATCAGGAATCCCTTATCCGTGATGCAAAGAAATTATTACACATTGTAAATAATACTACTTTACGGATTGTAAATAAAACTACTTTTACGGATTATATCGCGTTTGTATTTGATTTATGATTGACCGACGATTGCGGTGGTAGTATATTAGTTTTGTTAGTTTTAAATCAACAAATTGTAACAATAATTGCTACAAATTTAATAATTAATAATTACTAACCATAAACAATATAATTTTTTCATATAGAATCATTTTCTTCTTACACTGGCAATAAATTTGTACTAAAATGTGGGTAACAATTTAATAAATTTATAACTAATTTCTGTATCGGGTAGATAATTATAAATGTCTGTAATAAGGATTACTTGTTGGACATGAGACACCTTAGTCCGCCCGTGACCATGAATGCTGCAAAGTGTTCGAAACGTCGGGCAATCATAAATCAAATACAAACGCGATATAATCCGTAAAAGTAGTTTTATTTACAATGTGTAGTGCTCGCGTAAACATCAGATATCACTACTTTACGGATTTTATCGCGTTTGTATTTAATTTTTGATTGCCCGACGTTTTGAACTTTGCAGCGTTCATTGTCACGAGCGGACTAAGATGTCTCACGTCCAACAAGTGAACGTTATTACAGAAAATCTAAATCAAATCTAATCATTTATTATGTATGAAGTCCATAGGTACACTTAAATATTGTTAATTTCACATTTTGTTTAAAATTGAATTATCTATAATTGGATAGAATCGTGACTGCACAGATGGCGTAGTGGTTAATGCTAGTGACCTACAGCGCCAGTGTCGGGGGTTCGAATCCCACGCAGGACAACACTTTGTGCGATCCACAAATTGTTGTTCTGAGTCTGGATGTAATTTGTGTCCGTTAATTATATGTGTATGTATTTCTCGCGGAAACGCAATGAGTTTCAAAAATTAAAAAAACTGTACGAATGGCGGCGATGTGGTTCGCGACACGTCACGTCTCGTTTCCGTCGGGGGCGAAAAGTGGCCCACAGAGAACCGCTCTGCTACGCTGAATATGTCAAAGATCGTAGCAGGTGGAGGGCAGTGGACTCTGCCTACCCCTATGGGAAAAAGGCGCGAATATATAAAAAAAAAAAAAAAAAAAAAAAAAAAAAAATAGAATCGTGGCCACAAGCTGAGAAGATCTGATAAAAAAACTCAGCAGGTTGGTAACATGGTTAATTACTTTTTGCTGTGTTATATAGTTGTTTAAACCTATGCGGGGATAAATAACGCTAATACCAAAAACAATAAAGTTGTTGTTTGTTACAGTATGATAAAGTATTAACGTGGGCGTTCCCCTTTACCTGTACTACAAGCATCATTAGTAGGTATACGAACGTTATTTTAGTGATGTAACGGTTATTTATTGTACATACAATATTAATCCTTACTAATATTATAAATACGAAAGTAAGTTTGTTTGTTTGTTACGCTTTCACACTTAAACCACCGTACCGATTTCAAAAATTCTTTTACCAACGGAAAGTTATAATATCGGGAGTAACATAGGCTATATTTTATCCCAGTATGCCCACAGAAACGGGAATTACGCGGGTAAGGCGACTGAAACCGAAGCGAAACGAGGGTGGGTTGCTAGTCATTAATAAAAATGCTTTGACTATTAATGAGCATTTACATAATTTTGCTGTAAATGTGTATTTCTCTTAATTTCTAAACGGCTAGTCCGATTTGGATGGTTTTTTTGTGTGTTAAGAATAGTTTAGATTAATAATTGAACCAGTAGGTGGCGCTGCGATTGATTCAGCGAGGAATTCTATTTTTTTTATATGCACAGCAACTTAAATTCCTTAACAGATTTTATCCGTTCATCAATAACCTCATCATCATCATCTCAGCTCATATACGTCCCATTGCTGAGCTGGAACTTCCTCCAAGCAACTAAAACATGTTGGTTAAACGGGTTCGTATCAAACTTTAAGATTATCTTACCTTGCCTAGAGGTTATCTGCATATTATAATCCCTTAATCGTCTTTAACGACACCCACAGGCAGGAGAAGGGGATGGTAAATATCCTTACTCCATCACCAAAGACGAAAAAGAGTCATTATTAAAATTTATTGATAAATATATCGATATTCTTCAGTTTAGGGCAAGCACATCACTACACACGAATGATAACACGACTCGTCTAATTGTTCGGTAATGACGACGATACCGCGCTGAGTTATAGCTACTTTCTATACAGACATACACAAGGTTGCATCGTTATTTATGTTTGTAACCTATATTTTTTAAGATAAAACTGTTCACTAAGGCATTAATCCTTCTAATGAGTAAGACTTTACAAACATATAATTAACGGGCACAAATTATAACCTTATTCAGAAAAATCACGTGGATTGCGCAAAGAATTAGCCGGCTCGGATATCGAATTCATCTCGATACGATATGATACTGTTAGTGCTTATACTATTAAAACATCTGTGCCGTCTATAATTGGATGTTGAAGAAGAAATGTAAGCTAATAACTCCCCCTTTGGCGACGGGAGAAAACATAGTATCTCACTGCGATTGCCAACAAAAAAACATTTTCTGATAGGTGAAATATAAAACGACTTCAATAAGGACGATAATGCGAATAACAATTTGATTATTATACGTACTTACCCACACTGGCCTAATGGTAAGGCGGTTCTGAACAAATTTCCAATAGATATAGTTTTTCATTTGCTTATAAGTTTTAATAAATAGCCTTGCATATCAAATGTTAAATCTCAGCAATTTGAACCGACATTATAGTTTCATCCATTTATCAGCCTATCGACACCCAGTCGGCTTTCACGACTCCCACGTGTAGAAAATCTCATCACCACACAGAAGTATAACTAATAGTAAAATAAGAAATCAATGATTTTTCTAGATCATATAAAATTCATCATCACACCACCTTAGGTCCGTATGGTTTCATAAGCTTCTGTGAGAAGACCACCTCGCCCAGTCAATGGTATAATAGATTTGATGGTGAAACTAACCTTGCAACATCGAACGGTACGCGGTGTCAGTGATGGCGAACACATGTGGAGGTACTTCGTGTCGTTTGATGCCTTTATACCTCTCCATGATCTTCTCAGTGTAGATCGGCAACTTCTTGTATGGATTCACCACCACGCAGAAGAGACCCGAATATGTCTGTGGAAGATATTATAACAAATTATTATGTGAACGTGGTAAGTGTTGAGGTCACTTGAATGTGTAATAGTGCCATGGTTACGCTGCTGATAGTCTTCTGCAGGCATAAATGGATCAAACCGTCCGGGTTAGTACGATACTCTCGCAGAGTAACGACGTCTGAGTAGCAATATGCTACTGGGCTTCCTTCACAGTAGACAAAGGCAATGAGCGAAGATTTTACCATCGGATGGACTGCTTGATCGTCTTCCAAAATGGAAGTAAAAGATGAGCATTAATTTTATATATTACTCACAATTGGATTATAATTGGCTTTAGTAATCCCTGGATTATGTAATCTAGTTTTGGGGCACTTGTCGAGTTAGAATAGCTATCCACATGTCGTATCCATAAATTTTAAAGAACGTTTGAAGGACTAACATCTTTTACCTGTCTCAAAGACGCACGACGCGGTGTGATTCATCATTCTATTGTTCGTGTAACCTAGTAGATTTTAATTTCATAGAACAGCAAAGAAATGTAATAGTTGGGCAAAAGACAGATCCGGTCAACAGGTGGAACGTGAGTACACTGATAGTTATTGAATCTTACGCAGTCTTGCAGTCATTCCAGAAAGTCAGACAGTCAACGTTCAGAATTAAAGTACACCAAGAAAAGGGGAACAAAAATAATCGGTTTGCTTATTCTAATATTGTAAATAAGCGTTTTATAATTAATCTATACATCTATCTATTAGCGTTGATAAGCTTATCAACGCTAATTATTGGTTCCTCCAAAGAGGTATTAATACCATATTTGCCTCAATTAGCAGAGGATTTGGACGAGGATTTTTGCTCCGCGGAATGCTACTCCATATTCTTCTGTTTAACCCTAAGTTTTTACTTGTCGCCACGCATATGTAATATAGTATTCATAATCTAATCGTACATAATTCAACTGTCAAAAGCATTTTCTTAACGGTTGCACAAAGCATAAGCAAATAATAATCCAATCACATCAAAAGTCATAAGTTCGCCTTGGACCTAATGACTGCTTCTGTCATTAACAATAAGCTGTATATTATAAAACCGCATAAAACCAATACGAATAATAAATATATTAAAATATACAGTAACTCGAGTCCGAAATGCGACAGCATCCATTGACAAGAAACTTTCATCGCCTATGAAATTAGTCAGACAAAATATTTGGAGTGGAATGAAATTCAATATGGACATTATCTGGCTTAGAGTCGAATGGTAATTTAACCAAATGCACTTCCGTATCCGGTAATAACTAGATATACCATGAAAATTATCGATAATAATTTATTGTTATCTTCCACAAAGATATCTTATTACTAATGTTTACATTTAATGGTAAAAATAAACCCTTGTGGGAGACTGGTATCTGAACTAGTTTGCCCTGTCATACAGATTACCAGGCTCCCCCTCAGTAGCATTAGACAATATCTCATATACTTTTGATAACTTAAAAAAATAAAAAAATAAACAAAAGAAAAATAATGTATGTACTTCTAATAACAGAAAAAGTGTGTGAGTTGTGCACGAGTTAATGTATCTGGAGTCGTACAAGTATGTGTGCATGTATTAGTGCGCGTTTCTGCGTGAGTTCGTGCATGTGCGTGCGTGCGTTCGTGCGTGCGTGTGTGTGTGTGTGTGTGTGTGGATAAGAAATTGCTATATTATATACGTTCTACTGTTTAGCTTGAGCCTAGTCCACAATAGAAGACGAATCGGCCTAGGTACAATACCACCGCCGTCAGAGATAATATATGATTTTATTTCGAGATTTCCTTCTCTTGCTGACGTTATATGCATATTATATTCCTAAGTCGTCTTTTACAAAAAGCTTTTCTAACAAGTTGACAGTAAGTCAACCAGGCTTTGCGGGGCAAGATTTCTTATTTGCAATCATATTATATTATGATTTTGGATTGCTGAATCCCGGGCTGCCCTTAGCCACTACTTACAACTTCCACGAGAAAGTAAAATTTGGTGAGAAATTGCATTCTTAACCCGTCACCGCGTCTTCTTATTTAAAGTCCGATCACGCTGCTCCTAAATTATGATTAAAGGGAAGGCATGCAACCTCATAATCTGCTATACTGTACTATCTACCTCAATTTATGCGGACCACCGGTACCTTGCCTTCTGTGATCTGTCAAAATCTGTCACCACTAGGGCAAGATAACTATAGCTCCTAACTATGACTAAACACGTTTACATCATAAGGAAAAATTGCGAAAAAGAAAACGAAAGTATCCGTATCCGTTCAGATATGCGTACAATAAGTTATCGAGTGTGAATCACACAATCGTTCACATCCGCGCGCACCGCATAAACCATTGTAATGTTTCTTATATGCAGATTTAATATAGTGCTTTTTTTGTCTTGTTACATGTCTTCGTGTCTCCTGTCGTATTCATGAATATATAGCTTCTTGCTATTGAGATTGTATGAGTCAAACGCTTGTCATGTAAGAATTTACAATGCTATATTATTAACTAGCAATCCGCCCTCGCTTCGCTTCGGTTATAGGTTATAGTCGTTTTACCCGCGTAGTGCCCGTTCCCGTGGGAATACCGGGATAAAATATAGCCTAGTTTACGCCCTGATATTATAGCTTTTATAGAATTTTTGAAATCGGTCTAGCCGTTTTGAAGATTACCCGGAACAAACAGACAGACAGACAAAAATTTTTTAATTGCTATTTTAGGCATAGGTGTCGTGCAAATAACCGTGTGAGCATGAAAAAAGCCTATTATTTTGACATTACAAACAGACACTCCAATTTTATTTATTGGTATAGATAACTAGCAACCCGCCCTCGGTTCGCTTCGGTTTCTGTGGACTTATCCCCGTAGTGCCCGTTCCCGTGGGAATATCGGGCTAAAATATAGCCTAGTTTACTCCCTGATATTATAGCTTTCCATTGGTGAAAGAATTTTTTTAAATCGGCTAGCCGTTTTGAAGATTACCCGAAACAAACAGACAGACAGACAGACAAAAAAATATAAAGTGATTTTTAGGCATATGTATAGTGCAAATAACCGTGTGAGCATGAAAAGGCCTATTATTTTGACATTACAAACAGACACTCCAATTTTATTTATTGGTAGGTATAGAAGGTATTGAGATTTAAACAATCAAATTTTATCGAGCCAATGTCTGTACATTTTAAATCATAATCATCATCATCTTAGCTCATATACGTCCAACTGCTGGGGTCGAGCCTCCTCCATAATGGGAGTGATATTGACCAACTATAGCATCTGGCCAGACAGGTTGGCATAAGGTTTTATTTCGAATTTTGCTTCTCTTGCGTAGACGTTATACGCATATCTATTATATACCTTAGTCGTCTTTTACGACACCCACATAACATTTATGTAAGAGAATGACATCTCTACACGAAAACCTATGCCAATGTCTGGCGTGGTATACTAGGTCAATTTTCTTTTTACCGTGGAGAAAGCACGAGCCCCACAATGGCCTTTATGTGGGCTACGATGATGATACCGATAATCGCGTAAACAATATATTTTAAAGGAGTGACTATAAAAAACTATGTTACTCCTACAACTCAAGGTAACATTATGAAAATGTTCATATGTACACAAACAAATCAACCTTATGATATCATCTTTATTTATTTAATCATCGGCGACATCAAAAGCAACAGCAATATAACTTTATCGGGGAACGATAATGGTAATTAATCAATCAATTTACGATTTGAACCTTTAACCCTTAACTGCGCATGTAAATAATATTGTTGTAATGCCCTATGACCTAAACTATGCATGAAGGTCTTGAATTATTGATAACTAGCAACCAGCCCTCGCTTCAGTTATAGGTTATAGTCGTTTTACCCGCGTGGTTCCCGTTCCCGTGGGTATACCGGGATAAAATATAGCCTAGTTTACGCGCTGATATTATAGCTTTCCATTGGTGAAAGAATTTTTGAAATCGGTCCAGCCGTTTTGAAGATTACCCGGAACAAACAGACAGACAGACAAAAATTTTTTAATTGCTATTTTAGGCATAGGTGTCGTGCAAATAACCGTGTGAGCATGAAAAAAGCCTATTATTTTGATATTACAAACAGACACTCCAATTTTATTTATTGGTATAGATTAAAAAAAATCATAAGCATTGCACGCCTCATACGCTCGCAACTAGAGCATGTACGCTACGCTAGAAGTGTTGTCATGTCAGAAATTTGCAATATAAAAGGTTTCTCATCATCACCTCAGCTCGGTGGCTCAGTCGGACCGACCACTGGAGACAAGGAACTCTGCACCGGATGGTCGACCCAACGACGAAGGCGCGGCGCCACATTGACCATGCCCCACACAAAAAAATAAAGTAAAGCTCATTTAAGTTCCATTGTTGAGCTCGAGCCTCCTCCACAATGGGAAGAGCATAGATCTACTATAACAGGTTATTCAAATGTGTTGGTATAGGGTATTTTTTTCGAGTTTTAATTCACTCGCATATGATCTGCATATTATATCCCTTAGTCGTATTTTACAACATCCATGGATAAAAAAAGGGGATTTTTTTTATTTATTGAAATGAAAAGGGTTTTGAAGAAAGGCGGTGGCAATTTCCTAAATATTCACAAAATATTTTAAATAAAGAAAACGTTTGATGATTTTATTATTATTATATCAATTTGTTTTTAAACATAATGCAATAGGGCGATCAAAAAATATATGCATCGTTGTTCCTTTAATTGTATATCACACACGATCAAGTCATATCTTGTTCAATAAACTCCCACTTATAACTTAAGATCGATTCATTTTATCAATAAACAATAATTTTAAAAGATATTCATCAAAATAGGTGAATTTCTTTTAAAGTATGTTTTCTCCATGGAATCATCATCAATGTTTCTTATATTTACAATAAGATATGACTTCCTTTTTCACACTTACGGTTCTTTCTCAATTATATGTTTGATGTGAACGTATTTTATTAAAAAAAAATACACGCGTATAAGGCGTGCACCTTTAATGTGTGCCAAATTACTTATTTAAAATCTTAAGTTGTGCATTCCAGAGCATTTAATCGCTATAACCCGACAAACACGTCACAATCATATTAAGATTTACGTGGAATAGCTATTGGATGGTCTTCGCTAGAGAAACTATTCAACAAGGAGCCGTAGTTAGCTATTGGAAAATTAAAACTAAACGCACCTCAACGCGATAATTCCTTTAATTTCTCAGACATCTTTTTAGATTTAAGTTATAAATGTGTTATGACGTTGCGTTCTCTGGCATATTACTATTGTAACACTGGAATCAGCGATCAAATTTACACATAAAATAAAATTGAAGCAGGCCAGTATCTGTATAACTAATATAGAGTGAAAGAGAAGAGAAGGCAAACTTGAAATGAAACCCTATATGAACACGTCTCACCAGCGTGGTTATAGTAGGTCACCTTCCCTCTTATCGTGGAGATGCCTCGAGTTTAACAGTGGAACATGCATGAGCTGAAATGATGATGATTGTGAGTTAATACAGAGGTACTTTATTTTTAATAAAGAAAGAAGTGCATCTAACAACAGAAGCCAAAACACATGTTTATTTCGAATTTAGTTTTACACACGCCGATTTTTCTTTTATGTGTGATCCACAAAATATTTATTCCGATTCTGATATGTTTCCGTGATTTCTATGTTCGTAGAGTTCCCCGTAATACAATGATTATTTCCTTAGTGCATGGTGTTCGTTATATAAAAAGAAAAACCACATAATATTATTAATATAACACTAAGTGCATTTAGTTAACAAGCAATAGTTATAAAATATATGTTTATTAACGTAAATAAACTTTGGACGGAAAAGATAAGCCCAATTAATTTATTTACCTAACTCGTTAGGTTATTATACTTTGATTAGAATATGTAGTTGTATCCACACAATAACAATAAAAGAATATTTCTTTTCCAGGTATAACAACTTCAATATAAATTGTCTCGTTGGACCTGAGGAACGCGAATAATTTATTGAATAAAATAGTTAAAAAGGAACACGCTTTTTAAGATAGTCGAATTAATAGTGCGATGCAGAAAATAGGAATAGCGACATCTATCGAGTTCTGCCAAAATCTCAGCTACAAATAACAAAAAAGTCGCTAAGCGTGTAAACATAAATGTAACTTTAAATAGGACATATAGGTGGGAGGTCGTGATGAAAAAGCTAATATTGATAGGCTCATCACTTCTAATTTATGCAATTGCTAAAGCCGATGCAAGATTGGATAAAGTGTTTATAGTCGCCTATGCTTTGACTTCACAGCTGGAGTAGTGGGTCAAGTTAGTCATACGGGACGGTATGTCTTATTTCGAGATTTCCCTCTTTTGCAGTGATATTATGAGTTCCTTCATCCTCATCTCATATGGGTACTACTGCCTAACTCTAGCCTACTCCACAATAGGAGGGAACAGAAGCTACTATACCACGCTGATTGGTTTTCTTCTCTCACATAGAAGTTATCTGCATAACATATCTATAAGTCGTCTTCTACAATGCCAATGGTTAAGGTGGTGAATTGTATTCTAACTCTGTCATCACACGGAAAATGACGTGTTCTTTAGTCGTATTTTACATAACACTAAAGAAAAGAAGTGACGGCGACATATTGCAACTGGTCTTAAATCGTCACCAAACGAAAAAGCCAAAACAAATAACACACTTGAAATTCGAGATAACTAAATTTAATGGACAATATAAATACAAATGCCCTGTGTTTGCGTTAATAGTAATTGCTAGGTAAACTAATTGCGAGATATATTACCGAGCTGATAACAGTCGGGTTTTAAACAGGAAACCGTTCAGATAACACCCTTGTACCTGGTACGCTTCACGAAACTCAACATTCCTAAAACAAAAGTTTACTTGGAAACCAATGAAAATATGTTACTATATTTATTTGAAAATATTATACGTGTGGAGACGAAGTAAGAATATGATTCTCCAAGCATTTTCTTGTTCGTGGCTCGTGGGTGTCGTAAAAGAAGTCCAATGGAATAAATATGCATATAACATCTAGCAAGAGAAGGCATGCACGAAATAACACCCCAAACCAAACGCGTCTGACCAGCATGGTGTAGTAGGTTAATTGCCCTCTCACAGTGGAGGAGACTTGAGCCCATTAGTGGGACGCTAAAATGATGATGATATAATATTGTAAGGAAGACTATATCGTTATGGTAGTAAACAAGTTTTACATAATCATACAATACTCAACCCATGCTCTATGGCCATAGCACGAATATTTGCTTGAAGCAAAGCAGCAGCAGCGCCTCTATCGGATGACAGGAGTACTACTCCAAATCCCATGCAAATTGGTCTCGATAACGTTACGTTTTCTTTGAGGCGAATATTCGTGCTAAGTCCACTGAATCCTAGAATAGACAGACTTCCTTGTTTAGTAATTACTTACTGTTTAATATAAAGGCAATAATAATACACATTACTATTAGTGTATTATTATTGAAGAAGTATACAAATCACCACCCGCCTTCCTGTTCGTGGACGTCGTAAAGGATGCCTAAGGTATATAATATGCAAATAACACGGATGCAAGAGGAAAACTTGAGCTAAAACCAATGGCAAAGCTTTCGACGGATATGGTATAGTAGGCGAATTTCCTTCCCATTTTAGAGGAATCCCGAACTCCGCATTGGGATGTAAATGTGCTAAATAGAAGAAGAATACAGTGCTCTTTTCTATTCTAAGAAATGTAATACAATACGAAGCGGCTGCTTAACATTCGCCAGCTCTTTCTGGACAGTAATTTAGGCAAAGTTTTTTAATCAGGTATTGGTAGTTCATGTTGCTGACAATTTTTTGTCTGTAATCTTAAATGGGCCAGCTCGTCCGGCGTAAACAACACTCGGCAAATCGACATCTGATTGCGAGTAGTATCAATTTCCTACAGCGCTTCGCAAGGGAGTCCGACGCCCAAGCCCGCTCACCTGTCTTCGTTCCATTACCATCAATCCTGCAATTTCACGATAAGCAACAGCTTGCCCATACTGCTACTGTTGAAGCTCACGAGAGTCAATTACCTCTTAGCATCAAGACTGCTTGCTCTTCTTACCAACATAACCAACCATAAGAAATACATTATTTTTAGTTGTGTACACTAACAATCTGGTTGATTACCGTAATTAGGTAGACCAACACACGATGCGTAGAGATGTTGCGGATATGAAATTGCGGATATGCAGTTTCATACGGATACGAATATAAGAATAACATTATACTGGTTTCAGATAGGAATATGAAATTATTGGGGATTATCAGACAGTTTCGGATACATAATTGAATTTTTAAGAATATTATGAAAGGGAAATGCTAAGTGTAGTGAATATCGCATAATTACACTTTAGATTGGCTTACGTTTATGTTCGCAATTCGGCTAGTTGCTACTTGTGTAAAATGAGGGTCGGTGATACTAAAGGCATCACCAAAATTCACCACATGGCAACACCCTGAGAAAGATAGGTTGCCGGCTCTCTTGCTACTTACAAATTGCTACTGCTCAGACGTCGATTTTCTGCGAGAGTGGACGGACCTGTCTGCAGCTGTAGACAGACAGCTGTCGCTCCTACCATTAACCTATCTTAACATGCCTCATACAGACTTTTACATCAAATTCTGTTACCGTTTCGGATATTTTCATTTTACATATCCGATAGTTTCAGAACTTTTTAAGAGGCGAAGTAACATCACTAGTAAAGATATCCTTCATCAAGTCACGACCGAATCTAGTTGTATATCCAATTGTGAACAATGTCGCAAGCATACCCCACTTACGAAACATACAAGAACTAAAACGACACAATTTCCACGAGACGAGGCACCATATACGGTTGTGTTTCTACCGCACCATACACGGTGGCCGAGCTAATAGATACACCGCTTAAAACGCTTAAAATGTGCAATTGAATGACATTTCGCCAGTTTCGTATGACAGAATGACAGTTGAGTAAACGTGAATCGTTTTTTTTTCATCTTGATACTTTGTAGGACACATATGATTAAGTAAATTGTTTCAACATTATATCACCATTAATAACTAATAAATAAATAAAGGTAAAGGGTCTGTTTGTAATGTCGAAATAATAGATTTTTTTCATACAGTTATTTACGGGAAATCAGTTTACATATTTTCCTCTGTTTGTTTCAGGTAATCTTTCAAACGGCTAGACCGAATTTAATAATATTTTACTACCAGGTACCAGTCTAAATAGGCTATATTCTGTCTCAAAGAACTTCTAAAACATTTTGTCCAGTCCAGGAATCGAAACCGATGCGTACATGGACCGCAGTCGCGTATCGTAATATTCTAGAAGATATTGGAGATTTAAAATCCTACATTTTCAATTCCAGGCAAGACGATTGAAACCGAAGCGAAGCAAGGGTGGATTGCTAGTGTTAAATATGTACACTTATAATAACTTGCACTCGATCAACGTCATACAAATTTGGGTAAATCCAAAATCCGGCAGCTTTCTTCTCCAACACAATGTGTCATGTTAAGGCAGTGAACGTACATGCGCACGTTAAGGTAACAACAACGTAACGTATGAGTCACCGTAAAGATATTCGACATACAAAAATGGCCGCTAATATATTTTACGAGGGGTGATCCAAAAGTAATGATAATCAGTTATTTCTAGTGCACACAAAAATACAAAAAAATTTCAGTCACTTGCTCAGTTACCCACTAGTTCAGGAAAAAAAAATCATATAAATAGGCCACAATTCCCGGGAGCTACATTCATTTGAATACGGACTGTCAAGGAGTGAACATCAAAATGGAAAAACACGAAATCAGAGCTGTCATTAAATACCTCTGCTTGAAAAAAATGTCTACCAAAGACATACACAGCGACTTGGTGGAAACATTAGGGGACTCTTCTCCTCCATATTCCACAGTTGCACGCTGGGCTAAGGAGTTTAAGCTGGGAAGAACATCGACGGAAGACGAACACCGCGAAGGACGCCCATCGACGTCCCTCACTGAAGAAAATGTGAAAAAAGTTGAAGAAGTTGTATTGGAAGATCGAAGAGTGACTATCAGGCATGTAGCTGAGGTCACAGGGATCTCATATGGCAGCATTCAAAGAATCCTTGCGAACGAATTGCATATGAGAAAGGTCTCCGCGCGTTGGGTACCGAAAATGTTAAACGACGAGCAAAAGAAGAAACGAGTCGACATGTCAAGAGCAAATCTCGAAAAGTTCCAGGCAGACAAGGACAATTTTTTGTCACGTTTTGTGACCATGGACGAGACCTGGATCCACCATTTTGATCCTGAAACAAAACAACAATCGATGACATGGAAACGATCCGATGAACCGACGCCGAAGAAATTCAAAGTGTCAAGCTCAGCAGGGAAGGTTATGGCGTCTGTTTTTTGGGACGCTGAAGGAATAATCATGGTGGACTACTTGGAAAAGGGGGCCACTATTACAGGCTCCTACTATGCAGAACAAATAAGAAGATTGCGGGAGGCTATTAAGGAGAAAAGGCGAGGCAAACTGCGGGCTGGAGTGTTGTTCCATCAAGACAACGCACCTGTTCACAAAGCTGCAATTGCCATGGCTGGCATTCAGGAAGCGGGCTTTGAGTTGGTGGAACACCCCCCCTATTCACCAGATCTAGCCCCCAGTGACTTCTATCTCTTTCCACGACTCAAGGAACACCTCCGAGGCAAGAAATTTGATGATGATAGCGACGTGATGGCCGCGGTTGAGGACTTTTTTGAGAGTCAAGATAAAGATTTTTTTTGTAAGGGAATTTTAGGTTTAGAAAAGAGATGGACTAAATGTATAGACTTGCTAGGAGACTATGTTGAGAAATAAATATATTTTTTTATTTTATTCATTGTGTTTATTATTGATTATCATTACTTTTGGATCACCCCTCGTATGAACCAGTTTACGAGTGCGAACCCATACATTCTTTTGTGTTTGCAAAAACTTTTCTTGTTTTTTTATTGAGATACCATATGATTTTGTCATTATATTTGAATTTAATAAAATATTTCGGAGTCGTAAAACGTAATGTCAGGTCGAATAGGTGACTTTATTTTTGTTAAAAATTTAATACAACACAAACTTGCAGAGAAAGAATTCTGATGTTTATGGGACTATTACACATCTTTACTAATATTATAAATGCGAATGTAAGGATGTTTGTTTGTTACGCTTTCACGCTTAAACCACCGAACCGATTTCAAAAATTC
This sequence comes from Lymantria dispar, assembly GCA_032191425.1. Classification (NCBI taxonomy): domain Eukaryota; kingdom Metazoa; phylum Arthropoda; class Insecta; order Lepidoptera; family Erebidae; genus Lymantria; species Lymantria dispar. The sequence continues at coordinate 2,386,255 of CM063451.1, read as the reverse complement.
TTTCACCAATGGAAAGCTATAATATTAGGGAGTAACATAGGCTATATTTTATCCCGGTATTCACACGGGAACGGGAACTACGCGGGTAAAACGACTAAAACCGAAGCGAAACGAGGGCGAGTTGCTAGTTGTAAATAAAACTATTTTACGGATTTTATCGCGTTTCGTATTTGATTTTTGACTGGCCGACGTTTCGAACACTTTAAAACGTCCGTGACTATGAACGCTGTAAAGCTGTAACGTCGGGCAATCAAAAACAGACATGATAAAATCCGTAAAATTGTTTTATGTACAATTTGCAGATAACATTTGGGCAGCTATATCTTCAAAGAGTGCTCTTAATATTTTTTTTTTAAATGAGTGTGGTTAGCCTATGGAAACCTATACATAGACCCGTGTAGGTTTTGTCAATAAATTTTATCAATTTCTCCCAACCAGAATTATTATCCACGTGAGAATTTCTTTATTCCCGAAATATATACATAACTTTTTAAATGGATTAGTTAAATAGTAAATAGGTGATAGCGCAACAAATAACATTAACCTTTATAAAATTGTAAATGGCTCAGATCTTAGCAGGTCTTAGTAGCGACCTACGATGCCGTGTATAGTTGATTCGATTTCCATGCAGGAAAGTACTTTGTGCGAACCACAAATAATTATTACGTCGAGTCTTATTTTTGTACTAGCAACACGCCCTCGCTTCGCTTCCGTTTCAGTCGCCTTATCCCCGTAGTTCCCGTTCCCGTGGGAATACTGGGATAAAATATACCCTAGTTTACTCCCTGATATTATAATATCTATATTATAATTCTTTCACCAATGGAATAGTCGTTTTACCCGCGTAGTGCCCGTGGGAATACCGGGATAAAATATAGCCTAGTTTACGCGCTGATATTATAGTTTTTCATTGGTGAAAGAATTTTTGAAATCGGTTCAGCCGTTTTGAAGATTATCCGGAACAAACAGACAGACCAAAAATTTTTAATAGCTATTTTAGGCATAGGTGTCGTGCAAATAACCGTGTGAACATGAAAAAAGCCTATTATTTTGACATTACAAACAGACACTCCAATTTTATTTATTGGTATAGATAATTGTATGTTTATAAAGTAAAATAATATATGTCTTTGGGGTGTTACATAGACGTGGTACAACTCCACTGCCTGTACATTCCGAAGGTGTGTTGGTCAGCAGGCTAGTCATAAAACCATTGCCAATATTCTTACTATGTGCGGTGGAAGCAGAGTGTGTATCACGTCCACCACAAGTCATTTGGGTCATTGGGACAAGATGATGATGCTGGGGAGACTACGACATAAAAAAAGGTAGTTAGCATCTATATCAATAAATAAAATTGGAGTGTCTGTTTGTAATGTCAAAATAATAGGCTTTTTTCATGCTCACACGGTTATTTGCACGACACCTATGCCTAAAATACAGATTAAAAATTTTTGTCTGTCTGTCGATCTGTTTGTTCCGGGTAATCTTCAAAACGGCTGGACCGATTTCAAAAATTCTTTCACCAATGAAAAGCTATAATATCAGCGCATAAACTAGGCTATATTTTATCTCGGTATTCCCACGGGAACGGGAACTACGCGGGTAAAACGAAGCGAAGCGAGGGCGGGTTGCTAGTCCTAAATAGAAATGCCTAGTACCGTACCGTATTTCGTAACCGTATTACTTGCAATAAACTTCATTTGATTTCATTTAATGATTAGTTACAATAGCGTTACAAGAGCCAGTCAATGTCAAAGTCATTTTAAATAATAAACTACGACATAAGAATTTATTGAATCGGTCTAATTAATAACGTAACAATAAATCGTCGTCGTGGTGGTTCCATGTGGTGACGGAGTAAGACTAAGAATACAATTCACCACCACCTCTCTTACCCGTTGGTATCGTAAAAGATGACTAAGGGAAATAATATGCATATAACATCTACGCAAGTGAAGGAAAACTCGAAACAAAACCCTATATACCAACACGTCTGAACAGCGTGGTATAAGTAAGCCAATTTCTCTCTCATAGTGGAGGAGACTCGTGCTCAATAGTGGGACGCATATGAGTTGTAATGAAATCGTCATCGTCTCAGCTCATGAACGTCCCACTGTTGGGATTGAGCTTCCTCCCCAATAGGAGAGACATTGACCTACTATACCATGCTGGTCAGACATGTTATTGTAGGCCGTTATTTCAAGATTTCTCTTGCATAAATATTAAATGCATATTCATCATCATCGTTTCAGCCTATCTGGACGTAGGCCTCCCTCATGTTACGCCACAATGTGCGGTCCTGTGCCGCCTGCATCCAACGACGCCCAGCAACTTTCACTAGGTCTGATTATAAATGCATATTATATCCCTTTTTTTAGGGTGGGGCTATGGTGAGCACACATACCGTCCACTCGGTGTGAGGCGACACAAAGCCGGCGCGCGACTCCATAACCCACCGTAATCCCTCCCCTTTCTCATCGGGCCACTGGTACAGAGTTCCTTGTCGTCCATGGCCAGCCCGGCGGTATATTAAATCTGTTAGTAATGTTTTACGATGTCCACGGGTAAGCAGATGAACGAAAACAAAATTAGACCAATACATAAAATAGCGCGTAACTGCATTATCAAGTGATAGAAACCGCGCTATTTATTCTAACAAAAAAAGGAACCGTCGCTCGGGACGCCTGGCAGATGTGAAACATCGGAATTATTTTGTACAAGTATATATGCATAAAAGACAGATTACGACAGGAACTAATATGGCATAAAGTATTAATAAAATGTTACGACTTTTTTCCAGAAAAATTATGATTTTTATTCAATAAACATTTATTTTCATTCACCTACACCTTAGGTATGTGTTCAGGTTAATAATTTATTTTGAGCACACTAGATGGCGTTGTACAAAATTCTAAAGCAGGTTATGGTTTCGTTACAAAAATGTACATATCCAAGCGTGGCGTTAACGCCACGCCAGCGATCAGGTTCACCTCGCCTATGGATTTTTTACATCAAAAAATCGTTTAACAAGCGAACATTTAGTTTAAATAGAATGAAGGCAAAGTACGCCTTCGCGTATTCCATATATGTCTGATATAATATTAGTATAATTACAGTAGATTGGTTTACGCAGTATAATAGTATTGAGCCATTCAATGGTGCAGTCATTAAGACTTGCCTGTCGTGTCCTTGTTAAACAGTTTGAACAGATGTGCGTTACATAGGCGTGAGTCAGGATTTTGTAATTTCATGATAACCGGCGGACCATCAATGACGGGGGTTATCAGTGTTTTTTTAACAGACTTCAAATAAAAAAATAAGAGGTTTTCAATTCGACTGTAGTTTTGCAGATAAGATCGATGCAAGAGAGGGCAAACTCGTAATGAAACCTTATGCCAACACGTTTGACCAGCGTGATATAGTAGATTCAATTCCCTCCTGCAATGGAGGCGGCTCGAGCCCAAACAATGGGACGTAGGTATATGGGCCGAGGTGAGATGAAGAATTTTCGTTTTTGGAATGACCTACTGGTCAAATTATTTTGGAACACCACCGAAGCAAACTTCCGATATTCTTGCTTACATCAAAAAAAGTATAATTGATAGAATTTATTTCCTTATTTATATCTATAGTCAGAATTTGTTAGGCATCTCCGCGGCAGTACCACACTCATAGAAAATCGACGTCTGAGTAGCAGCAAGCTGCACTTCACTCCATGAGCTGGGCCTACCGTAGAGGTTTTGGATATCCGGTTATCCAAAACCTCTACGATAAGCATAGACATAACTGTATCTCTCGTCTTGCTGATGTTTATGACCAGCCCCTACCACTTATTTAAAACAAAAAGGAAAATTTATATGTAAAAAAGAAAACATTTATTCTGTTCTTGTAAATACATATAATAAAAAACACAAACATAACTAAAGAAAAGAAGATTCTTCATCATTGTCATTTCAGCTCAAATACATCCCACTGCTGGGCTCGAGCCTCCTCCACAATAAGAGGGAAATTAACCTTTTTTTTTTTTTATTTTTTATTTCTTATATTTAAGGAGCTTGGTCAAGTTCATTTGACTATGTTGCTCCATTAGATCTTCCACATAATAAACCTTAAAACTAAAACAGATGTTGGGCACAGCATTCAGACCGTATCTCACCTATAGTAAGACACGATCTCAACACTGTGCGCGGCGTCTTATACCAATTTCAACTAATCTATATAGAAGTTTGGCCGCATCAGACAAGGGATATGACAGGATACAATTACAACCTCCGTTTGTAATATCTACACCGCTGTTAACAACTTCATTTCTGAAATCTTCGTTCCGGATACACTCCACCACAATATGTAGGGAAATTAACCTTACTATACCATGCCGACCAGACAGGTTGGTATAGAGTTCTATTTTGATTTTCCTTCTCTTGCGTAGATGTTATATGAGCATTATAATCCCTTAGTCGTCTTTTACGACACCCACGGGCAAGAGAGGGGATGGTGATTTGTATTCTTACTCCACCACCACACGGAACTTTCATACATAAAATAATTTAACTTTAACGAGGAACAAAAAAGGCTATTGGCTCAGCTCATGCTACTTCTACTTAAGAAATACCGCTGGTATCCTGCCAACAGCTGGTTTGTACATAAATTAGATAGCATAGACGACAATAATTTCGCCACGCCAGAACGCCTAAAGCGTACAGCAGCCAGACTAATTAATAGATAAGTAACTACAAACGTTCTTATCTATCGCCCACATTATCACAAAAACGATGTAAAAACATCCTTAATTATTTTACGTAAAAGTTGAAATTTCAATTCTTTATATTTTACATGTAAACACGTACAATGAGTCATTGGTAACAGGCAGTGCTGTAACGTTTATGAATCATACATGACTGTGAACTTGCCCATTTAAGGGCAATAGTTAAGTTTGATATAATCGTTGTGTACTCGTTAAAATGCGAGCAAAGACGTATAAATGTTTAAGTCAATAAGTTATGTCATTTAACAGACAATGTAAATGGCGAAAATTTAATTCGTAGACGGTTGAAATTTATAATTAGGAACTACGAAGATGTATATACATATTATTTTTTAACAACCAACCCGCCTTTGAAATCTCCTATACCTTTTAAAATATTACGATTAGCGACTACAGTCTATGGGTCCTTGGGTATAAAATTTTATCCAGTCCCAGACCGGAGAAAATATAGAAATTCCTGGAGAGGAAAAATAGTCTAAGTTACTCTCTGTATACCTGATATGTAGTAAAATATTATTAAAATCGGTGCAGTTAAAAGCCGTTTGATAGTTAACCCGGAACAAACATACAGACAGATAAATTTATAAAGTGGTTTTTAAGCATAAACATCGTGTAAATAAGCGTGTTAGCATGAAAAAAACGTATTATTTCGACATAACAGACACTTCAATTTTATTTATATAGGTAAGATACCTATTTTAAACGACATGCTTGAGTGAGTCAAATGCTTATATGAAATCTATGTACAGAGATCATCGATTATAAATCACCCAAAATCATTAGAGCTACTTAATTTGGAAACCCGTGGGCGGTGCCATTGTTGTCGTTATACGAGATACTATTGAAACTCGTAGCTATAACACGATAAGATCTTTTATAGATAACATTGAGATAAATTGTTAAGCGGCGCTTTGATATAATGATATATTACGATTTTTGACGGATAGTGACCGTAATTACAACGTTCGGGGAATCCCAGGGAAAGTTTTTATACGCGTAAAGTGTCTTTTAAAATGCAAGAGCGTGGATAAGTATTGTATTGGTATTTTTATCTCGAGAAATGATAATTCATCCTATAAAGTTCTTAAATAATTTACTAGTAGCAATTAAATACATAGTAAGTTCAAGTCACAAATTCAATTATACTAGAAAATAGCTAGCTGCTGCTGTCCACGAGCAAAAGGTATTTAGCTTAATATCGTCTCGACTGAGCTCATGTTAGTACCACTGCTGGGTGCCTATTCTAGAATATAAGGGGAATTTTACCTACTGTATGGTTGATCAAACGTGTTGGTCTTAGAATAATAACGTATAGCAGGATAGTGTCGGTACTTAAAGCAATCAAAAACATGAAGCCAAAAATACTACATACGCGCAGGAGATTACACACGTACACACGCACACCACTATACAAATTATAAATATAAATCAAATTTTGTTTTTAATAACATAAATCGTCGAAATACTTTAAAAAGTAATGTTAATACACTTGTTATGTTTTTCAAATGTGAATGCACAAACCGTCATAATTACCTATTTATTTTTTAAAGAGTTGTGTACGTAAGAGCAGTACAGTGACCTTGTGCATTACGGAACAGTTCCGGTGTAAAGCTCCATTAGGCTCCAATTTAAATGTTTCATTTTTTGTACGCTGACTTACCTTCTATTCTCTTTTTATTACGTTCTGCTAGCAGACGAGTACGCAGCCAACCTAATGGTAAGTGGTGACTTGACTCTAGCAATACCAGGCGCATAGTCAAGTCGCTTCTTATGGCAAGAAAAGAGCTTCTCTCGAACCTCGTTAAAAAGAGGGGCAAGTAATATCACTCAGGAGTCACAGCAGCAGGTAGTTAACTCCAGAGCGAGAGAAAAATTAACGCTCAAAATATGTCGTTTCTGAATTCAGTGTCGCATATTGGCTAGACTTAATAGGTAGGTACTCATTCAATCTTATAATCAGGTGCCAATAATCCCAACAAAAAACTTTAATCTATTTATTGGCTCAAATATTAAGGTTTCGTCATTAGGATATTGTATCAAACGCCTGTTAAGCCTTCAAACTGATTATGCATTGGGATAATCACCGTCTTAAAAACTATTTGCCTATAAAACATTTAAACGTCTAGACGTGGCAGAGGTCGGTATTAATATTTGGAACATTCTCCTCAACTTATATATACTCCCTAATTAGCAAGATTCTTCTATAACTCGAAATCAGATTTTACTTACTCTCTATGTCAGACAAGATGCATCCAATTATTTGGTATTCTCAAAGTGAAGCCAAATGTCCTGCATTTGACATTTGCAAAGTCGGAGGGGACCGTTGAAGCCTAGGAGGCAAGTGACGCAAGACCGTTCCGAGTGGCATTCTCTTGGGGAGGCCTATGTCCAGCAGTGGACGTCTGTAGGCTAATGGATCGATTTGATATGGGCTTCCTCCACAATGAGATGGAGAGAAGTCTATTATCTCGAAGTTTCTTTCTCTTGCAATGATATCATTTACTTACATACCTTAAACGTTTTTAAGACATCAACTATAGATGTATCAATAATAGTAGTTCGCCAGGGAGGTATCCTGTCAACCGATAAGTTTAGCAATTCAAAACTTATCATCACTAAAACATTAAAGTTACTTTTATTAAACACATTATTTTTATGAAACTAGAATACCAATGATAACAGTTTTTTATCACAATTCTATTGTTTGGGGTCGTTACACTGAACACGCGCAGGATATATCCCCGTATCGCCGCATCCGTTACGATACAAATGCGTTTTATTCTTGCAACGCAATTTTACAATGTTGTTTAAGACAATCAGTTAACAAAGATGTTTTACTTAATTCATTTTCACTTATTCAATGAGCCACTCGTGAATGTAATAGTATTGAAGTAGTATATTTTTTATCAACTCTAAGATCTTAATTACGAACTGGTTAGGCAGAGACGTCATATATCACTCAAATTAAATATAAACGTCGCCAAGGCTCGGCTCACAAAGTACAAAGCGTTTACATGGCAGGTCATGTTGGCCCCATAGTGACTATGTGTCACCCAGGACTGTGAGGTTAACACATAATGTACCAGATAAAAAAAAGAGATAAAACACACTCCTTCGTGGAGGCAATTGAAGAATAAAATATGCCAACACTAGGACTATCTTCTAGGAGTCATAAAACTAACTAAAGGATGACCAAGCGAATGGGCATAAGCACTCTGCTGAGAATGATGGCGGTTCTTTCTACAGCCATAAATGTGCCACCTCGTCCGGATCAGTACATACTCTCGTAGAAAATGAATGTCAAAATAATAGCAACTAGCGCTTGTTCTGTTACTCTTTAATGGCATAAAAGCTTCGATAAGCTAATGTATAGAGGGACTTACGCACTACACAATAGTGTAACGTAACTTACAGGCATCAATCAAACGAAATATACAACTTGGCAATGGTGCCAATATTCGAACGGAAACCGTCGTAACATATTGTAATTCTGGACATCTGACATATAGGTGGCACGTTAAAAGTTATCAAATTATCGGTGTGTAACCGTTAAACAGCTGGTATTTGTAAAAATATATTTATAGTACGCATGATTGCGCATCGTCCGGTCCTAATTCAAGGTCTGTTTATTCGACCTGAACGTTATGAGGAGCTGGTGTGTTTATTAAAATATTTTTATATAAGTCATTGAGTATACTTCTGTGAGTCTTGACGTCTTCAAAGTGAATCAATTATTGTTTAGGGTACTGTTTTGTTTTTTTTGGGATAATAACGTTCTTGATAAAATTTATTTTATTTTTTTTTGAAGGGAGATCAGAGTTATATTAGGTTTATTATCATCATCATGTCAGCTCATGTACTCCACAATAAGAGGCCAGACGGATTAGTAGACTTTATTTCAAATTTTCTTTTTCTTGCATTATATTGTATGTATATTAAATCCCTTTAGTCATCTTTTACGACACCAACGGGTAAGATAAGGGGTTGGGAAGAGTATTCTTACTCCGTCACCACAAGTAAAAATTAATAGTACAGATATTTCTTTAATTTTATTAAACTACTTTTTTGTATGATACTGCACCGATTCGCCCAGTTTACAATGAAATATTTAGAGATTGTTCAATTTCATCATTTCAGCGCATATTACGTCCCACTGCTGGGTTCCAGCCTCCTTCTGTATAGGAGTAAAATTGACCTACTGCACAACGCTGGACAGACGAGGTTGGTATAGGGTTTTATTTAGATTTTTAGTTCTCTTGCATAGATATTATATGTTATATCCCTTAGTAGTATTTAACGACACTCAAGGACAAGAAGGCCATGTATGCCTGTATTTATTCCATTAAAAGAAGGAAAGAGCGTCAAAAAATCAGATGGGAAGATGACACCAAAAAAAGTAACTAGAATAACATGGCAAAGAAACGCCGAGAACAGGCAAACTTGGATAACCCTAGAGGAGAGCTATGCCAAAAGATAAGCGGATAATGTTACCGATGTCGAAGAATGGAGTTATTATTATATAGTTATTAATGATATTTTTAAAAGTAATGCATGTAAATTTTATATAAATAATATTGAAAAATACATCCATCCATCCATCAGCCTACAGACGTCCACTGCTAGACATAGAGCTCCCCACAAGAATGCCACTCGGAACGGTCCTGCGCCGCTTGCTTCCAACGGTTCCCTGCGACTTTGAGAATGTCATCAGTCCACTTAGTGGAGGGTCGTCCTGCTGCGCCGCCCGATTCGTGGTCGCCACTCAAGAACTTTTCTTCCCCAACGGTTGTCGGTTCGACGAGCGATGTGGCCTGCCCATTGCCATTTCAACGTGCTAATTCTGCGGGCTATGTCGGTTACACCCGTTCTTCTACGGATTTCCGTGTTCCGGATTTTATCACGTAGAGAAATACCAAGCATAGCCCTCTCCATAACATGCTGAGCGATTTTGAGCTTTTTTATTTTAAAAAATTATGTAGTATAAATAGTGAAAACAATTGCAATATTTATTTATTTATTTAAGGAAACATAAAAGCTTACAGTTTAAACCAAAACGCTTATATGCTATACTACACAATCTAAATACCTAAAATTATATAATTATACAATAACAAATAAAATAACTTAAAAACATAAATTAAAATAAAATGAACTAAAATAAAATAACATGAATAATATACAAAGCGAACCTTAATGTAGTATACAATTTAAATATTTATTTATTTGGATTTTTATTGCACATGTTCTATCCGTAAAAATATCTACCTCTGGGATCATTTTAATCAATATATTCATTTGAGTGATAGCCCTCCCAGTAAGACTGTTACTGGCTTGACAAATCCGCCACGTTGGCGGGCAGGCAAATAGTCGATGCTGTCTTCGACCAATACCACGCATGTAATTATCAGGTACATACAGGTTTATGCACTCCCGCACTGAAGGATTGTCCATCTTCTCACCCAGTAGCAGATAATAATGCATAATATGTGCGAACTTACGCCTCAGCTCTAGTGTATCAAAGCCGACCATCCCACATACAAACATAGAGGGGTACATAAAAGAGTAGTATCCATATATCCGCTTATATAGGTATCGACAAAATTTCCGTTGTATTTTTTCGATCTTCTCACTATAAATTTTCCTTTGTGGATCCCAAACTATTGAATTATATTCCAACTTGGAACGTACATAAGCATTATAGAGAAGTTTTAGAACCATGGAATTATTGAAGTGGCTACATGTTCTAATTATAAATCCCAATAATTTATTAGCATCTTTACGTACATTTTCAATGTGGTTATGAAATACACATTTCGTATGTATTTATCCGTAATAAAGGCTATTTGAATTGAATTTATTCCCTTTGCACGTATATACTAGTACCAGTTAGGTGTGCCGTCAATCCATTATGAATATTACAGTATGTTAACCTACTTTTAAACTGGCCTCTATTAATGACGAGTAAGACATCAACGTTGAATTAACAACAGCTTAATATTATGTAATGCGACCCAAATAAAAAATTAGGTGCGTCAATGACCCAAGGACTGTTTTAGTCCAGGCCCATATAAAACTTATAGGCCGAGGCAAAAAAAAAATAAAGGAAATAATAATTGATGACTGGTCACGCAACGTGTGTCCTGTGCGTATGGAACCTGAGACAATTGGTACATAATCGTATCTTAACCAATAAGCCATTTGTACAGTCGACATTATCTTAGAATAATAACATATAGAAGGTAAGTCCACGCACAAAAAGTGAGGCATTTCAATTGGAGCCTAATGGAGCCTACGCCGGAACAGTCACGTAATGTACAAGTCATTGCACTGGACGAACGTACGCAACTCTTAAAAAATAAATAGGTACGGAAAAACATTTTATGGATCGTAAAAATTGTTGTCCTGCGTGGGATTTAAACCCATAACACTGGCATGGAGGGTCGGTACCTTAATCACTACGCCATCTGTGCAGTCATTTTGTATCAAACAGAATAACTTGTACTCAAAACCTTTAAAAAAGTAGAGTGCTATGAAAATGAACCTAAGACAGTAAGATCACATATACACAAGTATAACTTATAGTTACAATTTCTCCTTGAGAGGACGTTACCAAAAAGTATTCGTTTACCTCTTGAACGAACGACTTTCACGTCGGCTTGTAATCTCTGACGGGAGGGTCGGGGGGCAATGCACCTGCCCCTGAGGCCGGAGGGCCGCGTCGAAGTGGGGGGTAGGGGTTATACCACCTGTCGTTTCGTTAGCAAATAAATTCGGAGAAGTCTCAATAACAACATTGAATTTTAAAACTGATGTTATAAAGTTATCTTAAAATTATTTCACACAATGAATGAAATGTCCGTGTGGTTAGGGAGTAAGAATACAATTCACCACTCCCTTTCTTACCCGTGGATGTCGTACAAGACGACTAAGGGATATAATATGCATATAACGTCTGTGCAAGAGAAGGAAATCTCGAAATAAAACCCTATACCAATACGTCTGATAGGCGTGGTATAGTAGGTCAATATTCCTCTCCTCCTCCTATTACGGAGGAGGCTCGAGCCCAGCAGTGGGACGTAAATGAGCCGAAATAAAATGATGAAGATAATGGAAATATATATTATAAAAAACGTTCCCTATAATACCGCCACTAAAAACATCTTTTTCAAATAATTAGGGAGGCGGTGTCGTCACCACGTCGCGTGCCAATTTGCCGGTCTAATGCTGAACCGTATTAGCGATAATTGCAATATCCTTTATAACTATTAATGCATATTGTAATAGCCATTTTAAATATCACATACGATCAGAACTTTATTGTTGTATCTATACAAATAAATAAAATTAAAGTGTCTGTTTGTAATGACAAAATAATAGGTTTTTTTAATGCTCACTAGGTTATTTACAAAATACCTATGCCTAAAATACAGTTTATATCATTTTTGTGTGTCTCTCTGTTTGCTTCGGGTTATCTTCCAAACGACTAGACCGATTTTGATAATATTTTACAACCAAGTAAATGTTTGTATAAGGAGTGTTCATTACCGTTCCCTACTGACCTAGGATGCGCAGTGGAAGGGAACACCAGGCCAGTGAGGGATACCAAATGGGTAATAACATTGGCTTGCGATTACGCAAGGCTATTTTAAGTTCTCCTAAATGATAGTACAAGAACAGATTTTAACACTTACGAGTAGATACCGCGGAGGTAGCTATAACGTAACCTAACTCAGCGTTCGGTCTGGCCAGACAAATAGAAACTAACTGAGGGGTTACTTAGCTTGTATCCAAAAGCGCGGTGATGACAACGGCCTCGTACACTTCAAGGACCCAGGCTTGCTACTCGTACACACAATTTAATGTTCACAAATATATACTTAACTCTAATTAACTCGCGTACATAAGCGGTACACAAAACAAAGGGTGGCGCGCAATATTACAAATACCACGATTTCACGGCTTTAGTCCACAAAAGACATAGCAATTACAAAATATGTGCGTACGCGACCGTTACTTCCAACGCAAGTCGATCCGCGAACAAAGCGAAAGTGAAAGTGAAAGTAACCAAAAGGGCGGAAACAAAACGACCCCGGGGCCGGCCGACGCGCCGGCCCCGTGCCATCCGCGCACCAAAGTGAAAGTGAAAGTAACCAAAAGGGCGGAAACAAAACGACCCCGGGGCCGGCCGACGCGCCGGCCCCGTGCCATCCGCGCACCAAAGTGAAAGTGAAAGTGAAAGTGGCGGCCGGCTCCGAGCCAACCGCGAACCACAAAAAACAGAACTACCCTACATGGATTTAATTATTAAACTAATATAAAAATGTTTGGTACCGAACATCTACCCGCCTCGGACAGGTCTACCTGGCCGCTAATCAATTGGTAAACGGGACAATGTTGCTACCGCTCTCTTCAGTACCGAACCGTCCACCTGAACCTCAGCAAAACGAGGCACATTATCTGCGCCATATACTAAATTTAAAATTCGGCCGCGACGCCAGCACAGTGGCGGCAAATTGGTATCTTTTATCAAAACGAGGTCACCAACTCGAGGTGGATTAGTCTTGTCAGTCCACTTAACGCGCTGCTGGAGAACATGAAGATATTCTAAGCTCCAACGCTTCCAAAAGCTTTGAGTAAGCTGTTGGACCAACTCAAACCGCGAGAGACGACTTGGTCTCACATCAACAAAGGGGTACTCAGGCAAAGCATTAAGTGGCTGACCAATCAAAAAATGACCCGGTGTGAGAACCTCCAAGTCACTCGGGTCTGAAGAGATCGGACACAACGGTCGCGAGTTCATTACGGCCTCTATCTTACAAAACACAGTTGCGAGTTCTTCAAATGTGAGTACAGACTCACCAATAACTCGTCGCAAATGTGCTTTAGCAACCTTAACTGCGGCTTCGAAAATACCACCCCAATGTGGGCATGCTGCCGGACTAAATTTCCAGGTTATACTACGACTGGTTAGTTTATTACCAATATTTGTGTGATTGCTGGCTAAAAAATCATGTACATCTTTCAAATAATTATTGGTTCCCTTAAAATTTGTGCCACAGTCCGAACGTATCAAAGAAGGCAGTCCTCTCCTTGAAACAAATCTATCAAGTGTCGCAACAAATGCCTCGGTGGAGAGGGATGACACTAATTCAAGGTGCGCCGCTTTAGTTGACAGACATACGAAGACACACAAATAGGCCTTGACTGTTTTACTGTTTCGTAGAGTTGAAGTCTTAACCAAAAAAGGACCTGCAAAGTCGGTGCCTACACCGGCGAACGGCCTCGATTCTCTGACACGATCAGAAGGGAGGTCACCCATCAAAGGTTGCATGGTACTAGCCTTCAGCCTGTAACAAGGCATGCAACGAAATACCACACTGCGAATCGTTCTTCGAGCAGACAAAATCCAAAATTCTCGCTGCAATATGGCTAATAAGGCGTTACAGCCAGCGTGAGAATTTCTAATGTGACGGTCCGTCACCAACAATTGCACAAAATGACCTTGCTTGGGTAACAATATAGGGTGCCGACTACCGTAGGGTAGACTAGAGTTTCTGAGGCGACCTCCAACACGTAAGACACCCGTGTTGTCCAAAAAGGGGCTCAACATACGCAAGGTTCCTGTTAGTTTAGCCTTACCAGCTTTCAAAATTTCAATCTCCCTTTCAAAATATGTATCCTGTACCACACGTATCCAATGGCAAAAAGCCTCCTGTCGTTCTTGTGGTGATAGAAAAGCCTCTAATTTTTTGTTCCGTAAGTGCTTACAGTTGTAATAGAAGCGCTTAATCCAAGCTGTTACACTTACTAATTTATCGAGGGAGCTATACCGATTCAATAAGACATTTGGATCGAATACGCAAGCACGCCTCTCAACAGCGAGCAGTCGCAATCCAGGCAACGGACCTACGTCCAAAACCGGCGTCAGTGGCCATTCAGACTCTGAGCGTAATAACCATTCCGGTCCCCACCAAAGGGAGTGCGTTACCAAGGCGGGGGATGTACAACCCCGAGATGCACAATCAGCTGGGTTAAGCTCACCAGGCACATGCCTCCAAATCAAGGGAGTCTCAGATTTCTGAATTTGGGAGACTCGGTTCGCTACAAATACCTCTAAGGTGTGAACTGAAGCCTTTAACCAGCACAAAACAATTTGGCTGTCAGTCCACGCGTAAGTGGTGCTAATGTTCACAGTATGACGCAACAAATTCGACACGTGATTAAGAAGACGCACAAGCAGAGTAGCCCCTGCCAATTCAAGTTTAGGGATTGTCAAAGCAGTCCGTAGGGGTGCCACCTTGCTCTTCGCCATGACCAGTGAGATCTTCACTTGGCTGTCAGAACCCACCGTACGCAAATATACACAAGTGGCGTAACCCCGTTCAGAGGCGTCCGAGAAACCATGCAGAGTTGCCTGGTACTTTCCTGGAGGAAGCATAGAACGAGGGATCGATACCTCATTGATCGCAGGAAGTGAGGATACAAATTTGGTCCAGTCTTCCATCAAAGCTCCCCGAAGAGGTTCGTCCCAGCCTAGTCCTGCCATCCAAAGCCTTTGTAAAAAGCATTTAGCCCAAAATATGACGGGACATATCCAACCATTTGGATCAAATGTTCTTGCAACCGTGGAAAGCACCAAACGCTTAGTCCAAATGCGCGGCAACTCTAAGTCAACATTGTAAGTGAATATGTCTGGGGCTGGTTTATACTGAATGCCGAGAACAGTCATCATAGCCGGGTTCTCGATATTCTCGAACAAATGCGGATCTTGCTGATGTTCATCCGGAAGTCCCTTCAAAAGCGCAGGTGAGTTGGATATCCACTTCCGTAACTCATAGCCCGCGGTGGCTAAGATGCCTATCAATTCATCCCGTAGAAGGATGGCCTCTTTCTCAGAGGGTCCACCAGTACAAATGTCATCGACATACAAATCCTCTTTCAAAATCGCGGCTGCGCGAGGAAACTTTAAGCGCTCCAGGTCCGCGAGCTCCCACAGAGACCGTATAGCCAAATAGGGGCTTGACTTTAACCCGTACGTGTTTGTATTGAGCTCATAAACAACCATGGGATCCTGGGGGCTTTCACGCCATAGAATCAACTGATACCGACGGTCATCCGGGTGAATAATCGTCTGTCTGAACATCATCCTTATGTCAGCCACAAATACAACCTGATGTCGACGAAACCGAGTGATGACGTCACAGAGATCCTTGATCAATTTAGGACCAGCATACAAACAATTGTTCAACGATACACGCGTTGAAGTTTGCGCAGAACCATCGAATACTGTACGCAATTTGCCATTTGATGCCTTAATTACAGCATGATGCGGTAGAAAGAAGTGATCCACTGTTTGCCAATCTAATTTCGACACAGACATGTGTCCCAACTCCTCATATTCACGCATAAAATCAATGTATTTCTCCTTTAGGAGAGCATCTCGAGCCATTCGGCGCTCCATAGCCAATAGTCGTTTCTCAGCAGCAGGCCGCGAGGTGCCAAGTGGTGGCCGTACGGCGAGAAACGGCAATCGAGTCATAATCTGACCAGTACGTAGGCGACTCGTATTGTTTTGGTAAAACAATTCGCACTCCTCATGCTCCGGATCAGTGCGCGGAGCCTGTGGTGGTTCTTCCACTTCCCAAAACCTCTGAACCGCATCAGAGAGAGCAGAGCCTACCATCAAGCCAATGTCAAGACGGGTATCCGTGAGGACCGGTCCCATCAGTGCAGAGCCAAATATGGTCGGGATGGCTACCATGCCTCCTGGTTGCATGACCTGAATGCTACCCAAGAATATGTTTCCCAGAACATCGGCGCCTAGCAACAAATCGACCGATCCAGGTATACCAAATTTGGGGTCTGCCAAGTTCAAACCCGACGCTAAACCAATAGCATACGGAGACAACTGCTTCTCCGGATGGGTGCCCAAAATATTGTTCATAACAATGGCTGAACACTCAAACAATGGGCTTGACGAGTTTATAGGAGAGAACGCACATAATACTTGGCCTTCAACATTGGCCACAACTGCGTTGCCAACACCTCTAGTGACATGAGGAAAATCACGCATACTTAGGCGTACCTGCCCCACCAACCAAGAAGACGCTATACACCCCTGAGAGCCTGTGTCCAGAATTGCCCGGACCACAACAGAGGCACCTGTCCGTCCCCAGACCCTTACAGAAGCAGTGGGTAGGAGTACGGTTTCAAACGGGGGTGGTGCATGACGGGGGGAGGCGCCGTGTTCCTAATGTCGTCTAGGCAGCGGGTGATTCTCATGTTCACGGGGAGCGTCATCAAAGGTAGGTACCCGCCCGTGACGATACGGGCGCGAATCGTGGTTATCACTCTTGCCACGGGCTTCCGATGACGGCGAGCATTGACCTTGTGGGCGCCTCGCTGCGGCAGAATCTACGACGCGCGGGGGTGAGCGACTAGGTCTCGGACTGCGGTTTTCATACCGGCGCCTTCGCTCATAACTACCCGTAGGTGAGCCTTGACGTTCATGTTCACGACCAATCCCATTATTATTCGCACAAAGAAGTTTCAAATGCTGGCCTCCGCAGTATGTACATGGGCGAGGATTAGGGCAATCGCGCTGGAAATGGTTTCCCAAGCAAGAAAAGCACCAACCTCGAGCCTTAGCCAAACGCCTACGCGAGGCCACGTGCAGCGCAGTAAAATCTGAGCAACTGGCAACTTTATGACTCGGGGACTTGCAATAGGTGCACTCAGGTCGCGACTGTACAGCAGCAAAACGTGGTGGGTGACGAACCTCTGGCCTTCTAAAGGCGTGATTGCGGGTCGGAGCCGATGACCGCGGCAACTGTTGACCAAATGACCTGTCAACGACCGTCATGTCTACCATCCTACACTCGTCTTCCAAAAACTTCTTAAGGTCATCAAAAGCAGGCAAGTGAGTTGCATCATCACCTCCATATTTTTGCTCGAAACGAGCCCTAAGTTCCGCAGGAAGCTTTTTCAAAACAATATGCACCAGCATATATGACCAAGTGCTCACCGGAAGGTCTAACCTTTCCAGTGCGTTGATCGCAATCATCAATGGGTTCAATAAGTCGGACCTTAAAGCCGAGACCCTAGATACCACTGGCAGACCCAAGAGCTGACCAATGTGTGTATCTGCCAGGCAACGCTTATTTTGGTAACGCTTTATGAGAAGGTTACGTGCCACTAGGTAGTTTCCATCATTGATCTCCAGGTGCTGAACTAAACCTCTCGCCTCACCTTCCAACACGGAGAACAGGTAGGCCAATTTTTGAGCGGAACCTAAGTCAGAACGCGCGTGGACTAAGCTCTCAAACAAGTTTATGAAACCTAGCCATTGGTCCAAACGACCATCAAAACGCGGCAGGTCCAAAGTGGGCAGTTTACTCAATAAGCCCGACGTAGAAGGTTTCACATCCCTAGACGCGGGAGACTCACCCCTTTTCGGCGCGGAAATTTCCCTAGCACGCTGTGAGATTCGATCTGCATAATCCATGATCTGGTCATAATCCGCGTGTACCAAGTCACGATACGTTTGTGGGTAATCTTCATCAGAAATATCTAAAATTTTTGTGTTGAAGTTACGGTACACATCATCAACAAATTGTAAGCGCGTATCCAATTTGCTGTACCTATCCAGGAGAGACTCATTTCGATCAGACCTATCAACCAAGGCGGTTGCAGTCGAGAACCATCTCAACTCAGAGCGCAGCTTACCTGCCGAGTCCTTAGCGCTAGCAAAAGCAGCCATAATAATCGAATAAAATAATTAAATTCCAACAACAAAAAAAAATATATATATAATCAACTAAATAAATCAACCAATTGAAACAACAATCAAAAAATACAAATTACAAAATTGAACAACAATTAAATTATTGCGCAAAGGGAAACGTTAATATTTGTCTGTATAAGTACCATAAACAAAACGCAAAATAATATTAAACTAATTGTCTATACAGTTCAATTCATTCGTTCATTCAATCACGAGACTGCACTACTCTGTGGCACAATGTACTACGCAAATTATTTTATTACTCTGTGGCACATTAAGTAAACAATGATATTCAAAATTTCAAATGTTGCAGTGAACTTATTTATATGATATTTTTAATAACTAATAACAATAAGTACACAAATGATCAATCACACAAATATTTAATGTGTATCTTTATACACCAGACTATTTATTAAACTGGGCCGTAATACGTAAAATTCAAGTAATTATATATCGATTTATTTTTCAACACGGGCACTTGTAGA
Source organism: Lymantria dispar (assembly GCA_032191425.1). Taxonomy (NCBI): domain Eukaryota; kingdom Metazoa; phylum Arthropoda; class Insecta; order Lepidoptera; family Erebidae; genus Lymantria; species Lymantria dispar. The sequence goes on along the minus strand of CM063451.1, from coordinate 2,367,216 downwards.
TGTCAATACCAAACAAAACTACTAGATTCACTAGAACCACGCTCTGCTACCAGAAAGTATGTTCATTACCGTTCCCTACTGACCTAGGATGCGCAGTGGAAGGGAACACCAGGCCAGTGAGGGATACCAAATGGGTAATAACATTGGCTTGCGATTACGCAAGGCTATTTTAAGTTCTCCTAAATGATAGTACAAGAACAGATTTTAACACTTACGAGTAGATACCGCGGAGGTAGCTATAACGTAACCTAACTCAGCGTTCGGTCTGGCCAGACAAATAGAAACTAACTGAGGGGTTACTTAGCTTGTATCCAAAAGCGCGGTGATGACAACGGCCTCGTACACTTCAAGGACCCAGGCTTGCTACTCGTACACACAATTTAATGTTCACAAATATATACTTAACTCTAATTAACTCGCGTACATAAGCGGTACACAAAACAAAGGGTGGCGCGCAATATTACAAATACCACGATTTCACGGCTTTAGTCCACAAAAGACATAGCAATTACAAAATATGTGCGTACGCGACCGTTACTTCCAACGCAAGTCGATCCGCGAACAAAGCGAAAGTGAAAGTGAAAGTAACCAAAAGGGCGGAAACAAAACGACCCCGGGGCCGGCCGACGCGCCGGCCCCGTGCCATCCGCGCACCAAAGTGAAAGTGAAAGTAACCAAAAGGGCGGAAACAAAACGACCCCGGGGCCGGCCGACGCGCCGGCCCCGTGCCATCCGCGCACCAAAGTGAAAGTGAAAGTGAAAGTGGCGGCCGGCTCCGAGCCAACCGCGAACCACAAAAAACAGAACTACCCTACATGGATTTAATTATTAAACTAATATAAAAATGTTTGGTACCGAACAAGGAGTAACTTAGGCTATTTTTCTCTCAGAAAAACCCTATAAAATTTTACCCGAATTCGAGGCCATATTATTAGAACATTTGTGATTGCTGACAGGTTTCGTGTCAATTCGCCGTTTAGGTATTTAAGGATATTAAACTCACTTATTCGTGTGGTGACAGTAAGAATACAATTCACCGCCCCCTATCTTGCCCATGGGTGTCGTAAAAGGCGGCTAAGGGATATAAGACGCGTATAACATTTGTGCCACAGAAGGAAATCTCGAAATAAAACCCTATACCAACAACAGAATTCGAATTTTTATCTTGGACAGTAGCCCTAAAAGTATTTAGGCGCCCAAGCGGCGAGCTAAAGCTAATCCATACTAATATTATAAATGCGAAAGTAAGAATGTTTGTTTGTTTGTTTGTTTGTTTGTAACGCTTTCACGCTTAAACCACCAAACCGATTTCAAAAATTCTTTCACCAATAGAAAGCTATAATATCAGCTAGACCCACTTGACTCCCTGCAAAGACGGGCTGTTCGAATCGTCGGGGATCCCAATCTTACGGACAGATTGGAGTCGCTGGAGCAGCGGAGAGACTTTGGGTCACTCTGTGTACTCTACCGACTCTTTCACGGGGAGTGCTCCGAGGAACTGTTTGACTTGGTACCACCGTCACCATTCTACCAACGTACCACTCGACATCGCAGCAGGGTTCATCCATTTCACCTGGAAACGTTATGGTCTTCAACTGTACGTTTCCAGCGATCATTTCTCCCACGTACGTGCAAGCTCTGGAATGAACTACCTGCTGCTGTGTTTCCCGAGCGCTATGACATGTCCTTCTTTAAACGAGGTTTAAGAAGAGTATTTCCTTCACGGTAGGCAGCGGCCTGGCTGTGCCCCTGGTATTGCAATGCTCCATGTGCAGCAGTTTCACTTACCATCAGGTGTGCTGCTTGCTCGTTTGCCACCGTTGGCAAAAAAAAAAAAAAAAAAGAGTATGTTACTCTTTTTTTTTGGCTATATTTTATCCCGATATTCCCACAGGAACGGGAACTACGCCTCGGGTAAAGCGACTGAAACCGAAGCGAAGCGAGGGCAGGTTGCTAGTTAATAATAAAGGCGATGAAATTATTTAAAAAATAGCTTTATTTCATGTGCATTATTCGCATAGAAATCCAAAATAATTTAGCTGAGGACAGGCATACATTCAGTAATAGGTTAATATTAGGTGTGTTCAAAGACCGACGTCACAGAAGCCCACGTCTTCAGAATCAAATCGTTTACAGCTATGAAAAAAAAAAATCATATAATCGGATTATTTCAGCTTCTCGCTTCAATTTTATGGTCTGACGCTCAGCATGCGCGATGTGTTTTTTTTTTTTTATTTTAAGAAAACACTTCACGGAATCGCGTTTTTTTTTTTGTTTGAAATACAAATCCAACAAAATCCTTGTTTACGTATAGCCACTAACTACTTACTACTTAATTTTGAAATCGTTGCCAATACTGTAAAATTAAAAAGTTTATATTCTGCAGAAAAATTTTCCTTTTACCATTATCGTCTCAGCTCGTACCCGTCCCACTGCTGGGCTTCTTTCAATTAAAAGGGACATAGACCTACTATACCGTGCTGGTCAGACATGTTGGTATAGGGTTTCATTTCGAGTTTTCCTTCTCTTGCACAGATGTTATGTGCACATTATATCCCATAGTCGTCTTATACGACATCCACGGGCAAGATAAGGAGTGGTGAATTGTATTCTTACTCCGTCACCACACGGACAGATTCTTATTTATAAGTATGTTAATTTCATTCATTAAATATATATTAAAACTACATTAAAATCAAATCTGCTTATCTCAAACTTTGTTTTGCATTCCACCGAGATACCTTTAATGTTTCCGAAAAAAAATAGGTTTGAATCTCAAATATATATATATATATAGCTCCCTCTACAAATTTTAAACAAATTGCTTTTTCTGTATGATAACGGAGTTAGAATACAATTCACTACTCCTATATTGCCCGTGGGGAACGTAAAAGAAGACTAACGGAGTAATTCACTACCTACTTCATCATCATCATCATCTTGCTCTTATCCCAATTACTTGGGGTCGACGCAATATGTAATCTGTTTTGATATATTGCAAAAAGTTTCGGCAAAGACTTTTATGACCGGCCGCCTGCCTGACGTCAACCCTCCTTGGGAATGTAATCGTTGACCCAAATGGTACCAGATGGAGTTGGTCCGGGTCAATCTAGGGCTCTTAGTCGTCTTTTACGACACCCACGAGCAAAGCAAGGGTTGGTAGTATTCGAAGCCGCTACCACACAGCACAATTAATTCACTACCTACTTATTATAAAACAAAGTCGCTTCTCGCTGTCTATCTGTCCCTATATACTTAGATCTTTAAAACTACGCAACACATTTTGATACGGTTTTTTTTTTAAAAGATAAGGTGATTCAAGAGGAAGGTTTATATGTATAATACATCCATAATATGTCGCTCTTTGAAGAGTAGCCTGTAAAGAAAACATTTTTGCATTGTCTAATGACAAAAAGCTGTGAACGTTGTAAATGAAGACATTCTGTAGTATATTTAGTATCAGCATTATATCCGTAAGAAAACGGGGCGGGTCGCTAGTATGTTTATAATATCTATTCAAGAGAAGAAAGACTCGAAAAAACCAACTGCTAGGACAGGTTTCCTTCCTATTGTGGAGGAGGCTTAAGCCCAATAGCGGGTCGTATATGAGCCAAGATGATGATTGCTTACCAGTTTCGGCATTAAAAACCTAACAAACATAACACACAGACATATTTGTTAACGTTTATAACATAGCAAAAATATATATCAAATCCGTGTGGTGACGGAGTAAGATTACAATTCACCATTCCCTCTCTTATCCGTGGGTACAGTAAAAGACAATTACGGGATATGGTATGAAGATAAATAACCCTGTTGGTTGATTGCCCAATACATCTAATTAGCGCGGTATAATAGGTCAATTTCCCTCACATTGCAGTGGAGGATCCCTAAGCGGGATCTACGTGGGCTGAGATGATATATAATCTGGGAGCCGTTCATTCTATACGTAATTAATTTATGAAGGCAATTAATATTCCCACACTAGCTCTTCCACACTCGATTAATGGAAAATATGGTAAATACACGTGTTTGTATTCCAGCAACGTATTACGTAGTGTTAATATATTATCCATTCAATACAATTCTCTTAATGGAAACTTAGCAATCTTGGTTTATAAGATAGAAGATTTGTTTATTATAATTCATCATGTTACGCCACAAAGTGCGGTCTTGTGCCGTCTTCATTCAACAAACCCCAGCAACTTTCACCAGGTCGTCGGTCCACCTAGTGGCGTCCTACACTGTGTCGTCTAATACGTGGTCGCCATTCATTTATTATTGGAAGCTGTAAGGAAACTCGAACCCAGCAGTGAGCAAGCTCAGGAAAGAGCGGTAAATAAGCTGCTGCTAACCCACAATGGGTCATTTTCACTCCTATTCAGGAGAGGCTGAAATGTAGATAATTTTCGAGACTCCATTTTCAACCCATATAAATCTTACTATTAGGCAAATGGGTACCAACCTATTTATAATAGAAGAGCAAATCGAATTATTCTTTAAGACTGATGAGATGCTATTGCCATCAGTTTCTGTTGAGATTTCATTCTCTTTCATATTCGCCTTCAACTCTTATTCATCTCGTACAAGAAAGAGGGGCAAAGCAAGAGGGCAATGCCACAAAATACATTGACCAGTTCGCCAAAAAGAAATTTCAATTGAAACCTACTTTATTTCTTCTTTATTACAATATATCCGTGCTTTCTTGTTATAATTAACGATGTCCTCAGAAACTCTAGATAGAGATTCCTTGGAATTATTCAATTGCATGACAAAGAGATGGCAATACATTTCATCTAAATATGGAGTTAAAATGTGTAATAACTTTTCTACTAATACTTTTTCATATTTCGATACAAACGCGATAAGATGCGTAAAAATAATTAATCGCGAGTTAAAAAGACATACATTTTTTTTTTTATTGCAAACGGTGGCAAACGAGCAAACAGTACACCTGATGGTAAGTGTTGCTGCCGCTCATGGACCTTTACAGGGTCGCTGCCTACCGCGAAGAAAGTGAAGGGAGCTCGGTGATACCAAGGGCACCACCAAAACCCTCCACATACAAACACCCTCAGAAAGTTGGGCTTCCGGCTCTCTCGCTCACCGAACGAAGCGCAGTAACAAAATGCTACTACTCAGACGTCGATTTTCTGCTCAGCGTGGTACTACCCCGGACGGACCGGCCCGCGGCTGTAGACAGATAACTGTCGACAGTGTGGTCCTACCACTCTTATGTTCTTATGGTTATTCTCAGCTTATATAAGCCACACTGTTGGAATAAAATCTCATCCAGATGAAATAAATTAGCCTTCTACACCTGAGCCAGGTGAGTTGCGTCAACTCACCTGCTAAGCGTGGTGAAAACGACATATCCTATCCCCTCATTTGTAGGTAGACGGCCAATTATTGAATGATAATCAATTTCCAAGAGGAGAAAGAACCCCGTTTAACAACAGGCCCGTAAATGCTTATAATATCATCATCATCGCAGTCCACATACGTGCCACTGTTGGACTCGGGCCTCCTCCAATCTGGGAGGGAATTTAACCTCCTACACAGAAGTTATGTGCATGTTATATCCCATAGTCGCCTTTTACTACATCCACGGGCAAGATAGGGAGTGGTAAATTGTATGCTTAATCCGTCACCAGACAGACACTTCATATATTATAGTCCAATCGCAGATAATACCTTTGACAACATGTATTAAAAAAGCATACTTTAAAAACTAAATAAAACAAAGATTTCATGAAATAAAACTATTTTTAGTAACTTTATCCCGTTTGTAAATAAAAAGAAATTAAATAAAGGCGCGATAAAATCCGTATAAATCAAACGATTGAATTAATTCAAATATGTAACACATTTTTTTTTACACAGGCTATGGTGGAGACGAACACCGTCCGTTTTGTCCGGGGCGAGGGATGGGGGGGTTGCAACCCCATAACCTACCGTATTCCACCCCATCAACATTTGGTGGACCACTGGTACCGATTTTTTGACGAATACTTGGGTTTAACACCAGAAATCATAACAAATATTTCTTCAATAATCAAATAATTTTCAATAATCCTTACTAATATGAGAGAAGGAAAACTCGAAACAAAACCCTATGCCAACCTGTCTGACCAGCATGGTATAGTAAGGTCAGTTGCCCTCCTCGAGCCTGGGCTCGAACCTTATCCATAACACTGCATATGCGAAAGTAAGTTTGTTACGCTTTCACGCTTAAGCCACCGAATCGATTTCAAAAATTCTTTCACCAATGGACAGCTATAATGTCAGTAATATAGGCTATACTTTATCCCGGTATTTCCACGGGAACGGGAACGGCAACTAAGCGGGTAAGGCGACTGAAACCGAAGCGAGGGCAGGTTGTTAGTATAATAATAAAACTATAACTAGTTGTAACCAATTTAAGTAAATAATAATATAAATGACCTCATTTTGGTTTCTGTTATTCATGTTAAACGCTGTTTCTCAGCACCTACAGACCAAAGGTATTTTATGAATAGATATGTTATTTATGCAAAACTAGCGACCCAACCTCGCTGCGCTTCCGCTCGAACCGATTTACGCCCTGCATTTTAAATCTGCAATATTTCCTGAGATATGGACTCGAGTTCGAATCCCGGACCGTGTAAAATCGGGTAGGATAGGGTTTACTAGTCGAGGCCACGGGTGGCTGGACCGAGGATTCAATCCGTCACCCGCCGAGAGGCCATCCGCGCGACGGCGACCGACGTCCCCGAGGGGTGGTCGTCGAGAGGAGAGGGTACTCCACAGGGATATTCCGTCGGGCCGACCACTGAAGACAAATTACTCTGCACCGGTGGTCAGCCCAGCGTCGAAGGCGACGTGCCACGGGTGGGTTACGGGGCCGCGCACGGCCCCCCTATCACCAGCGGCGGGTACGATGACCGTAGCCCACCCCAAAAAAAAATGTTGGGTTTTCTGAGAGGAAAAAAATAGCCTAAGTTAGTCCTTATATAAACAGCTACCTAGTAGTAAAATATTATCAAAATCGGTCCAGCCATTTTGTACATTACCCGGATATTTTAAATTGGTTTTTAAGCACAGTTATCGTGCAAATAACCTCGTGAGCATGAAATAACTCTACTATTTTGACATTACTAATAGACGCGTCAATTTTATTTACTTCTATAGAATAGATTGACACAATTATGCGGTTTTCTGTTTCGGTTTATTGATGAATATTGTCTCAAGAGTATTGTTATATTTAAGTGTATTCATTAACCACATTTGAGGTTATATACAGTAATTTTCGTCGAACACTTACATTATAGAGAGTGCGTCAGATAAATGAGTCACTTCATTACCATCGGCGGTGTTGCCGGTAACGTTTGAAAACCAGTAGCCGTGAATGTGTACAAAACCTTTAGAGATTGTTTATTAATTAGTCATCAGAACGTGTAGCTTATAACTTACAATCATTGAATTGATATTCATTTCTCTTTGTGACGTTTACGCAAAAATCCATTTTAATATTATATAGCTAAGTTTTTTCTTAAAGACATCATCCTGCACTAAGGAAATAATCAATAAGGAAAAAATAGTAATAGATACGATATTCGTTATTGGTAATTTTTTAATAAATGATAATAAGGATAGCTGACATCCTATAAAACAATATCGGGTCATAAGATTAGATGCACAATACTCCTTTGTACATTTCAAGTTACTCTTCATCTCTCAAATTCTCAGTAATATGCAAAAAGGGTTTAGCGGCCCTTGGCGATGTGATTCACCTCGAACATATTATTCGGGTCAACCGTCCATCTTAAAGTTTGAGTCATCTCAGGTATGTGCGAAGCCTTTCCCCGCGGTGAGCTAACACGATAAATATTTATGAATTTACTCATATAGTAATTAAGTTTAGAGTGTAGACATTTTCGTTAATAATATAAATTATTTCAGGTGGTGACGAAGTTAGAATACAATTCACCACCTCATCTTAATTCATACCAGTGGGTGTTGTAGAAGACTAAGAGACATATTATGCATACAACAACTGTGCAAGAGAAGGAAAACTAGAAATAAAACTCTATACCAACCCGCCTGACCAGCGTGGTGGAGGCTCGAGCCCAGCAGTGGGATATATCATCATCATCATCATTTCAGCCTATTGCCGTCCACTGCTGGACGTAGGCCTCCCTCATGTTGCGCCACAACGTGCGGTCCTGTGCCGCCTGCATCCAACGACGCCCAGCAACTTTCACTAGGTCATCGGATGGGATATATATGATGATGAATTAATATTCGTACCTTTGGATCATTCGGTTTTATTACGGGCCGGCGCGCTCACTGGACAGGATAACGCGGGATGGCACAGCAAAGGATTTTTATAAAAGGAAATGATTATGAACCTTATTTGAATAACTTTAGCACACAAATTTCTAATGTATGCCTAGTCTGTTGGAAAGATTTAACGAAATTTGTGCGCTAAGAATATGAAAACAAGATTCATAAAAAATTCCTTTGCTTTGCCATCCCGTCAAGTGCGCGTCGGTCCTAAAAGTATCAAGATTAATAGCGACATCTATACCCATTAATCTTGATACTTTTTAATAAAATTTGGATAATTTAACGAAAAATGTTGGTGATTTAAACTTAATTAATTTAATTGGCTGCATAGTGAGCACATTAATGATTATAGCAGTATCGATTACCACACAAAATATTTGTGATATACATAAATATTTTTTCTATGAAACACGTCTAGTGCTAATGATTCGTGTGGTGACGGAGTAAGAATACAATTCATCGCCACATCTCCTACCTATGGGTATCGTATAAGACGATTAATGGATAATCATCCATTTTAGCTCACATACGTCCCACTGCTGGGCACGAGCTTCCTCCACAATAGGAGGATAATTGACCTATTACACAATGCTGGTCAGACCGGTTGGTATAGGGGTTTTGTTTTAAGTTTTCCTTCTCTTGCATAGATGTTTTATGCATATTAGTCGTCTTTTACGACATTCACGGGCAAGAAGAAGAGAATACTTGCAATTCACCACTCCCTAAATGGTGAATTGCAAGTATTCTTACTCCGTCACCACATATTATGGCAATAAAATATATTTCTACACAGTAAAATATGCTTACGCGCACATCGGGCTGATAATATGCTATGCAAGGGAAGGCAAAATCGACAGAAAGTCCTCACGCCAACACATCTGACCAGCGAAATAGACTTAATATACTAATATTAAGTCTATTTCTCTCATTGTGATGTAGCGTCTCAACCCACAGAATTATCGTTTTTGGGCTTAGGTCTCCTTCACAATTGAAGGGTAACTGATCTACTATACCATGCTGATCAGATGTGTTAGCACAGTGATTTATGTCGACTTTTCCTTCTCTTCATTTCAGCTCATATACGTTCCACTGTTGAGCTCGAGTCTCCTTCACAATAGGAGGGTAACTGATCTACTATACCATGCTGATCAGATGTGTTAGTAGTGTTTTATGTCAAATTCTTCTCTTGCATAGAGTTATCTGCATTTATCCCTTAGCCATCCTTTACGATATCCACACTTAAGATAGGGAATGGTAAATTGTATTCATACTCCGTCACCACACGTCATAGCAATAAAAATATATTATTACACAGTAAAACATGCTTACGCCGCATATCGTGCTCCGTCAAGTTACGTTTGCGTAATTGTTTTTATGTAGAATTAATGTATTCAGGTCAATGAGTAATCATCTTACCTAGTTTGGTGATATTTTACTAGAAACTATGACTACAGTGTATTATGAGAAACTAACGGATCAAAACAGATGTTTTTATCATCATCATTTCAGGTATTTCTGATGATTACGCGAGTATTACACATCTATACCAATAAATAAAATTGGAGTGTCTGTTTTTAATGTCAAAATAATAGGCTTTTTTCATGCTCACACGGTTATTTGCACGACACCTATGCCTAAAATAGCAATTAAAAAATTTTTGTCTGTCTGTCTGTTTGTTCCGGGTAATCTTCAAAACGGCTGGACCGATTTAAAAAATTCTTTCACCAATGGAAAGCTATAATATCAGGGCGTAAACTAGGCTATATTTTATCCCGGTATTCCCACGGGAACGGGAACTACGCGGGTAAAACGACTATAACCTATAACCGAAGCGAAGCGAGGGCGGATTGCTAGTTGTAAATAAAACTACGGATTTTATCGCGTTTGTATTTTATTTTTGATTGCCCGACGTTTCGAAAACTTTACAGCGTTCATTGTCACGGGCGGACTAAGATGTCACACGTTCAAGAAGTCGTCTTTATTACAGAGATTTATAATTATCTACCCGATACAGAAAATTAGTTATTAAATTTTGACCCATATTTTGGTACAAATTTATTGCCAGTATAAGAATAATATCATATCATATAGAATCATTTTCTTTCAACGTCGGGTAATCAAAAATCAAATACAAATGCGATAAAACCAGTTAAATAGTTTTATTTACAATCATTTCAGCTTCTATAAGTCCTACTGCTTAGCTCAAGCTTCGTCCAAAACAGAAGAGGAATTAACCTACTATAACATGCCGGCCAAAAATTTTGGTATAGAGTTTTATTTTAAGTTTATCTTCTCTTGAATATATGTCATTTGCTTATTAATTCCCTTTTTTTGGGTGGACTACGGTCAGCGCACCCGCCCCCCGGCTCCGTCCGGGGCGACAGAGGAACAGGGTGCGGCCCTGTAACCCACCCATATAGCACGTCGCCTTCGTCGTTGGGCCGACCACCGGTGCAGAGTTCCTTGACTTCAGTGGTCGACCCGACGGAATAACCGGAGAGAGTACCTCTCCCATCGACATCCCCCCGGGACGCCGATCGCCGTCGCGAGGCTAACCTCTCCGCGGGTCATCATCTTGCTCTTATGCCAATTACTTGGGGTCGACGCAATATGTCAACTGTTTTGACATATTGCAAAAAGTTTCGGCAATGACTTTTATGACCGGCCGCCTACCTGACGTCAACCCTCCTTGGGAATGTAATCGTTGACCCTCCGCGGGTGCCGGAGTAAATCTCCGATATATCTCCGATTAATTCCCTATGGTCTCCTCCACAATGGGAGAATGCATATTTAATCCCTTAGTATGCTTTTACGACACCCACGAGCAAGAAAGTTTATGTTAAATTATATTTTATCTTCTATCTTCCTTTTAATAAACCTTTCTATCGTTTTTTTCGATTTACCGTCATCCCGTTATGCTTTCCTTGGAACCTTTATTAATATGTCATCTACTAACATGCCTTATAAAATAAACAAGTTCTCTAGTATAACCGTTGTATGGAGAGGGTGTAATATTATGCTTGGAATTTCTGTACGTGATAAAATCCGGCTTACTGATATCCATGGGGTAATGGGAGCGACCGATATAGACCGCACATTATGTCGAATAAGCGATAATTATGTAGTTTACATGTGTAGCACAAATCGAAAGGTACGCTGTTATTTCTTTAACCAAGTAATAAATTTCCTTTTATCCATCCATCAGCCAGATGTCTACAGTTGGACATGGCCCTCTTTACGAGAATGCCACTCGGAACAAATAAATTTGTTAATTTATAAATAATATTTCTTTTCTTTTCATTCTTTTTTCGTCTGGTGACGGAGTAAGAATACAATTCACCACCCCTCTCTCTTCCGCGTGGATGTCGTAAAACTCGACTAAGGGATATGATATGCATATAACATCTATGCAAGAGAAGGAAAACTCAAAAGAAATTCCTATGCCAACACGGCTGACCAGCGTGGTAGTAGATCAATTTCCTTCTCGTATTGGAGGAGGCCCAAGCCCAACAGTGGGACAACGATATGGGCTGAAATGATGATGAAAGATGATAAATAATATAGTTTCTATTTTCTTGTATGGTGATGGGTTAAAATATAAATCACCTTACCTCTCTTGCCCATGGACATCGTCAAAAACGATTTTTTTTGTGTGTGTGTGTGTGTGTAGCTGTTGACTCAGGTCTGTCTAAAGATCTTAGTCGTCTTTGACTACATCCACGAGCAATGTAAGAGTTGGTGGTACTCGTAGGCGTTACCACATCGCATCGCTAATCAGTATGACATAGTAAGTTATTTTCCCTTCTATTGTGGAAGAGGCTCACGCCCAGCAGTGGGTTGTATATGAGTTGAGGTGATGATGATAATGATGACAATTGTCGGACCATGAACCAGAACGACCACGAACCAGCTAAAATTTTTTGTCATAAATGTAGCGATGTATTAGGGCCATGCAAGATTTGAAATATACAGATAGCTGTATTCCAGTGTTTAAATCCCTTAAAATACTTACTTTTCCATGTATTTATATATTAGAAGTAGCCATGTTTATCAAGACCAATAAGCATCTTTTCCATACGATGTCAGAAAGAAGACTTCGGTCAACAACATTGCGATCCCAATATAAAGACTTACCTACTAACTACTTCTGGTCATTATACGTCACTATTAAAAAAAGAGTATATTTTGTATGGGCCCTGCTATATTTAATAAAATACCTGAAGCAATTAAGACTGAGACTATTTATACATTTAAGAAAAATCTTACGTCATTTTTATTGGACAAATGCTATTATTCCATAAATGAATTTTTAGATGACATATTTTGAATTTATTTTATTTATTATTATTATATATTAATTAATTATTGTATGATGTGACATTTATTTAACATTCAATAGTGACATTTGTTTAATCTTAAATAATATGACATACCTATGTTTAATATAATTTTTAATTTGTATAAATTAAATATGGTGTGACTTTTTATTAACTACATTTACTTTTTTAAAATTTGCATGCTCTACGGGCAGAATATATCTGAACAAACTATTTTTTTGTAAGACCCTATTCAATGTACATACATTCAACGCAAATAAATAAATAGATTGATTGAAAAAAAAAAATTATGAGTTTCGAAGTATTTGCATCTGCCAATTGCATGTTTGTGTCTTTTCATGCGAGGTATTGTGTTTAATAAAAATAAAAGCGGTTAGTAATTAATAAAAACATAATATAAAGGTGCGAAAAGCCCTGCTTATACCCAATGTGGTACAATTGCAGCTGAACACAAAACGAATGTTAGCACCACGTGTGCCGCTGTAAAATCAGCAATTGTTTTGACGTTCGCTCCCGTACGTTGACCGCACACTGCACTGAGGTACAGTCACACGCAAAAGAAGAAAAGCCTATCACTTCTTCCTTTTATTCTCACCCTGTATAAGTCCCACTGTTGGGTTCAGGCCTCCTTTTCAATGAGAAAGAAATTGACCTACTATTCTGGTCAGACGTGTTAGAGTAGAATTTTGTATCGAGTTTTCCTTTTCTTGCATTGATGTTACTTGTCTATTTGTCTTACTCGCCTTTACGACACCCACGGGATAGGGGATGGTGAATTGTATTCTTACTCCGTCCACGTTTTGTAGTTTCATTTTAAAACTAGTTGGTTGTAATATATTACATTAAAAAGAAAGGCGAACAGAAGAAAGATTATTGAAGTATTACACTTTAATAACCTTTCTTCTGACGGAGTAAGAATGCAAATTCCAACCCATACCAAACTTTATATGTGAAAGAGAAGGAATATTCAACATAAAACCCTATACTAACACGTCTGATCAGCGTGGTTTCAATTTCTCCCCTTTTGGGGTGGACGAAGGTCAGCAGTAAAACGTGTATGTGCTAAGATGATAATTATCATCATTTCAGCCTATAGCCATCCACTGCTGGACGTAGGCTTCCCTCGTGTTACGTCACAAGGTGCGGTGCTGTGCCGCTTGCATCCAACGACGCCCAGCAACTTTCACCAGGTCGTCGGTCCAGGTCATCACGTCCTATACTGGTTCGTCCAATACGTGGTCGCCACTCGAGAACAAGACGATAATTATAATAATTTAAATTATTTTTGAGTTCCCACTATTGTGTTTGACTGTACTGTCATACAACATTGTATTTAAGTGTATTGACCGCCAAAACCATGGAGTTGCCAACTACGATAAACTGTGAATTTTACAAGACAACAATACTTACGGTATTATATCGATTAAATACAAGTCATCTACTTATATCAATTAACTAATTTACTACTTCTTTATTATAAAGTCGAAGTATTAAGCTTGCGTAACACTAAACTCTTAAAAATGTAATAAAAAAAGAAATGTGGTGTCGTGGGACACCAGGTAGGAACGAAGTTCCTTCGGCTAATGTAGAATCGACACAATTTGCAAAAAAAAATCGTGCTCAATTTTATGTAGGTTTTCTTGGTTTTTCACTTAAATTTTGCTGATTAGTTTTTATTTAAGTACAGGAAAGTATTTAGGAAATTCAGTATTTTAGGAAGTAATAAATTACGTTAAATAAAAAAAATCGTAATTCAAATTATCAATTAAAATAACAAAATATGTCTCTTTATTTTTGTTTGACAACATAAAATTACATAGAAATAGAAATAATTACAAAAAATAAACGTGGCTACTCACATGTAAAATGTATCTATAATGTGAGTATTCGCCACGTGCTTGTCCATGAATTCATGAGTATATACTATGCATTGGCGGGGTGGAGTGGTAATAGAGAGAGAAGGGATGAGAGAACGAAAAGAAAGAAGGAGAAAGAGAAAGGTATTATACACTACTCGCTTGTGTATACGACTGTCGCGCCTGCGCACGTCTCATTTAACGGTTTTATTCCACGCACTTTTTCTTACGGTTTTACTATCACATTTTTTTCAGTTCGGTCGCGCAGCAAAATCCCTATCTCCTCCAAGCCTGCCGTAAGGAACTTCGTTCCAATTAGGTGTTAAAATATTCGCATGCGAACCAACATTATAGCCACTCCATTATATTCTTTATTCTTTTTGAAATTAGCAAGTTAAACAGTTATTTTTTAAATTTAAATACTGCCGGAATAAAATATGCCATTTCATAATATAAATTAATTTTGATAACAGAAAAGTAAATAATTTGGGAAGTACGGTTTTATGATTTTGTCAATACCTTAACTTTCCGGAGTAAGAAAACATTTCGCCACCCCTGCCTTCCTCCTGGGTATCGGAAAAGACGATTAAGAGAATACATATGTGTATAAACATTCATCATCATTTCAGCTCATATACGTCCCACTGTTGGGCTCGAGCCCCCTCCAAAATAGGAGGGCAATTGACCTTACTATGCCATGCTGGTGAAACAGGTTGGTATAGAGTTTCCTTCTGAGTTTTCTTTCTCTTGCATAGATGTTATATGCTCATTGTATCCCTTAGTCGTCTTTTACGACATCCACGGGCAAGATAGGGAGTGGCGATTTGTATTCTTACTCCGTCACCACACGGACAGTTTCAAATTATTATGTGATATAAACATAATCAATAATTTGAAATCTAATAAAATACGCATACGTATTAACACTTCCAATCGAGCATGGAGTCTCGCTAAATTTAGCACAAAACCAACGGAAACAATTCCAATATAACGCGTAATGATTCACACTTGGACACATGCGTCTAGTTTATTAGTTTTTGTTTTAAAAACCGGACAAAATGTACAAAGCGAGACCGTTAATATGACTCATAATACATATATCTATATATGTCACATTAATTTTGCATACGGCACTAACCATATTCCGTAAAGGTTAAACGTCCAATTCGAATTCAAAATCATTTCATCATCATCTCGGCTCATATACGCCCCCTACTGCAGGTCCGAAGCCTCTCCACAAAAGACAAATTGATCTTACTATATGCTGATCATCCATGCTGATCAGATAGGTTGGTATATGGTTTTGTTTCGAGTTTTCCTTCTGTTGCACAGATGTTATTAGCGTATTATATATACCTCTCAGTCGTCTTTTGCGACATCCACGGCCATGATAGAGAGTGGTGAATTGTATTCCTAACTAGCAACCCGCCCTCGCTTCGCTTCGGTTTTAGTAGTTTTACCCGCGTAGTTCCCGTTCCCGTGGGAATACCGGGATAAAATATAGCCTAGTTTACGCCCTGATATTATAGCTTTCCATTGGTGAAAGAATTTTCGAAATCAGGCCACCCGTTTTGAAGATTACCCGGAACAAACAGACAGACAAAAATTTTTTAATCTGTATTTTAGGCATAGGTGTCGTGCAAATAACCGTGTGAGCATGAAAAGAGCCTATTATTTTGACATTACAAACAGACACTCCAAGTTTATTTATTGGTATAGATTAACCCAGGAAAAAACAATAATTACCAGCAAATTTGTGCGTCTCCATCAGCGTAGTTACCGTTACCCTAGGAATACGGAGATAAAATATCTATATCTATAAATATCTATATAAATAAAATTGGAGTGTCTGTTTGTAATGTCAAAATAATAGGCTTTTTTCATGCTCACACGGTTATTTGCACGACACCTATGCCTAAAATAGCAATTAAAAAAATTTTTGTCTGTCTGTCTGTTTGTTCCGGGTAATCTTCAAAACGGCTGGACCGATTTTAAAAATTCTTTCACCAATGGAAAGCTATAATATCAGGGCGTAAACTAGGCTATATTTTATCCCGGTATTCCCACGGGAACGGGCACTATGCGGATAAAACGACTATAACCTATAACCGAAGCGAAGCGAGGGCGGATTGCTAGTAGCATATATAACTCGTTGATAATGTAACTTTTCATTGGTGACAAAATTTTTAAGACGGGTATAATGGTTTAGACATGATAGCGTAACAAACTGACATTCGTGTCTATTTAGTAACGATAAAACCCGCTAGGGCACTTAAATTTTATCAATTTTAACATTTTACCTTAAATTAATCTAATAAACAACCACCGAATCGGAACACGCTTTTTTTGTTTTTTTTTTCTGACTATTATATAAAATGGTATACAGCATGTTTAATAAGTATTAACCACAGCCCTTCGAATATAATTTAATAAAGCCAAAAATTACGGCTGGTCAGGTTTCACAAACGTTACCTTATCACGTGTTAACTACTAAACCAGACACTACTGCTCGTCGTCACTTTGGAAGGCAAGTTTATCATCAATGATGATGTCATATATATTAATGCTAACAGACTTTTCTATCTATATGTTTATTTGAATGAAAATATTTTAAATATACAAGAGACTTCTCTATAAGGATAACTAAGTGGAGTAATACAATATGCTAGCCAGACGGGATGCTTTTATTTCGAATTATCGTTCTCTTGAATAAGGCGCTGGAATAAAATTATAGGTTCGCGACTAAACTAAAATTTGCCTGCACGGAATCATGAAAGAGGAAACAGAATTTGATTTAATATTATCCTTCCGCATGTCCAATGGTATTCCAATTTAGTAAGTTATAAATACATATTTATATTCATTGTAGATACAGTGAAATCCTATCACATCGAAGCCCCGATTAACTGGATGCAGCGAGTTTCGGTGATACTAAAGGTATCACCAAACCCCACTGCACGCAGACACCCTCAAAAAGCTGAGCTTCCGACTCTCGCTTACCGAATGTTGATTTTCTGCGAGTGTGGTACTACCTCAAACAGACCGGTCCGCGACTGAAGACAGAATCCTAACACATAAAAATGGATCCTTTGTGAATTAACTTACCTATCTATCTAACTATTATGTGGCAAAACTATGAGTACACAATAGTGTTAACAGCGATGACTAACGTTACAGTATCTAATTCTATTATTGGCAATAAAACTAATGTCAGGATCGTCGAGACATCTCAAGGCGGGTACCTTCAACATTCAAGCAATGGATAGCTGGAGACTTGCCAGAGTCAACGGATCAAATGGATAGATGTGGCGCCCGTGTAGTTACTGAGTGATGGTTATATCGAATGACAACTTGATAGATTTTAGATTAAGCCGTATAATTATTTTATTAACAACCTTACCTTACCTTTTAAGTAGGACAAATAAACAACAAATTAAATGATTTTGAATTTAGTACTGAGCGTAGTATAAAGGATTTGAAAATGGTTGCGCTTCCCTTCCTCCAGTAGCACTGGCCTTCATTCAATGAACAAATTATATAGATATGGAACCGCAATTTCTTATAGTGACGGAGTAAGAATACAATTCACCATTGCTTATTTTGCCCCTGGGTGTCGTATAAGACGACGAAGGGATATGATATAACACGAGACAGAAAACTCGAAATAAAACCCTATACCAACACGTCTGACCAGCGAGGTATAGAAGGTCATTTTCCCTCATATTGTGGAGGAGGTTTGAGCCTAGCAGAACGAGTATGAGCTGAAATGGAGGCAGAATACCAAATTGTTGCCGACATTGTTTTCATCGAAGACATATTCACGACAAATGGATTATCCCGCGTAGATATCGAACCGTTAACATTCAAATTCATAGTTCGCTAGTTTAGATCACATCATCAATAGCGCATTCAAATTACAATTATTCAAAATAATTATCCTGTTATTGTTGTCGGACGTGTACAATGACATTCGCACACAACGGCCCCGGGGGCCATTGAACTATCGGCGCCTGCGCATACTGGGTGGGCCATTGCTCACATACAATTATAAGAACTCATCTCGTTATGCACATATTTTGCGTATTATTAATTTAATTGCTGAAGCTACAGCACACCGCTGTAAATACAATTCACCACCTCTTTCTTTCTCCTGGGTAATTGTAAAAGACGACTAGCGGTTTCGAGCATAACATAAGTGCAAGAGAATAAAAATTAGATACTCTATACCAATCCGTTTAATTAGCGTGTTACAATAAGTAAATTTCTCTACTATTTTGGAAGAGGGCCGAGCTCAGTATTTAGGAATAAAGTTGAGCTGACGAACTCACACTAGGCAATAAATCCTTTCGTTGCCAGACGCCTTTACGAACATAAAACGGGAACACACAAAATCATAACTATGATCGCACAAAGGGATGGTGATTATATATTAATCACCATTCCGGTGATTATCCAGCGTGGGATTAAACCTATGACAGTCGGCACAGGAGCTTGTTACTCAAACCACTTCGCTATCTGTGCAGATTCGTTAGCTTTTTCATGCAATTTTTTTAATAATACAAATGAAAATTGGATGCAGCTTTTGAAAGGCGAAGGAAATCGGCAGAATCATAATTCCATTCGCTTTAGAAATAATACATGTCGCTTCGACAAATAGGAGTGGAATGGTAGTCATCATCATCATCTTGCTCTTATCCCAATTACTTGGGGTCGACGCAATATGTCATCTGTTTTGACATATTGCAAAAAGTTTCGGCAATGACTTTTATGACCGGCCGCCTGCCTGACGTCAACCCTCCTTGGGAATGTAATCGTTGACCCAAATGGTACCAGATGGAGTTGGTCCGGGTCAATATAGGATCTTTGACAAATAGGAGTGGAATGGTAGTCACAAATAAAATTTGTGACACACATCCTTACTAATATTATAAATGCGAAAGTAAGTTTGTTTGTTACGCCTTCACGCTTAAACCACCGAACCGATTTCAAAAAAAAATTGGAGTGGTAGGACCACACTGTCGACAGTTATCTGTCTACAGCCGCGGGCCGGTCCGTCCGGGGCAGTACCATGCTCTCGCAGAAAATCGACGTCTGAGTAGTAGCAATTTGTTACTGCGCTTCGTTCGGTGAGCGAGAGAGCCGGAAGCCCAACTTTCTGAGGGTGTTTGCGTGTGGAGGGTTTTGATGGTGCTTTTAGTATCACCGAGCCTCAATGCACGCATTCACACTCCCTTCACTTTCTTCGCGGTAGGCAGCGGCCTTGTAAAGGTCCATGAGCGGCAGCAACACTTATCATCAGGTGTACTGTTTGCTCGTTTGCCACTGCTTGCAATAGAAAAAAAAACATTGTTTCACCAATGAAAAGCTATAATACCAGGGAGTAACATAGGCTATATTTTATCCTGCTATTCCCACGGGAACGGAAACCATGCGGGTAAGGCGACTGAAACCCGAAGCGAGGGCGGGTTGCTAGTTGTCTATAAGT
Organism: Lymantria dispar; assembly: GCA_032191425.1. Lineage (NCBI taxonomy): Eukaryota > Metazoa > Arthropoda > Insecta > Lepidoptera > Erebidae > Lymantria > Lymantria dispar. The sequence goes on along the minus strand of CM063451.1, from coordinate 2,347,210 downwards.
ACGAAATTCAAATATCTTCTTAGCCAATATGTTGGCCTCGCCGACATTTATCGGCGGGTGTCGGAGACGCGCGCCCGCGGCGGTATGGTCTCCTTGCAGGAGATCACCGCCTGGCGGGTCGACGCCCGCCGAGGAGTCATTGCCCGTTGGGCAGTCCGGCTGGAGTGTCCTCGGTACGGTGTCAGGACCGTCGAGGCCTTCCGGCCGGTGCTGATGGAGTGGTTGGAGCGGACGCACGGGGTGCTTTCTTTCCGACTGGTGCAGGTGCTGACTGGGCACGGGTGTTTTGGGAAGTACCTGCACAAGATTGTCAGGAGGGAGAGCACACCGTCCTGCCACCACTGCAGTTGCGACGAGGACACGGCGCAGCACACGCTCGAGGAGTGTGCTGCGTGGGAGGGGGAGCGCCGTGAACTCGTCGCGATTATCGGTGCCGACCTGGTGCTGCCGACCATCGCCAGGGAGATGCTCGACAGCGTTAGGAACTGGGACGCGGTCGCCGCCTTCTGTGAGGCCGTAATCTCACGGAAGGAGGCGGCGGATCGTGTGCGAGTAGAGCTCCTATTCGGCGACACGTTCCGCCGCCGGCGACTGGGGCGGCGCAGGCGCGAGTATCTGCCCCTAATGCCGCCCTAGCCGAGGCCGCGGGTGATCGGACCGGGGAATTGTCCGTCATCCGCAGAGAGGCTGACCGCGCGATGGCGACCGACGTCCCAGTACGTCGAGACGTGAGGTTACCCGAAAGGGTATTCCGTCGGGCCGACCACTGATGACAAGTCACATCTGCTCCGGTGGTCGGCCCAACAAACAACGAGGTGACGGGTACGGGTGGGTTATGGGCCCGCGCGCCGTCCTTTCGTCGCCCCGGGCGGACAGGACCGCCCGTGCGCTTACCATGGCCCACCCAAAAAAAAAAAAAAAAAGCCAATATGTTGGCCGATACTAAGAATGTACCTATATTCTAATTAGGATCACTCTATCGACAGTCGTTTATCTACAGCCGCGAGCCGGTCCGTTCGGGGTAGTAGGACACTCTTGCTGAAAATCGACGTCTCGTCATCGAGTAGTATTAATTTGTTACTGCATTTCGTTCGTTGAGCATGAGAGCCAGAAGCTCGACTTTCTGATGGTGTTTGCGTATGGTGGGTTTTGGTGATGCCTTTAGTTTCACCGTACCTCATTGTACACGTTTAGACTCCCATCACTTTCTTTACGGTAGGCAGTGGCCTCTAAGAGCGACTGCTTCACCTACAATAGCAATAAAAAAATCGCAATGTTAGGCAAATAACTATTCCAAGCTGGTTAAACGTTTTTAGATGTGGCTTCGTTTTGACTTTTCCATCACTTGCTTACTATAGTTATGTTATCTTACATATCTAGCACTAATCCCGCAAAAAGGGAACGAACTAGTGTCAACTGTATCCTTACTCCATGATCCCATTTAAATATTTCTTCTTCTCTCAAATAATTAAATAACAATAAAGCACACGACACGCTAAATTAAACCAAAAAGGTAAAGAACCAAAGAAAACTTCTTTTTTAAAAACAGTACACCAATTCATTTAAAACAATTGGCGGTAGTATTTGATTTTAGCGAATCGTTGGATGCGTACGACACATCCGGTAACCATTGCTATATTGTCATTCTGAATTTAAAATTTAAAAAGGTGCGCGTGCGCCGGCCTCCGTACGTTTAAGGGGCAAGAGGCGCGGGCCGGGTAACATAGGGTTGCCCCTAACGATTTACATTACACAAAAACGTATTTTTTTAAAAAGTTACACTATCCACCCGAGGAGTGGTTCTTTGCAAATCTAGCCAATTCGTATAGGACTCTCGTATCAGTTTTTTTTTATTTGAAAGTAATTTCAAACAATGTGATTTGGTCTATTGCTTGTTTAGACATCATCATCATAATGAAATAGGGTAATAGTCATCATCATCGCAGCCCACCTACGTCCCACTGTTGGGCTCGGGCCTCCTCCACAATGGGAGGGAATTTGACCTACTATACCATGCTGGTCAAGCATGTTGGTATAGGGTTTCATTTCGAGTTTTCCTTCTCTTACACAGTTGTTAAGTGCAGTTAAGTGCATTTTTATGTGCTTGCAGTAGTAGGTATGGCAGACACCAGGGGAAAGGTCAGCACCGCTCTTCGAGAAAAGTCATAAAACCAAATGCGATTATCAACTAAGCATGGTGACTAAGATTATTATCTTCATTTCCGACCAGTGTTTACAGGAAAGATCAAGATTATAGACAAGGAAAACTCGAAATAGAACCCTATACCAATACGTCTGACCAGCGTAGTATGTCAATTTTTTTCCTATTGCGGAGGAGGCTCAAGCCCAGCAGTGGGATGTTTATGAGCTGTGGTGATGATGATGATGAAGTTTATAGATAAAACACCTAACACTATAACGCTACCCTAATCCCATAGTAACAACCATAACAGCAAGGCACGAACTTGTTAAAAAAAAAGTTGAAACAACCACAGAGCAATGGTTAAGCAATGTCCTTGACGCACCTTGCCACATTTCCAGTTAGATCACTAACAAACAATAACAATTTAATCCTTATAACTATAGTTGTTAAAGTCGTAATTCCTATAACGATTAGCGGTTATCGATTGGGTAATTCTGGACATTAGAATTCAGAACGGGCGGCGCTTGAATTATGGCAGTTATTGGGCGAACACCTGTGAATTGAAACTTCATCAAAATTTTAATTTCATGTATCCTGTAAGTCAGACGTTACGACGAAAATATCATACGATTATGTGAACCATTTTTTTTTCTGTGTGGTGACGGAGTAAGAATACATTTCACGACTTCCTTTCCTAGCCGTGGATGTCGTAAAAAACGACTAAAGGATATAGTATGCATATTATGTCTATGCAAGATAAGGAAAACTCGAAATAAACCCTTATACCAACCCGTCTGACCAGTGTGGTATAGTAGGTCAATTTACTTCCTATTGAGGAGGAGGCTCAAGCCCAGCAGTGGGACGTATATGAGCTGAATATGATATGAACAGTGTGGTATGAAATAGGAATGCAATATATCACAATGCCTTCTTGTCCGCAGGTGAACGTAGAAGTACTAATGCCTTCAACGTAAGCAGTAACAAGAATAGGCAAACTCAAAATAAAACAATAAACAAATCATTTGACAAGGGTGTTTAGGGCGAGAGAATCGAATCTTGAGTGTAATTATCATCATAGGAATAGATCAATTACAAGCGGGATTAGGCCTTACCTACTCAATGAGTCTTCGGAAAACTCCGCACGATAGGGTTTCCAAATCAATAGACCACCTGTGCAATTAATATAATTAATATGCCTTATAACATCTCCAGTCAATTACGGCACGTTTGAAGCTATCTGCAAAAATTAAACGAGTCGGAGTCGCGCACGAAGGGTTTCGTATCATTATCTGTAACGAGCAAAAGGGGTCAAAAAAACACGTTTGTTAAATGAGGAGCCCCCTTAAAAAAATATTTTAGTATTTGTTATTATAGCGGCAACACAAATTTGTAAAAATTTGAGATACAACCTGGTGACGGACAGACGGACGGACAGACAATGAAGTCTTAGTAATAGGGCCCCGTTTTCACCTTTTGGATACGGAATCCCAAAAAAAGAACAAAAATCACATAATAAATTAGTAGCAAAAACACTAAGGCCCCGGTGAACGATATTACAAACAAAAATAAAACTATAAAAACGTCAGCACCGTCACTAATATAATTTTCTTTAAACAAAAGTCATAAACAAAGAAAGCGGGGTGGAGGTGTAGAACAATAAAAACTATATAAAACTAGTGTCCTCCGACCCGCAGCGGCGACCGATGAATGACCCGTTCAGGTAACGGAACGACCGATTATAAGCCACTTAATTGAACAATTAAGTAGTTGTTATGGCGTGTTAAAAATCTAAAGTTGTTGAACTATTTATTGGTATCATCAAGTTTTCGATAAGAGATTTTTGGCGGGAACATGAAAATGTTATAATCATTATCATAACCTGCTCTTTTCAAAATTACTTCGAAGGCTTTTTACCTATATGTGCGATGCAAAGGAGTCTAATGTATTTATTAACCTATGTTTGTATATATCTATGCCTATCTCATATCTGTTAATTTGTGGTGCTCTAAAGACTAAACGCGCGGACCGATTATTCTCAAGTCAAACCATTCGTTTTAATCTTGTGACTGTTACTGAGTACACCACAATGATCAAAATTGAATATGACAACTGGACGCGACATATGGAGAAGAAAAAATAGAATCGAATAAGTGCGTATGGTTATTACTTAGGTTTCTTATTTTTATCCTTCAAATCCTGATATGGCACAAGAGTAGACAAAAACAAATCTCTTTGTCCATCCCTTTTCTAGCGTATTATGGCAGAAAAAAAATAATTCCCAGTATGTAGAAGAGCCATGTTCAAAACAAAATATATAAGTATATAATATATATAATTTGTCTTGAAATAACATTGTCTCAGATCGGGCACAGGACAAACGAAATGCCAGCGACAACGGTAAAATAACCGGTTCCGACCGATCGCTCTTGACATATTATAGATATATCGGTTCTGAACCCGTATTCATTACGACCAAATAAATACTACGAGGTGCAGCAAGATAGCTGGACACATCTTCTTTTCAGCCACTCAAGAACCAAGAGCAGGACGTACATATATGCGCTAAGAAGGATAAATAAATATATATTAACTTACCCTTTAAGACGTCTCTTATGACAGAAGAATTACAAAGTGAAACTTACCTGTAAAAGAAAATAAAATGATTAAATGGTAAAAAATATAGTAGACTAATTTGAAATGAAGGAAGAGAATTGAAACAATTTGTATTAGGCCATTGGCCAATAGTGAACAAAAAATAAGTAAAAGTAATTTACGGATTTTATCATGTTTGTATTTGACTATTGTCTGACGTTTCGAACACTTTACAGCGTTTATGGTCACAGGCGGCCCATGGTCCATGGTCAAATACAAACGCGTTAAAATCCGTAAAGTAGTTTTATTTACAACTAGCTACCTAGTCGAAGATTACCCCAAACAAATAAACAGACAGACAGGCAAAAAAAATTTTAACTAGTTTTTAGGCATAGGTGTCGTGTACAGATAACCTAGTGAGCTAGTGAAAAAAGCCAAGTATTTTGACATTACAAACAAACACTTCAATTTTATTTATTTGTATATAGAGTATAGACGTGTAATACTCGCGTAAAAATCAAAAATAATTATAAAAATAATAAAAAATAGTTGGATTGCAAAGAATTATGACCGATCCAAAAGTCGAGGAATACCGGTGGTCAACTGCAATGGTGATGGGAAAATAACACCACAATCATAGGGTCACACACCGCCCTTCCCTAACCTCAGATGGTTCAGTCGGAGTGTGTCCAAACCATAGTCTATCAAAAAAATATCACGATATAAATATCCGTTGTAGGATAATTCCTGGAATGTATATAAGTACCTATATAAATTGCTTATAGCCTATCCATTTCTATTTGAAGCATGAAACTTTACAAACAATTCTGAACTAATTTTCCTTCTACATTTCCAATGCCTACGCGAATTCTTCTAAAACTAATAAGCAAATAATGAAATAGCTTAAGGGAAGGAAAACTTTAAATAAAACACAGGTACTGGAACTAACTAATTCTAATCAGCATGTCATTTGGTAAGTCAATTTCCTTCCCATTGTAGAGAAGTCTCAGGTCCATCAGTGTCCCATATTTGCGCAATTAAAAACAAATTTATAACTGTCTTGATCATCATTATTATCATCACAACTCAGTGTGCTCGAGTCTTCTTCACAATAGGAGTAAAATTAATCTACTGTACCATGCAGGTCAGACGTGTTGGTACAGGGCTTCATTTCGAGTTCCTTCCATATCTTGCATAGATTTTATATGCATATTGCATTCTTTAGTAGTCTAGAACAACATCCACGGGTGCATGAATTGCATTCTCACTCCGTCACTAAAAGAACAAGTCTTGTTACTTGATATACTAAACTAGTGACCCGCCTTCACTGCGCTTCGGTTGCAGCCGCTTTGGAGCCGCATTTTAAATCCACAATTCATAGAAAAATAACCTAAATTACTCCTTATATAGACGCCTATCTGGTAGTGAATTATTATCAAAATCGGTCCAGTCGTTTTGAAGATCACTCGAAACAAATAGACAAAACTTTATTAGACTAGTTTTTTATCTTGCAAAACTTGCTATTTTGACATTACGAACAGACACTTGAATTTTATTTAGGGGGCGTTCATATAATACGTGAGATGTTTAAAGGGGGGAGGGGGTCGAGTCAAATCTCATCTAATCTTACGTTGGAGAGAGGGGGGTCTCGGCAAATATCACGCAATTTTTTTTCTGATTGAAACAAAAAAAATTGTTAAATTTTTGTTACACTTATAATTAAACTCTCAGCAATATTGATTACTAGTCTTAACTAGTTGTAAATAAAAGCATGAAGCAATTTTCTTCTTCTTTTTACAATAACAATCCAACGCGTTAACGTAAGAAACCCACATTTTGAAAATCTCACGTGAGATTGGGGGATGGGGGAGGTGGTTCAATAAAATCTCACGAAATCTCACCAGGGGGGCAGGGAGGTACAGAAAATTTAAAAAAACACCTCACGTAATTTATGGACGCCCCGTTACTTGTATAGATACCCGATATAGCATCGTTGAGGACTATAAAAATTACAATCACGCTGGAAAAAAAAACATTTATCGCACAAAGTGACGTAACTGTTTGATACAAGAAATTTCTCGACTCGGGCATATTATGGCATCTATAGTCGTTAACTATGATAGGAAAGCGCAAGTGATTCAATGAGGATGTGTTATACTCGTTTGACACAATGCTGTGAACCCACCTATAGGTGTATCGGTAACATGATGTCACCTAACACAATAGATATTAACAATAGGAAGTATTATACACCTGTGAATATCGTATGTTCACATATTCGTTATTATTTAAAGCTAGAAATACCTATGTGTATTAATACTATATAGCCCATATGGTGACAGAAAAAAAATGGTGACAGAGTAAGAATTCACCACTCCCTATTTTGCCCATGGATGTCGTAAAAGACAACTAAGGGATATAATAAGTACGTAACATCTATGCAAGGGAACGAAAACTCTAAACAAAACTCTTATACCAACCTGTCTGATCAGAATGATATAGTAAGGTCAGTTTTCTGCCCATTGTGGGGGAGGCTCGAGCCCAGCAGTGAGACGTATATGAGCTGCTATATATTCTCGCCTTCTGCTTCAATGCGTATAGCTATTGGGTATAGACCCAACAATATGAAGAAAATTGACCCATTATAGATGAAACAGGTTAGTTATTTTGTTAACAGCCTTATTTCTCTTGTGGGGATTGAGGTAAAGAATTTGAAAATGCAATCCTGATGGTGATTCTGCCGCACATAGACCTATCCAATACCAGGGGCATAGCTAGACCATTGCTGATGAAAATGCTCTCTTTAAATCTCGTTTAAATAAGGGCATGGCATAGTGCTCGGGCAACACAGCAGGAGGCAGGTTCATTCCAGAGTATGTACGTACGTGGGAGAAATAATCGCTGGAAACGTACAGTTGAAGATCATAACGTTTCCAGGTGAATTGGATGAACGCCACAGTGTCGAGTGATGGCTCTAATTGCAAAAGGTGTTTAGGGAAACACATAATAGATTTTACTTGCGACATATGGTTTCGTCTTTCAGTAATTAGAATAAGTTATCTCGGGATAAAAGGTAAATAAATTTAAAAAAATTCTAATAAGCTACTAAGCTTATTAGTTTTTTAATTTCTTTTTGTGTGACTTAGTTGTTAGCCGCAGATGGCTGTGACAACTTTACCCGGACTGGTGGGTGAGCGCTTAGGGCTCTGAAACCGAAGGGTTTTATTAATTGGTGGACTGAAGACCTGGTGGAAGTTGGTGGGCGTCGCTGGATGCAGGCGGCACAGGACCGCATTTGTGGTGAAACATAATTTGGCCAGTGAACGGTGATAGGCTGGACGATGATGAAGTAAATAAAAAAAACTTTAAAAAGTTTTACATAACAACTATTACGAGTATATAAAAGAAGCGAATCGTGTAAGGATCAAAAACCGGTTTCGCATATTATCAGAATGTTAATTATTAAATGTTGGTAGTCTCGGCGCCCGAATGCCGTTATAGTGGTATTACACCACGGTTACATCGCGCCCCGTTCGACCAGATGGCATTAAATGCGACCCACTTCACGAAGGTCCCACAGACCGGACCGACGTTACCATTTAAGGTGTTACAGGGTTACGTGAAACGATTTTCTGCACAAAACATTCTGTTATTGTTCAGATTTTATTATTAAATGTTGGTAACATAACCATATTAGGTAGAGAATTTCGTTTGATTGAAACATAAATCTTTATAAATTTATTATTACAAAAATTGTGAAGGGGGCGAGAAATATCGAGATTATTATCTGAGAATTGACAAATAAAATTCAACAATTTCACGTTAAAAATATTTTTTTGGAGGCTATGGTTTGGATACTGCGCCTTTACCGTTTGGGGCGACGGATAAGCAGCTTACGATCCCATAACTATCATGATACAAAATATTGCATTAACAGGTTGAACGCCATGGGGGTCACCATGTGGACCTCAATAATGCAGTATATGAAGCCAGCGTAAAATCGCTGGTTTCTAAAACTTTAATGATATTTTTTATCTATACCAATAAATAAATTGGAGTGTCTGTTTGTAATGTCAAAATAATAGGCTTTTTTTATGCTCACACGATTATTTGCACGACACCTATGCCTAAAATAGCAATTAAAAAATTTTTGTCTGTCTGTCTGTTTGTTCCGGATATACTTCAAAACGACTGGACCGATTTCAAAAATTCTTTCACCAATGGGAAGCTATAATATCAGGGCGTAAACTAGGCTATATTTTATCCCGGTATTCCCACGGGAACGGGAACTACGCGGGTAAAACGACTATAACCTATAACCAAAGCGAAGCGAGGACGGGTTGCTAGTTTTAAATAAAACTATGGATTTTATCGCGTTTGTATTTGATTTTTAATTGCCCGACGTTTCGAATACTTTGCAGCGTTCATGGTCACAGGCGGTCTAAGATATCTCACGGCCAACAAGTCATCGTTAATATAGATACTTATAATTTACTACCCGATACAGAAAATTAGTTATTAAATTTTGTTACTAAATTAGTAAAAAAAAATTGCTTTAGGGGCTTTAAAATGTAGTGAATCACGTAGTAAACACCGAAGTAATTTGTGACGTTATTTTGCTCGAAAGTCGCCCCTGGTTCGCGGTCATATGGTGTACCCCACGGCTGCAACGGAACAACTGTATGTCGGCTACATGGTGTCGCCCATGGCCCAAATGGAAAGACTGAAAATCAGACCGGCATTTAACGTGTTTAGGGCTGGTGATATATTAAAAAGAACCTAACACTGCATTATGATACACAGGATTGTATTGCGGGTGGACTTGAAAACTATTGTAATTAATAAGAGAAATACATATTAGGAGTTTTCCTATGGACATATGATTAAGATTTAGGAAAGGATACCTTAGTATTATTGTATTTTAATACATCATGTGCAATCTACACTAATATTATAAAGAGGAAAAAATTGTTTCTTTGTATTGAATAGGCTCCGAAACTACTGGACCAATTTCAATCATTCGTTCACCAATGGAAAGCTATAATATCAGGGAGTAAACTAGGCTAACATAAGCTATATTTTATCCCGATATTGCAACGGGATTGAGAACTACGCGGGTAAGGCTACTGAAACCGAAGCGAAGCGAGGGCGGGTTGCTAGTAGCAAATATTTTTTTAATGTAATCACGAGGCCTTATTTTTCATTTTTGTTTTATGTATGGTGAGCCCTTGCATGATAGTTTTTTTTTTTAATATATTATACAGTTTTTTTTTTAACGTATAATGCGTATAACTTAATGCAATGCTTTATTTTTTTTAGTCATCATTACCCTGATTTTATCCTAATAACTTGGGATCGACTCAATATGTACTCTTCTTACATCCTACTAATATTATAAACGCGAAAGTTTATGAGTATGTGAGGATGTTTGTTACTCTTTCACGCAAAAACAACTGAATGGATTTTGATGTAACTTCACAATAATATAGCTAACATATCAGAATAACAAATAGGCTATAGTATATCTCGATATTCCCACGGGAAAGGGAACTATGCGGGTAAAATCGCAGGGCTCTGCTAGTAATACATATTACAAGTTATTGGCAATCGTTTCATGATCGGCCGCCTGTCTGACGTGAACTGTTTTTTTTTTTTAAGTAACATGTGCAATAATCAGTTTGTATTTTAAAGACACGATGACTATTATAACCATATATATATAACATAGCATATGGCGACTAAAACACCACCACATATGGTTCAACCACATGTAAAGCAAGGCCCATACTACGAACTCGGCGTGCGCATACGTTTGTTAAACTTTTACGGGCACGATGTCTTGATATGTCATACTTATGAAGGTTCACAATGACTTCCTACAATAGACTCATCATCATTTAGAAAGAAAGAAAAGTAATTTATTACTCTGAAACATCACGAAGGCTTAAAATATGAATACAATATAAATATAACAATGCTTACTAATATTATAAACTAGCAATCCGCTCTCGCCTTCGCTTCGGTTATAGGTTATAGTCGTTTTACCCGCGTAGTTCCCGTTCCCGTGGCAATACCGGGATAAGATATAGCCTAGTTTACGCCCTGATATTATAGCTTTCCACTGGTGAAAGAATTTTTGAAATCGGTCCAGCCGTTTTGAAGATTACCCGGAACAAACAGACAGACAGACAAAAATTTTTTTATTGCTATTTTAGGCATAGGTGTCGTGCAAATAACCGCGTGAGCATGAAAAAAGCCCATTATTTTGACATTACAAACAAACACTCCAATTTTATTTATTGGTATAGATGCGAAAGTAAGCTTGTTTGTTTGTTATGCTTTCACGCTTAAACAACTGAAACAATTTCAAAAATTCTTTCACCAATAGAACTCTATAATATCAGGGAATAACATAGGCTATATTTTATCCCGGTATTCCCACAGGAACGGGAACTACGCGGGTAAGACTGAAACCGAAGCGAAGCGAGGGCGGGTTGCTAGTAAATAATAAACAAAAATCATAAAATAAATAAAAATTGATATTAACAGTTTGTAAAAGAGGAAAAGGATAGCTGCTCAGCATAATGTTGAGGCTACTATTATAACAGAGATACCGCAACGCTTTCATTCTGTAGCGTCCTGCGACGATTTAAGCTCATATACGTCCCACTGCTGGGCTCGAGGCTCCTGACCTACTAAACCACACGTTGGTCAGATGGGTTGATATAGGGTTTTATTTCAAGTTTTCCTTTTCATGCATAGAAGTTATCCCCTTTTTATGGATATACCTTTTTTTTTTGGGGTGGGCTACGATCAGCTCACCCGCCGCCTGGCTCCGTCCGGGGCGGCGCGCGGCCCCGTAACCCACCCGTGGCACGTCGGCTTCGTCGTTGGGCCGACCACCGGTGCAAGGTGACTTGTCGTCAGTGGTCGGCCCGACGGAATACCCCTGAGGAGTACCTTCTCCTCGACCGACTTGCCCCCGCTATTCGGGGACATCGGCCTCTCGGCGGTTGACGGACTAACTCCCCGGCTCAGTCACCCGCATATGCATATACCCCTAGACGTTTTTTACGATATCCATGTGCGAGATAGTCGATGGTGAAATGTATTCTTATTTCATCATCTATCTATACAATTTAATCATAATATACATAGTCCAGAGATCATTCGAAGAATACACAAAGATCCTAGTTGCTGACCAGATAAACAAATACAGTACAAGCAAATAGATACCTCAACAGTTAAACACTAGAGTTCAAATTAGTAAAGGAGTCAACTAATAGTACATTATAATCAGCCCTTGTAGACGCGTTATGATACAGGACACGTTATGATAACCGAAGTCTTTACATTTGTATATATGAAGAATGTATTGTCTCTTAAACGCTTAACGCTAACGTTATGTCACCATCCTAATTATTAGAGGTCGAAGCTATATGTGCTAGTCTATTATCGTACTTATTACATAAGATATTGTACAATAAGTTTTATGAAAGCGCCTGCTTGACATCAAGCTTTGTTATGAATATAATTGCCGACCAGATGGCATCAAATGGAGTTCGCCCAGGCACTTAGTCGTCTTTTACGACACCCCCATCTATGCCAGAGAAGGTAATTTCAAAACAAAACCCTGTACCAAACCATCCGGTCAGTTTACTAAATTCTATTTCTGACTTGTAAGAGAATGTTATGTAGCTACATTTAACGTCTACATCATCATCTCAACCCATACATGTCCCACTGCTGGGCTCGAGCCTCCACGACTGTAGGAGGGATATTGACCTACTATACCACGCTGGTGAAACGTGTTGGTATAAGGTTTTGTTTCTAGTTTTGCTTCTCTTGCATAGATATTATATTCCTTAGTCGTCTTTTATGACACCCACGGGCAAGAGAGGGGGTGATGGATGGTATTCTTACTCCATCACCACACGAACCACATACTTTTTACTAATTATTTTTTGGTCACAAATTACTTAAGCCCGTTTTTAGTCCTATCATTATTCTATGTCATATGGCGACGGAGTAAATACAATTTGCCACCCTCTTTCCCCTCGGTGTTGTAAAAGACGACGATAAGTTTAGGCGATAGTCTAGGTTAATTTCCCTCTCATTGTGGAGGAGGCTCGAGACCGGGAGTGAGACGTATATGAGCTCTGATGATGATGACGATGTTAATGATGATTATTTAATAAAACATTATCGTTATTTGTCATATAGATTATCTTACGTATCATCTAAATTTTAGGTACCAAAGATAAAGGGGATTAATCTATCAATCACAGCACCAATTCACATCACAGCTTAACCGCCTAAATCCTTCACACGCCGCCAAAATAAATAACACGTTCAAAAAATAATAAGACCTCAACATAAATAAGAATAAATAATCAACATTCCCAAGATAAATACAGTTATAAAATTTAAACACGAGGTTACGCGCTCAGGATTCATGAAATATAACCAAACACTTAATTCGTACAATTTATTTAGCAATGCTTGCGAAATCATTATTCATGTTTCGCTCGGAACACTTATCCGTTCAACGGCTGGGAATGTCAGGGTGATATAGAAAGAATGGGGTTAAAAGGATATAGAGATTTTCTTTAGATAGTAATTTTAATGCTCAGATAGCATATTGGTCTAAGTAGTGACCTGCCTTGCCGCGGTTTCGATACGCCTGACAATCCCTTTTCCATCCATCCATCAGCCTACGGACGTCCACTGCTGGACATAGGCCTCCCCACAAGAATGCCACTCGGAACGGTCCTGCGCCACTTGCATCCAACGGTTCCCTGCGACATTGAGAATGTCGTCAGTCCACCTAGTCGTCCTACGCTGCGCCGTCCGATTCGTGGTCGCCACACAAGAACCTTTCTTCCAATCAATTTAATTTCATTTCAATTTCTTACAATCCCTTTTGCGATTCACTAATTGTTAGTGGATTATTCTAAGCTTTTGATGTGTTATTTATATCTGTTTTGTGTGGTGGCGGAGTAAGAATACAATTCACCACTTGCCCGTGGATATAGTCAAAGATGACTAAGAGATGTAATGTACATATAACATCTGTGCAAGAGAAGGAAAACTCGAAATAAAATCCTATACCAACATGTCTGACTAGAATGGTATAGTCAATTTCCCTCCTATTCGAGAGGAGGTGCGAGCCCAGCAGTGGGACGTATATGAACTATGATGATGATGAATATAATATTTAGTTTGATTTATTACACCAATTGAAAGCATTTCAATTTAAATAATTAGAGAGTATTGCTCTCATACAAATAAGATGACGTTGTCTATTCGGCCTTCATACTAATCTGTGCTTGTCCGAAACCAACGTCGTTTCGCGAGAATAGGATACACAATGTCTCCTCTAATATCTATAAAAGCTTGTAGCTTCTTTGTTATACTTTTTTATTAATTTATGATTTCATTATAATAATCATCATCAACTCAGCCCATATAACATCACCCACGGGCAAAAGAGGGATGGTCAATTGTATTCTTACTCCGTCACCACACGGAGAATTATTCTAATAATATTAGTGTTAAATTTTGATGTTTCCAAGACAAATTATTTCACCCAATGACAAAACACAAGGGGGAAATATTTCCAGACGTAGGCTAGTCCGTATACCGTTTGTTCCCGGAGGCTTAGGGTGGCTCATAAAGTCTAGGCTTTGTGGCGTCTGTCTAGACACTACATATAACAAATTGACGTTACATTGTACACAGAAAGATAAAAACATAACTTTATAGAGGAAACTATTCATGGGCAAGAAAATTATTATATCAAGTACTGGCAGTTATGACATTGACGCCATTAATTGATACGTATGGATGTTCCGTGTAGTAATTAAAAAATAATATTTTCTTAACAGATAAATAGATTGTAAATAAAACTATTTTTACGGATGTTATCGCGTTTGTATTTCATGTTTGATTGCCCGACGTTTCGAATACATTACAGCGTTCATGGTCACGGGCGGACTAATATGTCTCTCGTCTAATAAGTCATCATTATTACATAGATTTAAATGTACCCGCTAAAGATTTAATTACTAAATCTTGACCCACATTTTGATATAAATTTATTGTGAGTACAAGAAGTAAATGATTTTATATGAAAAGAAATATAATAAGACTCATGTAAGCAGATTAATTAACTTTCATTAAGGGACACTCTTGATCAGTCGTGCGTTTACTGGCTGTAATAATGATGCTTAATTACTAAATCTAAATTGATCGTAGAAGAGCGATAAAAAGAAGTCCACTTTACCCCCATATCTAATTATCGAGACCATTACGGAGCAGGTTAGTACTTCTCTGTAACGGAAACAAAATTACCCTTTCGTATAGAGCTGGTAAGTTTTTAATTTATTTTCTTCTTCCTTTTTGAAGCGAAATCGTGTTTCCAATACGACACCCAAAGCAAGGCGGTGTATTAGGTACTACATTAAACCATCCATCTCCACTAACGCTTACGTAAAAGAACACAATTGCCTATCAACAACTCACGTAAAAAATAATAATTAAAAAGCAAATGAGGAAACAAATCAGTTTCCTTATTTTCTTTTGAATCTTTAGCACTATTAGCTAATGTAATTACATTATTATTACATCGCAAACGTATGAAATGTAGAATATTATTATTACATTGATTTACATAGATATACGAGTCATAATTAATATGACAAGAGAACAAAGGAAGTAATTTCTAAACAGTGCAATGTTCACCAAGGCACGCTTAGGGCAATTCATATTAATAAACACCGCGGAAATGAGGAATTTGCTTTATCTAAGCTTTGTCATTTAATATAACAATTACGTTCAAACCTAATTGCGTAACTGTTGTTATTATGTTATTCAACTCATCTTTCATCTCAGCCCATAGACGTTTAGCTGTTGGGCTCGAGCCTTCTTCAATATGGGAGGGTAATTGACCTACTATACCACGCTAGTCAGACGTATTGCTATAGTTTTATTTCGCGTTTTCCTTCTCTTGCATAGATATTATATGCATATTATATCCCTTAGTCGTCTTTCACGATACCTACGGGTAGGACAGGGAACGGTGAATTGTATTATTACTCCGTTACCACATGGAAATTATGTTATTATTACTGATGCTTTTTTTATCTTTTGCGATTGCTGAACTAAAATTCGTATTGTATAAATTTCTCATTCGAAAGCCGACTCGAATAAGGGCTTAACAATCGCCACGATCATAACAAAGGCTAGAAATGATGATGATTAGTAGTGTGGACTAAATTTTGTTATATACCTACTTATCCATCATCATCTCCATTCATATAAGTCATATTGTTGGGATCAGGTCTGCTTCAAATGGCCTACTATACCGCACTGGTCAGACGTGTTGGCATAGGGTTTCACATAGCTGCCCTTCTCTTGCATAAATATTATCCACATATCATTATTATTTTTTGGCCATGGTCAACTCACTCGCCGCCCGGCTCCATCTGGGGCGACAGAGGGGCGCCGCGCGACCCCATGACCCACCCGTGGCACATCGCCTTCGTCGTTTGGCCGACCACCGGTGCAGAGATCCTTGTCTTCAGTGGTCGGCTCACGATGTCCCCCCTCGGGGCCCTTGGTCGCCATAGCGCAGTCGGCCTCGCGCCGGGTGACGGGCTAAGTTCCCGGTCCAGTCACCCACGGCCTCGGCTAGGGCGATCCATATATCATGTCCCATAGTCGTCTTTTACGACACCCATGGACAAGAGAGGGGGTGGTGATTAGTATTCTTACTCCGTCAACATATCTACTACGATAAAATAAAACATTCCATTTAAAAAATAGCATATTTTAGTGACTAAACGTTTAGAATTGTCATAAAATTCCTTTTTAACCTTAAAAATAGATGTCTTTCATACATCCAATAATCAGGTAAACTTCAAGACTAATATTAGAGAAAAATTGTTTAGTTTCAGAAAAAAAAACTGAACAGTAGGTTATTGTGGCACTAATTGACCGTAAAACTTGCACACTTGAATATTCATTGTGGTATAATGACTTTAAAATTGATATTAATTGGCTCAGTGCAGCGAAGAAATTATTCAATCAACCATATTTGCATTCTGAATGTAGAAGATGATACGCTAATGTAACTGAATCCAAAATAATGCCGATTAAATGGTAATTACTGATCGAAAACACTTTTTTTTTTCATACAGAAGGATATTATTTATATTGGCAATAAATTTGTATCAAAATGTGGGTCTAAATTTAAAGTCTTCGAAACGTCGGGCAATCAAAAATCAAATACAAACGCGATAAAAGCCGTAAAAATATTTATAATGTGTACACGCCTAAACATCAGAAATCATTATTTGTGTGTTGTTGCAAATGAAAGAAACCGTTTAGGTTCGGGCATAAAGTGATTTTGGGTGTTTGAGCGAAGACTTTTTCCTAGGCATTCTGAAAACGTGCGCGATGCTATAGAATGTCCCATAAGACTAGGAACTAAAAGATACATGAAGAAATAAATGTGTACATCTTTACCTATACATGTAATATCCGTCTCCTTCTCACAGCTCATACACGTTCCATTGTTGGGTACAAGCCTTATCCACAACGGAAGGGATATTGATATACTACACCACACTGGTCAAACGAGTTGGTATAGGGTTTTATGTCGCGTTTTCCTTCTCTTGCAATGCTATTTTCTGCACATCCCTTAGTAGTCTTGTGATACCCACGGGTAAGAGAGGGAGCGGTAAATGGTATTCTTACTCCGTCACCAAACGGAATGGAAAGATATAGGCGATTGAATCTTAAAAAATAGGTAAAATCAATACTGCAAGAGTATTAAACAACAGTTTTTAAACACAGTTCGTAATAGTATGATTATGAACGCACGTGTGTTCGGCCGATCGTGAAACACGACTACTGTAAGGTCACAGATGATGGAATAGATACATCAGAATCAATTTGCATAAAAATTATACATTTCGATGCGTGAACTTAATTGCACAGAATAACTGGTGTGGTATTAGCGGCGCATTCCTCGTTTAGACTGCAATGATGGCGTAGTGAAGCAAGTTCTCACTCCTGAATCTCGTACGAGATGGTTGTGGGTTCATTTCTCACATCAATAGCTTGTACGATGGACAAATGATTCAGAATCAGAAATCTGGGTGTAAATTGAAAGTCAATGCAAAGCCAGAGATCGTTCTACTTTGGAAATTTTATCTATTTTTCTATACTAAAATGTGAACGCGGTTGAAGATTTTAATTTGGACTGGCGTGTCTAAACGTTGCTCTCGACTCTATTTAGGTGAATCATCTTTTTATTATTTTCATTATCATTTCAGCTCACGTACGTCTGGACTCGAGCCTCCTCCTAGATAGCAGTGAAATTGTCCATACTATATCACACTGTCAAACGAGTTGGTACAAGAATTTAATTTCGAGTTTTCCATCTCTTGCATTACCTATGCGTTTTATTATCCCTCAGTCTTGTACGGCATCCACGGGCAAGATAGGAGAGTGGTGAATAGTTCTTACTCCAAACAAAACTTGACTTCTTGCCTTCCAGAAAGTTGAATATTTATTTTACCTATGCTTACAAGACAAGACTATGAAACAAGGCTTGATATGCTGATTCCGTATACGTCCAGTCCACGTATAATTGCGAAGGAGGTGGATAATTACTAGAGAGTCTATAAATAATTTATCTTTAAGTTTAAGAGCGTCTCATGCAGTAATTCTATAGCATCAATTAACAATGTTCATTAACCCAAGACGCAAAATGAGGTGTTCTAAATTTGACGTCGATGTCTGTCTTATTGTCTGTGAGTATGTGTGTCTGTCTGTGGCATCGTAGCTCTCAACCGAATGGACCGAATTCGATGCGGTGTTTTTCACTTGAAAGTTAGTTTCCTTGCGGTGATTCTTAGCTACGCTTGGTTAATATTGGTCTAGAAGTGTAAGAGTACCTATCAGCTCTTTTCCAAAATGTTGCGATTATGATTACTCGATTAAGTGCTTCACGCGTGACAATTAATTGATAATTCCTGTTGAAGAAGACCGTAGTACCATTTTTTATTATTTTTGTTTGTGTCTAGGGTTATTCAAAATTTTCAATTTTGGTTCATTTTGAGACTGTTTCAGTCAGACAATTTTCCTCACACAACTATTATTAAACAAACAAATAAGTCACATTTGGACGAATATAATTAGAAGTGAACGATTGAAAACAGGCATTACATCATCTATATGTAAATAGCCACGAACGTAATGCGAGGAACTTGTCCAATGAAATATTAGGTCTATAATATGCCAGCATATTAAAGATGATAACTTTTAGATTTTATTATGAATGGCACTAGTAATTGTTGAACCATTTTTTGACTGCACAGATGGCGTAGTGGTTAAGATAGCGACCTACAGCGCCAGTGTCGAGGGTTCGAATCCCACGCGGGACAACACTTCGTGCGATCCACAAATTGTTGTTCTGAGTCTGGATGTAATTTGTGTCCGTTAATTATATGTTTGTAAAGTCCCCCGCAATACAAAGATTATTTCCTTAGTGCAGGGTGTTGTCTTAAATAAATAAATAAAAAAAAATAAATAAAAAAAAATTTAATAGATGAATGGCGGAGTGGTCTAAGAAACGGCCTGAAGTGTCAATGATTCGATATACAGTAATTAGCCTTTTATACGCTCAGTTTTTAGTTTCGAAATGCCGTGATTCCCATAAATCATTTTAACACAATATTACCAGCACCGATTTTCGATTGGTGACAAGGGAAAAGGGAAATATAAGCCTATACCAACCCATCTGACCAGCGTGGTATACTAGGTTAATTGCCCTCACATCATAAAGCAAACTCGAGCTCGAACTGAAATGATATGTGGTCCGAACTTGTATCTAACTAATAAAAAATAATTGATTGAAGCTTATCAGATAGATTTGAAAAAATAATATAAAGTTAATGCGCGTTTTCATCAGCAACCTCTAAATTATACATGCCGATTTGAATAACCAATATAAAGTTAATGCGCGTTTTCATCAGCAACCCCTAAATTTTATGTCACCTACGGTAGTCCGAAAACTAATGTTACATGTTGAATAACAAATAAAATCTATCAATTTTATTGATGTAATTTTTCACGCAATTTGCATTAGATATTACCAAAAATTTAGGTATTACAGTCAAAAATTGTTATTAGTCTAACTGGTATGATATCCTGGTACTGATTTGTATTTATTAATAACACAGTAATTGTCCTTTATTAAAAAAAAGGTATGATATCCTTTCCCGTTCAATTAACAAAAAAACCCAGCAACGTCCTTTAATTTCAACGGCTATTAAGAAGAAAAATTAAAAAGAAAAAAAAAGAAAACAATATTACACCATAGATTAGCTCTAATGAAGATAAAAGATTATTAATAATAAACGCGCTCAACAGCGATCAAGGTAATTAGCTTATAATTTATGGCGCCATAATGAAACCCGATTCAATTAACGGTAACGAAGTTGTCAAAAAAACATGTTCTTATTAAATTTTTATTTATAAAATCTATGTATCTCATAAAAACATATGTCACAGTTATACGGTGAAGATCTATGCAGTACTGTTTACGGCTGCGGATATTTTTTTTTTTTTTTTTTAAATTCATAACAATTTATATGGTGGTAGGAATAACTGTCCATGTGATGACGAAATAGGAATACAATTTACCTCATGTCTCTTGCCCGTGGATGTCGTAAAAGATGACTAAGGGAAAAATTTGACATATAACATCTATGCAAGAGAAGAAAAACTCGGCAATACCAACCAGACCAGCACAGTATAGTAGATCAATTCCCTCCTTTTGTGGAGGAGGCTCGAGCTCAGCAGTGGGATGTATTAGGATATTACTGTCCAGTCTAGAGGCGCGGACTGGTCCATCTAGGATAGTACCACACTCAAGTAGAAAATATACTTAATCATCAGTAGTCCACTGTTGAACATATGGGGACACTGTTGGATATCCACATCCAATAGGAGGGGGAATTGACCCACTATATCACACTGATCAGATGAGTTGGTACAGAATTTCATTTCGAGTTTTCGGTACTCTCGTATATGTTATTATATACTTTAGTCATCTTTCACATCTTTTGCGTCACCATACGTGAACAAGATGCTATATCTTCATGTAACCTTAAAACTAATTTCTACGAAATTGACATACTCATAGCAAGAAACTATTATTTACGCGAACACTAATTTAAAATTGATTTAAAAACGTTTTTCCCAATTACATATTTAGAATTGGAATGAACTACAAATTCGTTTAAGATCAAAAATCGTACATATTCTGGCAAACTGCGCCATTATGCGGTTTCACTGTGTAGCATCTGCAGTGCAGAAGAGCTCGAGAACACTGTATCTACATCAGCATCCATACTTAATAACCTATCTATAGACAAACGGAGTTGGCAATGTTTTAACGCTTCGAATATATTATCAAGGAAGCATCATTTTAATTCAGTCTTTTAAATTTTGTACACTTACGCCAGTTTTCTCCAATTGACACTTAAATTTTAAATAAAACCTAAGGCAATCTATGTATCATCATCATCGTCATCGCAGCCCAAATATGTCCCAATGTTGGGTTCGGGCCTCCTCTACAATAGAAGGCAATTAAACCTTTTGCCAACTCTAATAATTTTAATAAATTATTAGGGATGGCAAAATGTTCAAATGTTTAAATTATATTTTTATTAAATTTATTAATTTATACTTAAAATTAAATTACATATATAATTAAATTAAATACATTCAAATAACAGTCATATTTCAGCACATTTACCATATAATTTAGCTGCCAAAACAAATATATGTATATTCGTTTTGGCAGGCGGTTATATTTTAACGACAACGATATTGATTCAGAGTCGATTTTATCGCCTTACTAAATTCATACGATCGGTAGTACGAGACATGGATAATGTAGCTTCGCGAGAGGCATGCAGATGGTTGACTTTGATGCCGAGGGCCTCACAAGGATTTCTACATATTTAATACGAAATGACGTCGTTATTTGATGGATGTAATGCGTGATTACAACTACTAAGTTATTTTAAAATACACACTTTTTTATATTAATAAAATATATTAAATATAAATAATCCATGTGGTGACAGAGTAAGAATGGAATTTAAAACCAAAGAATTAAACAACCCCCCTCCTCCCCTTTTATCCGTTGGCCTCGTAGGAGCCGACTAAGGGATTAAATAAGCATATAATATCTATGCAAGAGGAACACTCGAAACAAAACCCAATACCAACACGACTGACCAGCGTGGTATAGTAGATCAATTTCCCTCCTATGGAGTGGGGGAAGCTCAAGCCCAACAGTGGGACGTATATGAGTTGAAATGATGATGATAATGAATAAAATATGACTATCACCCAACTTATAAACAACCCGATTCGGGCACCGGGCTCAACGATCACATGATTACACCAAACTAAAAAATCGCAATCCCAACATCCCCTACCACTAGCAATTTTTTTTCTTTCACTATCATCCCTCACCTGTCTCTTGTAAAAACAAACCCTTTCAGAGAAATGATAGCTAAGCCTCAATATATCTGCGCGCCACCCCTGTAAATTACAGCCATATGCCAGAGTGCTGTCTGAAAGTTTCATAGAGCCGTCAGCACTACCCGTAGAAGCCGGGCGCAGCCCCCTAAAGGGTGTGTTAGGGTGCAACCGGGCTTTAATTTTCATTGCTTTGAAGGGTTGCAAATTAATGGATGACTCGGTGAAAATGGCTACTACTGTCTGTCTGTGATGCAATGCAATTTAATTGAAAGAAATAATACGTTGAGTTTGCCGGATACTTGGGCTACTTAAGAGTTGAAATTTATGTAACCGTAGAAGATTATTATTCCTTCTCAATGATGAGAGATAAATACCTATTTTGAAAGTAATGTTTGATACAAAAATTTCTCTTTCATGCTCTTTCGAGTTATCTTAGCACGCTCACCCTCTTCTAATTTCTGAAAAAATATATATAATTTCTTATTGCGTCTGTGTGTCACATGAGAATTGACATAACAAAACATACAAAACGTACAGAATGAACTTTTGCGAGACAATGTTTATGGTAACGAGGAATTACATCCTTTATTTTTTCTTTTATTGCCAAACGAGCAACTAGAGCACACTTGATGGTAAGTGCTAATGGCGCATATGGGCCTTATCAGGGGCACAGCTAGGGCGTTGTCTACCGTATAGAAGTGCATATCGTTATGCGACTCCTGTCCAATAGAATGCAAAAACAATTTGGGTAACCAAACTACCGATAGACGTTTAGCCTGTTAATATAATTTATTATAATTCGCAGCATCGAAGATATTGAATTATAAATTATCATTTTATTCAGGATGTGCTTAAAGTGTAATCTTTTGCGTCATAATGATATTTTTTTATTAATGCATCGATAAGATTCATCTGATTTAACGTTCTGAGCAAATATGTCGAAATAATAATTGCATTGTAATAGCCGTAGATTTGTTAAATTTTGCTCTCTATTCGTTATCATAACTCTGGTCATATGTATATCACGTCCATACTGGTCTCGAGTCTCTTCAATAAAAGGAAAAGTGCCCTCCTATACCACAGCTGGGTTTCATTTCGAGTCTTCCTTCTCTTGTCATCATAGATGCCATCTGTAATTTTATATCCTTTACCCGGCTTTTACGACATTGTTTCCATGTGGTAACGGATTATGAATACATTCATAAATTCTTGTCTTGCCTGTCTTTAAAAACCACTATGGGATATAATATTTTTTTTTTATTTATTAAACTTCATGCAACAATGCAATGGCGGACTTAATGCCAAAGGCATTCTCTACCAGTCAACCATAGGTGATGCAGAGACGAAAAAAAGGTAGGTGGATGTTCCGAGATAGCTATATTATTGTAAAATGAAAAAGAAAATACATATAACTATGCAAGAGATGGAAAATTCCAAATTATATCCTAGACCAACACATATGGCCAGAGTGGCCACAGGTGGTGTAGGTTAATTTCGCTCCTATTGTGGAGTAGGCTCAATCCCAACAGTGGGACGTAGATGAACCGTGTTAATGTTGATGAATCGTACAGTTCAAATGAGAGAATGAGATCTCACAGGTAGCATGACGGTGTACTATGAAGATCATTGTTTTCACGATAAGCCTCTCGAATAAGAACTGTATTAACTTTGCATTGAACTATTTACTGTGTGAATACCGTTAGCTGGAATCATCGTGTGGCGTCTTAAATAGAACATGCAGATTGTAGATATTCACCGACACATAAATCGACAATCTGTTATCTATATTATCGTAATGTTTATCACAATGATATCGAAGGAATCTTAAAATATGTATTGAATTCTTATAAACAACTAAATAAATTTCTATTTAGCTCTTACGAATATAATTTACCTATTCATCTCTTTCTCTCGTTTTATATAGGACGACTAAATTATGTGCACATAATATCTATGCAAGCGAAACAAGTAAATATTTTTATCATTCACGTTCAAGGTACTTCCTCTCAGATCATATACGTCCCACTGCCGAGGTGTAAACTCTTCCACAACAGGACGGTAGTTGGCCTACTATAACATGCTGTTCATATATGTTAGAATGGGGTTTTATTTTGAGTTTTCTTGCACAATGTTATAACAATATGCATATCATATCCCTTAGTCGACTTTTACGACTTTTTATGGTAAAAAAAAAGCACAATATAGTACTCTTATTCCGTCAGTGCTATTTTTTCAGTCTAAAGTTTCTTTTATTTACAATTCCACATATGAGGTGATGTAAACCATCTACTCCTTGTCTATGGGTGTCATATTCGACAACTAAGAACGTAAGTGAATAAAACAAATAAGAGTAAAAGGAAACTCTAAACTCAGACCTATGGCTAATTGAGATACTGGCGTGGTAAATTAACCACCCCACCACCCCCTCTCTTACCTGTGGGTATCGTAAAAGACGACTAAGGAATATAATATGCATAATTATAATATCTATGCAAGTGACGAAAAACTCGAAATAAAACCCTATACAAACACGTCTGACCAGCATGGTATAGTAGGTCAATTTCTCTCGTGGGACGTATGTGGGCCGAGATGATGATGATGATGATGAAATGATGAAGACAATAGGAATTAAAAAACAAAATTTAGATGTCGTTAGAGAAATTGAACTAAGTAACAATAGTACTAAGAGAATTTGAAATAAAAATTGCACCAAAACGTTTGTGCGTAGTGCAAGCGTATACAAAAATTCTCTGTTTAGAACACTATCATTTTTGGTCGAATCGGTCGAAATAAAGCCAAATAGCCAGCTAATGTTGGCCACCAGCCCGACCGGATATACAGACGATAATTCCAGCCAATTTTGGCAAGTTTTTGTAAACATTGACGCTCATTGACGTTTTAATATCGCCAGAAGTAGCTACGCTTTGATTTATTGTTTAAAAATAATAAATTTACACTCGCTTTGTTTAAGGCTTCCCCACCGAACCACGCAGAAACGTTCAAAATCCATATACCTACATACATTCAAATAAATACTTATAATATGCATATAACATCTATGCAAGGGAAGGAAAAATCAAAATAAAACCCTATACCAACCCTTCTGACCAGCGTGATATAGTCCGTCAATATCCCTCCTATTACGAAGGAGGTCCTAGTAGTGGGACGTAAATGAGCCAAAATACTTAATGAACCTTCGTCATATAAGTCCCACTGTTGGGCTCGGGTCTTCTCAACTGTGGAAGGGAAACGCTGGTCAGACGCGTTGGCATAGGGTTTAGGGTTTTCTTCTCTTGCATAAATGTTATCAGCATATTTCCCTTAGTCGTCTTTTATGATACCCACGAACAAGATAGGGAGTGGTGAATTGTATTCTTACTTCGTTACCCTACGTAAAAAACAAATTACCTTATAATTAACTAAAACTATTCATCATCATCATCGCAGGCCACATACATTTCACTGTTGGGCTCACGCTTCCTCCACAATAAAAAGGAATTTGACCTACTACACCATGCTGGTCAGAAATGTTGGCATAGGGTTTTAATGTCGCGATTTTCTCTTGCATAGATGTTATCTCCATATTGCCCTTAGTCGTCTTTTACGACATCCATGGGCAAAATAGGTGGTGGTGACTACTCTTACTCCATCACGACACGGCTAAATACATAAATAAATTACCTTATAATTGACTAAAACTATTAATATCGCAGTAAAATATGTGAATATGTAACAAAAACTTTAAAAAAATTTACACACGAGAGTGAAAAGGACTATCAGTCAAGTTTGCCATAAGTACCAGGATATTAGAACGTCAGTGGAGGTTGAAACGTAGCGTATTCGCGTGGGCCGTCCCCCCCTCACGGCACACCGCTCCCCCGGCAGGTCAATGACATCCGCGGCCGTTTCGGCCGGCGGCGCGCCTCACCTTGACATTCATCTCGAGCACGACGCTTTAGCCAAACGTTTGAATTAACTCTAACAACTTTCGAACTACAGCTTAACATTAACCCTTCTAAGATATTTGACAGCAATTACATGTGGTCGATTTATATATCGGTAAACTATGACGTTCTGCGCTGTATTAGATACAAACAAAAAACATTTCTTTTTAAAAGCAAAGCTGGTTAGCCCGCCCGTGACCATGCATGCTGCAGTGTTCGGAACCTCAGGCAAAAATCACACACAAACGCGATAAAATCCGTAAAGTAGGTTTATTTACAATGTGTAATGCTCGCTTAAATATCAGAAATTGTTAAGCAAAGCTTTGTACTAATAAATAAATCCGTGTACCCGCGGGGTACTAAGCAAATATGCAATTAACGGACACAAAGCCAGGCTCAGCACAATCATTTGTGTGTGCCAAAATTTATATTCACCACCCCCGTAAAGGACGACTAAGGGATATCTATAATATGCAGATAATATCTATGCAAAAGAAGGAAAACTTGAAATAGAACCCTACGTCTGACAAGTGTGGTATAGTAGGTAAATTTTCCCTCCTATTGTGGACAAGGTTCGAGCCCAACAGTAGGACATCGAGCACACGACACTCAGCACGAGAGGCCAGTACTTAGAGTATTCTACAATCATTGCAATTGATTCGTCATTCTAATGAAGAAATTAAACATTTTCTCATGTAGGCACTTGAAGCCCAGTAATAATGTAAGGACATTTCCAATGGCCGTTATGAATTCGTGACTAATCAAGTTGATAATTGACACAAAGACGGCACTTAGGCATTTAACAGAAATTCGTCATCCTAGTACACTTATCTCTATACTATAAGCATAGGAGTTGATGTAACAAATATTTCTCTAGGTATAGATGAATAGAAGATTAAATCTCTATAAAAATTTCTAGTAATCATCATCATCATTGCAGCCCATACACGTCCCACTGTTGAGCACGAGCCTCCCCCATAAGAGCGAAATTGACTTTACTATACCATGCTGGTCAAACAGGTTGGTATAGGGTTTTATTTCGAGTTTCTCTTGCATAGATGTTATACGGGTATTATATCCCTTAGTAGATTTTTAGTAATAATAAAAATAAATCTGTCCGTGTGGTGACGAAGTAAGAATACAATTCACCACTCCCTCTCCCGTACCTGTGGGTGTCGTAAAGCACGACTAAGAGCTAACTTGAGCTCTATCTGATGGTGTCTGATCAGCAATTACCTTCTCAAAAAGGGTTGACGTAAGGCAGACGGCCGGTCAGAGTTATACCAAAACTTTCGCAATATATTCGATGGTAGATAAGTACATATCGCGGCAACCCCAAGTATTTGGGAGATAGATGACGATGTGATGGAAGCTCGAGCCCAGCAGTGGGACACATTTCTTTTTTAATTGCACACCTGATGGAAAGTGATACTGTCGCTCATAGACCTTTGCTAGGCCGCTACCGTGAAGAAACTGCAATGAGGTTCGGTGATACTAAGGCAGCAAGCCAACACACGCAAACACCCTCAGAAAGTAGGGCTCTCACGCTCAACGAAAGAAGTGCAGTAACAAATAGCTACTACACGGACGTCGATTTTCTGCGAGAATGTGGTACTACTCCAGACGGACCGGCCCGCGACTGTAAACAGAAGACTGTCGACAGTGTGCTCCTACCTTATATAAAATATATATGAAGATGGTAACAAAATATGTGAGAAATATAATACTCATTATCATCATAACCATCACAGCTCACATACGTCCCACTGCTGGGCTCGAGCTAGGGATGTGAAAAATAATCGATTTTTATAATAATCGATTATTAATCGATTATTTTTTTGTAGTAATCGATTTTTATATTCGATTATCAAAATAATGAAAAATCGATTATTTTTATATTAAAATTAATCGATTATTTCACTGCCATATTTCCTAAAAAAAAGGTCATCACGATACTGCGTGCAGTGTTTCATAGTTCATACTATATTAGAAAATAAACCTCACATTTCCTAAAAAAAAATCGTCATATTCCTGTTGGGAAAAAAATTGATTATTTAATTAATCGATTATTTGCCCTCCAAGTCACATCCCTAGCTCGAGCCCCCTCCATAATGGAAGGCAAATTGACCTACTAAACCACGCTGAACTGAGGTTGGTATAGTGTTTAATTTCGAGTTTTTCTTCGCTTGCCATTTGCAATCCCTTAGTCGTCTTTAACGACACCCACTGCAAGAAAGGAGTGAATTGTATTCTTATCCCGTCACCACACGCAAGAATATAATACTCGTTAACTCAAAATACATCATCATATTGACATATTTGCTTATGTCACGTTTAACATAGGCGAGCTCATTAAATCTCTAATCCTCCACTCAGAGGTCAATAATCTTTGACAAGAAAATATTTTCGTATGTACACGTAGCGTGTATGTACTTATACACACACACGGACCAGTTATTTGCGATATAATAAAATATTCGTACTGTCGACTATCGTTTTTACACATTTCATTAGAAAATAGACAAAAGACAATTTATAAATTAGATAAGTTCAAAACTAATTGTATAAGTAAAGGCGAACGGTATCTTTTTTTTTTGAGATCATATGGGCCCTTCTGTATGGCGACGGAGTGAATACACAGTTCGCGACTCCCTATCCTGCCCGTGGATGTCGTAAAAAACGATTAAGGGATATGAAATGCAGATAACGGCTATACATATAAGAGATGACAACCTCGAAATAAAACCAGCAAATATTTTGGAGAAAAGTAGAGCCCAACAGTGGGACTTATATGAGTTGAAAAGAAAGAAAGAAGAAAGACTTAAATATGCAGGTAATCCTTGAAATCGATACTGCATAACTCGTATTCAATCAAATTAATATCTAGTAGGTACGTGGTTTATTCGGAAGAATAAATTAAGGCTATTATGAGTAATCTTATGGTCTTCTAAAGCACAATAATGGAAGTTACGCTTCGCAGGTCGTAGGTATTTATGAATCTAGTTATAGTTAGGAGTCAAAATGTGAATAAAGTGATGTTTTATTTCATGACGAATGCAACAGCGGACCCATAAAGTCGTAATAAAATTTCCCTTTCGAATTCCAAGAGCTCGATCAATGCGTCTAGCCGGGTATCTTGGGTTTCCAAGTAAGATTGACCTTCTGATACCGTGCGGCAGTAACCGTACCTACTGTGTAGTCTTGTGCTAATGATTCGAGATCACAGCAATATATTTTTTACTGCGCTATCATTTATTCATGTCATTTATTAATACAATGATGGTTTTCATAATGGATTCTGATATTTACGCGAATATTACACATTGTAAATAAAACTATTTTACGGATTTTATCGCGTTTGTATTTGATTTTTGATTGCCTGTCGTTTCGGACACTTTACAGCATTCATGGTCACGGGCGGACTAAGATGTTTGACGTCCAACAAGTCATCGTTATCTATACTAATATATAAAGCTGATGAGTTTGTTTGTTTGAACGCGCTAATCTCATGAACTACTGGTCCGATTTGAAAAATTATTTCAGTGTTAGATAGCCCATTTATCGGGGAAGGCTATAGGCTATATATCATCACGTTAAGACCAACAGGCACAGAGCACCAATGAAGAACGTTTCAAAATAGGAGTTTTTTACCTTTTGAAAACTACCGCTGCGTAAACGGCAAAATTTTCGCTAAAATCATGTGTGCCAGAATCGTATTATTAAAAAATATTTTCACCTTCTACGTAAACAAGGTCTTAGGTTAAAGTCAGCGTTAGCCCAAAGTATCTATACCACGCGGACGAAGTCGCGAATAGAAGCTAATTACAGATACATATTTAGTAGTAGTTCCCCATACATAAAGCTTGATGTTATTCATATAAGGCGAATATTACCCCACTCGTGTCGAGATTGTAGATAACTGTCACGTGACTCATATTTTTAACAATAGTTGTTATTCAAAAGCTTTCTGGCCGTATTGTTAATTTCCTTGGCTCTTCGCAGACCGTTGTTTTCAAAAGGTTTTCAATCGACCATTATGAAAATATGGATGACTGCCATGTCGTTAATTTATGCCTGCCATATCGCATGGTTAGGTTAGGATATTCTAAATCGTATATAAATTTGTGGATTTTCCGTTACAGGTTTATACTAAATTTTATTCAAAACTGAAAGGTATGCCTTGCATATAAAAACAGTTAAAAAAAGACAGGTATTTCAAGCTCTTTATTTTGCAGCTTGTAGGTAGGGTTGGTAGTGTTCGTAGCCATATTGGGCTCTGGCCTCCTCCACAATGGGAGGGAAATTAACCTACTATACTGCACTGGTCAGATGTGTTGGCATAGCGTCGAGTTTTCCTTCTTTTGAACTGAAAATATGCTCGTTGAAAAATGCACGACTTCAAAATCTATACTTTTATAGCATGGAGGCAATAATAAATTAACAAATAGTAGCCTGTCCTTCACGATAACAACAAAGCTTTTATAACAATACCCACCAAAGTGCGTGACTATACGTACGTATAATTAATTAATACGGTAGTTTTGATATCTCCTTTGTTATCATTAAATTAACCGGTTTCAACAGCTTCGAAGCAAATACATATATTGATTGAAAATATGTGGATGTTTTCGCCGTAGACGATCTTCAAGGCATCCTCTTTCTTTGGGAGACAGTCTACGATCTGGTCCGCAAAAACCGGTCAGGGCAGCGGAATCGACACATAACACCTCTATCGCCATCTGGACGGACCACGGATACCGGGGTAATTTCATAACATCCCACGAAGAACATAGAATTCAAATTTATCTTGTTTTTAATGAGGATAGCTTGTAATCAACGCATTTATATTAACTCTTGATATTCATTATTATCTTAAAATAAAACATCTTCCGTGTGGTGACAGAGTAAGAGTCACCACTCCCTTTCTAGCCCGTGAGTGTCATAAAAGACGATTAAGGGATTAAATATGCGTATAACATCTATCTATGCAAGAGAAGGAAAACTTGAAATGAAACCTTCATTAATAAGAGGGAAATTTACCTACTACATCACACTTATATATTGGGTATATTGTTCTTTTTTTCATATTTACCTGCTTTGCATAAATCATCATCATCATCTTGCTCTTATCCCAATTACTTGGGGTCGACGCAATATGTCATCTGTTTTGACATATTGCAAAAAGTTTCGGCAATGACTTTTATGACCGGCCGCCTGCCTGACGTCAACCCTCCTTGGGAATGTAATCGTTGACCCAAATGGTACCAGATGGAGTTGGTCCGGGTCAATCTAGGGCTCTTAGTCGTCTTTTACGACACCCACGAGCAAAGCAAGGGTTGGTAGTATTCGAAGCCGCTACCACACAGCATAAATATTGTATGTATATGGATGTACCACAAGCAAGATAGGTAGTGGTGAATTATTTTCTTATTCACTCACCCCACGGAGAAGATTTGCACTACTAAATACGGCAAATAATGCTGTCCAGCAGATTTATTCCGAGCCGTGCTTGTCAGTAATAGAGATCTATGTAAATTTTAAATGGACGCTGCCGTCTATGAATAAACCAGTACGGCCGTCACCTCAGTCTTCTAGTGAATAATTAATAGTAAAGCCATGGGATGAAATACCTAATGGTTGCTAGTAGGAATGTTGTGGATACATAGATTCCGATACGGATATTGTTTTATTATGTAGGTTCCCCGTGTGGTGACGGAATAAGAATACAATTAAAAATATTTTAAGTTTCTCTCCGAGGTAAGGAATTCGCTTA
This sequence comes from Lymantria dispar, assembly GCA_032191425.1. Classification (NCBI taxonomy): domain Eukaryota; kingdom Metazoa; phylum Arthropoda; class Insecta; order Lepidoptera; family Erebidae; genus Lymantria; species Lymantria dispar. Next base: position 2,315,190 of record CM063451.1, on the reverse strand, counting down.
AATTTTATTAATAATTTCTGTAGACTTTGATTAAAAAAAATTACGTATTAATGCCGCTCGAGACAAGTTGAAAGATCACTTAGTAATAAGAAAAATATAATTAGTCAACATTGCCTTGGTCCCCCAGAGCTTTGCTAAGAAATGTTATAATACGTAATCATTATCTATATATTCCAAGAAACTTTGGATTACGTAACCTACTTACTACAAGTCAGTTCATGTGTAAGGGGGGGGGGGGGGGGTTGGGGCAATGAGTCAGCCATTATCAGATAATTGTTGGGAGTGACAGCTGAACATAGCATGGAACAGAGTAGGATCGCAATTACGAAATTCATAACAGTATTAAAAAAAAAAATACTAAAGAAATTCTCATATTGAAACTTTACAAACATAGAACAAACTATACAAATTACACCCCGCACCCCAAACAAAAATTTGTGGATCTCTTCTAACACTGTCCTACGTGAGACTCGACCCACAACACTTGATATGATCAGTATCTTAACTAACTACTGCATCTGTAGAGTCAATTTTTTATTGGCCCTCTCTTTACCTACTATTGTAAAAGAGTTTTTAAATCAATAGCAGATAAACACACTATAAACCAAAAAAGACTGCACCATAGTTGCAAGCACTAAAAATTTAATAAAAAAAATATAACAACAACAGAAACTAGGCCAAGGAAACAATCATATTCATCCTATACAATTAACTTGAAAATGAAAAAAGATATTTAATCAAATATCAAGCTAGGTAACAGAGGTTAATCAACATTCACACCATATAAGAATTTATAAATTGAAAGCTAAAATGGTAAGACCAGCCAGTTGTGTGACCTGTACTTATTAGGTATACAGTAATGTGTCATAAGTTTATACTATCAAGAGTAATGGCACATATTATTGTAAATGGACAACCATATGGTCAACATTAAGTACATATGTTACACTGGACATATGTGCGATCAAATGGTGTCTATATAGATAACTAGCTTCTGCCCGCGACTTCGTCCGCGGAAAATTTCTTGTTTTAACATAAGATTACACTCGATTGATATTACTGTATTTAATTTTATTAGTAAAATATTTTTTGGAATCAGATCAGTAACTTAAAAGATTACCGAAGTTCTATTTTCTGCTCAAGGTAACTTAACCCTTAGTTGCCTTTTACTTATTTTATTTATTTGTTTAAGTTAGGTATCTATTTAATTTAAAGCTTCTCTATATACAATGTTTGAGGTTGTTTTATTTTCCGGTAACAGAATAATCTGCCTTTCGGATGATCCCACTCTTGATAGACCAACATATAATTGCCCATGGGAAAAACATTCTTTTCGTAGGTCAATGCCAACCAAAGAGAATGTTTGTCCCTGGGACTTATTAATAGTCAGGGCAAATGATGTTTTTATTGGAAACTGGAGTCGTTTAAACGGTATGGGTAGGTCCGTCGGAATCATTGGAATTCTTGGGATGTGCGCCAACTGGCCAGCTCCTGGGCCGATGAGAATGGTCGCCACAATTAGGTTGTCTTTTAAATCTTTTATTAGTAGCCTTGTGCCATTGCACAGGTTAGGTGGGCTTAAATTTCTTAAAAGCATGATAGGTGTCCCGGATTTCAACAGCAGTTCGTGAGGTGGCAGACCAGATGGTTTAAGGGAATTTAAAAATTCCTGCGGATAGTGGACTGCATCCTCGATATTACACACTGTATCAATTGACTTGTAGATTTTACCATGGCCGGGAACTTTTTGTAAAATTAGATTATTGATTTCATTGACTGTATCGTTCCTTGGTGAGACGATAGCCCTTGAACAATGCCAATGAATGTCTCTATCTAGTAAATATTCGAGGTCAGGATATACTGCATCTATAAGATGCTGTAGACTGTGAACTATACGACCCAGAGTCTCATTTATAACGATTTCCGCAGAGTTAGAGTCCAAGGTTCGAGAAGAAAAAGACCCTTCTCCAATTTTGAGCAGCTGTTGTGGAAAATCGTTATCCATATTTCCAATAACGTGGACTCTCATGTTCGTACGTAAATTCAAAGTTTGGACTATACTCCATAGGGGCGATGATTTTAGACATGCCTTTATGATATCCGCACGTGTACCTCTTGTGACGACGGGAAGTGTCTGACGAAAGTCACCTGCAAACACAAAAGTGACACCACCCATGACAGCGACTGAGTTTCTCAAGTCCTTAAGTGTTCGATCCACTGCTTCAACATGAGCTCTATGACTCATGGTACATTCGTCCCACATTATCAACGACGTATTCTGTAACAATTGACCAATGGGCCCATTTTTGCGTATCGAACATACCGACTGTTGCTCCAATGAAACTGTCAATGGGAGTTTGAAGGTAGAGTGAGCAGTTTTACCGTCACTCAATAAAGTAGCCGCAATCCCAGAAGAAGCCACTGCCAAAGCTATTTTTCCGGATTGCCTAACATGTGCTAATATTAAATTAGCGAGGAATGTTTTCCCTGTGCCTCCTGGGGCGTCTAAAAAAAAAATTTTTCCTTTATTATTCGTTACGCTATCAATAATTTCATCAAAAGCCTGTTTTTGGTCTGTGACTAATTTAGGCAAATTTTCATTTACAAAAGTAGCTAATTCACTGATGTTGTGCGGATGTACCAACATTGTATCTATTGCATCATTTACAGGGCGAACTGGAGACGGTAATCCAAAGTCACTCAATGTTTTATCATTCAATGCTAAAAGTTTGTTTTCAATTTGTATTAAACCTTCATTGTACATAACATCATTAAAAGGCATGGTAAAGTCCTGATTTTGTTGTCGATTTCTATGTCTGATATCTTCACAAAAATTGTCCTTGAAGATATCCCATAGTTTTAACGGTTCAGATGGCTGACAAAATAGCAGTATCACCACAAATAACTCCCTAAGTTTCAATGAACATTCCGACATCGAAGCTTCTCTTAATGTCTTCTCCCAGTGATCATCATTTTCCAGCAAACCTCTGTCCCGGCAAGCCGCTTGATACGTCTCCTTGACCACTCCATTTATAGTTTTCAAATCTTTGAATGATGTGGGACCGCGTACGTGGTGCAATAAAATTCTTAGATAAAAGCATTCTGATTGTGACGGATGTACACCGTACACTCTTCCCAAAGCTTCATCTCTTTTTATTTCTGGATGCCCATCGACGTCTTGACCGCGCCTTCGTCTTGAAAATTTGTTATTAGCCCACGTATAATAGTGTGGAACTTCGTGGTACAACAGCGTTTTTGCAAATTCGTCGGTATTGCAGAGTTCAAAAAACGCTAATAGAGTGGTTTTGCGCGGATTTTGGGCAACTTGTCGCGCAGTTCCTGGTGTGAAAAACACCCTTTGCCCGTTTTCTAAGTGCACGGCCAAATGCACGACCGTGGGATGTCGGTCGTGGATCGGAAATTCGAGTATTCGCCAGACGGCTTCCGATGTACTTATATATCGCCCATTTAAATAATTTTCCACCTCATCATGCGGATTTCTAACGCTGAACGTGGCTTGATCGGAACCTTTATTTATATATTTACATATATATTTTATAGCCTGAACTGAATGGCAGTATTCGACGTTAATGTGGGCGTTAAATGACCTGCACAACATTGGAGAGTATGGTACAATCCATCTGTTATCTATTGTAATCGGCCTCCCTCTGATGTTTACAACTGCGACTTGACCACCATTTTCAGCATTACGACGACGATATACAGGATAACCATCCTCGCCTGTCTGAGTATCGGTGACGAATCGCCGAGGATATTTCTTTGAACATATACCGTTCTTCATACACGGTGATGATAAATTGTGCTCCCCACAAGGTCCATGGATCATGTTTTTGGTGATAATATCGAATAATATTGGGTCATCATCTTTGTTTGGTAGTTCAGCAACTATTATACTGTCTATTTCATCTGGTTGTATTTTTTGTGCAAACCAAAACAGCATATGACAGTGTGGTAGTCCGCGTTTTTGCCATTCAACACTAAGCATATGGCATTTGACTTTGCCGAATACCTCGTCTTTAGTGAACGACTTGATCATTTTCTTCATCTTTAAATGAAAAACCCTAGCAATAATGTCATGACGGTCGAAAGAACGTTGGCCAGCAAATAGCTCTTTCTTAATTTCTGGCCACTCCGGATTGCAAGTGAACGTCACAAATAAATCGGGTCTTCCATAGTTGCGTACATACGTCATTGCATCTTGGGTTTTTTCATGCATGTAACGCGGAGAGCCGGTGAAAGATGAAGGCAAGATGACATGTTGGCCAATATTTGCAGCGTTGACATTAGCATCCTGATTTATAGCGTCTCTTAAATGGATATAGTCATCAGCTCTCAGTTGTTGTTGATTGCGACTTATGTAACTTAGTCTCTCTGTTATCATTTTAGCCATCATGTCAACACAGTATTGACTAAACAAATCCCGATAATAATGAAGGGGATTAAAACTGTTGGCCCTGGTCATCAATCTATACATATAAAATTGCATACACGAAACTGTTTTATTTCGCGCTGAATTTTGTAGAGGGATAGTCAAATAATAACCATCTTCACCGTTAACAAACATCAAAGGGTATTGTAAGGGATCGTAAGCTCTGTGTAATTCAGAAACTCTTTTCAGTTGACCATCTTTGCAATGAAGGACTATATCTCTAGGTCCCTTATCTTCGTCCACCAATAATACTGCAACTTCGTTTGCTGTAGGTGAATTGTATCTTCCACGATGTTGATTTTGTGGAGTGCGGTCAGCGTGAATGATTAATTTTAAGTTTTCAGATGAAGAGTTATGTTCTAAATTGTATTTGAAACTGCGAATATAAATGTTATGACTATTTAACGACGTCTGTAAATCATTGATTAAATCGATATTTAGGTTAGGAGCAATATTAGACCGCAACGAAAGTTGGTCGGCATCAGAAATGAAATAAATTTGTAGAAACTGCGGGCTTTGCCCTGGCGAAGGGAGTAGACTACCAATTAAGTGATAAACTTGCCCTTCTACTTTAAATGTAGGCATAAAGTTTCCTTCGCGAATTTCTTTAGCACCGAATGACGTCATTTGGAAGAGTGTATTATACTTTCGTATGTTTTTTAAAAAATGCGCAGATAATAGATGATTGCCCAGTAATAGATCTTTTATTGGTTGTGGTGGTGCCTGGATATCAGGAAGAACCACTTTTCCTGCAGCACAACACATACCATTTGGTTCATCGCTCCATTTATTTGCAAAACACTTAGGACATGTTTTATTCATTTCGCCTATTTTCACAGTGTTTTGCTGAGCATAATCTATATTGGCATCGTAATTGAAGGCTGATCTATTTCCTTGGGCTATATTCCGATTACGCGCTCTGACTGTAGCTGCTCGCTGTCTTTCTGTTGCTAGGCGCTGCGAGCGCTCAGTGCTAGTCTCCCTATCCCTTGTCTCACAGACATGCTGCCTTAACTCAGATAGACGGTGCGCACGTTCAGCGCTAGTTTCTCGAGCACGGGCCCGCGTCGTCCTCACATTTTGGCTTGCGAGGCGCTGTGAGCGCTCGGAGCTAGATTCTCTAGCGCGTGCTTGCGAAATATATTCTCTATTTCTCGAGAGGCGTTGCTCATTTTCAGGGGCAGATTCTTCCGTACGGCGTACTCGATCGGCTCTTGTCTGTGATGTCTGCCGAGACAGTTGAGATTTCCTTTTAGGCATGCTCTCAACAAACCACGCACAGACTTGAAAACAATTATGAACAAAGGGAGAGCGACTCGAACACCGTCCGCCTTTACAAAACAAAACAATCGTAATATCGAATAACTCGTGTCGATTATTACGATAGAACGAAGTACGAAACTACGAACATACAAAACAAACGTACAACGAAATTACGATATTTTCGATTATGAGGTATCTATCAACAACAACAACCATGCGAACGAAACAACCGAAACCAATAACCAACTGACATGTAATTTTTAGAACTCCAACTAACGACAACGTGGGCATAATAATTCGAGAGGGTCATCAATCCACGGAAAGTCTTAACACCGCGATTCAGAAAAATGACGTCATTGCAGAACGCCATCTATGGGCAAATAGGTAAAACGTCTGCACAATGAAAGTTATGCTAGGGTCATTTTGCGTTTTAGTAATTTTATATTATCTCCGAAACTGTATGACCAATTGATATACTGTAAATGGCAAATCTTATCTGTATGATGTTCCTGTGATACTGAAATAATTTATTGTCATAAGAATTAATATTTTGTTGCTCAAATAATCAACCAAACGTAACAATGCCGAAAAAAAAATTTTTTAATGCAATAATAGAAGTATAAAAGATAAAATATAAAAGATAGAGATATGGTATCGCTGACTTTTTTGTAGAAATAATTAAGATGAACCAGGTAGCCATACATTCTTTTTAATTTTAAGCAACTGTTTAGGCAGCGCACGCAAATAATTCTGTTTTACGAGGTATTTTTTTCCGACTTGCCAGACAAAAGTTGTGATAGCTCGGTTAATATACATGTTATAGAAACAATTTATAGCCTATAGCACTCAGGAATAATGTAGCTTTCTGCCAGTTAAAATAAAATTAGAATTAGATTATGAGTTCCAGAGATTACCCCCTGCATACAAACTTACAAATTTTACCTCTTTATAATATTAGTATAGATTTAATGTAGTCATATCTGTGTGCTGATGAAACAAAAATAAAATCATCACCCCCATCATTTGCCTGTTGTTGTCATAGAAAAGAACTAATGGATATAATATGCATTTAACATCTATGCCAGAGAAGAAAAACTCGAAAAAACTCCTGTACCTGGTGTGGTATAGTAGGTTACTTTCCCTTCTATTGTAGCAGAGGCTCGCACCCAGCCTTGGGGTGTACATGAGCTGAGGTTAGGATGATATTAGTGTTGTGAGAGTTAAGAATATAATTTTAAACTCATACTTTGTCATGGACATAAAAAGCGCGGGCGACCCAAAAAGAGATGGATGGATTGTGTAAATGAAGATATGCGTGTGCAGATGTTGTGCCGACCCCAGTTAGTGTGGGATAAAAGCAGGCAAATGATAACTTTGTCATGACAACCATGAAAATCGTCTCTCGTAAATACGACTGAGGGGTTATGATATGCAGATAACATATATGCAAGAGAAGTAAAACTCGACATAAAACCCTATGCCAACACGTCTGACCAGTGGGTTAATTTTCCTCCCATTGTAAAAATCACCCAATTCCAATGGGTCCTAAGTGAGCTGAGATGGGCAATGGGCATATTCATATTAATCAAATACTTAGAATAGAGACATATTTTTCATCATCATCATCGCAGCCCACATACGTCCCACTGTTGGACTCGGGATTTGACTACTATACCATGCTGGTCAGACATGTTGGTATAGGGTTTCGAGGTTTCCTTCTCTTGCACAGATATTATGTGCATATTATATCCCATAATCGTCTTATACGACATCCACGGGCAAGATAGGGAGTGGTGAATTGTATTCTTACTCTGTCACTACATGGAAAAGAGACATTTTTAGTTCGAGCCATTCTATTAGGCTAGAGTAGAGCACTATCTCAACTCTTTGGGTTATGAGGCATGCAATTTACACAGAATATTCATAACACCTGATGTCTTGCTATAGAATAATCAAGCCATATTGCTTATTATCAATGAATAATTATTTACTTTTATAATAGATTACAAAATATGACACACACAAAGTACAAACAGATAACTTATCAATTCCTGTACATCACAGTATGTAAAAAAGATGATATCAGGTATATTATTAATTCTGAAGTAACCATTATTCATCCTCAGGATAATCTACAATCATTACTAATGAACCCCTTGACTGCAAGATCATCATCATCTTGCTCTTATCCCAATTACTTGGGGTTGATGCAATATGTCATCTTGTTCCATATGGTCCTATCTGTCCGTCATCTCTGCAGTCACTCCCAGACTATCCATGTCACGCCTCACGCAGTCCATCCATATTTTCCTCGGCCTTCCTTTAGTTCTAAAGCCTTCAACATTCATACCCAAAACTTTTCTCACAAGATTACCTTCATCCCGCCTCATCATAAGTCCATACAGCCATTCACTCCTTAATTTTTCCATCACTGGCGCAACTTTCAAACATCCAAACTTAACTGCAAGATGTGGTGATATAAATACCAGCTCAACTTGATGAGTTATGACGGCTCTATTTTAAAGCAAATCAATCATTTTCACTATGTGCTATGTAGTAGCAGATTTTCTTTTTGGTAGGCTATAGTCCGGGACGACAGAGGAGAAGGGTGGGGCTCCAAGCTACCATATTCCCTCCCCATCGCCATTAGGCTGACCACTGGTACTGATTCCTTGATATCCGTGGCCAGCCAGGCATGTAGCAGCAGCTACAAATACTACCAACCCTTTCATGGTTTGTAGGTATTGTATAGAGGACTAATAACTTGAGCTATACATGTGAATTCCAAGTAATTGTGATAATAGCAAGATAATAGTGCTGATGACCAATATTTTGCATGGTCTATAAATGGTTTTACTACATGTGGATGTAATTTATATCCATTAATTTTATGTTAGTATTATAACCATTTTTACCCAGAACACTTAAATTTTAGGTAACAAGCAAAGGCAATATGACATATAAAATCAATATTATATGTCAAAGGGTTATGAAGCCTAAAATTTTAATTTTATATAATGCCAATTCACATTAATAAAATAATGAATGTTAATATTATTTAAAAGAAAATGGAAGGAAGGAAGGGAGACCCACCACTTTTCCACAGTAATCAATACACCACACACCACAATAAAAGGAATAGGGGATAGGATTAAGGTGGACTAGGAAATAAGGAAATCTTACTCTCACGTGATGAGCACCTTCCAGAACATCAACTTGCAATTTTACGCAGAACTTCCAATATTCATTCGACACGTGTTTCGCCTCTAAACGAGGCATCCTCAGGACGGTTTAGTTTCAAATGCCCATTTCTCTATTGTCCAATCCACCTTAATCCTATCTCGTATTCATTTTATTGTGGTGCAGTATATTGATTACCGTGGGAAAGTGTTGGGTCTCCCTTCCTTCCTTCCATTTTAAAATAGAAATGGATTTCCACTATGTATCGCCTAATTCAAATTAATTATATTAATATCATTATATGTGGGTCATTTATAGCCCTTTAGATGTCACTTAAAATGTAGATATTGATGCAAAAACTATTATTTTTCTAATAAAATACCTCACATTATCTCTTATATAAAGATTTCATACAGTTATTGTCTCTAATTTTATTTTGTAGAAACATAAATATATCTTAAATGGTAATAATTAATACTAAACCTATAAGGTAAATTTGTAGTATTTACATTTATATATTATAATTACAATTCAAATGAACAATGTAACCACAGTCATTATTGGATTGGAATGAACTACAAACATCATTTATTTTTAGAAATATACAGGATAATACAAAATTCTACACCATGTCATTGGCATATTATAATTAAATATTATCAAATAGCTTACCAGATATGTCCTTGTATAGAAAATGGAAAATAAGAAAATCTAACTTAAATAGGAGAATTTGTAACCCTACGCCACTGAATCCATAACAAGAAGTTTACAATTTGTATATTAAAATTTATAAAAAGACTGTTCTCAAAGGTTTGTTAAATAAGTACTTTGGAAAAGACACTTCTTGCCTCAATTACCACCAACATAAAAAAAAACTCTCTGATATGTTATAAGTCGTAAGATAAACAATAAATGTTAAACTTCTGATAAATTGTATCAAATTATTTAACAACTAGCTTCTGCTCGCGACTTCGTCCACGTAGTATAAGTACTTTGGGCTAACACTAACTTTAACCTAAGACTTTGTTTACGTAGGCGAAAATATTTTTTAATAACATGTTACGCATGATTTTTGGGAAAATTTATCGGTTTACACAGCGGAATCTCTTAAAGTAAAAAAAAACCTGATCTTGAAACATTCTTCATTGGTGCTCCGCTCCTGATAGTCTTAGCGTGATGATATTTAGCCTATAGCCTTCCTCGATAAATGTGCGATCTAACACTGAAAGAATTTTTCAAATCGGAGTAGTAATTCCTGAGATTAGCACGTTCAAACAAACAAACTCTTCAGCTTTATATATTAGTATAGATAATTTCTTTGAGAATATACAATTCAGTAGCTCGTACATATTTGCCTATAGATATCATGGAAGGCTAACATATTTTAGCAGATAGCAATACCCCATATGGGGAAATTTCAAAATTAAGTTGTATGAAACTTGTCTGACAAACATGATATAGTAGGTAATTTCTTTCCATAGAGAATGCATGACCCTAAGGACCATATATGGGCCATTAAAAAGAAGTATTAAATTAATAGGCATTTACTCAATTCAATCAATTTTGTAATTTATTTAACTGCGAAAGTACTAAACCATATTTAATTTAATACCTTAAATACTGATAAGCATTTTTTTTTTTAAACTGAATTACGCTGCATTACTTTGGTATAGAATTACTTTATGAGTATTTAAGTGATTTAAATTTAGCAATATAATTTTAAGTGACATTCTGATTGTAGAATTTGGTATCTGTGTAAACCCAGTGAGACTATGCATCTTATATGTTTTTATAATTATATGGTCAGAGTGGATATTATCATAAATATAAGCAATATAAAAAATAATCCAATCACAAACTGTTTTAATAATTGAAACCCCTATAACACATCGCATTTCATCATTTCGGCCATTAAATGCCCCATTATGTGGCTAGATCCTCCTCCAAATTGAGAGGACAATACTGCACCACTCTGGTCAGATGGTTTGGTATAAGGTTTTATTCTGATTTTCTTTCTCTTGCATAGATGTTATGTGCATGTGCATGCACCTGTAATCATATTTTAAACCCATAGGCAAGATAGGAAGTGAATTTTATTCTTTCTCCGTCACCACATGGATAACAATATGTATTAAAGTCCATGTAGTTCGCTCAGTTAATTATTTGGTATTGTCACAAGGAGATATAAAATAGAAAAAAATAGAAAATTAAAGATGTCTCTACATTGTAATTATCCTATTGCGTGACTAATCGCCCGAAATATACCTGATAAGAGTTTTCTTCATGTTTAGATATGTAACAGCAACTTTAAAAAGTCTGAAAAAAATTGTAGCTAGTTTTTACTAAGAAAGCATATTAAATGAAGGTCAATATCAGATCTTTTTTTACTAATAGCAGATTGAATTTTCAGACATAGCACAGATAATAAAAAGATGTTCTATATCAAAACCAACCAAGCCTTAATTTGTTAAGGAAATTGTTTATACAAGCATGAGTTCATATATATTTGTATAAGGCTGATTCATAGTAACCTTCAAGAATTCGTTAAACATGACTATTCCATTTAAAAAATGTACTCATTAGTTAAATTATGTGTGTAATTATGTTAGTCTAATGTCTTCGGTTGTTAGTTGGTTGTGGATGACCGTTTGTACTATTACAAACAACTACTTTTTTCTTGTCCATGCGGTGACGGAATAAGAATACAATTCACCACTCCCTATCTAACCGTGTGTCATAAAAGACGACTAAGGGATACAAGTAAGTATATAACATCTATGCAAGAGAAAGAAAACTCAAAACAAAACCCTATATTAACCTATCTGACCAGTTTGGTATAGTAAGGTCAATTTCCCTCCTGTTGTGGAGGAGGCTCGAGCCCAGCAATTGGACCTATATTAACTATAATGATGATGATGACTTTTTTCTTAAAATCCTTACGAGATATTCAATAACAACTACAAAATCTGTTTCAACTTTTACAAATATGTCTGAGTAAAAAACTATTCCATATTTAAAGACTTTGAAAACATAGTTGTGTAAGTGTGTAACTATAGTTAGTGTGTGACTATGGTTGTTAGCCACAGATGGCTGTGACAACTTTACCCAAACTGTTGAGTGAGCGCCGAGGACTTTTAACCTGAACTAGAGACATAAATGTAATACAAATATATGTGAAAGAATACTTTTTGTTGATAAAATTTTTAGCATAATGTTTGGATCTTCCTTACTTAAAAGAATAGTATCAAAATAGTGGTATAGTATTAAAAGTAAAATTTAAAAATGATTGAAGTAGCTAGCTTAGCTTATAACATGAACTTAACTTTTAATATAGTTTTAAGACTGTAAGACTATCAAATATATAGTTCTAAAAATGTCATGGTTCAGGACAAGATAGTTATATCCAAAATGATTATAATAGATTATATTTTTACTAATTTTAATTAGTTCTTATGTAGATTAATAATATAATACACTAAACATCTGCAGACTTTATATAGGTATGACTAACCTACATACCAGTAAATGTTTGAACAGTTGTTTAAAATAATTATCGTTATAATAAATAGAAAAGTTACATTAGATACTTACATAAATCAGTCCAGAGTAGTATCTATCCTTGATATTGTGCAATACAGATGCTTCATTCAAACAAGTCAACTCAGCCATGTCTTCAACTTTGTCAAATTTTGGTGGATTCATTTTCTGTATATCATCAATTTGAACCAGAATTCTCTTGCCTGACTCTGCTATCTCTACTTCCACCTCATCTCCCCTTTCACCCTTTATCCCAGCCGCCACAAAACCCTGGGTTTCGTGGGGCACCCACACCAGCCTCTTCTGCGTCCATTCCGCCTGTGTAGCCGGATCATTGAAACTGTTTCTATCAACCGACAAATACCGGAGTTCCGGATCGTTCCTATCCATGTCCACCATCGCGCCGCCAAATCACGCCGCGCGGCCCTTACGAAAACTTAACACCGACACTATATACCACATTAAACGGTCACTAAGACCGTCACACCATAACACACGTTTCTGTTAATTGCTATAAACACGGCGTTGTTCTTTTGCCTCGCGTAAGCCGTGTCTACACACGGTGCTGATACGTACAAAGTGACGACAGCGACTTGCCTGACAGCAAGACGGCAACGGTTACGAGTAGGAGGGATAGCGATGGGCCGGTCGACGCCCGATTCACGTTGATTTTGCGAATTATTTAACACAGATTCTCTTTGTTTTACTTAATGACAGACTCGATTTTCTCTTAACCGATTATAAGAAAAGAGTACTTTATGTTCATGCCACTAATAGCCTATTAGAACACGTTTTTATAAGTTAAAATAACTAAAATAAGGTAAAATAAAGACTATTCGCCGACACTTCTTTCTTGTCGTTAAAGTTCGTTCTATATTACACAACTAAAACAATAACCGTTAAAAACAGTATTCCTTCTATTGGTATAAAAATATATATATTTCTATAAGTGTAAAATCTACCAATGAGGAGTTAGTTATCATCAGCTGTCAATTAAATTAACTCCAATGAGAACAAAGTAATCATGACTTTATTTTACAAAATTTCAATGCCATACATATGTAGTGCCAACAACAACAAATAAATAAGCTTAAAAGATTGAGATGGAGTCAACTTTAAGATGATCTCAATTTTGTCTGATGTCATAAGAAATAATGGATATGAATATGGAAAAAATTATTGTTATGGTTTTATCGCATTTGTTTATAATTTGTACTCGAATGTAAAATTCATAAAGTATGTAGTTTCGTTTGTGTAATACTCGCGTAAATATTAGACATCATTATTAAATATGAATATGCAAGATATAATTTCTTATATTAATAGTTCATAATATCATCTATACTAATATTATAAAGAGGAAAGATTTGATTGTTTGTTTGTTTGTATTGAATAGGCTCCAAAACTACTGGACCGACTTCAAAATTTCTTTCACTAACAGAAAGCTATAGTATCAAGGAGTAACATAGGCTATATATTATCCCGATATTCCCACGGGAACGGGAACTACGCGGGTAAGACGACTGAATCCGAAGCGAAGCGAGGGCAGGTTGCTATCGTTCATCTAATCTAAGAAGTGCATTTTGACGTGAAAAAAATGTGAATTTTTTAATACACTATAACTTTGGCCAAACGTATACACATGATCGCAAACAATAAATCTTAAATTTTAAAGAACTATTAAGTTATTTATATAATTAACGTTGAGGGTAACTTTCTTGTACAATAATCTAATGTTGAAACTCGTAAAACCAATTTAAAATAGAAGTAACATGTAAAACAGTAGTTGTTATTAACGATGTTACAATATCACGTCATGACGTTCTAAACAGTAGTGCTTGACCACTTCCAATTCACGAATATCCAAAAAATCGGTAAAGATATTAGAATTAAATAATTAATCGAATAGACTAAATTCTCAAAATATTCGTATTGAAACAAAACCGTGATTCTACATTGTCCTTCAATGGCTCAATTGTAAATTGTATTGTTCGCGACGACGATACTTCAAATAATAGTAGTGAACCTGAATAAATAACTATTTTCGAATCCAGTTTTTGTTTTTACTTAATCCAATCCTACTAAATATGATGAATAGATTTTATGCTAAAAGAATTAAATTTATTTAGTATTAATTTAGCATTTAATTTATCCATTTCATTTTTGTGAAAAGAAAAATAAACCGATTATTAAATAAAGAGAATCAATATCGATCTCTCACTAAAATCAGATGTTTTCGATAGCGATTATTTGGTTCACATACCTAGACAACTTACTCTGACATCTGTCAAAATGCACTTCTTAGATTAGATAGACTATAGTTGTGAAATAAAATTGAAGATAGGTATTTGAAGTTAAAAAAAGAATTTATTTTGACAAGTCAAACTGAAGTGAACGAACCAAAGAGATGGTTTTTATATCGCCAACTACGATAGTCTAATATTATATTTTGCCAAATTTGTAAGATTTGGTTGTCAGCACCTAATCAATGGTAACGATTATGACTAAAATACGGAGACTAAAGACGTGAAGAAAAAATATTGTAACTCGATACTGGCACCAATAGCTCATAATTGTAGCTTATTGCTATTACGGCAAAAGAAGAAGATATCGTAATGCCTTCATACACTTCTTTGCAATGTATAAAGCTCATATAAAATTACTATAGTCCATAAAATATAAGATGATCTCTGTGACAGTTGTCCCTAGTGCTGTCACACTTACGATAAAGTCTGTAGTTTTTTATCAATAAACCTCTTTATTTTTATAATTGTGATTTTCTATTATAATTAAAATACAATAAATGAAAATCTTTTTGAATTTATTTCGTCATTTATATATAAAATGTTTACTAGGTATTTCAGTACTTACGAAGTACATTTTAGGCATGAATATTAATATTTTTATAATTATAATATATTTCAATTCAGTTGCAATAAAACAGGTACGAAAAGAATGAAAATATATTTGATACAAAATGAAATTGTAAACATGTCGCTCGATCAAACTTACTTCGCTGGTTTCGTTGACATCTGTCACAGAGAATAAGCTATATTTTATGGACTATAGGTAGTGATTTACTAAGAATATTGAATTGTCCAAATATGGCCATGGATAAAACTTGATGAGTGTACGTACATACATTGACCCATCTTCATATTTTGATAATTATTTAACACAGAAGACTTTTGTCATCTTTAAAAGCTGGTTATGAAATAATGCATTATTATTGTGCTGTGTGGTGATGGCTATGAATACTTTGTCGGAATGATGCCAGCTCTATCTGATGCCGTCTTGTTAACAGTCATATTTCCAAGGAAAGTAGACGTCAGGCAAGCAGCAAGTCACAAAAATATTGCCAATAAATTTGCAATATGTGCGATGTAAGAGGATGATGTATGTAATTTCTTCAAGAAATTGGCATAAGAGCAGGATAGGCAGCATTGACTCGAGGAAACGGACTTGAACGGATCAAACTACGAGCGTACACATGACTATTTGAAAGAGGTTTGCAGTCGTTGATTGACTGGAAGTGTAAGTAAGGAAAGTGAACTTATGAGAAACATAACTTAATATGTCTTCTAATTTAATAATTAATACAAATAGACAAAACACTAATAAGTTTAAATCAGTTTAGAGGTATCTTTATAAGGATCGTAACAATTGAAAATCCGTTGCATCGACTAAGCTTTGGGAAAAAACATTGAGAGGTATGTTTTTTTATTGCTGTTGGTGGCAAAGGATCCAATCTGATGATAATACTGACGCTCTTGGATCGTTGCTAAGTCCTAAAAAACTTTACTCTTTGGCTAGGTCACTGCCTATCGTAAAGAAAGTGAAAGGACTGCCCATGCGTGCAATAAGGTTCAGTGATACTAAAAGCATCAACAAAACCCACCACATGCAAACACCCTCAGAAAGTTGAATTTCCGGCTCTTTCGTTTACCAAGCGAAGTGCAGAAACAAATTGTTACTATTCATACGTTGATGCACAAGTTCGTCCTCATGTGGAGTACTGCTCGCATCTCTGGGCAGGTGCGCCCAAATATCAGCTAGCCCACTTGACTCCCTGCAAAGGCGTGCTGTTCGAATCGTCGGGGATCCCAATCTTATGGACGGATTGGAGTCGCTGGAGCGGCGGAGACTTTGGGTCACTCTGTGTACTCTACCGACTCTTTCACGGGGAGTGCTCCGAGGAACTGTTTGACTTGGTACCACCGTCACCATTCTACCAACGTACCACTCGACACCGTAGCAGAGTTCAGCCATTTCACCTGGAAACGTTTTGGTCTTCAACTGTACGTTTCCAGCGATCATTTCTCCCACGTACGTGCAAGCTCTGGAATGAACTACCTGCTGCTGTGTTTCCCGAGCGCTATGACATGTCCTTCTTCAAACGAGGTTTAAGAAGAGTATTTTCTTCACGGTAGGCAGCAGCCCGGCTGTGCCCCTGGTATTGCAAAGGTCCACGTGCGGCAGTTTCACTTACCATCAGGTGTTCTGCCTGGTCGGTTGACACCGATACGTTGCATCGATACTTTTACTCAATGAGTACTTTTTGACAGGTATCGTATCTAATAAATAGCAGTAATTATCCATGTTAAACTTAACCTTACAGTTTTTGTTTATGGTAAGGTCATCTAGTTCAAACGTAATGAACCTTCTAAAATGTGGCTCGAAATATTTTAATCCGTTCACAGTCAGTCAAATTTCCTAAAAAAAAAAGAAAAAGCTCATCACGACATAGATTCTAGGGAGAGTACTCAGTACTTTTGTTTCGATACATTAATGAGTACGATACTTTTTCTTCGATACTACTCATGAGTGAGTACAGTATCGATACTTTCTTTTCGATGTCATGTCCCTGCTTATTAGCACTAGATGACATTGTTCGAAAAATTTATAGTAATAAATCAAGTAATAGGCATGGCGATTAATCGAGGAATCGATTATTCAGCCCCAAAAATCGATTTTAAAAATCGACACGAAGCACTGAATCAATTTGGTGAATCGATGCTTTACCCTAGAAAAGCATCATACTATTTTTTTCTGTTTTCATAGAAAAATTAAATTATTTTTACTGTCCATTCGATACTTGTGCTCAAATACCACTTTTAGATTTCCTAAAAAAAGCTCATCTGAATCCTGCCAGGAGAGAGGCACTCGATACTTTAATCGTTTTTAAAGTTCTTTCTTCGATGCTAGCATGCCTATATTATAAGACATCGCTCTTAGATTTCCTAAAAAAAAAGCTTATCACAATCCCGCCAGAACCATGTTTTATATTTATTGGCCCTATGAATCCATGAATAGTACTCCATACTTCAAAATCGATTCGAATCCAGTAAGTATCGACATTTTTCAATCGAAACTGATTGAGTACCGATACCTTTTTTGAAGACTGTTTCAAATACAAAATTGGAAGAAAATTAAAAAAATAAGTTTAAAATTGGAAATCGATCCATTAGACATCGATCTTTTTGTGAATCGATTCTTTGGACGAAGATTCAAATCTAATCAAGAATCGATCTTTTTCAGAAAGAATGCCTATCCCTATCAAGTAGCAAATATAAAAAAAAAAACGGCTAAGTATGAGTCGGAGTCGCGCACGCAAAAAATCACGTTTGTTGTACGGGAACCCCCTTAAATATTTGTTTTTAATATTTGTTGTTATAGCGGCAACAGATGTACATAATTTGTAAAAATTTCAACCGTCTAGCTATTGTAGTTCCTGAGATACAGCCTGGTGACAGACAGACGGAAGAACAGACAGTGAAGTCTTAGTAATAGGGTCCCGTTTTTACCCTTTGGGTACGGAACCCTAAAAAGAAAGCTGTCCAGTCACGCCACTTTTGTAAGCAAAAGCAGAATGTTTAATTGTTTACTTTCAAGTAATAGTTGTAGTAATAGTTGCAGCATTCATCCATAGATGGCGCCTAACATTTGTATTATCTTTAAGAATAATCTATCAGTGTAAGCGGTGTTACCTGTGATAATGACATACATAATAAACGAGCACAATCACGTGGAGGTGAACGAAAAATGTGGGGAGTGTATTATTATTGTTATTCAAGCAAAATATAACCAAATACTAACATAGATATTAAAAAAATATTACGCTTAAGTTAATATACATAATTTCTTTGCCAGTTCTTGTCTGCCACTGATTAATAAACTATGTATCCGTAGCAAGGAATAAAAAAAAATTAAGTATTAGTTGCCAACATTCATATAACAACTGCCAGGTGTCATTTTAGGCAGGAATCATAATGTGTTTTAGAGGAAAATTAACTTTATCTTTAAGAATTTAAGTTGTATTTTCTTTAAATTTAATAATATTTTGTCATATTACTTTTTAAATGAGATAAATTTTCATTTCATATCTAATTTCTCATTTTCTATTCAATTTACCTTTGAATTATTATTACATAGTTGGGCTAAAAGGTAGTAAAAATCAAACTTTTGTATATTGAATAGGTTATCTCAACCGAAACAGGCATGTAGGTATGATGTAAGCACGAGTTGTTTTTTATCTCACGTTTTCATTGATAAAAGAAGTACCGACTTCGCGTTCGCATCTTTAATTCTACGGCTGGTTTTCAGTCTAGCTGGTCACTTGTTGTTTGTTAAATAAATATTATTATTATATTTAAAAAATATGGCGCGTATAGTAGATTTGCGATCTGATACATTTACAAAGCCTACTGAGGCTATGAAGCATGCAATGGTGAATTCCGCCCTCGGTGACGATGTATACGGCGAAGACCCCACGGTGAACGCTCTGGAAACAAAAGTGGCTGCGTTACTGGGGAAACAAGCGGCATTATTCGTACCTTCGGGTACTATGGGAAATCTTATTGCAAGTGAGTTGGACACTTTAAAATTATATACCTACCCTGGTCATTCGAATACTTTCATATTACGATGTAAAGATGGCGTAGTGATTAATATGCTGATACATAGTGCCTTGTGTAGCGAGTTCGGTATCCGCGCAGGAAAGTATTTTATGCGATCCAGAATGTCTTTTGATAGTTTTATTGCTGTACTATAGCTTTTTTTTTTTTTTTTTGGGATGGGCTAATGGTAAGCGCACGCGCGGTCCAGTCCGTCCGGGGCGATGAAAGGACGGCGCGCGGGCCCATAACCCACCCGTACCTACGTCACCTCGTTGTTGGGCCGACCACCGGAGCAGATGTGACTTGTCGTCAGTGGTCGGCCCAACGGAATACCCTTTCGGGTAACCTCACCTCTCGACGTCCTGGGACGTCGGTCGCCGTCGCGCGGTCAGCCTCTCTGCGGGTGACGGACAATTCCCCGGTCCGATCACCCGCGGCCTCGGCTAGGGCGGCATTAGGCGCAGATACTCGCGCCTGCGCCGCCCGAGTCACGCTACGCGCGGAACTCTACTCGCACACGATCCGCCGCCTCTTTCCGTGAGATTACGGCCTCACAGAAGGCGGCGACCGCGTCCCAGTTCCTGACGCTGACGAGCATCTCGCTGGCGATGGTCGGCAGCGCCAGGTCGGCACCAATAATTGCGACGAGTTCACGGCGATTCCCCTCCCATGCAGCACACTCCACGAGCGTGTGCTGCGCCGTGTCCTCGTCGCAACTGCAGTGGTGGCAGGACGGTGTGCTCTCCCTCCTGACAATCTTGTGCAGGTACTTCCCGAAGCAACCGTGCCCCGTCAGCACCTGCACCAGTCGGAAGGAAAGCACCCCGTGCATCCGCCCCAACCACTCCATCAGCACCGGCCGGAGGGCCTCGACGGTCCTGACACCGTACCGAGGACTCTCCAGCCGGACTGCCCAACGGGCAATGACTTCTTGGCGGGCGTCGACCCGCCAGGCGGTGATCTCTTTGATGGAGACCATGCCGCCGCGGGCGCGCGTCTCCGACACCCGCCGATAAATTTCGGCGAGCATCTCCGCCTCCAGGTCCCACGGAGGAGTTCCGGCCAGGAGGCACGCTGCCTCCGTCGCCACCGTGCGGTAACCCCGTATGGCCCTGATCACCATGACCCTCTGTGGTCGCCACAGGAGGGCCCTAAGACGGACGGTCAGGGACCCCGCCCACACCGGTGCGCCGTACAGGGCCATTGACCGGATCACCCCCACGTACAGCTGTCGGCACGTAGCGCTGGGTCCGCCCACATTCGGCATCAGCCGCGAAAGGGCGGACGCCGCGCCGACAAGCCGGGGAACAAGTCGTTGGAGATGCTCCCGGAACCAAAAATGCCCGTCGAGCACCAGGCCCAAGTAATTCATGTGGGCCTGGATGCTGATGGTGACCGACTTCACGGTGATCGAAGCGCCGGCGGGAGGCCCGGCGGTACGGAGGCCATGGAACAGAAGGGCCTCCGTCTTTTCCAGGGCTACCCTCAACCCCAGCGCTTCGATCCGCCTGACAATCACCTCGGTGCCGAGAGTTGCCAGGCGTGCCGCCTCCTCTAGCGTCCCACCCCGGGCTGTGACGAGTGTATCGTCGGCGTAGCAAATTACGCCCAGCCCGGGTGGGAGGCTTCCTCTCAACGCCCAGTCGTAGCCGATGTTCCACAGAGTCGGACCCAGAACCGACCCCTGTGGGACACCGCATGTCATAGGCGTTCGCACAACGTCCCCTACTCGGTCAACGTAGAGGACGCTGCGCCCCTCCAAGTAGTCTGCCACCAGCCGCCTGAGGTACACGGGCACCCCGTGATATCTCAGCCCCTTCCTGATGCAGCTGAATGGCAGACTGTTGAAGGCGTTGGCGATGTCCAGGGACACCGCCAACAGGACTCCTCCGCCGGTGACGGCCTCCGCTACCACGGCCTTCAGGCGCAGCAGGGCTGCGACCGTCGAACGCCCTCTCCGAAAACCAAACTGGGCGTCCGGCAAATCGGGCCCGACCCCGACGAGGTGCCGCTCGATGCGGGCAGCCAACACCCTCTCCAGCAGCTTGCCCGCATCATCGAGCAGCACGATGGGCCTGTAGGCCGAGGCCGACTCGGGAGACCGTCCCGGCTTCGGCAGGAGAACCAGCCTCCCCTCTTTCCAGCATCCAGGGAACTGCCCGGACGTCAAACAGGCGTCGAACAGTCCCCTGAGGCGTGGTCCCAGGTGCTCGAGGACCAGGGCCAGCACACGGTTCGAAATACCGTCGGGCCCGGGGGCGGTGGATTTCACTCGCATACGCGCCACCGCCGCCTCCATTTCCGGCTCCGTGATGGGCGGAGCACTTTCATCGTCGGCCTCCCGGTCGCTGTCCGCCGAAGCCATGACCGGGGGCGTGTGCTCCGCCCGCCGTGGAAAGAGGTCCTCGACAACTCTGGTGAGGAGGCTGGGCTGGAGAGTCTCGGTGAGGGGAGGGCCCCGCCCGCGGAGCTTGTTCAGCGCCGCGAGGTAGGGGCGACCCCAGGGGTCACGCTCGAGACTGTCCAGCATCTCCCGCCGACTATCGTCCTTGGCGGTACGGACGGCCAACCTGAAGGCAGACCGCGCACTGCGGTAAGCCTCGTACAGCTGGCCCTCCCGCTCAGCGTCGCGGTGACTCGCTCGGCTGCGGGTGTAGACCCTCCGGGCACGTATGCACGCGGCCCGAAGGTCCGCTAATTCTCGGGACCACCAAGGGACCGCACTCTTCGGGGGCAGACGCCGCACACGGGGCATGGCCGCATCACAGATCTGCGTTAACGCACAGCGGATGCGGCCAGCTTCGGCATCCACCCCGTCCGCCTGGGGCGTTGCTGTACTATAGCTAGCTGTATTTTGATAGTTTAATTATATTCTGCTGCTATCTCTACATTGCTGACAGACGTCGCAGGACGCTGCAGAATAACAGCGTTGCGGTATCTCCTTTATAGTAGATGTCTCAACATTATGATGAACAGGTATCCTTTTCCTTTTTTACGAAGGGGATAACACTGTTGATATTAATTTTCTTTATGATTTTTGTTTATTATTTATTGTTATATATATATATTGTACTCACATTTTAAGCCTTTGTGATGTTTTCCTCCCGTAAAGGAGTAATAAATTATTTTTCTTTCTTTTCGCTTCGTTAATTGTATGTTTGTAATACAAGAATTAATTCCTTAGTGCTTATAGAAATAATCGCCACGAAAGTCTACGTTAACAATAGCAGTCTATGTAATTGACAAAACGAAATTTAAATTCCTTCTAAATATACAACGATAGCGACAAGGGGCGTCGGGGAGGCACAGTATCTGAAAGGTTATCCTGCCGGACCGATCACGGACATCAAGGATCCGGTATTAGTGGCTGGCCCAAAGTCGAAAGGCAGGGAATATGGTGGGTTATAGGGCCGTGCGCTGATCATATCCCGCCTAAAAAAATATACAAGTGTGCCAAACAATCATCATCATCATTATGTAGCTTTTCGCTGTCAACTGTTGCACGTAGGCCTCCCTTATGTTTCGCTGCGAAGTGCGATTCTGTGCCGCCTGCATCTAACGGCGGCCAGCAACTTACACCAGGTTTCGGTCCATCTGGTGGCGGTCCTACACTGTGGCGTCATTCATTCACGGGACTGAAGGAATATACGTTCAATAAACTAAGTTGATAATAAAACTATAATGGTAAAAAGTATATTTTTTTAATTTTTATATACCTAAAGCCAATCAATCAATACTTCTTGGCGCATATCTATACCAATAAATAAAATTGGAGTGTCTGTTTGTAATGTCAAAATAATAGGCTTTTTTCATGCTCACACGGTTATTTGGACGATACCTATGCCTAAAAATCACTTTATATTTTTTTGTCTGTCTGTTTGTTCCGAGTAATCTTCAAAACGGCTGGACCGATTTCAAAAATTCTTTCACCAATGGAAAGCTATAATATCAGGGTGTAAACTAGGCTATATTTTATTCCGGTATTCCCACGGGAACGGGCACTACGGGGATAAGGCCACAGAAACCGAAGCGAAGCGAGGGCGAGTTGCTAGTTTGGTATATATTGCGTCAGAACCTTGTATCTCTTTCTTTCTATTTGGGGTGACGTAATGGCGGCCCTCCAAAACTCACCGTATTCCGTCCCCTACGTCATTTGGGCAACCTCTGTTACTGAATCCTTGACGTCAGTGGTCAGCCCGGCGGGTTAGCCTTTCTGGTACCATTACCTGTACCTTTCGGGCCATTCTTCACCTTCAAGCGAAATAATGCATTGGTCATTTTTACGACACCCACGGGCAAGATAGGGGGTGGTGTATTGTATTCTTAATACGTCACCACACGGAACATTATTTTAATCTACGATTGTGAATAGTTCTACTTCAAATATTTTCGCAATTTTATGATATTTTTTTATGAGTAAGAAATGCTTCTTTGATCCAACATTTTATAAAACAACTAGCTGACCCAACAGACGTTGTTCTGTTCAAGAAAAATAATAGGAATTCGCCTTGAAATGCATTCCGTCTACGGTCATCGGTCGAACAGCTGATTTAAAGCGAAGTTTGTCTTGCTTATGCGAACGTAATCATTGATTGATTAAACTAATGAACATTATCAAAGTGCGAATATGTCACAGATTAAGTATCATTGACTTTATACATTTCTATCAGATTTACACGAAAAAGTGATGACAAAATTAAAAAAATTAAATGTCTCTAACTCATTAACGAATCGATATTTTTCCTTTAAATTTTTTTCATGGATTCCTACCACCATTGCTTAACTCCCCTTTCACCAGTTGCCGCATAACTTGATACACTGTATAAAGATGATGTCTGATATTTACGCAATACTCGCGTTATACACATTATAAAAAAACTATTTTTATCGCGTTTGTTTTTAATATAATAACTGTAATAACAATGACTTGCTGGACGTGAGACATCTTAGTCCGACCATGACCATTAACACTGAAAAGTGCTCGAATCGTCGGGATATCAAAAATCATATACAAACGTGATAAAATTCGTCGTCATTCGACATCATTTCGGCTCATATACGTCCCACTGCTGGGCTCGAGCCTCCTCCATAATAAGAGGAAAATTGACAGGTGGGTACAGGGTTTTGTTTCGAGTTTTCCATATCTTGCATATATGTCAAATGCATAATATATCCCTTAGTCGTCTTTTACGACACCCACGGGTATTAGAGGAGGTGGTGATTTGTATTCTTACTCCGTCACCACACGGAAAGATAAAATCCGTGAAAATAGTTAATTCATACAACAATATTTTACCTATATGATAATGTTTTCCGTGTGGTGACGGAGTAAGAATAAAATTCACCACTCCTTATCTTACCCATGGATGTCGTAAAAGACGACTAAGGGATATAATATGCATATAATATCTGTGCAAGAGAAAGTAAATTCGAAACCAAACCAGCGTGGAGTAGTAGGTCAATTCCCCTCCCATTACGGATGACGCCTGAGCCCTTAGAATAATAACGTATAGAAGGTAAGTCTGCGCTCAAAAAATGAAGCATTTCAATTGGAGCCTAATGGAGCTTACGCCGGAACCGTTCCGTGATGTACAAGACCACTGTACTGCACGTACGTACGCAACTATTAAAAAATAATTATGACGGTTTGTGCATTCAAATGGTGTCACAACACATTTGAAAAACATAAAAACGGTTTTTAACATTACTTTTAAAAGTATTTCGATGATGTGTGTTAATAAAAACAAAATTTGATTTCATAATTTGTATAGGTGTGCGTGTGTACGTGTGTAATCGCCTGCGCGCATGTAGTATTTTTGGCTTCATGTTGTCGACCGCTCGAAGTACCGGCACTGTCCTTCTATACGTTATTATTCTAAGCCTGAGCCCAACAGTGGGACATATACAGGCTGAGATGTTGATAATCATGATGGCACTGTAATTTTTGTGATCAAACTTTCTGTCCTATCACTAGATTAGATAAACGCGCGAATAGATATTATATTTGCTATTTGTTTGCTTTACGATCTTTATTTATAGTACTAAAATAGATATTATCTAATATAGATAAAAATGTTGTAAAAAAATTGTGATGGACACGTAAAACCTTTGATAATAGGGAATATGTATGATTATTTTTTATTTTTTTAAACGTTTCCACCAGTTATTACATAACTTTTTTTTTTGTGGGTGGGCTGCGGTCGGCGCGTCGCCGCACCACTCCGTCCGGGGCGACAGAGGGGCTTAAGCACGCAACTCCCGCAACCCACCCGAAAACCACCTCGCCTTCGTCGTTGGGCCGACCACCGGAGCAGAGTTAACTTGTCGTCAGTGGTCGGCCCGACGGAATACCCCCTACGTGGGGTATCCTCCCATCGACCGACGTCCTCCCCGAAGGGGGGACGTCGGTCGATGGGAGGTCGTCAACGACCGACGTCCCCCCTTCGGGGAGGACGTCGGTCTTTCCTCACGCGGTCGGCCTCTCGGCGGGTGACGGACTAATCCCCGGTCACGTCACCCGCGGCCTCGATTAGGGCGACATGAGGCGCAGGTAGTTACGCCTGCGCCGCCCCATTCGCCGGCGGTGGATCTCCTCATCGAGGCTGCGCTCCTCGCGCAGGCGATCCGCCGCCTCCTTCTGCGAGATCACTGTCTCGCAGAAGGCTGCGACCGCGTACCAATTCCCGACGCTGTCGACCATCGCCCTAGCGATGAGTTATTACATTACTAGAAATAAATATAACACATCCAAAATATAAACCATTACGCTAAATAAAAATTTAAAAAATTGCTATAATTTTTGGGCGATGTAAACGCGGCTACTTCGGCGCGCATATTCTGTGACATCAGCGTATCTTGTTCTATTTGCCACGTGTTTGTGAACACTACTTCGTTATCATCACCTCAGCTCATAAACGTCCCACTGCTGGGATCAAGCCTCCTTTATAATACAAAAGATATTGACCCAATGTACCATCTTGGCCACAGATTGACAGACTTTTATATCATCATCATCATAATCGCAGCTCACATACGTCCCACTGTTGGGCTCGGGCCTCCTCCACATTGGGAGAGAATTTAACTTATTATACCATGCTGGTCAGACATGTTGGTATGGTGTTTCATTTCGAGTATAATGGATTTTATATCGACTATAATAGGGTTTTATTTCGACTTTTCCTTCTCTTGCATCATACGTCTTGGTCATCATTTGCTTGCCCTCATCCCGCGCTAAGTGTGGTCGGCACAACATGTACTTACCTTCCATAACCTCCTATCAGCCATCATATCTGCACTCACTCTTTTCATACGCAAATCCTCATTCACACAGTCCATCCATCTCTTTTTGAATCTCCCACGCTTCTTAACGGCCCGTTCACGACCTTGCCGCTGTGAGCGGCGGCTAAGTGCGGAGCGGCGCATAGTGCACATGAAACAACTTTGATTTAAAAAAAATCTGTTTATGAATTAATTAAAAATACATGAATTATATAAGAAAAAAATACAAAATATGCTTGTTTAATTTACATAAAATAGACATAGAACATAGTAATAACATATTATAAACGTATACTACACTACTACTATATATACTAAAATGGCAGACCAAACTAGAAAAATAAAATTGTAAATAAAACTACTTTTACGGATTATATCGCGTTTGTATTAATTATTTATATATGTATTATATATTAATTTATAAATTTTATTCCATTACAACGACTTTCACATGAAACGGTTTTGAGACGGCATTTTATGGGGCTTTACCAGCGTGCGCCGCTCGGCACGCCGCGCCGCTCGCCGCTGAGACCAAAGTCGTGGCCAGGCCGTAAGTCCATCCACATTCATATCGATAATCCGCTTTGTCACATGCCTTTCATCCCTCCTCATCACATGTCCATACCAATCATACCAATTCATATATGTTTTAATTTCGAGTTTACCATCTCTTGCAGTTGTTATATGCATATTATATCCCTTCATTTCAGCTCAACGTCCCACTGTTGGGCTCGAGCCTCCTCCACAATAGGAGGGCAATTGAACTTACTATATCATGCTGGTCAGACAGATTGGCATAAGGTTTTGTTTCGAGGTTTTCTTCTTTTGAATAGATGTTATATGCATATTATATCCCTTAGTCGTCTTTTATGACACTTATGGGCAAGATAGGGACTTTGCGAATTGTTTTTACTCTGTCACCATATATAACTACTTATTATCAGGTTCATTGTATTCGGATAAGGTTAACCAAATTGAAAACCCCCATTCCTAATTCTGTTAAAAATTCGTTATAACTTCACTCTGCATGTAGTAGTCTCTTTTCTCGTTAAAAATGAGCATTTTAGCATAATTAGCCGGTTCCCGCAACTTAGCTTGTGATTAAGTTGTAAGCCGCAGAATGAATTGCATCCAAACAAAAATTCATAATAAAATTATATTTAATTATTTCTGATGTTTATGTGAGTATTACACATTTTAAATAAAACTTATTTACGGATTTTATCGAGTTTGTATTTGAAGAATCCTTTTCTTCTTACACTGGCAATTAATTTGTATCAATATTTAATAACAAATTTTCTGTATCGGGTAGATAATTATAAATTTTCTGAAATAACGACGACTTGTTGGACGTGATACATCTTAGTCCGCCCGTGACCATAAAAGTGTTCGAAACGACGGGCAATCAACAATCAAATACAAACGCGATAAAATCTGTAGTGTTATTTAAAAATTGTACTTTGTATAAAATTTGTACAGATATCACAAATTTTAGATAAATTGTTTACTTTTAATTCAAAAAGCACCCGCATCGTCCTGTGTCAGCGAAATAATCCGTGTGTAAAGGCCCCCACAATAGTGGGGGCCTTTATAAACATAATTAACAGACACAAATTACATCCAGACTCCGAACAACAATTTGTTGATTGTACAAAGTATTATCTTATTCGAATCCACTGGCACAGTAGGTCGGTATCTTAATCACTACGTTCTTAAACACTTAGTTCTTAAACTTTAAAGATAATGGAACGCCATCCAAATATCTATTACTATACGGAACCCCATCGAAATATATTTTATTTTCATTTTCATTATTTCGGCTCATATACGTCCTACTGCTGGGCTCGAGTCTCCACCATAATAGCAGGGCAATTGACCTTACTATACCATGCTGGTCAGACAGGTTGGTATAGGGTTTGTTTCGAGTTTACCATCTCTTGCATATTTTATTTTACGAAACCCAAATACCAAATGATAATGCGAGATACGTGTGAGGGTTCGAATCCGTTCTGCAACGTCGCTCATTCTCACTGTCTACGTGCACTATAGTGTCATAATCGGAGCTGAGTTCTTGCTATTTACCTAATTACATAATAGTAATGAGGTCTTTTCTGTGTGGTGACGGATTAAGTATACAATTCACCACTCTCTATCTTGCCCGTGGATGTCGTAAAAGACGACTAAGGGATATAATATGCACACAAGATTTGTGCAAGAGAAGGAAAACTCGAAATGAAACCCTATACCAACGTGTCCGACCAGCATGGTATAGTAGGTCAAATTCCTTCCCGTTGTGGAGGAGGCCCGAGCCCAACAGTGGGACATATGTGGGCTGCAATGATGATGATGAATGAGATCTTCTCATCACTAATTTTGCGCTATTTCAAAGTAATATTAATAACTGTGGTATTATTTCACATCGAAATTACTAAAATTAAGACCTATTTAATTTTGGCGAAACCCTGACTACTATTCTACCGAACCTCTAGGTTCCGCGGAACACACTTTGGAAATCCCTGATCTATACAAATGTACAAAATTGACATGTCTTTTTGTAATGTCAAAATAGGCTTTTCACACGGTTATTTGCCGATTTATCCTTAAAAGCCAGCTGCCTGTTTATTCCGGGTAATCTTCAAAAGGCTAGGCCGATATTAATAATATTTTACTAACAGGTAGTTGATTATATAAAGACTAACTTAGGCTATTTTTCTCTCAGAAAAACCCAATAAAATTTTGCCCGGTCTGAGAATTAAACCTCTCATAAAATATAGTCGACTAAAGCGAAGCAAGGACGGGTCGGTGGTTATACGTTATAAAAAACGGTTTTAATATTCCTTATATGTTGTAATATTAGTACGTAATTACTCTTACATTCCAAGGTTCCCTTTTAACTACGTAAGAACAGAGGTGTTAAAATAACTTGATAAATTTAATTTTTTTGTTACTAATTACACTTACCTAGGTGCAAAATACAAATAATTTAGGCCTTGTACTCATTGAATAAGTACGTGCTATTAAATTGGACAGGATAGTTACGCAAGACGGTCATCCGTTATTCTGTCTGCATAAGTACAATGAATCAGTAACCGGATTTATGATCTAAGGATATTATTAGATAATTTTATCTTCTATTCAATGATGTTCTTTAATAAAATAATTGAGTATCTAAGCGACACATCTATTTTTGATGCGAAACATCTATAGGCGAGTGTGTAAACGTAATCGTTGGCGTGGTGTAAATAGGGCGTGGCGAGGCCTCGCCACTCTATATGATAGTAAGTGTAGGTCGGACCAATTGTTACAGTAATATCGTCAGAGACATCGAACATAACTATTATATTATATTATTACAGAAATCACTGATTAAAGGAATTGAGTTGTTACAATTTGAAATATTATT
The DNA here is from genome assembly GCA_032191425.1 of Lymantria dispar. Taxonomy (NCBI): domain Eukaryota; kingdom Metazoa; phylum Arthropoda; class Insecta; order Lepidoptera; family Erebidae; genus Lymantria; species Lymantria dispar. The sequence goes on along the minus strand of CM063451.1, from coordinate 2,285,183 downwards.
GAATTTTTAATTCTTGTATTTAATGGATATAAATGTTTATTGAATAAAAATCATTATTTTCTGGCAAAAGTCGTAATATTATATTTATACACTGTGCCATATTAGTTCCTGTCGCAATCTGTTCTTTTATGCATATTATATATTTATGTACAAAATAATTGCGACGTTTCACATCCACCAGTCGCCTTTTTTTTTAAACACAACACCATCCCGTAACGAAATAATCCTTGTATTGCGAGGGATTTTACGAACATATTTATAATTAACGGGTACAAATTACATCCAGACTCAGAACAACAATTTGTAGATCGCATAAAGTGTGATCCTGCGTGGGATTCGTACTCACGACAACTGGCACGGGTAGCTCGATATCTTAACCAGTAGGAGTATCATGGTTTTTTCTTCTTCCTCCTTCCTACAAAGATGTAAATATATTTATGTCATCATGTTCATCATAATTTCGGTTTATACACGGCGACATTTTTATTGTCTTATAAAAAAAAAACCATAAAAGTATCCGACCAAATCTTCCGTGTGGTGACGGAGTAAGAATACAATTCATCACTCCCCTACCCATCTTACCCGTGGGTGATCGTACGAGACGACTAAGGGATATAAAACGCATATAACATCTATGCGAGAGAAGGAAAACTCGAAATAAAACCCTATACCAACACGTCTGACCAGCGTGGTATAATAGGTCAATTACCCTTCCATTATGGAGGAGGCCCGAGCCCAACAGTGGGACGTTATGGGCTGAGATGATGAGATGATCCGACCAAAGAAACATATCTAACACATTTAAATGTTCAATAGTGGCAGTTATAAAAAAATAATAAAATAAAATAAATTAAAATTAATATTTTGTAACAGCCTGTTTGTTTATCATGTTTACATTTTAAACAAATGCAATCATGCGGAATTTCGTTAGCCGATCATAGGTATGAAGTCCACGTGGACGGCTTTTACAAAGCGTAATTCCCTACGCTAAATACCTAACAGGTATCCTTTGCGATGCCCGATCGGCGCCGCGGTCAAGTGGTCGTAGTACCTACATACTACATCAGCTGTGTTGAGTACCTATGCGCTCGCTACAAGCTGTTTCCTTACTATTTTAATTAGTAATTACTAGCTGACCCGGCGAACTTCGTACCGCCATAATTTTATTCGTAAATATATTTTCTAAATTTCCGAATATAGTCTCTAACGGAAGAACCATTACAGCTTTGTCAGGAAAGATTCAATCGTCCTGGTCGCGGTATTATTAATGATGATTCAAAGAGAACACTAATTACTGATTATTTATTTCCGAAAAAATTATAATTATCAAATTTTCAACCATACTTAACTATAGACAAAATTACGTTTAGCTGTAATTGGCATTTTGTTATTACATATCGTGCATGTATATAATGCGTTTTTTATCCTACGTTTCTTATAGTGACTTGTATTCTCTTTGACATGAGTTTCGGCGCGAATATGGAAATGTCATGTTAAGCTCTTGTATTATATTCATTATTTTAGTATTTTATAGTGTTGTATTGAATAATTTTGCGGATATTTTATGTAATATAATACAGTTAAGGTACTGAAGTGTGGTGAATGTGATATAAGAGTGGTGGAAAATACACCTAATGTATTTTCATATTCTACTGAAATTCCCTGAGAAATCATTTAATTAGGTTTTTAGCGCCTAATTAATGGTAAAGACTTGACTTATTGACGGACATGATTATAAATAAGCTATTCTATACAAAGAAATGTTAAATAATATGAAGAAAATTATATCACAATTGGCTGTATGGGCTTTGATCCCTTTGCCTGTTCGAATGGACAAACAGAAACAAAAAAAAATCTATATGACATTTTATGTCACGTCACACGGGAACGCGATCGAACGGGATAAAAATTAGCTTATTGCCATTAAGAAGAAGAAGAACGGGATAAAAAGTATCCTATGTCCGTCTCCTGGTTCTAAGCTACCTCCCCACCAATTTTCAGCCAAATCTGTACAGTAGGTCTTGAGTTATAAACGTAGTAGTTAACACGACTTTCTTTTATATATATAGACTAGCAACCCGCCCTCGCTTCGCTTCGGTTATAGATTATAGTCGTTTTACCCGCGTAGTTCCCGTTCCCGTGGGAATACCGGGATAAAATGTAGCCCTGATATTATAGCTTTCCATTGGTGAAAGAATTTTTGAAATTGGTCCAGCCGTTTTGAAGATTACCCGGAACAAACAGACAGACAGACAGACAAACAAAAATTTTTTAATTGCTATTTTAGGCATAGGTGTCGTGCAAATAACCGTGTGAGCATGAAAAAAGCCTATTATTTTGACATTACAAACAGACACTCCAATTTTATTTATTGGTATAGATTTATAATAACTTTTATTAAAAAATATTCTATTAAATATTGGTTTTAACCTTTTAATTGTATGAATGAATAGTAGATACTGGATACTTTAATTGACGTGCTTTTGTAAGACGACATAAATGTCACCGTGTTCACGTGCCACCACTGGGCTCGAGCCTCCTACATGAAGTAAAGCAAATTGACCTACTATGCGCTGGTCAGGTTGGTATGTGGTTTTATTTCGAGTTTATGTTTTCTTCTATAGAAGTTATATGCATATTACATCCCTTAGTCATCTTTTACGACACCCAAGGGCAAGGATAGTTGTGAAAGGTATACTTACTCCTTCATCACAAGGAGAAATATATTTATATATCGACACCTAATGCCTCCATCCATATACTATTTCGCCTATCTGAATACTAAGAAAAGGCGAAGAAGTAGTGTCATAGGATGTCTTGGCATATTTTTTCGGTAAATTTCACTACTGATTTTTGCAAACGATGGCAAAAAAAAAACTTGAAAAACGTTGCTTTTAGTGGGCAACACATGCACTAGCAATTATGGTGCTAAGCTAATAATGTTCAATAAAACCATCATACTAGGTACATAGGCAAAGCGGGAAACTATAAAATAGGATTGATATATAAAATAAGATGATACTCGCATAAACGTTACATGTTTATGCTAGTATTATTTATGTATATATAGGAGAGGCGGGTTTTGCGAGCGATATATTGACTCATCACCATATCTCTGGAACCATAAGGCGTACAGACTTGAAATTTGGCAGAAATATTCCTTTCGTCGAGTAGAGGTCAGCTAAGAACGGATTTTACGAAATTCCACCTGCAAGGGGTGTTGCGGGGGCGTTAACAATAATATACATATAAAGGAACAGGGTGAGCCGAAGCTACTGAAGCTAGAAAAATGAAATTTGGACCGTAGTTTCATTTCGTGACGCAGGCAGGCATCCACTAGGAAAAGATTTTTTGAAATTCCACCCTTAAGGGGGTGAAACGCAACGGTAAAGTCTGTATGGAAAGAAAAAAAAATCTTTAGCTACTGTCTTCAAATTAAGCACAAATACTTTTTAATAAAAATAAATAAACACGTGTTTCAGCGTTTGTCCATTTTCATCCTCTAAGGATGTAAAATAGGCAGAAAGATGTCAGTTTACTGACTTATCACAGAGCCGAAACTACTGAAGCCAGAAACATGAATTTTGACATTAGTTTCTTTGCGTGACGTAGAAACATACTAAGAAAAGGTTTTTTGAAATTCAACCCCTAAGGGGTAAACCGCAGTAACAAAGTTTGTATAAGGAGAAAAAAAAATCTACATCGATTTTCTTCAAATTCTCTAAAAGTGCTCTTTAGTAAAAATAAATAAACACGGCATTTTTTAATTTTCACCCTCTAAGGGTGTAATTTACACTAATATTATAAAGAGGAAACGTTCCTTACGAATAAACTCAAAAACTCCTGGACGGATTTCAATAATTCTTTCACCATTAGAATGTTACAGTATCCCCGAGTAATATAGGTTATATTTTATCCCAGTATATCCACGGGAACGGTAACTACGCGAGTAAGGCGACTGAAACCGAAGCAAAGTGAGGGCGGGTTGCTAGTACATTTATAAAACCAGAAAATACTAACCCTCCCGTGATGGTGAATGCTGAAAAGTATTCGAAACGTCGGTAAATCAAAAACTAAATACAAACGCGAGAAAATCCGTAAAATTACTTTAATTTTAAAACTATTTTTAGCGATTTTTTGAGGTCTTCTTTTCAAGATCACAATTCAAGATTTTTTACATTTATAAAACAGGAACAAACGTTCTTCAAAACATGCACTTTCAATTTAGATATTGATCAAATTCTTATTAGTATCTCAACTCATATATGAATTACTAATCTCGATCCTCGTGGGAATGGGAATTAGCCTACCACCACGCACGGCAAAAGGGTTGACTTTATTCAAGTTTTTCTTGAAGTACCTTAATGTTATCTGCTTGCCTCCTTTAGTCGTCGTTTACGATAACCCACGGGTAAGAAAGGGGGTGCTGTATTCTTACTCCGCCACTTCAATGTCAAATTCTATTGAATGAGACTTGATGATGAATTTAGTAATTAACTAAAATTGTATTAAAAATAAAATACAATACGCTAGGTCAATCCCGGGCGAGGGGCGATTTGCAGCCCATGTCCTACCGTGTTTTCCTTCTCATCATCGCCTTTGGTCCGTTCACTGGTATCCGTTCCTTGACTTAGACTGGCCTAGCCTAAAAGTAACATTCAAATACAATATTGACATTTTGTGTTGCAGTTATGGTCCATTGCAACAAAAGGGGCTCAGAGGCAATCGTCGGCAGCAAGGCGCACATCTATAAATACGAACAAGGTTAATTAATAATCAGTATAATCACAATTTTTCTATTAGTACTATTATAAGAATAGATTAATCATCATCTCAGCCTATATATGTCCCACTTTTGGGCTCAGGCCTCCTCCATAATGGGAGGGTAAATGACCTACTATTCTGCGCTGGTCAGACGTGCTGGTCGTCTTTTACGATGTCCATGAGCAAGAAAGGGAGTGGTCAATTGTAATCTTACTCCATTACCACAATTAATAGTAGAACTGGCATATATATCTAGTATATAAATATGGTTTGGTCAATTTTCCTCTTATTGTCGACAACAGTGGGACATTTTATAGCTGACATGATCTGAAACTTAGCTGTTGTTGGAGAAATCGGGTTTAAGTAGATATTAGCAAACAACAAATTTCTGCTTCTGCTTTCACAATGAAAATTCTACAGGTTTTTTTAAAACCGGTTGCGTTTCTGTTTCCACACCTTTTATAATGGAAATTTAAACGGAATTTTACGACGATTGAGGAATTATTACTTGCAAATGCTACCAAATTACCTTTCATAAAATATATAGGTATTCATCATCTTAGTTTATATACGTTTCACTGCTGGGCTCTAGCTTCCTCCAGAGGAGAGGATTTGACTTATAATACTACGCTGGTCACTGTTATTGTGTTTTTAGTTTTCCTTCTCTTGCAGCGATGTTTTGGCTGCGTTTCCTAGTCGTCTCATATGACAACCACGGTTAAGAGATTCCGTGAAATGTATTCTTACTCCGTCACCTTACGAATGTAGAAATATATCATACCACTACTTTTAAATAACAATTTCATTAAACATTGCATTTTTTTTTGTGGGTGGGCTGCGGTCGGCGCGCCTCCGCACCACTCCATCCGGGGCGACAGAGGGGTTTAAGCACGCAACTCCCGCAACCCATCCGAAAACCACGTCGCCTTCGTCGTTGGGCCGACCACCGGAGCAGAGTTAACTTGTCATCAGTGGTCGGCCCGACGGAATACCCCCTACTTGGGGTACCCTCCTATCGACCGACGTCTCCCCCTCGGGGAGGACGTCGGTCTTTCCTCACGCGGTCGGCCTCTCGGCGGGTGACGGACTAATCCCCGGTCACGTCACCCGCGGCCTCGGCTAGGGCGACATGAGGCGCAGGTAGTTGCGCCTACGCCGCCCCAGTCGCCGGCGGCGGATCTCCTCATCGAGGCTGCGCTCCTCACGCAGGCGATCCGCCGCTTCCTTGCGAGATCACTGTCTCGCAGAAGGCTGCGACCGCGTCCCAATTCCCGACGCTGTCGACCATCGCCCTAGCGATGGCCGGCAGCGTCAGATCGGCACCGATAATTGCGACGAGTTCACGGCGCTGCGTGGCCCATTAACATTGCATTAAAGAAGTTTATGTTTTCACTGTACCTATCTCCAGTTCCGCATCCGTTTCAGATTTTGTTTTCGTTATGTCATTTTCTTTGTATCACTAATAAAAATATTGAAATCAGGTGGCGCTTCTCACGTGGGTAGTGTACTCCTTTCAACCATAAAAAACAATGATGATGGTACTTTTGACCTTGGCGAGCTGGAGAGTCGGATCCGGGGAACCACTATCCACGAACCTGTCACTTCACTAGTTGCTGTGGAGAACACGCATAACGTCTGCGGTGGTAAGGTTAGTATTACCTGTGTTTTCAATTACTTTACTAATATGTCTAGTATGACGCTCTTCGAGTGTAGGACGCTCCCCACTAGGTGAACCGACAGTCCGACCTGATGAAAGTTTGTGGCGAAATATGAGGGAGGTCTACGTCCAGCAGTAGACGGCCATAATGATGATAATGCTCTTCAAATCAGAATACATTTTTGTTTCAAAATATAATAATCATCATCATCTCGGCTCATATACGTCTCATTATTGAGCTCGAGCCTTCCCACAATAGGAGGGAAATTGACCTTACTATAAATAAATTCCTATACCAACCTGTCTGACCATGCTGGTCAGACAGGTTGGTATAGGAATTTGTTTCGAGTTTTTCTTCTCTTGCATAGGTGTTTTAAGCGTATATACCTTAGACGTGTTTTACGACATCCATGGGTAAGAAAGGAGGAGGTGAGTTGTATTCTTATTCCGTTATCACATTGATAATTCTTACTGCGTCACCGCACGGATTACATTTGTTTAAATTAACTTTATTCTCTTTCTTCTTTTTCCGTCTTATCTTGTATCTATGTTTTAATTTCAATCGACGTCTCATTAGTAGCAATTTGTTACTGCAATTCGTTCGGTGAGCAAGAGAGCTGGAAGCCTAACTTTCTAAGGGCGTTTATATGTGGTGGGTTTTGCTAATGCCTTCAATATCACTGAACGTATTCTCACTCCCTACTTTTTCACGATAGACAGCCTAGCAAAGGTCAGCGACAGTAGGTATCACTTACCAGTAGGCCACAAACGCAATAAAAATAATAAAAGAAACATATTCCTTTTTTTTACCAGCGATGACTTACGGCACTGAAACGTGGTCTCTAAATGTCGGCCTCATAAAAAAGCTCAAAGTTGCTCAACGTGCTATGGAGAGGGCTATGCTCGGTATTCCTCTACGTGATAAAAGCCGAAACACGGATATCCGTAGAAGAACAGGTGTAACCGACATAGCCCGCAGAATTAGCACGTTGAAAATTTGAAATGGCAATGGGCAGGCCACATCGCTCGTCGAACCCACAACCGTTGGAGAAGAAAGGTTCTTGAGTGGTGACCACGAATCGGACGGCGTAGTGTAGGACAACCCCCCACTAGGTGGACTGACGACATTCTCAAAGTCGTAGGGAACCGTTGGATGCAAGTGACACAGGACCGTTCCGAGTGGTATTCTCGTGGCCTATGTCCAGCAGTGGACGTCTGTAGGCTGATGGATGGATGTTTCCATTTTTTTTTGTGTTTCAAATATATTGAGTTTATGTAACAAATTGAAATCGAGTAGTATTCAATAAATTGTTTAGACTCTAAATAAACTTTCATAAGGAAATAATAAAATAAATTAAGACGTAATTATTATCATTGAAACTAGTAAGAACTCTCATTAAATGTTACATTATTCTAATACGTCTGATATCTAAAATAAACATTGATACTGTGAACAAAGAAAACATAAACAGGTTTATATTTAAATAATGTACCTACACGAGTACATACATACGTAGACGAGTCTTATAAGTACTTAATTTTCACAGTACCTAACAATGCCCCGTCTCGTACATGAATTTATTAACGTTAATAGGTACGAAAATGTATTATATTTTAAAACTTTTTGTGGTTAATTAAAAACTGGTTTCGATAATAATCGTTGTATCATATATTTCGTTAGTTTTAAGCCATAAATGTGCGGCTCTTGACGGCGCGGTTTCAAATTCTTAGGGCGGGCGTTACTAGATTTGTCAATCTCGAAATATTCAATCGTACAATTATGATAGCAACTGAAACTACCCATCGAGAATTTGTAAATATATATGCATATCATCGTCATTTCAGCTTATTTGCGTCCTCCTATTGAGTTCGAGTCTCCTCCACAATAGAAGAGAAATTGATGTACTATACCACGGTGGTCAGACGAGACAGGGTTTTATTTCATGTCTTCCTTCTCTAGCATAGATGACATACATATTTGATCTCTAATTCATCGTTTGCAACACCCATGGGCAAGAGTGGTGGCGCTAGGTGGTGTATTGTATTCTTATTTCATCACCACACAGAAAGTAACAATATTCATCATAGAGATAATATAATAGATAACTATAATAATATAATAGCTAGCGATAATATAATAGCTACTATTATTATGATACTTAAGAGGGTTATCCGTAATCGGCACTTCGCTCATTTTAGGCATTTTGCTACGTTCCGACACAGTATAGTCATCTGTCAGTAATGTATCTCGGCCGTAACCTTGAATTAAATGCCTACATCCATGCGGTATGTAAACATGTGATAGGGCTGCCCGCCTCCAGCATTTTAATTACATTTGCCTACTTTGTGTTTCCATTTAGTTTTGTATATACTTTTCTTATATAAACAAATAAAATACTTTGTGAATTGAACAGGAAGTGTTCAATAAGAATGCGTGTTGATTTTTGATTGGTAGTTTTTAATTAAAAAAAAACATGTTTATGTTTAAATAACAAAATCTAGTAACAGACAGACGGTCAAGTTATTTTTTTCTAGTACTATTCATACACACAGTACAATAGACATCTGTTATTATTAATAATAAAATACCACGTCTTTACTTTGAATTATATAAACTAACAAAACAAAACACATTATGAGTTTTAACACAAGCGTATCGTAACGTGATTCATGAACCGCCTATAACTACCTATTTCACTCGTGTCAATCACTTTATTCACTTTATTTATTAATCCAGACAACTTTTTTTCGGGAGAATAAAGGAAATACTTATACATTAAAACAACACACATTATGTACCTACCTAATAGTAAGTAAAATTATTTTATAATAGGTAAGATTTCAGAGTTTGCAGGCAATCTAAAATAAAGTTATCTCTGGATTCGTTATTGACGAATTCATGCAACCAAAAACAGCACAATATACCCTACTTGTCATATTAAATATGTGTATAATTATGAATTTTAGTGAAAAATTCGCGCAGTTATTGTTAAAAAAACAACACACCGTTCGCTCGTCACTGCAGCACAGTCACGACTGTCTGCATGCCGAGCGCATGCCGAGATCGAGGCGCGTAGGTATAGCTCGCGTTTCGTCCGTTTGTATGAAGTTGGATTACTGGTTGATAATATTACCGTGGTTCCGATATTGACGCACACTAATGCACTACACACGCGTAGAGTTCATAGAATGATCAGTCTTGAGCCTTGGCGCTTATACTCAATCTCTAATATATTCTTCGGAGAAGTAGATTTTCAAAAATCAACATAATGTAAAGTTTAAAATTTTTAATTAAAAACCAAAACTCATAACAGTAAAACGGTTAAAATTATATTTTTAATATGCAAAGTAAAGGAAATAGTAAAGTATAGGCACAGAGTATAACTTACAAGGAGACCCTCAGACGTGTGGCTCGAGGATTTCCATGATTTTTGGTGCGGTGGTAGAGAGGGCCCGAGGGTATCACAACTACCAGATATTAGGGTCAACTGGGCCCTCGTTAAAAAGATTTTAAGGGTTAAAGTTGGATGGGTAATTTATGTACTAGAAAAATTCGCAGTCGAATCGCCAACAATCGGTGGTCTCGTGGTAACGTGCTCGCCGGCGGGAACTCTGGTCTCGGGTTCGAGACTCGACAACTTATTTTTTTTTAAATTATCACATTATTGTGTAATAATTAAAAAAAAATAATTTGTTTTTTTTTTGATATTTTTACGCAGAATTATACATTGTTTCCCTCCATCACCTCTTGACGTCCCTATCCCGGACGTCGGTTGCCGTCACGCGGTCAGGCTCTCTGCGGGTGACGCACTAAAGTCCCCGGTCCGGTCACCCGCGGACTCGCCTAGGGCGGCATCAGGCGCCGCGCGAGTCGCCAGCGGCGGAACACAAGAGCCGCCGCCGCCTTTCGTGAGATTACAGCCTCACAGAAGGCAGTGACCGCGTCCCAGTTCCTGACGCTGCTGAGCATCTCCCTAGCGATGGTCAGCAGCGTCCGGTCAGCACCGATGATTGCAACGAGTTCACGGCGCTGCTCTGCCCACGAGGCACACACCTCGAGCGTGTGCTGCTCCGTGCTCACGTCGCAATCGCAGTGGTGGCAGGATGGTGTGCTCTCCCTCCTAACGACCTTGCGCAGGTACTTGGCTATCGTGACCCATCAATACCTGCACCAGTCGGAAGGAAAGTACCCCGTGCTGCCGACCCAACCACCCCATCAGCACCAGCTGGAAGGACTCGACGGTCCTGATACCGTACTGAGACTTCTCCAGTCCGACTGCCCAACGAGCAATGCCGTCTCGGCGGGCGTCGACCCACCAGGCGGCAATCACCTTGATTGAGACTATATGTGGCTCGCGTCTCTGATACTCGCCCATAAAGCTCGGCGAGTACCACCTCCGCCTGCAGGTCCCGCCGGGGAGTTCCGGCCAAGAGGCACGCTGCCTCCGTGGCTGCCGTGCAGTAGTCGAGTATGGCCCTAGTCGCCATGGCCATGGATGTCTAACAAGTCCAGTCAGAGATATCTACCTGCTACAGAAATTAGTTATTAAATTTTGACCCACATTTTACTACATATTTATTGCTAGTACAAGAAAATGATTCTCTATGAAAAAATTATATTGTTTATGGTTAGTAATTATTAAACATTAAATTTGAGTTAGCTGATAATCTTCAGAAGATGAGGCTGCATAAATGTTCCGTTTGGATTTTTGATGTGAAACATCTATAGGCGAGGGTGAACCTGATCGTCGCGTGGCATTAAAAGCTCGTGGTGTTAACGCCACGCTTTGCGGTAACGTCTTCAAAATAATTTTGATGTTTCACATCTGCCAGGCGTCCTGAGTGACCGCTCACTTTTCTTTTCGTTTACTCTTTTGAAACTTTAAGTACCTTACAGTTTTGTCGTGTGTTCTCTTTTTCTTTGCCTTGTAACCGATTTTGTTCCCAAGATACAATCTGCTTTTTCGACCCATCACCTAAAACGTAAAAAGATTCTATATTATTCTTAATAGAGATCACGTGAAAGTAATTAACAGAATTAGGTAGTAACAAATACGAATCAAAACCGATCAGTCGCAGTATACGCTCAAGCTCGAGCAACATGACCCTGCTCCGTTGAGCGCTAGCGCGCGACTGGCTTATGAACAATTATGCCATTCAATTTATAGTAATATTTAAAATTTAATTACGAGGGTGACTATTCGTATTTCAATCTGGTTTTTTTTTACTGCTTCTACAATAGTCGAACAAATAGTGGATATTTTTTTAAATGTTCCAAGGTTAGCATTATTCACAAAATTAAATATTTTACAGGAGCCATTTTCGTCAAATTAATCTTAAGGAAATATTTTTTTTGTTAGTTTTAAATGGAAGAAATTTTGAATTTCATTTTGTACAAATACAAGAATAGTAATTTTCCTAAGATCTACAATTTTTTTCGAGCTGTCACAACTTATGGTTTATTCGTACCCAAACTTCAAAACTCAGCGTTTTCGTAAAACCTCTTGAGCTTGAGTTCAAAATACTCTTGTCTTTTAATAAAATAGTTACAATCTTTAGTTATAATTCTATACAAATACAATATAAAGATGTGTTTAATGTAGTAGTTATATAAATTTTTAGTAAGCTATTATGATGAACGAGTAACCAGTCCTCAAAAAACCACATTTTTGGGTTTACGGCCGCTTATTACCGATAACGCTCTTAACTGAGCTTAGCACGAATATTTGCGTCAAAGTATTCGTAACGTTATCGAGACCAATTTGTATCAGGTTTACAGCAGCGCCTCTATCGGACAATAAGATAAATATTGACCTTAGTGATTTAAGATTCATCATTCATCACAACAGAGCTTGTTTAAGTCCAACTGCTAGGCTCAAGTCTTCTCCACAATTGTACGCAAAATTGACCTACGCACGCTGGTCGGATGACGCTGGTCGGATGGCGCTGCTTGGACGAGTTGGTGTAGAATTTTGTTACAAGTTTTCCTGCTCTTGTATAGTTGTTATACGCACAGTATATACTTTAGTCGTCTTTTACGCTACTCAAGGGCAAGATAGACGTTGGTGATTTATATTTTTACTCGTTGACTACGCAGAAAAGGACCTCTTACCTATATAATTTACTAAGAAGTTACCCATATATTTTACGAAGAAAGCTAATTACAATAATTATTTGCTGCAGGTCCTGCCGTTAAAATTTCTAGATAATTTAGCGACAATATGCAAGAAACATTCCCTTCCAATTCACATGGATGGTGCGCGGCTATTCAATGCTGCGGAGTATTGCAAGGAGACTCCAGCGAGGATCGTTCGAGACTGTGATAGTGTGTCGATATGTTTTAGCAAAGGGTTATCGGCGCCGGTCGGTTCAGCACTCGTCGGATCTTATCACTTTATACAACAGTTAGCATTATGATGATTTCTTATGTATACGCGAGTATTTACACATTGTAAATAAAACTGCATGCATGCTTTTATGGATTTTGTCGTGTTTGTGTTTGATTGGACCCGTGACCACGAATGCTGTAAAGTGTTCGAAGTGTCGAGCAATCAATAATCAAATACAAACCTAAGTACATATTATACTTTTCTATTTAAAATAATATTTACAAAAAAAAGCTTAAAAACCTATGTATCCTCGCTGTGATGTACGTCTAACTTAGTTCTGCTGTGACTATGAACACTAAAAATATGGAAATCGCCTGATCCGATTGTAAAAACTAAATTTGAGACATGATAAAATTCGTGAAAATAATTGTATTCTACGAGGGTAATATTCGCCTAAAAGGAGGAAAAAAAAAACAAAAGCAGTAATTAACTAATCACTTTAGGAATTTCTCAAGGTGGTGTACTTGTGTCATTGCTATTTATGTTATTGAATTGATTGAAAAAATAATGTATCTAATTGTAAGAATAAGAATGGCCATGATGAATCGTTTAATTGCTACAGAAAATAAAATTATACATATGTATAGTATTAAAAATGTAAGTAGATCGAAGGTAACGATTGCGTAGTGCTACTACTGCTGACCAACCGTCTGCAGTGTAGTCCCGAATGTAGCTAGTCGCCTTTCTACTCAGGACTAAGGATTTTTTGAGTCTGCGTCTAATGATGCACCATAATATTTCTGAAAAAATACCCTGTAACAGAAGAATTTGTCACTTTATATAGATAGAATATATCGCATAGTGTTATATATATCTTATGGATTGACGCAACATACACTTCTTTTTCATAGTACATATTGCAAAAGTTATTAGCAACAGTTTTATGACCGGCCATCTGTCTGACATCAACCCTCCTTGGAAGTGCAATTGTTGACCAGAGGGCATCTCGATGGAATTGCCCAGGTCTATATAGACCTCTCAAACATCTTCAACGCTACCCACGAGCAAGGTGGTAGGATTCGTAACTACTACTACACAGTAATATTACCTCTGTCTTCTTGTATTTATAGCCAATAAATGTTTTGTTGATCATATCATTCATTGACATTGTTTCAGGGCTCGTCGTATGCGTAGAGTATTAGGGGGCGCAATGCGCCAGGCGGGTGTTCTGGCAGCTGCCGCTTTAGTTGCATTGGACGAAGTAGTACCGATGCTTGCACTGGATCACAAACGAGCACAGAGACTCGCTAAAGGTAATTTACCACAACTATCTCCTAAAGCTGTATATCTTAGTTCTGAAGCGTGTCTGTGTCTATCCATCAGCCCCTCAACATTCTCTGTTAGGCATGGCTCAAAGGTAATAATATCAAAGTTTGTATGTGTTTTGGTGATACCAGTTGCTAAAGTTATCTGGTAGAGTGCTGTAGTCCATTCTTATGGTGAACGGAGAAGCTTGTATGTAGATGTAATACTCCTATGCCATGTAGATTTTAATTCTTTAACACATAGGAACCTATTGCTATCCAAGGGACATAGTGGCAACTTCGCGTCAGCTATTGAGACTTTTTTAGAATTAGTTTCCTCATTCTTTCTTTTTTGAAAAGCCATTTATTACTTGTGGAGTGACGGCGTAAGAATACCAATCGCCTCCCCCTCTGTTGCCCGTGGGTGTCGTAAAAAACGACTATTATAATATGTAGATAACATATATGCAAGAGAAGGAAAACTCGACATAAAACCCTAAGCGAACACATCTGATCAACGCGTATAGTAGATCAATTACCCTTTTCCATTGTGGGATAGATTTGACTTTTGAGCTCAACAGTGGGACTTAGTGTAAGAATATTAGTTTTAGTCTAAGTCATGTTTCGAATTCAATAAAAAATCACATTATTGCATAATATGATTTTTTATTCTCACATGCTTATCACATTGAGGAAAAATGTAGTTTAGCTGATAATTTATTTTGTATATTAACTTAATCTTTACTTATTAAAGACATAATGAAATTGCGAGATTCATTACGTAATATCTAACTTAGAATTGAGTTCTTATTGGTTGTTCTGGACAACACTCAAAGAATTTATCAAGGATTTTTATGTTACTTCGTAATTTATCATGCCTTTTAATTTTTCAGTGATCGATGGTATGTTCCTGAAGACATTCTCAGTAGATGTGAAAAATATTCATACGAACATAGTCTTTGTGAAGATTGCTGAGGAGAGCCCAGTTACGGCTGATCAGCTATTGCAAAGGCTGGAACAAGTCAGCCTAGCGGAGATACAGGTTACCTTAATATATTTAATTGTTCTAGTTGTATATTTTGGACTGCATTTCCGCTTATATATTTATGTCTCTGTGGAGTAAGGACCTCCTCATAACTGATGGGGCCAATAGTTATCAGTGCCGCGAAACTGGTGTGGTATTACACCAATGACTCACTGTACCACAAAAGTTTGGTGTAGAATTTTGATTCTGAACTTCAGCCTTATATAATTTCCAATGGCCTTTAGTCTTAACAATATCATACATTGCAAGTGACCAGGGCTTAAAACGAACTATTTTTCTCACATAGGGTGACTGCAAGACTCCGGACGATGAAGGCGTGATATTGAAAGCTGTTCCCTTCGACAATAAGACAGTTCGCTTCACATTGTACCGTGAAATTGATGACGAAGCGCTGTGGCTCGCTATCATGAAGATCAACTACGTTTTTAAAGAACTGGAAGGCGCCAAATAATCACACCACAGAAAGTTTTCAATTTCATCGACCGAATTGATTGTCTAAAAAACAATAGTTAATAGAAAACCTATAGACAACCACATAAATTATTTTCATTTCCAGCTATAGACAGATCCATTGCTGGACGCAGATCTGATAGTGATAGTAGAAAAACCAAAGAATAGGTAGATGAATTGTGTGCATCATGAAATGGATTGGAAGAGAGTAAACACAGACATGGCGTTTGAAGAAGTTACATTATTATAGATTCTAAATATATGTTGATATATTTTGATTTGAAATCTGTTCCGTAGTCCAAAATAATAGACTGTAGACTTAAACGATAGGGCTGTCCTATCTATGACATTTATAAATATAAGCATTGGTTACATCTCTGAGGTTTTATTTAAGAACGTTAAACGTCTACCAAAATACCGGCCTAACAAATTATCTTTATTAAATAACTGTATAGGATATATAAAAACATTAAAAAATATTTTAAAATACTAGAGGTCGTGTATATGTTATACACGAAACACATGTTCAAGGTAACATGTCAATGATTTTTTCAGAAACTGCCTTGTTCAGGCCGCTGAAAATCGGAAAGTTGTGTAGTAACTTAAGATACTATCCTCACTTAAAGCCCTTGTGACTAAAAGGTGGGCCTAGTAAGTTTACAGTAGGCAGCACCAATTTTGTCTGTAATTAAAAGTTCTGAACAAAATGCGTCCTTGTCAAAGGTCCTGGCATTTACTAGCTATATTGCCCAATTGTCAGCTTATAGTTGCTCTGTTTGCCGATAATTTATGGTAATACTCGTAGTGATAAGTGGGTTTTAGATATATACCTGGGCGACTGTGGGATGCCTTCTTATAGGGTTTCCTGCAACATCTTTAACTAATGCCACGTAGTCTTGAGAATACGCTACGTAACTATTGTTGTGACATTTTGAATACTCTTTACTCTATCTTTGAGGTATCTATGAACGGCAAACCTTACATCGCCTTTGGACGCTTGATTGTTTTTGCCGTAAAGTGTAACTTTATAGACAAAGATTATCGTGCTTTGCCGTACTTTACGTACTTCTTCAAATGCTAGATGTCCCATTAAATTATGCTCAATTCGAGTTTAAGATCGATTAAGAATTCAAATATATATAACCAATACAAACCCTCGTTTATAATACATAAACTGCGACAGAAGTTTCTTAGCACCATCGTTATTCACAATTACTGCATTTGTTACCATCGTCCCATTATTTGGGTCCATTACACCACATGTTTAGAGTAAAACTGTTTATATTTACGTGTTCAAAGTCAGTCCTATAGGGAACTCAAGATAAATAACTTTTTAACAGAAACCTATGTTATAAGGGCAAGTGAAATCTTAACATGTAATTGAGTTAAAAATTGATCTATATAAGAACACATGTATGTAACATGTAATTCAATAAAATTTTATATTTTTCATATTTAATGGTTTCTGATGTTTACGCGAGTATTACACATTGTAAATAAAACTACTTTACGGATTCTATCGCGTTTGTATTTGATTTTGGATTGCCTGACGTTTCGAACACTTTACATCGTTCATGGTCACCGGCGGACCAAGATGTCTGACGTCCAACAAGTCATCGTTATTGCAGATATTCATAATTATCTACCCGCTATAGAAATTAGTTATTAAATGTTGACCCACATTTTGTTACAACTTTATTGCCAGTACAAGAAGAAAATGATTCTATATGAGAAAATTATATTCTTTATGGTTAGTAATTATTAAACATTAAATTTGTAGTATCATGACAGTTTATTAATTTAAATCTAACAAATTAATATACTACCACTAGATCGGAACGCGACCTCACTGAGAAAGATCCGGCAAGAAAACTCAGGAGAGCATGATGATAATAATAATATAGGCTTAGAATAATAACGTATAGAAGGATAGTGTCCATACTTCGAATTTTCAAAATTTGAATTTAAAAATACTAAGGGCGCGCAGACGATTACACACGTTCACACGCAAACCACTATACAAATTATGAAATCAAATTTTGTTTTTATTAACATAAATCGTCGAAATACTTTTAAAAGTAATGTTAAAAACCTTTTTAAGTTTTTCAAATGTGTTGTGACACTATTTGAATGCACAAACCGTCATAATTACCTATTTATTTTTTAAGAGTTGCGTACGTTCGTGCAGTACAATGACTTCTACATTACGGAACGGTTCCGGCGTAAGCTCCATTAGGCTCCAATTGAAATGCCTCACTTTTTGTGCGTGAACTTACCTTCTATCTTTAAACGAGCAATTCTTGTATATATTGAGTATATATATCTTGTATATATATTGAGGATCTCGGAAACGGCTCCAACGATTTTGTTGAAACTTGGCATACTAGAGGATTCGGGCCCAAAAAATCGATCTAGCTAGGTTTTATGTATAGAAAATGTTGTTTTGTCAGTGTTTTTGGCAGACAATATAATGACATTAAATTTTAAAAGAATATGAATTCAAATTTTGCCATCAATGTCATGAGTTACCATAGCTCAGTGGCGAAGTTGTCAGGTTTCATTTTATTTTTGACATCGATGACAAACGGCGTCGGATCGAATCTCGGTGTTATTATTATTCTCTTTTTGTAATTTTTTATATAAATTTCATTATTTATTTTTTTATTTTTTATTAATATATATCTAAATAAATGCTACAAAAATACTCCGAGCGAAGCTCGGTCAACCTGATATTAGATTATTATTCTAAGAATATAGCATGTAGTTTTTTCATATTTGTTATTTTCTTACATACTTATTTCAAGGTAAGGTGTAGGTTAGGAACTTATCATGAGTTTAACTGAATAAATAATAAATGAAACTAAAAAATTGATTGTTTATTGAATAGGTTATCTCGTTAAATACGTATGTAAGCACAAGTTATTATTTATCTCATTATTCTAATGATAAAAGAAATAGCGTCTGCATGGTCGATGCCTGATTCATCGGTCAGTGTTCAGTCCAATCAGTCACTTGTTGACTAATATTCAACAATATATATTTATATAATATTAAATATGGCGCGTATAATAGATTTGCGATCTGATACTTTAACGAAGCCCACTGAAGCTATGAAACATGCGATAGTTAATTCGCCTCTTAATGATGACGTGTACGATGTAGATCCTACGGTGAGAACTCTGGAAACGAAATTGGCTGCATTATTGGAGAAACAAGCGGCGTTATTTGTACCTTCGGGTACTATGGCTAATCTCATTGCAAGTGAGTATTTGGAGATCAAACATCTGAAATAAATAGTTTATTCTTTTTAATGTTGCAAATTTATAGTTTACGTTACTTTAGTATAATCAATATAGACTTTACAACATCTAGTTCAGGGTTCGGTACTGAGGTCAAGATTTGACACGGATATGGTTAAATTAAACTTAGTATTTTATCTTATTTTATTTGATACTGTTCAGTTCATTTTAATAAAAGACTTTCTGATTTACTAATTTATTTGAACTATTAAGAGTAACTTACCGAATAGAAATAATTTTGGATAGACACTAAATTGACAGAATGTGTCGTGCAAAATAAGTACGGTTATCTAGCACTAGTAAATAAATATTAATCTTAACAACGCTTAAAAGAAATGTATTTTTATCATAGAAATAATATTTATTGCTAAACAATAAGAGTAATTCAGAATTATTCTGTCCAGTACCTGGGTAAGTCGAGATTCCTTTTCGTGACACCCGCTGGATGGTCCACTCTGACCAAAAAGTGTAATTTTTTATGCTATTAGTTAAATTCTTTACATGATTGTACCATGGTCTCCATGTATCTGCGTTTACTTACATTTAACGACATATAGTGTCGTTTACGTATGAAAACCATCGTTCGATAAGATTGTTGTTTTCCAGTTATGGTCCATTGCAAGAAACGCGGTTCACAGGTGTTCGCCGGAAATAAGTCTCAAATGTACAAAAAAGGTAATCAAAATTTTCATTTCTATTTGGGTTTAGGATTAGTGTTTCAAAGATAAGCCATCTTTACGATGATAGACTGCAATTTTGCTGCCAGTAATACTTCTGAATATAATACGTTATAGTTAAAACTAATACGAAGTCCGCCCGTGACCATGAACGCTGCAAAGTGTTCAAAACGTCGGGCAATCAAAAATCAAATATAAACGTGATAAAATCCGTCAAGTAGTTTCATTTAAAATAATATGAAGTCAACATAAACAGAAGAGAGAAAATAAATAAAAAGTAAAGTAAGACTTTACCTTGTGGTGACAAACTGAGAATACAAATCACCTACCTGTATCTTACCAGTGGGTGTCGTAAAAGACGACTAAGGGATTAAATATGTATATAACATCTATGCAAGAGAAGGAAGACTTGAAATAAATTACTATACTAACCTGCTTCACCAGCGTGATATAATAAGTCAATTTCCCTTCCATTACGGAGGAGACTCGAGCCTGCTCGAGCTGTGATGATGAGGGTAAAAGTCTGACTGAACGAAAGTAATGAAACCAGGTGGCGCTACGCTTGTGGCTGATGTACTCCTTTCAAGCTTAGAGAACAAGCCGGATGGCACCTTCGATATCGATGAATTAGAGGATCAAATTACTGGCACAGATATTCATGAACCAATTACTTCGCTAGTGGCCGTCGAAAACACACATAATGTTTGCGGTGGTAAGGTCAGTTTCATAAATTATTATTAAAATATATACATATAACTAGCAGACCCGGCCACGCGTTGCTGTGGCTAATGTTTTTGTTATATTACATTTTATTAAACTATTTAAGTGGAACTGTAGGAGAACATCTGTCATGGAGGTCGTCATATTTTTTTACAAATGGCATCTATGTAAAAAAGCAAGTTAAAATCGTATATGACACGTTTGTAGGTTTGACATAGCAGCGCCATATATTAATTAATTACTCAATCCAGTCAACAGATAACGCCATCTGTTAAAATCGTTTGGAGTTAACAGATAATTGTGAATGCCAAATAATTTTGCAATAAAATAATATTGCGACTATAAATTAAGATGTAAGTTATTTTATCTTTCAAGTTGGATCAAACTGCACACTGTGTGAAAATTTGATTAAAATCGGTTAAGTAGTTTAGGAGTCCATCGCAGACAAACAACGTGACACGTAATTAATATATATTAAGATTTGCATGCTGATAATATGCGATAATATGTTAACCCTCACAAATATTTGTTTTGAGAAAATGGCGTTTAAAGATTTTAAACCAATTCTTAATAACTTTGTTTGAAATAATATACATATAGCCACCGATTCTTTCTCTATTTAATAAAAAAAATAATGGATTGAAAATAGATTGGCAACATAAAAAGAAAAAAGTTAGTATATTTATCCAGATAAATAAGATTTTTGCTTATTACAAAATATGGAACACACTAAAATAATCGAAACATGAACTTAAGGAACTGAACAGTATTTTGCCAAATGCCCACACTAATATTTAGTGACAATAAATGCCCGTTGAGAAATATAAATGGATATTGATAAGCATATGTTATCACTTATAATGTGTATAATAGTTTTAAGCAGAACTATTACGATATGGTTTCTTTTTTAATTTTACTCTTAGTATTTGAGAAATACAAGAAAGTGCCCGAGTGCCGGCTGTTAGGTACGTTGCCCTCGTTGCTATCGTGTAGTCTCCGCGTATAGACTTGATCGCCTTGGCCCTCAGTGTTTGCAACAAAAGGACCCTCAAACAAACCAACAAGGATTTCACTTACACGGGCGCGCTGTAGTGCTACTGACCGAAGCATCCCTACATTTGGCTAAAGCCAAGAAAGAGCGGATATCGTGCCGACAAGCTGCAGATCAAATTAGTGAAAATACTAATATTCTCGGAACCACCATCGCCTTGCGAGCACCAGAGCTAGATATGTCATCTGGGTCTAGATCGGGGTCAAATTGACGGTGATCGAAGCGCGGGCGACTGAACCATTGCAAGGCTCCATGGAATAAATGGACCTCCGTCTTATTTAGGATCACCATAGAGCACCCGTGACACGCCTGACCTCCTCGGGGCTAAGAGCTTCTAGCGTCGCACACCGAGCGGTGACGAATTTATGTGTCGTCGGCGTAACAAATTACGTCCAGGCCCGGAGGGAGGCTACGATGGAGGATATTGTCCAGAGTCGGCCTAAAGATCGATCTTTGTAGAACACCGCATGATATAGGTGTTGCCACGACGTTCTTCTGCGTCCACGTAGCGGACGCTACACCCCTCTAAATAGTCTGACATTAGCCATCTCAGTTATTGAAGCACGCCGTGATGCCAGAGTGGCTCCCTGATGCATCTGAATGGTAGAATGTTGACTGCGTTGGTGATGTTCAAAGACACGTCAAAGTGCACCTCTCCGCTGGTTATCGCCAAGCAACTATGGTCCTCAGCAAGGGAGCGAACGCCCCTTCTAGAAATCGAACTGGTAGTCCAGCAGGTCGGGGCCAACCTCGTTAAGATACTTGTGCGATGGATGATGCGGACATTCAGGCTTCTCTTCCTTAGCTTACCCGCACTGTCCAGGAGCATGATGGACCTGTAGTCTGGGACAAAGTTCGGAGACCATTCCTGCTTCGGCAAGAGCAACAGCTTTCCTTCCTTGAAGCACCCAGGGCACCACCCACAAGTGTTGTACTCACCGAAAAAAAAGAATACTTAAAATTATCGAAAAAAAAAGAATTGTAGAAGTTTTCACGTCAAAAATGGTTGGTCGGTACTTATTTGCTGATTATCTTATATCTTTAAACGAGCAATTCTTGTATATATATATATATATATATATATATATATATATATATATATATATTCAGGATCTCGGAAACGGCTCCAATGATTTTGTTGAAACTTGGCATACTAGAGGTTTCGGGGCCAAAAAATCGATCTAGCTAGGTTTTATTTATAGAAAATGTTGTTTTGTCCGTGTTTTTAGCAAAACAATACAATGCAACATTAAATTTTAAAAGAATATGATTTCAAATTTCGTTGTCTACGTCATGAGTTACGATAGCTCAGTTGGGAAGTTGACCGGTACTAATTTTGGTTTTTCTTGCATTCAAACAGCGTCGGTTCGAATCTCGGTGTTATTATTATTCTCTTTTTGTAATTTTTATATATTTTTCATTATTTATTTTCTATTTTTATTAATATATATCTAAATAAATTCGACAAAAATATTCCGAGCGAAGCTCGGTCAACCAGATATTAATTAGTTTAATTACAATGCCTAGATCCGTGACGTGCAAAAGAGAGACACTATCATATGTACATAGATAAATAACTGTAAGTGATACGAAGTTGATCGGGTCATCTAGTTTTGTAAATAAATTTATTCTTATTAATGATATGACAAACTATTTATAAAATTATGATTTTGCCTCCTATTTACTACATACAACAGTATGTATTTTGTCGAGCGTAGTTGTATTTTTAGTACTGTTCTGTACACTTTGTTGAATATGCTACTTCAGTTATGAACTAAAATCTACTTATTCGACTTAAAAACATGAAAAGTAACCTTATAACTATCGAGAGACATCGTAACAGAGTGTATGAGGGTAATTTTCTTCGCTTGGCCGTGTTCTCATCGTAGTTACTTAGTTACGCAATTTTCAGTAGATATATGTATATAAGTACATACATATTTAATATTAATAAAATACACCGTTTTCAGATTTTACCTTTGTACATACACAATTACCTGGCTGGATGCCAAATTTGAACTTTTAGGTCAACTAGAAATGGGTTAGAATTTTAAACTATGCGCGACTCACTAAAATAATTATTTTGGGTTACGTTAATATTTATATGAGTAACCGTTTCCGCAGTGTTTAAAAATGGGAATATAAGTTCTTCTAGAGGTCTCATTATGGAGAGTGGCTGCTATTCCATTGAACGACGAGAGCAAGATTCTATCGCAGAGCCGTCGAAGGACGAGGGCGATACTTCGACCACCGAGCCGACCGACAAGAATGCGAGCAGTAGTTTTGCCACAGAGCCGTTCGACACGGAGGGCAGTACTTTGGCTGCCGAGATCGCCCGCACGTCATTATCGCTTTCTGCAGCTCTGGTGATTAGGGAGGAGACATGTCCTGGCAGGGTGATGTCGCCAAAAGCTTATTGCCCATTGAACAGTCCGGTTGGAGTAGCCTCGGTTCGCTGTTCAGACCGTCGAGTACTTCTGGCCGGTGCTGATGGAGTAGTTGGGGCGATACGGAGTCCGCTGCTTCCGATTCGTGAAGGTCTTTACAGAGCATGCTTGCTTCTTATAGTACCTGCATACGATCGGAGGAGGGAGAGGACACCGTTCTACCACCACTGCGATTGCGACAAGGACACGGTGTGGCTCACATTCGAGATCTGCGTGGCCTGGGCGAAGCAGCGGCTTGGACTTTTTGCCGATCTGACGCTACCGACAATCGCTAAGACTATGCTCGACAACGTCAGAAACTGCGGTACGGTGTCGCCTTTCACGAGGCAATCGTTTTGCAGAAGGAGGCAGCGGAGCGTATCGGGAAGAAATTTCTCTACCGCTTTCGCTGCCGGCGTGATGGACGGCGCAGGCGCAAGTATCTGCACCTAATGTCACGCTAGCTGAGGTCGCGTATGGACGGACCGGGGATTAGTACGCCACCCGTAGAGAGACTGATCGCCTGAGAGCGACACCCTGGCGATACTGTTTTATTTGCCGCGGCGTCGAAGTGAACGGTACCTGAACGAATAATCCGCTGACAGGTCGATCGATAGCGGGATTCGGTGCAGTGGTGATGAGGAGGGAATACAATAGGTTATGGAGTCGCACGTCGACCTTCCGTCGCCCTGGCCTGATTGGTGGATTGAATTAAGAGTTCTAAAGTGTGGGCAACGGTTTGTGTAAGCTTACACACCATGCTGCCTGCCAGTGCTCTTGGTTTGAACTTTGTGTCACACACTACCGAGTGTCTAGATAAGCATTATCTATGTTTATGAAACATGATAACCTTCGCCAAGATATTTTTATATATAAAGTTTTTTTTAAAGTTTTTTTATATATAAAGGTTTTTCAACAAGAACTTTGTTTTCTAAAACAAAATAAAACAAGAAATTTAGATGAAGATGATTAAAATTTTTATTATATTACGAAGAGAAAAGTTCGGCAATTATGAATGAAAAATGATATCTGGCAAATGTCTACCACGACCACGCTGAGAGATGTCGATTCTTTCATCAAAGTTTATATTCACTTTTTAGCAAAATGGCGGGTCTATTTCGTTAATCACATCACGGATTTTGAGTTTTAAGGCTGCAATCGATTCGATTGGCTCCGTATAGACTCTGTCCTTAACATAGCCCCACAAAAAATAATCCAGTGGTGTTAAATCACACGATCTGGCTGGCCACATAACAGCTGATTTTCGTGAAATTATGCGATCGGGAAATTTGGTTTGCAATAAATTGATCGTTTCATTGGATGTGTGACATGTAGCACCGTCCTGTTGAAACTACATGTCAGTGATATTCACGTCATCAATAATAGGCCAAAATTGAGTTGTTGTTGAACAACTCAATTTGGCCTATTCGAAAATCAGCTGTTATGTGGCCAGCCAGATCGTGTGATTTAACACCACTGGATTATTTTTTGTGGGGCTATGTTAAGGACAGAGTCTATATGGAGCCAATCGAATCGATTGCAGTCTTAAAACTCAAAATCCGTGATGTGATTAACGAAATAGACTCGCCATTTTGCCAAAAAGTGATTAAAAACTGATGAAAGAATCAACATCTCTCAGCGTGGTCGTGGTGGACATTTGCCAGATATCATTTTTCATTCATAATTGCCGAACTTTTCTCTTCGTAATACAATAAAAATTTGAATCATCTTCATCTAAATTTCTTGTTTTATTTTGTTTTAGAAAACAAAGTTCTTGTTGAAAAACCCTTTACTAAAATAACATGATAATAGTTTAGTTAATAACCGTACACACTTCACGTTCCTTCCTTTGGGTATCGTATTTAAGCATATACGATACCTACTGGAAAACCTTAGAAAACAAGAGCCATAGAGAAGAATAAAATCGGCATTATTACTCTATACTAACTTGTTTGGTTAGCGCCGGTATATTAATTGTAATGTAATTAGCTATACGTCCCTTTAGTTACAAAAATGTCTGAAGGGTAACCGAATATTAAAACATAGGATAAAATTGGGCTTTCATACACTTTTTTTGAAGCTCCATTACAGCTTACAAGCATTACAGGTCCTCGGGCTGCAATTCCTGGACGACTTAGCAGCATTATGCAAGAAGTATTCCCTTCCGCTCCACATGGACGGTGCGCGTTTGTTCAACGCTGCAGAGTATTCTAAGGAATCTCCGGCAAGGATAGTTCGTGACTGCGATAGTGTGTCGATATGCTTCAGTAAAGGATTATCAGCGCCAGTCGGTTCGGTTCTCGTCGGCACTTCTCACTTTATAGCACAGTTAGTATGATTTTTATATATTAATTGAAATATAAGTAATATTCATGTAGTACCTCAAGGTGCTGTACTTAGACCGCTATTTTTATTAATTTTCTGTGTATTGAAAGAATAAGAACACAATTCCCCAGCAGCTACATTACTTGTGAGGATCTTAAAAGACAACCAAGGGATATGATATATAAATACCATCTACGCAATAGAAGAAAAACTGGCAATAAAGCCCAATACCAATCCATCTGACACCGCGGTTTAGTAATTCTATTTCCCTCTCATTGTGGAGGAGGCAAATAGTGGAGTATCGGACGATGCAGTGTAGGACGCCCTGACTAAACGGACCGATGGCTTGGTTAAACTTTTAGGGCATCGTTGGATGCAGGCGGCATAGGACCGAACTTTATGGCGAGACATAAGGGAGGCCTACATCTAGCAGTGGACGGCGATAGGCTGAATATATACATAGGCGATTCGCTTATCTGTGTGGTGTTGGAGTGAAAGCCGTTCTTCCCGTGGGTGATCATTACAATAGAGGAAAACTCCAAATACCAATTCGTCTGACTAGCGTTGTATAGTGGGTAAATTTTACATCTAATTTGGTGGAGGCTTGAGCCCAGCAGTTAGAATATATAAGCTCAGATAATGCTGAAATAATTTTTGTATTTATATAAATATTGCTCTAGGGCTCGTCGTATGCGTAAAATGCTAGGTGGAGCAATGCGTCAGGTGGGTGTACTGGCGGGTGCTGCCTTAGTTGCACTGGATGAGGTAGTACCGATGCTTGGACTGGACCATAAACGAGCACAGAGACTTGCTGAAGGTATTCTACAGAACTATGCCATAGTCATATAGGTTTGCGCTGAAAAGATAAGGTGTAACACGTTATTTCGCATCACCATCTAGTTTTTAATTTCACATAGTATGTATGTATAATCAACCTATGGTTTTTTGAGTGGTGACCCGTCCTTCTTTTTTGCACCTGGGTGTCGTAAAAGACGATTAAGGTATTTAATATGCATATAACATCTATGCAAGGAAAGAAAAGCTTGAAATAAAATATTATATCAATCCGTTTTGCTAGCGTGGTACAGTAGGTTAATTTCCTCCCTATTGTGGTGGATATCCGAAATACGAAAATCCGTTGAAGAACGGGTGTAACCGAAATGGTATGAAGAATTAGCATGCTGAAGTGACAATGGGCGGACCACATCGCTCGACGAACCGACAACCGCTAGGAAAGAAAGGCTCTTGAGTGGCGACCACGTATCGGACGATGCAGTACCTATAGGTCGCCCCTCCACAAGGTGGACCGACGACTTGATGAAATTTGCTGGGCGTCATTGGATACAGGCGGTACAGGACCGCACTTTGTGGCGAAAAATGAAGGAGGCCTACGTCCAGCAGTGAAAGGCGATAGGCTGAAATGATGATGATGATGATGATGTGCTGGATGGATATGCCTAGCAGTGAGACCTATATGAGATGATGACCAAATTTCAAAACTTGGCAGGACACAATCGGTATCATATGCTTATCGCTCGAAAAAGTAATATAAATCAATATTTTACCCGGTGTGTAATCTTTAAGAGAAGGAAAAATAGAAATTAAACTATCTATACATTTGCTCAGCACGGTATAGTAGATCAAGTTCCTTCCCTATTATAGAGAAGGCTTGAGCGAATGCCCAACTTTTAGAAACAATTTGTCGCTCGAAGCCTATTCAAGAATTTTCGTGATATTTCATAATTTGCAAAATTTAGTAGAATTTTAATCTTTCAGCTATTGATGGTATGTTCCTGAAGACGTTCTCCGTGGACGTGAAGAATGTTCAAACAAACATAGTACTTCTGAAGATAGCTGAAGAGAGCCCCGTTACGGCTGATGAGCTGTTGCAAAGACTAGAGCAAGTCAGCCTAGCGGAGATACAGGTTACTTTATTAGATTTATGTTCATTTTCTGACCATTATAATCCACTTCAACAAACGTTATACAGTTTATATAGTTGTGGCCTTTTGAGGAAGAACCTCCTTCACAACTGGAAGGCTTTTAGGTAATTATGCCATAAGACCTTTATGCTATGGTTTATCAGTAACTAACTATAATCACAAAGGCTTTGCAGATAGTTTGGCATAAAAATCTGACTATGGACGTCATCGTGATGCAATGTTGAATTGATTTTAACAACATAGCTATTTTGCGCGTCTGGAATAAGAATACAATTCACCATTCCATATTCTATCCGTGGATGCTGTAAAAGACGACTAAAGATTATATTACACGTTTAACATCTATGTAAGAGAAGGAAAACTCGAACTAAAACTCTATACCAAACTCTCTAATCAGCGTAGTATAGTAAGGTCAATTTTCCTCCTATTGTTTAGGGGGTTCGAGCCCAACAGTGGGACGTATATGAGCTGTGATGATGATTAATTTCCTATGATCATAGATTTAAATTAATTGTTTCTCTCACATAGGGTGACTGCAAGACTCCAGACGACAAAGGCATGATAGTGAAAGCTGTTTCCTTAGACAATAAGACGATTCGCTTCATGTTGTATCGTGAAATTGACGATGAGGCTTTGTCGCTTGCCATCATGAAGATCAATTATGTTTTAAAAGAACTAGACGGAACCAAATAACAATACAATAGGAAGAATTTACTTTCGTCAACAGTATTGGTGGTCTAAGTAATAATAGTCTAAAGAAATAACAAAATGAATTTAAGAGGCATTGTAAGCACGCAGCGATAACGTTGATCATGAATTTATGAGTATACTGAATATTGCTTATCAAACCGACAACAATATGAGAAGAACAGTTTTTGAGTGACAACCACCAATCGGACGACGCAGCGTAAGATGACATCTTAAAAGCAGCAAGAATTGGAGGCAGGTGGCGTTCCAGAGATAGCTTCACACTTTGACATATCTAAGGCTACCCTTATACACGTCCCCATCAGTATATCTCACAACTGTGTATAAAAACCAAAAATAATGGTAATTTCTGTCAATTAATAACTCACTATAGACCACAAGTTTAATGCTATCTGCAAGCTATATCCTTTAGTCGTCTTTTACAGCAAGAAAGGGTGTGGCGAATTATATTCTTATTCCGTCACCACAAGAAAAATTATTCTATATAATATTAACTTAAAACAGTAACCGGTAGCCTTAAATTATAGGCCTTACCTATCTATGATTATATATATCGGGTAAATAAAACTTAGCCCCTAATTTTTATGTTTTGATTAAACAAATTTATAAATAAAAGAATTAAGTATACGTAGCATTTTATTTAAAAACCGACCATAGATGTTTGTAATTTCAGACTATATCTTGATAAGTCGCAAATGGTCACGTAAGGGAATGAAGTGGAACGGGCGCTTTACTAGCTGCAAAGTCTTTACGCGTTGCTGAAATTTTGATTGGATAAAAATGATGAAATCAGATAGCACTACGGACGTAGCTGGTCTTTCAAGTATAGAGAACAAGTCGGATGGGACTTTCGATATCAATGATATGGAGAATCAAATTAGAATTATAAATCAATAGCATTTATGAACCAATCACTTCGCTGGTGGTCGTGGAAAACAAGCATATGCTTTGTCGTGGTAATGTGTTTCATAAATTCGGATTTTTTTGGTAATTCATAACTTTATTCGGTTCAAAATGATATTCAAAAATCTGAATTGATCTTAGATCAAGGTCTGAAATAAAGACAAACCAGCTCATTTTTATATGGTGAAATTAATATTTTTGTACATCTTTTCTAATTTTTTTTGCGGATTACTAAACATAAATATACCTATCCGGAACCCGTGAATTTTTTAAAATATAATGTGCTGATACCTCTCTAGCTACCCCGTCGGAATCTTAAAAACCGAGTATTTATCGATACTGAATTTAAAAGAAATTATATCATTTACAAGAAATTATTTTAAAAATTACAGTACCCTGAGTTTATCAGTTTGTGGATGCATTCCGATCCGGTGGTAGATTATTGGATTGTTTCAAACGATGTGTAAATTTGAAAATATTTTAAATGCCCTTAAGGCACTTATGCAGAGTAAGTGGTTTGATTTTAGTGTTGCCCAAATGCAAGACCAAGACGAGACTTGGACCGGTCTTGGTCTTGGTCTTGCAACATCACACCTGATCTCGTCTTGGTCTTGGTCTTGCGCACCCGGGTCTTGGTCTTGCGCACCCGAGTCTTGGTATTGCAGCAAGAGTCTCGCAAAGTTTTGCAGTTAGAATAACGTAACAGTAATTTATCATGGCAATGAAAAATCCAACTAAATTAATCAAATATCCTATCCTATCTATCCATCTGTTAGCCTATAGTTCACTATTGAATACAATACTTACCACTGGAGAAAATTACTCTTCTATTCCCCTGGTGTTCCATTAGACAGCGTTACTACTCTTATGACAGGACTTTCGACCCTATTTTCTTAAGACGTCACCACACGAGGCAGTTGATACAATAAATTTTATGTCATTTTATAATCAATGCGATATTTTACAATTAATGCGATTGTTTATATTCCCCTTCAAGTTAAGTGGTATGTATCTATTGTAGTTCCAGTTTAGTTACTGATACTCTGGCTACTTGAAAAAACCTGTTGCTCTATTGCCTATATAAATACTTTGGCCGCTGGATCCATGTAGCTCTTAATATACTATTTATTCAAGAACATATAAAACTGATTTAAAATTTTATGGTTTTAATACTTGTAAAATGTATGATATTCGTCGTCATCGTCACAGCTCATAAAAGTGCCACTGCTGGGCTTAAGCTTCCTTCCAGTAAGAGGAAAATTGATCTACTATACCACGCTGGTCAGACATGTTGGTACAGGGTTTTCTTTCTAGTTTCACTTCTCTTGCACATATTTTATATACACAGGGTGTATCAGGTTATGGGACAACTGTTCATGTATGTTGTAGTTCAACAGTCATAGATCATAATTAGAATGTATATTACACAAAAACAATATAACGTAAAAGTTATAGTGATTACAAAAATGTGTGTCTCAGAGTTTATGCCTTAAATTTTATGCATTATGTAGGTATGTACAGACAGGATATATGTAAGCATGTAAAATTTCGACAGTATAAATAGGTATTAGATTTGCGCGAACCTTTCAATGGTTACGTAGGTACAAAGGCGACTCATCAACGGTCATCGGCTGATCAGCTGATTTATGTTAAAGCGAAGTTTGTCTTGCTTATGCAAACGTAATCATTGATTTATTCAAATTCTAATGAACATTTAACAAAATACGAATATGTTGTAGATTAAGTATCATTCCTTTATACATTTTAATCAATTTACACGAAAAAACGATGACAAAATTGAGAACTTACATGTCTCTCAATTCATTAACGAATCGATATTTTATTTAAATTTTTTTTCATGGGTTCCTAACACCATTGCCCGATCCGATTTGATACGACATCCACGGGTAAGAGAGTGGTGAATTATATTCGTACTCTGTCTTTTTTTTTTGTGTGTGTGTAGCTGTTGGTCGCAGATGACCTTGACAGCTTAACGCGGTCAATGGGTGAGCGCTGATGGCTCTCAACCCGGTAAGTAAGTTAAGCGAACATCGCCCGAGGGCTCCCCCTCTGTGGGAAACGGACCTCGGCTCGGGGCGTCGCTGAGAGCAAAGTGGGCGTGGCCAAGTTTAGGTTAATGACTTTTACGCGGCGCGGTTTTCGACCTCGACGGCGAGGCCGATACCGCGGAGTTTTATCTGTTATCGCTGCGCGAGCTGTGTAGGTCCTTTCTTGGGCGATCATAATAGCGTCATCTTCTTAAAGAAGAATTCTTCTTTAAGAAGATGACGCTATTATGATCGCCCTCCGGCCACGGCCGATTCTCCTCCTGTAATGTAGAAGACACGAGCTCAACCGTATATAAGCTGAAATGGTGATTTGAATTAAATGCAAGACCGCGAGACTCTTGCAGGCCCAGTCTTGGTCTTGCTCAAGTCTTGCAGGGCCAGTCTTGGTCTTGGTCTTGCAAAAATTAAGCGGTCTTGTTCTTGGTCTCGCATTTCTCGCAAGACCAAGACCAAGACCGCAAGACCAAGACTTTTATGGGCAACACTATTTGATTTAATTTTATATTTTGTCATATTATTTTAATAATGAAATAAAGTTACACTCAATATCTGATTTCTTATTTTCTTTTTAAAATACCTTTTCATTTAGGTAATGGAGATTATACATATAGAGGGGTGAAAGGCTATTTGATTTAAGCGGCATCTAGGGTGATATTGAGTTATATACATATTCGGAATCAGCGAATTTTACTCCGTCGGATGATTCCGAATTCATTAAAATCAGAGCCCTTTTTTTTCATACGCTGAACTCTTTTACACTTTCCATACGCTGAAAAACGAGGGCTTAAGGCAATTTGTATTAAGCGATATTTGTCTTTGTAACTAAAGGTACGTTTTATTTAGTATTAGCATCAAGAATTCGATGTTTTTAATTAAATTTTAATTAAATTTACCTCATTCAAATAGCTCAATAGGTTTTTTGTTATGATTTTTTTTCTAAAATTTTAAACTTCATATGGCTCTCCTGTAAAGTTACAAAAATGTCGCTTAAACCAAATAGTCGTTCACCCCTCAATATGAAGGTTTCTATTAGATAATTGGTTTAAAACATAATACAAATCAATCTTACTGTATATTGAGTAAGTTATTTCAAAGGAAACAGGCATAATACAGGTATGATGTAAGCACGAGTTATTTTTTTGTCTCATGTTTTCTATTGATAAATTAAGTAGCGACTTAGCGTTCGCTTCTTTATTTCTACGGCCTGTTACCTGTCCAGTTGGTCACTTGTTAAAAAATATGGCACGTATAGTGGATCTGCGATCTGATATTTATACGAAGCTTACTGAGGCTATGAAGTATGCAATGGTGAATTCCGCTCTCGGTGAATTCCGCTCTCGGTGACGACGTATACGGTGAATATTCCACATTGAACGGTGAAACATTTCTTGGCCTAAACCATGATTTGAACTCGGGACTATGCAGATCACAGCACACTTATGCCGCTAAATGAACGAGGCACTTTTATCTATAATAATACTGTATGTACTGCTTCATCGATTTGAATACTAAGTAAAAGAAATGAAATAGATTTAGGTATTAGATTTTTTTAGGAAATTCTACTACTATACATATATCACTGTACGGTTAAAGGACGTTAGACTCGCTTCTTAATAAATAACCTAATTAATATTTTCACGCTACTTAGGCCTGCTTGTGTAATCCTTATTAATATTGTTAATGCGAAAGTATGTTTGTTTTTTGTTACGCTTTCACGCTTAAACCACAGAACCGATTTCAAAAATTATTTCACTAATGGAAAACTATAATATCAGGGAGTAACATAGGCTATATTTTATCCCAGTATTCCCACGGGAACAGAAACTACGCGACTGAAGCGAAGCGAGGGCGTGTTGCTAGTAATATATTATACATTATTATTACGTTTTTATCATATATATGATAAAAACGTAAAACTACAAACACATTATTATCTGATTATTATCTTATAAATCTTTTTCTCTTACAGAGGGGTAAGTAAAAGAAGAGCAGAAACGCTGGAAAGTTTTGATAAATTTTAACGACTGGCTACCTGACCGAAATCCTTCTTGAGAGATAGATTTCTTTTTGATTTGCCAGCCAGGTAGATGTAAGCTTTTGAATTATGCTGTAGCAATAATAGAGCTAATATAGTGTTCGGGGCAACGACCACATCGCATAGGCAAAGCGTGAAATTATAAAATTGGAACTAGATTTCTTCGAAACTCACTCTGTTTCAATTTAGGTATTTTTCAAATTTACATCATTATCTCAAATCATATACGTCTCACTGCTAGGCTTGCGCCTCCTTTAGAAAGGCAGTAGAAAGCCGCTCTGACACTGTTTTAATACAATACTATATAACAATTGTATTTTACAATATCATGTTAAAAAAAAAGTTCCCGTACAGGATCAAATGACTTTACAGCTTTATAAATCAAGGATACGATGAAATTAAGATAATTATTGATATACATTCAAATGAACAATCATTTTTTGACGGCATTATTTTTAATAGTACTTTTGAGTGCTAGATAATGTTTTGGAACCGAAGCCGTACTTTTTCAAATCACCCCCTGGACCACGGAAAGAGAGGAGGTTGCAACCCTCGATTTTTTCCCCTTGTCGCATGATTTACGGCGTTGCGGAATAATGGATTAGAAGCAGTATTGAAATAGTATGAAACTGATGCCGTACAAAATCAAATGACCAAATTTACCCTGGAAATTGTCGGAAAATAAAAAAAAATTCCGACTTTGTGGCGCACCATTTTTTTTACGGCACTGCGCGTTTTCTTATTATTTTTCATGGATCTATCGATGGTAAGAATGCCGTACAAAAATATATGACCAAAATGTACTTACTCTACCTGTACTTTTGAATTCTCACCTGCACTCAGTTGGACAGCTTACAAGTGACGGCATAGTGCTGAATCTTATTATTTTATGCTCTTATATCGTTCTAGATAGGTGACCTGGTGGTTCAAATGAACCATAATTTTTTCAACACGGGCCTGTAGTCTATTTGTTGGTCAGACGGGTTGGTATAAGGATTTATGTCGAGGTTTTCTTCTCTCGCTTAAATGTTATCTCCTTGCCTCCCTTAGTCGTCGTTTGCAATCACCGTAAGAAAGAGATTGATGTATTCTATTCTTACTCCGTCACTAATAGAAATTACTAACCAAAAAAGGAGATTGTCAAATTCTTTTGAATAAGTCAAATATGAGTTTATTGTACTAACGGTTGTCTTTAGTATAAATAATTACATCAATTACTTAATTAAATAAAGTAAACTAAGACAAGTGATTATGTTATTATTTTAAATGATCTCTGACTCTAATCCTACATATTTATAACTTTATTGATAAAAATTTTATAATTAATAGTAATAAAAAACTAAGCGGTCTAAAAACTCAAAATAGGAGACAAATACTTATTCAAATAAACCGCTGCCAAGAGGTAACGTGCCCAGAATGCTGGCAGCATTGCCACGTTGGATGGCAATGCTTAACCTCTGTTCCAAGTAAAGCCCAGCATTCCGGTCACGTGTCGCTACATTAAGGCGTTTACTTAAATCTTTAAATATATTATGGGCGCCAACTTTATTTAGTAAAAATATTAAAATTGGAGGCTTTGTTTAATAAAATACCAGATATAACCAATTATTTTATTTATAAGTTTGTTTAATAAAAATATTAAAATTAGAGGGTTTGTTTAATTAAATACCAGATATAGCAAATTTCTCTTCTTTAAATTTTCTAATGTGGAAATATATCATGAGCTCTCCTATCTACTCCACTAGCTCTATCTTTTAAGCCTACCGGTTAGTGCTTCAAGTCGATATATATAAAAGATTTTTACGTGTGGTGACAGAGTAGAAATACAATTCATCACCTTCCTCTTACTCACGCGTGTCGTGAAAGTCGACTAACGGATATAATATGTATATCACAAAGAGAGCAAGAGGTGGCAAACTCGAAATAAAACCCTATGCCTACCCATCTAACCAGCGTGGTATAGAAGGTCTATTACCCTCCTATTGTGGAGCAGGTTTCGAACCCAGCAATTGGACGCAAATGAACTGCAATAGTGAAAAAACAATGATAATAGATATATAGGTAGATATTTATTTAAATACTAGCAACCCGTCCTCGCTTTGGTTTCATTCGCCTTACCCGCGTAGTTCATGTTCCTATGGGAATACTGGGATAAAATATAGCCTAAGTTACTCCCTGATATTATAGCTTTCCATTGGTGAAAGAATTTTTGAAATTGGTTAAGTGGTTTAAGCGTGAAAGTGTAACAAACAAACTTACTCTTTCGCATTTATAATATTAGTGAAGATTGGTAACATTTCTCATATTATAACATTTATATAGGTCAGCTATTAGCTTGCAAGGTAAGGGGGGCAGACTCGTATGATATAAGTAAGAATTATTTATAACATATACTTTGATAAACCAAGTAATTAACGACTTCATACCAGACTCGTATTACTAGTGCTACTGTTCAGTCTAGCTAGTCACTTAATCGCTAACTTTTCTTCAATATGGCACGTATAATAAATAGATTTGCGGTGCGGTAGTTTCTCGAAGCCTACTGAGGCTATGAAGCATGCGATGGTGAATGCTGCCCTCGGTGACGATGTCTACCGCGAAGATCGTACAGTGAATGCTTTGGAAGCGAAATTGGCAGCGTTATTGGGAAAACAAGCGGCCTTGTTCGTACCTTCGGGTACTATGGCTAATCTTATAGCAAGTGAGTTATTTATTTCAAAATAGTTTAGAAAGTTTTACGCTTAACTGAAGGAAGCATTATTACAAGCCTTTATTTAGTTTTCCCTGTTTCAATGGTTGTTTGTCTGTAATCAAATTTTGGACGTTATATTTGATATATTTCCCGGTATCCGATTTAGATGGTCCGATTTAAAAGGAAGAGATTATTAATTCGTATGTATTTTTTATGATTACCTCAGTCCTTTTTTCTGGGTAAACCGTTCATTTTTTATGATTCAGTTTTTACTTGAAAGCTGGTGCTTCCGAACTTGCCTCTAAGTTTGCTCAAGATTTGGCCAGTAGTTTTTGAGTTATCATCAGTAATGCATATTATATTGGGTTCACCATAACGTATTAAGGTCGGTTTTTCTTTGTAAAACATTTGGCTTTTGGATAAACGTTTTGACTACTTAGCATTAAGTAACTGCAAAACGTTATAACGTTCATTTTGCCGGCATTATTAAAAAAGATCTTTTTATTCTTCAAAAGTATGTAAATAAACATTAGAAAACACTGTTTAGCGAAACCAATTCAAGATTTTTAATGAAAATTAAGTACGTATTGACCAATTCTTATTGGATATCGAACTGTGTAGTGGCGGCTACAAAATCCAGCACACATTACAGTGCTCGTGGGTGTCATATATAATTACTAAAATCTTCACACTGATCTGGGCCAACAGCATTTGGTGCTATCTGTCAACAGTTGTTGATCAGACGGTATCAGATGTTGCCGCCCTGGTTGAAGCAGAAGAGGTACGTTATAATTATATTGGAAGGAGAACGACAAGTAGGCTGCCGGCCATAAAAACTATATGTGCCATATTTCTGAACATTTTGCGTCGATGGGATAAGCGCAACATGATTATGATTGACTGAACTTTGTTGAAACTATTCAGTACCAGGATCGCTCTATTGAATTTCGAAAAGATTTTGCCGTATGGCACCACTATAGCCTAGCCTATCTTATCCATAGGTGTCGTAAAGGACAGCATGCATGATGATGATATGCAGATAACAAGAGAAGAAAAACTTGAAATAGCTACCCGTCTGACCAGCGTGGTTTAGGTAAGTCAAGCCTGATAATGGGACGTGTATGACCAGAGATGCTGATAATAATTGCGCTCGCAAGTCGGTGCATATCGGAATCTAAAGCCTGAGCAAATTGGGCACTTTATAGGCTGATACCTAATTTCTTAACACTGGAACGATAGCTTATGTGCTCCAGTCAGATAAAAGAACTAAAAGTGGAAGGTATAGTAGTTGTTACTACATAAAATACCGGTGGTATTTTTAACGTATAGAAACTGTTCGATGAGTTTATTATTTTTCAGTTATGGTCCATTGCAACAAACGTGATTTGGAGGTGCTCGTCGGCAATAAATCTCATATGTATAAATACGAACAAGGTAAGAATAACGTCCGTCTGTCTGGTGACAGAATAAGAATACAATTCACCACTTCCTATCTTGCCCGTGGATGTCGTAAAAAACGACTAAGGGGTATAGTACGCATATAACTTCTATGCAAGAGAAGAAAAACTTGAAACAAAACCCTATATTAAACTGTCTGATCAGCATATAGTAAGGTCAATTTTCTTCATATTGTGGAGGAGGCTCGAGCTCAGCAGTGGTGATGATGAATAATAACGTTTCTATTTGGGTTAGGGAACCTTCTAAGTTCAGGGAGATGGCAAAAATTCATGTGATCAGCACGGGCTGACCTATATTTTGCATAAAGAATTAACTTTTCCATTCAATTTGCTATGCGTTCAGCGTTCTGCTCATTATACTAGTAGATAAGGATGCTCAGAAATTCTTTGATGCCTGATATGCCCATTTATTTTGTAAAATTATTTGCTATTCTACTCTCACTCTTTAAAATATATCATCATCATCACGGCTTATATACGTCCCACTGTTGGGCTGGTGGTCTTCTCCACTCCAGGAGAGAAATTAATCATGTTGGTCAAACGGGTTGGTATAGCGTTATATATCAAGTTTTCCATCTCTTGCATAGATGTTAAATATATATTATATCCCTTTTTTTTTTACCTCGCGAGGAAAGACTACTGGCGACAAGTC
This sequence comes from Lymantria dispar, assembly GCA_032191425.1. Taxonomy (NCBI): domain Eukaryota; kingdom Metazoa; phylum Arthropoda; class Insecta; order Lepidoptera; family Erebidae; genus Lymantria; species Lymantria dispar. Next base: position 2,246,677 of record CM063451.1, on the reverse strand, counting down.
ACCCTGCTCCGGTGTTCGGCCCAATGACGAAGGCGACGTATCACGGGTGGGTTACAGGTGTGCGTGCTTACGTCTCTCTGTCGCCCCGGACGGAGTCAGGCGACAAGTGCGCCGACCGTGATCCACCCTAAAAAAAAATTATATCCCTTAGTCCTCTTTTACGACATCCTCGGGCAAGAGGGTGGTGAATTGTATTCTTACTCACCACACGGATAAAATGTATTATTGAATTATTTAAGTGATCCAAGTAAGTAAGATGAGAATAGACTTAAAATGTCATGTTTAGGATTTAATCTGATGACATGAAATCTGCTATTCATAAGGGTCGATAATAGATAGCACAGATAACGTAATGGTCTAAGTACCAACCTCTCGTGCTGAGTATTTTGGGTTCAATTCCCATAACAACTTTTTGTGTAATCGATTTGTATTCATCGATTATGTTTGTAAAGTCAATATATAAGGGCTATTTCCAAAATACGGGTTATTTTTCTTTTTGGGGGGTGGGTTACGGTCGGCGCACTCCTCGTACCACTCCGTTCGGGGCGACAGAGGGGCGTAAGCACGTTCACCCGTAATCCACCCGTATAGCACGTCGGCTTCGACGTTGGGTCGATAAAGGTGCAGAGTTGCTTGACTTCAGTGGTCGACCCGACGGAATACCCCTACCCTCTCCCGTCGACGTTCCCTACTGGGACGCCGAACGCCGTCGCGAAAATATGGGGTAAGAGGTAACTTCAAATCAGGCTTTAGCTAAAAGGCTGTTTAGACGTTAAGGGTTGTCTTAAGACGAAGAACATTTACTCTTTATCAATATCACTGAAGGTATTGTTCGGTAGTTAAAAGCAATATTTAATAGAAAACTGAAGTCCATATTAACCACATTATTCGCCAGTCTGTAATACAATGACTTTCCTATGAAAATCCCTGTTGTAAAGAGATGTTTGGAATCTTTACGCTTTGCCTAAAGTCTAATTGAATAAAATTGATGAAATCAGGTAGCGCTACGCACGTGGCTGGTGTATGTCTTTCAAGTATAGAGAACAAGTCGGATGGTACTTTCGATATCAGCGAGTTGGAGAATCGAATCAGAAACAAGTATATCTATGAACCAATTACTGCGCTGGTGGTCGTAGAGAACACGCATATGTTTTGCGGTGGTAAGGTGAGTTTAGTTAATTCTATTTTTAACTTATGTACACCTACGTCGCTACGACTTGGTAAGCGGCCAGGGGAGGGCCGTTAGCTTGTCAAGTAGGCCGCTGAAATCCGAACCTTGCTTCCGGCGCCTCGTATGACAGGTACATAGCCCATACCCCCCTTTTTTATTAATAATGTTAGCAAACGAGCAAGTAGCTCACATGATGGTAAGGGATACTTGCCACGCACGGATTATAGTAATACTGGGGACACAGCTAGGCTAGTAGATACATACCGCGAAGAAAGTGCTCCTCTTGCTACCTCGTTGAAAGAAGGACATGTCATAGCGCTTGGGAAACAGCAGCAGATAGTTTATTCTAGATTCTGTACGTACGTGGAAGAAAAGATCGATGAAAACGTACAGGTGAAGACAATAACGTTTTCAGGTTAAATGGCAACGGCCTGGCTATGCCCCTGGTATTGCAAAGGTCCATGTGCGGCAGTATCGCTTACCATCAGGTGTGCTGCTTGCTCGTTTGCCACCATTGGCAATAAAAAAAAAATAGAAACCCTGCTACGTTTAAAACGGTACGGGTACCAAGTAAAACAGTTTTTCAGAACACTCCCTATTAAATAGCTGGTAAAATACACAAAATGACCCAAAGTTTCTCCGCCACTTTAACGACTCCAATCTGTCGTACGATTGGGATCACCGACGATTCCAACAGTATGTCTTTGCAGAGAGGTGAGTGGGTCCAATTGATGTTTAGGCGCGCCTGCCCAGAAATATGAATAGTACTCCGCGTGAGGACAAAATTGTATTTTGTACAGTACAAGGCACTGTCTCAGTGTGCAGTACCGCTTGGTTAAATTCAAAGCTCCGCGTTATTTGTTTGCCAATTTCTCTTTGTCCCCTAAATTGGCAAGTATATTCGTTGCCACTAACTATTGGACAGGGTGCGGCCAGGGCATAAAAAAGGGTAATCTAATTGGACAATTTTTAAATAACTCAATAAAACCGGGTAGATTCTGGAATCAGTCGTTATTATCCTGTTCCAAAATAATTGTGTTCGTTAATTATATAAAGGTAAATTCTCCCACAATACAAGGATTATTTTCGTAGTGCACGGTAAAATTACTTGGTGATAGCAACATATATAGGAATACTTTGTCTGTGTGAATTCAATACACTCGTAAGGATTTATGCATGACATTTTAAGGCCAGCACGTATAAACTGATAACCCAAATACACAAAACTAAAGTTCAATTGCATATGTGTACGATAAACTGATGCATATAAATAGACATGATTACTGACTAGGTATTAAATACAACATAACTTAAACTTTAAGAATTAACTAATTTATCACGATCATCATCACCCTGCTGTTATCACAATTACATGGGGTCTACTTAGGGTTGCCAACGGTTTTTGACAAAAAAAAGTCAAAAATGAGGGAAAAAAGCATTTGGCTGAAAACAAAAGTATTTTTCAAATTTTATCTTTTTATTGCTTTAAAAATGTATTTTTGTGGCCTTTTAACACATATAAAGTCTGATTCACACCATCTAATATTTCGTTTAGTAATTATAAATCAGTCGCTCTCAGAACACGGTCCGGTCATATACGTCGAAAATATTTGCACATCTAATGAAGAAAGCAACAAGTCCTAACTGTGATGACTGCGGGGTGATATAAGACGTGCAACATTTTTTGACGGAATGTGTCCGTACCTCCACATTGAGAGCTAACCTTGTTGTTAATGTTATGAACATCGGTGTTTACAATAGTGAGAGAGAAAAAGAAATTATAAATCGTTTCCACCGTCCGTTTTCACTTATGTGTACCGTTAAATAGTTAAGTACCCATAATGGGTGTTTTGTTTTACGCATCACAGTAAAAAATTACAAAAATGAATTTTACAGTTTTTAGGGTTCCGTACCTAAAGGGTAAAAACGGGACCCTATTAATAAGACTTCGCTCTCTGTCCGTCCGTCTGTCTGTCACCAGGCTGTATCTCAAGAACCGCAATAGCTAGACAGTTGAAATTTTTACAAATTATGTATTCCTGTTGCCGTTATAACAACAAATACTAAAAAAAAAAAAAAAATATTTCAGGTGGGCTCCCATACAGCAAACGCGACTTTTTTGCCCTTTTTATAGATAATGATACGGAACCATTCGTGCGCGATTCCGACTCGCACGTAGCCGGTTTTTATTTAAATCAGCGTTATGGATTTAATTTACTGTTTCTGCTGCAGTAAGAATACTATTCATCCCCTCCATCTTGCCCATGGGTGTCGTAAGAGTTGTCTAAAGGATTGAATCTATATATACAAAAGAGAAAGTGTGTGGGTATGTTCCATATAGTCTCCGAAACGGCTGGACCGATTTCAATGAAACTTTCAGAGAATCTCCAGATTGACCTGGCGAGTAATCCTGTAAATTTTGGTGATGATCGGAGCACTCCTCTTTTTGAAAGAAGAGAATTAATACGGAGAGAAATGAATAATTTAATATATTGTGAGAGTTAAACTATAGCCCGGCGAAGCGGGCTGGGTACGCTAGTACTAGATAGAATTGTTGCACAAAAACAGGATATCTACTATATCACTCTGGTTATGCCTCCTCTATATTACTCACGTAGTTCCCTGGCGAAGTACTCTAGAAACTTTGGCTGAAGTCCGAAGTGTGTCACTACACACTCGTTCAACTTCGCGATGAGCTCATTCGCTCTGTAGTGCTGATAGCATGCGCTCGTTTGTAATGGACGCTCAAGTAGAAACTGCTGTAGTAATGTCCAATATTTATCAACAAACAACATACTATGCCCTGGTGACCACTGCGTGCACTAATTATAACCTAAATCATGCACCGGCAGCACAGCAGCACACACGTCTGAATGAGTACCAATGAAGTACTGAAGTCGGCCGAGTAGTCTAGAGAGGTACTTCGTGAACGCACTTCGTGCAACTTCGAGCCCTTTGACTCAGGCGCAAAACCCGATAATAAATGAAAGAAAAAAATAAATGATCGCCCGAGGCGAAGTAAAGTTTGACGAGGTAAGCCGAAGTGCCTGTCTACACTATCGTATTCGTCTAACTTCCTTCAACTTCGTGAGAATTGTAGAGGAGGTATTAGACATTTTTGTATAGGATTTTATTTCAAGATTTTTCCATCTCTTGAATAGGTGTCATCCAGCTCATATATGTTCCACTGCTGGGCTCGAGCCTCCACAATAGACAGGCAATTGACCCACTATGCCATATTGGTCAAACATATCGGTATAAGATTTTATTTAGTTTTTGCTTCTCTTGCAAAAATACTAGGTGCATATTATATCCCTTAGCAGTTTTTTGCAGCACTTATAGGCAAGATTGGGGCTGGTGAATTGGATTTTATCTCTGTCACGACACAGAATAGCTAATATAATAGACAACACAAACTATACACCGATCTATATATATATATATATATATATAAATGAATTGCTGTTCGTTAGTCTCGCTAAAGCTTGAGAACTGCTGGACCGAAAAGTGTTAGGTATATTTACTTAGTCCGCACCTTTACGCTATTTGTGGGAAACCGATAAATCATCATCATCATCTCAGCCCATACACGTCCAACTATTGGGCTCGTCTCCTCCACTATGGGAGGGAAATCGACCTACTATACCACACTGGTCAGACGTGTTAATATAGGGTTTTGCTTCGAGTTTTTCTTCTCTTGCATAAATATTATATGCATATTATATCCCTTAGTCGTCTTTTACCACACCCACGGGTGGTGATTTGTCTTTTTACTCTGTCTCCGCACGGATAATACTAAAACATAATAATAATGAAAACAGGGGGTACGAAATTCGCCGGGTTAGCTAGTATGCCTATAATATTTATTCAAGAAAAGGAAGGCTCGGGTTAAAACCCTACCAGATCGTTTCACCTATAGTAGGTCAATTTCTTTCTCATAATGGAGGCGATTCGAGCCCAGTATGAGTTGAGATAAGATGACGATGGATGGACGATTATGTGAGGTACCAAAAATGTACGCTGAATAGCGATCCTTTTGTTTACTTGCGGCTGGGACCGTGACCGAACTATGAGGGAGAAATAAATTTATTTTATGTTTTCTTTCAAATCTTATATACTTACTGAAATTATAGGTCATGCCAATAAAATTCTTAGATGACTTAGCAATAGTATGCAGGAAGCATTCCCTACCCCTTCACATGGACGGCGCGCGATTGTTCAACGCTTCGGAGTATTCCAAGGAGTCTCCAGCGAGGATAGTTCAAGACTGCGATAGTGTGGCAATATGTTTCAATAAAGGCCTATCAGCACCTGTCGGTTCCTCCCTCGTGGGATCTTCTCACTTTATAGAACAGTTAGTACCATTTTTGTTTTTGTTAAATGACGATTTCTTGTGGAGTACTTCAAGGCAGCGTACTTAGACCGTTGATATTTTTATCCGGCTTTTAAAAACCAATGCCTTATAAATAAACAATCAAACCAAATAATTGTAGTTACAGTTGCATATCTAATAATTAAGTATATAGTGTGGTGACAGAGTAAGAATACAATTTACCATCCTCCGCTTGCCCGTGGGTGTCACAAAAGACGACTAAGGGATATATTATGCAGATAACACTTACGCAATAGAAGGAAAACTCGACATAAACCCCTATACTAAAACACGTTTGACCGACATGGTATAGTAGGTCAATTTCCCTCCCATTATGGAGGAGACCCGAGCCGAACAGTGGGACTTATGTGGTCTGACATGATCATGACGTATATAGTGGGTAGCATATTTAGGTTTGACTAGCTACCCGCCCTCGCTTCGCTTCGGTTTTAGTCGTTTTACCCGCGTAGTTCCCGTTCCCGTGGGAATACCGGGATAAAATATAGCCTAGTTTACGCCCTGATATTATAGCTTTCTATTGGTGAAGGAATTTTTGAAATCGGTCCAGCCGTTTTGAAGATTACCCGGAACAAACAGACAAACAGACAGACAAAAATTTTTTAATCTGTATTTTAGACATAGGTGTCGTGCAAATAACCGTGTGAGCATGAAAAAAGCCTATTATTGTGACATTACAAACAGACACTCCAATTTTATTTATTGGTATAGATTAAAATATTGAGCAGGTACAGATACAGCCACTGAATTCACGGCATCGGTGTGAGCGGTCATCCCTAATGGGAAGTAATGCAAAAAAAAAACATATCTTCTCCACGTTACATCATTGCACTGAGACTTAAATGTTACCCAAGTCTGCCTAAGAACGAAGAAGTAAGAAGTTCTCAGACCCTTTTCAAGTTGGAATTTCATCATCATTCAACCTTTCATCGTCTAATGCTGAATGTAGGCCTCCATCGTGTCTGCTTTGTCTCTCATATGATTCGTAATCGCCGTGTTTAGTGAGCGGGTTGGCGATTGCAGTAGTTTCCCAGGTGTGAGCTGCTGCCGACTCTCCTGGCGAATCCTTAACTTAATTTTTTACAACTCTACTAAGAAATGGACAAAGGTGTGAGCTTTGAGGTACACCAGATGTAACAGCCAAAATTAGGATTACACATACTGTTAAGTATCGAACCCGTGGTTGGATATTTCCTGTGGGGAAGCTGGGTGCAGCCACTGAACTAATGCACGGTTTGGTGGTACCAAGTATTCCCGCCTCAAAATTGGCGGGCCTATTGTCGCTAAAGAGACAAACTTGTGCTGCGCTCTAGTAGCGAAAAATGTAAATATCAGTCGTCGTTGCGTTGACCTACCTACAAGATCGTTTGACGCCGTGCGTTATTAAAAATTCGAAATACCGGGATTTTATCGAGACCGTGTGTTGTGGACATCCAAGCTACCTTCAGCATCTCAAGAATTACCAGGGAAGCCGGCCGTTGCAGAGGCACGGTGAGTCGTACTCATTTTTCTTTGCGGGATTTGTCCAACCCGGGGGAAACGCCTGACACTCCACGTGGGCTACCCTACCAGCCAAATTACAATACTAAATACAGTCCACTTCGCTATCCCACACATAACAACCATGGACAGTTACAGCTTCTGTTCGATTGATATGTTTCAGGGCTCGTCGTATGCGTAAGATATTGGGTGGTGAAATGGGTCAAGTGGGTGTGCTGGCAGCACCTGCCATAGTTTCACTGGACGAAATAGTGCCTCTACTCACACTGGACCACACACGCGCACAGACACTCGCTAAAGGTATTTACTGTATGGATTGATTGCTATTAACGGTAAGAATTTTGACGACAAAATTCTGAGATATGTGCTGATTAGATGGTTTTTTTGGGGTGGGCTGCGGTCAGCGCACCCGCTGTCCGGCTCCGTCCGGGGAGACAGAGGGGCGGCGCACGGCCCCGCAACCCACCCGATAGCACGTCGCCTTCGTCGTTGGGCCGCCCACCGGTGCAAAGTTCCTTGTCTTCAGTGAGGTTAAAGCAGGCTAGGGATTAGTTTTCTGTACGACGTAAGCGACCTCGCCCCTGCACTTTAGTCAAAAACCTTGGGGGTCAAAATGGAAATAATCTGCCGCCACTTTAGTTGTAGTGTGAGTATAAAGGGCTCCCTAAAGGCTAATAGCCACAGGTGAAACCCAAGTACAAGTAAGTGTTTATTTTTATTTAGTATTCGTATTTTATGACGAAGAAGAATGCACAATAGGCATAAGTGGGTGAAAACCTTGTCTCGCTGTCTATCCAAGTGCGATATGCGCTAGGCATATATTTCCCAGCCAAATTAAAAAAGATACTGGTGAAGGTAAGCCTCCCAATGGGCAACGTAAATAGCCACAGTGACATTAAATAGCACTAAATACTTTCAGTGTTGTGACTAAGGGATATAGTATGGAAATAACATGTATGAAAGAGAAGGAAAACTCGAAATAAATACCTATACTAACGCGTCTGACCAGCGTGGTATAGTAGGTCAATTTGTCCTTCCACAGTGGAGGATACCGGAGCCCAACAGTGGGACGTATGTGGGCTGAGACTACGACGACTATGAAACTTAAATCGTGGCATGGCCATAAAAAGATTGATTTCGTCGGTTACTCAGTGGTCTTAAACAAATATGGTACTTATCAACTCTTTATGAGGGTTTGTGATGTCTGACTAAATCTCATATGAAAATAAATAAAATGGGTGTCTTTAAGAGAACGGTTCATTCAATAGCACAAGCACATTCACTAGAGCAATAACCGTGTGTATATCCAGATTTCATCTGTTGATCTAGGTAATAAGTACATGCGGATATATGCGACATAAAGCGTAGTTCGCGAAGTCGTGTGTTGTGCTGTATACCTTAAACGTCGGCTTTACAGTTTCGTTTCTGCCAGTGGATGTGTCGCTCCTCAATACTAGGATAAGCAGGACAGCGCAAATAATTTTAGAAATCATATTGGCTTACGTTTGTGAGACACACGGTGCGGTAATTGATTATAACGGATTGTTATGAGTTCTAACTTAAAGTGAAGAAGCACAATTCGAGCTGATGGCCTTTTCAGATTAAACTTAATTTATATTGGAAGTTATTTAATCGTGTTTGTTTTTAATTACTGTTTATTACAAATTATAAGGTTTTTGTAATTGTACATAAACAGAATAAATATTTTTGTTTCTTAATCTTTCAGCGATCGATGGTATGTTCCTGAACACGTTCTCGGTGGACGTGGAGAATATTCATACGAACATAGTGATTGTGAAGATACCTAAGGAGAGTCCCATCACAGCTCACCAACTGTTGCAAAGGCTAGAACAAGTCAGCCCAGCGGAGATACAGGTACAAATCCCTTTTACAGACAATACTGATACTGTCTAAGATTAGATGATAAATTTCTACATCAGAAGGGGAATTGGCTAAATATGGCACAAGAATTTGCCCTTCAGCCTATCCTGTAAACACATGGATTTCGGCACGATATATCAAGTGAGAAAAGTGTGGTAGCGGCTTCGAATACTACCAACCCTTGCTTTGCTTGTGGGTGTCGTAAAAAACGACTAAGAGCCCTAGATTGACCCGGACCAACTCCATCTGGTACCATTTGGGTCAACGATTACATTCCCAAGGAGGGTTGACGTCAGGCAGGCGGCCGGTCATAAAAGTCATTGCCGAAACTTTTTGCAATATGTCAAAACAGATGACATATTGCGTCGACCCCAAGTAATTGGGATAAGAGCAAGATGATGATGATGATGATGATGATATCAAGTGAGAAAACCTTGTTTTTAGGCCAACCTGTCTGGGGTAGTACCACAATTTCGCAGAAAATCGAAATCTGTGCAGTAGTAATGTGCTCTTGCAGTTCATTCAGAGAGTGAGCCAGATGCCTGATTTTCTGCATATATTTGCGTGTTTCTTGTGATGCCTGAAACTGGCAGTGGTAGTCTTGAGTGGGACCATGAGCGTGAGGAACTGGCATTAGGAACAGAGAGACTCGGTGGCGATGGTCACTGCCAGCCATCTACCGGTCAACACTATTGTCAAAACTTTTTCAATATGTACGGTAGAAGAGTACATATTGTACCGACCTCATATTATTGAGACGAGACACAACCTTACACAGAGCAGGTATTAAAATTATATTTTTTCTCATAGACCGACTGCAAAACCCCGGATGACGAAAGCGTGATAGTAAAAGCCATTCCACTCGACAATAAAACAGTTCGCTTTACGTTGTACACTGATATTGACGACGAGGCGTTGCGGCTCGCCATCATGAAGATCAACTACGTTTTCAAAGAACTGGAAAGCGCCAAATAACCATATCACAGAAAGAACTGAATCTCATCGACCGATTGACCGAAGGAACACTACAGCTGGAATTAATTCATTTATCATTAATAAACTATTAAGGCGCAGTTTTGGGCATCGCGGCTGATTGCATCCAAAGCAATTGATGACGTGCGTACTGATGCCTCAATAGAGTATGTATGGCGTTGTTTTAGAGTCTGCGACAGACGCATGCGGCAAATGACATAAGCTGCGTCATACATTTTTATACTCTAACTAACATTGCATGTGATCGCGAGCGACAAATGCGTGCGACTGTAATCGGTCAAGATGCACTGAAATGAGCGTTTAGGCACTATACAGACAATTATACAAGATACGCCAGCAGCTTTAATTACCTGAATTACTTACCTATACAATTCATTAAACTGAACTATTATTTTACATAAAGAATTCTGCCTACTAGACCTATATTATAAGAATTTTAGCTTGTACCACGTATCCACGTCTCTAGAATTTCGCTCCAAGAACAACGGTATTTAATAGCTTCTGAAGGGCTTTAAAGCCGTATTCCTACCTGTCTCCAGGAGCACCGTCATCTTAGCATTGCCGATGCCTTAGCGTTTTTTCTCGTACAAGATGATGTCTACAAGGGTTTCAGGATGATTTATATAACTTTCGACCTCTACCAAGATCTGACTTTGGGATAAAATGACAATGTCGTCATCGATTTTCAGCTTAGTCATTTGGATCTGCTCAATAGCCAGATCTTGTGCGAATACTTTCGAGTAACGGCTGCGCTCTATCGCTTCTTTAATAGTAATTATTCGGACGTATTAAATCGGCAGATATATCCTTATGTTCGAACCAATCGCCTGAAAACTACACTGCCATTTTCCTTCTCTGCTCCATGAGATTGAGAGGCTGATGAGAAAATTTACTAGGTCTATCAGCGTGGTGAGCCTAAAAGAATTTCTACCAAATGGCGTGGATAGTTTCCACGAACCTGTTGTTTATATCGTTGTCGAAAAAAGGCCTTCCCGCGTGAAGAAGCAAATAGAATACAATTATCGCTACTCTTGCTGCAAGATTTGTGGTAGACGCAAAAATCGGCCATGAGTTTACCAGAGGAGTAGGCAGCAACTCTTTCCTGGGAGGATCCGTATAACATCACCCTGCGATCGTTAATCCGCAAGCGTGGCAATTACGGCATTATCCTTTCATATGATAAATGATCCTAATTGTATCATACTCACAATATCAGAAAAAAAAGTAAAGATCAAATAAAAACGCGATTAAAAACTTAATAATATTTTCATAATACATATTTATAAAATAATAAGAACCACTTGTTAGTTTTGACATAAGGTGTATTGAACGCATATAAAATATATAAATTTAGCTTCAAATAATCTAGCTATGCATTTAGTTTGAAACACAAACACATAAGGCCGGCGCTCACTTGATGGGATGGCACGGCAATAGATTTCTATAAGAGGAAATGATTAGCACACAAATTTCCTTACATAGGGTATACCGTGGTATGTTTAGCTGCTTGTAATGATATAATGAAATTTGTGTGCTAATACTATGAAAATAAAATTCATATTCATTTCCTCTCCTCGTCTAGTGTGCGCCGGCCCTTATGCTATTAGAAACTGACCACTTTCAAATATTAAGTTTGACTTCCTATTCAATGCATCACCAAAGTTTACATTATTAAAAAAAAATATCATAAATATCTATATAATACTAACCATAGTGAGTATTCAGCATTTTCGAAACTTATTACATTTTTTATGGGAATTAACCACTTCGTAAGAACTTGAGTAAAAGAAAGAATACATTAAAATTTGTGGTGGAACTACAAGCATAGATATTTTTTTTTTAATATAACATAATAAAGAAATACAATAAAATATTGGCATTAATGTTGCAGGCGAAAACTATAATCTAACTTAATGTAAAAATACTTATAGCAGAATAAAAAATATGTATATAAGGGAACGCATCCGTACTGTGACAATTCATGGAGTGTTGTCTTAAAAAAATTGTATTTTTTAAGCCTAAACCTAAAAAATTAGACCTTTGCTCGTTGGGTTGTTACGAATGTTACCAAAGCCAAACTAGTGCTCGTGTACGTGTGTATGTGACTCGACTTCGATTATGATCAATCTTTTATGTAGGTTCAGATCCATTCAAGAACGATTTGGATTATCAATTAGATCCATCCGTTAGACGGCGCTGAGATTCATGGAATTCCATTTTATTTTGTATAGTATTTGTTAGGTCAGTTAATATTCTATATAAAATCTTTATAATTATAATAATGCTGTAACATTAAAATTGTTACAGCAACATTGAGATTTAAATATTTCTTAGAAGATCACATGAAATACACCTAGTCGCGGACCAAAATGTAGTTTTATTATTATTTTCTGATCTAAATAAATAATAACTAAAATAATTCGCTCTACCAACATCCCTAATGGTAGTACAATGAGTAAATTTTCCTGCCATTGTGCGGGAGGCCCGAACTCAGTGGGCGTAAAAGAGCTGAGAGGAAAGAAGGCAGATCATATTCAAATGTAATTCTTACTAATATTATAAACGCGAAAGTTTGTGAGTATGTGAAGATGTTTATTACTCTTTCACGCAAATACTACTGAATGGATTTTGATGAAACTTCATAATTACTTACATATCAGAATAACACATAGGCTATGGTTTATCCCGATATTTCCACGGGAAGAGGAACTGCGGGTGAAACCGCAGGGCGCTGCTAGTACAGTTATAATTCTATAGCATCAAAGATATTGAAAGGAAGAATTATTTTGAATAATTTTAAATTATGGCCACCATGTTTTTAGAGAGCCCGCACACATACAATTGCAAGTTGGACGACTATCGTACAACTAAATTGCGTGCTCTTATAATTTAGTTGGCCAACTTTATTTAAATGGTTACACGCCGCAGACTTAACCGATTTAGTCGGTGTCAGTATTGCCAGCGCGGTGCGTGTGCGTGAAAATGCGTGAAAAACCTTTTAATTGCTCTATTAATAAAAAGAAGACGAAAACAAAAGAGAACATTTTGGGTGCATCCCATATTAAGTAACAGATTACAATATGGGAAGCATCATAAATTGCATTATTAACTCAGATATTACCCTGATAAATTGTTTCAAGTGTTTTTTGTACAACGTTGGCCTTTTTTGAACTTCCTCTATGAGCTCTTCTACTTTTTCGTTTGCAACAAGTGATCACGAGACAGACATCGTACCCGTCGATGAAGATACGAGCGTGGGGAAATCACGCGCACGCGTGTGGTCGCCTTGCGTTTTGCCGTACAACAGTCCAACTAAGTTGGATAGTGTGCGAAATTGCATAGGATAACCATGCTAATAAGCAGTTGGCCGATAGTTGGACAACTTTTTAATCGGAAGGGAATCGTGATTCTGATACGATCGGTGTCCAATTAATTAGTTGGACGATTTAGTTGGAGACGATGTGCGGGCTAGTATAAGTAACTACGCCTAATACACCTACTTGCGATTTAGTCGACCAACTTACAATTGTATGTCTGCGGCCGCTCTTAGAGTTAGTTTAAATAGACATGGACCAACTAACTTCGTTTCATGGCGTCTGGACAACAATTACATTAACCTCAGGGCGGGTCATAAAACTATTTCCAATATCTTTTACAATATGTACACTGGACGCGAAAGATATTGGATCGATATTAAGTAAATAAATTAAAAGTAGAATAAAGATTTTCTAAATTAGTTGAAATAAAAAATAAATGCCTTCCTAATATTTTTTTTTAACATGGACATGGTTAAAATTAATAAAATTGATCATGACTTATTTCTTCTCCCCTTACGATGTGCTAGCTAAAAAAAATATCAATAATTTCTAATATAACATAAAAACAGCCAATTATTATTAAAAATTAGTTTTTAGCATAGCATATAAACTACACTACCATAGATACCATTCGAGTACAACTTGACACATTCCATTCATTCATTAATACTAACAGTACCTATTTTTTGAGACATTCTGAACTGTGTGCTTACTCTTGAATCTCGATTCCAATCCTAAGTCCAATCGCAGTTCGAATTTGAGCAATTTGGTACTATCGAAAGCGACACTAGCGCACGATTGGAATCAAATTCGGTGGAATTTTTTTATACTAAATGAATTGGACTCTCGTCGATTAAGTGAAATATTTGCTACTCCCGACGTGATTTTGACATAGTTTAAAATCGTTAATGTTGTACAATTTCAAGAAAGCGTCTTTGTAGTAATCGAGTTCGGTAACGTTATTAATTTAAAGTAATAAAATACGGCACATTTGGTGAAAATAACAACGGCAAATGCTAAGAATTCATTCTCGATTTTGTTTAAGAGTACCAAATATAAGTTTGGTGAGATTGGAATTGAATCGGATTCGAAATTAGAATTGATTTCAAGGGTAAGCCCACTGATTGCTTCCTGCCAAAACCTTCGGGTTCTGCAGTGTGGTACAATGTCGTACATTTATTTTCGTCCCCCACCACGATAAATAAGCTTAGTGCTGATAGTCTGCAAGTGTGCAATCGATACTTGCCAACTAAATATAATCATAGAATGATTCGATATCTACGTGCATATTTAGTTAGATCCTAGTTGTAGGATAATAAACAATTTACGTTTTTTTTTGTTTTACAATTGAAATATAACAACTACAATGCATTTTGTTGTAGAATATTAAGATAACGCAACGCAACTAAATCACATTTTGTTGTCAAATTATGAGATAATACACAACTTAAGATCATTCTGTTGTTAAATTGTAAGATAATACATAACTTAAGATCATTCTGTTGTTAAATTGTAAGATAATACACAACTTAAGATCATTCTGTTGTTAAATTGTAAGATAATACATAACTTAAGATCATTCTGTTGTTAAATTGTAAGATAATACATAACTTAAGATCATTCTGTTGTTAAATTGTAAGATAATACATAACTTAAGATCATTCTGTTGTTAAATTGTAAGATAATACATAACTTAAGATCATTCTGTTGTTAAATTGTAAGATAATACATAAGATCATTCTGTTGTAGATTTGTAAAATAATACATAACTCAAGATCATTCTGTTTTAGAATTGTAAGATAACACACAACTCTTAACTCATTTTGTTATAGAGCTGTAAGATATTATAGAAAGTTGTAGCATAACTTCAACACATTACAGCCTCAAGCTGCTATGAACCACTGTACGAAAATTGTGTCGACCTTAGAATAATAACACATAGAAGCTAACTCGCATAAAATATTAAACATTTAAATTGGAGCCAGAAATGGCTCCCAACGGACCGTTCTGTAGTGTACAAGGTCCCTGCGTACAAGACAACTCTATAGTGGTGTGCGTGTGTACGTATCTAATCGCTTACACGCATGTAGTATTTTTGGCTTCACGTTTTTGATCACTTAAGTACCGACACTATCCTTCTATACGTTAATATTTTAAGGTGTCGACGTTGTTTTTTATTGTTGTTTATTTAGAAAATATTATTATTTCATATTATAAGCCAGCCGCTATCATTATCGCGGTGGCAATGTAATTTGGAATCATCCACTCCCCCCTAATTGGTAACTAACCATTAATCAAAATAACGTCCACACAAACAAATATTTTAAATAACATTATTTTGTTCATTCCACACTCGTATCAACTCATCGTGGTTATCGTAACCATGAGACGCTATAACATTCCTGTAACTATCTTTGCTATAGCTTTTTTTATAAAAATGGAAATTTGGACAATGCATCGGTACAATACCGAGTTTTTTGGCAACAATACCCAAATATATGTCATCAAAGCGAAAATGTTTAACAAACAGACTCCCTATATACATGACTTTCATAGTCTTATTTGACAAAACAAATGCTCCAGCCGTTACGTATGGTGGCCAACGATCCCAACGATATTCATCCACGGACACCCTCCACTTCGATGATCTAAATCTTTGAGGGCCAGATTTGAAGACGTAACCAGCAAATAAATGTTCTTCTCTTTCTGGCTCAGCAGTTTCAAGCATAAACTCATCTATTTCATCCTTCGATACAGCATTCGATTTGTGTGGTTCTGTTTTATCGTGAACATATTCTAGTAAATTATTAACAGATATATACATATCATCATCTGTGAATAAATAAAAGTCAGCCGTTGCACAATGTTCATAGAGCCATCGAAACGCCATCATAGTTTTGATAGTATTATTATAATAATCATCTATAAAGTCTATTTGAATTACATCCTTGAATTGGGCCATTTCTTTGTCTATTTTCTTTTGAATATCAGATTTTGGTTTAGCATTTATACCTAGAAAGAATAAAGTCTTGACTATTCTGCCCGGAATGTTTTCTTGTCCAAATGTTTGTCTTATTGCATCTCTGTGGCCAAAATGGGACATGGCAGATTTGACTGCTATGAAAAGATCTAATTTTTCTATAGTTGAGCATTTGCCCGAGTTAGTAAGAAACTTATAGGGGTAATAGTTTATTGGTGACACCGTGGTTTTCTTACCAGCCAAGATATCATCAACAATCTTCTTGATATTCACGTTTAGAGGATAATCAAAGTTTCTGTCGAAACTCTTCGAGTACATATAGTCACTCACACCAAAGAAATAGTATATGTATATAAGCACACACGCACACACAAAGTACTTTACTTTTCGCCGCTTCATTATCGATGCGGGCCGCCTTGAAATCTCCGAGAGATTCATTCGTATGGATATGACCTGGAAAATTAAACATTTGTTGTAAACCCTTCAAACACTTTTTCTAAACTTTAGACTTCATAAACTCGAGACGATAGTCAAAGTATATCATTGACTATACTTTTAAGCTCTTGTTAAAGACATACTCACAATTTTTACCTTATAGGTATTGTATATTATCAGTATATACTTTTATATAGTTCTAAACAGCCGAGTAGTACGAAGCGCCTAGGACTAACTTTGAGAGTGTATATGCAGAGTTCCAGATTTCATATTGCTATCGAGTTTAGACGGCAAACCCAAAATGCAAACGCACAGCGTAAGACTTGCATCGTATGTTTGCCTACGAGAGTAATACCCGCAATATAAAAGGCAAGAATTTGTCTGATCCAGAGACTAAGTTCAACTATGTTTTAAAGCCAACCAAGCGTTGTACTAGTTGATTTTGTAAAAGTAAAATTAAAATAGACCGCGAAAATAATTACAGTAGAAACCGTTTAATACGATCACGTTTAATATGATTTCCCGTATAATACGACATTTTGCGTCGGTCCTAGCAACTTGAGACATGTTTTCATATATTTCTTAACGCTTAATACGATCGTCATCCCGTTTAATACGCCAACACATGCCACTCAAATACACATATTACCCCTTGCGGCAGCGGCCAGCGACTGACGAAGGGACGACTGTCGAGCGACCCTAAGTGATAATGACCAAGAAGCTGAGTCAACTCCGATTTTGTCACACGCTTAGGCATTATCAGCAGTTAATGATTTAAGAGGCTATGTAACTTCTTTGAATCAAGCAAAGACGCACTGCGAAAATTAAATTACGTTGAAAATCTTGTAATACCTCAAAATCTTTTTGTCAAACTAAAATAAGTGATTACTTTAAGTAACGTAATAATAATAAACAATTTTTTTTTATATTTTTAAATATTTTTATTATTTAATACTTATTTAAAAATGTATCTAGTAGTAAGTATATTAAATAAAGAAAATACACAACATTTTATTTAGATAATTTTTAAATATTAAATTCAATACGTAGGTATTCAAAATAATAATAGAATATGATAAATAATAGTGGCACGTTTTTTCCCTTTCCCGCCTAAAACGCGTTTTTGGTCGGGTCCCTCCGAAATCGTCTTAAACGGGTTTTACTGTATGTGTTAAGTTTGTTAGGAATTATGTAGATTCGGGCGTTCTATGTATGGGCTAATTAGGCGACATAGGCAAGAATAATCTGTGGAGGAGGCTCTTAGCTATCGCAGTGATTTACAGCGTAATGAATGCTATACTTTTCATGTGGTGACGGATTAAGAATACAATTCACCACTCCCTATCTTGCCCATGGATGTCGTAAAAAACGTCTAAGGGATATAATATGCACATAAGATCTGTGCAAGAGAAGGAAAACCCGAAATGAAACCCTATACCAACATGTCTTGTCCGTCACCCGCAGAGAGGCTGACCGCGCGATGGCGACCGACGTCCCAGTACGTCGAGACGTGAGGTTACCCGAAGGGTATTCCGTCGGGCCGACCACTGATGACAAGTCACATCTGCTCCGGTGGTCGGCCCAATAAACAACGAGGTGACGTAGGTACGGGTGGGTTATGGGCCCGCGCGGTCCTTTCATCGCCCCGGACGGACAGGACCGCACGTGCGCTTACCATAGCCCACCCAAAAAAAAATAAAAAAAATACCAACATGTCTGACCAGCACGTAATAGTACGTTAGATTCCCTCCCAATGTAGAAGAGGCCCGAGGCCAACAGTGGGACGTATGTGGGCTGCGATGATGATGATGACGAATGCTATTGGTGATTAAGGTGGTCGAGCTCCAGCAGCAGCTTAATACTTTTAAATGAGTAATTCGTGTATATATCTATATATTCAGAATTTCGACAACGGCTTGAGTTACCATGAAATTAAGTATGCAAAAAGTTTCAGTGGTGCTAAATTGATCTAGCTAAGTTTTATTTATAAAAAAAAAGCTAGTTTTATATTAGTGAAAACACTGTTTTCAGTAAATTAAAAACTGTCATTACAATACAAAGATAAATTTAGCCAATGCCATATAGCTCAAATGCACGACGAAAAAAACATCAAGAATTTTTGTTGGACTTTAATCATTAGTAACTAAAAATGTTCAGGGACTTTTTGTAGAGAATTTATTTTCCTTTAAAAACATTTATGAATTACAAAATCCCAAAGTGTAAAAATCAAATTGTAAATACCGTTGGCAGAAGTTAAAGATTGCTTCCAAGCGTGGTTATAAGAAAACGGTTCGGGGGACCAAAAATTTTTTTGTATTTGAATTTTGATTTACCAATGTTTCAAACACTTTTCAGCGTTCATGGTCATGCTGTCTTCAGGTGTAAAAAAGTTTTATACATTGTCAGATTTAGGGGAGGACAACCAAGTCTACAGCGCCGAGATCTCCACAAAAGCAGTGCTCCTATAATAGAGACTTTGTAAAAGGCTCTGAAGATTTGTTTACCTTAAAATTTAATTACAGATAATTCTCGTTTCCTATCATATTTATATGTTGGTTAAATAATAAAAGAATCTATACTTGGTTTCAAAATATGGAATACCCCACTGAAAATTTAAGATTTTATTTAAAAAATAAGGCCCGGGGAACTCCACTCGTTTCTTAACTCGAGGCCTCCAGACAGAGGCGTACCCAGGTTCTGGGCCAGGGGGGGGGGGCAAGTCAGATTTTTTATACGCTAGGTGCTTATCTATACATATAAAAGGAGAAGCTGACTAACATATCAACGCAGGGCCTAAAATATAAGACCTAGAACCTTGAAATTTTGCACAGGGGTTCCCTTTATAGCGTACGGGAGCACTAAGAAAGGATTTTCGAAAATTCATCTCTTAACATTTTATCTTCTAGGGGGGGACAGCTGCCCTCCCCTGCCCCTACCTGGGTACGCCCATGCCTCCAGACCTCTAAATCTGGCATTGATTTTATTTATAAATTATAGGTAAGTTAAACGAAATATGAAATACACAAATAATTTAATGTTTTATTAATAAAATTAATGATAAAATGTTTATTAATACATTATTTTGTCAAAATATATCACGATACTATATGATAATGATGTGATGACTGCCATAAAACAGCAACCTAAAACAATGTTTTGATGATTGTTAGGGTTCATTATTGAATGAAATTTATTATGAAATGTTCATTGATATGGGTCCATTATTGGGTTCTATGATCCAACTCTGCTAATTATAAAGCACATATGTACATAAATACAATAGAGATTCATCATTTCTTATCCCTTACTTGGAGTAAACTAGTTGAGATTTAATTTTCTCTTTTTCTCTTTTTCCATACAACCTTATCATATGACATCTCTATATATTAATTACCTTTCTATTCAGTTTCCTTATCATACAGTCCATCCATCTTTTCTTTGTTCTTCCTTTACCTTTAAAGCTTTCAATATTCATATTTAAAACACTCTTCTAGTTATGGGTGGCAACCCTATTTACAATACGTCAGTGGGCTAGTCTCAGCAAATTGGCTAAAATTACATATGAAATATGGCATATGAAACTTTAACGTCATAGTGCATATCTAAATGATGAAAATTGTATTATTAAGTACATTTTCACACACAGATGTGTAAGTAATATTGTAATGATCAATTCTTACAATTGTATATAGAAGAATTTGGGAGATTATTAGTTAAAAGAAATGCCTCTAAGTGTATATGACATAGGACCGTCACCATTTAGAGAGAGTTAGCTATGAGATATAAAATGTGAGAAATACAAATTTACCTGACTTTACAATGAAGTGTCTACAGTAGAGCTGATGGAGACAGGGGGCAGGTAGTGACTGCGAATCTGAGTATGTAAACGTGCCACTTCACCATCTAGGCTTTCCATTTCACGAACTAGCTGTGTAAATTGTACGATACCTGGAAAACATTTTTATACATCATTGAATAATTTGCCTCGTTAAGTTAAATCAAGCCTTCTAGGTCCACTATTAAACCTGTTAGATATCCCTACCAAGAAGGATAATGGATATGAGAAATAGCTCACTCTTCCGAGAATGATATAGCTGGTTTTTATAAATTTCATAGGAAGTCAGGGGTAGTGAAATATTGTATTCAAATCCTTTCAAAAAACAGGGTTGTTGAGTTAACATGAAATACACTTTAATAACTAACAATGAGGTAAATATTAATATTATTTGTTACAGTGAAATCGTCAATAGGGAATCTAGAACAGTTCTAATCTTGTTTACATATGCTTTACACTTGTTCACACTGCTATACTTAGATGAAGTTGTTGTCATAGTATGAGCTCACCCTTATCTTAATCATCTTAAAATATAGAAAAAAAAAGCATACAATCTTAGAATAATAACGTATAGAAGGATAGTGTCAATACTTGGAACTTTCAAAATTTGAATCTAAAAATATTAATGGCGCGCAGACGATTACACACGTACACACGCAAACCACTATACAAATTATGAAATCAAATTTTGTTTTTATTAACATAAATCGTCGAAATACTTTTAAAAGTAATGTTAAAAACCTTTTTAATGTTTTTCAAATGTGTTGTGACACCATTTGAATGCACAAGCCGTTATAATTACCAAATTATTTTTTATGAGTTGCGTACGTTCGTGCAGTGCAATGACTTGTACATTACGGGACTGTTCCGGCGTAGGCTCCATTAGGCTCCAATTGAAATGCCTCACTTTTTGTGCGTGGACTTACCTTCTATATGTTATTATTCTAAGGAGCTCACCCTTATCTTAATCATCTTAAAATATAGAAAAAAAGCATACAATACTGTTTTAGGTTCAGATTTTCTTTTATGAATAGCTACATGCCTGAAGT
Organism: Lymantria dispar; assembly: GCA_032191425.1. Taxonomy (NCBI): domain Eukaryota; kingdom Metazoa; phylum Arthropoda; class Insecta; order Lepidoptera; family Erebidae; genus Lymantria; species Lymantria dispar. Next base: position 2,225,126 of record CM063451.1, on the reverse strand, counting down.
CAATATTTCGGCAAGCAACACTTCGGAAACACAACCATTGCATTTGAAGTATGTATTAAAATTCTATTTATATATTTAGATTTATATATCTTACTAGGCATGCCCTTTAAGTTCTGTAGTTTCCATATTTCCCGGCAATTTTGAATTTGGAACTATTCTAAATTCGAATGTGTTTAAATTTTGAATCTCAATTGAAAGTATTAGGATTAATGCTATTGTTTAGCACAGCGTCGATTGAAATCTGTCAGGTTACGTACGAAAATGAATCTTTCTAAGGAAAATGTTCGTGCAATAATTTTCTACAACTTTAGAAGAGGCCTAACTTCAGTGTTTTGAAGAGCTAACATCTGTGTTCAGTGATGAAGCCCCATGTCTGCGGACTGTCGAACGCTGGTATTTAGAATTCCAGCGTAGACATACTAGTGTTAGTGACAAATCTCGCGGCGAAGGACGCCCAAAATCCACCTTCACTGAAGATAACAGCATTGCTGTGAGACAACTAATTCTCGAAGATCGTCATGTGACGTATCGAAAGATAGAGGCTCTATTAGGCATCTCAGGGACAACCATTCAGAAGATCTTGCATGAAGCGCTTGGTGTGAGAAAGCTAGTTTGCCGTTGGATACCGCATCTGCTTTCCAACGATCACAAGGCGGCCCACGTCAGATGGTGTAAGAAAACTCTGCAAAGGTTCAACCAAGGAGAGACAAATCACGTCTACGACATCATCAGTGGTGACGAATCTTGGATCTATGCCTATGATCCTGATTCCAAACAACAATCTACAATCTGGGTCTTTCAAGACAAGCCAAAGCCGACTAAAGTTGTTCGTTCTCGAAGCACTTCAAAGAAGATGGTGGCCACGTTCGTTGGAAAAACCGGCCATGTTGCGACTACTGCACTTGAAGATCGTAGAACGATTAACCCAGGGTGGTTGTAATATTAAAAAAATTAAAAAGATGGTTCAGTTGAATAATAATAAAAAAAGTAATTTTAAACTGTCCCTTACTCGGGAGCTAATTGTAATATAAAAAAAAGAGAAGTGGTATATTTGTGAGATGTTAAAAATTTTATTAATTATTATACATACCTAGAGGTCAGCGCTTCACCAAATAAAGTAGACTAAAAGTAAGTTTATCGGGCGCCAGATGAAGCTCTATAGTGCCGGACAAGAATCATTGAACTTTAACTTCTCGGAAGGGTCCAAAGGGGACAGTTAAAGAAAAAGCAACATGAGCCTTCCATAACTTTATTTTCCTTGTGAGAGCAATTATGATACACTTGAAATTTAATAAAGTAATCTATACTTATTTATAAAAGTTTAAAGAATTCCTAAGGGTCATGTCTGCAATATGGGAGAAAATAACAAAATTAATTGAATACCTTTTATGCTGTAAAACCAATTTAAATTCCAATACCATGCGGCGTCAACTATGGTTTCCCCGTAAACCACTTCAGCAAGCATTCCACGCTTCAAAATTCGGCATCGCAAATGGCAGTTCTATGAATGTTGGTCGACATAAAGGCGAAAGAAGAATTTATAATCCACCCATCCATGGAATAATATGAGAAAAGAAGAAATATCCAAAATAAGAAAAGAAAGGAAGAAAGAAAAAGAAACCGCTTTCTATAGCGGTTTCTTAAGAAATATGGCTTCACCCATAAGGTGTATAAGCCCGTCCATAAATAAGTAACAATCTTTCGTATAAGGAACGCAGACTGCACTCTGACAATGCAGATTTTAAAAAATTACGATCACGACATTGTCGAGGTTGTATCGAAAAGTCAGACTCTTTGCTAAGTGTCAAATGTCATTTTTGACATAGGCACATACAGCCTAAAGCATAATGCATACTGTGACGAGACCGAAAGTCCAACGTTACATGGTATACCATAGTTTGTTTACCACAAGTCATCGCCGAATTTCGGAAATCTAACTCAAAGCGACGCATCATCCTGCACCATGACAATGTACAGCGCTCGTCAAACGATTGAGTATTTGAAGCAGGAAAAAGTAGAAATTCTTGACCATCCTCCATACAGTCCTGTCCTAAGCCCTAACGATTTTTTTACATTTCTTAAAATTAAGGAAAGTCTTTGTGGTCAAAGGTTCCAGTCCGGTGAAGAAGCAGTCGACGCTTTCAAGTCAACCATTTTGAACACCCCCACTTTAGAGTGGAATAAATGTTATAATAACTGGTTTGAGCGAATGGAAAAGTGTAATTAAGCTATGTGGTGAATACTTTGAAAAACAATAAAAAGGTATTACTATAAGGTTCTAGTTGTGTTTTTTTCTTCAAATGACAAAACTTAAAAGGCATGCCTCCTATAGTACGAGATCCGGCTGCAAAATCACTATGTTCATGCCGAAGTTAATCAAATTCAGATTCTTACATACATTTATGATTAGGAGTATATATTGATAACAGGGTGCCAATCAATAAGTGGCTGCAAGTAATTTTAATTAAATTAATGTTAATAAATTTTCGGAAAAAAATTTCGTCCACTTGTTTTTTAATTAAAATATCATCCACATCATAGCAATGTATGTAAAGAATTCCAAAATCGATGGCAGCCCTTGCACACTTGGCCGCAACTACTTCGCAGCCAGATGTAAACAGGTAATATTTTGGTGTATTTATATGTTCATGATGTACACACTTGTTTTTATATCAAATTAAAGCCATTTTTTTTTTAAATATGATGGTATATATCTGCCTGTAAACAAATGGCCCCAAATTAGGGCTGCTAGCTGTTAAACATTCGAGGTATTCAAGAATAAAGTGAAAGAGATTTAGCACGCAACGCCGCTAACACAAGATTCAATATTATGGTACAGAGTAATGTAATTCATTAACATTTCTTATCTTTCCGTGACACATATATAATAAACTATTTTTATTGTTTATGTTAATAATAAATCAAACATTTATTCATGAGGATTACTGTTCTCTCATGATTATGAAACTTGAAAAGTGTTCAAACATCAGGAAAGTAATAATCAAACATGTTTAAAATCTATAAAAATAGTTTTATTACAGTATTAAAATTATTTTCATTATCTAAAATTATGTTCATGTAAACAAAAATTCTTTACCTTCTCTAGAATTAGTGAAACCATGTCTCTTAATAGTCTCCATTTCAATTTGCACAACCATTGGGAAGACAATCTGCATCATTTTAAGCATTTCATTGCCAGCAGCTTCTTTAGCCTCATCAAGCTTAGACGCATAGTCTGAAGACTCCAGGGCATCTATGACCTCGGTGAGGATCTGTCTCATCTGATCCACTGAAATATTTTGTGGTGATGCCATTCTTGTACAGTCAACATTCAAGCAGCTAATGTGAAATAGAAAATATAATGTGTTATTCTGTGCTAGTTTTTGTTAAAAAGTATGTAGTATGTCTTCAAATCTCCAACAATCATCTTAAAAATCATAATCGAACGGAAAATATTATACACATTGCAACATACAATACACTATCCTTAAGAACCAATGAGAGCCTAACGGAACTAATGTTAGCTCTAGAAAATATAAATTGGTCTATACTGGGTTTAAGCGAAGTACGAAGACTAGGAGAAAGCATAGAAGACCATGGGAACTTTATATTTTACTATAAAGGAGATACACCAGGCTTATTTGGAACAGGATTCTTAATAAAAAATGAATTAAAACCATTTATTGATGAGTTTATCGGCATCTCAGAGCGTATTGTAATACTTAATATAACACTACCCCTGAAAGGGGAACAGTGGTCATTTGTTCAGGTCTACTCCCCTACTGAACAATCCAGCAAAACAGAAATCGAAACCTTCTACGCTATGTTACAAGAAGCAATAGACAAATATTCGCACAACAATCTAGTAGTAATGGGTGATTTCAATGCTAGAACAGGGGCAAGAGGTGATGGAGAACAAATGATACTGGGCCCGTATTGCTCAGGTAAAAGAACAAGAAAAACTTGTTCAACTGGCATTAGAAAACAACTTAAAAATACTTAATACTTTATATAGAAAACGTAAGAGCAACAGATGGACGTGGATATCTCCAGATGGCCATCACAAAAATGAGATAGATTATATATTAACAAATAAAAGCATAGTTTTTCAAGACTGTAGAGTTTTAAACAATGTTAACTTTAACAGCAACCACAGAATGATAAGAGCTAAGTTACAAATAAACACACTCAAAAATAGACCTTTTAAAGTAAAACAAGCTAACAACACAATACTGGAAACTACTGAGCTATTAAAAGAAAAACTAGAGCAGTTCATAGAAAAAACAAAGAAATTCGACATGCAGACAAAATACAACAAATTTGAAGAACTTCTCTTTACCAATGAAAAAGGAAAACCAAAAAACAGAAAAGATAGGCCAAAATGGATAACTAACGAGACTACAGAGCTGATAAGGAAGAGAGCAAACCTCATATCCACACTTGAAAAGACAAAAGCCACACGAAAGGATATAGCTAGTATAAGTAAGAAAATAAAAACACTTATGAAAAAAGACCGTGAGAGATACAGATTGACACAACTGGAAAAATGTATACAAAGAACTGGAGGCACCAAAAAAGCAGTTAAACTACTATCGGAAAAGCGAGATTGGATACCAAACTTAATAAACAAAAATCATAAATGTGAAAGGCAACGTCAAGAAATCATGTTGGCTGCCACTCAATTTTTCAAAGAATTGTATTCACATTCAAAAACTACACATACAACAGCACTAACAGGAGGAAATGAAATACCTGATATACTACACGAAGAAATAGAAAAAGCTGTGAAAACCCAAAAATTAGATACAGCTTCAGGATCAGATGGCATAAGCAACGAGTTTCTCCTCTTAAATAGAAACCACTTGATACCAATTATCAAACATCTTTTCAATGAAATCTTACAAAACGAGACAATACCTTATCAATGGACAACATCATCTATAGTACTTCTGCACAAGAAAGGAGATAAAAACAACATAAATAATTACAGACCTATAAGCCTACTTTCGAACTTATATAAAATTTTCGCTAAAGTCATACTCTATAGAATAACCAATACGTTGGATGAAAATCAACCGAGGGAACAGGCAGGATTTAGAAGCGGGTATTCCACTTTAGACCACATTCATGTCATTAAACAACTATTTGAAAAAGGCAAAGAATATAATATAACCTTCTACTGCTGCTTCGTGGATTATAGTAAGGCTTTCGACACAATAGACCATGAAAAAATCTGGCAGGCACTCAAAAACCAAGGTATTGAAAATAAATATATCAGAATACTAAAAAACATCTACGATAACAGTAAGGCTAAAATAAAACTAGAGAAGGAAGGTAAAGAGATCAACATCGAAAGAGGTGTACGCCAGGGCGATCCGTTATCACCGAAACTCTTCACAGCAGTTTTAGAAGAAGTATTTCGTCAATTAGACTGGGAGAAATGTGGATTGTCAATAAACGGGGAAAATTTATCGCATCTGAGATTTGCGGATGATTTGATAATCCTCTCGACATCAAGTGAGGGATTGCAGGTAATGCTGAACGACCTGGTTAGAGAAAGTAGTAAGGTGGGATTGTTCATGAATACACTAAAGACCAAAGCTATGACCAACGCTAGCCAAGAACCTATTCTGATCAATAACAATCCTATTGAATATGTTAATGAATACATCTATCTGGGACAGATTATATCTCCTGACGACCTTACCTCGAAAGAAATTAATAGACGCATTGGAAATGCCTGGAAGCAATTTTGGAGCCTAAAGGAAATAATGAAAAATAAATATATTAACATAAACATCAAACAGAAACTCTTTGATACCAGCATTCTTCCTGTACTCACTTATGGTAGTCAAACCTGGGCACTTACCAAATTACACATCAAAAAGTTGGAAACTTGCCAGAACTCTATGGGAAGGAGTATGATGGGGAAGAGACTATCTGATAGAGTAAGAATCGAAGACATAAAGAAATTCACTAAAACAAGAGATGTCACGAAAACCATAAAAAAGTTGAAATGGCAATGGACAGGACATACAATCAGAGGAAAGGAAAAATGGTCAAGATTGATAATGAACTGGTTCATAAGTTACAAGAAAAGGAAAAGAGGTAGACCCTTTAGAAGATGGGTGGACGACATTAAAGCTGTAGGAGGAGGCACGTGGACAAGAGTTGCTCAAGATAGAGAGAAATGGAGAAAGTTGGAGGAGGCCTTTGCCAATGATAGGCACACAGACAGGGTTGTTGATGCAAAATAGTTAATAAGTGTAGAATATAAGAAATATAATACAAGTATAAGATAGATATAGAATATTTAAGTTAAATATTGTAAATGAAAAACTGTCTGAAATAAAGGCTGTTATTATTATTATTATTATTATGTAGTATGTGGTTTCTTTAAATATTAAATATATATTTCTTCAGCAGTCTTTCATAAATAATTCTTTTTATTTACTTGTGTACGTAAATAAATATTATATTAATAATAATTGCAACAGTTAATTTTGATCAGTAGCCTATTTTTTTTATTGGAGTTCCACAGGATTTCGTTAAAACAGTAGCCTACATATAGCATTGCCAGGCTTCCGGATAAAGCCGAACATAGGTAGGCTTTTTAATTGCATGTCCGGCCAAGATAATCAGTTTCCGGCTTTTATTAGGCTCTTTACATTTTGCAAACGAGCTAGCGCCGAGCGTGGCCGAGCGCAGGCGAGTTGACTGTTGTCATAATAATCCAACAAGTTTAATTTTACATACATTTTTTTGTCGTACCTATTAATACTAAAACACAAAATCCTCAATAATGTAGGGTGTACAGCCTTTCTACCCAAATGTTCGACCAAACTAGCTAGTCTGTCCGACTATTAGGTTTGACGACCTGGCAACCCTACCTACATAGGTTCCAATGTTTCCAATGTTGGACACTATAGTCCATAAAATATAGCTTGATCTATATGACAGATATCAACGAAACCAACGAAGTAAGTTTGAACGAGCGAAATGTTTACAATTTCATTTTGTATCAAATACATTTTCATTCTTTTCGTGCCAGTTTTATTGCAACTGAATTGCAATGTATTATAAATATAAAAATATTAATATTTATGGCTAAAATGTACCTCGTAAGTACTGAAATACCTAGTAAACATTTTATTCATAAATGATGCTTACACATGAACAAGGTCATACTGGACTGAAAATAAAAAAGAGATGGGACAGTCGATATACGTAAATCGATAACCAATCTTTATTAAATTATTCATAAAAGAAATAAACCCAATACAGTACCTATATAAAACTTTCAATATATTTTTTACAATTAAAACAGACAGTTACATTATAAAAAACCAAAAATTGAATTAATTAAACATTAAAAAACTACTTTTCGTCTCAGAGTAAATGATAATATTATGTACGCATTATTGCCAATAAACTAGACATATTTATTTATAAAACAGTCGTAATTGATTGATTGATCTAACGACTGTCCTTATTTGGCAAAAAATGATAAATGTTCTAGCAGGCATGCTTCAGTGATGACGATAATCGTGATCTAGACTTTGATTGTACTTCTTTTGAATAATGAAAACAATCGAAAAACATTTTTAGTTTGAAATAAATTCAAAAAGATTTTCATTGATTGTATTTTAATTATAATAGAAAATCACAATTATAAAAATAAAGAGTTTTATCGATAAAAAACTACGCACTTTATCGTAAGCGTGACAGCACTAGGGACAACTGTCACAGAGATCATCCTATATTTTATGGACTATAGATGTTTTATGCCGGAACAGAAAACACAGTATCCCATACTAGCTAGACAGGTTAAGCCAACATTTCGAGTTCTGCTTCTCTTGCAGAAATGTAATACACAGTTTGATGCCGTACAGCCGTATTGGACATCCACTTAATTAGAAAGGATAGTGAGATACCTTATTTCTAGTCCTTCATTTCACGGAAATTAACGTAAAACAATAATTATTAGTAGATTACAAATAAACGAAACAATTTTTGAAATAATCAACAAAGTACCTTAAATTTTAGTCCATTGAATTTGTTCATCTATAAAAAAATACTTTTGAGTAACTTAACGTTAATTTATAACTATAAATATCTGTAACTTGCAATAAAACAACAAACGAACGAGACAATGAAAAGCAAGCAGTGACAGATAGTCATAGATTTTAAATTTCTTTTTTAATTTTATAGCATGGGTAGTTCTTACAGTCAAAATTTTATTTGTAAATCACTTTGTTATAAATATCATTATATTAAAAATAATCATTCACTTGGAAGTCACGGAAAGTTATAGGCACGCCGTACTCATCATTACCTTTCGCAACAAACGAACAGGCAGGTCACCTGATGGTAAGTGGTAATTGTTACTACTTGGATGGAATGGAAATTGGATACTATACTCGTTCCAACCATTTATTTTACTTTTGACACATGCTTTAGGACGTAACTGTTTCATTATACGCAATTATTAACTTTGAAACGAGTGAACAGAGAAATATATAAACTGCCCAATAATATTTATATATCTTAATTATTACCCACTAAATACATTAATATGCCGTAAATAGCTCTATTCATAAAATTTAAGTGATAATTCATTTCCGTTATAAAAAAAGTTACGTTCTATCGCATCTAGTGACAGGATCAAAGTATTCGGTGCAAACTAATGAATCGCAAATAATCGATTACACTTATTTGCAGTTAAGTCAGCTGACAACTGAGTTTTGAATTGTTGTAATAGACAACACGTTAAAATTGTATCAGGGAGATATAAAAATCTTCTCATCATACCTATAACATGAAATAAAACAACCAAAATATTTTAATATTATTTTATTATAACGAATCGTCGGATTCTTCATACGAACTCGAATCGTCGCTTGAATCATCTGCAGTGTTTATTATTAACTCTTGTGTAGGTATGTTGTCAAATTCAATTTCCCGATCCCAATCAGAGAATATTATATTTTTTGTCTTGTTGACGACACTCGCCCAGTTTTCAGGCGTCACACTAGCACATGCGTTTTTTAAAAGTTCAAGCATTTTATTTGCTGTGAAAGGAGGAGTTGTATTGATTCTTGCGGCGTGTCCTTTGACTTGTGCCCAGATCATTTCAATTGGATTATATTGACAGTGGTACGGAGGAATTCTGATTACAACATGCCCATATTCTGCTGCCATTTCCTCGATGACATATCGTTTTGGCTGCTTTTTACTTTTTAATATTTTAAGTAATTCTACTTTTAGTAGGGATTCGTCCACATCTTCCCCATTATCACGAAGCCAGTTTATAATCTCGTGTTTTTTGTTGGCATGTGTTGGCATTTTATTAATTTGGCGAGAGTGATAGGGTGCATTATCAATAAATATTGTTGATGGCTCTTCAAGTGATGTAAGCATTTCTCTGAACCACTTTTCATACACGTCCGCATTCATCTCCTCATGATAGTCTCCTGTTTGTTTTTATTTGAACGCTAACAGCGCGTCTGGTACAAATCCCTTTGTAGTTCCCGCATGGCAAATGATGAGGCGTTCACCTTTCCCCATTGGCACTGCAGAAGTAGAAGCAGCAGTATCGTCAGTCCAACCTTTTGGTATGGAATGATTGGCATTGAGCCAAGTTTCATCTGTGAAAACGACATTCGACCAGTCTTCTATTTTCTTCGCTTGTCTTAAAAATTCACAGCAAGACAAGGCTATATCACGACGTTCCATTAAAATTTTTCTTTTGTCGGATTTCTTATACAAGAACCCGATTTGGTGCAGCACCTTTGACAAAGAAGATTTTTGACCACGAAACAAGCCACAATTTCGTAGAGACGCTACTAATTTTTTCAAAGTAGGAATCTCTTTGCTTGTGTAATAATTATATATATGACGACGAATAGCATCAGTATCAAAACTGTCAATTGCTGTCACTTTACGGGGCTGACGTTTTTTCTTAGGCGTAGATAGCTTGTTCTGTTCAATACCACTACTACCATAGGCTTCTTTAGTGATTTTCGCCACCGTTGGAGCACTAATACCTAATGCTGCTGCAACACGGTCTCTAACTTGGGTTACTGGTATAAGGAATCCGCCATTGCGGCTTTCCTTTACAAAAAATTCACGAAGCCGCAGCACTAACTCTCTGGATTGTCCTTTAAGCACCATACCTTTTGGCATTTTGCAAGTAAAATCTTACTGGGAGGAACGATACGCTCAACTCAATCAAAGTAAGAACAATGAAATCAATACGGTGGAATATAAATACTCAACACAGCGTATGAAAAATATGAAAGAGCACTCAGCGAACAGAAATGTGACTAGCACGGGAGTCTTGTTGCGAGTGACAGACAACACAACAAAATAGCGTCGCCGGCGTGCCGTTCAGTGTTGCCAATTCGGCTTAAAAAAAAAAGGGGTAGGCTGGATGAGAAAATTAGTGATTTACTACCGCAGACGAGGGCGCCATTGTCTCTAAGTAAAGTTTGGAGCGGCGGACCCTGCTTAATGGAAAAATGCTTCATAAAGTAGTAATTTTTTATTTTGCAAAGTACAAAGTAAAATATTTTGGGAGGACTGAATTAGTGGGTATGCAAAAATTAATGTGCCCAAATAACAAATATATTTACAGAAGTGAAGTTTTTAAATAATATGAAATATGTACAGAATTCGACCTGCCAAAAGTAAAATAAATGGTTGGAACGAGTATAGTTATGCAGTACTGAGAGCACAGTCAGGCAACTACCTACCCTAAAGTTTTAATCCATCGGCTATTTTGCTCACCAAAGGAAGTGCAATTATGCGCAAACCATCTCCTGGAGCGGATTGAACATGGAACGATTCACTTCTCTATCGGAACTATGTCCGGAAATCATGTTCGCGGAACTATCTAGTTCCACAGGTTCAGATTACTTCAAATGTTTGACTTATATGGAACTATTTAATTATGTCTAGGAACGGTTAAATTATGTCCAAGAACTGTTTAATTATGTCCACTGATTGTATAAGCAGTGTCAGTGGAGATAATTAAATAGTTCCAAACTCTTTTCGATTTAATTGAAATAAAAAATCAAACAATAAGTAGGCATTATACATTCTTAAAACTAAAACCGTCATCAAATTATACTGTACATATAAAAAGTTCACATAAATTAAAATTCAAAATAATGAAAATTAACGAAACATTTATTTAAACGAAATGAGGCCCTTATCGGAAGTCAAGGTCATTAGCGAGCGAGAAACTAAAATTAAATATTAATAAATCAATTGTTGTCTTTAATGCAAAGTGTAATTAATATTCGCATTGTGTATCATAATTGCATAACATAAAAAGTATCATAACATTCCAACTATACTCGTCCTTGGTCGATTCGTGATAACTCGGATGGAGTCGGTCGGCTCTGTAATCGGTTCGTAACATGTTCGACAATTCGTTCCGGCGCACATGACAGTTACTCGGACATGTGGAACTGTTTAATTTCACACCGCGGATTGGACCGACATAGTTCCGACGGTGGACATAGTTCCTGGAACTATTACGATTCGGAACTACACACCTCTAGTGCAGTTACAAATTACTTCTGCTCAATACTTTTTTGTGAAAATGTGGTTGAACAAACCCTATTATCCTATAGAGACACTTAAATTCCAATCAAAGATTAATGCCAACCAAATTAGTCTTAAATACGATACAAATACTTTGATGCAAATAATCGCGCTTAGCCTACAGTTTCTTATTTCTTATTCTGAAATCTGACCCCTTATTTTGTCTTAAGGGATTGTGCTATAAATAATCATCTTTGAATGTTGACAATACCATAGATACTATTATCATATAATATACACTAAAGGAAATGCATTACTCTATTTCTCTTCTGTCATTTTTTGATTGTTTACAACACGGAGTTATATACATAACTCCGTGGTTTACAAATTCAACGCTTTGTAATCAGTATAATTGCTTAAAATTATTAAGAACTGTTCGAAATGTTGTATTCGAATTAGTTATACTATCATTTCTCAACAATTATGCAAACTGCAAATTAATTTTTATATATAACAAGATTCAATTTCAATTTATTGGAGGACATAAGACAAAAGGTATGCTCTTTAATTTGATTTTGTGAGTAATGTGGTGACAGGGGAGTCTATGGGACCTCTTATCACACTTCTACCATATAGTTGAATTGGCTTCATCCTATTTAAAAGATAATTTTATGAGTATAGATTAGACAAAGGAATCCTATTTATGATTTTACTGTTTTCCTTTATATTCCTTCTTCCTTCCAATGGAGATAGATTTTATTTTGTAAACAGGTTTTTCAATCATTGTACTCTACTACACTTAATTTGTGTATATGCCTTTTATTTTGATCATCATCTCAGCTCATGTGTGTCCCACTGCTAGGCTTGAGCCTCTTCTATAATAAGAGGGAAATTGCCCTACTATACCTCGCTGGTCAGATATATACCCTTGCATAGATGTTATATACATATTTAATCTCTTAGTTGTCTTTTACGACACCCACAGGCAGGAGAAGGGGTGGTGAATTGTATTCTTACTCCATCACCACATGGAGATTATGATATATTTTGATCCATGTTGTTTAAATCATACTCCAAATACTTAAACAGTATCATGCTTATAATGAACATTATATTTCAAACATAATTTATTAATTATCATCATCTTTATTATTATCCTGTTCTTCTCCTGATTAGTAAATAGTCATCTTCTATAACACCCACTAGCAATGTATGGGTGGCTAGTATTCATAGCCACCAACCACACATTACCACCATCTAAATCTGTGGTCAATAATTACATTTCCAAATTACTACTACTTTGATATTGACTATAAGAGTGCAATACTACCTCAAAAAAAAAAAACAATCTATTTATGGGTGTAGATAGAAAACTATTGGTGCCTATGATTACAAAAATGCAAATATTTGACGTTTATCTAGTTGATATAATTTACCAGTTCTTGATAATATTAGCCTCATATTTTATCAGCATGTTTTAATGTGATTGTTATCTGTTAATTAGCTTTTGTTTGTCTATCAATAGTGGTAATTTTATAAATGTATATATTTGCTTGAATTAAACCTTTGTATAGTGCATGGTAATTTTTTAAGAACAGTGTGTTTATTTAATAGTAAAATAATATAATTTTTGTAAGTGTATGGATTTATCTTTATTTTTATATCTACAAAAGAATATTATCCATAAATAATCTCAAATCTGTGCGAGGATGGAGAATGAATAGAATAATCATGTTTCCTCCAGTGTAATAAGATATGTGAAGTCCTCCGCGAGGGGGGGACCTCGGTCGAGGAGAGGGTACTCCTCAAGGGGTATTCCGTTGGACCGAAAACTGACGTCAAGTCACCCTGCTCCGGTGGTCGGTCCAACGACGAAGGTGACGTATCACGGTGGGTTACGGGCGTGCGTGCTTACGCCCCTCTGTCGCCCCGGGCAAAGTGGTGCGAGGAGTTTGCCGACCGTAACCCACCCCCCCAAAAAAAAAGTGTAATAAGATATAGCAAAAATCATTGCCGTAAGAGAAGAATAGTCAAAAATGAAACCTATCTGAGAGACATGAGGACAATGATTTCAAAAGAAAATAATTTCAAGAACAAATAGCATGCGCACTCCTTTTCTTCCAATGGACGAATTTAACATAGCTGCTATGTTGTATCCTCTTCCATCGCATGGGATGATTCGTTGCGACCTCTCAGTCGTACATATTCATCATCATCATCGTCATCGCATTTCATGTGCCGCCTGCATCCAACGACCCCCAGCAACTTTCACTAGGTCATCAGTCCACCTAGTGGGGGGGCGTCCTACACTGCGTCGTCCGATACGTAGTCGCCACTCGAGAACCTTTCTTCCCCAGCGGTTGTCGGTTCGTCGAGTGATGTGGCCTGCCCCTTGCCACTTCAGCGTGCTAATTCTTCGTGCTATGTCGGTTACACCTGTTCTTCTGCGGATTTCCGTATTCCGCATTCTATCTCGCAGAGAAATCCCAAGCATAGCCCGTTCCATAGCACGCTGAGCGACTTTGAACCTTGTTATGAGGCCTACATTTAGGGACCACGTTGCCGTGCCGTAAGTCATCACAGGTAACACACACTCGTCGTAGACCTGTGTTTTCAGACACTGAGGTATGTTGGACGAGAAGATCCTTTTAAGTTTCCCGAACGCTGCTCAACCGAGTTGGATTCGTCGGCTGATCTCTTTCTCGAAATTGGGTCTACCTAACTCGACTGTTTGTCCTAGGTAAACATAGTGATCGACAACTTCGAGAGTCGCATTGCCAATTAGGATCGGTACAGGAATGACATGGGCATTTGACATGACTTTCGTCTTGTCCATGTTCATTGGTAAACCCACTAGTTGGGATACCCTGCTGCGATCATTGAGCATAGTGCCAAGGTTCTCCATGGATTTTGTCATAACGACGATATCGTCTGCAAATCGAAGTTGAGTGATGTATTCGCCGTTAATGTTGGTGCCGAGTCCAATCCAGTCTAAGAGCTTGAAGACATCTTTCAGTGCAGTGGTGAACAGTTTCGGAGAGATGACATCTTCCTGTCTCACGCCTTTCTGCAACTGGATCGGTTTCGTACTCTTATCCCGGATACGGACTGACATTGTGGCGTTCCTATACAAACACTTCAGCACTTCGATATAGCGATGGTCGATTTGGCACCGCTGAAGGGACTGCAGCACCGCCCAAGTTTCGACTGAATCTAAAGCTTTCTCATAGTCCACAAACGCTAAGCACGGGGGCCGATTATACTCCTCGGTCTTTTGTATAATCTGCCGAAGCGTGAGGATATGGTCTATGGTACTATAGCCTTTTCGGAAGCCGGCTTGTTGAGGCGGCTGGAAGTCATCGAGCTTGCGCGTGAGTCGATTGGTAATTACCCTCGAAAATAACTTATAAACGTGGCTCAGGAGTGAGATGGGTCGGCGCAGCACACGCTCGAGGAGTGTGCTGCATGGGAGGAGGATCGCCGTGAACTCGTCGCAATTATCGGTGCCGACCTGGCGCTGCCGACCATCGCCAGGGAGATGCTCGTCAGCGTCAGGAACTGGGACGCGGTCGCCGCCTTCTGTGAGGCCGTTATCTCACGGAAGGAGGCGGCGGATCGTGTGCGAGTAGAGCTTCTATTCGGCGACACGTTCCGCCGCCGGCGACTCGGGCGGCGCAGGCGCGAGTATCTGCGCCTAATGCCGCCCTAGCCGAGGCCGCGGGTGATCGGACCGGGGAATTGTCCATCACCCGCAGAGAGGCTAACCGCGCGACGGCGACCGACGTCCCAGGTCGAGAGGTTACCCGAAAGGGTATTCCGTCGGGCCGACCACTGACGACAAGTGACATCTGCTCCGGTGGTCGGCCCAACAACGAGGTGACGTGGTACGGGTGGGTTATGGGCCCGCGCGCCGTCCTTTCATCGCCCCGGACGGACAGGACCGCGCGTGCGCTTACCATAGCCCACCCAAAAAAAAAAAAAAAAAAAAAAAAAAAAAGGAGTGAGATGGGTCTGTAGTTCTTTAAAAGAGCTTTGTCACCCTTCTTGAAGAACAGCACCACCATACTCTTGGTCACGACTCTGGAACGTCGCCCTCGAGGATAACGGAATTAAATGGCTTCTGAAGGGCTATTAAGACCGGCTTGCCGCCCGCCTTCAGAAGCTCTGCCGTAATTCCGTCATCTCCCGGTGCCTTACCGTTACGTAGTTGTTTGAGAGCCATTCTGATCTCGTACAAGCTGATGTCCGGGATTTCTTCTTTATAGTGCCGAGTTAGCTTGGATCTTGGACCACGCCGACAACAAGATTTCGGGATGATTTATATAACTGTCCATAGAACTTTCGACCTCTCCCAAGATCTCACTTTGGGATGAAATGACAGTGCCGTCATCGGTCTTCGGCTTAGTCATTTGGCTTTGCCCAATAGACAGATCTTGTGCGAACACTTTCGATCCACGATTCCGCTCTATCGCTTCTTTAATACAGAGCGTATAAAATCGGCGAATATCGCGAGGCATAGACCTGGAGATCTGCCTATTTAGCTGCCTATGTTTGGACCAATCAGCTGAAAACTGCACCGTCATTTCTTTTCTCCTCTCCATGAGCTCGAGAGTCTGGTCAGAAAGTTTTTTAGGTCTATTAACTCGGTGAGCCTTGAAAAATTTCGACCCAACCGCGTGGACAGTTTCCACGAACCTGTTGTTCATATCGTTCGGAGATTCGCACTCGTCCAGACATTGGAAGCGATTGTGTAGTTCGAGTTGAAAGCTTTCGAGGTTCTGGTATTGGACAGATGTAGGTCGGAGTGTAGACTTCATCAAGCGTGACCGCTCGACTTTGGTATGGATATTCAATGTGCCTCGTACCATCCGGTGATCGCTCCCAGTTTTAATTCTGCTGATCACTGAGACATCATTGAATATCTGTCGTTTGTCTGACAAGATGAAGCCTATCTCGTTTTTTGTTGAACCATCGGGGCTAATCCACCTGGATTTCCTTTGTGCCTGTTTCTTGAAGAAGGAATTCATCATAAAGAGGTTTTCCTTCTCCAGAAAATCAGTCAGTTTCTGGCCCCTCTGGTTTCTCTGTCCATATCCATGTTTCCCCACTCTCAACTCATCATCACTTCCTTTGCCTAGTTTCGCGTTAAAGTCTCCCATAACCACCGTGAAGTGGGTTTTGGACGCGTGTATGGCTTTCGAGATGTCCTCGTAAAATGCCTCTACCTCGTCGTCGGAGTATGTCGAGGTCGGTACGTATACCTGTATAACCTTAACTTAAGTATACCTGTATAACCTTAACTTACTTAACCTTTTAGCGAATACCTCTTGGTAATTCTGAGTATAAGGTAAGCTATCCTTGTCGACACATTCTCGATCCTCTCCACGTTGTCTATGAGAGACTTACGAACGATAAACCCTATACCACCTTGGGACGGGTGATCGCCCTCCCGGTAGAAGAGCAAGTTTCCAGACTGGAGGATTATCGTACCCTCACCCTCTCTTCGCACTTCTGATAATCCTACAATGTCTCAGCGGATTTTGCTCAATTCCTCTTCCAGCTCGATGACCCTCTCGTCAGTCCTAAGTGTCCGAATGTTGTGTGTTACCAGGGCCAAGGGTCGTTTTTGTTGGTAGCCGGATCGCTACCGGAGATTCCTCGCACCCCCTGCTCCACCACTATTGGGCCCGCCACCAAAATGAGCCCGTAGAGTACCAGAGTCGCCGTGACTGGGGGCCATTTTTTCATTGTACGCCATTTTTGAGAGCGGATATTGCCGTAATCGCCACGCTTGGCAGGCGGGTTGGCGATCGCAGTTTAGATGTTTTACGTTTCCCACGAGAGAGCTGCTGCCCACTCTCCTGGTGAACCCTCAACCGATTTTTACGACTCCCACGGGCAAGTACGGGGTGGCGACACATGTATTCTCAACCCGTTGCCACACGGGGAAGACAAACCCGTCGCCTTTTTAAAATTTGAAAACCGAAATTCAGGACTTATTTATCACAGACAACACTGTACCACCGTATTCGTAATGAAATAATCTTTATTTTCATTTAATTTTAATTCATTAACCAGATCGATGTAAGTTACCAATAGCGATTTACGTGTTTATATCTGCCTAACCAACAGTTGTGACGGGAATAAAATAGTCAACCTAACGTTTGCATATTCTATGACTTCATACTCTCGATTGGTATGGAGTTGGTCTAGTAACGAAATGAGTGAAATGTTTAAAAAAATTTTTTTTTTTTATTGCTAACGGTGGCAAACGAGCAAACAGTACACCTGATGGTAAGTGTTGCTGCCGCTCATGGACCTTTACAAGGCCGTTGCCTACCGCGAAGAAAGCGAAGGGAGTGTGAATGCGTGCATTGAGGCTCGGTGATACCAAGGGTACCATCAAAACCCTCCACATGCAATCACCCTCAGAAAGTTGGGCTTTTTTACTTGTTAATTAATCATATTTTAGATGGATTTTTTTAGACAACTCATTTGCAATGTATTTGTTGACATATTAAATTGAATATAAAATACTTTTCATCCATTAACCAGCTCGGTGAAGGTCGTTTTATAGCGGAATCTTAAACCATATTTCTTTTAAATATTTTCTTTAAAGACGATGCCTTGAACTAAGGAATTTATCCTCGTATAGCGGGACTTTTAAAATATTCACTTAACTGGTACAAATTTTACCCCAACTAAGGATTGTTGTGATAAATATATTACTTATCGTCCAGCGTGGATATGGAATCCATGACACTTGACAGTCAAAGCCGAGTCACTGATTCTGGTCACTCGTATAAACGGTGAAAAATAATTACAATTATACATTTATTACAGAGTAAATTTGCAATGGATGAAGAGATCGAGGAAATGGAACAGCGTCCGCCTAGCGCGCGCCGAACTTTCACCATAAGGAATAATGCTGCCAGGCAGATGGCTGTCAATTTCATGCCTTCACGACAGTTACCTTACAGTAAGAAATTCATATATTTGTTATGAAGTACTCTATTTCCTTTTTTCCTTCCTTTCCATGTGGTGATTTTTTATTTTAGTTTATTGGGACAAAAAGACAGTTACACATCTACACTAATATTATAAAGAGGAAAATTTTGTATTTGTGTGTATGTTTGTAATGAATAAACTCTAAAAATGCTGTGCCGATTTCAAAAATTCTTTCACCATTGGAAAGCTACATTCACCCTGAGTAACATAGGCTATATTTTATCCCCGTATTCCTACAGGAACGGGAACTACGCGGATAAGGCGACCGAAGTGAAGCGAGGGTGGGTTGCAAGTAGTGCATAAACTTAGCAGTACTAAAAATATAATGTACTAGCAACCCGCCCTCGCTTCGCTTCGGTTATAGGTTATAGTCGTTTTACCCGCGTAGTTCCCGTTCCCGTGGGAATACCGGGATAAAATATAGCCTAGTTTACGCCCTGATATTATAGCTTTCCATTGGTGAAAAAATTTTTGAAATCGGTCCAGCCCTTTTGAAGATTACCCAGAACAAACAGACAGACAGACAGACAAAAATTTTTAATTGCTATTTTAGGCATAGGTGTCGTGCAAATAACCGTGTGAGCATGAAAAAAGCCTATTATTTTGACATTACAAACATACACTCCAATTTTATTTATTGGTATAGATAAGAAGAACATTTAACTACTTTAGAGCTAGAACAGCCATTCTTTTGAACCTTTTATGTGAGAGAGAGAATATATCCAAGTCGTTATAATGCGGGATGGAATAGGAATACAATTCACCACTCCCTTATCCGTGGATGTCATAAAAGACGAGTAGACCTAAAGTACGCATATAACATTTATGCAAGATGATGGCAAATTCGAAACAAAATCCTGTACCAACTTGTCTGATCAGCATGTAAGGTCAATTTCCCTCCTATTGTAGAGGAGGCTCGAACCCAACAGAGGGACGTATACGAACCGATATGATGACTCTATTTCCTTGTGGTGGTGGAACAATTCAATACCATTTTTTTTCTTAAATGCTAACGGTGGCAAACGAGCAAACAGTACGCCTGAGAGTAAGTGATGCTGCCGCGCATGAACCTACCGTGAAGAAAGTGAAGGGAGTGTGAATACGCGCAATAAGGTTCGGTGATATTAAAGGCGTCACCAAAACCCACCACACACAAACGCCCTCAGAAAGTTGTTTCCGGCTCTCGCTCACTGAACGAAGTGCAGTATCAAATTGCTACTACTCAAACGTCGATTTTCTGCTCAGTGTGGTACTTACTACCCCGGACGGACCGGCCCGCAGCTTTAGACAAGTTGTCTGTCTGACAGTTTGTCAAGTGTAGTCCTACCACAATAAGATCCTCCTTTCTCGTCCGTGAATGTCATAAAAGACGATTAAGGAATATGCAGATAACATCTATGCAAGAGAAGGAAATCTCTTAATAAAACCTTATATCAACAGTCTGTAGGTAAATTTCCCTCCTATTTTGGAGGAGGCCCGAGCCCAGGAGTGTGACGTATATAGACATTTTTTTTTTGCGTGGTTTATGGTCAGAAAGGACGGCGCGCGGGTCCATAACACAACCGTACCCACGTCGCCTTCGTCGTTAGGCCGACCACCAGTGCCGAGTTCCTTATCCTCAGTAGTCGGCCCGATGGAATACCCTTACAGATACCCTCACCTCTCGACGTCCCTGTCCCGGGACGTAGGTCGTCATCGCGCGGTCAGCCTCTCTGCGGGTGACGAACTAAAGTCCTCGGTTCGGTCACGCGGCCTCGACTAGGGTCGTATATGGGCTGAGATGATGATGATGAACTGTAATCGATAAATCTCAGATGACGATGTAGACTGCACAGATGGCGTAGTGGTTAAGATACCAACCTACTCTACCAGTGTCATGGGCCCGAATCTCACACAGGACAACATCTTGTGCGATCCACAATTTTTTGTACTGAGTCTGGCTGTAAATTGTGTCCCTTAATTATATGTTTGTAAAGTCCCCAGCTATGTGCAGGATGTTGTCTTTAAAAAAAAAATCACAATTTATGTTATTACTCTACTTTCTTTGTGATAACAGGTGAAGAATACAATCACCACCCCTTATTCTCCCATGGGAGTCGTAAAAACCGGCTATTTGATCAAAGAATTGCCATCTTGTGGACAGGTGTAGACACGCCAATGTAGTCAGCGGCCTAGCAAAGGTCCATGAGCGGCAGTATCATATACCATCAGGTCAGCTGTTTGTTTGATCGTTTGCCACCAACGGCAATAAAAAAGATTACCAGTACCAATTCCTTGTCATTCGATTATTGCATTATACTTTCACTAATGATGAGGATAACTCCACGATATGGTCCAACCATACTCACTTGAATTATATTACGTATTTTGTGGTTCGACGGGCATCGCACTGGAACTAGTTCTTACAAAACATGTTGTAGGTACACAATTTCATATGGGAGGGTACCCCAATTAGGGGTATTCCGTCGGGCCGACCACTGACGACAAGTTAACGCTGCTCCAGTGGTCGGCCCAACGACGAAGGCGACGTGGTTTTTGGGTGGGTCGCTAGAGTTGCGTGCTTAAGCCCCTCTGTCGCCCCGGACGGAGTGGTGCGGAGGCGCGCCGACCGCGACCCAGCAACAAAAAAAAAAAAAAAAAAAAGGTACACAATTTCATATCTTGTAAGAAAAAAAAACAAAAGACAAGCCCGCCGAGTTTCTTGCCGGATCTTCTCAGTAGCGGTCGCGTGCCGATCCGGTGGTAGTTTATTTTTTTTTTCCAAAATTTATTTAAATTTTTTAAACCTGACAATATGTAAGTGCCCTCTCGATGATTATGCATAATAAATGATTTGAATTTGAACTCTGTATGGTGATGTGGTCACAAAGTAAGAGTACGATTCACCATGTCTTCTTTCCTGCGGTGGAAAAGACAACTAAGGGATTTAGGCAAATAACATCATTGCAGAAAATCTCGATAATCTTTACCATCACACCTGAACCACGCTGGTATATTAGGCCAATTTCCTTTCCAATATGGAGGAGGCTCGAAGCCCAGCAGTGGGACGTACATGAGCTGTGATGATGATGAGGTATTTTACCTACTACATTATCAGTCGGAAACTGAATTATCGTTTTAATAAGTCTTTATTAATCGTTACATGTTATAAACCGCGCCAGTTGTTAACGACCTCTAATTGTTGTTAAGGTACTTATCCACTGCAGTGTAACAATTTGTTATAGAAATATAAAAACGTTTGCGAAGGAATTATGACATTTTTTTCTCTATTATTATTATCTGCACTCATATATGTACCACTGCTGTATTCGAAGCTCCTGCCCAATGGAAGGGAAATTGACCTACTATACCTCGCTGGTTATCTCGGCTCATATACGTCCCACTGCTGGGCTCGAGCCTCTTCCACAGTAGGAGGGAAATTGACCTTATTATACCATGCTTCTCAGACAAGTTGGTATAGGGTTTTGTTTCGAATTTCCCTTCTCTTGCATAGATGTTATGTACGTATTATACATCTTTTAGTCGTCTTTTACGACATTCACCGCGGCCAAGACAGGGAATGGTGAATTATATCCTTATATTTGCTTGAGTTCTTTAGTCATCTTTTACGATCATCCACGAGAATGTGCCATGATCTTCTTATTCCCTTACGACACGGATAATTCGAAGTGCCACTACACGTTGGATATATCTTTCTTCTTAGCAGTGCATGCCAGTTTTGACCCCGGGCCTCCTTTAGATAACAGGAATCTAGTTTAATCTACCATGCGATGGTAAACGGTACAACGGACGTACTGTACGATGGCCTTCTTTCACTTGGACCATTCTAATTGGTATTGTTTGGGGAAACCTAGGTCCAAGATCTACGTCAATAGGTAGATGGATGGATTGAATAATTATATTATCAGTAGACTGTGTCATGGCGCAGTGGTCAGAGCAGCAATTTTTTATTATGACTAGTGCAGCTCTCATATATTAGAAATATCTGTATGATTTATTAATAAACGAGTGTTTTAAGGAAATAAAGCACGTAAATAATTTGCTTTTTCCCTAATGATACATTAAATTCCTAATTTCCTCAAATGTTACATTAACAAGGCCATGTGTTATGTGAATGTTCACAAAATGTGTGGCGTTCAGATAATAGATGAAATATAAAGAATGATTGTTTTTTTTTATGGTGGGTTGGGGTCAGCGCGTAATGATTGTATTATTGAAAATTTGAAAGTTGCCCTAGTGACGGAGAATAACAAAAGTGCACGCCTGTTGTGATATAGGCAGAAGGAAAGAAATTAATGTTGTGAGGGAAGTTTTAAGCATGAATAAGAAGAGTTTAGGGATAAGAGTATACCTAAAATAAGATAGTTAGAGTATGTGAAGCGTAATATGGATAAAAAGCGAAAGAAACATAGATGACATCTGATTGCCTTATGCGGAAAAACGTTGCCTTGACTCCCAATAATTCGGATAAAACAATGTTGATGTGGACGTTTATTCGAGGACAAAGCAAATATTCAATATCAAGCTTTATTGTACTGCAAAATTTAAAAAAAATACCGTGTGATAATAAATTATTATTAAAAGCTTTCACCGCAAAACAAAAGAGCGGGCGAAGATATTTTTTTTTTCTGAAGTATACTTTTATTTAGTTAATTAAGTTAGAAGAGCATATCTATACCAATAAATAAAATTGGAGTGTCTGTTTGTAATGTCAAAATAATAGGCTTTTTTCATGCTCACACGGTTATTTGCACGACACATATGCCTAAAATAGCAATTAAAAAATTTTTGTCTGTCTGTCTGTCTGTTTGTTCCGGGTAATCTTCAAAACGGCTGGACCGATTTCAAAAATTCTTTCACCAATGGAAAGCTATAATATCAGGGCGTAAACTAGGGTATATTTTATCCCGGTATTCCCACGGGAACGGGAACTACGCGGGTAAAACGACTATAACCTATAACCGAAGCGAGGGCGGGTTGCTAGTTTTAAAATATAACTACAATTCGTCCTATCAATTAAATTCTTAATAAATTATGCTAGCTGATCCAACAGACGCTATTCTGTTCAAATAAAAAAAAGAATTCTCTCTGAAATCGATCGCAGCGCCACCTACTGGGTCCAAATTATAATCTAAACTATTCTCGAATCCACTCAACACAAACATTTTTCTATCAAAATTGGTCCAGCCGTTTAGAAGGAGTTCAACTACAAACTCACGAACAGATGTATATGTATATATATATATATATATATATATATATATATATATATATATATGTATATTATATATTGATTCGTTCAAGTTACAGTTAAGTGGGAGTGTACCTCATAAGAGTTAATAATTATAATTACCTAGATGCGTTCAGAGTTAGTTTGCTTTAACAGAGCACGTAATGCACAAGTTCGCATTCAACATGTCGATTTTTGTGCAAATATTATTAGTTTACTATTAGTGTTTGAATAGTAAATAATTTTATGATTTTCCTTGTGACCATCGCAAAAATTATCTTTTGTTGTATTTTGTTCTGCCAAAATACGATATTTTAGTTGAAGCAATGTCTGTTTGTTCTGGTGATGAGGTTTTTGTCCTTAAACCCTTTAAAACTGGTATGAAACCTTATATTTATTTTTTTTTTTTTATTAAATCTATACTAATATATATCTATAATTTTGTAAAGGTGTAGAGTTTGATTGAACGCGATAATCTTAGGAATTACTACTTCGAATCGAATAATTTTTTTTAGTGTTGGATAGCTCATAGTTGCCACATATTTTGAAATATGCAAATAATTTATAGAATATGATTATTTTAAAATATTAATCGTTTAAGGTGTGTTGTGTACTTATTAATGAAGTAAATAATTGAAATAATTCATCATTTACTCTTGTATTTGTTTAGTTACACGCAAAATATTAAGGTCTTATAAACGAGGACAGATGCCTAATGTGTGGGTTAGACGCCGCACTGATATTTTGAATAGTTGCCCTATAATGATTTCTGATGTTTACGCGAGTATTATACATTTTAAATAAAACTACTTTACGGATTTTATCGCGTTTGTATTTGATTTTTGTTTTTTTTTGATTTTTGATTACCCGACGTTTCGAACACTTTACAGCGTTCATGATCACGGGTGGACTAAGATGTCTCACGTCCAACAAGTCATCGTTACTGCAGAAAATTTTATAATTATCTACCCGATACAGAAATTAGTTATTAAATATTGACCCACATTTTGATACAAAATTTATTGCCAGTGTAAGAAGAAAATGATTCTATATGAAAAAATTATATTGTTTATGGTTAGTAATAATTAAACATTAAAATTAATAGTAATTATATTTAAAAACTAACTAATAATCTAGTATACTACCACCGGATCGGAACACGGTTACACTGAGAAAGATCCGGCAAGAAAACTCAGGTAACATGATGCTAAATTAAAGTTAATTTTGAAGGCGGCTTACTTTATGTTACTAAAAAGGTTTTAATTTATAAAATTATCTTTAGTTATTATTATTGTGGGTCAAATCTATACAATATGAGCTCACGGTGTCTTGCAGTCTTGTGGTGGTCTTTTTGGATTTCTTTTTAATAATGTTTATAACAGGATCCCAGCTAGATGGTAACACCCAGCCATCCTCTCTATTGAAATTTTTGTGTTTTTTAATCTCAATAGCCTCGCGTACCATTCTAGGCAGGTATCGGTGTTCTTTTGCGAGGATTTGTGGTTTATCAAACCTGATGTTATGGTGGGCGCGGTCCTGGCTATGTTCACAGACTGCAGACCTAGTGTCCCGGCGGTGCTTCACATCGGCTATGTGTTCTTTGATCCGAGTTCTTATGGATCTCTTTGTTTGTCCAATGTAAGAGAGACCACAGTCACAGTCAAGTTTATATACTCCTGCATCTTGTAAAGGGATCTGGCACTTGACAGGTGGTAAGAATTGGCTAATCCTCTTCAGTGGCTTAAAATAAGTTTTAATGGAAGAGCGTTTCAGGATGTAGCCAATCTTGTCAGTGACTCCTTTGACATAAGGTAGTATTGCAGGAAGGCGCTCAACTGTGGGTGGTTTCACTCGGTCTCTGCGACGGGGGCGAGGAACTGGCAGCTTGTTTGCACGTAGCACCTGCTTGACATGCTGCAGCTCCCCAGCCAGGTGTTCATCGTCACAGATTCCTCGTGCTCTCTGCAACAAAGATTTACACACGGTAGCTAACTGTGAAGGGGGATGATGAGAATCACCGTTCAAGTATCTGTCTGTATGTGTTGCTTTTCGATACACTGTATGACTCAAGGTGTTATTAGGGTTACGTATAACCAAAATGTCTAAGAAGGCTAAAGAGTTATTTGACTCCAGTTCCATAGTGAATTGAATTTTTGGATTAATGGAGTTAAGATGGTTTAGGAATATGGTTATTTGCTTGATTAATATGGTTAGTTGCCCTATGTAAATTAATAATATTTTTAGATTTATTAATTTTAGTTTGTTTTTTTCCGTGTGATGACGGAGTAAGAATACAATTCACTAATCCCTATCTTGCCCGTGGATGTCGTAAAAGACGACTATGGAATATAATATGCGCATAACTTCTGTGCAAGAGAAGGAAAAATCGAAATGAAACCCTATACCAACATGTCTGACCAGCATGGTATAATAGGGCAAATTCCCTTCCATTATGAAGGAGGCCCGAGCCCAACAGTGGGACGTATGTGGGCTGCGACGACAACGACGTGTCATGAGGACAGCTCACAGAAGTGAAAACTTAAAACTATGAACAAACAGTTATAATTTTTGGATATTCAAATTAATTGTTTGCCTTAATCTTGTGAGCTGTGATGATGATGATTTGAGTACTTCCCTTGCATGCGCCTTTTTTTCTTTCTCGCTTTGTCTCTCGCCTTCTCTCTTATGTGAACGAACGAACGTGTAAACGAAGTTGCTAATAATTTATAAATTCGCGATAATTAAAAGATATACAAGAATTTTGTTATTATATTTAACGTCCAATGTCAGATTACATAATTTATTTATTAAATTATTAAAATATTGTACAATTGGAGTAATATTCTAAATGTCGACATCAAGATTGGAATCGTTAAAATTGGAATACGAAATCCACCTTATTTTTGAGTGGGCTATGGTCAGCGTACACACCGGCCGTTCCGTCTGAGGTCATGAAAGGGCGGAACGTGGTTCCATAATCCACCGTATTCCGTCTCCTTCGCCATTGGGAACCACTGATACCGAGTTCCTTGTCGTCCCTGA
Organism: Lymantria dispar; assembly: GCA_032191425.1. Lineage (NCBI taxonomy): Eukaryota > Metazoa > Arthropoda > Insecta > Lepidoptera > Erebidae > Lymantria > Lymantria dispar. The sequence goes on along the minus strand of CM063451.1, from coordinate 2,198,296 downwards.
CCAGCCCGGATACGATTTCCACCTGGGACAATCATCATCATCATCATCTTACTCTTATCCCAATAACTTGGGGTCGACGCAATATGTCATCTGTTTTGACATATTGCAAAAAGTTTCGGCAATGACTTTTATGACCGGACGCCTCCCTGACGTCAACCCTCCTTGGGAATGCAATCGTTGACCCGAATGGTACCAGATGGAGTTGGTCCGGGTCAATCTAGGCTCTTAGTCGTATCCCACCTGGGACAATACTCTTGTGCAATACATAAATAATTATTCTTGGTCTTAATACTATTTGTGTTTTATATTTATATTACCGTGTAGTGACGGAGTAAGAATACAATTCATCACCCCCTTTCTGGCACGTGGTTGTCATAAAGGAGGACTAAGGGATATTTATATGTATATGACATCTATGCAAGAGAAGAGGAATTTGAAACAAAACTCTATACTAACACGTCTGACAAGCACGATATTGTAGGTCAATTTCCCTCCCATAGTGAAGGAGGCTCGAGCCCAACAGTGGGACGTATATGAGCTGAAATTATGATAATGAAAGAAGTATTTATGAACAACCCAGCATGTAATCTCAGTAAATTTGATTAAGAATTAGATACTACACCGAAATAATCACAGACTGACCTCCTCAGCTCTTCAGCGTTGAGCCTTCCCTCCAATATGGTTGAGGAGAGTGATGGCTGCTCTAGTAGCTAACTCGTGATATGCTGCTTTTGGGTTCTGGTCCAGCCATATTTTCTTACTTTTTTAGCTTAGTTAATACTATATGTTGTAAATTTGCAATTCTATTTAAAAGATTAAAAAATGACAGCCCGCTAAATTTCTTGCCGGATCATATCAGCTTGTGGCCGCGTTCCGATCTGGTGGTAGATTATTGTATTGTGTTCAAACGATGTGTAAATGTGACATTGTGTAAGTGCCTAGGGGCCTTGTGCAGAATAAATGATTGAACATAAATTCATGATACAGGCACGCTACGTCTCCGCCGGAATAATTCAGAACACAATGGGTTGTTGGATGAAGCCAGTGAAGGTCCGGAAGCACCTGATGCCGTTGACAAGCAGGCAGAGATCATTGTACGTGAAATGGAACAACATCAGAGACTTATGGAGGACAACCCTGTCGCTGAAGAGCTGAGAAGGTGAGTCTGTGATTCCTTCCGTTTAGTATTGTGATATGGATGGTTCGTGTGGTGACTGAGTAAGAATAGAATCCACCACCCCCCTCTCTAGTTCGTGGGTGTCGTAAAAGGCGATTAAGGGATAGCTTGTACATATAACAACTATGCAAGAGAAGGAAAACTTGAATTAAAACCAACCAACTAGCGTGGTATAATAGGTTGATTGCCCTCCCAATGTGGAGGAGACTCGAGCCCATCCGTGGGACGTATATGCACTGTGAGGGTGAGTATTTAATTTTTAATCTGATACAAATCAAATTTACTGAGATTATCTATATGATAGGCTGTTTATGAATACTTCTTTCTTAATCATTTTAGCTCACATACGTCCCACTTGTGGGCCTACTACATAATAGGAGGGAAATTGACATACCATACCTCACTGGTTACACTTATTGCTATAGGGTTTTATTTAAAATTTTCCTTCTCTTGTTATGAGCATATTTGATCCCTTAGTCGTGCCGCTTGCGGGATCTGGTCCAGCCATAATATTCTCATTATATTTCTGATTATTATTGCATTTGTGAATTGTATTTTATACTATTACGAAAGGTATCACACTGGAGCTGTTGATAAGCATGTTGTTAGATTTAATATTATTTAAGTGTTATTTAAATGTAATATAATTTAAGTGAAATTACAAAATAAATAAAAAATAGACAACCCCGCTGATTTTCTTGCCGGATCTTCTCAGTGCGGTTGCGTGCCGATCCGGTGGTAATTTAAAAAAAAATGTAAAAAAGAATGACAATATGTAAGTGCCGCCGTGGGGTTTATACGCAATAAATTATTTGAATTTGAGTCGTCTTTTACGACGCTCTCGGGTAAGAAGAAGAGGTGGTGAATTATATTTTTACTTCGGTGTCCAGGGCAAAGGTGTCGGCTACAAATACTACCAACACCTAATTACTTGTGCATGTTGTTAAACATGATGACGTTCTATTATCAATTTCTGCATTTTTATATTCTTAGTAATTTTCTAGGGAAGCCTTACGAGATCTTCCGCAAGGTCTGACGATGAAAAGGAATGTTCGTGCTAAGTTATCCGCCTCCGTCAGTCTTAGATCCAAGAGGAAACCTATATCTTTTTTTAAAAGGATGAAATATAGAATCAGCTTCGCATTTAAAAGAGTGAGTTTTTAATGTCTTTGTTATTTTTCATAATAATATTATCTTAAGTCTAAGCTATATAGCAAACGATGCTGGAAGAGTGGAAAAATCAGTTAATAAAAAAAAATTGGAGCTTGTTGCAAACAAGCTGCAAGTTCCTCGCCCATGTCGCAAAGACCGTGTGAAGCCACCCACAGTAGAACACTTCCTTGCAGTGCTTGCTACCTTATGTGAAAGGAGTAAATGACATGATTGGTTACATCCTGAAACATGCTTCCATGAAAACTTAATTTAAGCCCCTGAAAAAGATTAGTCAATTCTTACTACCTGTCAAGTGCCAAATGCCTACAGGATGCAAGAATTTAAAAACTTGACTGTGGTCTCTCTGACATTAGCCACGCAAAGAAATACATAAGAACTCTTATAAAAAAACAAAACTCCTCGTAAAAGAATACCGATACCTGCCTAGAATGGTTTGCGAGGTTATTGAAATTAAAAAACAATACTTTCAATAGAGAAGATGGCTGGACATACAATCAAGCTGGGATGCTGTTATTATAAACATAATAAAAATAAAACCAATAAGACCACTAAGAGATTGCAAGACACCGTGAGCACTTATTGGATTTGACCCACAATAACACAGAGCCTAATTTTAAAATGGCAAAAAGACTTTCCCACGTTTAATCAATATACCGTACACCATATGTAAGAAATCAATAGACAAGAGACATAAGGAGGTCTACTACTCTGTGATCAGCTGCTGCCAGAACATCAAATTTTTCTGAAGCTGTTGCGTTTAAGGCAATACACGTGTCGAATCTATTTTAGAATTTCTGCGGAAAATTGCAAGATGAAGCTCTGAAGGCAGCTCATCACATAGGAGTAGGAAGACCCTCCTTATATCCTATTCCATCTTGATCCTATTAGGCATTCTTTCTTTTCTTGTGTGTGTCTTATATTGATTAACCTTGAAATAGTGGTGGGTCTCCTTTCTCTCTATTTTAAGATAGTAATGGATTGCCGCCATGCCCCTCGATCCTTCAGCTCTCAGGCGTCCACTATTCTACTCGTCCACACTATACTCGAAACGGTCCTGTGCCACTTGCATCCAACGGCTCCCTGCGAATTTCAAGATGACGTCAGTCCACCTAGTAAGGGGTCGTACTACGCTGCGTCGTTCGATTCGTGGTTGCCACTCGAGAACCTTTCTGCCCCAACGATTATAAGTTCGATGAGCGATGTGGCCTACCCTTGCTTGCCTTTGCCATTTTAACGTGCTAATTTTGCGAACTATGTCGATTTCGTCGCTTCGTAATCAATTATCACAATTATCATTTTTTCTTTTTTTTTAAGATTTATGAACGACTACGGAATTTTATCTTCTCAATTGAACTGTGGTATGAAGCTATCCGCAATGTCGAAGGACACTTTGGTTCGGCCGTTGGCTCCTATTTCTACTTCTTGCGCTGGCTGTTCGTGATAAATCTACTGATAACTACCATCGTGGTGGCGTTTATTGTCATACCTCAAGCGTTACACGACGAAGAAAGGGAGCCTATCAGTATTGGTTTCTTAGATTTTATTAGTGGCAAGGTGAGTTAAAAAATACTTCAAATTAATTTACCATTTAATGACCTTTTCGTGTGGAGAGAGAGTAAGAATATAATTAACCACACCCTCTATTGTCCGTGGGTGTCGTAAAAGACGACTAAGGGATATAATATGCATTTAACATTCATCTATGCTAGAGAAGGAAAACTTGAAATGAAAGTCATGAAGGAAAATATGATATAGGTACATCATGTCTTACCAGCGTGGTATCAGATCAATTACCCTCCTATTGTGGTGGAGGCTCGAGCTCAACTATAGGATATATATGAGCTGATATGATGAATGAATGATATAAAGTTGGTCAGACATGTTGGTAGTGTTTTATTTCGAATTTTCCTTTTTTTGGATAGATGTTATATGCATATTATATCCCTTAATCGTTTTATACGACATCCACGGGCAAGATAGTGAGTGGTGTATTGTACTCTTACTCCGTCACCACATGGAAAATCCCAGGGTTAACCCTGGGGAAATAGGTGATAAATTGTTTTCTCAATCCATCACTGTATAAAAAGCTTTGAATCTATTTCATCATCATCATCATCATCATCACAGCTCATATACGTCCCACTGCTGGGTTCGAGCCTCCTCCACAATGGGAGGGAATTTCACCTACTATTCCACGTCGAGTCTCCTCCACAATAGGGAGGGAAATCGACCTTACTATACCATACTGGTCAGACAGGTTGATGTAGGATTTTGTTTCGAGTTTTCCTTCTCTTGCATAGATATTATATGCATATTATATCCTTTGGTTGTCTTTTACGACATCCACGGGCAAGATAATGAGTGGTGAATTGTATTCTTATTCCCTTCCTATTGTGGAGGACACCCGAGCCCAATAGCGGGACGCTGGTATGATGAAATACCATGTGAATGTATTTGGTGAATCTATTTATATTTAATTTCAGGGTGGTATGGAAGACTCAATGCTGTTCTATGGCCACTATCATGATGGTGATATATCTTCTAGAGGGAACTTAACTTATAGTATGCCGTATGCTTACTTCTTCACCATGATTTGTGTCTACGTTGTATTTTTTGGGATGCTATGTTATAGGTAAGATACTTTCACATTAAGTTTTTACCTAAACAGAATTGGGAATGAAAACTTTTGTAAAATGATAACTTGTTGGACATAAACTTCAGTCCACCATCAACCATGAATGCTGAAAATAATGATTATTGAGACTGCAAGACATTGTGAGCATTTATTGTATAGATTAAAATCTATATCCCACAATAAATCAGAAATCTTTTAGTAGGATAAAGAAGGCCGCCATTAAAAAATTAATAATAATGTAGCAACATGCCCTCCTGAGTTTTCTTACTGGATATTTCTCAGTGTAGTATTTCTATGGTGCGAGGAGTGCGCCGACCGCAACCAACCCCAAAAAAAAAGTGTAGTATTTCTCAGTATATTAAATTTATTAGGTTAGTTAAATTAACAAATTGTCATAATAATTAATACAAATTTCATTTTTAATAATTACTAATCATGAACAATATATATTTTTCATATAGAATCATTTTCTTTTTGTACTGGCAATAAATTTGTACCAAAAATGTGGTTCAAAATTTAATAATTAATTTCTGTAGCGGGTAGATAATTATAAATATTTGTATATAACGATGACTTGTTGGACGTTAGAAATCTTAGTCTGCCTGTGACGATGAATGCTGTGAAGTGTTCGAAACGTTGGGCAATCAAAAATCAAATACAAACGCGATAAAATCCGTAGTTTTATTTACAATGCTGAAAATAATTAGAATAATTGGGCAAGTAAAAATACCTATATCATCATCTTCAACATTATTATTGGATTTTGGCCTGCAAAAAAAAATATTAATAACGAATTACTTTTCGCCACACGACAGGTAGGAGTGGGCTCTTATCCGGATGTCGTAAAAAAAAAACGATTAAGGGATATAATATCTATGCAAAAGAAGAAAATTTCGAAACAAAACTTTGCCAACACATCTGGCTAGGTATAATAGGTAATAAAGGAGGCCCCGAGCCCAACAGTGGGATGTATATTGGTTGATATAAGATAAATTAATAAAAGTAAATTCTCATATTATTATAATATTGGACCTTATCTTAGACAATTATCTTACTTGTTAAATAAAATTCGCTCTGAATTTGCCCAAACTAATGGACACTCTGCGATCCTATAGGGTACTGTTCCAGATAAAAAGCATCAATCGCGAAGGAAACACAATTTAAATTAAAAAATATCGGCATGTGGTAATCACGGACATAACTAAGAGACCAAACTTGAAATTACCTCTGTTTTTAGTGTTAAGACTATGTTCTTGATAATTTTGTAACTGCAGCCATAAATCTGTTAGCTAGTTCGGGCCTAAAATATAGCGTCTGAATAGTGGCAATTTGTTACTGCACTTCGTTCGTTAAGCAAAGGAGTGGAACATCTGAATCACCCCTATTATCTTCATTACATTTTTCCAATACTGCACCTACGTTAGCCAAGGCCTTCGTTGTACTCTTCGTCTTGTTCATGAGTGGAAAATGTAATTTACCATTAGATGGGCTACTAGTTGGACTGTCCTCCATCCATCAGCTCGTAGACGCCCACTGTTGTACATGGACAACTCTACGAGAAAGACACTCAGATCGGTCCTGTGGCACTTGCATCCAACGGGTTTCTGCGTCTTTCAAGATGTCATTAGTGTACCTAGAAGGGGGTCCTCTTAAGCGGCATCACCCGATTTGTGAATCGCCACTCTGAAAAGTAATTTTTTTTCTTTGTAGGACTGCTTACTCGTATCGGCTGAACTTCATAGAGACATCTGGAGGGCTAAGTCATATATTCGCCAGCAAAGTGTTCTGCGGTTGGGACTTCGGTATAGTGTCACTACAGGCAGCAGCGCTCAATGCTAACAGCCTGTACAATGAGTTCAAGGTCAGTAAGTTCCATTCCCTCTCTTCATTTTCATTCTTTCCTCCGTGTGGAAACAATCAGCTTAACAGTCAATAATATATAAATTATAGTCGACAAAATATAGCTTGGTCTCTGTGACAGATGTTAATGAAACCAACGAAGTACGTTTGAACGAGCGACATGTTTACAATTTCATTTTGTATCAAATATATTTTCATTCTTTTCGTGCCAGTTTTATTGCAACTGATTTGCAATATATTATAAATATAAAAATATTAATATTCATGCCTAAAATGTTCCTCGTAAGTACTGAAATACCTAGTAAACATTTTATACATAAATGACGCTTACGCACGAACAAGATCACACTGGACTGAAAATAAAAAAGAGATTTGACAGTCGATATACGTAAATTGATAATCGATCTTTATTAAATTATTCATAAGAGAAATAAACCCAGTACAGTACCTATTTAAAATTTTCAACATATTTTTTACAATTAAAACAGATAGCTACATTATAAAATACATAAATTGAATTAATTAAACATTAAAAAACTACTTTTCGTCTCACAATCAGAGTAAATGATAATGTTATGTACGCATTATTGTCAATAAACTAGACATATTTATTCATAAAACAGTCGTAATTGATCGATTGATCTAACGACTGTCCCTATTTTGGCAAAAAATGATAAATGTTCTAGTAGGAACGCTCCAGTGATGACGATAATAGTGACCTAGACCTTGATTGTACTCCTTTTGAATAATTAAAACAGTCAAAAAATAATTTTTGTTTGAAATAAATTTAAAATATTTTTTTCATTGATTGTATTTTAATTATAATAGAAAATCACAATTATAAAAATAAAGAGTTTTATCGATAAAAACTACGGACTTTATCGTAAGCGTGACAGCACTAGGAACAACTGTCACAGAGATCATCCTATATTTTATGGACTATAGTTGACTGACTCATCAACTCCGAGACGAAACTATTGAATTTAGAAATATTAAATATTGACATACTGAGTAGAACAAAAAAAATATCCTTGTGGTGACGGAATAAGAATACCTTTCACCACTCTCTATCTTGCCCGTGAGTGTCGTATAAGACGACTAAGGGATATAATATACATATAACATCTATGCAAGAGAAAGAAAACTCGAAATAAAACCGTATACCAACATTTTTTCAATTCACAACTCCCTCCCACAATTCAAAACAATTCCCTCCCATTGTGGAGGAGGCCCGAGTGCAACAGTGGGACGTATATGATCTGTGATAATAATGATGAGTACTAAAAACAATTTTACGTAATTCAAAATCCAAAGGGGGTGAAATGCATTGAAAAATCTTGTATGCGAAGAATTTAATTTATAACTAGCAACTCGCTTCGCTTCGGTTTCAGTAGCCTTCATTTCAGCCTATTGCCGTCCACTGTTGGACGTAGGCCTCCCTCATGTTGCGCCACAATGTGCGGTTCTGTGCCGCCTGCATCCAACGACGCCCAGCAATTTCAGTAGGTCATCGGTCCACCTAATGGGGGGACGTCCTACACTGCGTCGTCCGATACGTGGTCGCCACTCGAGAACATATCTTCCCCAGCGGTTGTCGGTTCGTCGAGCGATGTGTCCTGCCCATTGCCACTTCAGCGTGCTAATTCTTCGTGCTATGTCGGTTACACCCGTTCTTCTGCGGATTTCCGTAATCCGGATTCAATCTCGCACAGAAATCCCGAGCATAGCCCGTTCAATAGCACGCTGAGCGACTTTGAGCCTTGATATGAGGCCTACATTTAGGGACCACGTTTCCGTACCGTAAGTCATCACTGGTAACACACACTGGTCGTAGACCTGTGTTTTTAAACACTGAGCTATGTTGGACGAGAAGATCCTCTTAAGTTTCCCGAACGCAGTAGCCTTACCCGCGTAGTTCCCGTTCCCATGGGAATACCGGGATAAAATATAACCTATGTTACTCCCTGATATTATAGCTGTTTATTGGTGAAAGAATTTTTGAAATCGATCGAGTAGTTTCGGAGCCCATTCAATACAAACAAACAAATCTTTTCTCTTTATAATATTAGTGTAGATGTGTAATACTCGCGTAAACATCAGAAGTCAATTTATTTATTGTTTTAAAATTAAGGGTAAATACTCTTTACCGTATACGGCATAAGAATACCATTCACCACCCCCTATCTCACCCTTGGGTGTCGTAAAAGACGATTAACGGATATAATCATCATCATTATCACAGCTCATATACGTCCCACTGTTGGGCTAGACCCTCCTCCACAATGGGAGGGAAATTGAATTACTATACCACGCTGTTCAGACGTTTTGGTATAGGGATTTATTTCGAGTTTTCCTTCTGTTGCATACATTTTATATTCGTATTATATATCTTATATATAAATTTCTTGTGTACGTGTGTATGTCACTGAACTCTTCCTAAACGGCTGGACCAATGTAGATGAAATTTTTTGTGCATGTTCCAGGGGATTCGAGAATGGTTTAGATTTACAATTGGACCCGGTAGGTGGCTCTTATTTGAAGAGAACAACGTCTGCTGGGTCAGCTAGTTTGGATATATAATCCTTCTCATAACATTGAGACTGGCTAGTGTTGATATTTTTAATCGACTTCTAAAAAGGACGAGGTTCTCAATTCGGATGTTTGTATTTTTTTTTTGTTTGTTCGCGCATAACTCCGTCGCTTGCCAAGCGATTTGAATTTTTTTTGTTGGAAAGGGTATACTTTCCAAATGGTCCCATGTAAATTTTATCGAAATCGGGCAAGCGGTTTTTGAATAATCAACAAAAGTCGATAAATTTATCTACATTGAAGTTGGTTTTTCTTTGCAAAAAATATTTTCTTATTATTTAAATTTATTTTTTTATTGGCAGGAGCTTCTAAGTGAGCAAAACAAAAAGCAAGTGACTACAAGCGCATGTATCAAGCTGGCTCAGCACTTGACCAATATTATTGTCACGCTGCTCGTATTGGCCCTTATCCTTGGTGTAGAGTATGGTCTGTGGTTGCTCGTGGGTATGTCCACGAGGTGGCCTCATTGGGAGCTGGTCCTGTCCATCGCGATTACCGCTGTCGTCGCTATTTGCCCAGTGTTCTTTCATTTTATAGTCAAGTAAGTTATTATAACTATTATTATGTTTTATTTAAGGCTATATTTAACGAACACAAATTACATCCAGACTCGGAAAAAGGATTTGTGTATCGCACAAAGCATTGTCTTGCGTGGCATTTGAACCCACGACACTGGCACGCTACTTCGGTGAGCGAGAGAGCCGAAAGTATAATTTTCTGAGGGTGTCTACGTGTGATGGGTTTTGGTGATGGCTTTAATATCACAGAACTTCATTTCACACACGCGCTCCTTTCACTTTCCTCACGGTAGGCAGCGGCCTAGCAAAGGTCTAAATACGGCAATATCACTTACAATCAGGTGTGCTGTTTGCTCGTTTGCCACCAACAGCTATAATAAAAAAAATCACCACCCACTTTCATAGCCAGCTATGGGATGTATATGAACTGAAATTTATGGTATGTTTTCGTCGTAGATTAGAGTACTACAGACCACGGACGGCGCTTTACGTGACGATAGCACGCACTTGGCTCCTGGACGTCGGCACACTCATCTTGCTACTGGTCTACTGGTCCAGGTCTAATACTCAGGTCAGTTGCAGCACTTATTAATCGTCATGATACTCCACTTATTTTAATTTATATGGAACAGGCGCAGTCTTCTCTAACACATGTGGAACAGGGCCAAAACAGGCAGCATTGATTTTCGGTGTAGTTGGCATTGGCAGTGATCAGCTCTGAGTTGGCCTTTACGCCACCCATTAGACGATATTATATTTTATTTAATAAAAATCATCATTTTCTAGAATAAAAAATCGTAATATTTTTTTATACATTAATGCCATATTCGTTCCTGTCGTAATCTGTTCTTTTATAGGTACATATTATGCTTGTACAAAATAATGTCGATGTTTCACATCTGCCAGGCATCCTGAGCGGCGTCTCACTTTTTTACTTTTTTTTATTGTTTATTTACAGTGTTGGGAAACATCGTTCGGTCAGGAGACATACCGGCTAGTGTTGCTAGATACGGTCATTTCATTGTTTGTGTTGCCAATGTTTGAGTTCACTAGAGCTTTCGTATATAAGTGAGTTGATTTTTATTTTTGTTATTTTTTATATTTATTTTGTCATTTTTTTTTGACGGAGCGAGAATACAATTTACTACTCCCTATCTTGCCCGTGGATGTCGTAAAAGACGAGTAAGGAATATTATATGCATATAACATCTATACAACAGAAGGAAAATCTATACCAATAAATAAAATTGGAGTGTCCGTTTGTAATGTCAAAATAATAGGCTTTTTTCATGCTCACACGGTTATTTGCACGACACCTAGGCCTAAAATACAGATTAAAAAATTTTTGTCTGTCTGTCTGTTTGTTCCGGGTAATCTTCAAAACGGCTGGACCGATTTCAAAAATTCTTTCACCAATGGAAATCTATAATATTAGGGCGTAAACTAGGCTATATTTTATCCCGGTATTCCCACGAGAACGGGAACTATGCGGGTAAAACGACTAAAACTGAAGCGAAGAGAGGGCGGGTTGTTAGTTTTAAATAAAATCCTATACCAACGTGTCTTATCAGCATGGTATAGTAGATAAACTTTACCTTCCATAGTGTAGTAGGCTCGAGCCTAGAACTGGGATATATATGAGCTGTGATGATGATGATGATGTTTTCCACTATCCTATAGCAAAAAATATTTTCATAATATTGTATCCTTTTCAGGTTTAATCCATCAGGTAGTGCCCCGGAGTTCAATATAGCATACAACTCTCTTACTTTGATATACAATCAAGCTGTTCTTTGGTTTGGTATGCTGTTCTCCCCTCTACTGGTTGTCAGCGTGACCCTTAAGTTCCTAGTTCTGTTCTATGTGAAGAGGGAGTGTGCTCTTAGGGCCTGCCAACCAGCTACCAAGGTGAGGATCGATTTAATATGTTTATGTTAAGTTAATATAAAAATCTCTCCGTGTAGTGACGGAGTAAGAATACAATTCACCACCCCCTTTCTTGATCTTGGATGTCGTAAGAGACGACAATATAAGAGAAAGGAAAACTCGAAATTAAACCCTATATCAACCCGTCTGACCAGTGTGCTATAATAGGTTAATTTCCTTCCTAGTGTGGAGGAGGTTAGAGCCCAACAGTGCGTCGTATTATGGACTGAAATGTTGATAATGAAGATGATTATGATGTTTATAGTTTTAAGCTTTTCCTTCTGTCGGCAGTCCCCACGACTGCTTTGTATTATCTTTTTCTCTATGTTTAACAACGGGATCAGAATACAATTACCGCCACCAATATAAACTGTGATGGATTAAGAATAAAATTATATAAAATGGATTTTGTGATAAGAGTGGGGTGATGATGATGATGATTTTTTTATTTTTTTATCTTTATTTATTTAGGAGCTTTTAGCCTCAAGGCCATGCCAGCTCCATCATAACCTAACTTTACATTAGCTGCCTTATATCACCTGATGATGGTGATGATATAAATAAATTGTGTATTATGTTGTTCATCAGGTGTGGCGAGCTGCACAAACTCAAACGATATTATACATGTTCGTCACCCTTTCAATGTTCACAACGCTGTTTGGTGTTGGCTCTCTGTTCTTCAAGTAAGTTGATAACCTTAGAATAATAACGTATAGAAGGTAAGTTCGCGCACAAAAAGTGAAGCATTACAATTGGAGCCTAATGGAGCTTATGCCGGAACCGTTCCGTAATGTACAAGTCATTGTACTGCACGTATATACGCAACTCTTAAAAAATAAATAGGTAATTATGACGATTTATGCATTCAAATGGTGTCATAACACATTTGAAAAACTTAAAAAGGTTTTTAACATTACTTTTAAAAGTATTTCGATGATTTATGTTAATAAAAACAAAATTTGATTTCATAATTTGTATAATGGTGTGCGTGTGTACGTGTGTAATCGTCTGCGCGCCATTAATATTTTTATATTCATGTTTCGAACGTTTGAAGCACTGACACTATCCTTCTATACGTTATTATTCTAAGTTGATAACACTCTTAATAAATCTTTATGTATAAATTTCTTGTGTACCTGTGTATGTCACTGAACTCCTCCTAAACGGCTGGACCGATGTCGATGAAATTTTTTGTACGTGTTCAAGGGGATTCAAGAATCGTTTAGATTAATAATTGGATTAGCCGAGGCCGCGGGTGATGTGACCGGGGATTAGTCCGTCACCCGCCGAGAGGCCGACCGCGTGAGGAAAGACCGACGTCCTCCCCGAGGGGGAACGTCGGTCGATGGGAGGGTACCCCAATAGGGGGTATTCCGTCGGGCCGACCACTGATGTCAAGTAACCCTGCTCCGGTGGTCGGCCCAACGACGAAGGCGACGACGGTTTTCGGGTGGGTTGCGGGAGTTGCGTGCTTAAGCCCCTCTGTCACCCCGGACGGAGTGGTGCGGAGGCGCGCCGACCGCAGCCCGCCAACAAAAAAAAAAAAAAGATTAATAATTGGACCCGGTAGGTGGCACTTTATTTTATTTGAACAGAACAACGTCTGTTCGGTCAGCTAGTATATTTGCTACGATATTATTGGATGGATAGAGGAAAAAAAGGGAGATCCATTATTTGCCGATCGGTAATCAATATAACGCTGAAATGGCAATGGGCAGGCCACATCGCTCGACGAACCGACAACCGCTGGGGAAGAAAAGTTCTCGAGTGGCGACCACGTATCGGACGACGCAGTGTAGAACGCCCCCAACTAGGTGGACCGACGACCTGGTGAAAGTTGCTGGGCGTCGTTGGATGCAGGCGGAACAGGACCGCACTTTGTAGCGTAACATGAGGGAGGTCTACGTCCAGCAGTGGATGGCGATAGGCTGAAATGTTGATGAATCAATTTAACGGCCTCAAGAAATGAACGTATACAGAATAAGATCAAGATGAAATAGGAAGGAGGATATAAGGAAGTCTTCCACATTTTATATACTATTTAATGGGTTGCCTCCAAAAGTTTAATTTGCCATTTGCCGCATAACTTCGTATATAGATTCAACATGTGTTTCGCCACTGAACGTGACATACTCAGGACGGTTCGGCTGCAAATACGCAACGATCGATGTCTTTTTTGTGGCTGTTTAACTGTTAGAGCAGATAGGCTTAACAGTTTTACCCGGGCCATGAGTGAGCGTTGGAGACTCAACCCAGAAAAGCTTTATGCGATATCACCCAAGAGCTCTTGCCATGGTGAAAGCAGTTTGGCTTGGAGCGTCGCTGATGGCAAAGTGGGTCCACGTTTGAATCACGTTTGATTGATTACATGGCACGGTTGGCAGGGGCGGTGCCGTGGTTATTTACGTGTAATGGCCTCGCGGGCCCGGTATGCTCTTGCTCAGCAAGCGTAATCTTATTGTGAATTTCTTCCAATAAATGTCGAATCGATATGAAACGGCATTGGTTCCAAGTTTTGGAGGGACCTCATCTTATAGGAGCAAGAAGACCTCTTATATCCTGTTCCACCATGATCCTATTCCGTATTCCTTCCTTTCTTGAAGTATTCAGTATATTGATTAACCCTGACTTCCATTGTTGTAAGTATCTTCTTTCCCTCCATCTTAGAATAATAATGGATTTAACTGTCGGTGAAAATACTTTGTACATATTATTATTCACTAATCTTGTATCCTAAGTAACCCATAAATATAACACTGCAAAAACCTCCATTTTCTTCGAGAGTATTTTTAGTACCACACTCGGAAAGATCCACACAGCGTGGACTGGGTGGTACAGCGGTCCATCTAATCGGCGTCCTACACTAAGTCGTCCGATACGTGGTCGCTATTCGAGAATTCTTGTGGAGAGGCCTATGTCCAGCAGTGGATGTCTATAGGCTGATGGATAAGATCTATGCAAGAGAAGGAAAATTCGAAATAAAACCCTATACAAACCTGTCTATCTATCCCTACCTGACTATCATGATAAGGTCAATTTCCTTTTTATTGTTGAAAAGGCTCGAGCCCAGCAATGGAGCGTATTATGACCCGCCATGATGATGACAAAGGTTTGTTGTATAATGCTTTAAAAAAATACCCGTCTGTTTTAGGGCATCGTCCCACTCGTGTGGGCCGTTCCGCCAGTACGAGTATGTATACAGCGTGCTGAGTCACCTGCTACGGTTACATGAGAACAGCACGGCTCGTGCAGTGCTCACCTTCCTCGTCAGACCTGGAGTTATTGGCTTCGTCTTGCTCGCCTTATGGTTAGTTTAATTATTGTAACTTTATCTATATTTATTTACTAACTATGCGCCTTAGTTGCGCTTCAGTACCAGCCGATTTGCCCACGCATTTTAAATTTTCAATATGTTCTAAGATATGATCTCGGGTTCGAGTCCCAGACTGGGCAAAATTTCATAGGATTTCTTTGTGAAGAAAAATTTTAGGTTGTGGCTAGTCATTGCGGAGAGACAGACCTGGGATTAAGCCGCCATCCGTAGAGAGCCCGACAGCGTGAGAGCGACACGTCGACGTGGATGGTACCTAAAAGGCTAACCCGCCGTGCTGGCCACAGAAGTCACGGCATCGATACCAGTTATTAGTACAATAGCATTGGGGAGGGGATATGGTAGATTATTGAGCGGTACGCCGCCCTTTCGTCGACCGGCGTTTGTCCAGACTATAGCCAATCTACATATATGCGGGCCAGTCGTAAAACTACTGCTAAAAGTTTTACAATATGTACTATGAGAAGATTAGGTACATATTGCGTAGACGCTAAGTAATTGAGAGAAGAGAAGGGTCATCATCGTCGTTTCAGCCCGTTTACGTTCCACTTCTGGACTCGAGCCTCCTCCACAATGGGAGGGAAATTGACCTACTGTACTACGCTAGACAGGTGGGCTGGTTTAATTCGAGTTTTACTTCTCTTGCATAGATGTTATGTGAATATTATATTACTTAGTCGTTTTTTACGACATCCATGGGCAAGAAAAGGAGTGCTGAACTGTATTCTTAAGCTAGTCGCACACACGCAATAATATTCAGTCAGTAAAGTGTATATTGTCAATAATATTGAGTGTGTGCGGTCCGTATTGCGGTATTGTTCAATATTATTGCCGAATTCTGATTTTGTCACAGCAATATTGGGGGGAGGCAGGGATATTATCAATAATATTGTCGTGTGCGGGCGCGCGGCAATATTTTAGTTGAGGAAAAGATTTCAAGGCAGGTGGACGTTCATGTGTTTGTAAAACATGGGCGAAGAAAACAGTATCCATAGTAAAAATAGTGTTGATAATACTACTTTCACACAAAATCAATATTTGTGAGTATTAATTCAAACTTAGGAAACGTATCCCGAGTTACTGAATTCATGCAGGGAAGGATATCGTAATAAAGCTAAGAAAAACAATGGGCTTGAAAAGTTGTTCGATATTTATAAAAAAATCAAACCAAATAGCACGAGAGAAGATGTTAAGAAAAAATTAAATTCTTTACGAACTAATTTTCGGCAAGAATGAAAGAAAATACATAAACTTAAATCATCAGGAAAATTCTCATGTAATTTATAAAATCATTTTCTTCAGTAACTCTTAATTCATTTATTACATGAAAATGATTCAACTCAGCTTTTTTTCTCATCCAGTGCTTAATCCATCGTTTTTTCTTGATTGCCTTTTTTTATTAGTTAAAGTTAATGCAATACTCAATGCAACGACTTTTTTCTGTCTATCCACTATATAAAACGTACGCACACGAGTCTAGCTGCCAAGCGACTAAGTCAGATTGCATCACAAAATATTGAAAATAATATTGCGTAGTATGCGGGACCAGATATTGAAGAACATTATTGACCATCTTGGATTGACAATATTATTGTATTTGTGCGGCTAGCCTTGCTCCACCTCACCATACGGATAAAGACAAGGGCATTGATGATGATTAATATTGCCTGTATATGTAACCTGTAAATATATAATTTTAGTGTGGTAGTATACTACATGCGCGCGAAGGCACTGGCGCAGCGCTCTATGGTGGAGATCCTTCGTCACATGCTGGTCCTCCAGGCCAAGGATAAGGACTTCCTGCTCAACGCCATATCCAAAGTATCTAATGGAGGTGAGTACTTTCACGGGTAGTGGGAATAACGAGGATGACTTTCCTTAAAGATATTACGTCATATTTATCTTTTCTTTTAGCTTAATTGCCGCTATATTGGACACAGATAGCCCTTCTCACCACAATGGATGGTAATGTCATCCACTACACCATGCTGTTAAGATGAGTTGGTACAAAGTTTTATTGCAATTTTTAACCTTCTTTCGCAGTAATGGTATCTACTTACACCATAGCCGTCTTTTACAATACCCACAGAAAAGGGGCAGTTGTGTCACTAAGTTAACAATGCCCAAACCTCCTCTTCCTTCCTTCTTTTATTTTTACAAATGTGGAGAGATAAGGACATAGACAGGAGACAAGGGGAATCAATAATATCTCTGAAAGAGAAAGAAAGTTGAAATAAATCTTTATGTTTTAAATAAAACTACTTTACGGATTTTATCGCGTTTGTATTTGATTTTTGATTACCCGACGTTTTGAACACTTTGCAGCGTTCATGGTCACGGGCGGACTAAGATGTCTCACGTCCAACAAGTCATCGTTACTGCAGAAAATTTAAAATTATCTACCCGATACAGAAATTAGTTATTTAATATTGACCCACATTTTGATACAAATTTATTGCCAGTGTAAGAAGAAAATGATTCTATATGAAAAAATTATATTGTTTATGGTTAGTAATTATTTAACATTAAAATTAATAGTAATTATATTTAAAAACCTAACGATCTAGTATACTACCACTGGATCGGAACACGGCCACACTGAGAAAGATCCGGCAAGAAAACTCAGGTGACATGATGCTAAATTAATATTAATTTTGAAGGCGGCTTACTTTATGTTACTAAGAGGTTTTAATTTATAAAATTATCTTTAGTTATTATTATTGTGGGTCAAATCTATACAATATGAGCAGCACAGTGTCTTGCAGTCTTGTGGTGGTCTTTTTGCATTTGTTTTTAATAATGTTTATAACAGGATCCCAGCTTGATGGTAACACCCAGCCATCCTCTCTATTGAGTGCTGCAAAGTGTTCGAAACGTCGGGTAATCAGAAATCAAATACAAACGCGATAAAATCCGTAAAGTAGTTTTATTTAAAATGTGTGATGCTCGCGTAAACATCAGTAATCATTAAATCTTTATGCTAATTCTTCTAGTCAACATGGTATAGGAGACCAACTATGAATAAGAAGAAGTAAGCCTCCAAATATAAGAATACCACCTGATTGAGTAGTAGAATAATAATAGTTCTGTTTTTACTGCTGTCGGTAGCAAACAGCACACCTGATGGTCAGTGATACTGCTGCTCGTCGACCTTTGTTAGACCGCCTACCATGAAGAAAGTGAAGGTAGTATAAATGCGTGCAATGAAGTTCGGTGATAGTGAAGGCATTACCAAAACCCCACTTCATTTGAACACACTCAGAAAGTTAAGCCTCTGGCTCTTCTTTTTTCAGAAAGTTGGCCTCACCAAATGAAATTCTGTGTGGTTACAGAGAAATCATCACCTTTTCTTGCCCGTAGGTCATAAAAGAAGATTAAGTTCATAATATGCATGTGTAAGACAAGAGAAATTCGAAATATATCACCAGCGTGGTATAATATGACAATTTTCTTCTCATTGAGAGGCAGTAGGGAACAGTGAAACGTATATCAGTTAAAATGATGATAATAACCATATTTCTCTTCTAGAATGGCTGTACAGTCCAAAACCAACTGATGAAGAACCGGAGACTCACACATGGAAGTACCTTCGAGAGGTTCGCAAACCTTCCAATTCGGGATTCCACTTCGATGCGTCGCGCCTCAGTCACTCTCTCATAGAAGGAAGACCAAGGTCCATTGCCAAAGAGAACAGGTCCTCAGTGATGGAAAAGCAAATGGAAGATGGGGATACTGATAGTTCATTTAGCTGGCAAGGGTCTAATAATTATTTGAACAAAACTACGGAAGGCGATAAACAATGGATTTGATTTTTTACTTCTTAGCTGGGCTCGGGTTTCCACAAGGCAGATCAAATTTACTATACCGTCCCTCATCATTGTCATTTCAGCTCGTATACGTCCCACAGAGGGACTCTATGTTCATCCATAATAGGAAGGAAATTGACCCATTATACCACGCTAGTCAGACGGTTAGTACAGTAGTACAGTATAGGGTTTAATTTCGAGCTTTGCTTCTCTTGCGTCCATATTATCTGCATGTTTATATACCTTAGTTCTTACGACTCCTACAGGAAGTTGTTCGTGGATGCTTGAATGTAAACGTCGGACGTGGTAATAAGTAATGTTGTAAGGAAAGTCTTAGGTATGAATGTCTTAATGCTTTGGGGGAGTAAAGGATGGCCAGAGAAAGGATAGGTGGTGTGGAAAACAGAGATGATGTTATATAGGATTGTGTGGAAAATACCTCGACCCAAACGCAAGTTCGGATAAGATCAGGGTAGTTATTCTAAGGAAAGTCGGGGGGTGAAACTTACAAGCAATGATAATCACTAAATTTATTAGTTAAGTAAGTTTGATGCGGTTAGTTTATGGATGGATGACCGCAACGTGGTATAAATTATGTCTTCCAAATATTCTTTTGAAAGAAGAAAATCCCTTGCGTTGATAAACTGGGAGTTACAAGCAATATTTCGTCTGCCCTTAAGAAACATCGTTTTGCGAGAAAGGGATAAATATTATATGTCTATTTCTCCGCCTCTACTAATAATTTGGAAAACTTTATAATTATGTATATGTTTTAATCATACGTGTACAATTTTTAAAATTTTATATTGCTTTTTAATAGTATTAGTATTAATTTAATATATTTATAGTAATCAAATACCCAATGAGATATAATTATTATTAAGAGTGAATATGGAGTGAGTATGAAATATAACTTTGTATCGCAATTCTAAGTCTTCCTGTATGATCTGCTCAAAAATATAACATTTACAATGAGTTTTGCAATATATCCTAAAATATAAGCAAGGTATTGAAATACATATTTACCTATACATTACATATCTATTGGTGATGCAATGGAAGAATCATAACGAAAACAGATGCAAAAAATATATTTTAACGGAAACATAGTGATGAAACAAAAGTATCATAACGGAAATGGAATCAAATGTATAAAATATATTTTAACGGTAACAAAAACGGATGCAAAGTTTTTTTTCTAAATGCAATATTCATTCAAAATTAAGTAGTTGTATATTTTTTTATAAAGTAGTTTAGCCATATTTTATTAAAAATCTGAATGATAGATTCTGATATTTATAATGATGAATTGATCTTTAATGACGGTGTAGGTTCAACATTATTTACCATTAAACATCTCAAAGTTCCGTTTAAGTTTCCGTTATAAATTATGTAAAAAAATAGAAACGGATTTAAAAAATCTGCAGAACTTCCACAGTGGAGAAAGCCGAAACCGCAATTATCTTTGTTTAATTTTATATGAGAGCAAACTAAATGATTTGTATCTGTTGCATCATTAATATCTATTTGTTTCAATGCAATAAGATTGTGCCAATGTATTTGGTTGTGATATGCAATGTAATAATATTATATAATTATAAATTGAATACTTATAAACTATTACTCTATTGTACTTAAGCTTCAATCAAATATACTATAAATACATGATTTATATTCGAACGTGTGGTGATGGAGGACAAAGTAACAATACCATTCATCAACCTCCGTTTTTGCCTTTGGGTGTTGTAAAATATGACTATAGGATATGCAAATAAAACCTATGCAAGAGAAGAGCAATTACTTGCAAAGATAGTTAGGTACATCATATATGTTCTAATCGTCTTTTACGTCACCCACGAGCAAGAAAGGGAGGCGGTGAATTGAATTGTTACTTGGTCACTACACGGAAAATTAATGTTATATGCATATTATATAGGGATGTGACGTGGAGGGCAAATAATCGATATTTTGTTCTTTAAAAATAATCGATTAATTAAAAATAAATAATCGATTTATTAAAAATAAATAATCGATTTATTAAAAATAAATAATCGATTTATTAAAAATAAATAATCGATTATAAAATAATCAATTATTTATTTTTAATTACAACACAATAAAATAATCGATTAATTAAAAATAAATAATCGATTAATTAAGAATAAATAATCGATTTTAAAATAATCGATTTTTTCGCCCAACAGGACTATGATGACCTTTTTTTTAGGAAATGTGAGCTTTATTTTCTAACATAGTATGAAACTGCACGCAGTATAGTGATGACCTTTTTATAGGAAATCTGGCAGTGAAATAATCGATTAATTTTAATATAAAGATAATCGATTTTTTGTTATTTTGATAATCGAATATAAAAATCGATGGTTATAAAAAAATTAGATTAACAATCGATTATTATAAAAATCGATTATTTTTTCACATCCCTAATATTAATATCTCTAAGTCGTCTTTTACGAAATCCATGGGCAATAAATGAGATGTTGAATTGTATTTTTATTCTATCACCATACGGAATCATACAAGTACATATAAATAAATAAATAATTAGTATTTATTTAAACGTAAGCATAATATTTAACTGTTGTATTAAAAATTAATTATTAATGGTGCTACAAGCATTTAAATGTTGTGATAGAAATTATAATCTTACATATAATCCTCGACTGTAAACTTTGTTTATTTTTATTTAGTTCCTAATTTTTTAGGGATTTTTTGTGTGGTTACAAATATATACCAAGTCTTCATATTATCAAATCATTTAAAGTTTTAGTCTGTTACGTCTTATTATGTTCTGCTAAAATTCTCAGAGGAACCTTCAATTGGTTAATCAGCGCTCAATTGAATTACAAAAATAATTATAATAAGTCCTCATATTATCAAATCATTTAATGTTATTGTCCGTCGCATGTTTTTATGTTCTGCAAAAATCTTAGAAGAACCTTTAATTGGGTAGTCAACGCTCAATTAAACAACTTACTAACGAAAAGGGATTTTGTAAAAGTTGCTCTACATTAAGAAGTGCTACATTATTTAATAAATTACGAAGAAAAGTATGCAAGACTTGACTTATTCATATTATTAACAATGTATTCGACTGAAGAACTTTGTATCCATTATCGTAAATAGAATATGTGAAAAAAAAAATCAAGACGTGACACCCGTTCGCGCGATTTAGTTCACGCACGAAGCGAGCCTTGGACATGTACACTTAACCACGTGACCCATTTTTTAAAATTTATAACTCCCCTCAGTGACCGTTTGTAGTAACAATTAAGACCCAATTTTTAACCGACTTCTAAAAAAGGAGGAGGTTCTCAATTCGGATGTTTGAATTCTTTTACTTTTGTTCGCGCATAACTCCGTCGCTTGCGAACCGATTTGAAAAATTATTTTTTTGTTGGGTGGGTATACTTTACCAAATGGTCCAATGAAAATGTTATCGAAATCGGACAAGCGGTTTTTGAAAAAACAACAAAGATCTAAAAATTTATCTCCATTGTCTACATTATTAAAGTCGGTTTTGGCAAAAATATAGTTATTGAAGATCTCTTTACCCCGCAGCCACATGATATGGGTACCCTTGATTTTTCACATGTTATAAAAAGGTTATATGACATTATAGAATGTTTTTGATTAATTTATACACTATGAATTTATAATTCTAATGTATTCATAAGATTTATACGAAGTATTTATCGACGAAATTTTATATAATAAATTATAAGTATTTGTAACATGTTTGTTTTAATTAATTCTCAACAAAACAGTTGTAAATTAAACTATTTGTGATCATCAATGCTGAAAAGTGTTCGAAACGTAGGGCAAGCATGAAGCAAATACAAACGATATAAATTTGACCTACTATACTACGCTGGTCAGACGTTGTCATAGGCTTTCATTTCGACCTTACCTTTTGCATCGATGTTATCTGCATAAAGTGTCTGTGAAGTGCGTGTAAAGTGAGTGATGAGTGCTCCGAGGAACTGTTTGACTTGGTACCACCGTCACCATTCTACCAACGTGCCACTCGACATCGTAGCAGGGTTCATCTATTTCACCTGGAAACGTTATGGTCTTCAACTGTACGTATCCAGCGATCATATCTCCCACGTACGTGCAAGCTCTGGAATGAACTACCTGCTGCTGTTTCTCGAGCGCTATGACATGTCCTTTAAACGAGGTTTAAGAAGAGTATTTTCTTCACGGTAGGCAATGGCCTCGCTGTGCCCCTGGTATTGCAAAGGTCCATGTGCAGCAGTTTCACTTACCATCAGGAGTGCTGCTTGCTCGTTTGCCACCGTTGGCAATAAAAATATATATATATATCCCTTAGTCGTCTTTTACAACACCCACAAGGAAGAGAGTGAGTGGCGAATTGGATTCTTACTCCGTTATCACACGGACATGATTATCTATGGAAGCGATAAAGAAACTATGGTAAACGGTATTATCTTTTTAAATAAGTACTACTATCCGTTGTCATGACAACGGATCGCCATGACCACGCGTCCTTAGAAACCGTTATCTTTATATAGTTTAAGTTTGTATCTTCAGCATTTTTTATTACAAAACTGTAATTACAAATTATAAAGAAATTACTTTGATATCAATAATGTAAGTACATATTTATATATACCAAAAAACTTGAAGGACTATTTGAAATTATCAACTATAAATTGCGCGAAATCATCTGTCCAAATCTTTCATACTTAAATTCCATTCTTTCATAATTTCATTCACTAACACCGAGTATAAGCGTCTTACTTCATAATTTTTTTATCAGCCTCTATACGTCCCATTGTTAGGTTCAAGATTGCGACTACCGTAGATCAGGAATTAGTACCGATGATCTAACTAAATGATGTGTTGAATTATATTCTTAGTCCGTCACCACACGAAATTGCTAACTTTACTTCATATAGCCCTGTAAGTTTAAGACTAAAGATTTCTAATATAGCCGCGTAATATAGTAGAATAATAGGCGGGCGATCGGATTGGGGTAATAGTCCACCACCCGCAGAAAGGACGATCACGTGAGGGCGACGCCCTGGAGATTGTCGGGGAGGGACGTTACCCGAAAGGACATCCTGCCAGATAAGCCGCGGAATTCAAGACTTTGGTAACAGTGGTCAGTGAAATGGCGAAGGAGATATGGCTGGCTATGC
Organism: Lymantria dispar; assembly: GCA_032191425.1. Taxonomy (NCBI): domain Eukaryota; kingdom Metazoa; phylum Arthropoda; class Insecta; order Lepidoptera; family Erebidae; genus Lymantria; species Lymantria dispar. The sequence goes on along the minus strand of CM063451.1, from coordinate 2,174,098 downwards.
GCTGCCGTTCCGCCATCCCGTACGGCACGGACGGCGTGCGTCCACACCGTAGCCTGCCAAAGAAAAAAAATAAAAAGGGTAGGAAAATAGCCTTTTTAAAATGCAAAACCATCATCATCTCAGTCTACATTCGTCCCACAGCCTCCTTCTAAAATGAAGCAAAAGTAACCAGCTGTACCACGTTTTTCAGAAGTATTCTTATAGAGTTGGGTTTCTTTCCTTTAATACTTAGATCTTATCTGCATATTACAAAACTTAAGTCATCTTTTATAATACCTACGATTAACAAATAGAGAACTGAAAGATACCTGTACCAAATTCTACCTAATGTTATAAACTTGAATGTGCGTTTGTGTGTTACACTTTTATACCTTAATTATTATATACCTACTTAATTAGGCGGCACGGGGTGTTCTCCTTCCGACTAGTGTAGGTGTTGACGGGGCATGGGTGCTTCGCCAAATACCTGCACAAGGTCGTGAGGAGAGAGAGTAAACCGTCCTGCCACCACTGCGATTGCGACGAGGACACGGCGAGGCATACGCTCGATCCCTGCGCCGCTTGGGCCACGCAGCGCCGTGAACTCGTCGCAATCATCGGTGCCGACCTGACGCTGCTGGCTATCGCTAGGGCGATGGTAGGCAGCGTCGGGAACTGGGACGCGGTCGCAGCCTTCTGCGAGGCAGTGATCTCGCAGAAGGAGGCGGCGGATCGCCTGCGCGAGGAGCGCAGCCTCCATTAGGCGATCCGCCGCCGGCGACTGGGGCGGCGTAGGCGCGAATACCTGCGCCTCATGCCACCCTATCCGAGGCCGCGGGTGACGTGACCGGGGAATTAGTCCGTCACCCGCCGAGAGGCCGACCGCGTGAGGAAAGACCGACGGCCTCCCCGAGGGGGGGGGACGTCGGTCGATGGGAGGGTACCCCAGGTAGAGGGTATTCCGTCGGGCCGACCACTGATGACAAGTAACCCTGCTGCGGTGGTCGGCCTAACGACGAAAGCGACGTACATCGTGGGTGGGTTGCGGGAGTTGCGTGCTTACGCCCCTCTGTCGCCCCGGACGGAGTGGTGCGAGGAGCGCGCCGACCGCAACCCATCCAAAAAAAAATATACTTAATTATTATATTTTTCTTTTTTTTTTCTTGTACTAAATTTTGAAAATTATATATACATACAATTTCGAAGGGCATCGCACTGGAGCTAATACCATATGTGTTGTACGAAGCATAATATTATGTAAGTATATTTAAGAGATGAGAAAAAAAATGACTGCCCGCTGAGTTTCTTGCCGGATCTTCTCAGTTTGTAGCCGCGTTCCGATCCGGTGGTAGATTATTGTATTGTGTTCAAACGTTGTAAAATTTGACAATATGTAAGTGCCCTTAAGGGGCCTATGCATAATAAATGATTTGATTTGATTCACCAATCGTCTTAAAATTTCATATAAAATGTTTATCAGCGATACCTTCAAGGGAATATGATACTTTACATGTCAAAATACAACTAGTAGTGCTGAGGAAACTCAAGAGGATCTTCTCATCCGACATATCTCAGTGTCTGAACACAGGTCTACGACCAGTGTGCGATACTAGTGATGACTTACGGCACGGAAACGTGCTCCCTAAATGTGGGTATCATAATCAAACTCAAAGACGCTCAGCGCGCTATGGAGCGCGCGTATGCTCGCGATTTCTCTGTGAGATAGAATACGAAATACGGCAATCCGTAGAAGAATAAGTGTAACCGACATAGCTCGAAAAATTAGTACGCTCATGTGGCAGTGGGCAGACCACATTGCTCGACGAAGTGACAACCGCTGGGGAAGAAAAGTTCTCGAGTGGCGACCACATATCGAACGACGACGTAGGGTGCAGGCAGCATAGGACTCCACTTTGTTGCGAAACACGAGGGAGGTCCACGTTCAGCAGTGGACGACGATAGGCTGAATGCTGATGTTGATGAATAATTTATATTTACAATTTTTTTCTAATTTAATACTTAAACGTATAAGTTACAATTGTACTCTTGACACCGCACAAAAATTTAAATTACTAGATTTACCATTTGACATTGCTATTTCTTGTTTTATATGTGGTGACGCAGAAATATTTCATAACTCTCTTTTTCTAACCCATGGCTATCGTAAAAGACGACTAAGGGATAAAATACACAGATAACATTTATGCAAAAGAAGAAATTGTAGAGAAGATATGAAACAGATATGAAAGGAAGATATGAACAAGAATACAGTAGCCACTTTTCCTTTTATCATCAGAATTTCGGCTCATATACGTCCCACTACTGGGCTCGAGCTTCCTCCAAGAAGGTAAATTGCCCTTAATATACCACGCTGGTCAAACAAGTTCGTTTAGGGTTTTGTTTCGAGTTTTCCATCTCGTCCATAAATATCATATATGTAATATATCCCTTAGTCCTCTTTTACGAACCCCACGGGTATGAGAGGGGGTGGTGAATTGTATTCTTACTCCGTCACTGAAAACTTTCTTTAACCATAGGTGTATTAATAGCTTTAGTAACTTCATTGCTAAAGAAGGAAAAACAAAACCTTAAAGTATATAACAATTTGTCTGGCTAGCGTGGCATAGTAGGCTAAAGAGGGTCTGTCCCGAACCAAGAAAGAAGAAGAAAGTCGTGACTATTGATAGATCTAATGATAACGTTTCTTTAGACGATGGCTAGTGGTGATGCTTCCCGTAAGAAGAAGAAAAGATCACCGACATCGGATACATTGCTATGTCCATCTCGATTCATCCCTCCAGCGAGGAGACCCAGAACCTTACCATGGATGCCTCGAGGCGGATATGATGAGGAATTGGACAAGGATAGCATTTTATTAAAGGCAGCTAAAAATATATATCCTGAAGGTATATATATATGAACGTAATTTGTATGAAAAATTTATCTTCATAGTCTTATATTCATTTTCACTAACGATCCCTAAACTTTAGGTAACGTCTAACGCAATTTAAATGACATATAATATCGATATTATGAGAGAATGAGATAAAATAGTCCAAAAGACTTTTCCCCGAACTATGATTACAAAAGTAAAAAATCTAAACGACTATCCAAATACTCCTGATACTCTATTATCATTGTCACTATTATTTCAGCTCGAGTCTCGAGTCTTTACCTGGGAGTCCTTCCCAATAAGAGAGAAATAAACGTACTTCAGCACGCTGGTGAAACAAGTTGGTATAGGGTTTTTTTTTTCAAGTTTTCTTGTATTTTTGTTATATGCATATTTTATCTCATAGTCGTCTTTTATGACAACGTGAAGGATACGGGTGATGAATCGTATTCTTACTCCGTCACCACACATAAAATAGCAAAAAAAAAAACAACAAATGGCAAACATTTTGTCAAAAGTAGCAAACAATTTACAGGTGAGAGTGAAGGATCTTGCAGTGAGTTTCCTCCGTTGATGCAGGGTAGATCATGGACAAGAGGAGTACCCTACCGTGATGGTTATGACCACGTCAAACCGTCGGATTCTATTGGTAAATAATACCTTTTTAATTTTCAATCATAAATCTATGATCGTTTACTAATTTTTTGAAGTGAATACTTCTTTAGCATCGTTTTGATTTGAAAGTCGATGAAACGAAAAATCGTCAGTAAAAAGAGAGAGACGCATAAATTCATAAGATTTAACGTGGGAGAAAATGAGCTAGGAAGCATTATACAGTGTTTCTTATATTCGTGGTTCTCTTTGAGCTATGTTTCGTACCTCCTTCACTCGTGTTTACCAAGACACACTTTGCTTGCGCCTTAGCGTTGTACGTATACGTTGTACTGTGCTCCTACCACTTAGTGTGGTCTTTCCACTTAAAAGCTTAATCGCCATTTCATTGTTCCCGACTATTGCATCGACGTAGGTATGTCCCGGCCATGGACAGGCAAAGAAAGGCAGTTTTTACAAGTCCCACGAGCGATGAGATGTTTTATGCTTATTCTCTATCAAAAACACCTAGTGGTAATACTTTTACTTTCCTACATTTATGGTATGAAGTGGTTTGAGATTATTAATAAACGTCATTTACCAATAAATATCACTCACCAAAATAGTAAACATTTCTTTTGTAACCCTCCAGGTAATTGCCTCACTCCAGCTTCAAGGACAATGCGTGTGCCCAATATGCCACCTAAACGAAGACCGCCTCCACAGCGTTACGGACCTCTAGGACCTAATGGAGAGATGCAGTTCCCACCACTCAAACCATGGGCTGTCAGAGAGAAAGAGAGATTGGAAGCCATTGAAAAAGAAAAGAATAAGCATAAATTGCAGAAAGGTAGGGTGTAGCAGTTCCTAGGTGCTTACCGCATACGGATTTTCAGTAAATACTTATATAAGATTGGAAGGGCCTGGCCCTAGGACGCCACGAGTGTCGCGCAATTGACAATTTGTGCCACACACGGAAGTATGCCACGCCTCGAAGTCAGGTTCTGTTGGTGGTAATTGGAATGGGCCTGTCTTTGCCTATCACCATCGTCCAAGGACAGGTTTTGGTCGTCCATAACCATTTTGTAAGGTCGTCATATCGAGGAAATAAGACGTAAAGAGCTTATTAGCTTAATATATAGTAAAAAATATTTATGATCAATTTTTATAGGTTTGGTGCGGCTAGAAGACTTAGTCTCTGGTGAATATGACAGACGGAAAGCTGCTGAAGCAGAAGCAAAGAGAAAGCGGATAGAGAAGAGGAGAGAGGCTAAACTGGCCGCGGAGATCGCAGCGCAAGAAGCCATGAAAAAGTAATTATATAAAAAAGTATATAGTTGTAAAAAAAAAAAAATAATCGCGTTTGTTATTGCTTTTTGGTTGCCCGATGGTTGTCCACCCATAAAATCCGTAAAATAGTTTTATTTACAATGTGTAATGCTCGCGTTAACATCAGAAATTATTATAAAAAAAAACGTGTGGCACTCGGGTACTGCCGCGGTAAAGCTATTGCATAGCATTTTTTATCGAAGCGGCGGATCGCCTGCGCGAGGAGCGCAGCCTCGATGAGGCGATCCGCCGCCGGCGACTGGGGCGGCGTAGGCGCGAATACCTACGCCTCATGGCGCCCTAACCTAGGCCGCGGGTGACGTGACCGGGGAATTAGTCCGCCACCCGCCGAGAGGCCGACCGCGTGAGGAAAGACCGACGTCCTTCGCGAGGGGGGGACGTCGGTTGATGGGAGGGTACCTCAAATAGGGGGTATTCTGTCGGGCCGACCACTGACGTCAAGGCAACGTGCATCGTGGGTGGGTTGCAGGTGTGCGTGCTTACGCCCCTCTGTCGCCACGGACGGAGTGGTGCGAGGAGCGCGCCGACTGCAAATCGAAAGAAGCCTCGGTACGGTCTTCAAACCGTCTAGAGCTTCCGGTCGGGGCTAATGGAATGGTTTTGTCTGTTGAATGGAGAGCTTTCCTTCCGATTGGTGCAGGTCTGGATGGGGCATGGTTGCTTCGCCAAGTATCTGCATAAGATCGTGAGGAGGGATAGTATATCGTCCTGCCGATTGCGACAAGGAAACGGTACAGCACACACTGAAGGTGTGTGTCGCGTGGGCAGAGCAGTGCGTTGTATTCGTCGCAATCATCAGCCGACTTGACACTGCCGACCATCGCTAGGGCAATGCTCGATAGCGTCAGGAAGTGGGATGCGGTCGCCGCCTTCCGTGAAATACTCATCTCAAGGAAGGAGGCGGTGGGTCGTGCACGGGAGCAATTGCTCTACGGCGACACGACCCGCCGCCATATTCAATTTATTATTATTTCACGAGCGCCAAATTCAATTTTTCCGTGGGGTGACGGAGTAAGAATACAATTCACCACTTCTTATCTTGTCCGTGGATGTCGTAAATGACGACTATGGGATATAATATGCACATAACACCTGTGCAAGAGAAAGAAAACTCGAAATGAAACCCAATACCAACATGTTTGACCAGCATGATATAGTAGGTCAAATGCCCTCCCATTGTGGAGGAAGCCCGACCCCAACAGTGTGAAGTATGTGGACTGCGATGATGATGATCATGATATTCAATTTAATGTGACGTCATATGGTCATAACCGTAACATCAATCAAATTATGATTAGTAGTTTAGAATTTATGAGTGAACGGATGAACATACATAAATACCCACATGTCGGTAAAAACATAACCGTTCCTTTTGATTCGCCGTAATCGGATTAAAACACAAAATATGTTTCTATCTTGGTTAAAACCAGTAAACTGATATTTTTTTTAAAGGCAACACCCTGCACGAAAAATAATATCCCTGTATTGCGGGGGACTTCGCAAACGTATAATTAACGGACACATATTACATCCAGACTCAGAACAAGAATTTGTGGATCATACAAAGTGTTGTCCTGCATAGGATTCGAACCCGAGACTGGCACAGTAGGTTGGTGTGCCAACCATTACGCCATCTGTGTAGTCGAAAATTTGTACAAAACATGTTTGGTGAACTAGTCAAAACCAAAATTAAAATAAATGACTTTAGTCCAACACATTTCACAGACACCTGCAAAAATTAGAGCTGGAATTGCCTCGAGATCCTGATCAACAGAAGGTAGAAATGTTAAGGATTACAGAAGAGGAGCACTACCGATCTATACATAAGAATGACCTCGATAGAATAGAATATTATTTGACCAAGGTAAAGTTTTAATTCACAATAATCTATTTCTAGCAGTCTGTTTTAGTTTTCTAGCTAGGATTAACTTCTATAAATTGATTTTAAGATTTTTATAAATTAATTTTCCTGTGGCGATGGGGTAAGAATACAATAAACGCTCTTTTTATGCCGCTGGGTGTCATAATATATGACTAAAAGTTATGATTGATAATTATGATTATGAAAGACTAGCAACTCGCCCTCGCTTCGCTTCGGTTTCAGTCGCCTTACCCGCGTAGTTCCCGTTTCTGTGGGAATGCCGGGATAAAAAATTTGGCCTATGTTACTCCCTAATATTATAGCTTTCCATGGGTGAAAGAATTTTTGAAATCGGTCCGGTAGTTCCGGAGACAATTCGTTACAGACATACATACAAACCTTTCCTCTTTATAATATTAAATATAGATATGACAGATCATCAGAACATTATGCCTAAGAAAGAATCTTCGACATATAACTCTATGCCAACACGTCTGACCAAAGTGGTATAGTAGATCATTGTCCTATTTACTATGGAAGAGGCTGGAGGCCAGGATAATGATCGAGCAGTTACGGTATGCAAGAGTAACAAACGAAGAAATAAATCCATATTCGCACTTCCAATATTAATTATTATTATCACAGTCCATATAAGTCCCACTATCGGGGTCGGGCCTCTTCCATAATAAGAGGAAACTTGACCTACACCGCGCTGATCAAATATGTTGGTACAGGATTTTATATCCAGTTTCTCATCCCTTGCATAGATGTTATCTGCATGTCATATCTCTTTATCGTCTTTTACGATACCGGCAAGGGGAGGGGTGATGAATTGCAGTCTTATTCTGTCACTATACGGCAAACATATGTAGTTATATATAATTAGTCAATTTGGACTAAACATTCACCTAATTTTCAAATGGCTTAAGGGAAGTTAAGCGAGTTTATTATGTGCCAGGCTTTAATTGGCAATCATATACCTGAATTTCCTATGGAGCTGTACAAACGGGCGAAGAAGAAGGTAGATGAGCAAACTCGGGCTATCAAGAGACGTCTTCTCATTCTCACTTATCAGGCTTGCGTGAGGCAGAGTGAGGAGGAAATCAAGGAGTTTTTTATTATGGCTATGAAAAGGTAGGGCTTTTCGTTTTTTCACTATCACTATCTCCTTCCGTGTGGTAACGGATTAAGAATTAAATGAATTATTTATTCGTCATACGAGACCAATTTATATGGGATTTGGAGCAGCACCTCTGTCGGACGATCTAAACCTATACAAATTGGTCGCGATAACGAATACTTTGACGCGAACAGTTGTGCTAAGCCCAATGGTCAATAATAATAAAACGTTGCGTTAACGAGGAGCAGTTCCCATACTAGTTTGTCTTTCAAAAATTTCTGAGAAAATTTTCGAACTTCAAAAAAGTCTGCAAAAATCTTAACATTTATTTCGTCAGACTTTTATATTTAGAGTTGCATAGTATATTAGAGACTAACATAAGTTTTCTTTTTTTTTGGCATTTCGTTTGTGATTTCGTTTTTTTAAAGACGCAGGTCTTTAAAAAAAAGCATGGATTCTTGTATTCCGTGCGACTTAGTATACATACAATTACGGACAAAATTTTCAATTTCACATTTTTTTCGTATAAAGTACCTATTATTGTCCTGCGTAATAATTAGGCATGCTAAGTGCAAATTACGCCTAGATTTTGTTTTTAATATGAAATGCTTAATAAAGTATGAGGTTACATTACCCCTTTGTTTGATATTAATACAAGTATTTTGAACGCTAATTCAGACGATCTGAATGTGACAAAAGTGTCCATGATAGTTCGAAATCCTATATTAAAATCTGTTTCCATCCTAGATGTATCCTCAACTATATTCTAGAAGATCCTAGTGAGCGTGTACGTCTGAAAATAGCGTTTCTACCACCATTGTGGCCGGCGCACATCGTGAGGGCGCCAGTACCATGGCACACTACCTTTGTGAAGGCAAGAGAATCGATGTGGTACAAGTTCTATATGGGTAACCCAATCATAATCGAGCTGAGGAGAATGTGGCAAGATAGGTTAATAGTATTTCTTTTTAAATAAGTATATTATATAGATAATTAAAAATCTGAAATTTGTTTTAAATAATATCTGACCCAAGAAAAATAAAGTTCTGTATTACAAAAAAATTAAATAAAAATAATGATTTCCTGGTGCCCACTTAGTGGACTAACGATATCTTGAAATGCGCCGAAGGCCATTTGGATGCCAATGGCAGAAGAACATTCTGATGAAAAGACATTTGTCTAATAGTGGACGAATGTTGATGATTGGAGAATAGAATTCCTTGAAATTGATTACAGTGCCACTTAGCGAGTCCAAATGTTAGTTTAAGTCATTCCTTAATCAACCTGAACACACTCAAAAAAAAAAACCAGCAAGATACACACGTAAAGAAGTTTTTAAACAACTTCTAGTGCCTAAGGAATAAATTCTAGTCTCGCAGGAAATTTGACGACTGCAATTAACCAGTCTCGGAATAATTATTTGCACAAAGAATTCTTCTACATTGGAATTGAATCCACTACTCTATATATATTTTATAGCCTTTTATGCTTGATTTTTCTTTCGCATATTTCATTATATGCATTTATTTCATCAGATATCAGAACTTAGTGATATGTGACATGGAGAAGATGCAAAAAGAGATCCCCTTTCCACAATATCCATCAGAATTTACTGAAAACCTAGTAGCACTATGTGAGAAAACCAGAAAAGAACTAATAGAGAATTGGTTGATTGACGTCGCTGATACTATGATCAAAATGAGAAAACATTGGTCAGTATACGTGGCTAAAAAGAAAAGTGAGTCTACATTTCAAGTGGAGCAATTCTTTCGGTAAGTTTTCTTGGATCTTGGAAGGATCTTGGAGAAGGAAGTATATGGAGATTGCATGGAAACAACGGAATATCCATTGCTACCCCCTATTATCTTTAAGACATCATCAGTGTCACTCTTTTTTTATGGTGGGCCCTGGTCTGGGACACAACCCCTTTCCAGCGGAGTTGTTGTTGATGTGAAAATGGTCCCACGACTTCGTCGTAGCCGAGGGACAGGAACAGTGTGTGGTTTTTAGCTGGTAGTGGCGCTGATAATAAATCGATGCTGAGCCCGGCATACCTCCTCTATCAGAGGTGGGCGTACGTAATTTACCCACTGCATTTACCCACACGAAAAAAAATTATCTGGACATACCCTGCCCTACCTGTCCCAGTCGACGTATTGGCAGCGTGCATTGAGTCAGGTCAATTTTTACATGGACCTGGGTCGAGAGAGTATCAATTCTCAGTCGTTTTTACAACAACCACCAGGAATGTTAGGATTGATGGTATTCACAGCCGCCATCACACATCAATACAATAGGTATATAAGGTGTGATAAGCACACATGTGTATACTTAGATAAGGTAATTGAAACCCAAATTATTATGACAAATGGGCAAACCTACGCCTAATGAAAATTCAATCCCTTCGTCTTACCATTAGACTAGAGCCGGTCCACATAAAATAATCACTTTCTCGCTCGTATTGTTCGTTGTTCTTGGCTGACGTTTCCCACGCCATCTATCGAAGTTTACACATTGTTTGTTAGAATTGTATTAAACAATAACACGACTCTATCTAAATTATTTAGAAATATCTGGTTGGTATATTTTTTTTTTGTATTTTTGCCGAACTTATTTAGATATATATCAATAAAAAATAAAAATGATGAAATAATGAAAAAAATATCAAAATGATATCTGATGTTTACGCGAGCACTACACATTGTAAATAAAACTACTTTTACGGATTATATCGCGTTTGTATTTGATTTATGATTGCCCGACGTTTCGAACACTTTGCAGCATTCATGGTCACGGGCGGACTAAGGTGTCTCACGTCCAACAAGTAATCGTTATTACAGACATTTACAATTATCTACCCGATACAGAAAATAGTTATAAATTTATTAAATTGTTTAATATACAAGAATTGCTAATTTAAAGATATAAGATTAGCATTTAACATCTCATACTCGTTCCAACCATTTATTTTACTTTTGGCAGGTCGAATTCTGATAATTAGTGTTGTACCAATGTATTACGGATACTATGTTTTGTAATAATCGATTTTAGTCAGGAAGAACTTTTAATCGATTTAACACGGATATTTTATTTTTGCTTAAATACATATTTCATATTATTTAAAAACTTCACTTCTGTAAATATATTTGTTATTTGGGCATATTAATTTTTGCATACCCACTAATTCAGTCCTCCCAAAATATTTTACTTTGTACTTTGCAAAATAAAAAATAACTACTTTATGAAGCATTTTTCCATTAAGCGGGGTCCGCTGCTCCAAACTTTACTTAAAGACAATGGCGCCCTCGTCTGCGGTAGTAAATCACTAATTTTCTCATCCAGCCTACCCCTTTTTTTTAAGCCGAATTGGCAACACTGAACGGCGCGCCGGCGACGCCATTTTGTTGTGTTGTCTGTCACTCGCAACAAGACTCCCGTGCTAGTCACATTTCTGTTCGCTGAGTGCTCTTTCATATTTTTCATACGCTGTGTTGAGTATTTATATTCCACCGTATTGATTTCATTGTTCTTACTTTGATTGAGTTGAGCGTATCGTTCCTCCCAGTAAGATTTTACTTGCAAAATGCCGAAAGGTTTGGTGCTTAAAGGACAATCCAGAGAGTTAGTGCTGCGGCTTCGTGAATTTTTTGAAAAGGAACGCCGCAATGGCGGATTCCTTATACCAGTAACCCAAGTTAGAGACCGTGTTGCAGCAGCATTAGGTATTAGTGCTCCAACGGTGGCGAAAATCACTAAAGAAGCCTATGGTAGTAGTGGTATTGAACAGAACAAGCTATCTACGCCTAAGAAAAACGTCAGCCCCGTAAAGTGACAGCAATTGACAGTTTTGATACTGATGCTATTCGTCGTCATATATACAATTATTACACAAGCAGAGATTCCTACTTTGAAAAAATTAGTAGCGTCTCTACGAAATTGTGGCTTGTTTCGTGGTCAAAAATCTTCTTTGTCAAAGGTGCTGCACCAAATCGGGTTCTTGTATAAGAAATCCGACAAAAGAAAAATTTTAATGGAACGTCGTGATATAGCCTTGTCTCGCTGTGAATTTTTAAGACAAGCGAAGAAAATAGAAGACTGGTCGAATGTCGTTTTCACAGATGAAACTTGGCTCAATGCCAATCATTCCATACCAAAAGGTTGGACTGACGATACTGCTGCTTCTACTTCTGCAGTGCCAATGGGGAAAGGTGAACGCCTCATCATTTGCCATGCGGGAACTACAAAGGGATTTGTACCAGACGCTCTGTTAGCGTTCAAATAAAAAAAAACAGGAGACTATCATAAGGAGATGAATGCGGACGTGTATGAAAAGTGGTTCAGAGAAATGCTTACATCACTTGAAGAGCTATCAACAATATTTATTGATAATGCACCCTATCACTCTCGCCAAATTAATAAAATGCCAACACAGGCCAACAAAAAACACGAGATTATAATCTGGCTTCGTGATAATTGAGAAGATGTGGACGAATCCCTACTAAAAGTAGAATTACTTAAAATATTAAAAAGTAAAAAGCAGCCAAAACGATATGTCATCGACGAAATGGCAGCAGAATATGGGCATGTTGTAATCAGAATTCCTCCGTACCACTGTCAATATAATCCAATTGAAATGATCTGGGCACAAGTCAAAGGACACGCCGCAAGAAACAATACAACTCCTCCTTTCACAACAAATAAAATGCTTGAACTTTTAAAAAACGCATGTGCTAGCGTGACGCCTGAAAACTGGGCGAGTGTCGTCAACAAGACAAAAAATATAATATTCTCTGATTGGGATCGGGAAATTGAATTTGACAACATACCTACACAAGAGTTAATAATAAACACTGCAGATGATTCAAGCGACGATTCGAGTTCGTATGAAGAATCCGACGATTCGTTATAATAAAATAATATTAAAATATTTTGGTTGTTTTATTTCATGTTATAGGTATGATGAGAAGATTTTTATATCTCCCTGATACAATTTTAACGTGTTGTCTATTACAACAATTCAAAACTCAGTTGTCAGCTGACTTAACTGCAAATAAGTGTAATCGATTATTTGCGATTCATTAGTTTGCACCGAATACTTTTGATCCTGTCACTAGATGCGATAGAACGTAACTTTTTTTATAACGGAAATGAATTATCACTTAAATTTTATGAATAGAACTATTTACGGCATATTAATGTATTTAGTGGGTAATAATTAAGATATATAAATATTATTGGGCAGTTTATATATTTCTCTGTTCACTCGTTTCAAAGTTAATAATTGCGTATAATGAAACAGTTACGTCCTAAAGCATGTGTCAAAAGTAAAATAAATGGTTGGAACGAGTATAGTTTATAAAAACGCTTTTCCGTTTGTGCAATATTTTTTGTACATATGTATATACCTAATGTGACTATAGACTGATATACTGAATAGATGTGACTATAACTTGTAGCCGTAGCCATTGCGAATGGGACAGTTCCGTGTTTAGGTTGGCTATCCCGTTATTCCCAGCTGTACTAAAAATTTCCACTTTTTGCAACCAGAGCATAAATTGTGCTTTGTTATACTGATAGGAACGAGTTGTTGCTAGTTTTTAATCCAAAATATTATCTATTCCTGTTCTTGTTTCATTTGGAGTTTTTTTTTTATATTTTTTGCAATTCCAAAAAAATAACGGGATTGTTAGTCGAGCGGCCCATTTTGACGTAAAAAGTGAGCCGTCGCTCAGGATGTCTAGCAGATATGAAACATCGATATTATTTTGTACAAGTATATATGCATAAAAAACAGATTAAGGCAGGAACTAATATGGCATAATGTATAAATAAAATATTACGTTTTATATTATTATTTAAAATATTACACAACAATCATAATTAATTCACCGCACTACTGCGTATGGACTACGTATAGTACATATATCTCATCATACAGTGTGGCGTTACGTCGCTGGCTCGTTTACGCCACGCCAACGATCAGGTTTACCCTCGTCTCCTCGATATTTCACATCGAAAAATATTTGGTCACATTTTATATACCTAATGTTTTCCTTAGGTATTGTTTAAAACTATTTTCTGTATTGGCGGTGTAAAAATGCAATTCATAGTCCACTATCTAGCCTGTTTGAGTTATAAAAGACGATCGTTTTATTTTATGGTCACTATTCTATTTCAGATGTGTTCATTCGTTGATGTCGAGACAAATACGAGACCTTGTAGAGAGGAGTGTCCGTCACTTCGCCGAATATTTCTCATATTATTTTGTAAGAATGATTTTATTTATTTTTTATGTGTATTATTGCTTGGAGTCGACTCAATATGGACTTTTCTTTCATAATACATATTGTACACGTTTCGATAATAGTTTTATGATCGGCCGCCTGCCTGAATTCGCTGACTAACACCTGCAGTTTAAATACACTACTGTCTGTCCCATCGGAGATAAGGATGTGAGATTACTAATAAGAATTTTCATCCAGGAAGGCAATGACTACGAGGACAAGTATCGCGATTACATGTTCATCAAACGTCCCCTGCTACGTATCAAAGTGATCGGTCACCCTGGATCCAACAAGATCACCTTCGAACCCACCTTGGAACAGATGAAGGATCACATTATAAAGTGGTTCAAGAATATCATCAATGTTAATGTACAGTTGTCAAGCGTAGATCAGATTATGTATCCAGGTAAGTATGGTTTTCTATCCTGTAAGATACAGACTAGTATAATAGCTAACCCTCTTAATCTAATGCTATTGGATTAAGGGGGCCCATGTCTTTGTTGTATTCTATTCGGATTTACTAATTATAGAAACTATGTATTTATTATTTTAATAATACTATTAAAAGCTTTTATTGACGTGACAACGTCTTATAATTCGATAGAGCCGGCTGCACACACGAAAAAACATGACGTATGCGGCGTTACCTCGCTCTGAGGCGTTCCATTTAAGGCTTGATCCATACAAAATATCTATCAAACAAATAAAATTAAAATTTTCTTTTGAAAAATGAAACCGGAATGGTTTCATTTTTCAAAAGAAAATTTTAATTTTAATAATATATAATTTAATTTTAATTTTAATAAAAAATAATCAGTATTTTCTTATGACGTTGTCACGTTCAACTATCGTCAGTAAACCGACTTTACAGACAACCGATTTTTTTAACAATCTTTTCTCCTTAAAGATAATACAGGTGTTAATAAGCAATTATCTTCCGTGTGGTGACGGAGTAAGAATATAAATCAACTTCTCTCTATTCTGCCCTTGGATGTCGTAAAAGATGATTAAGTGATAGAATATGTATACAACTTCTATGCAAGAGAAGGAAAATTCGAAATGAAACCCTAAGCCCATCTGACTGGCACGTCAGTCAATATTCATCAATTTTGAAGGAGCCTAGCAGTGTGTCGTATATGAGCTGTGATGATAATGATGATGAATAGTTAGATTGTAAGATAAGTATAACAAATGATCGTTTGGTCTTTTTGCAAAAACGACATATTTATGTTTTAGCTGATTAGAACGAGAGGGTCCCGTCAAGAGCGAAACATTTGGGCATATATACCTGCGCCCTATATTAGAAATTCATGAGCTCATGAAGGTGAAGAATGAAATTTCTTCATTCCTAAGCATAATGTCTTTTTTTTTAAAGGATAATTAGTTTACTATTTTTTGCCAGTCGGACGAGCTGACATTGGGATTTTTATTTCCATTTTGACATTTCGTGCACTGGTTTCATTTACTTTAATACCTTAATTTTTTTATCTTAAACCTAAATTTGTAATATTCTTCATTAGTATCAAATAATAATAAGGTAGGTTCTCGTCTATAAAACCCCAAATAATATAATCAAAGTTGACAGATTCAAATAAGCACTTCTGAATTATACAGGGGTGACTCGGCCGTGCCCGTATCTCTTAGGTGTATATCCCGAAGAGGGTTACCTCACAAATATCATTGAAGACTGTCTACATCACTTCAATATGAACAGACCTGGTCCAAGGACTTATCTTAGCAGTTACAATGATTACTTCTACATTCTCAACGGTGAAGCCAAGGATGATTTGTTGAAGTTCTTCGCTCAGGAACCTGCTCCATATTTGAAGGTTAGTTAAAATTTAGCTGATCCAGCAGTCGCTGTTATGTGCAAATCTTAAAAAAGTCTTGAAGATGGCAACGCCACCCATCGAGTCTAATTGTCAATTTAAATAATTCTTGAATCCACAAGAAATTGCATCAATATCGTTCCAACTGTTTCATCATCATCGTCATCATCATAGCTCATATACACCCCACTGTTGGGCTCGAACCTTCTTTCGAGGGAAATTGACCTACTGTCCACTACGCTGATCAGACAGGTTGGTACAGGGTTTCATTTTAAGTTCTTCTCTTGCATAGATGTTATATGCGTTATCATGACAAGTATAAAAAGGGAGTGTAGTCGGATATGACATCTGGTAGGATTGTGCGGTAGACGACATATTCCGTCGATCCAAGTAATTGAGATGAGAGCTGATTAAAGATAATCATTCGTCCCAATACTGAGAATGAGTTTACTCTCTGTTGAGCTCGAGTGTTCTTCTAAATTGGCAAATCAAATCAAATCAAAAGTGAAGTTTTCTGCTTAAACAATACATTTACTACATCCACGAGCAAGATAGGGAAGGGTAACATATTGTATTAGGGTAAGATATCAAATCGTGTAAACATCAAAATTATTATTTACATGTAGTGGCCGAGTAAGAATATTATTTACCACCCCGTCTCTAGCACGAGGGTGTCGTAAAAGACGACAAAGGATATAACATGTATATGATATCTACGCCAGAGAAGGAAAACCCTATACCAACACGTCTGACCAGCGTGGTATAGTAGGTCAATTTCACTCCCAGCCAGGGGGTGCAAGTCTAGCAGTGGCACTTATATGAGTTCAAATGATGATAATGTTGAAACATCAGAAATCACAGCTTGATAATTTAATGTTTTAATCATTCAGGAGTTCTCCAGTCGTATTTATTCGTACGAGAAACTTCGCGACGAGATTTTATTCCTCCGTCGTGATATACCGCTGAATATGGTCATGTTGGATTGTTCACCCATCAATGATCAGCTTTGGGACATCGTCAATGGACTGCGAGAATATATAGTTGAACATTTCACTAACGTGAACAGAAAATGGAACAGATCGTGAGTGTAATTAATTTTTTGATTTTTATAATTTGATATTTTTATTTTAGAGGTTTTTAGAGGTCGTCCGTGTGGTGACGGGGTAAGAATATAATTCACCACCCCCTCTCTTGCCAATGGGTGTCGTAAAAGACGACTAAAGGATATAATATGCTTATAACAACTATGAAAGAGAAGGAAATTTTGAAAGAAAACCCTATACCAACACGACTGACCAGTGTGGTAAGGTAAGGTCAGCGTCCATCACATCAAAGATGCTCGACAGTGACAGGTACTGGTTGTCGATGGCCTCTATCTGCGAGGTCATCTCTAGGAAGGAGGCCGCGGAGCGGGAACGCGAGGCACTTGCCTCCGCTGAATCGCTCCGCAGGCGGCGATCAGGGAGGGGGAGGCGCCGATATGCGCATCTCCTCCCACCATCTTGAAAGACGACAGGACGTGGCCAGACGGCCTTGCGTAGGGGTGTCGGGAATCGAATGTCAACAGACGATCTCTCCGGCGCTCCGTAAAAGCGCAGAAGGGACCGCCGTTGGTTTTAGCGGGTATTCCGGTTGCAGGTGACCGGCGAGTCCCACACACCCCCCATGTCTATCACTGGCGGGGGACGGTGCGTAAATGCATTTCCACAGCAAGCTAATGTTGGCGTGGTAATTTTCCTTCCATAATGGAGGAGGCCCGAGCTCAACAATGAGACGTATATAAGCCGAGATAATGATAGCAATATCTAAGACAAGGAAAACTTGAAATACAATCCTATTTTGTTTAAAATTTGATCATTGACCTACTATACCACACTGGTCAGACGTGTTGGCATACGCTTTTTATTTCTAGTTTTCTTTCTCTAGCATAGATGTTATCTGAAAATTATATTGTTATATGCATATATATCCCTTAGTCGTCTTTTACGATATCCACGGGCAAGAGAGGGTGGTGAATTGTATTCTTACTCCGTCACCACACAGAATAAAATATGTAATGGGGTTTTATATGAAAAAATTATATTGAGTAATTTTTGTTTGGTTTTTTTTTTTAAATTAGAATTTGCAATGTCTACGAGGATATGGCGGCTCGCACGTCCGAGAGCCCTGAGACCACAGCGCAACTAGTGGAACTAATCAACTATATACAGGACTGTCGTGACTGCGCCATGTTCGACCTGAGGGATAAGGCGAGGACAGCCGCTGAATATGTACTATTCTTGATGCAACATGCACATCTACATTGTTAGTATAACATCATCCTACTCTTCACCCAGTTACTTCATTATCGTCATCTCAGTCTGTCCCACTAGCTTTTTGGGGGCGTGGGGTCTAGCCTTCTCTACAATATGAGGGAAATTGTCCTGCTATGCCACGCTGGTCAGGCGTATTGGAATAGGGTTTTATATGGTGTTTTCCATCTCTTGCATAGGAGTTACCTGCGTATTACAATCCCTTAGTTATCTTCTATGAAACCCGCGGGTAAGAGAGGGGTGGTTAATTATATTTTATTCTGTCACCAGATGGAAAGTAAAATTACTTAAGTGTAAAAAAACTTTATAGTTTGTGTGCCAAGTAAATGTAATCTCCTTATTATCATTCAGGTTTTATATCGTATTCTTAATCAGTCATTAAAATGCTGGTGAATGTTATTGCCAAAATTTTGATTGAATAATGCAATCTGGAGTTATTTCTTGTAATCGCGAGCTATACCTGCGGTAATGAAGACAGAAAAGAACTATGTAATGTAAAATTTTGAGCTACAAATATAATTTCAGACCGTAAAATTAGTTAGATTGGACACCAATAATTTTGTAGTAGTAGTATACCGGTGACTGGTAGTATTCGTGCTCACTACCACACATCATTTTGACAAGTTATCTACTGTAAAATTGTAGTAATTTAATGTTCTTACAGTTGAGGATGTCAATCTTAATACTCGTGTTTTCCTATGGCCTCTCGACATGGAGGAAACCATAGACCTAACCCTTAAAACATTGAATACCAAGAGGAATATGGCTGAAGATAAGCTACGAAGTAGAAAGACGATCTTCGAGGATAAACTCAAGAAGCACGAAAAGGAACTGGAGCTGTTCCGTCGGTTCGATCCGCCGCTGTTGAATGTAGATTTGCTGAAGGACGTCGTTGTGAAAGTGGATGAAATATTCAAGAATTTGATTGTGAGTTCTTGTTTTAATGTTAGGTAATCTGGCTGTCTTATAACTAGAAATATTTAAGGGAGTGATGCCTGTTCTAGTAGTTAACTCGTGATCGGGTGCCGCTTGCTGGGATCTGGTTCAGTCATAAATATTTTCCATTACATTTGAGAACTATATTATACTAGCTGGCCCATCAGATCCTGTTCTGTACATCATCATCTCACCGTTGGGCTCGGACCTTCTCCATTGTGGGAGAGAATTTGACCTACTATACTACGCTGGTCCGAGGTTTTGGCATAGGGTTTAATTCCGAGTCTTCCCGTCTTCCCGTGCATCGATGTTATCTGCTTATTATATCCCTTAGTACCTATGCTATTACGACACACATGGACAAGAGAGAGTACATATTAAAATAAAATACAATGCCTTGAAATCAATCGCAGTATTATCTACCGAGTCCAATTATTAATTTAAACCATTCTTGAATTCACCTGAACACACAATAAAATGATGTAAAACGGCCCAGCTGTTTAGGAGAAGTTGAATAACACACTCGTACAGAAAAATTATACATATAAACATATGGTTCGAAGGGGCTAAAGCTAATATACAAAACATGTTATATACAATTTTACACAAAAGAAATCCGTAAAGAAATAAAAATAACAGGCGAACCAGTTGATGTTTTGCCTAATCTTGTCAAGTTGTCAGTGACAATCGCGTTTTGATCAGGTAGTAGTTTATTGAATTAATTAAAGCTATAATGTTAAAGTGTACAAAACAGGAAAGCTCCTCAAGTCAAAACTTAATAATAGCGTCATAATATGTAATCACTTATATACCTTACTTATACTTATTAAATGACGTTTCGTGTGGTGACGGAGTAAGATTAAAATTCACTCCATATCTTGGCCGTGGATTTCCAAAAACTCGCCTAACGGATATATGCATAACATCTATGTAAGAAAAGGAAAACCCCCAAATAAAATTGCAAGACGTCAGACCAGTGTGGCATAGTAGATCAATTTCCCTTTCATTGTGGAGGAGGCTCGAGCCAATAGAGAGACATTTATAAGCTGAGATGAAATGATTTTGAAGTTATGATAGTCTTAATTTTTAATATTCGTGTGGTGACGGAGTAAGAATACAATTCACCACACCCTATCTTGCCCGTGGATGTCGTACAAGACGACTAAGGGATATCATATGCACATAACATCTGTATAAGAGAAGGAGAACTTGAAATGAAACCCTATACCAACATGTCTGACCAGCATGGTATAGTAGGTCAAATTCCCGCCCATTGTGGAGGAGGTCCGAGCCCAACAGTGGGACTTATGTGAGCTACGATGATGACGATAATGAATTTTTAATTTAATGTTCGACAAAGCAGTCACTGATTCATTTGGCTACCAATTTAATTGTAGGTACACTTAAAAAAAAGAGAGAAAGAGACTCAATATCCTGTGATTTTGGTTAAAAATACAGTCGTCATCAGCCTTACGGGTTATCATTCTCTTTTATGACTTATGTACGATAATTTTTCATGTGGTGACGGAATAAGAATACGCTTCACCACCCCCTCTTTTGCCCGTAGGTATTCTAAAGGACGACAGAAGTTTATGATTTACAGATAACATAACATAACAACAGCGTCTGACCAGCGGGGTACACTAGTTTAATTTAGGGATGTGAAAAAATAATCGATTTTTATTTTAATCGATTATTTTTTTTGTAATAATCAATTTTAATAATAAAAATCGATTTAAAAGGAATCAATTATTTCATATTAAAATTAATCGATTATTTTAGTATTTGCTTGTGTTTAAATTTAAAGTTTTCTATTATACAGAAAATAAAATCACTGTCAGATTTCCTAAAAAAAAGCCATCATAATCCTGTTGGGAGAAAAATAAAAAAAAAAGAACTATGAATAGAAAAAAAATCGATTATAAAATAATCAATTAATTAAAAATAATTGATCGATGTTTTGCAAATCGACTTGTTTTAAAGCAAAAAATCGATTATTTATTAATCGATTTCTTTCCCTCCAAGTCACATCCCTAGTTTAAAGTGGGGGTGGGATGAGATGATTTACGAAAGTGGATATTCATTTTTCTTTACGTATATTCTAATTATCCTCTGTGTCTTCGTCTTTTTGTGCCTATTATCAAAAGTCATAGTTATTTTTGTTTTCAAGGAAGATAAACGGGAAGCGGATGATATAATCAATGAAGAGGGTCTATTAGACCAAGAACAGTCCGTATACTTCAGCTTGCAGAGTATGCTGTCAGGCATTGAGCCATTTCACCGACTCTGGCATACGGCACATGATTTCTACGAAGGTTACGAGAAATGGTAACTATTTTTTGTTTTTAAGCATTTAACACGTTAAGCTTTATATTACAATTATTTCGGGAAATATTTGTAAAATAGAGCAGATTACTCATATCCTTACTAATATTATAAACGCGAAAGTTTGTGAGTATGTGAAGATGTGAAGATGTTTGTTGCTCTTTCACGCAAAAACTAATGAATGGATCTTGATGAAACTTCACCATAATATAGCTTATATATCAGAATAACACATAGGCAATAATTTATCATGATATTCCCACGGGAAGAGGAACTGCGGGTGAAACCGCAGGGCGTTGTCTACAATATTTTGAGAAGCAATTTCATTTGCTATAATTAAAAAGTTTGCTAATAAATTCATACGTTGGGCTCGAGCCCCATCTAAATAGAGAGACAAATGATAAAATTTTAAATTTTGAATAACCCCCAATGCAAACTGAAATAATAAAAAAAAAGGAATTATGTTCTCTTCAACAGGCATTATTAATTAATTGTCATTTAACGATTATATCGGCATGTGTGAAGCACTTAATCAAGTAATTATACGCCATTAGATCATTCTGGAAAAGTACTGATACTTTTACACTGCTGGACCGATATTAACCAAACATAGCTAAAAATCACCGCAAAAAAATTGCGACAGACATCGACATCAAGCTTATAGCCACCCCTATTTTTGCGTCAGGGGTTAAAAAATAACCTTCTATACAAAGCAAGTTTGCCTTCATCTTCCTTTATTAATGGAGAAGGCACATGGCTACATGCCAGAGGGTGGACGAATGAAATGGACCACAATAGGTTCGAGTACCGTGTGGTATTCATTTATCACTCGTTAACAAGTTTTTACGAAGAATTATTTCTTTGCCAGGTATCACGGCCCGTTCCTAGGTTTAAATGCGGAGCAGATAGCAGAAGATGTGGAAGCCTGGTGGAAACTGCTCTACAAACTCGGGAAACAGCTTTACGAGTATCCTGGAGCCAAGCGTATAGCAGATATGGTCAGAAATAAGGTGGAGAAGTTCAAAGTGTTGATGCCGGTGCTATGTGCTATTTGTAATCAGGTCAGTAGAAACTAAGTTCTTCATGTGATCTTAACTAATATTCTTTCCGTGTGGTGACAGAGTAAGAATACAATTCACCACCCCCTTACCCGTGGGTGTCGTAAAAGACGACTAAGGGATTAATATTGGGGGGCGCGGCCGGAGCACCTCCTCGTGGTGCTCCCTGGTAACGTCCATTTGGACGTCATGCGGCCATCTGGACGGCCAAGATTCCGGCAGGGGGGGGTCTCCGCGTGCGGCTCTGGTGGCAGAGCGCACGGCGGATCTGACCCGGGGCCAATGGGGCGGATGTGCCTCATGGCACTCCGTCGCCAGGGACGGTTGCGTCACGGCCCGGGGGCGTGACGGGTCGGTCGCTCGCGAGCGGCCAGACCCGGAAGGCCCAAACCGTAATCCTAAGCAGGGGGGTCAGGACCGGGGGTCTTCGGACCGCGGGGAAGAAAACCCCTATAAAAAATTACCCCTAATCCTAAGTTTGGCCACTCGGCGAGGGGATGAATGGTTGGTGGGTTAAAAAGCGCGCGAGCGTCCAGCCGTTAGAGTGGTAGTCAAGGCAAGACTTAAAAACGTCCAAACAATATGGCAGAAGTCAAGACAGGTAATACTTCACCAGAGGGTCCCGGCCAGGCCGGGGAGTCCCTTGCTGTGCCGGTGCTTGCGCGCGACGTCCATTTGGAGTCGCGCCCAAGTCCCGGCACAGTCAGTCCCCAAACGTATGGGTGGGGGGCAACTACTGCCTTAGAAGCCGAGAGCCCGGCTCAACATCAAGTGGCTCAGGGGGGGAAGGGGAATGAGGAGGAGGTCAGGAAGAAGACCCGGAGGACGAAGCCGAGGCGTTCCGCCGCTGCGCGATCCCGCATAAACGCCACAAGATCTAAGGCGAGGCGGGAGCGGAAGAAGGCAGAAGCCATTGCTGCACGCGAGGCGGGTGGCAGCATTGCTGCTTCTACTGGACCGTCGGACCTGGAGAGCGAGTCCACCGCAGAGCCGTCGCTGGAGGAGAGCGTCGGCAATGGCAGCGGATCCGAGGACGAGGGCGGCATTGCCGCAGGGCCGTCCAAGACGATGGAAGGCAGCTCGGAGTCGAGGCTGCTGAGCGACGAGGGCGGCGCTGCTGCAGAGCCGTCGCGAGACGAGGGCGGCAGTGCCGCAGGACCGTTGGAGGCGGCAATACACACGGCCTCGGAGATGTCGGCGGACGAGGGCGGCAATGCCACAGAGCCGTCCGCCGACGAAAGTAGCACCGACCGGATGCAGGTCGGCCAGAGAAGGGACGAGGGCGGCGGATGCGTCGCAGGTCCGTCCGATAGGTGTAGGAGTAGGGAGACGATAGGCAGGCCGTCAGCTGGGGAGGAGCTCACGGGTAGGCCGTCGTCGAGGAAGGAGGCTGCCGAGTCGAACACCGACACCACGGTAAGTGGCACGAAGGAGAGGGAGGAGGCCTTCCCCCCGAGCGTCCGGAAGCGCCCCCTTAACGGGGGCAGCTCGAACACCGACTCGGAGGGGAGTACCAACATGCCTCCTCCCAAGGTCCCGACCATGCCCCGTGGACGCAGAGGTCGAGGATCGGCGGTGGTGGCGAGGCCGGGGACCCCCGGTCCAGCCAGCCACGGTGGCGAGGTGGCGGCCCTACAGGCCGCGAACGCCCGCCTTAGTGAGGTCTCTGGCTTGCGGGAAGTCAACCGCAAGCTGGAGACGGAGCTATCGGCGGTGCGACGGGAGAACCGCGGGTTGGCCAAGGAGATGGCCGACCTGCGGGCCCAGTTCGCGCGCCTGGCGCCGACCACGCCGCCGGTGCCGGCCTCGCCACCGAAACGGGCTGCGCCGGGGAGGGCGGGCCCGTCGTCGGCGTCCGTGGTGCCGGCTGCGCCCGTCGCGGCTGCTGCGCCGGCTGCGCCCGCCGCGGCTTCGGCGCTTCCTCCCCTCGTCGTGGTCCCTCCGCCGCCTCGTGGCCGCGGGAGACCGCGGAAGGGGGAGGGGCCGCCGCTCGACGAGGTGCACGGCGTGTCGGAGACGGCGGTACGCGTCATCTTAGCCCGAGTAGGGGTGATGGTGGATGCGCGTATCGCCGCCGTAGCGGCCAGGCTCCCGCCTGAGCCGCCCCTCCGACCGCCGCTCGCCGCGGACGGGGCGAGACGGCCGCAAGCGTCAGCTCCCACCCCGCTGCCCTGTCAGGGTGGCCGCGTGGTGAGCTACGCTGCGGCCGCGGCCGGGCCCAAGGGGGCCAAGAAGGCCGGCAAGGTGCCGGCTCCCGCCAAGGCCGGGCCGCGGCCGGCGCCAGCGGCTGCACCGCAGGCGCCGGCCAGCGCACCCGCGACCGCTCCTGCTGCGCTCAGCGCTGCTGCCAGGCTCGAACAGGGCTGGCAGGTGGCTGAGCGGGGCAGGAAGGCACGCGGCCAGAAGCGGAGAGCGGCGGCCAAGAGTGCCGCCGTGGCCGCCGCTCCCCAGGCGGGAGCCGGCAGAAAGGGGAAGAAAAGGTCGCGCAGGGGCCTCAAGTCGCCGAAGACGGCTGCGGTGGTCATCACCGTGCTGCCTGAGGCGGCTGAGAGGGGCCTCAACTATGAGGCCGTCCTAAAACGCGCCCGGCGGGAGCTGGACGTCTCCGGTATCGGGGGCGTCGAGGCGAGGACCCGCAAGGCCCGGACAGGGGCTCGAATACTCGAGTTCCCTGGGGCCGAGGGCGCGAAGACGGCCGATAGTTTGGCCACGATGTTGAGGGGGCTGTTCGGGCCGGAGGATGGTGTCCGAATCGCCAGGCCTGTCAAGTGCGCAGAGATGCGCCTGACGGGCTTGGACGATTCCGTGACAGTGGAGGACGTCCGGGAGGCCATTATGGCGCGTACCGGATGTGCCTCGGACACCGTCCGGATTGGCACCATTCGCACTGGTCAGGGCGGCGTCGGTGCTGCCTGGGTGCAGTGTCCGGTGGAGTCGGTCAAGCAATTGACCGACTCAGGCAGGCTCCTCGTGGGCTGGAGCTCGGCGCGGGTAACCGTGCTAGAGCCCCGGCCCGCGAGGTGTTACAAATGCATGGCGGTCGGGCATACCCGACCGACATGCAAAAACTGCTTTGACTGCAGCGGGCTATGTTTCCGTTGCGGTCAGACCGGACACCAGGCGGCATCGTGCTCTGCGGTGCCCCACTGCCCCGCGTGTGCGGCAGGCAATAGGCCTGCCAAACACCGCATGGGCTCTGGGGACTGCAGACCCCCGGCATCGGCCCCAAAGGGGCGGGACGGCCCATCGACCGGGCCAGTCCCCGCTCCGAGCGCGGCCCGATCGCCCGTCAGCGCGGAGGAGGTGACGATGGATACGGACCGTTAATGGACCCCGTATCCATTCGTCTCCTCCAGACCAACCTCAACCACACCGCCGGTGCGCAGGACGTGTTCCTGCAAGCCATGGCGGAGTGGTTGATAGGAGTAGCCGTAGCCGCGGAGCCGTACGTGGTGCCCGACCGGCCTAACTGGTTGGGTAGCACCGATGGCACCGTGGCAATCGTCGCCTCCACGTCGTGGCCTTCGTCGCCTCTGACCCTTAGGGACAGGGGCGTCGGATACGTCGCGGCGGACTGGGGGGAGATTACGCTCCTCGGAGTCTATCTCTCCCCTAACTGGAGTGTGACCGATTTCGAGGCCTCCCTCACCATCATGGAGGCCTCGTTACGGCGAATGGCATCGCGCCAGGTCTTCGTCTTGGGGGACTTCAACGCCAAGTCCGTGGCGTGGGGGTCTCCCCGGACGAACGACCGAGGACGGGCGATCGAGGAGTGGGCGGCGGCACTGGGCCTCTGTTTGCTGAACAGGGGCTCGGTGCATACGTGCGTGCGACAACGGGGCGGGTCGATAGTGGACCTTTCGTTCGCTAGCCCCGAGGTCGCCGCACGCGTGGGGAACTGGCGCGTCGTGGAGGAGGTGGAGACCTTGTCGGACCACCGGTATATCCGGATGGAGGTCTCCCCGGTAATCCCGACGCCCAGCAGGGGTCACGGGGCGGATGGACGTCCTGCATTCCCGCGATGGGCTGTGGGTCGCTTAGACCGGGACCAGCTGGCGGAGACAGCCATCGTTTACTCGTGGCTGTCCTCTGCCAACCAGTCGGACGGGGTGGACGCCGAGGCTGGCCGCATCCGCAGTGCGTTGACGCAGATCTGCGATGCGGCCATGCCCCGGGTACGGCGTCCGCCCCCGAGGAGGGCGGTCCACTGGTGGTCCCGGGAGCTGGCGGATCTCCGGGCCGCGTGCATTCGCGCCCGGAGGGCCTACACCCGCAGCCGGCGGCGCCAACGCGACGCGGAGCGGGAGGCCTTGCTGTGTGAGGGCTACCGCAATGCGCGGTCGGCCTTCAGGCTGGCCGTCCGCTCCGCCAAGGACGTCAGTCGGCAGGAGATGCTGGACGGTCTCGACCGTGACCCCTGGGGACGCCCCTATCGCGCGGTGCTGAATAAGCTCCGCGCGCGGGGCCTTCCCCTCACCGAGACTCTCCAGCCCAGCCTTCTCACCCGGGTCGTCGAGGACCTGTTCCCGCGGCGGGCGGAACACACGCCCCCGGTCATGGCTCCGCCAGACACTGACCGGGAGGCCGATGACAACAGTGTTCCGCCCATCACGGAACCCGAGATGGGAGTGGCGGTGGCGCGCATGTGCGCAAAGTCCACCGCCCCCGGGCCCGACGGTGTTCCAAACCGTGTGTTGGGCCTGGTCCTCGACCACCTGAGTCCCCGCCTCAGGGAGCTGTTCGACGCGTGTTTAGCGTCCGGACGGTTCCCTGGGTGCTGGAAGGAGGGAAGGCTGGTGCTCCTGCCGAAGCCGGGACGGTCTCCGGGGTCGCCTTCGGCCTACAGGCCTATCGTGCTGCTCGATGACACGGGCAAGCTACTGGAGAGGGTGGTAGCTGCCCGCATCGAGCGGCACCTCGTCGGCACGGGGCCCGATCTGTCGGACGCCCAGTTTGGGTTTAGGAGGGGTCGTTCGACGATCGCGGCTCTGTTGCGCCTGAGGGCCGTGGCGACTGAGGCCGTCACCGGTGGGGGAGTGCTGTTGGCGGTGTCCCTAGACATCGCCAACGCATTCAATAGTCTGCCATTCAGCTGCATCAGGGAGGCGCTCCGGTATCACGGAGTGCCAGCTTACCTGAGGCGGCTAGTGGCAGACTATTTGGTGGGGCGCAGCGTCCTCTGTACCAACCGAGCAGGGGACGTTGTGCGAACGCCCATGACGTGCGGTGTCCCACAGGGGTCGGTCCTCGGACCCACCCTGTGGAACATCGGCTACGACTGGGCGTTGCGGGGGAGCCTCCCGCCCGGGCTGGGCGTGATTTGTTACGCCGACGACACGCTCGTCACAGCCCGCGGTGGGACGCTAGAAGAGGCGGTAAGCCTGGCGACCTATGGCACCGAAGAGGTCGTCAGGCGGATCGAGGCGCTGGGGTTGAGGGTCGCCCTGGACAAGACGGAGGCCCTCTTGTTCCATGGGCGCCTTATGAGCCCTCCCATCGGCGTCTCGATCACCGTCCGATCGGTTGACATCAGCATCCGGGCCCATATGAGGTACTTGGGCCTGGTGCTCGACGGGCAATGGTGGTTCCGGGAGCATTTCCGCAGGCTCGCTCCGCGGCTCGTCGGCGCGGCGTCCGCCCTATCGTGGCTAATGCCGAACGTGGGCGGACCGAGCGCTACGTGCCGACGGCTGTACACGGGGGTCATCCGGTCGATGGCCCTGTACGGCGCACCGGTGTGGGCGGGGTCCTTGACCGTCCGACTTAGGGCCCTTCTGTGGCGACCACAGAGGGTCATGGCGGTCAGGGCCATCCGCGGATACCGCACGGTGGCGACGGAGGCAGCATGCCTATTGGCCGGGACTCCCCCGTGGGACCTGGAGGCGGAAATGCTCGCCGAGTTGTATCGGCGGGTGTCGGGGGTGCGCGGGGAGGGCGGTGTGATCTCGTTAAGGGATCTCACCGCCTGGCGCGTCGACGCCCGCCGAGACGTCATTGCCCGTTGGGCAGTCCGGCTGGAGAGGCCTCGGTTCGGGGTGCGAACCGTGGAGGCCTTCCGGCCGGTGCTGATGCAGTGGTTGGAAAGGCGGCACGGGGTGCTCTCCTTCCGACTAGTGCAGGTGTTGACGGGGCACGGGAGCTTCGCCAAATACCTGCACAGGGTCGTAAGGAGGGAGAGTACACCGTCCTGCCACCACTGCGATTGCGACGAGGACACGGCGCGCCACACGCTCGAGGCCTGCGCGGCTTGGGCAGTGCAGCGCCGTGAACTCGTCGCAATCATCGGTGCCGACCTGACGCTGCCGGCCATCGCTAGGGCGATGGTCGACAGCGTCAGGAACTGGGACGCGGTCGCAGCCTTCTGCGAGACAGTGATCTCGCAGAAGGAGGCGGCGGATCGTCTGCGCGTGGAGCGCAGCCTCGATGAGGAGATCCGCCGCCGGCGACTGGGGCGGCGCAGGCGCAACTATCTGCGCCTCATGCCGCCCTAGCCGAGGCCGCGGGTGACGTGACCGGGGATTAGTCCGTCACCCGCCGAGAGGCCGACCGCGTGAGGAAAGACCGACGCCCTCCCCGAGGGGGGGACGTCGGTCGATGGGAGGGTACCCCGCGTAGGGGGTATTCCGTCGGGCCGACCACTGACGACAAGTAAACCTGCTCCGGTGGTCGGCCCAATGACGAAGGCGAGGTGGTTTTCGGGTGGGTTGCGGGAGTTGCGTGCTTAAGCCCCTCTGTCGCCCCGGACGGAGTGGTGCGGAGGCGCGCCGACCGCGACCCACCCAAAAAAAAAAAAAAAAAAAAAAAAAGTGGATTAATATTCAGATAACATCGATGCAAGAGAAGGAAAACTCGAGATGACACCCAATGCCAATACGTCTGACCAGCATAGTATAGTAGATCAAATTACCTACTACACCAGTGAGACGGGTTGGTATAGGAATTTATTTCAAATTTTCCTTCTTTTGTAATTCTGTTTAGAAGGTTAGCTAGAAGGATATCTTTCATCTGCTATAAACCAATTGACGTCTGTTGGTCATATGTAGATCGCTCTAATTGAGGGATGATGCTACAATCCCCACGCTTGACAGGACGATTGGCGATCGCTGTTAGTGTTGCAAGGTTCCTATAATCTTGGTGCTGTTCATAGGGACACGATATCGAACAGAAATTATCAATACAGAACTCATGAGTAGTATCGAAGAAAAGGTATTGTACTCAATAAAGTATAGAAACAAAAAACAAAAGTATCGATACTGCAAAGTATCGAGTTTTCTTGGAATCTATGGCGTGATGAGCTTGTTTTTTTTTAGAAATTTGTCCGTCTGTGAATATTTCGAGCCACGTTTTAGACGGTTCATTACGTTTGAACTAGATGGCGTTACCGTAAACATGAGTCGTAAGGTCAAGTTGAGTATCGTAAACATGAATAAGTGTTACAATTTATTCGAAACGATACCTGCCATAAAGTACTCATTGAATAAAAGTATCGAATCCAAAGTTTCGACTACAAAACTATCGGTATCGAAAGAAAAGTACTCGATACCTAAAAATATCGATACTTTTTTCGTGTCCCTAGCTGTCCTTTCTTTATTCAAAGTAATGCATTACCAGGCCTATTTTTTCGATTATCACGATAATTTAATTAGTAATTATGTTCTTAACCCGTTATTCCGATCTCTTTTCCCGCAATCCTATCAGATGTCATTTCCGTATTCACACCCTTTCTATTCATGTCATATTTCTCACAGTCCATCCATCTTTTCTTCGGTCTTCCCTTATGTATAAAGATATTCATCGTTGATACTTACCTATTCCGTATAGTGACGGAATACAATCAACCACCCACTCCCTTGTCCGTGGGTTTCATAAAGGGGACTAAGGTATATCTTGTGCATGTAACAACTATGTAAGAGAAGGAAAACTCGGAATAAAACCCTATACCAACCCGCCTGACCAGCGTGGTATATTAGGTCAATTCCCCTCCCAATGTGGAGAAGGCTCTAGTCCAGTAATGGGACGTATATGAACTTTGATGATGATGATGATGACTTTCCTCACAACGTCACATTTATCCCTCCTTATTAAAATGTCTATAACACGTCACACTAGTATAAATGTCAACCTTTCTCTTAGACGGTTATTCCTTATTTTATTCATTCTTGTCGCTATTTTGAGAAATTACTCTTAAATAATTCTTGACAGGGAATGCGGGATCGTCATTGGGCTAAGATAAGCGAACTGATTGGCGTCGAAGTGATACACGGTCCGGAGACAACCCTGGCAGATATGGTAGAACAGGGTGTCCACGTGTTCGCCACACAACTCGAAGAGATCGAGCAAAACGCTGCGAAGGAGTATGCGCTAGAGAAGGCGCTAAATAAGATGAAAGACGAATGGGTTGGTGTCAAGTTTGAAATTATGCCGTACAGGTAAGTGGATAAACTTATTATCATCAACAGCTCATATACGTCCCATAGAAGGGAAATTGACCTACCTCCTACTCCTGTCTCAACCACTCAACCAGCCGTAAATGGTACGTAAATACCTCTACGGGGTTAAGTAGTTGTTAAAAAGGGTCAATTCTCACGGCAAACAGCGGCTTGGCTGGCATCATATGCCAGATTATCTCGTAAGAGAAATCTATACCACTTACTTACACTTACAAACAAGCTATTTATTTTACATATGAAAAAGAGGTCCAAAATGGTAAAATGTAACCACTAATCACATTTTTAGCACAAGGTCAGCTTAGCTCTGCTCACTGCATTTCCATCCGCAGACGGCTCCGAAGACGAATGGATGACATCAGCTATTTTTTCCCCTACAGACTGTCACAGCGGGTTAAGATTTATAAAAATTATGAGATTAACCACACGGGTCGATGAGATAATTATCATCATCTCAGCCCATATACGTCCCACTGCTGGCCTCGAGCCTTCTCCATAATAGGTGGGGGATTGACCTTACTATAACCATGCTGGTGAGACAGGTTGGTAGAGTCTTATTTCGAGTTTTCCATCTCTCGTATAGATACATGCATATTACATCTCTTAGTCGTCTTTTCCAACATTCCCGAGCATGATAGGGAGTGGTGAACGGTATTTTTACTCCGTCACCACACGAACATATGAGACTATGGTGAATAAAAAATATAATTCCAGAGATACTGGTGTTGGCATCCTATCTGGACTGGATGACATTCAGCAACAACTCGACGATCACATCTTGAAGTCACAGACAATGCGTGGTTCTCCTTATGTTAAGGCATTTGAGAATGACATGGTCGCCTGGGAAGAGAAACTGATTAGCATGCAGGATATTCTTGACCAGTGGCTGCAGGTAAGTCATGGAGCGATATTTCATATATTATACTAGCTGTTCCATCATTTTTATTAATCAGTTTCATTTCAACCATTATCCAATGAGCATTAATTTTTTATTCAAAACAGCAATTCTTTTGAAAGCTTTTATTTAACTTGCCCTGTTAGTATGGGATAAATCTTGCGAGTTAAATTAGAACCACTTTCTATCGTTAGATTAGATTGAAATTTGGTTTACTTACGTAACTTCTGTGACGATGCAATAATATGGTACCATGAAGCTGGTCTCAAGATGGCTGTAGGAACTCCTAAACTAAACAAGATAAAACCGTTGAGTTGGACTCGTTTGAATAGTCTTGACAAGCATTTTTGTGCTACATCACAATTTTCTTCGTTTTAGAGCATTTAAATAAAAATTCTTTTACTTAATATTTTATTCTTTCTTCATTTCAAATTTCAGTGCCAAGCTACCTGGATGTATCTCGAACCTATCTTTTCATCCGAAGACATCATGCGCCAAATGCCTACAGAAGCACGAAACTTCCGTGACGTAGACAAGGAATGGCGAACGATTATGCAAGTCACTGCAAAGGAACCCACCGTCCTAATAGCTACTGACTACCCTGGCTTGCTAAAGAAACTCAAATACAACAACGCGTTATTGGATGATATACAGAGAGGTCTCAATGATTATTTGGAGAAGAAGAGGCTGTTCTTCCCGAGGTAACTAAATTATAGAACTAGATTATTTCCAAGAGGCAGAGAGAAGTGTGTCACATTTCTGTTCCGCTGTGTAATTTTTGAGTAGGTAGGGTACTATGAACACAAACCAAATTTTTCAGCCTAAAAATCATTCAGATTAAAAAAATCTTGTGATTCTGCGTTGAGGGCCCACGACGCTTAGAAATGGCGCTAAGCAGTTTTCTAACTTTAGAATTCTGGAGTTCTCAGGTAAATATCCGTTAGCAAAAATGTGATGTAGCAAACTAAAAATATAACTTATATTTATTGTGTGATTTTGTTTATCAAGTGAAACATTACCTTGCCTACAAGTGCCTAGCACTTATTATTAACTAGCTGACACTTCGTACTGCCATATTTTTTTTCGTAAATATATTTTCTAAATTTCCAAAAATATTATCTCTGGAAGAACCATTACAGCTATGTCCCGAAAGTTTCGATCGTCTTGGTCGCGGCAATGTTAATGATGATTCAAAGCGAATACAAATTACTGATTATTGATTTCTGACAAAATTATCATTATCAAATTTTCAACCATACTTAACTATAGACAAAATTACGTTTAGCTGTCATTTGCGTTTTGTTATTACATATATTTATGTATTATATTTGTTACTACGTTTCTTTGACATATTATCGAACGGGAAAGCGATCGAACGGGATAAAAAGTATTCTATGTACGTCTCCTGGTTCTAAGCTACCTCCCCAACAATTTTCAACAAACTCGGTACAGCCATTCTTGAGTTATAAATAGTGTAACTAACACGACTTTATTTTATACATTTAGATTAGTATATAATAATTAATAATAATAATTTTAAGACAACACCATGCACTAAGGAAATAATCCTTGTATTGCTGGGAACTTTACAAACATATAATTAACGGACACAAATTACATCCAGACTCAGAACAACAAGTTGTGGATCACACAAAGTGTTGTCCCGCGTCCCTGTTGTCGAACACCCGACACTGGCGTTGTAAGTCGCTATCTTAACTACTACGCCATCTGTGCAGTCTAATTATTATTATAAATTATTACATCACAGACTGTGCGCATTCACACTCCTATCATAGTAGACAATGGCCTAGCAAAGGTACATGAACAGCAATGTCACTTACCATCAAGTGTGCTGTTTTCACGTTTGCCACCAACAGCAATAACAAATTAAAAGACCGAGATATGGTTCTTTGACCAGACTTCTATTTTTAGGTTCTTTTTCCTATCCAACGATGAGTTGTTAGAAATTTTGTCCGAGACAAAGGACCCGATGCGGGTGCAGCCACACTTGAAGAAATGCTTCGAAGGCATCTATACGTTGGAGTTCAACAACGCTGGAGAGATTATGGGCATGGCATCCTCTGAAGGAGAAGTAGTCAAACTTTCGTCGACCATTCAACCGGCTGATGCTAAGGTAAGGCATTCATTACTACCTGCTTTATGGAATATATAGACATCTGACGAACTCGTAAAGATATAAAAATATTTATTTATTTAAAATGATTAAAAAAGATTTATTATTCACCTCTAATGATACTAGATTAAAAAAGATCTATGATTCAACTCTGTAAATATATTTAATTAAATTTATTTAAAAAAGTGAACGGAAGGAAAATTCGAAACAAAACCCTGTACCAACACGTCTGACCAGCTTGGTACAGTAGTTCAATTTCCCTCCTATTCTGGAGGAAGCTCAATCCCTACAGTGAGACGTGTATGAGCTGAAATGATGATGATTGAATTTATTTTACAGAAGGATTAGTTTATTTGTAAGAAAAATACTATGGGATTTGATATGTATATATCGATTATACAAGAGAAGGAAATCTCGCTATAAAACTCAAACCTACCCGTCTAACCAGAATGGTGTAGTAGGTCGATTACCTTTCTATTATGGAGGAAAAGTTAAGTCCAGCAATGGGGATATATGATCTAAGATGATGATGGATAATGAAATAATGTATGCCAATTTCTCACCTGCGAATCCGTGAGTTAAAATATAAGGGAATTGTATTTCCTTTCCAGGGTATGGTTGAACGCTGGCTACAACAATTAGAACATCAAATGGTGGTGAGCTTACAAGACGTGGCAAAGGAGGCGATCAATGCGTACTCCAATGCACGTCGTGAAGATTGGGTGCTAGTCTGGCCAGGACAGATCGTGCAGTCTGGTGCATGTGTGCATTACACCTTAGAGGTACCATCATGGTGACAGTCTAAGAACGTGTTCCATGTATTGAATAATATTTGTTATTTTTTATAATAGTTGTGTCTTTGCTCGACTTTTCGGGGTTATTGCCGTGCTCCCAAGTACACATAATAATTTTGTAAGAGAAGGCTAACCAACACCATTGACTAGCCTGGTAAAGTAGGTCAATTTAGCCTTACATTTTGGAGGGGCCTCAAGCTCCGAAGTGGGACTTATATAAATTTATGATAGTAATCAAAAATGCTCGTGTGGAGACAGTATAAGAATACGATTCAGCATTCCCCCCTCTTGGCATTAAATGTCGTAAATTATTAAGGAATATGGTATGCAGATAATAAAGACTCAAGAGAAGGAAAACTCGGCATAAAACCCTACGCTGACACGTCTGACCAGCGTAGTATAACAGGTCAATTTTATTTTGGATTAGGCTCGAGCTCAACAGTAAAACTTGACATGATGACAAAGATAAACGGCAAAGGATACCTATTGTTTTTTTTTAAGATATCACCCTGCACTAAGGGAATAATCCTTGTATTGCAGGCGATTTTACAAACATATAATTAACGGACACAAATTACATCCAGACTCAGAATAATAATTTGTGGATCGCATAAAGTGTTGTCCTGCGTGATTCGAATTCACGATACTGGCACGTTAAGTTAGCCATCTGTGCGGCGAATTGTGTTTATTAATTATAACTTGATAATTATGTCACCATATGAATGTTGTGTTCGTGATATTTATAGACAATAGAAGCTATTGAAGGACAGACCTTGCTTGAACTAGCGGCAAGTTGTACAAAACAAATCACAGAACTGGTGTACCTGGTACAGGGTGATCTCGAACCTGGAAACCGCATCACCGTTGAGGCACTTATTGTGCTTGATGTTCACGGTAATGTATATTTTGAAATTTAACTTTGTGAAAGGGTTCCGCATGGTGATGAAGTAAGAATACAATTCACCACTCCCTTTCTTGCCCGTAAGTGTCGTGAAAGACGAATAAGAGATAATCATATACAGGTAATATCTATGCAAGAGAAGAAAAACTCAAAATAAAACCCTATACCATTTGATTAGCGTAGCAGTAGGATTTATATGAGCTGTGATGATGATGTGAAGGAAATTTAATAGTGGTGTGGGCAAACAGGGTACTATGCGCCAAATGCTTGTATTTACAAGATACTCGAAATATTCAATAAATAAGTTGAAAGGTTTTTGCTGAAGCAGGTTTTTTAGTTTATGACTCTTGTATAATTTCTGATTTATATATCGACGAAAAAATGGATTATATTGGACACGATGATCGATAATTTATATAAAATTTTCTGACCGTAAGTGGTCCTAAACTTTACAAATATCCTATACATCTCACAGCTGAGCTAGAGACTCTGCCGCAATGAGAGAGAAATTCCTACTATACCACCCTGGGTTTTTCATGTGGTTACTGGGTAAGAATACAATTCACCACACTATTTTTGACCGTGGGGTGTCTTAAAAAACGCCTAAAGGATGTTAGAAAGAAAAGTCAAAATAAAACTATACCAATCCATCTGATCAGCATGGTTATAGTAGGTCAATTGCCCTCCTATTGTGGGGGAGGCTCGAACCCAGCAATGGGAATTAAATGAATTGTGATGATGATGATGATGATGATATTGGCAGAATATCAGCGTTATTTATTTATAGAGAAGTAACACAAGTTAAGCCAAAAGCCTCTTTTTGTTCCACGTTAAAATTAAATTATTTTATGTAAGATCTTTTCTTTGTGTTTTTTTTTCATTAGATTTAACGAGAATATTATTGTTTTTATTACTTTCTTTCTTTCTTATCTTCACGGTATCTGATTTATGCATCTAAATTACTAATAAACCATCGTCATTTGATTACAGGTCGTTCGATCATAGAAGAGATGGCGGCGAAAAAAGTTTGCGACGTTTCGGATTTCAATTGGATCTCTCAACTTCGTTACTATCAGAAAGGAGATAAAATGATTTGCTCCATGATCACTACTAATGTCGAATATGGGTTTGAGTACCTCGGCAATATTGGCAGATTGGTAGCAACACCACTTACTGATAGATGCTATAGGTGATTAGCTATCAAATATTTAGAGGAGAGTAATTTAGAAGAGTTTAGATGTTTGCAAATCATCATAATACTGCTCTTATCTCAGTTACTTCAATAATATGCAATATCTTCTTTTATAGTACATATTGCAAAAGTTATTGGCAATCGTTTTATGATCGGCCGACTGCCTGACTTCTACACCCATTGAGAATGTAATTGTTGTACAGACGGCATTCGGTGAAGTTGGTCTAGTTGAATGTAAAGCTCTTGTCTTTCTTTTACGACGAGCAATGTAAAGGAGCCTTAACGTGTTGGTAGCTGTCACCACACAGCAATTAATTTGCAAATACGAATTAAAAAAGTATTAATTTGTTCTGCTATTTATTAATTAAATCATGGACAACTACGGTTCTGCATATATCTAGTCACGAAAAGAAACGTAATAACTATAACGTCTTGTCAGGCAGGAGGGTTGACTATTGTAGTTTCTGTTAAACAGTATTGGTGGCAAATGAGCAAACAGCACACCGATGGTATGTGATACTGCCGCGCACGGACCTTTCCTAGGCTGGTGCCTACCATGAAGAAAGTGAAAGGCGTTTGAATGCGTGCAATGAGGTTCTAAGTATCCTAAAATCTCACACATAAACACCCTCAGAATATTGGACTTTCGGGTCTCTCGCTCACCGAACGAAGTACAGAAACAAAGTGCTAATGCTCAAACGTCAATTTTCTGTGCAGTGTAGTACTGCCCCGGACAGACCGACCCGCATCTGTTGACAAACGACAGTGTAATTCTACCACATACACACGACAACTACTTAGTTTGCGTGTGTATATGGATATACGGGCAAACCATTAATAGGCGCAGCAGTAATCCTTCGGATTAAACAGCACCCTTACTTGCTAATAAAAACCAAGGCAGAAGGCATAAAAACCGGTTGCAGCAGGCTCATCAGGAAAATTGACACAAGTTCTTTTGGGTAATGTATTACATGAACTGCGGTCACTAATCCGCCCTCAAAGGGAGACCTATGTCCAACTGTGAACGTCACCAAGCTGAATTAATGCATGGATAACACTTATTATTTTATGATAAGCAATGCCGGATGTTAGACCTGGACAGGACTAAATTACGTGAGCAGACAACATCACCGCGAGTGGAGGAAGACTTGAAACAAGAATTTGGTGCCAACTCGTCTGGCATTGTCGGATAGTTGATCACTTTCTACCCCATTGTACAAGATACTCATAATTATTAATGTGACGTATATAAATAAATTGGCTAAAAAAGAAATAACTAACAAGTCTTTTTAGGACCCTTATGAGTGCTCTAAAGCTGAACTTGGGCGGAGCGCCTGAAGGTCCCGCAGGTACTGGGAAAACAGAAACCACTAAGGATTTGGCCAAGGCGGTGGCAAAGAAATGTGTTGTTTTCAATTGTTCTGATGGATTGGACTATAAGGCACTTGGCAAGTTCTTCAAGGTATAAGTGCGTTTGTTTACTTTTTTTAAATATTTCCTGACATCAAATTTTGTATTTATACTACACATGAGAATTTCACATGGAACGATCTTGTACCACCTGCATCTAAGACTAGTTGATGATTGCAATTTGGTATTTTAGGTTTCTCAGGAGAACATTGCCGCATACCCAACTTATTTGGGTTCGGTTTGGGACTTCCACGAGCAAGGACGGGCTAGTGATCCCCTGTCACTATCCTTTGGGAAATATTTAACTTGTACTCGCAAGGCCATGTTCATCTGTGAGTTGCTAACGAAACTAAAAATCATACCCTTGTACAAGATTTTATCACTATATACTTTTAACTATATACTTTGACTTTTATAAATACTTTAGTAAAATTATAGAACATATTTTTTTCTTTTTAACTTTATTTTCTTAGCGATAATACAAATATCTATTCTGTGAAAATTTCAACTATCCGCTAATTACGGCTCCTGAGATATAGCACGCTAACAAACAGATTGACTAATTGAAGTTTTAAGAAAATAACTTCTAATTACCCCTCACTCTGTCGTGGCAGTCCTGAAAAAAGCCGTTGAGAATTGGTTGAGCGATCATCGGAAGAATGGCCAACAATACTTGCTTTTAAGCAAGTCCTATGGACGAAACTCATTTTTGGATTCCTTCATAAGTGAGACTGGATTGCAGTTGACATATAGTTATTAATTAGAACCCGTTACCATTCAAATTTCTTGAATAGGCTACGGTCTGAACACGCCTTGAATTATCCGGAGCAATGGAAAAGTAGCTGCTGATCAGTTCAGTACTGATCAGCAGCTCTTGACTTTGGTGTCCAACTTTATGTCATCAGGTGGAAAATTGACCTGCTATACCATGCTCTACATCTATATAATTAAAATCTAGGGTTTAGCTCAGTCGGGCGCGTGGGCTTGCTTTGACGAGTTCAACCGCATAGAACTGGAAGTGTTGTCCGTGGTGGCGCAGCAGATCCTGTCCATCCAGCTTGCCATCCTGCGGAAGGAGAAACGCTTCGTATTCGAGGGCACAGAGATCAGTCTCAATCCGACATGTTCTGTATTCATCACCATGAATCCTGGGTAAGAACTCATTGTTCTATCCGTTTATAATAATGAAAAGAAAATAGTTTCATCCAACCATCGACCTATCAACATCCATTGTTGAACATAGACCTTATCATAAAGTGGAGATCGTGCCAAGACCGTCATATGCGGCAGGCGGGTTGGTCTTAATTCGTTTTTTGACTTTCCCAGGAGAGTATTGCTACTCACGTCTCTGGTGCTCCCTCTTTCTCTCATTTTCATCTGCCTAAAGAAGTTCTACGTCAAATTCAGTGTCCTGGTCCAGGATTTGTTTCTTGGTAGTAATAGACTTTTTTTTATGTGATGACAGAGTAAGAATACAATTCACCAGCTCCAC
Source organism: Lymantria dispar (assembly GCA_032191425.1). Taxonomy (NCBI): domain Eukaryota; kingdom Metazoa; phylum Arthropoda; class Insecta; order Lepidoptera; family Erebidae; genus Lymantria; species Lymantria dispar. The sequence goes on along the minus strand of CM063451.1, from coordinate 2,134,295 downwards.
TTTTGCCCGTGGGTGTCGTAAAAGACGACTAAACGATGTCATATGCAGATAACATCAATGCAAGAGAATACAAACTCGAAATAAAAACCTATACTAACACGTTCAAGAGTGTGATCAACGTGGTATAGTAGGTCAAATTAGTTCTCATGCAGGAGGAAGCCTGAGCTTAATAGTGAGACATATATGGTCTGAGATGATGGTCTGAGATGATGGTCATGATGATGAATACATTTTTATACTTAACTTATCTCTTTAGATTTATGCCGTGTGTTGTCGGAATAAGAATACAAATCACCACTCCCTATCTTGCCCGTGGATGTCGCAAAAGACGACTAAGAGATATAATACGCATATAACATCTATGTAAGAGAAGGAAAACTCGATATAAAACCCTATACCATTCTGTCTGACCAGCATGGTAGAGTAAGGTCGATATCCCTCCTATTGTGGAGGAGGCTCGAGCCCAACAGTGGGACATTTATGAGTTAAAATGATGATGATGATTTAAGGTTTATAAAAGTGTGAGAGAATCTTAATTATTGATTTTATTTATTGTTAATGCATTCCCGGTAAGTTATGGTGATAAATTGCGGTAAGTATTTATACAACATGGCTATCGTTCTAACTAATAAATTTAGCTGTTAAAGGTCTTCTTTTGGTCATCAAACTATGTATCAGCACTGAATCTGGTAATCAATACACACCTTTTGGTATTATCCTTACGTTAACTGTGTGACCTTTCCAGTACTAAAAGTTATTATCATCCTGCTTTTATCCTAAGATTATTTGGGTTTGTAACAAAAAGACCTCTTTCCCCCACAACTGTTTCCTATTCTCTTTGTGTTCACTCCTTGTCTATCCATGTCACGCTGTCGCAGTTCACATTTTCTTTGGTCGTTCTCTACGCCTGAAGCCTCCTCTTATTTTCATCCCGTTTCATCACAAGTGTATGCCATATCAAGCTCTCCAAAAATTGTAATTAAAACATGAAATACCACTGTAAATAAAGCTACTTTAAGGATTTTATCGCGTTTGTATTTGATTTATGATCGCCCGACGTGTCCTACACTTTACAGCATTCATGATCACGGGCGGTTTAAGATATCTGACGCTTAAATAAGTCAATGTTATTACAGATATTTGTAACTAGCTGACCCGGCGAACTTCGTAACGCCATATTTCTTTTTTCGTAAATACATTTTCTAAATTTCCGAATATATATTCTCTAATGGAGGAACCATTACGGCTTTGTCGGGCAAGATTCGATCGTCTTGATCTCGCCATTGTTAATGATGATTCAAAGAGAATACAAATTACTGATGATTGATTTCTGAGAAAATTATAATTATCAAATTTTAAACCATACTTAACTATAAATTTGCATTTTGTTATTAACATATCAAATGCGTTTTTGTTATCCTACGTTTCATAGTGACTTGTATTCTCTTTGACATGAGTTTCGGCGCGAATATGGAAATGTCATGTTTAGCTCTTGTATTATATTCATTTTGTTAGTGTTTTATAGTGTTACATTGAATAATTTTGCTGATATTTTATGTAATATAATACAGTTAAGGTATGTAAGGAATGTGATATAAGAGTGGTTTACGTGTATTTTCATATTCTACCGTAATTCCCAGAGAAATCAAATAATTTGGTTTACAGCGGCTAATTAATGGTAACGACTTGACTTACTGAAGGACATGACTATAAATAAGCTATTCTATATAAAGAAATGTTAAATATTATGAAGAAAATTGTATCAGACTTGGCTGTATGGTTTTTGATTCCTTTGCCCGTTCGAATGGACGAACAGAAACAAAATAAAATCTATTTGACATTTTATGCCATGTCACACGGAAACGCAATCGAACGGGATAAAAAGTAGCTCATTGGCATTAAGAAGAAGAAGAACGGGATAAAAAGTAGCTCATTGTCATTAAGAAGACGAAGAACGGGATAAAAAGTATCCTATGTCCGTCTCCTGGTTCTAAGCTACCTCCCCACCAATTTTCAGCCAAATCCGTACAGCCGTTCTTGAGTTATAAATGTAGTAACTAACACGACTTTCTTTTATATATATAGATTATCTATCCGCTACAGAATCAAATAGAAACGCGATCAAATCCGTAAAGTAGTTTTATTTACAATATGTAATACCATTTTTATATAGTTACTAGCAACCCGCCCTCGCTTCGCTTCGGTTTCAGTCTTTCCTGCGTAGTTCCCGTTCCCGTGAGAATACCGGGATAAAATATAGCCTAGTTTACTCCCTGAAATTATAGCTTTCCATTGGTGAAAGAATTTTTGAAATCGGTCCAGCCGTTTTGAAGATTACCCGGAACAAACAGACAGACAGACAGTCAAAAAATTAAAGTGTATTTTAGTTATATGTATAGTGCAAATAATCGTGTGAGCATGAAAAAGGCCTATTATTTTGACATTACAAACAGACACTCCAATTTTATTTATTGGTATAGATTAAACCAAATAAATTTGCATTATTTACTTTTCGGATTTGCTTCAATGTTTGTAATATCTGAACACAAAGGAATAATATGCATATAACATCTATGCAACAGAAGGAACACTTGAAATTAAACCCTATACCAACCCGTTTGACCAGACCGGTATAGTAGATCAATTTCCTTTCTATTATGGAAGAGGCTCGCGCCCAACATAACGATGATGAAATGATGATGATGAAAGGAATACCATAAATAAAACAAATGCTCATGTTCAGATATGCTGGTCGTACGGAGCTACCGGATAACTTGAAAGTATTATTCCGAACGGTCGCCATGATGGTGCCAGATTACGCGATGATCGGCGAGATTACTCTGTACTCCAATGGATTTGTTAGCGCCGGACCGTGAGTACTTAATGCTTTATTATTTTTTATATGTTCGTGATGTCTTCAATGAGATTACATTAAAAATTAATGATATTTTAACTTGAATGTAGCATCTAAAAAGAAAATATTACCGGCGGTCTACCCTCGTTGAAAAGTGTTCGAAACGTTCGAAAAACAAAATTCAAATATAACCGCGAAAAAAACTGTAGAAATAGTTTTATAGTTTGTGGAATTTTTTGACCATGTATTGTTGCTTTTTATATGACGAAGGAGGAATTGCTGGACTTCTCAATAATAGACGTTTCATGTAAAAATAAGTTAATTTGATTGTCAGAGTAGCAATTATAATTTACCACTTTTTTCTATTTCATTAACGACATAGGCTAGCTCGCAAGATAGTACAAGCTTACAAACTTTGCTCGGAGCAACTTTCCTCTCAGAACCATTATGATTATGGTATGCGTGCGGTGAAGTCTGTGCTTCTGGCGTCAGGTGCTCTGAAGAAAAACTACCCCGAGAAGGACGAGTCTCAGCTAGTGTTGAGGGCCATCATTGATGTCAACATGCCCAAGTTTCTGTCACAGGTGATAATTACATTAAATTACATTAACTACTCGTATATATGTATAACTAGATGACCCAACAGACGTTATTCTGTTTAAAGCTAAAAAAATAGTAAAAGAAATTATCATTGAAATCGATCGTAGCACCACTTACCGGGTCCAATTGTGAATCTAAAGCATTTTCGAATCGCCTTGATCACAGACAAAAAAAAATTCATCAATATCGGTCCAGCCGTTTAGGAGTTCAGGGACATACACACGTACACAAGAAATGTATATATAAAGATAAAGATAATAATTTCCGTGTGGTGACGGTTTAAGAATACAATTCACCACTTACATCTTACCCGTGGATGTCGTAAAAGACGACTAAGGGATATAATATGTACATAAGATCTGTGCAAGAGAAGGAAAACTCGAAATTAAATCCTATACCAATATATCTGACCAGCATGGTATAGTAGGTTAAATTTCCTCCCATTGTGGAGGAGGCCCGAGCGCAACAGTGGGACGTATGTGGGCTGCGACGACGACAGAGTAAGAATACAATTCATTACTCCAAAGTGGATGTCTGTAAAACACGACTAAGAGATTAATGTGCATATAATATTTATGCAAAAGAATGAAAACTCAATTGATATCCTATACCAACATGTCTAAACAGCGTGGTATAGTAGGTCAATTTCCTTCCTATGATGGAAGAGGCTCGAGATCATTAGTGGGGCATGTATGAGTCAAAGTGATGAATGATGATCCCATTTATTTTACGTCATAAGTCTTGTTTAGTGCGGTTTCGGGTCCTGTAGTAACGTTTAAAATCTATAATTGGTGTAGGGCATCCAATATCGTGTTAGTGCCGTTAACGATTTTTGAGGAAAGCGATCACCTAGTTTATGTATGAGGGGGTGGAAGAGTTCAGATTAGGAAGAATTTTCTTCGTAATGACTTAGTAATTCAAAACAAATGCCTAACGTAACACATATATCTGTAAAATAGACATGACAAGAGAATAGGGCAGGCTTATATAATATGTATAATGGCATATTTTTTTTTTGTGCGGTGGGTTGCGGTCGGCGCGCTCCTCGCACCACTCCGTCCGGGGCGATAGAGGGGCGTAAGCATGCAGCTCCCGTAACCCACCCACCTGCCGTATATTGGCATATTAAATATTTCAGCCGGTTGTTTTTTTTGGGTTTGGGTTGCGGTTGGCGCGCTCCTCGCACCACTCCATCCGGGGCGACAGAGAGGCGTAAGCACGCACACCCGCAACCCACCCACGTGCACGTCGCCTTCGTCGTTGGGCCGACCACCGGAGCAGGGTTCTTGTCATCAGTGGTCGGCCCGACGGAATACCCCCTATTTGGGGTACCCTCCCATCGACCGATGTCCCCCTCTCGGGGAGGACGTCAGTCTTTCCTCACGCGGTCGGCCTCTCAGCGGGTGACGGACTAATCCCCGGTCACGTCACCCGCAAATATTTCAGCCAGTAAAGCGATCCGGCGCGGAAATGTGTTCTTTACATATAGGCCTTAAAACCAAACTCAAAGTCATGGAGCGAACTATGCTCGGGATTTCTCAACGAGATAGAATCCGATATACTGTGATCTGTTGAAGAACGAGTATAATCGACATAGCACGAAGAATTAGCACGCTGAAGTGACAATGGACAGGCTATTGACGAAGAAGGTTCTTGAATAGCGATGTTGTATCGGACGATGCCGCTGTAGGCCGCTTCTTACTAGTTGGATCGAGGACCTTGTGTAAGTTGCTGGACGTCGTTGGATGCAGGAACGCATTTTGTGGCGAAATATGAGGGAGGCCTACGCCCAGCATTGAACCGTGATGGGCTGTATGTTTAAAGCGATCTAATTAAGCAGCCGCTATTGAGGAAGACTTTGTAATAACACTGAATCTATTTATATTATAAATATGGCTTTTTCAACCAGGATGTACCACTATTTGCTGGTATATATTCGGACCTATTCCCCGGTGTGGAGATTCCACAGCCAGACCGTGTCGAGTTGTTGCGTTGTGTCAAAAAGGAACTGGCCAAGAGAAACCTTCAGGGCACGGAATGGTATCTGGAGAAAATTATTCAGGTAAAGCTTTAATATAACACCCAAAATTTCGTGTTGTGATAACAATATATTTCATCCTATCTTGCCTGTGGATGTTTGTAAAAGACGAGTAAGGGACCATGGATGAGAAAGAACTCGGTACCAGTAATCAAGGGGAGGAAATACTGTAGATTATTGGGCCGCGCGCCGCCTTTTCGCCACCCCGGACACAACGGACGGCATGTGCGCTAATCATGGCCCACCCAAAAAAAAAACAATATATTTGCATCAGAAGTTCTGACCAGTGAGAAGCATAGTGTGGTAGGTTAATTACCCTCCTATTGTGAAGGAGGCTCGACCCAGCAGTGAGGTGGTGTTATATACGATGAGCTGAAATGATGATGATGACGATGACACCCAAAATTCATATTATTTCAGATGGTAAATAAGAAGTTAACCCCTGGATTTATTCCAGAACGTACCTCTTTTGGGCTCACGATTCCTTTTACGGGATTGATGAATGAATAAGAATGTGAAAACTAATTATTTTTACTAGGCCGCTGCCTACCGTGAAAAAAGCGAAGGGTGTGTGAAAGCGTGCAATGAGATTCGGTGATACTAAATGCGTCACCAAAACCACAATCCCAAAAAGTTGGGCATTTAATTCTCTCGTTCACGGGACGAAGTGCACTAACAAATTTCTACTACTCAGACGTGGACTTTCAGCAAGATTGTTATGCTATCCCGCACGTACCAGCCCGCGGCTGTAGACAGAAATCTGTTGTCAGTATGTTCCTACCACTATATTTGGCTGTTCATATTTTAGATCTATGAAATGATGCTGGTACGACATGGATTCATGATAGTTGGTCCGCCTATGGGAGGGAAGACTCAAGCCTACCAGTCGCTCGCGGAATCCCTTAGAGCCCTTCAGTTGACGAAGCCACCTCCGCGACACAAGGAGTTTGGTGCGATCTATCGCATCATCAACCCCAAAGCTATCACGATGGGACAGTTGTATGGCTGTTTTGATCCCGCCTCACATGAATGGTATGCTTTTCCATTTCTACATTACCATATTTTTTTGGACTAATACCATAGTAATTTGACTGCACAGATGACGTAGTGGTTAAGAGACCGATCTACCGTTCCAGCGTCCATAGGTTCGCAGAACAACACTTTGAGCGATTCAATAAATTGTGTCTGGATGTAATTTGTGTCCGTTAATTATATGTTTGTAAACTCCCTCGGATCACATGAAATATTCCCTTAGCGCAGCGCATGTTGTCCTTTAAAAAAAAAGAGCAGAGAAGATAATAAAAATCTGACAGCTCAGAGAGATATCTTATTATACACTAGCAATACGCCCTCGCTTTGTTACGATTTCAGTCGCCTTGCCCCCGCATTTTCTTCTTAAATAGGTACTCTTCTTAAATATTTTCTAAAAAAATTTACTTTCATATCATATAAGGTGGCGCAAAAATAACCTTCCGATGTTTTTTGGCTGTAATTTAAAAAAAAAATGAAAAACTTTGATTCTTCTTGTGGATTATTTTTATTTGGTCTTTTAATTTTTTTTACATCAAGTCGAGAATATGATGTCATAAATGGCCGCCGCCACAGTTGATTGTCATTTGAGCCCTTTTTATGGCATTTTTCATCACTTTGGCCAAAACTTACGGCGATAGGTCCTCACATTCTTGACGGATATTGTCTTTAAGAGCTGCAAGAGTCTGAGGCTTGTTGACATAAACCCGCGACTTCAAAAAGCCCCACAAAAAGAAGTCTGCAGCGGTCAAATCAGGCGATCTTGCTGGCCAGTGCAAATCGCCAAAACGGGAGATAGTCACCAATATTCCGCGTTCTGGAGCAGTGTAGCGTAACATTGTTTATTAACGTGTATTTCGCATGTGTTTACTACACAAATGTCAAAACAGAACTGACATTAGGGACCAATCGCAAAATTTATAGCATTTTCTGATAGGAGGATTACTTTTGCGCCACCTTGTACAATTTCATAGGAGGGAAGTGGTGTTAACACAAGAGCCCGCGAACCCCAAACCTTCGTTATTTTATTAAAGCTGAAAGTTTGTCAGTGCATGCGCCCAACATAGGTAAGAACAGTGGCCCATTATAAAGTTTGGGTTACAGTGGCTTTGGCAGATAATAGATACTAAAGGTGTGTAAAATACCGATCTAATTTCGTCAAATTATTAAGCGTGATTTTTTGATATTACCTTCCGAATATTATTGAAAATTATGTTATTCATTACCAGACACTTAACATCGTGGCAAACCCTTGCCAGACACCCTTAACGTTCATGAAATTATAATTCTATTTACGTTATAGTATAAAAGCTGATTTTTATATAATGAGTAGATGATGAAGTAGAGCGCACGAGCACGAGGCAGCATATATATGGGTGCGAGTGAGATGGCGAGTTAGGTCTACGATCCCTGACCACGCAATTTTTATTTCTACTGCGCATATAATAATTTGTTTATGTGACTTTTTAAATAAAAATGATTTTATATTAAAAAACAAATAATACATTAATTTGTGTCATTTGTAATAAAAGTAGTTTTCTGACGAGACATTGAAAAAATGTGAATAAATTTTAAAATTGATTAAAAAACATAACCTTAAATATAATGATATCATTCTTCCACGTGAATATGCAGAGGATAGCTATCACAGGGAATGTTACAAATCATTCACAAGACTAATGATAAAATATTTTACCTCAGAACTAAATAATTCGGAAAAGACATTTTTTGTGGGCTATAGTAAGCGCACACGCCGTCCATCCCATCCGGGGCGACGAAAAGACGGCGCGCGGGCCCATAACCCACCTTAACATCTCTTCTTCGCCATTGAGCTGACCACCGGGGCTGAGTTCCTTGTCCTCAGTTGTCGGCCCCACGGAATACCTTTCTAGTTATCCTCTCCTCTCGATGACCAGGACGTCGGTCACCGTCGCGCGGTCAGCCTCTCTGCGGGTGACCTACAAAAATCCCCGGTCCGGTCACCCGCGACCGCAGCTAGGGCAGCATCAAACGCAGAAGCTCGCGGCTGCGCTGCCCGAGTCGCGGCGGTGTCCTCGTCGCACATAGGCTCTTAGACTATGTATTTTCTAACTGCTCCTGTCTTTTTATTTTCTAATTTTGATGCGGGGGTCAAGATAATATTTTAATTATCTGCCTGAGAGACCTTGGCGCATCGTAGCTAGGAGTTACAATAGTGAGAGTGTGTGATGGTATTAGTCCCAATAAAAAAAATAATAATAAGAATTTACTTAAATATCATTAGGTCCGACGGCGTCCTAGCTATAGCGTTCCGTGAGTACGCCATGTCAATTACCCGTGACCGTAAATGGATCCTATTCGACGGACCAGTTGATGCCGTTTGGATAGAAAACATGAACACGGTGCTTGATGACAATAAGAAACTGTGCCTCATGAGCGGTGAGATCATTCAGGTATGTTTTTTTTTTTATTGCAAGCAGCGGCAAACGAGCAAACAGTACACCTGATGATAAGTGTTGCTGCCGCTCATGGACCTTTACAAGGCTGCTGCCTACCGCGAAGAAAATGAAGGGAGTTTGAATGCGTGCATTGAGGCTCGGTGATACTAAAGGCACCATCAAAACCCTCCACATGCGAACAACCTCAGAAAGTTGGGCTTCCGGATCTCTCGCTCACCGAACGAAGCGCAGTAACAAATTGCTACTACTCAGACGTCGATTTTCTGCGAGAGCGTGGTACTGCCCCGGACGGACCGGCCCGCGGCTGTAGACAGATAACTGTCGACAGTGTGGTCCTACCACTCCAAAATGTGAATCACTAATCTGTTTTCCGTTAGATGATGGAGTAAAAATACGGTTTTCCAACGCCTTTCTTGTACGTGCATGCTAAAAAAGACAACTAAGGGACGTCATCTACAAATAATATCTATGCAAGAACTCGAAATAAAAGCCTATACTAACCTGTCTGGTTAGTGAGTAGATCAATTTTCCTTTTATTGTGGAAGACGTTCGAGTCAACGACTAGTAATATATCTTAGCAAAAACACAAATGTAAAAAAGACAACCAAATTCAATATTATGATAATTAAACTGTGATTGTTGACTTCACAGACAAAAGACTTGAGAAATGGGTGCCAATTTCTGTAGATCATCTTGAAATTGATTTATTAGAAAAGCGTATTCTTGGGTAAATTTAAAACACAATTTCTTGTTCTTTTGTCACTACAAACGTGTTTGCAATAGTCATATTTATAAAAAGTCATATTTATAAATGCAGGGTGTATCAAGTTATAGGGCAACTGTTCAAACGGAGGTCCGATAATGGTGGTCGGAATCCTATAAAAAAAATTGAAGTGAAGATATCGGTTCGTTAATGAATTAGAGAAATGACAAGACAAACTTCAATTTAATATCAGTTCCTACCTACTATTATTACCGCCGACGCTACTTATACGCCTATATGTATCCTGTTCATTTAAGGCATAGACTCTTTGACACATTCTTGAAATCACTGTTTTTTGTGTAATAAGAATGTACTTATTACGGTCCATGACCAACTACAACATACGCGAACAGATATTCCATAACCTGAGAAAAAATATACAGGATATAAATTTGATTTTCTAAATTGTAATTCAAAACAACTACGTAAACAACTACTCAAACAACTACGTAACGGTAAGGCACCGGGAGATGACGGAATTACGGCAGAGCTTCTGAAGGCGGGCGGCAAGCCAGTCTTAATAGCCCTTCAGAAGCTATTTAATTCCGTTATCCTCGGGGGCGACGTTCCAGAGTCGTGGACCAGGAGTGTGGTGGTGCTGTTCTTCAAGAAGGGTGACAAAGTTCTTCTAAAGAACTACAGACCCATCTCACTCCTGAGCCATGTTTATAAGTTGTTCTCGAGGGTCATTACCAATCGACTCTCGCGCAAGCTTGATGACTTTCAGCCGCCCGAACAAGCCGGCTTCCGAAAAGGCTATAGCACCATAGACATATCCTCACGCTTTGGCAGATTATACAAAAGACCGAGGAGTATAATCGGCCCCTGTGCTTAGCGTTTGTGGACTATGAGAAAGCCTATGATTCAGTCGAAACTTGGGCGGTGCTGCAGTCCCTTCAGCGGTGCCAAATCGACTATCGCTATATCGAAGTGCTGAAGTGTTTGTATAGGAACGCCACAATGTCAGTCCGTGTCCGGGATAGGAGTACGAAACCGATCCAGTTGCAGAAAGGCGTGAGACAGGGAGATGTCATCTCTCCGAAACTGTTCACCACTGCACTGGAAGATGTCTTCAAGCTCTTAGACTGGACTAGACTCGGCATCAACATTAACGGCGAATACATCATTCACCTTCGATTTGCGGACGATATAGTAGTTATGGCAGAATCCATGGAGGTCCTTGGCACAATGCTCAATGATCTCAGCAGGGTATCCCAACTAGTGGGTTTACGAATGAACATGGATAAGACGAAAGTCATGTCAAATGCCCATGTCATTCCTGTACCGGTCCTAGTTGGCAATGCGATTCTCGAAGTTGTCGATCACTATGTTTCCCTCGGACAAACAGTCCAGTTAGGTAGATCCAATTTCGAGAAAGAGATCAGCCGGCGAATCCAACTCGGTTGGCAGCGTTCGGGAAACTTAAGAGGATCTTCTCGTCCAACATACCTCAGTGTCTGAAAACACAGGTCTACGACCAGTGTGTGTTACCAGTGATGATTTACGGCACGGAAACGTGGTCCCTAAATGTAGGCCTTATATCAAGGCTCAAAGTCGCTCAGCGTGCTATGGAGCGGGCTATGCTCGGGATTTCTCTGCGAGATAGAATCCGGAATACGGAAATCCGCAGAAGAACGGGTGTAACCGACATAGCACGAAGAATTAGCACGCTGAAGTGGCAATGGGCAGGCCACATCGCTCGACGAACCGACAACCGCTGGGGAAGAAATGTTCTCGAGTGGCGACCACGTATCGGACGACGCAGTGTAGGACGCCCCCCCACTAGGTGGACCGATGACCTAGTGAAAGTTGCTGGGCGTCGTTGGATACAGGCGGCACAGGACCGCACATTGTGGCGCAACATGAGGGAGGCCTACGTCCAGCAGTGGACGGCCGTAGGCTGAAATGATGATGATGATGAAATAATAATTGTCAAATTATTTATGTATATAAAGCAAATTATAAATACATAACAAATGTTTTCGTTGGACCGCCTAGCAGGCGATTTTACGTCGCTCACACAAAAGTACGCCATTGTCTGTGCTGTTCACAATACATGGAACCCCTAAAGATATTATTATATATAAAACATTTGTGCGTGTTTATGTTTCATATATAGATGACAAACAAAATGAACTTGATATACGAGGCGGCGGACTTGGAGTTCGCATCACCAGCGACAGTGTCGAGATGCGGCATGATATATATGGAACCTGAACAGCTAGGTGATGTCGAACACTTTTAATATTTGTATTAGTAAGACCGAAATCAGCATAGGACGACTCCCTACTAGGTAGCCTGACGGCACCTTAAAAGTCGCAGGGACTGTTGGATCCAAGTAGCACAGGACCGTTCCAAGTGGCATTCTCGTGAGGAGGTCTATGTATGTCCAGCAGTGGACGTCTATAGGCTGATGGATGGATGAAGACCGAATAGTGTAATGTGAGTTCTATTGCCATTTAGACGTAACATCGACTCATCATCATTATCATCAAGATCATGTAATGTGGCCTGCCTATTGTCACTGACACAGTCTAGTCGCTTGAAATTAATAAAGTGTATGCTTTAGTATCTAAAAACAAAAGATATAGGGCCGAAAAAGAGCTGTGTCGCGAAATATTTAATTACCTACTTTAATTATGCTTGCTAAAAATCATGAATGCTAAGGAATTGACGTGGTTAATTGGTAGGGTAATACGGCAGGTTGTCGTGGTAAAAGCCAATGAAGTCCAACATGAAAAACAACAGCAGGTTCTTTTTCGCTTTCAAGAAAACGTCTAATGAATTATTACATTGCGAACGACTTTAAAATTGCATACAATTAACAATTTAAAATTACGCCCAAGCACGGAACAAGAATTTATAGATCGTACAAAATATGTCCGTGTGGTGACGGAATAAGAATACAATTCACCACTCCCTATCTTGCACGTGGATTTCGTGAAAACGAATAAGGAATATAATACGCATATAACATCTATGTAAGAGAAGGCAAACTCGAGCCTCAACCTTATTCTAACCTGTCTGACCAGTATGTAAGATCAATTTCCGTCTTATTTTGGAGGAGGCTCGAGCCCAGCAGTGGGACGTGTATGAGCTGAGATGATGACAAAATCGAATTCCTAACTTTATCATTGTCCATCAGTCATATTTTATAAGTACCTATTATAAACGTGCAACAATAGGTTGGCGCGCGTATCTGGTTTCGTACAACGTGTACCTCGCTAAGAAGTTGATTCCGGAGCAGTACGAACTGACCCAGGAGCTCATCGAATGGCTGGTGCCGCCAATTTTGGAGTTCCTCTTGCTCAAGTGTACCCATTTCGTCAAAGTTGGGGAGATTCATCAGTTCCATGTGAGTAGACGAACAAAATATAGGTACTAGCTCTATAATATAGCACCAAAATTACCTTTGTATTTGTGATTTTCTCGTCCGTGTGGTGACGGAGTTTTTTTTTTTTTTTTTTAATTTTTTTTTTATGGGTGGGCTATGGTAAGCGCACGCGCGGTCCAGTCCGTCCGGGGCGATGAAAGGACGGCGCGCGGGCCCATAACCCACCCGTACCCACGTCACCTCGTTGTTGGGCCGACCACCGGAGCAGATGTGACTTGTCGTCAGTGGTCGGCCTGACGGAATACCCTTTCGGGTAACCTCACCTCTCGACGTCCTGGAACGTCGGTCGCCGTCGCGCGGTCAGCCTCTCTGCGGGTGACGGACAATTCCCCGGTCCGATCACCCGCGGCCTCGGCTAGGGCGGCATTAGGCGCAGATACTCGCGCCTGCGCCGCCCGAGTCGCCGGCGGCGGAACGTGTCGCCGAATAGGAACTCTACTCGCACACGATCCGCCGCCTCCTTCCGTGAGATTACGGCCTCACAGAAGGCGGCGACCGCGTCCCAGTTCCTGACGCTGACGAGCATCTCCCTGGCGATGGTCGGCAGCGCCAGGTCGGCACCGATAATTGCGACGAGTTCACGGCGATCCCCCTCCCATGCAGCACACTCCTCGAGCGTGTGCTGCGCCGTGTCCTCGTCGCAACTGCAGTGGTGGCAGGACGGTGTGCTCTCCCTCCTGACAATCTTGTGCAGGTACTTCCCGAAGCAACCGTGCCCCGTCAGCACCTGCACCAGTCGGAAGGAAAGCACCCCGTGCGTCCGCTCTAACCACTCCGTCAGCACCGGCCGGAGGGCCTCGACGGTCCTGACACCGTACCGAGGACTCTCCAGCCGGACTGCCCAACGGGCAATGACTTCTCGGCGGGCGTCGACCCGCCAGGCGGTGATCTCTTTGATGGAGACCATGCCGCCGCGGGTGCGCGTCTCCGACACCCGCCGATAAATGTCAGCGAGCATCTCCGCCTCCAGGTCCCACGGGGGAGTTCCGGCCAGGAGGCACGCTGCCTCCGTCGCCACCGTGCGGTAACCCCGTATGGCCCTGATCGCCATGACCCTCTGTGGTCGCTACAGGAGGGCCCTAAGACGGACGGTCAGGGACCCCGCCCACACCGGTGCACCATACAGGGCCATCGACCGGATCACCCCCGTGTACAGCTGTCGGCACGTAGCACTGGGTCCACCCACATTCGGCATCAGCCGCGAAAGGGCGGACGCCGCGCCAACAAGCCGGGGAACAAGTCGACGGAGATGCTCCCGGAACCAAAAATGCCCGTCGAGCACCAGGCCCAAGTACTTCATGTGGGCCTGGATGCTGATGGTGACCGACTTCACGGTGATCGAAGCGCCGGCGGGAGGCCCGGCGGTACGGAGGCCATGGAACAAAAGGGCCTCCGTCTTTTCCAAGGCTACCCTCAACCCCAGTGCTTCGATCCGCCTGACAATCTCCTCGGTGCCGAGAGTTGCCAGGCGTGCCGCCTCCTCTAGCGTCCCACCCCGGGCTGTGACGAGTGTATCGTCGGCGTAGCAAATTACGCCCAGCCCGGGTGGGAGGCTTCCTCTCAACGCCCAGTCGTAGCCGATGTTCCACAGGGTCGGACCCAGAACCGACCCCTGCGGGACACCGCACGTCATGGGCGTTCGCACAACGTCCCCTACTCGGTCAACGTAGAGGACGCTGCGCCCCTCCAAGTAGTCTGCCACCAGCCGCCTGAGGTACACGGGCACCCCGTGATACCTCAGCCCCTCCCTGATGCAGCTGAATGGCAGACTGTTGAAGGCGTTGGCGATGTCCAGGGACACCGCCAACAGGACTCCTCCGCCGGTGACGGCCTCCGCTACCGCGGCCTTCAGGCGCAGCAGGGCCGCGATCGTCGAACGCCCTCTCCGAAAACCAAACTGGGCGTCCGACAAATCGGGCCCAACCCCGACGAGGTACCGCTCGATGCGGGCAGCCAACACCCTCTCCAGCAGCTTGCCCGCATCATCGAGCAGCACGATGGGCCTATAGGCCGAGGCCGACTCGGGAGACCGTCCCGGCTTCGGCAGGAGAACCAGCCTCCCCTCTTTCCAGCACCCAGGGAACTGCCCGGACGTCAAACAAGCGTCGAACAGTCCCCTGAGGCGTGGTACCAGGTGTTCGAGGACCAGGGCCAGCACACGGTTCGGAATACCGTCGGGCCCGGGGGCGGTGGATTTGACTCGCATACGCGCCACCGCCGCCCCCATTTCCGGCTCCGTGATGGGCGGAGCACTTTCATCGTCGGTCTCCCGGTCGCTGTCCGGCGAAGCCATGACCGGGGGCGTGTGCTCCGCCCGCCGTGGAAAGAGGTCCTCAACAACTCTGGTGAGGAGGCTGGGCTGGAGAGTCTCGGTGAGGGGGGGGCCCCGCCCGCGGAGCTTGTTCAGCGCCGCGAGGTAGGGGCGACCCCAGGGGTCACGCTCGAGACTGTCCAGCATCTCCCGCCGACTATCGTCCTTGGCGGTACGGACGGCCAGCCTGAAGGCAGACCGCGTACTGCGGTAAGCCTCGTACAGCTGGCCCTCCCGCTCAGTGTCGCGGTGACGCGCTCGGCTGCGGGTGTAGGCCCTCCGGGCACGTATACACGCGGCCCGAAGGTCCGCCAATTCTCGGGACCACCAGGGGACCGCATTCTTCGGGGGCAGACGCCGCACACGGGGCATGGCCGCATCGCAGATCTGCGTTAACGCACAGCGGATGCGGTCAGCCTCGGCATCCACCCCGTCCGCCTGGGGCGGTGAGGACAGCCACGACTGAACAATGGCTGCCTCCGCCAACAGGTCCCGGTCCAATCGACCCACAGCCCACCGCGGAAACGCGGGAGCTCCGTCCGCCGTGTGACCCCTGCTGGGCTGCAGGAGTGTGGTGACGGAGTAAGAATACAATTCACCACTCTTTATCTTGTCCGTGGATGTCGTAAAAGACGACTAAGGGATATAATATGCATATAACATCTGTGCAAGAGAAGGAAAACTGAAAATAAAATCCTTTACCAACATGTATGACTAGCATGGTATAGTAAGTCAATTTCCCCCTTATGGGGGAAGGAGGCTTGAGCCCATCAGTGAGACATGTATCAGCTGAAATTACGATTTGTACTCTTTTTTTTTCTTTTTAAGCTAGCACAGGTTCCATTAGCACACAAGGCATTTTTGTTTTCAATCCATATACGAGTATTATAATCTCAGTGTTTATCTGTGTGGTGACGGTGTAAAAATACAATTCATCACCCCCTATCTGGCTCGAGGCTGTCGTAAAAGACGACTAAGGGATATCTATAATATGCAGATGATATCTATATAAGAGAAGGAGAATTCGAAATAAAACCTTATAAGTTATACACGTCTCACCAGCGTGGTAGGTCAATTTCCCTCCTACTATGAAGGAGGTTCGAGCGCAACAGTTGAACGTATATGAGAAATGAATGAATGAAATCTGAATGTAATTTTTGTCCATTTTCTGTCAGTATTATCATTATATCCGATACTAGCAACCTGTCCTCGCTTCGCTTCGATTTCAGTCATCTTACCCACGTAGTTCCCGTTCCCGTGAGAATACCGGGATGAAATATAGCCTATATATGTAGCCTATATAGATAATATATATGTTACTCCCTGATATTATAGCTTTTTTTTGGTGAAAGAATTTTTAAAATCGGTCCAGTAGTCTCGGAGCCTATTCAATACAAACAAACAAATCTATCCTCTTTATAATATTAGTATAAATGTACTAGCGTAAATATTGCAGAAATTATTTGTTGGCAATAGTTTTAACGACGTCAACCTTCCTTGAGTATATAATTCTTGACCAGATGACATCAGATTGAGTTGGCAGTCGATGTTAAGCTCTTAGTCGTCTTTTACAATACCAGTGAGCAATTGAAGTATTGGTAGTATTCGTAGCCGCTATCATACAGTTTTACAATATCATTTCTACAATATAATCCTTTGAATTTGTGGTTTTATTAGCGAGTTACAATGCTAAATGTTCTGGGTATCCCGAAAATGTTGTTCAAGGTCTCCTATAAAAGAAAAGGTAAAGGGGCAGGTTTGAGCACAATTGTTTGATTTTTGATTGAGGTTTCGATCACTTTACAACGTTCATGATCGCTGGCGGACTCTGTATGAACGCTGTAAAATGTTCGTAAAGTCGGGCAATCAAAAATACAAACGCGATGAAATCAGTTAAATAGTTTTATTTATAACTAGCAACCTGCCCTCGCTTCGCTTCGGTTTCAATCTTTCCTGTGTAGTTCCCGTTCCCGTGGGAATACCGGGATGAAATATAGCCTAGTTTACTCCCTGATATTATAGCTTTCCATTGGTGAAAGAGTTTTTGAAATCGGGCCAGCCGTTTTGAAGATTACCCGGAACAGACAGACAGACAGACAGACACAGACACAAAAAAAATATAAAGTGTATTTTAGGCATATGTATAGTGCAAATAACCGTGTGAGCATGAAAAAAGCCTATTATTTTGACATTACAAACAGACACTCCAATTTTATTTATTGGTATAGATGTGTTTAATACTCGCGTAAACATCAAAAATTGTTATATTGCTTTAACTAGCTTTTGATTTTTCAAATAAAATCAGTACAATCTTCTGTAGCGATGTTACCCGAAAGGGTATTTCGCCGGGCTGGCCATGGACTTCATGAAGCTCGGTACCAGCCAGCCTAATAGCAAAGGGGAGGGTAAGCGGTGAAGCCGGCTATGCGGCACCCTTTCGTCATCCTGGACAAAACAGACGGCGTGCAGACCATAGCCTGCCAAAAAATATGCCATCTGGATGAAGTACTTGTGTTGTTTGACTATATTTATTTTGTATTTTCCTCTCAGTCGTTCACACGTCTCTTCACGTGTCTGCTCGAAGCTGAACAGCAATTTAGTACAATATGGCTGCAGTGCACTTTTGTGTTCACCTTGCTGTGGGGTCTATGCGCTA
The DNA here is from genome assembly GCA_032191425.1 of Lymantria dispar. Lineage (NCBI taxonomy): Eukaryota > Metazoa > Arthropoda > Insecta > Lepidoptera > Erebidae > Lymantria > Lymantria dispar. The sequence continues at coordinate 2,116,212 of CM063451.1, read as the reverse complement.
CCATCAATGGTACGTACCATTTAATATGTTTTAAATATAACATTTTAAATACCTATCCCGTCTGGTGACGGAGTAAGAATACAATTCACCACCCCCTTTCTTGCCCTTGGGTATCGTAGAAGACGACTAAAGGATTATTGCGGATAACATCTATGTAAGAGAAGGAAAACTCGAAATCAAAGCCTACACTAACCAGTCTGACCAGTGTGGTATAGTAGGTCAATTTCCGTCCCGTTTTAGAGGAGGAGCAAGCCCTGCAGTGAGACGTATATTAGGGATGTGACTTGGAGGGAAAACAATCGATTTTTTAAATAATCGATTTTTGTTCTTTAAAATAAACCGATTATAAAATAATCGATTAATTAAAAATAAATAATCGATTATAAAATAATGGATTTTTTCGCCCTACAGGATTATGATTTTTTTAGGAAATGTGAGCCTTATTTTCTAGTATAGAATGAAACAATCGTGATGACCTTTTTTTTAGGCAATCCGGCAGTGAATAGTCGATTAATTTCGATCGAATTTTGAATAATAAAAAATCGATTAATAATCGATTTTTATTAGTTTGATAATCGTTTGTAAAAATCGATTATAAATCGATTATTTTTTTGTAATAATCGCTTATTACAAAAATCGATTTTTTTCACTTCCCTAACGTATATGAGCGGTAATGATGACATGATGATGTAGTATAACTATTAAAATTTGCATACGTTTGAACAAGCTACTCATTTTTGCGTTTCTACCCGGGTGGCGTCGGATTAAGAATACAATTGTCACTACCCCCTACTTACCTGTAAAAATCGCAAAAATCGACTAAATGTCTCACCAGGACAATGGGCAACAACATACTGATACCTCAGTACCTCTCTGCAATCGCTAACCAGCCTAGTTTTATTTAAACTTTGTTTACTTCAAATATACACAGATAAATTAAAAACTAATACTATACATGAGATATTGAGACGGTTATTTATACTAGCTTTTCGCTGTTTAACCATTCAAGCTCAGCAGGCACCAATGTTGCTAGAGCATACACTTCGTATGACTTCTTTTCACTGAATGATATTAGATAGAAGGCTAATTTTCTTCATATGGAGAGCCTCGTATCCAAGACCTAAATTATCTGAAGAAGAAGCTATAGTGCCTGCAATGAATGAATGCAATCTATGGAGAGTCTTGCGTTTAGCTGTAGACGACGAAGGATTGAACAATAACTAGGCAACTATGGTAAACTACGTCGACGTTTTAAAAAAACATTTAGAAAGGCGAAAGGTTTTACACTTTCAGCAGATCTAGTTGATATTATTTCTTTCTTTCTTTCTTCTATATTAATGGTTTCCTGTATAATGAAATAAAATGGTTTTTATGGCTTTGATCGAATAAGATTCTTAATTTTCCGACGCTTTGCGCACGTTTCACCGTTCCTGATAATGGGAGGACTAAAGCGATTCTCGTACAACAAGTCATCCTTATTATAGGGATTTATTATATTTATTTTATATCTAACCGCTACAGTAGCTAGTTAACTATGAAAAGAAAATGAAAATAAATATTAAAAGTAGTTTTATTTCAAAAATCAGATTGATAGTTTATTCGATTGAAAATTTTATCGTTAAAGATTTATATAAAAATATTTTTATTTCCCTGTGGTGACGGAGTAAGTATAATAATTCATTACCTCGCCCGTGGGTGTCGTAAAATGTCGTATTATAAGGGATTTAATATACATTTGCAAGGAAAGAAAAACTATAAATAAAACCTTATACCAACCTGTTTGACCAGCGTGCTATAAAAGTAAATTTTTCTTCAATCGTAGAGGAGGCTCGAACCACCTGTGGGATATACATATATGAGCTGGGATGATAAAAGAAGATTTCAAAACCAATTTGTTTTAGGCGAAAGTCGCAAAAGACTGGATACCTTTTTGCGCAAACTTCTAGACGGCAGTAATTCTGCGCACCCTAAGCCTAAATCGTTCAAGCTGAACAAGAACCAGCTGTTTCAAGATAAAGATACAGTATTTGATTATGTCTACGATAAAAGGAATAACGGTGTCTGGATACCTTGGATGGAATTAGAGAAGGAGGTCCCATTGGCTCCTAACGTGAAGGTAATAAATAATCTTCTCTAAAGGACTTTTATCTTTGAAACGGAGACTTATACTTGAAAGTCTAGTACTCTCTACATATTCCTGGAAAATACTTAACGCCAACACGCCTGCTAAACGTGGCGAAGAGGATAGAATGTTTGGAAAATCTCTCAAATTCATATTCACTGAATGTGCTTTTGTGTTTTACCACATTATAGCAGCTTATAATTTGTGATGAAATTAGCCTATTATGCAATACCCTTGCACACATTTTTTTCATTATCATTATCGTCGTAATCATCATTATTATCACCCTGTTCTCATCCTAATAACTACTAGGTTCTATTCTTTCACAAAACCTTATCAAATCTCATCACTGAGCTCTCTCCCTTTCTATTAATGTCATGTTTCACGCAAACTAAGCATCTTTTCTTCAGTCTATCCTTAACCTAAAGCCTTCTTCTTCTCTTTTACATACACACTTAAAAGGTTTTTCATTAAATTACTTTCATCCCGCCTCATCATATGTCCATACCACGTCAGGCGTTTACTCTTTAACTTTTCAGTCACTCAATTTTTAATTAAATGAAATTTAAGTAATTTGAATGAAATTATTGAGTAAGCTTTTATCTCCAGGTAAACGAATTGATAATTCTGACAAACGAAAATGCGTGCCTACGGTACTTCGTACAGAAGATGGTCAAGTCTGCCATACCGATTCTCATCGTGGGCCCGACGGGCACTGGCAAATCCTCACTCATTGTAAACTTTCTCTTCTCCTTACCCAAGGAGAAGTATCTCACCAATACTATCAATTTCTCTGCGAGGACTACGGCTAATCAAGTGAGTAATTTTAATTATGAAGTTTTACATAAGTACTAAAATGTGGATTACTCTTTTTTTGTAATTTCTTTTGGTGGGAAACGAGCAAACAGCACACCTGATGGTAACTGATAGGCAGCGGCCTATTGTAAAGTAAGTGAAGGGTGTGCATGCAATTAATTTCGCTGATACTAAAGACGTCACCCTCAACAAGTTAGACTTTCGGCTCACTCGTTTATCAAACTAAGTAGGTACAACAAATTGTTACTACTTAGACGTTGATTTTCTAAGAGAGTGTGGCGCTGCCCTGGACGGACCGGCTCACGGCTGTAGACAGAAGACTGTCGATGAATGAACTACCTGCTGCTGCGTTTCGTAATTGTTAATGACATCATCATCATTATTTCAGCCTATTGCCGTCCACTGCTGGACGTAGGCCTCCCTCATGTTGCGCCACAATATGCGGTCCTTTTTTTTTTGTTAACGCTGTGGAAATGCAATTTACGCACTACCCCTCGCCGGCAACAGACGAGGGGGGTGTGTGGGACTCACCAGTCGCCTATGCAACCGGAATACCCACTAAAATCAACAGCGGTCCCTACCGCGCTTTTACGGAGTGCCGGAGAGATCGTCTAATGACATTCGATCCCCGACACTCCTACGCAAGGCCGTCGGGCCACGTCCTGTCGTCACTCAAGGCGGTGGGAGGAGACGCGCATATCGGCGCCTCCCCCTCCCTGGCCGCCGCCTACGGATCGAGTTAGCGGACGCAAGTGCCTCGCGTTCCCGCTCCGCGGCCTCCTTTCGGGCAATGACCTCCTCGCAAAAAGAGGCCATCGCCGACCAGCACCTGTCGCTGTCGAGCATCTTTGTTATGATGGTCAACAACGACAGGCCCGTTCCTATGACCGCCGACAGGTCGCGGCGCTGAGGCCCCCAGGCGGGACATATCTCCAGGGTGTGACGCACATCATCATTTGGCGCGCCACACTCATGGCATCCGGGGGCCTCCTCACGCCTGATTCTATGCAGGTACTTACCAAAGACCCCGTGTCCAGTAAGTACCTGCGTCATCCGGAAGGTCAGGTTGCCGTGCTTTCGTTTCATCCAGCGGTGGAGGTGGGGCGCAATTGCCTCTACAGTCCCCCGTCCTGCTACAGGGGACTCCAATTCCTCCCTCCAGCGCCGAATAATTATCGTTCGGGCCGTTTTTATTGCCCTACTCAGTCCCCTTGTGGTGATACCTCCGCCACTGACCCGCGCCGCAGCGCAGAGTCGGTAGACCTCTGCAAGCGCCCTAGCTTGTAGAGGCCAGGGTGGATCGCCCGCCAGCAGTGTGGCTGCAGTCCAGGACACCGTACGGTACCCTCGTATTGTTCTCACCGCCATGGCTCTCTGCGCCTTTCGCAATTTAGCCTTATTGGAGGCGGTGAGAGACTCCGCCCAGATAGGGGCACCGTACAGTGCCATAGACCGCAAGATACCGGCATGCGGTCCTGTGCGGCCTGCATCCAACGACGCCCAGCAACTTTCACTAGGTCGTCGGTCCACCTAGTGGGGGGGCGTCTTACACTGCGTCGTCCGATGCGTGGTCGCCACTCGAGAACCTTTCTTCCCCAGCGGTTGTCGGTTCGTCGAACGATGTGGCCTGCCCATTGCCACTTCAGCGTGCTAATTCTTCGTGCTATGTCGGTTACACCCACTCTTCTGCGGATTACCGTATTCCGGATTCTATCTCGCAGAGAAATCCCGAGCATAGCCCATTCCATAGCACGCTGAGCGACTTTAAGTCTTGATATGAGGCCTACATTTAGGGACCACGTTAATGACATATCCTTCTTTAAATGAGGTTTAAGAAGAGCAATTTCTTCACAGTAGCCAACAGAATAGCTGTGCCTGTAGTATTGTCGAGGTCTATGTGCGACAGCATCACTTACCATCACGTATGCTGCTTACTCGTTTGCCACTAAAACATTGAAAAAAAGACTGCTTAATTTAACATGTGTTAAATTTTACCACGGTACCACATGTACGCCGATGACCTACAGTTATACGTGTCTTTTAAGCCTGAAGATTACTCTATGGCTGTAAAAGCGATCAACGAAGACCTTGATCGAATAGTACAGTGGTCCAATAACAATTCTTTAGTTTTAAATCCTACTAAAACCAAGTACATAATATTCGGTACTGACGGTCAATTAGACAAACTAAAAAGTTACGAAACCCTTCCCGCTATAATTGTACAAGGTGAACACATCGAGCGTGTAAATGAGGTGCGGAATTTGGGTCTTTTAATGGACCAATCTCTCCGGTTCGAAAATCACGTCGCGCATTGTGTTCAGAACTGTTTATACCGCCTGAAAACCATGTATAAAATGCGTCCTTTCCTAAGCCAACGACTGCGTGTTCAGGTAGTAGATTCTGTCGTTTTGTCCAAGCTTAATTACGCCGATACTGTAATAGGACCAAGGTTACTGTGTCGAACGGAAAAACTGCTACAAAGGGTTCAAAATGCATGCGCCAGATTTTGCTTCAATATACCGCCTAGATGTCATGTTACACCCTACTTAAATAAACACGGCATACTAAAAATGAAATTACGTAGAAAACTACATCTTGCTTGCCTTCTTTTCTGCGTCGTTAGTAGAAAATGTCCGAAGTACCTCTATTCGAAGCTTACATGGAGAAGCAACCACCGTGAACGAGAAAGTCGACGCTGCGCTCAACAGCTGGCTACGCCATCGCATAAAGCTAGTTCATTTCGCGGCAGCTTCAGATACGCGGCTTCTAAAATCTGGAACAACCTGCCTCCGCCAATAAGAGATCTGAAAAATATTCACATTTTTAAAACACACATAAAAAAAATTCTACTAAGTCATCAAATAAAATTTGAATGTTATAAAATTGATATTTCTGTGATATAACCTTTTAAATAATATTTTTTTCTGTACCCACAATTACAACAAAGATTTACTTACGTGTAAAATACGCGATCTTCTAAAATCCAAATTTGTATACAATATACTTTACTACTATTATCGGCAGGATCGGTATTACGTATTAGTACGTTGTAGCTGAATCTGTCAATCTGTGACAGTATTATTATTAGTACCTATCCGCTGAACACAATATGGTGAACGCAGTAAGAGGCCGCGGCAAAGTAGCATTTGTTTGGCCGGAAGTCAAGCCAAGTTATTTTAATATTTCCATCATCTATTTTCTTTTTTCAAATTATTTATTTATAATTTTGTCACACATATTATTTATATTTGAATTATTATATGATATTTATTAACATCAGTGGTTATTTATTATTCATATCAGTAAAGTATCTTAAAAGTACATATTACAACACATATTTATGGTTAACTGATATCCGTGAGTCACAGAACAGGGTTGCCAGCGGAAGATCAGTGTTGGGTGATACCCAGCTAATGCTGAGATGGTGACCCTTTCGGCAGGACATGTATTAGGTCGCTTTAGTCTGCTACTGATCCTTCAGACTATTGTGGTCGTACACCTTTTGTTCCGTTTATCCTAAACTATTATTACTGATGAACTGACCACTATATATATATATATTTTGTTTTTATAATTTTTATTTAGTATACCTTACTTTTTTCTCATTTTAAATTAAGCATAAATTTATTTCTTCTGATGATAATTATCTTTAGCATGTCCTACGCCGAATAAATGCATTTTTCTTTCTTTCTTTCTTTCTTCTTTAGTTCATCTGTTAAGTCTGACTATTATTTGGAGACTAATAACGAGTATGTCTTTATTACAGACTCAAGATATTATTATGTCTAAAGTAGATAGGAGGCGTAAAGGTGTTTTTGGTCCCTCTATGGGTAAAAAGGTATGACCCAGTTTCCTAGAAACATTACAAACATTAGATATGTTAGATAAGTGTACAACTTTATGCTGCATATTGCGTCAACTTTGGGAAGTAGATGTTGATGTAAAGGAGAAAAAATATAATTCACCACTCCCTTTTATTGCCCGTTGATATTTTAAAAGACGACTCGTCTCATCTCGGGCAATATATGTCCCACTAGCAATCCGCCCTCGCTTCGCTTCGGTTATAGGTTATAGTCGTTTTATCCGCGTAGTTCCCGTTCCCGTGGGAATACCGGGATAAAATATAGCCTAGTTTACGCCCTAATATTATAGCTTTCCATTGGTGAAAGAATTTTTGAAATCGGTCCAGCCGTTTTGAAGATTACCCGGAACAAACAGAGAGACAGACAAAAATTTTTAATTGCTATTTTAGGCATAGGTGTCGTGCAAATAACCGTGTGAGCATGAAAAAAGCCTATTATTTTGACATTACAAACAGACACTCCAATTTTATTTATTGGTATAGATTGTTGAGCTTGGGCCTTTTTAATTATGGGAGAGAATTTGACCTACTATATCACGCTAGTCAAACGTGTTAGTATAGGGTTTTATTTCGAGTTTATCTTTCTTGCGTCGATGTTATCTCCAAGTTACATGACTTAGTCGCCTTATACCCGGTAAGAGAGGGGGCTGGTGATTTGTTTTCTTACCCTGTTACCACACAGAAAAGGCAACTAAGGGATATAATATGTATATAACGTGAATGCAAGAGAAGAAAAATTCGAAATAAAACCCTGTACCAATACTTCTGACCAAGGTGTTAGAGTTGGTCGAATTCCCTCCAATTATGGAAGAAGCCCGAGGCCAACATTAGGATACCTATATATGAGCTGTGATGATAATTATGATAGGTGGAAAACTTCAAAAGAACTTTCATCATCATCATCATTTCGGCTCATATACTGCTGGGCTGGAGCCTCCTTCGTAGTAGAAGGAATATTGACCTGCTATACCATGCTGGTCAGATGTGTTGGTACAGAGTTTTATTTCGAGTTTGTTTTTTCTTTTGCATAGTTGTTATATGCATATTATATCCCTTAGTCGTCTTTTATGACACTCATGGATAAGATAGGGGGTGGTGAATTGTATTCTTACTCCGTCACCACACGGAAAATTTTAATTCCAGCTTAGATTTTTGTTTTAGTGCGTTCTATTTGTGGATGACTTGAGTATGCCACAAAAAGAACAATATGGCGCCCAACCGCCTTTGGAGTTGCTGCGTCAATGGATCGATCATGGACATTGGTATGATCTGAAAGACATGGTCAAACAAGAAGTGGTTGACGTGGTAAGTCTCGTGCCTCTGCAATATTCAATATATTCAATACTGCTAAATAAATAACTTTTTGCTTGCTTTCTTACAGTCAGATGCCTCTGCGTTTTGTATCTTCTTGGCCTTTTTTTTTTTTCGTTATGCTTTCTATTTTAATTTTAGCTCTCTTGAAATAAAACTATTTTTAAGAATTTAGACTGCACAGATGGTGTAGTGGTTAAGATAGCGACCTACAGCGCCAGTGTCGAGGGTTCGAATCCCACGCGGGACAACACTTTGTGCGATCCACAAATTGTTGTTCTGAGTCTAGATGTAATTTGTGTCCATTAATTATATGTTTGTAAAGTCCCCCGCAATACAAGGATTATTTCCTTAGTGCAGAGTGTTGTCTTAAATAAATAAAAAAAAAAAAAAATATTGAAACGTCGACACATTAATAATCTAATAAAAGCACGATAAAATCTGTAAAATAATTTTATTTCCATCCATCAGCCTATAGCCGTCCTCTACTGGCCATTGGCCTCCCCACGAGAATGCTACTCGGAACGGTATTGTGCCACCTGCATCCATCGTTTCCATTCGCCTGCGAGTTTTATTTCAAATGTATCACATTCTCGCGTAAAAATAATAAAACTTTATATTCTTGGCTCCTGTTCTAGCTGTTCGTGTCAGCCATGCTACCACCAGGCGGAGGTTCCAATTTAATCACATGGCGTTTAACACGACACATGATACTAATCACCCTGGACTCGTTTGAAGACAACACGTTAAATAAAATCTTTGTTACCATCATGGATTGGCATTTCGCTAAGGGTTTTACAGAGGCGCTTCAGAGACAAGCAAAGGTATATCACCTTCTATGAAGTGAAGTAATTTAACCATTTATCTTTCCAAAATCTCCATGTGGCGACAAAGTAAGAGTACTATTCACCACCCCCTCTCTCGCCCTTGGACGTCGTAAAATACGCAAATAATATAATAGTGGTAGGACCACACTATTGATGGTTGTCTGTCTGCAGTCACGGACCGATCCGTCCGGGATAGTACCACACTCTCGCAAAGATCGACGTCCAAATAGTAGCAAATTGTTACTGCGCTTCGTTCGTGAGCGAGAGAGCCGGAAGCCCAACTTTCTGAGGGTGCTTGCGTGTGGTGGGTTTTAGTGATGCCTTTAGCATCATCGAACCTCATTGCAGACATTCGCGCTCGCTTCACTTCTTTCACGATAGGCAGCGGCCTTGCAAAGGTCCATGAGCGGCAGCAACACTACACATCTGTTTGTTCGTTTGCCATCGTTTGCAATAAAAAAAAAACAAAGATAATTTTTTTTATTTGAAAAAATTAAACAATTAACATCGGTGCAAGGTAAGTCAAAGTTGTCCGTGTGGTGACGGAGTAAGAATACAATTCACCACTCCCTATCTTGCCCGTGGATGTCGTATAAGACGACTATGGGATATAATGTGCACATAACATCTGTGCAAGAGAAGGAAAACTCGAAATGAAACCCTATACCAACATGTCTGACCAGCATGGTATAGTAGGTCAAATTCCCTCCCATTGTGGAGGAGGCCCGAGCCCAACAGTGGGACGTATGTGGGCTGCGATGATGATGATGAAGGTAAGTCAAAAAGAAACCCTATGCCAACAAGTCTAAACAGCGCGGTATAGCAGGCCAAATTGCCTCCCATAACGGAGGAGGCCGGAGCCTAATAATGGGACGTATATGGCCTGATACGACAATAATGATGATCTTTCCATATTACCCTCGACTTTAGGAGCTCCACGTTAGAAGATAACCTTTTATAAGACAGTAGAATCAGAAGAACGTACACAAACATAATTAAGGCACCTATTTTTTTGGTTTCAGACAGTAGTGAGTGCCACGATGCAAGTGTACAAGACGGTGACACAACAATTTCTACCAACTCCAAGCAAGTGTCACTACTTGTTCAATTTGCGTGACTTCGCCAGCGTGATCAAAGGCATCTTATTGGTACCATCGACTCATATGAAAGACCTCAACAAATTAGTCCTACTATGGATTCATGAGACTTACCGCGTATTCTATGATAGATTGATTGATGAAACGGATAGGTAAGTTGAAATTCATCTGTCCCGTCGGAAGATAGTAGCGAAAGGTTAACTCGCTAGGCCTACCAACGATGACCGACGTCCCGGGAGGGAGGTTACCCGAAAACCCTTCCGGGCTGGCCACGGAGGACAAGGAACTCGGTACCGGTGGTCCACCCAATGGCGTAGTGGAGGGAATACTGTGGGTTATGGAGTCGTGCTTTGCCTTTTCGTCACCTCGGCGTGTGCGCTAGCCATAGCCCACGCAAAAGAAAAGCATACCAACGAACCCAAAGCCTCGGCAACGGTGGTCCGCTGAAATGGGAATGCACGTTAGTTCTTGCGCCGCCCCGCATAGTTTGGTTGGAATATAAACCGACCAAGGCCTTTCTTAAAAAAAAGTTGGAATATATCGGTCATCATCATCCTGCTCTTATTCCAATTATTTGAGGGCGACTCTATGTGTACTCGTCTTTCATAGAAAATTCATACTGCGCAGAAGTTGGCCTGACGTTAAACCCTCCTTGAGGATGTAATCGTTAACCAGAGGATATCAGATTTAGACCAGAGAATTCTCAGTCGCCTTTTACGACACTCACGAGCAATGTAAGGGCTGTAGCGTAGAATGTAGGCTGCATTCATAGCTGTTACCACCCAACAAAAATTTCATCTTTTGGAATTTATCTGTCATTTCTACTATAGCCATATATCGATCTTTTAAAGATCGGGCAGAAATCCAGTCATCTGTTAGCTCTTTAAAGTCCGCTGTTGAACATTAGCTTCGTCTTGAGGGTTGCGTGACATAATACTCACGTTTGGGTTTGGTGAACCGAAAACCGTTGCGGAAGAAAGGTTCTCAAGTGGCGACTATGAATCGTACGACACAGCGTAGGACGCCCCTACGCCCCTATGTGGACTGATGACATCTTGCAGGGAACCGTTGAATGCAAGTGGCACAAAACTGTTCTGAGTACTATTCTCCTATGTCCAACGATAGGCATCTATGGGCTGATGGGTTGAATAGTTGAACGGATGGATGAATCACTGTTAATATTATAAGTTTGCCAGATGAGTGCTGTTCCTTATTCTCCGGATGAACCCTCAATCTTTTTTTATCTAATAGTACACTTACCATTAGATAAAAACTGACTTAAGTCCATAAGTAGCAGTTACCACTGTGACTGCCACTCATCAATAACAGGGACTTTAGGAATAACAGGTGTACAGCTAGATCACTGCCTACCGTGATGGGGCAGGATTGGAGGGAATGGCGACAGATGGAAAATAAAACCCTTTTTCTTTTGAGGGTGGTTTACGGTCGGCGCGCTCCTCACTCCGCTCCGTCCGGGGCAACAGAGGGACGTAAGTACGCACACCCGTACCCCACCCGTGACACGTCGCCCTCGTTGTTGGGCAGTGGTCGGCCGGACAGAATACCCCTTGAGGAGTACCCACTCCTCGACCGACGTCCCCCTCTCGAGGAGGACGTCGGTCAGGAAAATAAAACCCTACGGTACAGTAAATTAGATGCATGTCCCTCGCATTCTGAAGAAGCCTCGAACCTAACCGTAGGACATGTACGTGTTGATATGATTAAGATGATGTTATCATCATCATAGTCACAGCTCATATATGTCCCACTGTTAGGTCAGGTTCAAGCCTCCTCCAAAATGGAAGGGAAATTGACCTACTTAACCACACTGGTCAGACGTGATGGATTTTATTTCAAGTGTTCCTTCTCTTGTATAGGTAGATGTTTTCTTCAATAATTCCTTAACTGATTTTTACGACACCCGTGGGCAAGAAAGGGGGGTGATGAATTGTCTTCTTACACCGTTACTACACTGAAAATGTTAATAACAAACAAAATTTTATGTTATTGTCAGATTGCGCCTTTACGACGTGGCCTATAAAGCAGTATACGCAAACTACCGCGTGCACTTCGACCAGGTCATGAACGAGATGGGCTACATTCCCGAAGGCGAGAAGTGCGGCAACAAACACACTGCCAATATATTCTTCGGCAACTATATGCTACCCGACGCTGACCCAAAGATATATGACCAAGTAGGTATTAAATTGTTTATAGATAAACTTTTTAGATTTTCATGAAGTAAAACTTTTATCTTAGAATAATAACGTATAGAAGGATAGTGTCAATACTTCGAACTTTCAAAATTTGAATCTAAAAATACTAATGGCGCGCAGACGATTACACACGTACACACTCACACCACTATACAAATTATGAAATCAAATTTTGTTTTTATTAACATAAATCGTCGAAATACTTTTAAAAGTAATGTTAACAACCTTTTTAAGTTTTTCAAATGTATTGTGACACCATTTGAATGCACAAACCGTCATAATTATCAATTTATTTTTTAAGCGTTGCGTACGTACGTGCAGTAGAATGACTTGTACATTACGGAACTGTTCTGGCGTAAGCTCCATTAGGCTCCAATTGAAATGCCTCACTTTTTGTGCGTGAACTTACCTACTATACGTTATTATTCTAAAACTTTTATTCATGAAACTAGCAACCCGCCCTCGCTTCGCTTCGGTTATAGTCGTATTACCCGCGTAGTTCCCGTTCCCGTGGGAATACCGGGATAAAATATAGCCTAGTTTACGCCCTGATATTATAGCTTTCCATTGGTGAAAGAATTTTTGAAATCGGTCCAGCCGTTTTGGAGATTACCCGGAACAAACAGACAGACAAAAATTTTTTAATTGCTATTTTAGGCATAGATGTCGTGCAAATAACCGTGTGAGCATGAAAAAAGCCTATTATTTTGACATTACAAACAGACACTCCAATTTTATTTATTGGTATAGATATGGAAGCGGATCGATGTATTGATGTTCACAGAGTAGTAATAATTATTGGTTTTTAATATAATCTGTATATTTTTAAGTATCATCATCTCAGCCCACATGAGTCCACTATTGGGCCTGGACCTCCTCCATAATAGGCGGTAAATTGACCTACTTACCGCATTGGTCATACGTCTTGGCTTAGAGTTTTATGTCGAGGTTGTCTTCTCTTGCATAGATGTTATCTGCATATTATATCCCTCGTCACCCTTTACGACATCCCTCGTGGGTGGTACAAAAATTTGCCCGATCCGACTGCACGCGCGTACAGTATATTAGGAGATTTTGGATAGTTGAAATACGCGGGCAAACCGACGTAGGCCTTTTCAATTTCCCCCCATTTGTAGTGCATTATCCATCCAGCTCTATCCTTCTCCAACCTTTAGACGTGTCGTTTTCCCACCTTTTTAGCGGTCTTCCTTTCTGCCTTTTCCATTCCTTTTACTTTCACTTGCCTATCAAGGTTTCATCATATGACCAATCCAATTTCATTTCTAATATCATCCCTCCTCCTCGCCTCCTCTACATTGGAGTGGAAACTGGTCGAGCGGGTTAGTATAGGGCTTTATTTCGAGGTTTCCTTGTCTTGCATAGTTGTAATATGTAAAAGATATCCTTTAGTCGTTTGAACTTTTCGAAAATTATAACTTCACGCAATATATTATGGTTCCTATGTAAACTTGCTGATTCATCATCTGTTTAATTGCCCAGAAGAGGTGTTACAACCGTCTATTACTTTTGAGTTTTCCTTCTCTTGCTTGTTATCGACATATTATTTAACTTATTTGTATTTTATTACACTTACGGGCAAGAAAGTTAGATGGTGAATTATGTTCTTAGTCTCCACACGGAAATGTAAATATCAGGAATCTTTAAACTGTACAGGTGGTGGATCTGGACGATATGGCAGTAAAGATGGAATACTACCTGGACGAATACAACGTAGTCTCGTCTTCCCCAATGGCGCTGGTCATGTTCAGATACGCGCTCGACCACATCTCCCGGTGTTGTAGAGTACTGCTACAGGACAACGGTCAGTCTGTTTTGCATATACATATATCTTAGACGTCGAAAGAATAACAACATATGTTCGATTGCTGTGCAAGACAATTCTGAAAAACATTTTACGCAATAATTTATAAGGCGATGGTTGTAAAATAAGGAAAATGGCAAACCCAACATTTTCACCATAGTGATAAAAGTTATTTTTTTTTATTGCTATTAGTAGCAAACAAGCATACAGCACATCTGATGGTAAGTGATACTGCCGCCGGACCTTTGCTACTGCCTACCGTGAAGAAAGTGAAGGGAGTGTAAATAACGTTCAGTGTTACTAAAAACATCAACACCACACGCAAACATTCTCGGAAAGTTGTGCAACCGGCTCTTTCGCTCACCGAACGAAATGCAGTAACAAATTGCTATTACTCAGACATAGGGACACGATATCTAACAGAAAGTATCGATACTGTACTCACAAGTAGTATCGAAGAAAAAGTATCATACTCAATAAAGTATCGAGTACTGAGTGCTTTTCCTATAATCAATGTCGTGATGAGCTTTTTTTTAGATATACGATTGTCTCCTAATAAGGTCAAGTTTAACATGAATAATTTCTACAATTTATTCGATACGATACCTGCCATAAAGTACCCCTTGAGTAAAAGAATCGAGTACAAAAATATCGGTATTGAAAGAAAAGTACTCGATACCTAAAAGTATCGATACTTTTTTCGTGTCCCTACTCAGACGTCGATTTTCTGAAAGAGAGTGCCTACTAACTACCCCGATCGTATCGGCCCGCGGCTAGAGACTAAACAGACGACTATTGACAGTGTGATTCTGCCACATGTGAACTAACCGCCCACCGTAGGACAGAACTTGTTGAAGCAACTGCTACGTTGAGTGCGAGATTTAATAGTTCGTTTAGGATATTATGATTCATCATCATCATCATCGCAGCCCACATACGTCCCACTGTTGGGCTCGGGCCTCCTCCACAATGGGAGGGAATTTGACCTACTATACCATGCTGGTCAGACATGTTGGTATAGGGTTTCATTTCGAGTTTTCCTTCTCTTGCACAGATGTTATGTGCACATTATATCCCATAGTCGTCTTATACGACATCCACGGGCAAGATAGGGAGTGGTGAATTGTATTCTTACTCCGTCACCACACGGACATATTATGATTATTTAAGTATATTATTGGGTTTTTGATTAGAATTACATATTCTCTCATTATCATTATCGTAACCTATATATCTAAATCCCACTATAAGGCTCAAGCCACCTCGAATATGAGAGTGAAATTAACCTACTATACCACGCTGGTCAGACGTGGTGCTGGCATAGGTTTTTGTTTAGAGTTTACCTTTTCTTGTTGATGTTATATGGGCATCATATCCCTTAGTTGACTTTTACTACATCCATAGCGAAAAAACGGAGTGGTGAATTGTATTCTTACTCCGTCACCACACGGGCAGTCTTCGATTCTAAGTCTTCACTATGATATAATAATTTCGTTCATTATTAAGGTAATCTATTATTGGTGGGAGTGGGAGGAAGCGGCAGAAGTAGCGCTGTCAAACTAGCTGCCAGCATTCTGGAAATGAACGTTGTTCAGGTAAATATTAACTACAGCACTGCTTTGTTTGGCTAACAATATAATACCTGACGCTGCCGACCGGGGACGTCGGTCACCCTGCACCGGTGGTCGGCCCAACGACGAAGGCGACGTGTCACGGATGGGTTATGGGTGTGCGTGCTTACGCCCCTCTGTTGCCCCGGACGAAGTCGGGCGAGGAGTGCGCCGACCGTAGTCCACCTCCCAAAAAAAAAAGGCTAGCAATATAATAAGACACCTTTTTTTACCGGGCTACAATACAGTAGCATGGCGACGTCCCAGCCTATTTTTTATTTATATTTTTTTTTATGGGTGGGCTATGGTAAGCGCACACGCGGTCCATTCCGTCCGGGGCGACGAAAGGACGGCGCGGGCCCATAACCCACCCGTACCCACGCCGCCTTCGTCGTTGAGCCGACCACCAGTAGAAGGGTTGGTATAGCTTCCCTTCTCTTTCATTAATGTTATATGCATATTATAATGCTTTAGTCGTCTTTTACGACACCCACGGGCAAGAAATGCAGTGGTGAATTTCTTACTCTGTTTTTTACTCCGTCACCACACGGAAAATGTCTATGTTTATTGGATATAAACATAGACATTTTAGACAGGGCATTTATAGATTAATATATGAATTAAATATCTAATATTCATTTCTAAATATGTACAGATAGAAATATCAAGAGTTTACGGTCAAAACGAATGGCGTGATGACGTACGTAAGCTGTTGATGAAAGCCGGCATCATTGGCAAACCGCTCGTGTTTCTATTTGCTGATAATCAGGTAATATTTAGCATTTTTTTTTTAAATCTTGAACAGGCCATTGCTATAAAAGTGTTTTGTTCATAAACATCGTCCCCATACGGCCTATTATTAGTATTACGAGCCTTCTCCGCAGTAAGAGAATAATTGACCTACTGTACCAAGCTGGTCAGACATTTTGGCATAAGGTTTTGTTTCAAGTTTTCTTTGTCTTGCATAGATGTTACATAATTGATTGAATTAGGCGATACATAGCGGAAACCTATTTTCATTTTAAAATGGAGGAAATCTTACTCTCGCGTGATGAGGACCTTATAGAACATCAACTTGCAATTTTCCGCAGACGAACCATCCTGAGGATGCCTCGTTTTGAGGTGAAACATGTGACGAATAAATATTCGAAGTTCTGTGAAAGATTTCCTTATTTCCTAGTCCACATTAATCCTATCCCGTATTCCTTCTATTGTGGTGTGTGGTATATTGATTACCGTGGGAAAGTGGCGGGTCCTTCCTTTCATTCCTTTCATTCCTGCCTTTCATTCCTTCCTTTCATTTTAAAATAGATGTTACATGCAAATTAATCTTTTACGATCACTCACATTTAGGTGATATTTCTGTCTATAATGAGACCGCTGATAAAATGTATCAAATTTCTTGGCTTTTTCAGCCTATAGACATCCCACTGTTGGGCTTAGGCCTCCCCCGTTGTGGGAGGGAATTTAACCTACTATACCACGCGTTGACACGTTGGCACGGCTGACCAGGGTGGTATTATTGCTCAAAGTTTTAAAATAATGTATAGGGTCGATTTACAATGTTGTTTTACAATTGTTGGTGCTGTTGTTGATTTTGTTTTATTTACTTGATAGCTAACGTATTTTGATTTAGATCATGTACGAGGGTATGGTAGAAGACATCAATATGCTATTGAATACCGGCGACATACCTAATCTTTATGGCATGGATGAGAAAGTGGAGATAATGGACAAGATGCAGACCGCCGTCAGGGAGTCCGTGAGCACCTTACATATGATCATATATTTTTATTTAATATATATTTTATATCTATTTCACGTTACGGAGAAAGTATTTACGTAACACACTGCTTTAAGAGTGTAAAAATATTCTACATCCTCTATGTGGTGAAGGAGTTAGAATACAATTCACCACCCTCTCTCTTATCCGTGAATGTCGCAAAAGACGACTAAGGGATATAATATGCATATAATATCTATGCAAGAGAAGAAAAGCTTGATACAAAATCCTATGCTCATACGTATGACCAGCGTGGTATAGTAGGTCAATTTCCCTGCCATAGTGGAGGAGGCTCGTGCCCAACAGTGGGACATATATGGTCTGAGATAATGTTGAGTTGTTCATTAATTATATTAAAGTCTGTATTAATTCAATAGATGTAATCTACCACGTAGAGACTGATTTAGCGGACCCATGGCTAATACATTTGTACATCTCTCGATGGTTAATACAAGTGGGTAAGTAAAACTCGTTGATATACGAAGCTTTTACACCTGGATAGCTAATAAAAAAAACAACAGCCTCACATCACTGTCTCTTATGAGTTGTCATAGAATTCCCATTTTGGACAAACAACTTTGTTATTTCGACGATTGAACTATTACCACGAAGAACTATTTATCATAGCGCTGGCAGAAGGTTCGCTTAGTGCCGTTGGCCGCCCCCTGCGATGAGTTACTGTAGTGGTCTGCCTCAAATACACTCCATTAAAACCCTACAAAAGAAGAACATTATCACCTCATCATCTCAGCTCACATACGTCTCAATATTGGCTCGAGCCTCTTGCATAGTTATTATATACACATTGTAACTTCTTAGTCGTTTTTTACGCCACCCACGGGTAAGAGGAGCCACACGAAGGGAAGACCCTTTGGCGACCAGCAATTGTCAGAATTTCATAGTTATGTTCACTGAAATCGCAATTTAATTCAAGGTACGTTAAAGTTCTGTTCAATTGATTATAGGGTCGAAAAATCGAGACAACTCCGCTGGCTATGTTCGGTTTCTACGTAGAGAGAGTGAAGGCGAACCTACGCATCGTGCTAGCTATGTCTCCCATCGGTGACTCGTTCAGAAACCGCCTGAGAATGTTCCCTTCTCTTATCAACTGTTGTACTATAGATTGGTAAGACTAAAACACATGTTAAAATTAGTTTAATAACCGAAAAGACAATCCTTTTTATTGCTGTTGACAAACCGCACCTGATGGTAAGTGATACAGCCGCTCATGGAACTTTGCTGGATCGCTGCCTATCGTGAAGAAAGTTAAGGGAGTGAATGCTTCCGATGAGATTCGATAACCTAACCAAAACCACACGCAAACACCCTCAGAAAGTTGGGCTTCCGGCACTCTCGCTCACCGAACGAAGTTCAATAACAAATTGCTACTACTCAGACTTTGATTTTCTTGGAGAGTGTGGTACTATCCCGGAGAGACCGGCCCGCGGCTGTAGACAGTGTGCTTCTACCACTAATTTTTTGCGTTAAATTACCAAATTTTGATGTTCATCTTGTCCATAGCATGTGCGGCGCGATATAGTTGTAAAAGAAAACGTCTTAAAGTTTACCTGAAAATATTTTAAAGAATATCCCGCTGCCAAGCTATTATGCAGAATGACTGAAGTCGAGTTTGTATTCAGATTCGAATTAAAAGCTTTTGTAGATATGGCCACAATTATAAACGTATAATCTGAAACTCTTCTGGATAGTAATTCCTCAAATTGCGTGAAACTGAATTGATATAATGAAAATAGGCATTTTTTTTTTGGTGTGGGCTACGGTCGACGCACTCCTCGCCCGACTCCGTCCGGGGCGACAGAGGGGCGTAAGCATGCACACCCGTAACGCACCCGTATAGCACGTCGCCTTCGTCGTTGGGCCGACCACCGGTGCAGAGTTCCTTGACTTCAGTGGTCGACCCGACAAATAAGCATTTCACTGCCATCTTTTTGGGAATAGAAGCATGAGATTATGAAATGATATGCTTTGACTTTCTCTGTGACTGTGTAAATAATTGCTGCACAGATATGAAATTTATCATTTTTTGACAGGTCTAGACACATCATACCAGAACCCTTGTCTGGAACGATGAAATGGTGCTAAGTGGCTCTATAACTTGTGTCACCTATCCACGCATTGTTAAGCAGGCAGCCTCTAACTACTATATTATGCTAGCCAGCTATATTATGCAGACTAATATTACGCTAGCCAGTTTGACAGATTTTGTTTTGAGTTCTCTTACTCTTTCAATCAGAACGACTGTGAGTTGCAATGGGCTGTGTGGCGAAATCAAATATTCCAAATTGTTTAGAGACTGTCTTACTAATTCCGCTGTATCATAATTTGCGAATCGTACAAAAATACATGAAAACTAAGATAAGTAAATTGTTTTATTTGAATCATTGTTAATAATGATTTAGGTTCACAGCGTGGCCACCGGAAGCCTTGGAACGTGTAGCGGACATGTTCATATCGAGGATGGAGAGCGTCGAGCATGAACTAAGGGTGGCTTGCGTTGAAATGTGTCAGCTGTTTCATATGAGCATCGTTAAGCTAAGTGATGAGTATGAATCGATATTTGATTATATATATCAGACTAGCTAACCCGGCGAACTTCGTACCGCCATAATTTGTTTCAGAAATATGTTTTTAAATTTCCGAAAATATAGTATCTAATGGAAGAACCATTACGGCTTTGTCTGTTAAGATTCAATGGCCTTGATCGCGGCATTGTTAATGATGATTCAAAGACAATACAAATTACTGGTTATTACTGATATTGATTTCTGACAAAATTATAATTATCAAATTTTCAACCATACTTAATCATAGACGAAATTACGTTTAGCTGTCATTTGCAGGTAGGTCAGGTAAAGGACATACCTACGCTTAGCCACATTATCTTTAGGCTCGCCTAATATACTAATTTCACGAATCTTGACGATTTGTGATTTTGCCCGTACAATGACAGATAATAAGACAGTAGGTATGTCACAACTTCTGTATCCCTAACAGATCCTATATATTATAGGGCGGGCCTATTATTTAGGCACAATAATAATAACTGTGTACTGTAGGCAGAGTCTATTATTAAGGCACAATTAAAAATTGCGATATCAGTGAAAACAGGAAAGGGTGGCGACATATTGCCTTGTTGTCTGTCACTATACGGGCATAAGCCAACAAAACCTATCGTCAAGGTTCGTAAATTTTTCTATAAAAAGATATGGCAATGAAAATTAATGAAAAATGTAACATCATCGTCATCGCAGCACACATACGTCCCACTGTTGGGCTCGGGCCTCCCCTACAATGGGAGAGAATTTGACCTATTATACTATACTGGTCAAATATGTTGATATAGGGTTTCATTTCGAGTTTTCCTTATCTTGCAGAGATGCTATGTGCATATTATGTCCCTTTGTCGTCTTTGAGGACATCCACGGACAAGATAGGGGGTGGTGAATTGTATTCTTACTCCATCACCAGACGGAGCATATGAACGCTGTAGTGTTCAAAACTTCGGGCGATTATAAATAATAACGAAGTCTGTCTTGAGGAAGACTTCAAAGACTTACAATTAATGGAGTATTGGTCCACAATCTATGTAATCGTTTATATTCATTTCAGTTTTTACGATGAACAGCGAAGGAAGGTGTACGTTACACCCACCAGTTATCTGGAACTGATCAAGTCATTCCAGAATTTGTACGCGTTAAAAGTTGAGCAGATTACTAGGGCCAGAATCAGGTAAGGCCTCAGCATTTTTTTTCTTTGTTTTTACTATCAAATGAACAAACAATGCACCCGATGGTAAGTGGTAACTGCCACTCATAGACCTATGCAAAACTAGGAACAGTCATGCCGAAGTTTCGGCCCCCGACTATCTTGTTGAGCGACCAAGAGTTGCTATTAAATTGCTAACTCAGGCGTCAATTTGTACAAGAATGTGGTATAGCCATGGATGAGTCGAACCATTTTATGGCTGGCGGCAGAAAATTGTCAGCTACCTGGCTCCACCACTAGAAAAGAAAAGTTTTGTCAAAGTAGTAGCAATAGGTTACCTACTGCTACTACTTTGAAGTGCAAGAATTTGTAAGTAGTATGTAGAGGGAATGAATAAAAGGAGACTAACAAAGGGAATTTATAAGACGAATGTGAACGGAAGTGTTGGAAGGGGAAAACCAAGGCGGACGTTCCACGACCAAATCGGAGACATTGTTAAGAAAGGCCTGGTTAAAAGTACCCTAAACCGAAGAAGATGCATGAGGAGATTAATGAATGTAGAGGAGAGGAAAGTGGTATGTCAAGATCGTAGCGAGTGGAGGGAAGTGGTCTCCGCCTACCACTATGGGAAAGAGGCCTGCATCTATGTATGAATCTATACACTTAAAAGTAATAGTGCATAATAAAAACAAAGATGATGAGGATGATCCTCCAGCCGGACCAACAAAGCCCCTGTGGTGCCGGTGATAGGATATCACGCCGACATACTACAACCCCTGCAAGATAGGTATAGTGTAAATACGACCATAACTAAAAAAAATCAAAAGTATTGATACGTTGCAAGGTATGAAACCGGATTGGAACAGTTGGACTTCGCGGCAGGACAAGTTGCTGTAATGCAACAGCAGTTACGAGATCTTCGACCACAACTTGTGGAGACTTCGGACAAGACTGAGAAGCTTATGATCAAGATTGAGCAGGACACCGTTGTTGTAGAGAAGCAGAAAGAGGTAAGAGTGGATATCCCACTGAATGAGTTACGCGGCAATTTCGTTATAAATGTAGTAGTAGGGTTACTAATGAGAGAAAAAAGTAATATAATTAACCACGTTAGTGCCGCGGATTGGCATAGGGTTTTATTTCGAGTTTTCCTATTCTTCCATCCATCCATCAGCCCATAGACGTCCACTGTTGCACGTAGACCTCCCAACGAAAGTGCTACAGAGAACGGTCCTGTGCTATTTGCATCCAACAGTTCCCTGCGATTTTCAAGATGTCGTCAGTCTACCTAGTAAGGGATCGTTTTATACTGCGTTATCCGATTCCTGGTAGCCATTCGAGAACCTTTCAATCCCAATGGTTGTCGGTTAGACGAGCGATATCGACTGCCCATTGCCATTTCAATGTGCTTCTTCTTCGAGCTATGTAGGTTACACCTGTTGCTCTACGGATTGCCGTATTCCGGTTTTTATCAAGTTGAGAAATACCGAGCAGAGCCCTCTCCATAGTAAGTTGAGTGACTTTGAGGCTTTTTATGAGACCAATATTTAGAGACCACGTCTCAATGCCGTATGCCGCTGGTAACGCACAATTAATTCCTATTTTTACAATAATATAACTTGCTTACAACTGCTAGTCAAATTTTACGATACTTACGCAAAAGGAAGAGACCCTTGTATTCTTGTTCCGTCACTAAATGGAAACGTCAAATAAACTGATTCTATACCGCTATATTTATTTACCGTGTGGTGACGGAGTAAGAATACAATTCACCACTCCCTATCTTACCCGTGGATATCGTAAAAAACGACTAAGGGATATAATATGCACATAACATTTGTGCAAGAGAAGGTAAACTCGAAATAAAACCCTATACCAACATATCTGACCAGCATGGTATAGTACGTCAAATTGCGTCATTGTGGAGGAGGCCCAAGCCCAACAGTGGGACGTATGTGGGCTGCGATGATGCCGCTATAAAGCTGAAGATATTGCTTATTTGCATGCTTGTTTGGACGCACTAATCTTAGATACTACCAGTTAGATTCCAAACAAATCTTAATGGGTCAAATAGTTATTGAGAAAGGTTATAATTTAGAAAACTGCCACAGATAGATCAAAAATATAACAATATTGTTGGTGTGCCTATAAATTTTAGCAAATTGAACAACGATGGCCCTAATGAAGCTTTATTCGCAACTGCCGTTGTCATAGCAACTACTAAGAAAGCAAAAATTGTTTATAATATTGGCACTCATTTACACATGTGCCTAGGTGGTGATGTGATGGCACCTTTGATTGTTATAAAGCATCATCATTTCATTCATTTCAGCTCATATACGTCTCACTTTTGGGGTCGAGCCTCCTCCACAATAGGAGGGCAATTGGCCTTATTATACTATGCTTTTTTTTTTGTTTTGGGGTGGACTGCGGTCGGCGCGCTTCCGAACCACTCTGTCCGGGGCGACAGATGGGCTTAAGCACGCAACACCCACAACCCACCCGAACACCACGTCGCCTTCGTCGTTGAGCCGACCACTGGAGCAGGGTTACTTGTCATCAGTGGTCAGCCCGACGGAATACCCCCTACCCTATGCTGGTCTGGATACTATGCTGGTCAGACATGCTGGTAAAGGGTTTTATTTCAAGTTTTTCTTCTCTTGCATAGATGTTATACGCCTACTATATCCCTTAGTCGTCTTTTACGACATCCACGGGCAAGATAGGGAGTGACGATCTGTATTCTTACTCCGTCACCACACGGATAACGTTATAAAGCACAGGTCATCGGTAACACAAATAATTATTTTAGTACTTGCTATATTAATTGAAGATGTAACAGCAAGTAAAGGATTATCCATATTTTTGCAGATAGTGGGAGCAGATGAGGCACTCGCAAATGAAGCTGCAGCAGCTGCCCAGGCCATTAAGGACGACTGCGAGTCAGACCTGGCCGAGGCGGTGCCAGCGCTTGAAGCCGCGCTCAATGCACTCAACACTCTTAAACCAGCTGATATCACGCTCGTCAAGAGCATGAAGAACCCGCCTGCTGGAGTCAAACTTGTCATGGAAGCTGTCTGCGTGATGAAAGGCATCAAGGGTGACAGGAAAATGGATCCTAACGGTGAGCTATGGGCCACAGCAAAGGTATATTGTAATTTACTTCTATGCGGTGAATAGTATGCTTACTCCGTCACAGCACGGAAAACCGGTATAATGTTGTTGTATTGCCAGTATCTGGATCTGACACTATTCATCATCATAATCATTTCAGCCTGTCGCCGTCCACTGCTGGACGTAGGCCTCCCCATGTTATGCCACAAAGTGCGGTCCTGTGCCGCCTGCATCCAGCAACTCCGATGCCCAGCAACTTTCACCAGGTCATCGGTCCACCTAGTGGGGGGGGCGTCCTACACTGCGTCGTCCGATACGTGGTCACCACTCGAGAACCTTTCTTCCCCAGCGGTTGTCGGTTCGTCGAGCGATGTGGCTTGCCCATAATTGGTTATGAGGCCTACATTTAGGGACCACGTTTCATATTCCGTTTCCGATACTTCATAATTGAGTAATTAATTCATTTTATTTTATTATTCAGGTAAACCATTCGAGGATTATTGGAGCCCTTCACAGAAGATGTTAGGTGATATGAAGTTTTTAGAAAGTTTGAAGAATTACGACAAAGACAACATTCCTGCACAGATCATGAAGAAAATTAGAGATAAGTTAGTGTCTAAATAATATTAAAAACTAGGTCTCAGTTCCTTTATTAGACTATAGGAGAAGACAGGAGGACTATAATATAATGTGATGAAGAAATCAATGAATCGTTCTAGATTACATTAAGTTTGTATAAGGCTTGATTGACTGGTAAAAAAAAATTGGTACACGTACATAACATCTATACTCTATACCAATAAATAAAATTGGAGTGTCTGTTTGTAATGTCAAAATAATAGGCTTTTTTCATGCTCACACGGTTATTTGCACTATACTTATGCCTAAAATACACTTTATAATTTTTTTGTCTGTCTGTCTGTTTGTTCCGAGTAATCTTCAAAACGGCTGGACCGATTTCAAAAATTCTTTCATCAATGAAAAGCTATAATATCAGGACGTAAATTAGGCTATATTTTATCCCGGTATTCTCACGGGAACGGGAACTACGCGGGTGAAACGACTATAACCTATAACCGAAGCGAAGCGAGGGCGGGTTGCTAGTTAATAATATTCACAATATTAATCGCTATTTCTGATATCAGCACAGTTGTTATGCTCTCAATAAATATAAGATATTTTGGGTATTCAAGTATGGCCTGGGATTTTTTTTGCCGTTGAAACTAATTCAATACATTACCAATAGGATTACCGCAAAAACGACGTAGACTCTAATTAAGAAATTGTAAAAAAAATATCTATACGAATAAATAAAATTGGAGTGTCTGTAATGTCAAAATAATAGCCTTTTTTCATACAGTTATTTGCACTATACATATGCCTAAAATACACTTTATATTTTTTTGTCTGTCTGTCGGTCTGTTTGTTCCGAGTAATCTTCAAAACGGCTGGACCGATTTCGAAAATTCTTTCACCAATGGAAAGCTATAATATCAGGGCGTAAACTAGGCTATATTTTATCGCGGTATTCCCACGGGAACGGGAAACTACGCAGGAAAGACTGAAACCGAAGCGAAGCGATGGCGGATTGCTAGTCAATAATAAAAATATTTCTTTTTTATAATATGCGTATTCACACTCCCTTCACTTTCTTCACGGCAAAAATCCATGAACGGCAGAATCATTTACCATTAAGTGTACTGTTTGCTCGTTTGCCACCGTTTGCAATCAAATATTAACAAAAAAAAAACAAATATGAATATTTATTATTATTAATTTTAAATAGGTACATCCCTGACCGTGAATTTGATCCTGCGGTTATCTCCAAGGTGTCGTCGGCCTGCGAGGGTCTGTGCCGATGGGTGCGTGCCATGGATGTTTACGATAGGGTTATCAAGGTAACAAGACACATGTTATTCCCTTGACTAGTAGTATAGCTATTTTAAATGACCTTTAACTTACTTGTAGGTTATCTTTAAACTCACTAGTAACCTTAAAAGCTAAATGTCGTCGTCATCATCTCAGCCCACATATATCCCATTGTTGGGCCTAGGCCTCCTCCATAATGCGAGGAAAACTAATCTACTATACCCCGCTGGGCAGATGTGTTGGCATAGGGTTTTATGTCAATTTTCCTTCTCTAAGATATTATTTGCATATCATATCATATCCCTTAGTCATCTTTTAAGACACCCACAGACAAGAGGAGTGGTGAATTGTATTCTTACTCTATCACCACACAGATAATGTAAGTTATTAATTGATTCGTCCATCAATTTCGGCATAACAGTATTCCTAGTGGTAACATCCACTTATTAGGATACTTGTTTACTGTACCATAAGCTGAGACGGGCACCATATTTTGGCCTCACATATTCGACTCCTTCTTTTTAGTTAATAGTTCTTATTTCTTTCGTTCGTGTCTATATTGTGTGAGGTTTACAAAATTTC
The DNA here is from genome assembly GCA_032191425.1 of Lymantria dispar. Lineage (NCBI taxonomy): Eukaryota > Metazoa > Arthropoda > Insecta > Lepidoptera > Erebidae > Lymantria > Lymantria dispar. The sequence goes on along the minus strand of CM063451.1, from coordinate 2,089,455 downwards.
TTTCTTTCTTTCTTTCTGTTAGCTTATGACTCTGTTACGTATAAGTCTCTCCGTAGTTGCCACGCTTGACAGACGAGTTTCCTATCACTATGTAGACATTTTTTTCAGACAAACGCTGCTATTGCCCACTAAATCCGGGTTTTTTTACTTCCGCGGGTAAATAAAAGATATTCTAAATCTGTCATCACATAGGTAACAGTGGTTAGACAGATATTTCGACATGCAACTTTCAAAACGGGGTGGTAAAGGCGCGTTTATTATTATATGGACCACACTGTCGACAGCTGTCTATCTACAGCCGCGGATCGTTCCGTCCGGGGTAATGCCACATTGAGCAGAAAATCGACGTCTGAGTACTTATAGTCCATAAAATATAGCTTGATCTCTGTGACAGATGTCAACGAAACCAACGCAGTTAGTTTGAACGAGCGACATGTTTACAATTTCATTTTGTATCAAATATATTTTCATTCTTATCGTGCCAGTTTTATTACAACTGAATTGCAATACATTATAAATAAAAAAAATATTAATATTCATCCCTAAAATGTACCTCGTAAGTACTGAAATACCTAGTAAACATTTTAAACATAAATGACGCTTACGCACGCATAAGGTCATATTGGACTGAAAATAAAAAAGAGATGGGACAGTCGATATACGTAAATCGATAACCGATCTTTATTAAATTATTCATAAAAGAAATAAACCCAATACAGTACCTATATAAAACTTTAACCTATTTTTTTAAATTAAAACAGACACATTATAAAATACATAAATTGAATTAATTAAACATTAAAAAACTACTTTTTGTCTCAAGGTAAATGAAAATATTATGTACGCATTATTGTCAATGAACTAGACATTTTTATTTATAAAACAGTCGTAATAAATCGATTGATCTAATGACTGTTCCTATGTTGGCAAAAAATGATAAATGTTCTAGCAGGAACGCTCCAGTGATGACGATAATAGTGACCTAGACCTTGATTGTCTTGACCTTTTAAATAATTAAAACAGTCAAAAGACAATTTTGTTTGAAATAAATTCAAAAAGATTTTCATTGATTGTATTTTAATTATAATAGAAAATCACAATTATAAAAATAAAGAGTTTTATCGATAAAAAACTGCAAACTTTATCGTAAGCGTGACAGCACTAGGGACAACTGTCACAGAGATCAAACTATATTTTATGGACTATAGTAGCAATTTGTTACTACACTTCGTTCGAAGAGCGAAAGAACTGGCAGCACCACTTTCTGAAGGTGTTTGCGTGTGATGGATTTTAGTGACGCCTTTAGTATCATCACCAAACCTCATTGCACGCATTTACACACCTTCACTTTCTTTATGGTAGTCAGCGGTCAAGCAAGACCTAAGAAGATATATTTTTCGAAGTTGAAATAATAAATTAATCTGGCAAATTGATTAAATAATGCCGGTCTTTTTTTTTTTTTTTTTGTGGGTGGGCCGCGGTCGGCGCGCCTCCGCACCACTCCGTCCGGGGCGACAGAGGGGCTTAAGCACGCAACTCCCGCGACCCACCCGAAAACCACGTCGCCTTCGTCGTTGGGCCGACCACTGGAGCAGCGTTAACTTGTCGTCAGTGGTCGGCCCGACGGAATACCCCCTGTTGGGGTACCCTCCCATCGACCGACGTCCCCCCCTCGGGGAGGACGTCGGTCTTTCCTCACGCGGTCGGCCTCTCGGCGGGTGACGGACTAATCCCCGGTCACGTCACCCGCGGCCTCGGCTAGGGCGGCATGAGGCGCAGATAGTTGCGCCTGCGCCGCCCCAGTCGCCGGCGGCGGATCTCCTCATCGAGGCTGCGCTCCTCACGCAGGCGATCCGCCGCCTCAAATAATGCCGGTCTACATTTGGTTTATTTTTTGAAGTTGAAATAATGATTTAAATTGATAAATTGAGTAAGATTCATGTTTCACCCTTGGCATATAGTATTTATTATAGCAAATATTTTTATTAATCGTGCTGTATTTTTGCCTTATAGGTGGTTGCACCAAAGAAGGCGGCGCTAGCGGAGGCGGAAGCTGAGCTCCAAGCACAGATGAATACACTTAACGCTAAGAGAGCACAGCTACAAGCTGTCTTAGACAAGTTACAGGTAAATGATATTTTTAATAATGATGAACAGCTTACAATGTATAAAATTCACAATTTTAATAGAGATATTTTGGAGAAGCGGAGGTGAAGCAAAGAAAAATTATGAGGATGCGGTTTTTTCGTATGGTTATAAACTGGTTCATCCGTATCGAATGGACCAATAACTATGAGGATGCGGTTTATGTGTTTGCGGTTGAAGTATTGACTGTCTGTTACACTTTTACCGTGTTTAGCTACGAAATAATCCATCTGATATCCAATGAAATTGCTCTAAGCATACATACATAGTCTCATGCCTACTTCCCAGACAGGTAGGCAGAGACTACGAATTGCCGCAAGCCACGATCCTGACATACTTCCATCGCTTCACTCACACTCATCAAAGTCTTCATGCATTCTCTACGGTTATGCGTACTCTTAACATGACCTTTCACCAGTACATCTCCAATTTGATCCAGAAACGTACGGCGTGGTCTTCCTCTTTTAACCATCCCACTCACATTTGCTCCGTATACTTGCTTCGTCATCCTCTATTCACTCATTCTTTCTACATGTCCAAACCACCTCGCCTTTTTTGATCTTTGTAACTACTTCTTCGTTCACTCCACAGCACTTTAAGCTGCCAAATCATCATCCTCAATGCTCATTTCAATTATTTGAGGTGCATTCAATACATACTCTTCTTTAATAGTAGATATTGCACAAGTTATTCGCAATAGTTTTATGACCGGCCAATGTAAAACTAAGCCGTCTTTAGCGACACCCACGAGCAAGCTATGGGTTCGTAGTATTCATAGTTCATCACCATACAGCAAAAACTGCCAAAGGATCAAATTCATTTCATTCATTCATTTCAGCTCATACACCTCCCAATGCTTGAGCTTCCTCCATAATAAGAGGCAAATTGACCTACCATACCACGCTGATCAGACGTGTTGCTATAGCGTTTTATTTCGAATTTTCCTTCTCTTGTACAGATGTTATTAAATTCCTTAGTGGCTCGACACTCAAGGGCAAGATGGTGAATTGTATTCTTACTTTTTCATCACACGGTAATTATTATATTAATAAATAATGTGTAACTAGGAACCCACCCTCACTTCGCTTCGTTTTCAGTCGCCTTACCTGCGTAGCACCCGTTCCCGTGGGAATACCGGGATAAAATATAGTCTATGTTACTCCCTGATATTATAGCTCTCTATTAGTGAAAGAATTTTTAAAATCGTTTCGGTGGTTTAAACGTGAAAGCGTAACAAACAAACTTACTTTCGAATTTGTAATATTAGTAAGCATTATTATTATTACTTATTATTTACAACTATACTCCTTCCAACCATTTATTTTACTTTTGACACATGCTTTAGGACGTAACTGTTTCATTATACGCAATTATTAACTTTGAAACGAGTGAACAGAGAAATATATAAACTGCCCAATAATATTTATATATCTTAATTATTACCCACTAAATACATTAATATGCCATAAATAGCTCTATTCATAAAATTTAAGTGATAATTCATTTCCGTTATAAAAAAAGTTACGTTCTATCGCATCTAGTGACAGGATCAAAAGTATTCGGTGCAAACTAATGAATCGCAAATAATCGATTACACTTATTTGCAGTTAAGTCAGCTGACAAGTGAGTTTTGAATTGTTGTAATAGACAACACGTTAAAATTGTATCAGGGAGATATAAAAATCTTCTCATCATACCTATAACATGAAATAAAACAACCAAAATATTTTAATATTATTTTATTATAACGAATCGTCGGATTCTTCATACGAACTCGAATCGTCGCTTGAATCATCTGCAGTGTTTATTATTAACTCTTGTGTAGGTATGTTGTCAAATTCAATTTCCCGATCCCAATCAGAGAATATTATATTTTTTGTCTTGTTGACGACACTCGCCCAGTTTTCAGGCGTCACGCTAGCACATGCGTTTTTTAAAAGTTCAAGCATTTTATTTGCTGTGAAAGGAGGAGTTGTATTGTTTCTTGCGGCGTGTCCTTTGACTTGTGCCCAGATCATTTCAATTGGATTATATTGACAGTGGTACGGAGGAATTCTGATTACAACATGCCCATATTCTGCTGCCATTTCGTCGATGACATATCGTTTTGGCTGCTTTTTACTTTTTAATATTTTAAGTAATTCTACTTTTAGTAGGGATTCGTCCACATCTTCCCCATTATCACGAAGCCAGTTTATAATCTCGTGTTTTTTGTTGGCCTGTGTTGGCATTTTATTAATTTGGCGAGAGTGATAGGGTGCATTATCAATAAATATTGTTGATGGCTCTTCAAGTGATGTAAGCATTTCTCTGAACCACTTTTCATACACGTCCGCATTCATCTCCTCATGATAGTCTCCTGTTTTTTTATATTTGAACGCTAACAGAGCGTCTGGTACAAATCCGTTTGTAGTTCCCGCATGGCAAATGATGAGGCGTTCACCTTTCCCCATTGGCACTGCAGAAGTAGAAGCAGCAGTATCGTCAGTCCAACCTTTTGGTATGGAATGATTGGCATTGAGCCAAGTTTCATCTGTGAAAACGACATTCGACCAGTCTTCTATTTTCTTAGCTTGTCTTAAAAATTCACAGCGAGACAAGGCTATATCACGACGTTCCATTAAAATTTTTCTTTTGTCGGATTTCTTATACAAGAACCCGATTTGGTGCAGCACCTTTGACAAAGAAGATTTTTGACCACGAAACAAGCCACAATTTCGTAGAGACGCTACTAATTTTTTCAAAGTAGGAATCTCTTTGCTTGTGTAATAATTGTATATATGACGACGAATAGCATCAGTATCAAAACTCTCAATTGCTGTCACTTTACGGGGCTGACGTTTTTTCTTAGGCGTAGATAGCTTGTTCTGTTCAATACCACTACTACCATAGGCTTCTTTAGTGATTTTCGCCACCGTTGGAGCACTAATACCTAATGCTGCTGCAACACGGTCTCTAACTTGGGTTACTGGTATAAGGAATCCGCCATTGCGACTTTCCTTTTCAAAAAATTCACGAAGCCGCAGCACTAACTCTCTGGATTGTCCTTTAAGCACCATACCTTTCGGCATTTTACAAGTAAAATCTTACTGGGAGGAACGATACGCTCAACTCAATCAAAGTAAGAACAATGAAATCAATACGGTGGAATATAAATACTCAACACAGCGTATGAAAAATATGAAAGAGCACTCAGCGAACAGAAATGTGACTAGCACGGGAGTCTTGTTGCGAGTGACAGACAACACAACAAAATGGAGTCGCCGGCGCGCCGTTCAGTGTTGCCTATTCGGCTTAAAAAAAAAGGGGTAGGCTGGATGAGAAAATTAGTGATTTACTACCGCAGACGAGGGCGCCATTGTCTCTAAGTAAAGTTTGGAGCAGCGGACCCCGCTTAATTGAAAAATGCTTCATAAAGTAGTTATTTTTTATTTTGCAAAGTACAAAGTAAAATATTTTGGGAGGACTGAATTAGTGGGTATGCAAAAATTTATGTGCCCAAATAACAAATATATTTACAGAAGTGAAGTTTTTAAATAATATGAAATATGTATTTAAGCAAAAATAAAATATCCGTGTTAAATCGATTAAAAGTTCTTCCTGACTAAAATCGATTATTACAAAACATAGTATCCGTAATACATTGGTACAACACTAATTGATCAGAATTCGACCTGCCAAAAGTAAAATAAATGGTTGGAACGAGTATAGCTGACCCAACAGACGTTATTCTGTTCAAATCTAAAAAAATAGTAAAAGTTATTCTCCTTGAAATCGAACACAACACCACCTACCGGTTCCAATTATAAATCTAAACTATTCTCATATCCATCGGCACAGCCACAAAAAAACATCAAAATCGGTCTAGCCGTTTAGAAGGAGTTGAATTACAAACACACGAATGATCGAAGATTTATTTATATAAAGATATCTGATGTTTATGCGAGCATCACACATTTTAAATAAAACTACTTTACGGTTTTATCGCGTTTGTATTTGATTTTTGATAGCCTGGTCCGCCCGTGCCCATGAATGCTGCAAAGTGTTCGAAACGTGAGGCAATCAAAAATCAAATACAAACGTGATTAAATCCGTAAAGTAGTTTTATTTAAAATATATAAAGATTTGAAAATTTTTATACAAACCAATATTTGTAGGCCCTTAACGATGAGTTTGCCGAGATGACTCGTAAAAAGAAAGGTCTAGAAGATGAGATAGCACTCTGCTCTACCAAGTTGGCACGCGCGGAGAAGCTCATAGGAGGTTTGGGAGGTGAGAAAGCGAGGTGGACAGAGTTGGCGCATCAGTTGCAGGAGTTATTGTCTAACATTATAGGTGAGCGTTATAATATTGATTGTTAATGCTATTCAAACGTGATGGTGTAGGGATTTATTTCGAGATTTCCTTCTTTTTTTATTATAATCGGTGGTAAACGAGCAAACAGTATGCCTGATGGCAAGTGTTGCTGCCGCTCATGGACCTTTACTAGGCTGCTGGCTAACGTGAAGAAAATGAAGGAAGTGTGAATGCGTCCAATAAGGTTCAGTGAAACTAACGGTATCTCCAAAATCAACCACACGCAAACACTCTCAGAAAGTTGGACTGCTGGCTCTCGTTCACCGAACGAAGCGCAGTAACAAATTGCTACTACTCTGACGTCGATTTTCTGCTCAGTGTGGTACTACCCCGGACGGACCGGCCCGCGACTCTAGACAGATAATTGTCAACAGTGTGGTCCTAGCACATGTAATCTTCCTCTTCTTCTTCTGTTCTCTTGCATAGATGTTATCTGCATGTTATAGATATCCCTTAGTTGCCTTTTATGATACCCACAGAGGGACACAAGACAGAGAGTGAATTGTATTCTTAACTCATCATATAAAAAATATACAATTAACAAACATTATTATCCGTATGATAATGGAGTATAAATACAATTCACCACCCCCCTTTTTTACCCGTGGATGTTGTAAAAGACGACTAAGACACTTTTCTATATCGACACGTCTGACCAGCGTGGTATAACAGATCCATTTCTCTCCCATAGTGGAGCAGGGCTGAGCCGAACAGTGGGACGTGTATGGGCCGAGTTGATGATTTTCCTTTTCTGTAATTTTCAGCAAAGGTGGGCATTAACTCGTTAATCCGTTAATCGTTAATTAACGAAGTTAACAATTTGCTTAACGGATTAACTTTTAATTTAACTTCAAAAAATGTTAACGCTCTTGTTAACTTCCGTTAAATTGAACTTCTGTTAACTTTAGTCCGTTACATTAGACGTTTGTTGACATACTATCATTTTGTTTGTTTGTACGTCACGCTCGTAAGTTCCAGGACGCCTGTGCCGCCCAAGTCGCCGGCGGCGGATTGTGTCGTAGAAGAGTTCCTCCCGCACATGATCCACCCCCTCTTTCAATTACATAATTACTACACGCTCTGTCCACGCGGCACACACCTCAAGCTTGTACTGTGCCGTGTCCTCGTCGCGGTCGCAATGGTGGCAGGATGTTGTACTCTCCTTCCTTACGACCTTGGCGAAGCTACCATGCCCCGTCAATACCTAATCAGAAGGAAAGCACTTCGTGCTGCCGACCCAATCACTCCATCAGCCGGCCGGAAAGCCACGATGGTCCGAACACCGTACCGAAACCCCTCCAACCGGACTGCCCAACGGACAATGAAGTCACGGCGGACGTCGTCCCACCAGGTGACCATCTCGCTAAACGAGACTAAGCCGCTCCCCGCCCTGCTCTGCAAAAAGGAAACCGAGCCCTACCATTTTTCAATTGCTGTGAATTCTTCTTTTGTAGATTATGATAGTAGCAGAAGTGATACGTTCTCACCTACACCTGGTTATTACGTAAAAAGCGTCGTAAAGTATTAGTGAATCTTTTAGTATCGTGGGAATCGGCAGCATCTGTCCACACTAGCTTTGGATACGCTATATCCAAAGCTAGTATAGACAGATGCATGCCAACATAATTCCACTATATGCTGTAGAATTTATCCATTTCTCTCTGCCTAAAAGCAGTATAGGTTTTAAATGGTTATTTTTAACGGTTAACTTTAACTTGCGTTCAATTTTCGTAAATTTAACACTTTAACGATTATTGAAGTTAACATTTTAACGAATTAACGATTAAAGAAGTTACTTTTGAATTAACTGTGCCCACCTATGATTTTCAGGTGATGTATTGCTGTCGGCTGGATGTGTAGCGTACCTCGGACCGTTTACTGTCAACTACAGAAAAGATGTTGTGACCGTGTGGAACCGACGAGCTAAGGAACTCGGTAAGTATCTAAAGAGCATTAGTGCTTTTAATAAACCGATTACTCGACTTAATGAGAGTAACGACTGAACAATTTACTGAAGCAATTTGCACGAATATTAAAAAATTTTAAATAACACATTATTTATGGATTTTATCGCGTTTGTATTTGATTTTTGATCACCCGATGTTTCCAATACTTTCAGCGTTCATTAGTACAGAGATCTACCCGCTACAGAAACAGTTATTAAATTTTGACCTACATTTTTGTACTGATTTATTGCCAGTATAAAAAAAAAAGAAAATGATACTATGTGATAAAAATATATTGTTTAGTCAGTTATTACTGAACATTAAATGTATTGAAATTATTATATTATGACAATCTATTAAATGAAACCTAAACAAATCTAATATGCTATTACCGAATAGGAACGCGGGGCCACACTTATTTTAAAAAAGGGCGGTATAATTTTATTCACTAAATATTTTGCTTTATGAAATAATCTTTAACTATATTATAGATTTTTTTACGCAACATTATCTAATATGTTCTATAATTTGTGAAGGAAATATAAAGAGGTTCCTTGTCGTCCTAGCTCGGCAGGAAAGAACACTTCTGAGATATTAACAATAAACAGATTTTCTTTATAAGGACTTTTTGTCTCGATATTTCCTTTAGCTCAAATGTCACTGCTAGACTCCAGTCTCTTCGGCGAAAAAATATTGACTTGTTATACCATGGTAGCCTGGCCAATACCGAGTTTAATTTTCGTGTGCCTTTTCTTTTACAGTTATATGTTTGCACTCCTTAGTGATAACTTCGATACTCACGTAAAAATAGTAGATAATGTTAAAACGCCACGCTTGACAAGTAGATTGAAAATGGCAGAAATTTCTCAAGGAAGTGGTACCACCACCACCACTGCCACTCCACTCTCCTGGTGATCCGCCAGCCGACTTGTATTACTATCAAGCGCAAAGAAGAGGTGGTCTCCCATTGTATTTTTGCCCTGTCATCATACCGAGTAGTAAGACGGGCAGAATAAATTAAAGCACTAAAACATTTTTCTCGTTTTTCCGCAGACATACCATGTTCAGACCAGTTCTCTCTGGTGACAACTTTGGGTGAGCCGGTGATCATTCGCGCTTGGAACATAGCAGGCCTGCCTGTAGATGCTTACTCCATAGAGAACGGTATCATCGTCGAGACGGCGAGAAGGTGGCCGCTTATGATTGACCCTCAAGGTAAACACATTTTTAAAACATTTAAAAGGTGGTTTCAACATTTTATAGCGTTTCCGTATGGTGACGCAGTAAGAATACAATTCATCACCCCCTTTCTTGCCCGTGGGTATCGTAAAAGACGACTAAAGGATGCATATAATATCTATGTAAGAGTAGGAAAACTCGAATCAAAACCCTATGCCTAGCTATTATGGTATAGTAAGTCAATTGCCCTCTCATAATAGAGGGAAAACAATTTATATTGCAAATGATAATAAGTAACTCATGTGATGTGGACGATGGCGGTCATATTAGACTAACTGGGTTCTCGACTTGCGACCACGTATCGGACGCAGAGTAGGACTCCAACTAGGTGAACCGACAATCCGGAGAACGTTGCTGAACGTCGTTGGATGCAGACGGCACAGGATCGCACTTGGTGGCGAAACTTGAGAGAGGCCTGCTTTCGGCAGTGGTGATAAACTGAATTATGATGATGAAGATTTTGATGACGTCTTAAACACGAGCAACTTATATAATCTTTTCTAGTAGCAATACTAATTTAAAGAAGTTGGTGCCAGTTAATATTTAGATATTCGTGGTTGTAGAGCAAGCCAATAAATGGATAAAGAACATGGAACGGGAGAACCAGCTCAAGGTCATCAAATTAACTGACAGTAACTATGTGAGAGTCTTGGAGAACGCGATACAACTGGGCTTCCCCGTTATCATGGAGAATATTAGAGAGACTCTTGACGCAGTCATTGAGCCTGTGCTACTAAGGAACATATTCAGGTGGGGATATAAATGAAATCATTTACAATGTAGTCCACTGCGAGATCACTTACTGACTTACTGATTATCAATTTTATATTTAGTTTTAAATGAATTATCCATATGGTGACGGAGTAAGAATACAATTCACCTCTCCCTCTTTTGCTCGTGGGTGTCGTAAAAGACGACTAAGGGATTAAATATGCATATAACATATATGCAAGAAAAAGAAGACTCGAAAGAAAACCCTATACCAACAAGTCTGACGAGCGTACGTCAATTTCCTTCTTATTATGGAGGACACTCAGGCCCAACAGTGGAATGTATTTAAGCTGAAATGATGATGAAATTAATTTAATGACATACCGACGGATCGGAACGCGGCCGCAAATTGAGAAGTTCCGGTAGATATTCAACGAGCTCGTTATTTTATTACCAACTTTTTATCTATAATTATATAAAATGTATTTAATAAATATTAACTCCAGTTACACTACTAAACAGAATAAGTAAATAAACTTTGCATCATATTTTTTTCTGGCGGGCCATTGTCAAAGCACACACGCCGTCTACTCCGTGCGGGGCAACGCAAGGGCGGCCCGCGACCCCATAAGGTACCGTATGGCCCATCCCAATGGTCATTAGACTAGTTACTGGTAGCGAATCGTTTACGTCGGTGACCAGCCCGGCTTGTGGCTCTCTGTGGTGGGACGAGCCAATGGTCAGACGGTTTGGTATGGAGTAGAAATACAATTTACCACCACAATATTGACAATATCATGCGTGGTATGGTCAATAAATTGTCTTTCCATTACCGAGAAAGTTGAAAACGAATATAGGACACTAAATGGTCCGAGGAGAAGAAACATTAATCCTGATTACACAAGTAGCTTACTTCCAGTGATAATACTTTTATTGCAATAATTTATGTTATTATTATCGTCTCCAGGTCTGGTGGTATGCCCTGCCTCAAGTTGGGTGACAGCATACTGGAGTACAATTCCAATTTTAGATTTTACATCACAACTAGATTAAGCAACCCTCATTACCTGCCTGAGATTGCTGTCAAGGTAATATGCCTTCATAATGCCACAGTCTACATTTAGGAGCAATAAAGGTCCATCCGGGCAGAGATCCCGATACTCGGGCAAGCGTACATTTGTCATTCAACACTGGAGGCTTGCAGGTACCCTAACTAGGGGTGCGCTATCGTTTGAACAACCCATCAGCCATGCATCCTCTTGCCAAGCGCCCGTCATATTTCACGTCCAATACTCTCAACAAATGGAGTGAATTTGTGGCATCCTAAAAATGCACTGTCTCGCCAGATATTTGCCACGAGCGACTTATCCTCAAAAGAGTCCAAGGGACTTTCGCTCTGCCCAGGGTTCCCCGGCGCGACGGCTGCCTGACAGCAGCGATCGGGCACACAGGGAGGTTTCTGGCGTAGTACACCAATTGTTCTAATTCTGGATGTAATTTTTTTCCGTTAAGTTATATGTTAAGAGAAAGAAAGATCGAAGTAAAATCCTATTCCAGTCTATCTGACCAGCATAGTATAGTAGGATAATTAGCCTCCTATGAAGGAGGCTCGAGAGCAATAGTGGGACATATGCGAGCTGCAATGATGATTCTGAAACAATAAGTTTGTAAAGACATTCGCAATACATGGATTATTTCCTCCGTGCTGTCTTTTAAAGAAAAAATAATCGCCCATTGAAAAGTAAGAAAAGCTGTAGCATTGTATTTTAATACTAGCAACCCGGCCTCGCTTCGCTTCGGTTTCAGTCTTCCCTGCGTAGTTCCCGTTCCAGTGGGAATACCGGAATAAAATATAGCCTAGTTTACTCCCTGATATTATAGTTTTCCATTGGTGAAAGAATTTTTGAAATTGGTCCAGCCGTTTTGAAGATACCCGGCACAAACAGACAGATAGCCAAAAAATTTTAATCTGCCTTTTAGGCATCCGTGTGAGCATGAAAAAAGCCTATTATTTTGACATTACAAACAGACACTTCAATTTTATTTATTGGTATAGATAAGCTGTAGCGTAGTATTTTAATAAAAATCGAATGTATGGATAGGGTAGGGGTTAAGATAATGGTGTCCCAGCCTAAGGGCAGTAGTTCGGTTCCCAAACCGACTAAAATTTTGTGCGATACACAAATTATTGTTCTTAGGCCGTTTGTACTTTGTGTCCGTTAACTATGTTTTTAAAATTCCCCGCAATAAAAGGATTAGTGCTATCTTTTTATTTATTTTTTTTAAATAAACAACTTGAAATAATATCCCCTGAAACAAAAAAAAACTGTATTTCTCTATTACATTGGAACTATAACAAAATATTATACTTTCCAGGTGACCTTACTGAATTTCATGATAACACCGCAAGGTTTACAAGACCAGCTACTTGGTATAGTGGTAGCACAAGACAGACCTGAACTGGAGCTGAAGAAGAACCAGCTAATAGTGGAGGGCGCCAAGAACAAAAGAACTCTGAAAGAAATTGAGGATAAAATTTTGGAGGTAAGTGATCAATACTGAGGCCTCTTCTTTTCTTCTTCTTAACTCATATGTCTCACTGTTATACAAGGATTCTTCAAGATATGGTGGAAAATAATCTATCATGCTGGAAATTGGTATTTACGTGGTAGAACCACACTGTCCACCATCGGCTGTCTACAGCCGCGGGTGGTTCCGTCCGGGGTAGTATACCTTTACACAAAATCGACATCTGAATAGTAGCAATTTGTTACTGCACTTGCCGTGGCCTAACTTTCTAAGAGTGTTTGCGAGCGAGTGTTTTAGTGATGCTTTTAGTATCACCGAACCATGTTTACTCTCCCTTCACTTTCTTCACGGTAGGCAGCCTAAACTAACAATAGTCCATGAGCAGTAACACGTAGCGTCAGGTGTGCTTTACTCGTACACCACCGTAGTATTGTTTCTCAGTAATGTTGTCTCCTAACGAGATTACGTCCGTTTCCACCAGTGACTCCTAAATTTTAGGTGACACCTAAGGCAATATAATATTCCCGGTTAAATATTTGTCTTTAGGTGCTCTCAGCTGCCGGCAATATATTAGAAGATGAATCAGCGAATCAAATTCTGTCATCATCAAAGATTCTCTCTTTGGAGATAGAGGCAAAACAAGCAATAGCGGCGGTCACAGAACAAGAGATAGATGAAGCCCGACTATTATATGTGCCCGTCTCCTCTCACAGCTCCGTACTGTTCTTCTGTATATCAGATCTTGGGAACATCGATCCTATGTACCAGTATTCTTTGGTTTGGTAAGTAGTTAATAATAATCTTTATTACATTAGAAAAAAACATTACATACTGACTTTAATAGTCAAATATGTTATTATATTATATAGTCCAAGATGTGTGTCCGTGTGGTGACGGAGTAAGGATACAAATCACCACTCCCTCTCTTACCCGTGGATGTCGTAAAAGATGACTAAGGGATATCTATGCAAGAGAAAACTATACTCCTATAACAACTTGTTTGACCAGCATGGTATAGTAATAGGTGCTTACCGGACATTGCCGATCGTCATCACCAAGATGCTCGGCAGCGATAGTTGTTGGTCGTCAATGGCCTCCTTCTGTGAGGTTTATCACCGGCTGGGGGATGGTACGTAAATACATTTCCACAGCGAGACAAAAAAGCATGGTATAGTAAGGTCAATTTCCTTTTTATCGTGGAGAGACTCGAACCCAGCAGTGGGACGTAAGCTGCAATAAATGTTGCATGAATGAATAGTCCAAGATGAGTTCAAACTGCTAAATTAGACCGAGACTTTATCTTTAACATTGGCACAATTGGCCACGCACAACACGGATATAAATACATGATCAATGATTATAGCCGTCTGCGACTAACAATGTAGTTGTCACCAAAGGTGGGCACAGTTAATCCAAAAGTTAACTTCGTTAATCGCTAAATCGTTAATAAAAATATTAATTTCGATAATCGTTATACCGTTAAATTTGCGAAAATTTAACGCAAGTTAAAGTTAATGGTTAAAAGTTAACCATTTAAAATTTATACTGCTTTTAGGCAGAGAGAAATAGATATATTATACAGTACGTAGTGGAATTACGTTGTCATGCATCTGCATGACAACGTAATTCCACTAGGGCTAGTGTGGACAGATGTCCACACTAGCCTAGGATACACTACTGCCGCTAGTCCCGATATCTAAAGATGCACCAATACTTTACGACACTTTTTGACGTAACAACCAGATAGAGGACGCGGCAGCGAGCGGCTTAATCTCGTTTAGCGAGATGGTCGCCTGGCGAGATCACGCCCGCCGTGACGTCATTATCCGTTAGGCAGTCCGGTTGGAGAGGCCTCGGTATGATGATCGAACCGTCGAGGCTTTCCGGTCGGTGCTGATGGAGTGATTGGGTCAGAAGCACGAAGTGCTTTCTTTTTACTAGTGCAGGTATTGACAGGGCATGGTAGCTTCGCCAAATACCTGCACACAGCCGTAAGGAAGGAGAGCACATCGTCCTGCCATCATTGCGATTGCAACGACGACATAGTACCGTACAGCTCGAGGTGTGTGCCGCGTGGACACAGCATCGCCTTGAACTCGTCGCAATCGTCGGTGGTGACCTGAAACTATCGACTATCGCTAGGGCGATGCTCGAAAGCGTCAGAAACTGGGACGTGGTCGTCGTCTTTTGTGTGGCAGTTATATCACAGAAAGAGAGGGCGGCTCGTGCACAGAAGGAACTCCTCTACGACACGATACGGCACTTACGAGCGTGGCGTAGTGTGTAACACAAACAAATAAAAAAGGAAAAAAATAAATTTTAAATTAAACGGTTTTATTGTAAAGAAATAGTAACAATAAAATCGTGGGACACTACAAAATAAACATTTTAATCGACGATTGTATATATTTGACGTGCCCCACGATTTTATTTTTACTGTTTCTTTACAAAAAAACCTTTTAATTTAAAATTTAATTTATTTTTTTATTTTTTTTATTTTCAAGTTTTTAGTTTTTATATTGATTGTGTATAGAGCACTGTATTCTACTTGTCAAGCCCTTTCATTTAATACCCATATTAATGGGATTGAAAAACAAATGGGTTGTCCGCCATTTTGTAGCGGCGGCCATCTTAGATTTTGAATTTGTATAGTGCATTGTATTCTACTTGTCAAGCCCTTTCATTTGATGCCCATATTGATGGGATTGAAAAAAATAGGTTATCCGCCATTTTGTAATGGCGGCCATCTTGAATTTACAAAAATATTGACTATACATAATTGTATTGTCACCAAAACCACCAAATTTCAGATCAATCGGTTGACAGGAAGAGGGTGAAATTTCAATTAGGTACTTTTGAACCAACAAAGAAAAAATAAATCAACAAACAGGGTAAGCTAAATAAAACCGTTTAACAAAATGACAGCATGTCGACAAACGACTAATGTAACGGACTAAAATTAACGGAAGTGCAATTTAACGGAAGTTAACAAGAGCGTTACCATTTTTTGAAGTTAACTTAAAAGTTAATCCGTTAATCAGATTGTTAACTTCGTTAATTAACGATTAACGGATTATCGAGTTAATGCCCACCTTTGGTTGTCACACAAATAATATATCAATTTCTCAGTGGAGTAAATTAAATATTTTATTTCGAGCCAAAGATCATTAGTTAGTATTAAGACTAGCGTCATTATTGACAATTTAAAATTACGTTTTTGCATTTTTTTATTTCTTCTATTTAAACAACTTCCTGCATTACTAAAATAATCCTTGTAAGACTATATAAACATAAAACTTAACGGCCAGAAATAACATTGAGAGTCACAACAAAAATTTATCGATCGCAAACAGTATTGTCATGTTCGGGAAATGAACCCACGATACTGGCGCGAAAGGTCGGTATCGTAACCAATACCCCACCTGTGTAGTCATGTACATATAAATTTAATACATGTTTTCCTAAAGGCACATGCCAGTTTAATTAGTGCCTTGTAAATGGCCCATCGATTTTGTCCGCCAACGTAATCTCGTCGTCGTGTTTACGTCATATACATATAAGTTTAAAGGATTAATCGCCAGAATTAATCTCTGTCGAACCATTGGATAAGATAAATCATTTGATTGAGTACGCACGTCATTATTTCACTATAATGAAAATATAGAACAAGGTGTTGTTAGCATAATAGAAAACATTATTTTAAGTATTTAAGTGAACACGTTGTTTAAAGTATGTTTATGCTATGTGTGTGGTAAGGAATACAATTCACCAGTCCGTACCTTGCCCATGGATAAAACCCTATACCAACCCGTCTGACCAGCGTAGTTATAGTAGATCAATATCCCTCCTATTATGAAGGAGATTTGAGCCCAGCAGTGGGACGTATAAACCAAGATAATGATGAAAATTTTGTGTATGATTAATTACGTGTTAGATTGGCTGTGACGTTCATCTCTTATTTTTATTTAGGTTCATCACTGTTAGGTTTGCGTACAAAATATCGTATAAATAAAACTTTTATACAAATAAAGTTCGTTTTGTTTTACTTTATCACTTTTTATCAAATTCAGAGAAGTTTATTCGTCACAGCTGATATACGTCCCACTGTTGGGCTCGAGTCTCCTCCACAGTAGGGAGGGGAATTGACCTTTCTATATACCATGCTGGTCAGACATGTTGGTATAGGGTTTTGTTTTGAGATTTCCTTCTCTTGCATAGATTTTATATGCATACTAGCAACCCGCCCTCGCTTCGCTTCTGTTTTAGTCGTTTTACCCGCGTAGTTCCCGTTCCCATGGGAATACGGGGATAAAATATAGCCTACGTTACTCCCTGATATTATAGCTTTCCATTGGTGAAAGAATTTTTGAAATCGGTCCAGCCGTTTTGAAGATTACCCGGAACAAACAGACAGACAGACAAAATTTTGACGATGATGAATTGTATGTTAAAGAGGTTTACATTACAAGGAAATGATCTCCTTACATAATTATCATCATCTCAACTCATACATGTTCGACTGCTGCGCAAGAGCTTCCTTCATAATAGGAGACCAATTAACGTACTAAGCTGGTCAGACGGGTTAGTAGTGTGTTTTATTTCGAGTTTTCATTCTTTGTATTTTATACACCTTTTTTTTGGGGTGGGTTGCGGTCGGCGCACTCCTCGCAACACTCCGTCCGGGGCGACAGAGGGGCGTAAGCACGAACACCGGCAACCCACCCGAACACCACGTCGCCTTCGTCGTTGGACCAACCACCGGAGCACCGGTGACTTAACGTCAGTGGTCGGCATTTTATACACCTTATTATTCCTTTACGGCGGCCATGGGCAAATGGAATAAGTGTAACGTACTTTATGAATAAACCCTAATTAGGATAAGAGCAGGATGATGATGATTATAAATTATGTGCGACAACCCTATGTTCAATGCGTCAATTGCCTCATCTCAGTGAATTGGTTAAAATTTGTTTACAAGCTCGTGACGTCATGTAGCATCTGGGCGGGTTTTTTAAACTTTGATCGTAATTTCCATTAAAAAAAACACAGAGAATCAATAAAATCAAAAAAGTGCTACTTTATTAAATAATTCGCATCATGTTACAAAATTCTATCAAATATTTAATTATTTGAAATAATACTTGTATATTAAACTATTATCATTATCCAGGTTCATAAACTTGTACAATCAGGCAATCATGAACTCTCCGAAAAGTGACAACCTGGACGAGCGCTTGACAGGACTCAATGCTTACTTTACTAAAAGTATTTACGAAAACGTCTGTCGCAGCCTGTTCGAAAAGGACAAGCTTATCTTCTCACTTGTTCTCACACTCGGCATCTCTAGGGCGAAGGTAATTATTTTGTTGGATAATGATTTCTAATGTTTACGCGAGCATTACACATTTTAAAATAAAACTCATTTTACGGATTTTATCGCGTAGGGTTTCCTACCTGTGTGTAATGTATTTTGTGATCCAAGTTCTTGTGGATCTCTTTGTTTGACCAATGTAGAAGAAACACAGTCTCAATCAAGTATATAAGCTCCTACATCCTGTAGAAGGATGATCCCCCCGTGACCATGAACGCTGTAAAGTATTCAAACGTCAGAAAATTAAAATGAAATACAAACGCAATAAAATCCGTAAAAATAGTTTTAAAATTAAAATTTCGTTACAAATTCAATTTGAAGCTCGTGCTAGTAATGAAACATTTATACTGTGCTGATAGATGAGTTTGGATTTAATTTGTAGAGTACTTCTAATAGTGGCAGTACGGTTTATGTAATATTTCACAACAGCAGTTTATGGTACCACTACATTATCGGCAGTCAATAGCAGTTAGCACTCCAAATTAATCAGCTCTTGTTTTCGTATCGACTCAGGGAGTTTTAGATGAAGAACAGGTAGCATTTTTACTAACCGGAGGGGTTGCTTTGGAAAACCCTTATGAAAATCCCGCGTCATCCTGGCTCACAGAAAAGTCTTGGTCTGAAATCGTTCGAGCAAGTAATATACACAAGTAAGTATGATTCAAAATCAATTTATAAATATAATAATATCTGTAAATCCCTTATGTGGTGATGGGTTATAATGCAAACACCACTTCTTAAGGTTAATGTCCATATATTGCGTTCGATCGCAGCTGCACGCGACTAATCGGGACTAACGCGCGCGGCTAATGTAACTTTTTTTGTGTTTGATATCTGTTAGCCGCAGATGGCTTTCATAGCTTAGCCTGGACTATGGGTGAACGCTGAGGGCTCTCAACTCGGTGCTAATGCAACAATAGTCACAATACGTAAATGTTTCGCACAGCTTACGTCGCTCGTCGTATGCGTCTGCCGCAAACGTCAGGAACGGCGTCATACATTTTTACTGTGACTGCAGTCGAGAATCGCGAGCAGCTGCAACAGCGATGCATGAAAATGAACCTTACCAAATTTGTCTCTACATTAGAAATTATTACGTTACTAATAATAAAAAAAATATATACAGATTGAACGGGTTCAAAGAGAATTTCGAGAATAACTTGAAAGAATGGAAAGATATCTACGATCAGTCGGAACCTCATCTCTGTACATTCCCGGAGCCATTCGACAAAACTCAAGGGATAGCGAAGCTCATTATTTTAAGGTATATAATTGCATAGTAGTGTGACAGAGTAAGAGCACAGTTAACCCCATCATTTACTTGCCCGTGGGAGACCTACGAGCACGAAGATTAATAGCTTTACATAAACCTGAAGATCGAAGAAGAAAATCCATCTACTTTTAAGAGAGGTGTGATGTTGGATTAAGAATACAATTCACTACTCACTATCTCGTAAGAGACGACTAGGGGATTAAATATGCTTATAACATCTATGTTCTATCTCTTTGTGTGGCGAAGGAGTAAGAATACAAATTACCACGAAGGTGACTAAGGGATATAATGCATGTAATGTAAGAGAAGGAAAACTTGAAACAAAATCCTACACCAACAGATCTACCTAGCGTAATATAGTGGGTCAATTTCCCTCTCATGGTGGAGAGAGGTGGGAGGAGGCTCGAGCCCACAGTGGGACATGCATGGGCTAAAATGATGATGATAATAACATCTATGTAAGAGCAGAAAAACTCTATGCTAACCTGTTGGGACCGGACCTCTTCCACTATGGAAGGAAATTGACCCTATACCATGCTAGTCAGACGTGTTGCTTTGAGATTTCCTTCTCTTTCATTGATTTTGTATGCATATTATATCCGTTAGTTGTCTTTTAGACATCCACGGGCAAGAGAGGGTAAATTGTATTCTTACTCCGTCACCACACGGAAAATATTTATATAAGTTTTTAAAATTTGTTAATTTATATACCGTGTAAAAGCAAAATCGATTTAAGCAGGTACCGTATAAATAGATAGAGGTTAAAAGAGAATATTTGACTGAAATAATTTCTTTTTCTCAGATGCATTCGACCCGACAAGCTGATCCCATTAGTCCAGCAATACGTAGTGGATCAGATGGGACGTGAATATATCGAACCTCCCCCGTTTGACCTGGAGAAGTCGTACAATGACAGCAATTGCTGCTCACCGCTGATTTTTATCCTATCGCCGGGATCTGATCCCATGTCGGGGCTCGTAAAGTTCTCCACTGAGAAGAAAGTAATATCATTCGAGACCATATCACTTGGACAGGGACAGGTGAGATTACATATTGTCATTTGTAGACTTATTTTTCAGCTACGCATTTTCTCAATCTCTTATTCCAAGAGCACCATCAAAATATTACCCCTAAAATCTATATTTTCTATTCACAACGGAAACATGAAATAATAAACACCAATAATTCTTTTATAATTATGTAAGTGTTCCTGATGTTTACGCGAGTATTACATATTGTAAATAAAAATATTTTTACGCATTTTATCGCGTTTGTATTTGATATTTTATTGATTAGAGGGTCAAAATTTAATAACTAATTCTATAGCGGGTAGATTTAAATCTCTGTAATAACAATGACTTGTTGGACGTGGGACATCTTAGTCCGCCCGTGACCATGAACGCTGTAAAGTGTTCGAAACGTCAGGCAATCAAAAATCAAATAGAAACGCCATAGAAGCCGTAGAAAAAGTTTCTTTTATAGAATTAGTATATTTGCAACTTAAAGACAACACCTATACAAGAGGACGAAAACTCGAAATGAAACTCTATACCAACTCGTCTGCCCAGCGTGGTACAGTAGGTGAATTATACCCCTATTATGTAGGAAGCATGACCTTGCAGTGGGACGTATGTAACACGTAATGATGATTGTGGGTGTAATTTGTGTCCATTAATTACAAGTTTGTAAAATCCCTCGTGACGTAAGGAATATATCAGTTCGTCGTGTCTTTAAATTATTTGTATTGTTGGTATGATATTAGGGTCCAATAGCTGCAAACTTGATAAACCAGGCCATCAACACCGGTGGTTGGGTGGTACTTCAAAACTGTCACGTGATGGACTCTTGGATGGGTGAGCTGGAGCGCATCTGTGCGGAGGTGATCGTTCCTCAAGTCACTAACCACCACTTCAGGTGCTGGCTAACTTCATATCCGACTAAAGCTTTCCCAGTCACAGTACTTCAGAATGGTTAGTAAGAAACTTATAGGTAATCATTTTTAGGCAATTTACAGCATCTCATACAGGTCCCGCCGGGCTGGCCATGGAAGACAAGGATTCGGTGTCAGTAGTTGGCCCAATGATGAAGGGGAAGGAATGCTGTGGGTTTTGGGGTCGTGCATCACCCTCTCGTCACCCAGGACGGGACGGACAGCGGCTTTCCGTGGCTAAGAACGGTGGAAAGTGTTCGAAACGTAGGGAAATTACAAATAGAATACATACACAGTAAAAGCCGTGAATATAGTTTTATTTAAAATAGGTCTCACCGTTTTGAACTTGACTATTCTATAAGGAGAAAAAAGCATTTTGCATCCATCCCGTCCAGGACGATGATAGGCCGGCGAGCGACCCCAGAACCCACCATATTCCCTCTACTTCACCACGGGCTCGACCACTGGTACCGAATCCTTGACGTCTGTGGCCAGCCCAGTGGGATGCTCTTTTGGATACCCTCCCTTCCCAACGCCTCCCGGAGACTCGCCCTCACGCGGTCAGCCGCGAGCCGCGGCCTCAGGCGCAGATATTCGCGGCTGCGTCCGTTGTTCCGTTATTTGCATTGACGTCCCGGAGGGCGTCTCCCCGCCAAACGGCCAGTTGGCCGGGTGAAAAGTAGCCGACCCTCGCCAGCGTTCCGACACTTGCTAGCAAAGATCAGCGAGTATTTTCGCCTCCAGATCCCACGGAGGAGTTACGGCCAAGAGGCACGCTGCCTCCGTTGCCACCGTGCGGTATCCGCGTATAGTCCTAACTGCCATGGCCCTTTATGGACGCCACAAGAGAGACCTCAGATGAACGATCAGAGATACCTCATACTCCGGTGCGCCATACAGAGCCATCGACCTGTCCACCCCCGGGTATAGCTGTCGCTATAGAGCAATGAGTCCGCCTACATTTGGCATCAGCCAGGAAAGGCCAGACGCCGCGCCAAGAACCCGCGGAGCAAGACGGTGGAAATGCTCCCGTAATCTCTAATACCCGTCGAATACCAGGCACAAATACTCCATGTTGGCCCGGATACCAATGCAAACTGGCTCGACGGTAATCTAAGCGCCCATGGGTGGACTGCTGCGCGGCCTCTGAGACATTAGGCCTCCGTCGTATGCAGCGCCACCCTTGACCCCAGCGCCTGGATCCGCCCGACAATCTCTTCGGTGCCCAGAGTTGCCAGGCGTGCCGCCTTCTCTACTGTCTTACCCCGAGCTGTTACGAATGTATCGTCGGCGTAGCAAATTATCGAGAGGAAGGCTCCCTCTCAACGCCCAATCGTAGATGATGTGGTCCACAGAGTGGGTTCCAAGACCGAACCCTGTGGAATACCGCACTATATGGGCATTTTGTCCCTTGGTCTACAGTGATCTATTAAATGATCAAACTTTTTTATTTTAGGAGTAAAAATGACTAACGAAGCACCAAAAGGTTTGAAAAATAACATATACCGTTCCTACATATCGGATCCTATTTGCGACCCTGAGTTCTACATCTCGTGTCCTCGGACTGAAGACTGGAGACGGTTGTTGTACGCGCTGTGTTTCTTTCACGCGGTCGTACAGGAGCGACGTGCTTTTGGACCTCTTGGATGGAATATTCAGTATGAGTTTAACGAAAGCGACCTTCGGATCTGTATCATGCAGTTACAAGTTTGTAAATTCTCTTATCCGTGATTTTTGAGTAAGAATGTAATTAACCAACTCTTCTCTTGCCTGTGGGTGTCGTAAATGACGACTTAGAGATATTTGCAGGTAACATGGATGCAAGTAAAGAAAAACTCGAAATTAAATCCTGTACTAACCTGTCTACCCAGGGTACAGCGTGGTATAGTAGATCAATTACCTTTCATTGTAAAGGAGGCTCCAGCCCAGCCGCGGGACGTTTATGAGCTGTGAAGATGATAATGATATTTTGCAAATGTGTTTGTAAAGTCGCCAGCGAATTATACAGAGCAAATAGCAAACCTGATGGTAAGTGATACTGCCGCTAATAGACCTTCGCTAGGCAGCTGCGTACCGTAAAGAAAGTGACAAAAGTGTGAATGTGTGCTATACGGTTCAGTAATACTGAAGGTATCACCAAAACCTACCACACTCAAACACCTTCCGAGAGTTGGGCTGCCGGCTCATCGAATGAAGTACAAGTTGCTACTACTCAGACGTCGATTTTCTGCAAGAGCCTGGTACTATTCCGGATGGATTGGCTCGAGGCTGTAGACAGTGTGGTCTTACCACATAAAAAAAGAAGAAAATGTGTTGCTTATTTAAAATAATCTACATACAAGTTACGTAGGCCGCAATGTTCCTCTCAGATGTTTCTGTCAGAATACGCGGAGACGCCGTACGATGCGCTCAATTACCTGGCGGGCGAATGCAATTACGGCGGTCGTGTCACGGATGACAAGGACCGGAGGCTGATACTATCACTGCTATCCACGTTCTACAATGAAGAGGTCACCACCAATACGGAGTAAGTACTTCATTTCGGCTTATTTACGACCCACTCTTGGACTCGACCCTCCTCCATAATATGAGATAGGATGAAGTTGAGCTACTACCTCAATGCTAATAAAACTGGTTGGTATAGGGTTTTATTTCGAGTATTCCTTTGCATAGATGTTAGGTATGTGCATATACGCTTAGCCATCTTTTAAAATACCCACGGACGAGATAGAGGGTGGTGAATTGTATTCTTAATCCGTCACCACACGAACTATCGGATATCCGAAATAAAAATATTTACGTTTTTTTTCGAAGCCGATATAAAAGTTTTGGGTGATTTCGGATTGGTTCGGATTCTATATGAGACATACCTATAACGACAGATTATGTATCAACCAGACGAACTGATAGCCTACATAAATGTATACATCTCCGAAGGGAAATAATATGAACATATATAATATCATAATGCCAGTGTTAAGATAAGAGTACACTGTCGGGTTTGTTCGTCAGGAATAGTACCACACTCTCGTAGGAAATCGACGTCTGAGTAGTAGCAATTTATTACTGCACTTCGTTCGATGAGCGAGAGAGCCCGAAGCATAACTTTTTGAGGGTGTTTGATGGGTTTCGGTGATGCCTTTAGTATTACCAAATCTCATTGCCCGTATTCACAATTCTTTCTCCAAAAAAAAAAATTATCACAATCAGCATTGCCCTAAAAAATCAAATCAAATAATCCGAAATAAATTCATAACCATAACCCGATATAATGTTATTCTAATATTCGTTTAGGTATCCGTCACTGACATTCCTAATTTCAACATTCATTATATTTATTCTTCTGCCTTAGTTACTGCTTCTCTCCAAGTGGTGATTATTGTATGCCGCCAACTATGGATTACAACTCGGTGCTGGAACACATCCGAGCGCTACCCATGGTCTCCAAGCCTGAAGTGTTTGGGCTGCACGAGAACGCTGACATCACGAAGGATAATAAGGAAACTACTTCGGTGAGTTGAGTAAAAAATATTGCCTTGTTGGTTTAGCAGTGTAAGGTACTGGCTTACCAAATACCTACCTACCTACCTAGCACCTACCTAGTGCCTACTTATTTTGATAAGTACGTAAATATCTTTCTATTGATACTTCCTCTTCCTTATGTGGTAGTTCCGAGGGTCACCATCGGCATCATCATCCTACTCTTTTTCCAATTATTGAGGGCCGATCCAAGAAGACCTCCATCGTACATATTGCAAAGGCTATTGACAAGTTTTTTGATCGGCCGACTGCCTGATCTCAACCATATTTGGATATCTAATTTTTGACCCGACAGCATCAGATAGAGTTTCCCAGGTAGTCGTATTTTGTGACCCCTACAAGCAAAATAAGAATCGGTAGTATTTTCAGCATTAGAATAGCGAAGGTGTCTCCAAATAAAGGTATTTTTAAGATTTTTCCTGCATTAAGGGATAAATACTCGTATCGTGGAGAAATTTACAAACATCAAATTACACGCACCGTCCGTCAGCGTCGGGCATCCTGTGTCGATAGTTGTCTTTATAAAAAAACATGTTATGAATATGTGTAGAAAGTTTTTTCGCGCACGTAGGGTTCTGTACCATTATCTATAAAAATCACGTTTGTTGTATGGGAACCCCCTTAAAAATATTTATTTATTTTGTTTTTGTATTTGTTGTTATAGCGGCAATAGAAATACATAATTTTTTAAAATTTCAACTGTCTAGCTATCGTCGTTCTTGAGATACAGCCTGGTGACAGACAGACGGACGGACAGACAGCGAAGTCTTAGTAATAGGGTCCCGTTTTTACCGTTTGGGTATGGAACTGTAAAAAGCACCCGAACTCAAATTGAATAGTTAATTTTATTCTCCAGCTTCTATTCGGAACCCTATTGACTCAAACAACTATAGTGGCGACTGGTCGCAGAGCGGAAGGCGGCGAGGGAGGAGGCGTAATCGACATGACGAACGACATATTAACACGACTACCCAAATCTTATGATGTATACGAAGTATCGCAGCGTTACCCTGTAATGTATTATAACAGCATGAATACTGTGCTTAAACAGGTATGACAACTTTTATTCATCCATCCGTCAGCCTATTGACATCCTCTATTCATCTATAGTATTAGGCTTACCCTTCCCGAGGATGGTGACCATAGCTGGTGTTATAAAAAGGGAAAGATTCATTGTCCAGAGATTATTTCTCCCACATACTTCTGCTGATCTGACGTGCTGCTGTGTTTCACGAGCGCTATGACATGTCGTTCTTTAAACAAGATTTAAGAAGAGCACCTTTTTCTCGGTTGCCAGTGTCCTAGTTGTGTCTTTGGTATTACAAAGGTCCATGTGCGGCACTATCACTTGCCATTAAGTATGCTGCTTGCGCGTTTACTACCTACTGTCAGTAATAAAAAAAAGAAGAATACCGCTGCCCATTTTCCTAGTGCTCCAATTTTTAGAACTGCCACGGAACAATAAGTAGTATTGTATTATTTTAATTTTAAAATGGAAGGAAGGAAGGAAGGGAGGGACGGGAGACCCACCACTTTCCCACGGTATTCAATATACCGCACATCACAATAGAAGGAGTACGGGATAGGATTAGGGTTTTTGATTGGGCGTCACACAGCTTTGATTGGTGTCTGTCTGCCGTGTGACGAAGCTGTGTGACACCGATCAAAGCTGTGTGACGTCGATCAAGGCTGTGTGACGTCGATCAAAGCTGTGTGACCAATCAAAGCTGTGTGACCACGTCTGACCAGCGTGGTATAGCAGGTAAATTTTCCTCCTATAGTAGTGTGAGCTCGAGTCCAACAGTGGGACGTATATGAGCCAAAATAATGATTGTATTCTTAACTATCATACGTGGAGTATATTTACGTAACTTAAAAAAGATGGAAGGGCGACATGAGATTCTCGTATTATCCCTATTCGCCGAATGATGGATCCGAAATTGTTTCATGGATGATCTTTATAAATAACCCTTTGAATAAAATAAACGTTAGCAGGCCTATAACAACATACATGGTACAAAAACTTAGACGAGTTCAAAGACAAATATATAGGCTATATATACCTCATGGCTGGGTTCGAACCGCCTCCACAGGGAGAGAAAAATATACGTACTTACTTAAATCACTCTAGTTAGATGGCATGGTACGAAACTATTTCTAGACTTTCTTCTCTTTTTACGATGTTATCTACTTACATCTATTAATTGCTTAATTATACGCGCAAGCAACAATCAAGTGCCGAGTCGTATGATTCTTCCATCCAAGATACATTACGGACTATGAACTCAAATGTGTCAGACATGTTTTATTTTCTGGAAGATAAAATGTGAATCTTGGCAGGCTCATGTGTACACTGAATACCAACATACCTGCAAAGTTATTTAGATAGTGGATTTTGAGTTACTAGGGAAGAAATGCAGGGTAGTAAATATAGGACAGCTTACCTTAAATTTTTATGCCTAATTTTTATGTAGGGGATTATTACAAACACAAAATGTTTAGTCATACAAAAGTAAGATCATTAAAAATATTCAGCCATGAAGAGTTGTTTGTTTGTGTAATAGCGACATCTAAAGTAGATTTAACTGTTGATTAAAATAGTACGGTTTTTTCTTAATTGCAAACGGTGGCAAACGAGCAAATAGTACACCTGATAATAAGTAATGCTGCCGCTCATGTCATTTGCTAGTCCGCTGCCTACCGTGAAGATAGTGAAGGGAGTATGAACACGTGCAATGAGGTTGGGTGATACTAAAGGCATCACTAAAACCCACCACACGCGAACAGCATCAGAAAATTAGGCTTCCTTTCTTAGAGTATATTTGTCCATTTTTCTAAATTATGCAGCCGATGAAACAGCCGTCGGAGTCGAGCTCTAAAGTAAACCTCGCATATCAACGTTCAGAAAATAAAATGTCTTTTGTTCTATCAGTGGAAAAGCATACCCACATTTATTTCGAATAAAATAAATAGGTAGCTATAACAAAATAATGTTTTAAAACTGCGACATTTCACACACAGTTCTTTACTATCGTTCAAAAACCGAAAAATATGCAAGCGCTCACTTGGAACCATGGATTTTAATAAAATTAAAAAATATAACACTGTTGGAGACTTGGAGCTCCAGAGAATTATGTTAATTATTTGATACCAAACAGTTACGCATATAACGTAATATGATATATTATTTGTATTTTATTTATTTATTTTTGACACGCATAATATTCTTATCGAGATCCCAGCATCAGATAAAATGAGAACCGGTAGTCATTTTGAATGTTAAAGACTTTACGGAAAGGTCCGTCTATAACTTTTATTCGATCAAAATACATAAAAAATTATGCTCCAAAACACAGTTTAAAAAAGAAACATTATCTTTATAGTTTATTGCATTTTTTAACCTAGTTGCTTTGAATGTTATCAGTATTTATAACAGCACTATTATTATCTAAATATATATGTAATTAAAAAAAATGCAGTTTGACCTCCTTTCAATTAAAACAAATCTTATCCTCTAAATACTAATACATTCTCGGAGTAAATTAATTAACGAATTATATAAAAAAAATACAATTATTAGTTATAATAATTACTATTATAATAGTACAAGGATGTTGCTTATAACAGTGTCTTCGGCGTTTTTATTGATCGATACTCGCGCACAACATATTTTTTCAAGTGCCAGATTTTCTGTGGGATCGACTTGTCTGGGGTAGCACTTACAGAAAATCGAAGTTTTGTGAGACAACAATTTGGTGCTGTGTTTCGTTGAAACGAGAGAAGCTAAGACCCATATCTTATCTGGAAACTCTTTTTGTCCTCATACCATTCCTTGCAATCCTCCTCCTACACTACACAGTAGAAAGGGACTTGACTGTGCTTTCGGTATATCTAGTTTATGAACGGCAGTTATCATCAGGTGGTCCGCTTGTTCATCTGCCACCAAGTCCAAAGGCAATAAAAAGTGAATTCTAACAACCGCTAAATGTCAACAGGCTAATGGGTGGAGGGATGTTCATCCCTCCATTCTTCAAGTCATAGGTTTTTCTTTCTCGATTTTTCGATAGATTCGTAAAAATTTAATTTATCCAACCATGTCAAATGGTACGAGGTAGTTCAAAATAGATAGTTCAAAATAGTAAGAGAAACGCCCTAATTACATAAAGGACTACAATATACAGATAACATCTATGCAAGAGAAGGAATAGTTACTCGAAATAACATCTTATAGCAACATAGCGCGATATAGAAGGTCAATTTCCCTCTTATTGTGAAGGAGACCCCAGTCTAGTAGTGTGACGTAATGAGCTGTGATGATGAATCAATAATCTACCACTTGATCGGAGCGCATACACCACTGAGATCCGGCAAGAAGCTCGGGCAACTTATCTTTTTTCGACAAACTAGTGCTGAATCAAGGGTTTTTATATGTCTGTCGGTTCGCCAGGAATTAATCCGCTTCAATCGCTTGCTCGCTGTGGTCAAACGTACGCTGCATGGAGTAAATTTAGCAGCGCAAGGGCTGGCCATTATGAGCCCTGAGCTGGAAGAGTGTAACGATGCGTTTATCAAGGGCATCGTCCCAAGCGCCTGGATGTCGAAGTCTTATCCATCTATGAAGTCACTTGGGTCTTACGTCACCGATTTGCTGGCAAGGTATTACCTAATATGCTTGTTTTTGTTCTTTTCAGTAATTAATGTGAAGTGTAAGATGATTAAGGCCATTTTCAAGAATCCATTAGTCCCTTGGGTGATTGTAAGAGATGACTAACTTAAACAGATCAACATCATCATCATCATCTTGCTCTTATCCTAATTACTTGGGGTCGACGCAATATGTCATCTGTTTGGACATATTGCAAAAAGTTTCGGCAATGACTTTTATGACCGGCCGCCTGCCTGACGTCAACCCTCCTTGGGAATGTAATCGTTGACCCAAATGGTACCAGATGGAGTTGGTCCGGGTCAATCTAGGGCTCTTAGTCGTCTTTTACGACACCCACGAGCAAAGCAAGGGTTGGTAGTACTCGAAGCCGCTACCACACGGCAACTTAAACAGATATCACCATAAGAGAAAGGAGACCTATTTATACATACATAATAATACATACATATACTCACGCCTCTTTCCGATAGGGGTAGACAGGGACTACGTCCTTCCACTTGCTACGATCTTGACATATCATTTTCACCTTCTCCACATTCATTAATTTCCTCTTTTTCTGTTCAGGGTACTTCTAACCAGGCCTTTCTTAAGAACGTCTCAAATTTGATTGTGGAACGTCCGCCATGGTCTTCCCCTTCCAGCACTGCTGTTTACATTCGCCCTATAACCTATTTGTATAGGATTTTGTTTCGAGTCTCCTGTGTGGACCAGTCTAAACATTGTAATAGATCACTTTTCCTCCTATTGTGGAGAAGGCTCAACTTCAGTAGTGGGACGTATAACTTTTTTTTTAAATAAGACAACGTCCTGCACTAATAAAATAATCCTTGTATTCCGGGGGACTTTATAAACATATAATTAACAGACACAAACTTCATCCAGACTCAGAACAACAATTTGTGGATCGCACAGAGTCGTTCTGCATGGGATTCAAATCCACGACACTGGCATGGTAGACCGGTATCGTGACCAGTACACCACCTATGTAGTGCAACTTGAAATGAAATAGCCTCGTATGTGACCGAATAGATAAAGATATTTACGAACGGTATTTTTGTAAATGTCAAAAGTCAGTTATTTCCGATTTTGTGCATTGCAGCAATACTTATCGATCGATTGAATGTAGGTAATATTTAGATAAAAATAGCCGCCTAATCTGTTATGTAGTTTATCGATTCGCCATATAGAAGCGTATATTATCCGATTGCGGCGAAGCTCAAATGTAAGTTCATATTTGACCCAGATCACCCGAGTATATTTATGATTCTACTGATTTTTACAAATGAGAAGTCATTGGATTAATGTCTATGGCGCTACCGTCACTGAATACATAAAAATAAAATGAAGAAAAAAAATTTTAATCTTCAAAAGGTACCCCCTTGTAATGAGTACCCATGCCATACATACCCATACTCTGAGTAAATGGCTTTTAAATACGAGCACAGTTCTCTGTGTGGTGACAGAGTAAGAATAAAATTCAATATTTCCTATCTTGCCCGTGGACTTCGTAAAAGACAACCAAGGGATATTTTGGGCAGATAATATCTAAGCAAGGGAAGGAAGACTCGACATAAAACCCTATGCCAACACACCAACCAACAGTAGGTCAATTTCCCTCCTGTTATGCAGGAAGCTTGAACCAGCAGCGGGACTTATGTTGGCTGATAAAAAAAACAAGCACGAAAGTACAATATACTATGGTTTATGCCAACGGTTTATTTACTGAAATGTTATTTTACATAGTCAATAATAGTCAACACTCCCTTGATCTTGGTCGTGGGTGTCGTAAAAGACGACTAACGGATTAAATATGCACATCTATGCAAGAGAAAGAAATCTTGACATGAAACCTTCACCAACACATTTGAGCAGTGTGGTGAAATTCGATTGTCCTCCAACTGGGGAGGAGGCTCGAGCCCAACAATGGGACATGCTTGAGCTGAAATGATGAATGATGATGATGATACATCATGGAAAGCTATCATCTGAGTGATTTTAAGTGGCAATGTTGACAAATAAATCTATTCTCTAGTAAAATGCATTCTGTAATTATCAACTAAAATTATTAGGTTTCGAAATATGGGATGGGACAGTTCTCTATTAATATATTACAGGTTCAATCAAGCGACAAATGGGATACGAAATTCTTATTGGAGATTTTATTTTCCCTCCTTCCATTCTACTTATCTGGTGGCACGGTAGTTCCCCCGCCAAGTCGAGCAAAAACGCAATTTTTTTCTGGGACAGTGTGCAAAATAAAATAACTTATAATGTATGAAGTTATATTACTATCACAAACAATATCTACTTTCTATATCGTGTATAATATGTCTAAAGAAATTTTTGCATGGGCACATGTGATATTCTTTAGCAGTCTTTGACAAATTGACACAATGTCATATTTGAATATTTAATAAAAGTGGAGAAATTAAAGGTCGCTACATACAACAAAGGTACTTCGTCGCCACGTCCAGCTCGTATAAACGAAATGAATTCATCACATCACACTAACATGATTAACAGTCACTCGCGCTGTATATGTTACGGATATGCGACAAGATATATGTATCATTTCGTTTAATCGAGTCTGTAGGGGCATAGTGCGCTAAGCGCCAACTTTGAAGAGATGTCATATTTTTTTATTTCAGCCGGCTTCGTTGTAGTCGCCTTACTTGTTTGAAATGTAACTTGCCTTATAAAATATATTTTAAATTAATCATTAAATAAATAGACAATAGAACTTATATTTAAATAATAATTATATCACATGTACCCAAACTAAGAGGTACCTACCTATGTTTGTACTCAGTCTATAGACAATTGTACTAACAAAATGCTTTAAAAGCGACATTACACTCACTGAAGCGATAGGCCGCACAAAACAATCAGAAACTTTATAGCTTCTAGTCCTAAAGTACCACTAAAATAAAAAAAAATGTTTTCAAATTACCTTCAGTAATTATTTGATAGCGATTATGTTTTTTGTCTAATATGTAGATAGTACTAAACTACTCTATTACGAGTGCATGAGAGTCATGATCTCCGGGATGCTGTACTTGACGATAAAACACGTCTTACTTCGTGATATTAAATGCCTTTCATCTAAAGATATCGGAACTAAGACATGTGTACATAGCGAGCTATTAAATATGCCAACATATTACGTTATTTAAATACATGAAAATGAGATCATTAATTAATTGGGTATTTGACTACTATCGAAATGTTACTAATATTTTTATAGTGCATGTAAATTTAAGGGTAAATGTACATTAATAATTTAAAAATATACACAAGTTACAATTTTTTTAAGTTTTAAGGGGGTATATTACGTCCCCGTCATGCACAACCATGTTTATATAAAGCAGAAACAGTATTACGACAATGACGTCAACTTGTCTGTATTACTCTCTCTGTCTAATTATTAAAATTATAATGTTTGTAACCAGATCAATATGAATATAATGTTATTTTTAAAATTGATAACATAAAAGTAGTCGGCATCCCAATTATGGCCTAATAAAAGTTGAAGTAATCAGTATAGATGTTATGTTAGTTACAAAACTGAATGTAACTAATTCTTGGTCTATTATCAAAGTGGTGAGTTTATAGTATTTTCAACTTTCTGTCCATTGAAACACTGTAAGCTTGTGTCAAAAAATAGTAATAGGCCTTCTCTTATCAGTGAGGCGTCTTTACAATACGAATATAAATTGATATGACATTAATATAGACAATACCAAATGTATGGAATATAACCCGATCAATACATTTGATTTACAAAGCTCATTAAAAATACAGGTTTAGATATATATGGATCTTTTTGTGTACATAAGTAAACACGACTTGAGTAATATTCGAGACACAGGTGCGACTGACTGTGAATGCCAAGGATTTAATATTAATAAGACCGTTAACAGATTTTTGTATATGTAAGTTTTAAGTTTTTAGGAAATAATAGAATTACGTGTTAACCAGATCCATAGGTACTTATCTTCTATGCACTGTAATAACTTTTTAAGTGCAGTATACTTTCATAGGTTTAAATACAATTTGTACAGCAAACTAGTGCGAGATGTAATCTTGTTATAATTCAAGTAATTGCCAAATTAATGTCAATCGTAGATGTATCAATAACATTGACATTACAAGCATATGCAAATAATACTGTAAACATTTTCATGCTACCCACGTGTTTATATGCATTTTTATTGTTGCATACCCTCGTTTTTTTCAATTTTGCAAATTTGTTAAGTAAAAACAAAGTCTTTGACTAAGGAAAACTATTAATTCTCACCATTTTACTAATAGAAAATATATATTTAACATTATAGGAACCAATTTAAAGAATAAATAATACTTTAAATATTAAGATTATTAATGCTTAGAAGTGCTGTCCTCACTACAAAAAATATATAAAATGTACAGTAATATCATGCAGATAAAAGTTGATTGTATTTAAAATTGTTTTGACAGACGTCGATTGACAATGCAAAAAACTTGCAAGTGCACTAGTGATGCTTTTAGTCCGCGATATTTTCTTTGCCATGTGTTTAGCTGTTAGCCACGGCTTCAACAGCTTTGCCCGGACTGTGGGTGAGCGTATCTCTACGATATGTCTGTACTGAATTTTTATACCTACATATTATTCGGTATACCCGGATTCGGATATTATAAAATCGGCACTGTATCATTTTACGTATATATCAGGTAATTCGTAGCGTTTACAATCTTTCACAAGTTTTCAGTCACCACCCCGCACTAGTTGTGATATCACTAAATTTCTACACATATACACTTAGTTATAACTTTTATATAGCACACTTGAATACTGACAGGTGATATTTGACACATTTTATATTTTCACAATTGCGACTACGTCGTTAACAAGGACACCGAGTTAAATTATTAGATAATTTCTAATGCGGATATAAAATTTTTCAACTCTAATATAATATTCTGCCCTTTGAAATATTCTAACAAACCAAAATCGCACTAAAATAACATATTTCCAAGACTGGATAATGGTATTGTAACGTACGCAGGATAACATAACCTACTTTTTTGAAGTTATTGCAATTTCAGATTAACTTTGCTACGTAATGAACTCTAATAGTAGCAGTACCGATACTTTTGAAGTGGACGATGTGAAAAATGTAGTCAATCTTACAGGTTCAAAATCGAATAGCTTCATCTTGATTCATTTCATCATTTATACTTTGATATTATCTTAATTTAAATGACACAAAACACACAATAATAATTTGATGATCACACCATTATAAGCAAAACAAACGGCACAAAAACAATTGTGTGGAACAATGTGGCGACAATTAAGCACGCTTTCGACTTTCCCAAAGCCATGAAGCGGCAACTAAGAACAGAGGAAGACACGGTGATTGTTATTTATGGCTGGATAAATATATTAAAGAACACTCTCACTGAAAGTTTGCTATAGCAAAATCAACATAATCAAAGTATTACTCTGTAACTAAATTAAATTGCACTTTCAAACTCAAGCAAACGTCTCAGGCTTGGGAATAAATCTACATCCAATATTGGATCAATGCATTCACTGAAATTCAACCTTCAGCTTTCCTCGCAAGATCTAGGAGCCTATTCATCAGTTCTCCGCCAAAAGACTCTCGATATTTTTGACTTATATTATTCAATAAAGCGTAAGGAGTCTCATAATTCATGTTTTCAATACTTGACAAGCTTGTATCATCGTACATTCTGCCAACAACTCTGAATCCTGCACCGGACATCTCAACACAAAAATCAGTGTTCTCCAGGGTAGTCAAATTAATATAGATGTGTTGGTTATTGCTGTTCAGTATTAGTGATATGCATGCGGATTTGACGTGCTTTTTAATGTCATTGATGGCAGCCTCTGCTTCTTGAGGCCAAGTTTTCTCGTCAAGAACTTGATCTGACATAGTAGCCTGAAAACAAAATTTAAGAATGTGAACTAGTTTTTCATTATATACAGATAATTCTCTCTCACGTCTCTAATTCTGTACTCTAAACTTAATTATTTCTAACAGATTAAAGTTCTTACAAGACTGGATAGACGAAGGTCCTCCAGTTGTATTTTGGATCTCGGGCTTCTACTTCACACAGTCATTCCTAACGGGGGTGCTGCAAAATTATTCACGACACAACAAGATACCGATAGACCAGGTCCACTTCGAATTTTCTATCACAAAGATGGAAGCTGAATGTAGTGAGCAACCGGAGTTTGGGGTGTATTGTAAGGTGCGTTGTATTTTCTTTTAAATTTAATATTTTGGCTATTGGATATCAGTAAACGAGGTATTACTGAATACCACCACAGTAGGGTACTAACACGTCTGAGCTCTTCAGAAAGTTAAAAGATTTATTATACATTTGTACATTGGTATGTTTATGTCATCTGCCTGTCTTTATCCCATGCTAAGTGAGGTCGGAACAACATGTTCTTACCTTCCATACTCCTCTCAACCATCATATCTGCATTCACGGCTTTCATACGAATACCCTCATTCACACCATACATCTCTTTTTGGGACTCCCATGATTCTTACGTCCATCCACAATCATATTGATAACCCTCCTTATCACATGCCTTTCATCCCTCCTCATCACATGTTCATACCAAGACCATTTCGCGCTACTAATTTTCTCTATCACTGATGCCTCTCTCAGGTTTCCCCCTAATATACTCATTTCTTATCTAACCTTGTATGTAGTATTTATATGTAGTACATATATTAAAATATTTACATTTACATGATGATTTACTTTTTACAAGCAGCAATCATTTAATATGGATAAGCAGGACAAAGAACATAGCGTATTTATATGGGTGAGTTGTGGTGAGCGGCCTTTGAAAATTCTTATCGCATGTTTGGAAATATTAACACACCGGGGCTTCACTTGTAGCTTGTTATGTCCGAATTTAACCTAATACGCCTCATTAAATAAATTACAGGGCTTGTTCTTGGAAGGTGCGCGCTGGAATCGCGAATCAATGCAGCTCGACGAGTCTTACCCGAAGATTTTATTCGACACTATCCCTATAATCTGGTTCCAACCAGCCCTCATTGCAAACTTCCAGCCACCATCATGCTACTTCTGCCCTATATACAAAACTAGTGAGAGAAAGGGAGTGCTAGCAACTACAGGACATTCGTCCAACTTCGTCATGTATATCACACTACCCTCTGACATCAAAGAAAAGCATTGGATTAACAGAGGAGTGGCTAGCTTGACACAGTTGGATGACTAATAAATATAATTTGTACGTATATTCAATAGTTTTATTTGGACCGTTTTAATACTTAATTATTTATTGATATAATTATAACAAGTCTCTCCCCCTGGGTTCAATAAAGTGTAAATAGAGGTCGGCAAGTAGTTTTACGTGGGACAGGATACTGTGGAAAAATTTTAACGAGGTCCAGAAAAAAACAACTGATAATAATTAAGTGCCTACCTATTTATTGAAGGGTTTCAATCAAAATTCTAAATTATAGAACACAAGACTTCACGTGAGAAACTGCACCGATGGTTTTGAGCCAGTTTTTATTGTTTGGTTCTCGAGAAGAACAGCAAATTTGAAGAACTTGTACTTGGTGTACTAATGGTATAATGTAATATTTATCGGGCCGACCTTTCGCCGTCGGTCCGGCCAAACGGACCACGATTGCGAACCGTTGGTGTAAATGGTGGTTTTCAAATTTTGCTATTTGCTAAAAATGACAACTATCGTACGCAACAGTGAAACTAATTAGTTCCATCGCGTTCAGAAAACAGTTGGCTTATTAAAATTGCTTCTTTTAGTTATTGCATTGTTATGCCATGTTACTTATCATTAAAGACATGTGTCACCCGAGATTTTAGATAAAGTATTCGAAGAATATATATATGCGAGGGCGGATTGCTAGTAAGTATATAAATCCCGTTGTTAGGCTCGAGCCTCCTAATAGAAGCGATATTTAACTAGTATACCACGCTATTGGCATAGGATTTCATATTCAGTTGTCTTTCCCTGGCATAGATGTTATCTGCATAATATATCCCTCAGTCGTCTTTTACGACATCCACGGGGAAGATAGGGAGTGGTGAATATAGTACAGGGTGGACCAAAAGTCCGTTTACTTTTAAATCAGTACCTACGTCGAGCAGCGAAGGCGGGGTGGGGCGGAGGGGATACGTAACTCGAGAGCAGCCTACGGGAATTCAGTGCCATGGCGCCATTCAACGGAGCCCAACGTGCGTTCTGCGTACGCGAGTACTATCGAAACAACGATTCTCCGACTATAGCGCAACGAAAATTTTGCGCTCACTACAACCTACGGCATAGAAATGAAGCTCCATCAATTCAACTGATTAGAAAATGGATACAGAAGTTTGAGGAGACAGGTTCAACAATGAATCAACCACGATGCGGCCGACCTAGGACTTCAAGGGATGCCGAAAACATAGAGCGTGTAAGAACATCTGTTCGCAAACAGCCTAACCTCTCCACTCGAAAGCGGTCAAGTGTCTTAAATGTGCCAAGAACATCTTTAATTCGTATTCTCCACAAAGATTTACATTTTCATCCTTATAAAATTCAAATGGTACAGGAATTAAAGCCACAAGATCGTGCTCACAGGCTCCAATTTGCTAACGATATGCTAGAGAAGTTCACCAACTTTAACATTTTTTTCTCAGACGAAGCACACTTCCACTTAAATGGACACGTGAACCGGCAAAATTGCAGGTACTGGAGTGACACTAATCCTAAATTAAAGCATCAAAAGCCCCTGCATTCACCCAAAGTTACTGTATGGGCAGCTTTGTCAGCAAGAGGGATTATTGGTCCATACTTTTACGAAGATCAAAGAGGACATGCTGTTACAGTGAACACAGAGCGGTATATAGCCATGTTACGGAACTTTTTCACTCCAGCGCTACAGAATTTTAATGGTTTTAATCAACGCTCATGGTTTCAACAAGATGGGGCAACATGTCACACCTCCAATGACTCGTTAATTGCAGTTCGTGAAATTTTTGGTCAAAAATTGATATCCAAAAGAGGTGACATTAACTGGCCACCTCGTAGTCCAGATTTATCCCCAATGGATTTTTTTCTTTGGGGATACCTTAAAAGTAAAGTTTTCAACACCAACCCAGCGTCTCTTGAGGAATTAAAGGAACGTATCAGCGAGGAAATGCAAAACATTTCACAAAACACCTATAAAGCTGTGATTGAAAATTTTTGCTCCAGGTTGCAACAGTGTCGTGATGAACAAGGGTCACATATGGATGATGTAATTTTCAAAAAATAAAATCCCTACATGTCTATATTAATAATAAATAAACAGTTTTTACATCTTTTATCTAGTATTTTTTTTATCATTGTTTAAAAAGTAAAAAGACTTTTGGTCCACCTGTATTTTTGGCTTATTTTTTTGTAGAACCATCCATGTAATTTAACACCTATTCCTGACATTATGCATGAAGGCCGTGACTAATAGTTGGATGTACCTAAACAAACTGAAAAAGCAACGCTACATATCATTTCAAATTGCATTATTATTCTATTGTACCTCTTCAATGTATGACTTCACTAAAATAAAGAATGATGTGTCTATTGCGTCATAAAACATTATACATACGTGTGACACATTTAAATTGCATAATTCTGCCAAAGTTCACGCGACAATTGCTACCATAAAAAAGAAAACAAGTTTTTAGTCGTTCATAATCTTAGCGTCACGACTGTTACAAGGTTGAAGGTCATTTAAAGACATCCGTCTATTCATCACTGGTATTAGCATCCATTACATGTCTATGTTTTGTGTTATTATTCTCATTCTTTTCAACCTATATACTACTGAGCATGGAACTCTGATAGCTAAGCTTTCATTTCGAGATTTCCTTTTGATTTTTATCTTACCTTACCAATGGGAATAAAACCCTCACCACGACGAGGGTATTCTTATTCCATCGCCCCACGAAGTTTGCTTAAGCAATACTCCAAATAAATATTTCTATATAGCAATCAAGCGAAAATAATAATGTTAGACATTTTAATATACCATTTTATCATATACAAAAATAACTAGCTTTTCTATGGGTAATTTTGTTGGTATCAAAAACAGCCTATTTATCTATCAGTTATTATATTTTGTCCTGAGCATAATCAGCAACATTATATTTATATTTAGTATGGTCTGTAATCTACAGCACTAATTGGATATTTTACAATTAACTCTTGACGTAATTAACAAAAACTAAGGATGTTTTTTTTTTCAATTTGTTCAAACTTTTATTAAGTCTTAAATTTCATGAAACAAAGAATTATAATTACACATTTTACATTAGTCAGCTGATCAGCCATACTATATTTTATTGATAATACATACTGCTTGAATTACAATATTTAAATGCCAGTTTAATTATATATCAGGCACAAACCTTCTCCATAATGAAATGCCATTACCAAGGTCAGCCAAGGTGCTACAAGGTTTTGTTTATAAGATATCCTTCCATATTTTCCATTTAATTTTACTTGCATAATGGACTCGTGCTTAGGGTTGTCACCATTTTTTGTGTAAATAAAATACATTAATTAATATATAAAGAAAAAATTCTTTTGCATCTTAATAAAGTATGATTCACCACATAATTTTGGTTTCAAACATATTTTACATTATTTTTAGCAAATTTCAACAAAAGTTATCACTGCTAACCAGCAACTTTGTTCTATATCATCATCTCAGCCCATATATGTCCCACTGTTGGGCTCGGGCCTCCTCCATAATGGAATGGAATTGACCTACTATACCACGCTGGTCAGACGTGTTGATATAGGGTTTTATTTCAAGTTTTCCTTCTCTCGCATAGATATTATATGCGTTTTATATCCCTTAGTCGTCTCGTACGATCACCCACGGGTAAGATAGGGGGTGGTGAATTGTATTCTTACTCCGTCACCACACGGAAACTTTGTTCTATACATTTGTCATAAATTAAATATCTAATTATTT
This sequence comes from Lymantria dispar, assembly GCA_032191425.1. Lineage (NCBI taxonomy): Eukaryota > Metazoa > Arthropoda > Insecta > Lepidoptera > Erebidae > Lymantria > Lymantria dispar. The sequence goes on along the minus strand of CM063451.1, from coordinate 2,048,728 downwards.
TTTATCAGATTCAAGGACTTTGTTGTTTGATTTTGAAACTAATCTTAGAGAGATCAAATCATAGGAAATAATCTATTTTCGCGTTCTTTATTGTTGCCATAAAATATAGAGTACAGTTACCCAAAATAACATACAATACTTTGTACTAATATACAGATGGCAACCCTACTCATGCCTCACCTTATTAGGAATGGTGTGTATTGTTTTTAAAGAGAATTATCATTAATTTTCGCGACTGTCTAGATCCAAGATCAAAAGTCGGTTAACTTGTTTGAGAAAATGTTAAAGAAGTAGTTATTTTATATTTAATTGAAATCAAAAATTTATTTAAAGCTCAAAATTTTTATCGTTACTATTCAGTAAATATAATAAAGATAAGTAGTAGGCAACTAGCTATATAGCTACTTACGTTGAGAAAATGTGATGAAAACAACAAACAAAAAATATGTAATTCTAAATTTCAATTCAAAATTGATGATTATTTTAGTTGATTGTATAATAATTGAAGTGCTAAATACTTGACTGACATTTATGAATTAAATGTTTTATAAAAATGTTGAAATATTTGAATCATATTAATAATTTATATTGTACTACTATCGCTCATCAATTACTGCTGTCAGTAGTATTATTAATTTTAAATATCTATTTGTCTATGTGGTGATGGATTAAGAATACAATTGCTACCTATCTTGCCCGTGGCTGTCGTAAAAGACGATCAAAGGATATAGTACGCATATAACATCTATGCAAGCGAAGCAAAACTTGAAACAAAACCCTATATCAACCTGTCTGCCCAGTATGGTATAGTAAGGTCAATTTCCTTCCTATTGTGGAGGAGGCTCGAGCCCAGCAGTGGGACATTTATGAGCCGAAATGTTGATGAATGTACTACACTAAGGGTAAATAGAGGTATTAGTAACTTTACAAAATGCTTGTGTTAACACACATAATATTGTAAAATTTGTTTAGTTTAAAAATTGATTTCTTATTATTCCTGACATTATACATGCTTTAATCATAATTATTTGTAAAAATAAAATAACTATAAAAAACTCTTTTTAATTATATTTATTTATAATCATTGTCTTAACCTTGTTCCTATCCATAAAGGGTTGACAAACTAATTTTCCAGGAAACAGGTTAAAAAAAGACTTCTATGAGATCTTCATCTGACCATCCGTTTATAGCAACAATTTGCCTTGCTACAAAATTAAGCATAATTTTGTAACATATATATTTATACTAAGGCAATGCTGTGTGTTGGCAGCTCTGAAAACTACCAACTCTCATATAGCTTAGTCTTAGCTTAGATGACTAAAAGTTTTACAATGACCTGGGGCAACTGAGCTACTGGTCATTGTGATTGAGGTCAAACTGGTGGCATCATCAGATCAACAGTTACATTCCCAAGGAGAATTAATGCCAGGCATGTGGCTGGTTTATAAAACATTTGCAATATGTATAATGTAATAGAGTACATATTGAGTTGAACCAAGTACTTGGGGTGTTAATAATCATGTATATATACATATATACTTCAAGGTGTCTGCTAGATTTAGATCTTAAGATCATCATCATCATCTTGCTCTTATCCCAATTACTTGGGGTCGACGCAATATGTCATCTGTTTTGACATATTGCAAAAAGTTTCGGCAATGACTTTTATGACCGGCCGCCTGCCTGACGTCAACCCTCCTTGGGAATGTAATCGTTGACCCAAATGGTATCAGATGGAGTTGGTCCGGGTCAATCTAGGGCTCTTAGTCGTCTTTTACGACACCCACGAGCAAAGCAAGGGTTGGTAGTATTCGAAGCCGCTACCACACAGCAAGATCTTAAGATTTAGATCTTAAGATACAATATGAAATTAATACTTCAGATACAATATGAAATTAATACAAAAATATATTTAATAACAAGGCCCTTCAAGTGATGCATAGGTGTGAAGCATAAGTTTTGGGTAATAACTAATCTATTTTTTTTTTTTTTTTGTGTGACTTAGATCTATTTAGGACATAACATCAATGATTGCTTGTGGCATTCAATATGTTATGGCTCTCTCAAGAGACTTCTACTGCCCATACTATTGCTTCCTTGAATTTTTAAGAACTGCCTAGGAAAATAAGGGATTGATAACACACTGTATTTTTAACTAGTCACAAGATGGGAAATGGACTGATACACTCTAATGTAGATGAGAAACATGAGGGAAATTCCCTTGATATGTGAAAGTCAAACTAATTGATTGTCATCATCTCATACACATCTCACTTCTGGGCTCGAGTCACCTCAAAAATAGGAGGGATATGTTGGTATAAAGCTTAGAATAATAACGTATAGAAGGATAGTGTTGGTACTTCAAGCGATCAAAAACGAAGCCAAAAATACTACATGCGCATAGGCGATTACACATATTATACACATGCACACCACTATACAAATTATGAAATCAAATTTTGTTTTTATTAACATAAATTGTCGAGATACTTTTAAAAGTAATGTTAAAATTCTTTTTATGTTTTTAAATGTGTCGTCACACCATTTGAATGCACAAACCGTCTTAATTATCTATTTATTTTTTAAGAGTTGTGTATGTAGGTGCAGTACAGTGACTTTGTACAGTACTGAATGGTTAGGCGTAAGCTCCAATTTAAATGCTTCATTTTTGTGCACAGACTTACCTTCTATACGTTATTATTCTAAGGTATACAGTTTTATTTCAAGTTCTGCATTTTATACATAGTCCCTTAGTATTCTTTTTTCACAAAACATTATATTTCGAGATTCTATGAGATTTCTACTCTGGCAGCCACAGGCAAGATCCTTAGACTATTACATATAGGGTTTATTTCCAGATAACCTGAAGTAAAATTAATAACTAGCGAAAGTATTGTGTACAAGACTATAGACAATTTGCTAATAAAGACTTGCTATGAAAATAAAACGATTAGCTCAATTTGTAAACTCTAATTGGCGATGTTCCAAATTTGAATCTCGTTATAATGTCTGCAGCTATTAATATGCATAGTATGTAAACATATTACAGCGAATATGCCTGTCTTTTGTGAATAAATATAAGTTTCTAGCAAATATTTTAAACCTACCACAAAGTTTCCATGATTTCAACTACGTAAAAATGAGTCGTCAATAGGCGAATTTTTCTTAATTCAAATTTGGCGGTCAAATTGTTAAATACTAGCACTTACCATTAGTTCAACAAGTAATGATATAAACAATGACAGTTTATATCTGTATTATTAATTGAAACTAAGAATTTAGATTACTTTTTCATAACACAAACTTTTATTTACTTCTTAAGTTACTGGTTACCACATTTAGTAAATTATCAATGACTTAAAATACCTATTTCAGCTACAACTCCTCTACTCTAGCGTGGTCCTGGTCTGGCAGTTGACTGACAGCTGACAGTAGTATAGTAATCTATGATTTTTATTTATTTTTTTGTTTGAATCGCCCTTACGGGCAGGCTAAAGTCATTTCGACCATACTGCCTTGTCTTACGTAGCTTAATTCTTCTGGTTTCTGGTTTAAGACATTTATTTCTCATAAAAGAATAACATAATTCACTTAACACTGAGAAATCACGATAACTTAATACTAATTAACACTTGTGAGCATGCAGCCGGTAGTGGTACATTAAAACAGTTTGATCTTATAAAATAAACTGAAAATGTAGGTAGCAAGAAAACAATATGCACTATTACGTATTGGAATACATACTTGTACACAATTGCACATAGCAACTTGATAGCAATTGGGAATAGCTATTTTATGACAATATATCATATGCTTTAGATATTTGTGAGGAAGAAATAACGATTATTATTACTAGAATTAAAGAAAATTATTATGATTATAATTATAGGCAGAATATTAGTACGTTTTATTAAGTGAGTTTTATTTAATTACATTTATTATTTCAGTATCTTAGAAATTCTTTCAAAACATGATGCTTCAAAGTTTTTTTGTATAACATATAGGATTGTATTTCTTTAATATCATTAGGTAGCTTGTTGTATATCTGTGCTCCTTCAAATAGTATATTACGTAGACCATAATTAGTTCGTGGATGTATGAGACAAATGTTGTTTCTCCGTCTAGTTATACGCTTTTGAGTCTGTCCTAAGTTGGTAAATGAAATTTTGGTGTGTATGTCTTTATTTAATATGTTTCTAACCAATATACATGTATTATAAATATAAATCTGTGGTAATGTCATTAAGTTAGTCTCTTTGTATATCTTTTCTGTTGGAGTTAAATAGTTAAAGTGGAAGAGTAATTTTATTAGTTTATTTTGTGTTATTTGCAAGCATTTTAGATTGGTTTTAGCAGCGGTTCCCCATATTTCTATTAGGTAGTCTAAGTGGGGTTTTACCATTAAATTATATATAAGATATCTAATAGATTTCGGTAAGTAGCAAACGATACCCCCCAACCTACCCATAAGTGCAGACAATTTTGATTGAAGCTTTTCTATGTGGAGTTCCCAGGAAAGTCGGCTGTCTAGATAAAGACCTAAATATTTTGCTGAATACACCCTGCTAAGAGGTTCATTATTTATGCATAAAGGTTTATAGTTATCTATTTTTTTGTTTTTTGCTGTAAAGATGATATAATTTGTTTTGGTAATATTTATAGTTAGTAGGTTATCATTGAACCATCTAAAGAGGCAATTTAAATCCTCTTGTGCTTGGTTGACGATTGTTTCAATTTTGCTACCAAAGTAAAATAAACTTGTGTCATCTGCATACAAAGTGACATCACCTTTTAGGCCTAAATTATCGACACTGTTTATGTAGATAAGAAACAATAAAGGGCCAAGAACAGAACCTTGTGGAATGCCAAAAGTCACGATTTTAGGACTGCTTTGCACTTCGCCAATCTGAACTATTTGAAGTCTATTTTTAAGATATGACCGGCAAATGTTAAGGGCTGTGCCTTTTATACCTATGCTGTATAATTTTTGAATAAGTAAATTGTGGCTAATACTATCGAAAGCCTTTTTCAAATCGATAAAAATGCCAAGACCTATGCATTTTTTATCTATACTAGTCTTTAAATTTGAAACTAGATCGATAGTGGCTGCTAATGTATTGGACTTAGCTCGAAAACCGTATTGTTTATCAGTAAGAAAATTGATAGTGTTTAGGTACCTATTTAGTCGATCGTGTAAAATTTTTTCAAATATTTTTGATATCGTTGGAAGAACTGAAATGGGACGATAATTTTCACAGTCTGTTTTTATACCAGATTTTATAGGACATACCTTGGCTATTTTAAGCGAGTCCGGAAAGAACCCATTTGCTAAACAATAGTTTATACAGTTAGTTAGTTTAGGTACTATAAGGTTCTTCACACATTTTAAAGCTTTACAACTAATACCATCCAGACCTAAACTTGTGTTGATGTTGAGGTTATCAATTATCCTGCCAACTTCATTATCTGTTGTTGGAGTTAAAGTTAAAAGTTCTTTCTCCGAAGTATTATGTGGTAAAGAAAGTATTTGCACATTAGTGGTATTAGTTTGGTGCCTTCTTATGATTTTTTCTGCTAACACAGAACCAACTGATGCAAAAAAGTTGTTGAAGTGATCACATATTTCTTTGGGATCGGAAGTCGGACCTGATAGTGTTTCTATTTTATTCGGTGAATAATTATACTTATTTGTATTGATACTTAAGGTATTTATAAGTTTCCACATTTTAATGGGTTTCTTTTCACAATTATAGAAAGCTTTTAAATAGTATCTTTGTTTTGACTGTTTTATTTGTCTGGTAACTTCATTTCTGGTTTTTATAAATTCTTGTCTGGTAACATCGTTTCCTGGAGTTTTTTTATGAATAGAAAATAGTTGGTTTCTTCTTCTTATAGCTGTAATTATGTCTTTATTTATCCAGTCTGATCGTGGTGGGTTTTGAATTTTAGTCTTAAATATTTTAGTCTTCTGTATGGTTTCCTTTAACAAACTTTCTAAATATTCATAATTACTTTCACACCTACTAGTTATTGAAGTTTCAAGCGCGCTGTATAATGATTTATAATTTATGGCTTGGTATTTAACTTTTCGCTTGAATTCAGTCTGGAATTTGTCAATTTCTAGGTAGATCTGTTTGTGATCTGACATTGGTGAATCAATCACGGCAAGATGGAGTCTGTGATTTTTTAAACTCGAAGAAACATGATCGAGGATTGCTTCTTTTGTCGGTGTCTGCCTTGTACAAAACTGTAATTCAATGTTATTTAAAATTGAATATCCATTTTCCTGTAATATTTTTTTATAGCTATTTACAGATTTGTCAGGCATTAGTAGATCGTAGTTGTAATCGCCAAATATTACACTCCTTTTTCTTCGCGATAATTGTTGTGAATATTCTTCAAGAAAGTCAATACTGTTGGTTCTTTGGGGTCGGTAAACAGCACCAATATCCAAAGAATATTTATTTACATGAATCCACAGAAAATGACTGTTAAATTTAGTTAGATCCTCAACATAAGAATGCTTTAGGCAGTTATGAACAAAGATAGACACTCCACCGCCACCACTCTCATTTTCTCTCTGTAATTGTAATAATGAGTGTATCCGGGTAGTATTAAAGATTTGGCTTCTGATTCAGTTTTGATCCAAGTTTCTGTCAGTACTATAATATGTACAGGACTAAGTATACTTTGAATAACGCAGTTGAGTTCATCAAGTTTACCTGGTTTCACAATACTGCGCGCATTTGCGTAAAGAATTTTCAGGGATTTTGAGGTTTTCACTAAGTTATCGTATGAGTGAGTTCTTGCGTATGTAACGTAGTTTGGGTTATTTATATTTACATAGTTTGTAGTAGTTGAAGCTATTAGTTTTTTGACTCTGTTTTAATTATCTTAGGTATGCCATGAATGTATTTTATGGTAATATCTTTTTCTCCTTCACTTAAACGCCGTTGCAGTTCTTTTTTGAGATTTTCACGATATTCCTTTTGAAGAGGTGTCTCATCAGAGTATATCTTGATGCTTGTGGGGGTAATCTTCGATTTGTTGCGCAAAATAGATTTCGATGATTCAGATGTTTTAAAGATTACCTTGATTAGTCTAGATTTTCTAGGTTCATATTTTCCTAATCGGATAGTTTTCAATGGCGCCACACAGTCCGGAACAGCTGTTTTTATTACTTTGTTTACCTCTTCTATGTCATATTTGCGCCTTACTTCAGGATCAGTTGAATGTATTTCATTTATACCTCGTATGATTATATTTTTCTCTCTTTGCAATCTGGCTTGGCTCTCATTTATAAAATTCTCATAAGTATATTGTTGTTGGATCTGGGATAAGATAGCTATCGTAGTATTTATAGACTTAACCGCAGTTTCAAGAGAGTCTACTTTTTCTTCAACTTTAATTTTAAAGTTTGCGATATTTACCAAATCTAGCTTTAATTTTTCCTGTTCTAAAGATAAATGGTCTGTTGTGTCTTTGATACCAGTAATTTGTTCTTTTATTAACGATACATCACTAGAAATCTTGTTTAGATTTTCAGATTGAACTTTGGCCATATCCATCAACATTGATTTAATATTGGATTGAAAAGTTTCAAATTTCGCGGCAAGATCGTCGTCCGGATACTTTCTTTTATGACGAAAAGTTGATTTATGCTGAGATTCTAAGTCCTGACCATATTCGGCTAACTTTCGCAAGTCAGGTTGAGACCCACCAGCCCTATCCAAAGAAGTTGCTATTGTTATCAAATTTTTGTCGCTATCAGCATACGTATTAGAAGCTTGAGGTGGCGATCGAATAACACTCATTTTGTAACACTTACAGTTGTGAGATAGATTATTGCACTGTCTTCTTTTCGCGGGGGTGAAGAATGAGGATCACGGTGTTTTGCACTTGCAGTTATGAAGATAACAGACACACACATGTGTTGCCAATAATAGCTTTATCTTTAAGCACAGTGAACTTAATTTACTTTACGCTACAATTTCACAATCAGAATAAATATTATCAAGGCGTCCACTCCACACGCTCACGTTTCGTCCAATTAATTTTGTTAATTATTAATTATTATTATTAATATTATTGTTAATTATTAATTCTTTACATATTATTTATAATATTTATACTTCTTCATATTGTATAACTTATTTATTGTCATGGTCCGTCAGTAAGTCAAGTCGTATCATTAATTAGGCGCTGAAAACCTAATTAGATGATTTCTCTGGGAATTCCGGTTGAATAAGAAAATACACGTAAATCACTCTTATATCACATTCACCACATTTCAGCACCTTCATTATATTATATTGCATAAAATATCAGCAAAATTATTCAATATAACACTATAAAACACAAAACAAATTAATATAATACAAGAGCTTAACATGACATTTCCAAATTCGCGCCGAAACTCCATAGTAATCTATGATTTACTTTGACAGTTTATTTTTTTTTAATAATAATGTGAGTATGGATACAGTTTTTTATCTATATAAAATACGTAATTTTTTTTCGTATGGTGAAGGAGTAAGAATACAATTCACCACTTCCTATCTTGCCCGTGGATGTCGTAAAAGACGACTATGGATTATATGTACATAAGATCTGTGCAAGAGAAAGAAAACTCCAAACAAAACCCTATACCAACCTCTCTGAGTAACATGGTATAGTACGGTCAATTGCCCTCCTATTGTGGAGGAGGCTTGAGCCCAACAGTGGGACGTATATGAGCTGAGATTATGACCCAGAGCAGTTAGTAGTAAGTACGTGGGCAATAAAGAACGCTGAAGAAAATGTACAGTCACAGACAATATTATTTTATTCGCGGTGTAGATGAACTCAATTATGGCGTCGAGTAATACGATGGTAAAAGACAACTCTCATACCAAGTCAAACAACTTGGAGCACTCTTTGTGTTATTAAGCTTATATTTATCGTCAGTAAGCCTAGTCAATTTCTTTATTACAAATATCATAAGGTCCTTTAGAGATTTTCTCTGGGAAGTTAATTTCAAGCGAAGGTTATCCTTATAGGACCATCCGGTTTCCATGTGATGAAGAAGTAAGAATACAATACACCACACTATCCTTGCCTTTTCTGCTATTGTCATAAAAGATGATTATGAAATGTAAGATAATAACATCACTGTAACGGAAGGAAATGTCAAAGAAGGTATTAAGCCCAACCCGTGATATAGTAAATCAATTTTCTCATCTATAGTGGATGCGTGATTAGTTCGAAATTGTCCCTCCGGCGGAGCAGGCTCATGTCCATTAATGGGTTTATGAGGATATAATAATTAGGCAACAATGTTAATTATATACCCATATATCGTAAATAATAGGTAGACTAAATGGAATTAGTAAAAAATATTTATTATTTAAAAAAATTATTATTAAGAAGTAAAATCAAAAGTGTTTAAATTATGGCAATAACGAGCAATTTATTAAGTCTGATGGTTTTGCTAACTAGCCGCCGAACCACGAGGGCCTGCAACTTGGAAAAGCTTAAGTAGCGTCGCTGCAGTGAATCTCCTGCCGGTTAGAAATGGCGATGGAAGGAAGTGTGTGTTCTCACATTTTGATTAATGATTATTTTGCGCTGTGGTTTCTGATTTCGACGTAAGGGTCAGTAAAGCACAAATTGTTGTATTAAGGCGTCGTGGACCGTATACTTAAACGGGTAATAGAGAAAGTATCGGAGATATCAGAACGCCAAATATTTTAAAAGTTTGTAAGCAGTCCAGCGCCCAAGCTCCATTAGGCTAGTATTAGTCAAAGGAAAGCAAGTTACCTCTACCTTATATTTGAAATCATAATTAAATAACTAATACAGAAACTTACTATTTTATATTTAAATTTACTGCAGTCGTAATTGTACAAATAGATTGATCGATTTTGTCGTTAATTGTTTAAAAACAAATATATAAACATATTTACATAATAATATAAATATCCTAGAATCGGTACTATTCTGTGCTCGATGAAACATACTCTCTCGGTTGATCACTATTTTATTTCTTTTTTTTTATGTATTTATACGCAGAAAATTTTATTGTCGTCAGCACCTCATTTATTTTATTACTTCAAATAAAAATGTTATATTATTTTAGATAACTATATGAACTTAGAATAATATTAATATAATAATTAGATATCTACCAGAGTTTAGTTAATTCTGTGATTGTTTAAAAATTTTGTAATTTGTACACGATGCAATGCGTAAGACGGAACGCTTTATTTACAATTTGTTTAGTATTGTATAGATGGCGCGCCGAACTTGTAAACTGCGTATGCCGAACTGACGTTTTTGGTTATTTTTGTTCTCGCCTCGTGTTTACTTTAGTGTCTAATTTCGGTCCAATTGCGATAATTCTGTTGTGCAACAACTAATACATTAATATTTCCTATATATAAGTCATAATTATACTTTAGAGTATTGATCCGCTTTTCCGGAGTAGGTATATGTATACATTATTATCACGTGGTGGTGTGGTGGTTTATATAATTCTTGTTTACCGCACAAGTAGAAACTTTGCGCATGTGCGTCCCGTCAGTAACCTCAAATTGTAAAGGCACGGGTTCGGCAGGTTCCGGATATCCGGGTCGCGTCGCGGCGGCAGCGGTTCTTGCGGCGGTATTGTGATGTGCCCTCGTGCAAAGCGTTCGCGCTCCGCGTGTGGACAGCGTTGGTGATATCGGTTCGCACGCGCCTGCCATGGCCCAGACTCAGTTTACGCGGAGCTCAGAGAGCGACGCGTGGGCGCTGCTCGCGCTGAAGGCGCCCCCGTCACCTTCCAAAGTGCAGTGGGCCCAGGAGCCGGCTCCGATCGCGATCGCGAGGCTCGACGGCCGCGATTTCGAGTATCTTATCCGGCAGAAGCGCGTTATTATCGGACGGAACTCTAGTCGTGGACAAGTGGATGTCAACATGGGACACTCTAGTTTTATATCGCGAAGGCATTTGGAACTGTTCTACGACCACCCGGAGTTTTATTTAACATGCAACAGTAAAAACGGCGTGCTGGTGGATGGCGTGTTCCAACGGAAGGGCGCCGCGGCCATGCTGCTACCCAAGAGGTGAGTACCGCATGCTTTGCGCGCACCAGTGTCTACTCGCCGCCAAGCGACCATCGTCCAATGTTAACAGTACCTATTGTTTGTAAACAAATCAAATTGTTTATGTTCAACCCACCTGTTGTGTTTTTGTTTAAAAAAAATAGTGTTCACATTATTTATTGACACATATGGCATAGGTTAACAGTTCCCAGACTATACACTATATTAATGTTTATAACATATGTGTGAATTTCCTATTGAAATTGTGGGCTTATATATCTTTCAATATTGTTGTAAATTTTGCACTATGATTTACTCATAACATAAAATCAATATATATTTATATAATCTTGTAAATGTAGGTACTATTTATAGTATGTTGTGTAAATATTTTTCAAATGAAAACACTTGTCTTATCCATAGTGGTAAACAAAAACAAATAGTTGCAATTTCACAATCAACTTTGACGTTTAATGAATAGTTTGATAACGCTTGTGTTGCTGTTAGTTATTTTGACTTAAAAATAATTAGTAGATAAGATACACACAATATTTTATACTGTATAAATACAGTATACACATACATGATGCAATATGTGGAAATAAATACAGTTTAGATGTATTTTTGTATTGTTTATATATAAATGTATATTTTTAAATGACATTGATTGTAAATACAGGTAGTTCCTACTAATTACGAGTCAACCTCAAAACTGAATCACTATAATATACATGTATTTTGACTTCGTCAACAAATGTTAAATACTTTAAAAGCTAATCTAATTAGATACTCATGCCCTATGACCCAATTTTTACAACTTTTTTGCCTCACCCCCTTAATCACTTGTAGTATATGGGCCAAGGCCCATTTTTGTTCGAGCATAGTATTATTAAAGACCCAATCAGGAACAGGTTACATATTATTGGCTTCATTTATTATTGTTGGATTCAGATAGTTTGCTGAGTGTGACAAGATGTGACAAAGAGGGACGGGGGGGTCTACGCCAACGCGATGTTCGCCGTTCATTAAAAGATTTTAAATTATTTTTTCAATAAATACTTTTTCTCAATTTTGATCATGATACAAAGTCATTCATTTCGTATTTAGTAAATACATAGACTTCTAAACGTATATAGTTTTATTACAATATATTGTAACTCAATATATTTACTTATGTTTATTTTTCGACATGAGCTCTGTGGCGCGGCTCTAGCGTTAGCGCTATTTGCGCTCGGCTATTATTTGTTCCTTATAAAAGATTTTTATTAATTTATTCAAATATTATTATAAAACCTAAATAAATATTTCTAATTCTCAAAATTTGTGTATTATCCATTGAAACTTATTATATTCAGGGGGGGGTCTTAGTTTTTGTGACGAAATATTTACATGGGGGTCACAGAAAGTGTGACACTGTGACAATAGGGGGGAGGGGGTGAAAAAGTTGATATAGCGTGACGTATTTTATGAACGGCCTCCACCTTAATTTCCTTGCCCAGGGAGGCAGCAGAGAGATCCCTAGATGAGATGCTCCAAGGAAATACAATACTAATTTCCATTCTGATCCTACCTATCAAGTGTATTAATTATGATGTTATCTTTCCATTTTGAAGATTTTTATAGATTGTATTTTCATACATTACTTAAATTTATATTTTGTTATAGGTCTTAATCATCTGGTAGTTATAAAGCCTTATTTGTAGTTTGTGTGTATAGTATACAGGGTAGTTTGTGAATATATTACTTCTTAATTGTATAGTTATTTAAATTCATTATAAACTCATTTGCAAAAAAAACGGGCACCTAAGCAATGAACCATTTCAAATATTAATATTTCTTTGTTTGATAATTATAGGTAGTTTTATCCACACAATTTGCTAAATTAATAAGAAAATAATCGTTTTCATCAGTATTTCATAAAATTTAGATACAATTTATGGGAAATAATGCTAAACCTCGCTAGTGGTGTATATTCGCTAGTAGTGCATATGCTCATGAAGTAAAAATAAAAAAGTTTTTTTGTTTGTTTTTCTTTAATAAAGTAAAAGCAGATAAATGTTTAGTATCGAGTGTGACCCCCTCTAGCTAAAATCACAGCTTGAATTCGTCTGGGCATGCTAGCGAGTATATCCCGGATACTTGCTTGCGGAATACGTTCCCACTCCGCAGTAATCACATTCTTCAGCTCTCTGATGGTCTGCGGAGCCGGGTGTACTGATCTCACACGCCGTTTCAGAACGTCCCAGACATGCTCTATGGGATTGAGGTCGGGACTTCGAGCTGGCCAATCCAAACGACGAATGCCGACCTCTTGCACATACGCATTAACATCGCGGGATCGGTGGGCGCGAGCATTGTCGTCCATAAAAATCGAGTCTTCACCTAGAGCGGCCAATGCGGGTTGTGCATGAGAAATTAGAACTTCCGTTATGTATCGATGCCCAGTCAGTGAGCCGTTTTCAATGAAGACTAACTCTGTACGATCCATTGAATTTATTCCTGCCCAAAACATAACAGAGCCCCCACCATAAGGTGTGATTTCTTCGAAACATGCCTCTGCAAAGCGTTCTCCTTGTCTTCTTAGCACTCGCCGACGTCGATCTTCACCGAACAGAGATATTCTGGCTTCATCAGAGAACAAAACCCTATTCCAATCGTCTTGAGTCCATGATTCACAATTTCTAGCGAACCTAAGCCTGTGAACTCTGTGCTCACGGAGTAATTTGGGGCCGCGGGCCGGGCGGTGACTGCGTATATTGGCAGCGAGAAGCCTCCTCCTGACCGTCCATAGACTAATATGCACATTTCTTACTTCTTGGAGGTTGTTCTTAAGATCCACATACGAAGATTTGCGATTTCTCAATGCGCGACTCACAAGAAAACGATCATCCCGTGGTTGGGTACATGGTTTTCTTCCAGAACCAGGCCTTCTCTCGACGGAACCAGTCTCCTGATATCGCTGCCAGGTCCTTTGGACTGTCGAGCGACTAACATTTAGCCTCCTAGCCACGAAACATTGGCTGCAACCCTCTTCAAGCAGCGCGATAATTTTGGTAGCTTTTACCACTTTATCTACCATTTTTGATACAGCCAAACAGCATTAAATAAAGCTTTGACAGTCAAGGATATGAAATTAATCGATAAAAATTGAATAAAAGTTATGAAAGTCGATGTTAACTTCTGGAACTTCGCGCCAAAAATGTAGGATAAAAAGGGGTTTTCTGTAAAAATGAACATCAAATGAAAAATTGAATTTAGAACGTACTTTTTTAAATACCACAGCATTTTTAAAACCGGCCAGTAACGTGTACAAACGATTGAAACCTTTTTGGTATTGTATCTTTTTAAATATGAATGAAAATCAAAACCGCCCGTTTTTTTTGCAAATGAGTTTATATAAAAAAATCATAATATTATGAATATGAAAATATATTGTATATTTTACATTTTGTCTGAAATTAAAGTACATCCTTATGCAGTCACTACTGAAAAAATCCAGTAAGAAACCGTGCCACCTTATGTTTTTTTTTTTAGGCAACAGCCTGCATTAAGGAAATAAACATTGTATTGTAGGGGAATTTACAAACATGCAAATAATGGACATAAATTACATCTAGACACAGAACAACAAATTGTAGATCACACAATGTGTTATTCCGTGTGGGATTCGAACCCATGACATGGTTCAGTATCTTGACCACTATGCCATCTGTGCAGTTGCTATCTTGGATTTAATGGATAATCTTATATTTTATGTTACTGCTTTTATATAAGTTAGGCCTTGATTTTCTGCTCAGTGTCTGGCTGGATATCAGTATGTGCTTGCTAACTATCACCCATATAGGTAAGACATATTGCCTAGTATTATCAAAAATGATAATGTCTCACAGTAACAAATAAATTATTTTACAACCTTTATTGATATGGTCAATGAACACCATATACAAGCAGACAGAACAATAATTCATCATCATCTTGCTCTTATCCCAATATGTCATCTGTTTTGACATATTACAAAAAGTTTTGGCAATGACTTTTATGACCGGCCGCTTGCCTGACGTCAACCCTCCTTGGGAATGTAATCGTTGACCCAAATGGTACCAGATGGAGTTGGTCCGGGTCAATCTAGGGCTCTTAGTCATCTTTTACGACACCCATGAGCAAAGCAAGGGTTGGTAGTATTCGAAGCCGCTACCACACAGCACAATAATTCATGGAACACATAAAATTTGCCGATGTGGTTATCAAACTGCACAGATGGCGTAGTTGTTAAGATACTGACCTGTGATTCCAGTGTTGCAGGTTCGCATCCCATGCAGGACAACATTTGGTGCAATCTGCAAATTGTTATTCTGAGTCTGGATGTAATTTGTGTCCATTAATTACATGTTTGTAAAATCCCCTGCAACACAAGGATTATTTCCTTAGTGCATTGAGGTCTTTAAAAAAATTGTATAGTATTTCACTACATAACCCAGATCTATTCAGATTATAATGTAATGCTTATGATACTGTAAAGGGCTTTCACTCAGGCGTTATAAAATACAGTTCAGGGACCAGCAAGAGCGATCAGCCGCACTTGCCTGGCAAACTTATATTACTAACTAGCAATCCGCCCTCGCTTCGCTTCGGTTATAGGTTATAGTCGTTTTACCTGCGTAGTTCCCGTTCCCGTGGAAATACCGGGATAAAATATAGCCTAGTTTACGCCCTGATATTATAGCTTTCCATTGGTGAAAGAATTTTTGAAATCGGTCCAGCCGTTTTGAAGTTTACCCGGAACAAACAGACAGACAGACAAAAATTTTTTAATCTGTATTTTAGGCATAGGTGTCATGCAAATAACCCTGTGAGCATGAAAAAAGCCTATTATTTTGACATTACAAACAAACACTCCAATTTTATTTATTGGTATAGATTGTCGTAATAAAACCACCTCCAAAGTGCAATGATTATGGCATAATTTGCTTTGGGTATCTGGGATCGCATTGTCATTCATTACCAGGTGAAATTTACAAAGATTTAGATTTTTAATTTTAAAATTTTCATGAACCTAGTTGTATTTCCATGTGATGATGGAATAAGAATACTCACACCCACTCCCTATCTTGCCCGTGGATGTCGTAAAATATGACTAAGGTATATGATACACATATTATAACATCTATGCAAGAGATGGAGAACTCAATATAAAACCCTATACCAACCTGTCTGACCAGAATGGTAGTTAATTTCCCTCCTATTGTGGAGGATGATCGAGCCCAGCAGTGTGACTGATATGAGATGTTTGAGTTTTAGTATATTGCCGATTAATCAAATACGGTAGTAGCTATTAATCATTGAATCAATAAGTCTTGTTTTATTTGAGATTCACTATATTGCAAATGAAAGATGTTGTATTGATTAGTTTTTATTATGTTTGTCTAGTCATTTTAGACATATTGACAAGGAGACATTCATTGTCATAACTATTTATAACACATTTTGAATATCATTGATTTAAATTAAGTTAATGTAAGCAGTGTATAACAATAAGAAAAATAATAATGGTAATTTAGATGTTAAATAATGTGGTGTTTTACAAGTTTTTTAAATTCAGGTGTTTAGCAGATGTTTTTTATTAAACTATTTGCCTATAATAAGGATTTACCCATTGGTGGTTGTGACCCTCCTTCACAATTGGAGGCAAATACCTACTATTCTAAACTGGTCAGATGGGCTGGATATAGGTTATTTCGAGTTTTCCTCTTCTTTCATAGATTTTACGGGGATACTAGCTGACCCAACAGACATTGTTCTGTTCAAATCTAAGAAAAATAGTGAAAGGAATTCTCCTTTAAATCGTTTGCAGCGCTACCTACCGGGTCCAATTGTGAATCTAAACCATTCTCGAATCCCCTTGAAAACACACAAAAAATTTCATCAACATCGGTCCAGCCGTTTAGGAGGAGTTCAGTGACATACCCAAAAAATATATATATTTTAAGATTATATCCCTTAATTGTCTTTTACAACAGTCACAGGCATGATAGGGAGCTGAATTGTTTCTTATACTATCACCATATTGCAAAATTACTCTATGCAGTAAATCTACTACTAAAGAAGTTAAAGAAGTATTGTTATTACCATTTATTTCGAGTCAAATTCACTTTTGTACCTACTAACCTTGAGATCTCAGGTTTGATTCTGCATTTGGCGTTTTCCTGTAATTTGGGTTTTTTTTTTGTGCTAGGAATTCTCCATAACTCTTAACCTATTAGATGATAATACATTTTATATGGGGAAATATGGTTTTGTTACACTTCTTTCTTATATTTTCTTTTTTTGTATTGACATACTTGATCCTGTAAATATTGTGCTGCTTTTTAATCTATTAAGTGCTTTAATACATTGTATGCCTGAAAATATTGCTGAATGTGAAAACAATTATAACATCATTTGGGAATTTGGCTTTTACTACAATATAGAATGGCTGGAATTGACTTAAAACTTATTCATAATTTACAGTGTATGAAGGATGATGTTAAGAATATATAAATAAGATTGTTTATTTTTCTTATTTTTTTATATTAGAACTATTTACGGAAGTAGATAGTAGCTTAGATATTTCCTAAAAATGTATAATGTAGTACTATGCATATTAAGTGCTAATTGAAATAGAATTGCTAGGATGGTGAAGGTTTTAGAAATTAAAGTCCCACCACCCCATATTATATAAAAGTCAAAAAATCGGCTCGGGGATCAGCATATATGGGTAATGGCTTTGGGTAGACAGGTGCTTCGGTGAGCGAGAGCCGGAAGCCCAACCTTCTGAGGGTGTTTGCGTGTGGTGGGTTTTAGTTATGCCTCAGTATCATCAAACCTTATTGCACACATTCACACTCCCTTTACGACAACGGCCTATTAAAGGTCCACGAGCAGTAGCATCACTTGCCATCAGGTGTACTGTTTGCTTGTTTGCCACCGTCTGCAATAAGAAAAAAAAAGTCTTGTGGAAAACATAACACCAGCGGTGATTTTTCAACCCATCACTTTTGGGCAACATCATGGCGTTACTTCCTTTTCATCATCATCATCATCTCAGCCCACATACGTCCCACTGTTGGGCTCGGGCCTCCTCCATAATGGAAGGGTAATTGACCTACTATACCACGCTGGTCAGACGTGTTGGTATAGGGTTTTATTTCAAGTTTTCCTTCTCTCGCACAGATGTTATATGCGTTTTATATCCCTTAGTCGTCTCGTACGATCACCCACGGGTAAGATAGGGGGTGATGAATTGTATTTTTACTCCGTCACCACACAGAAGTACTTCCTTTTAGGATGATCTATATTAAAAAGTGCATATTGTTAGGCTAACGACGATGAATCAACATAAGTATTAAGCAGTTGTAAAACATATTCCCTCTTATTCTAACTGCTCTCTTATGCAATTACAAAAACATTGTTTCTTTTTTGGTAATGCCCTTCATACACCCTCCTGAAACTCTCCCGACCACTATGTTATCTCCCCCTTGTCGTTTGGGCTGACCTAGTACTGATTATATTACGCAATTATGATTATGTGAGAATTATGTGTATTGTAATGCTATGGTCTATTTCTATACATAAAACAATTTAAAAATGTAACATCAATCAAGACATGATTAATCCATCAAATATAATCTTCAATGTTACTGATTCCGTCGCACGTAGATTACGTTTATTTCTGTTTAAATCATTAAATCACTACATGCCGCTGTTGCAATGTTATTTGTTTATCATTGTTTATCACCATCATCATGTAAGGTCATCATCATTTATCATCTTGATCTCAGTTCCTATATGTTCCACTACAAATCATCATCATTTCAGCTCATAATACGTCCCACTGTTGAGCTCAAGCCTCCTTCACAATAGGAGTGGCGATTGACCTATTATACCTCACTGGTCTTTTTGACTTTAATGACTTGGTCAGATGGGTTGGTATAGGGTTTTATTTCGAGTTTTCCTTCTCTTACATAGATGTTATATGTATAATTAATCCCTTAGTCGTCTTTTACGACATCCACATGCAACAGGAGGTGGTGGATTGTATCCTTACTTCGCCAACCACTACAAGTACATGACAAGAACCTACCTTTTTTTTTAAATCAACATCCAAAGAGTAAATCCTTGTATTACAGGGGATTTTATAAACATACAAATAACTGCCAGACAGAACAATTGTTTGCGAAACACAAAAAAAGCAGTGTTCTGGAAATGGAAAGCAATAAAGTGACTGCACTGATGGCGTAGTGGTTAAGATAGCGACTTACAATGCCAGTGTCGGGGGTTCGAATTCCACGCGGGACAACACTTTGTGTGATCCACAACTTGTTGTTCTGAGTCTGAATGTAATTTGTGTCCGTTAATTATATGTTTGTAAAGTTCCCAGCAATACAAGGATTATTTCCTTAGTGCATGGTGTTGTCTTAAAATTATAAAAAAAGAAAATATATTCGGCATGAAAGGTTGTTTACTTAGATTATTACAACATTCATTCATCACAGCTCATATAAGTCCCACTACTCGACTCTCCTGTGTTGGGAGGGAAATTGACCTACTATACGGCACTGGTCAGGCGGGTTGGTATAGAGTTTTATTTTGACTTTTCACTTGCTTTGTTGTTATATGCACAAGATATCCCTTAGTCATCTTTTATGACACCCATGGGCAAGAAAGGGAGTAGTGAATTATATTCTTAATCTATCACCACACGGAAATTACTACACCATTAGTATAGTCAAATAATTTTATTGCCAAAATTGCCTGATAGGGTAATTTAATTTGAACTGTATAGCATAAACACATTAGTGTTTATTGTACTGTCTGTAAATTATGTTTACATTGTTATTTTGAGTACGTTATATCTAAATGAGGAAGGAAAATGTACAGGAAGCAAATTAACAACATTAAAATTGTTACAACTTATTCAATATTAAATTAATGTGTGTACACACAATACACAGCTTGGCAACGGGATATGAATACGTTTATCGCCATTTACCTGATCGATTAGTATTAATCAGCTAAGGGTCTCAATAGGAAATTGGACAGCAGCTCTCTATTGAGTAACATATCCTAATGCGATTGCCAATCCATCTGGCAAGTGATGACTACGATATTATCCCCATCATTTGTTGATATGATCTACCTACGTGCAGTAAATTTTGAAAGACTTGATAGTAAATGTTTATAAATATTTTGAATATGCAATATTATGGAACAGCTTGGATTTATTGTTTGAAATGAAAAAAATGCCATTTAACTTGCAAGTGATATTTTTGTAATTTGTCATATCGTCATCACCTCAGCTCTATATGCCCTGTTGGGTTATTAGTGACAACTAATAAATTATGTTGATAATAAATCCGACTGATTGGCATATGGTATTATTTCAATTTTTTCTACTCTTGCATAGATGTTATCTGCATATCATGTCCCCTAGTCCTCATTTATGATACTCACGGACTGGAAGCAGTGTATTTGAATTGTTTTCCTAATCCATCACCACATGGGGAATGGATGTTTTTTTCCTACAGTAAATATTCAACGAAAAAATATTTTTTTTAAATTCTGAATTCATCACCATCATTACCATGTGTGCCGCCTGCATCCAACGACGCCCAGCAACTTACACCAGGCCATCGGTCCACCTAGCTGGATGTCCTACACTGCGTCGTCCAATACGCGGTCGCCATCCGAGACCCCCCAGCCATTATCGTTGTCCAATTATGTATTATTTACAAAATTAGTCGCAGTGAGTTAAACTTTGTTACGTAAAGGTTACCTACTGTAAAATAAAAATTACATTAATTAT
Source organism: Lymantria dispar (assembly GCA_032191425.1). Classification (NCBI taxonomy): domain Eukaryota; kingdom Metazoa; phylum Arthropoda; class Insecta; order Lepidoptera; family Erebidae; genus Lymantria; species Lymantria dispar. The sequence continues at coordinate 2,027,824 of CM063451.1, read as the reverse complement.
TTTTATGTAATTACTTAACATAATAATTGTAAACAAGTTGATTTGTTTGAATTACGTTTCGTTAATACAGGTTGTTCAACCGTGTTTACTTTGTTATCAATTTCTTTATAACTCTTGATGACAAACGAGCAAACAGCACACCTGATAATAAGTGATACTGTCGCTTATAGATCTTTACTAGGCCGCAGACGATCGTGAAGAAAATGAAGGGAGTATGAATCGGTGATACTAAAGGCATCGCCAGAACCTACCACACCCAAATACATTCAGAAAGTTGGGCTTCTGTATCTCGCTCACCGAACGAAGTGCAGTAACAAATTGTCACTACTCAGACGTTGATTTTCTTTGAGAGTGTGGTGCTACCCCCGACGGACCGGCCCGCGGCTGTAGACTGATCACTATCGATTTGTGCTCCTACCCAGGGGCCCCTAGCAAGCACTAAGAAAACAATTTAATTCATTTCATAGAACATTTTTTTTTTGAAAATTCTTATTTCTCTTGCCTACTCCATCATGAGACCTGGATCATCATTTAACTATAACCTATTCATTAAGAGAATTTCAATAAAAGTCAAAAGGATATGATTCGGGCACGTGAGGTGATGTTATAGCCTCAAGTCAAGGTGATAAGGTATGTTGTTGCAATAAGCGATTGAAGTAATAGAATACTAAAGAAGTCGATCTGATCGATTGGACTTTTGCAATAGAAACTATGTATTTTAAAAAGTAAGGAAAGGGTCCTCGAGAATTACATTGCTTAGGGGCCCCGAGAATTGCATTGCCTAGGGGCCCCTGATAACACACATTGCCATTCAATGTGCAATTTCTTCGGGCTATGTCGGTTATACCCGTTCATCTAAGGATCTCTGTATTTCGAATTTTGTCACGTAGAGAAATACCGAGCATAGCTCTCTCCGTAGAACGTGAAACGATTTTGATCCTTTTTATGGAGCCATTAAAAGGCAGTTCATTAAGAAAAATAATTATAAATTAAAATTTTTGCATAACAAATTTGGAGCATACAAATAATTGGTCTAATTACGCGATATTTCCTTGTGGTGACGGAGTAAGAATACAATTCACCACACCATTTCTTGCCCATTGGTGTTGTAAAAGACAACTAAGGTATATAATATGCAGATAACATACCAAGAGAAGGATAATTCGAAATAAAACCTTACATCAATGCTCTGACCAGCGCGGTATATTAGGTCAATTTCCCTCGAATGTGGGCAATGGCCGAGTCCAATAGTGGGACATACATATATGAGCTGATATGATGGTGATGATTGTCTAAATTCGATAATCCCATACCATTTGGGTTTTTTTTTTCACTTCATTGATGTGCGTACGCTTGCGAAGGCTTCTCAATTGGGAAAACCGTTTTACAACGGGTAACTCTAGTAGTTACAACAAGTTATTATATACTTATTTAGGTGTGTTTATATTATGAACTATGTTACCTGCCTCCCTTACGTTATTATAGAGTCCGTTTATCAGTTATTCCATACCTCAGTAATAGTATTTTTTCGGGATATCGCTGACAACGTGTATTCGAAATTTCAACTCGATCGGCTGAGTAGTTAGGGCGTAAAAGCGTAATAAACTAGCTTTCGCATTCGTGTTAGGATGCATATATTATTCTATGGCATTTCACAGGATACAGGCCTCCTATCATTGACTGGACAGATGGCGTAGTGGTTAAGATAGCGACCTACAGCGCCAGTGTCGGGGGTTCGAATCCCACGCGGGACAACACTTTGTGCGATCCACAAATTGTTGTTCTGAGTCTGGATGTAATTTGTGTCCGTTAATTATATGTTTGTAAAGTCCCCCGCAATACAAGGATTATTTCCTTAGTGCAGGGTGTTATATTTAAAAAAAAAAAAAATGCCCACTCACCTAATAAACCTTAGCCATAGTTTTTACGACTTCCACGAAACAGTAAAATTTTTCCAATGGCTATGTATCTAGCGGACTGTCTCTGTGTGTGGTAAAATCAGAAATACGGTAATTCCTACATGAATGAGCGTAACAGACAGCGTGATAAATTAGCACGTGTTAATGAAGACCACATTCCTTAACGAATCAATAACCTTGGGAAAAGAAAGGTTTTCGAGTAGTGAGCATGTGTCATACACGCCGCCCCAATTGCTGAATCGATAATTTGGTGAAAGTCGAAAGAATGTGACATTCTTGGCTGAATGATGATGACGATTTCTATGTAGTATTACACATTGTAAATAAAACTATTTTACTGATTTTATCGCGTTATTATTTGATTTTTATTACACGTCGTTTCGAACACTACAGCGTGCATGGTTACGGGCGGACGAAGCGACGGACGGACGGGGCAGAGTCCGCCTGTGACCATTAACTCTGTAAAGTGTTCGAAACGTCGGGCAATCAAAAATCAAATATAAACGATATAATCCGTAAATTAGTTTTATTTACAATGATGATGATATAGTTAACGTGTATACTCATACGATATTGATAATTTAACAAACTGCTCGTATGAAGTTTGTTTGTAACGGTGACTAAGCATTTGGTTATAACTTGATCGATGCCCGTACCGTTTGATGTTGTGACGTCACCATTGCTGAATCACGCCGCAAGAAAGTGATGTTGCATGAACGGGTGTTAATTCGTGCGAAGTGTTACCTATTACGCGCTCTGTCTACATCCTGGTAGACGCCGTCTGTGCACTTGCCTTAGTTAGAGCTACTACTTAACCCAGATAAAATATAGACAACTAGCAGCGCCCTGCGGTTTTACCCACATAGTTCCACTTCCCGTGGGAATATCGGGTTAAATTATAGCCATTCAATACTTTTTGCGTAAAAGAGCAACAAATATTCTAACATACATACACACTTTCGTGTTTATAATATTAGTAGGATGTATAAGCTAACCTTTCATCTCAGCACATTTACGATCCACTGTTGGGCTCGGGCCTCCACCACTGTGGGAGGGAATTTGACCTACTATATCACGCTGGTCAGACGGGCTGGTATAAGGTTTTCTTAGAGTTTTTCTTCTCTTGCTTAGATGTTCTACACATATTTAATCCCTTAGTCGTCTCCTACGACACCCACGGGTGAGATAGGGGGTGGTGAATTTTATTCTTAGTCCGGCACCATAAGGGGACAATCGGAGTAAGCTAATCTGTTTCTGTGAAAATATTTTTACAAATTTTTAAGCGTTTTTGTTTTTTTTTTTCGTTTATAATCAGGGGAGTTACCACGAATGTAGAGAACTGCTATTATGTATAGTAGAAACTGAAAAGTATTCGAAATGTAAGTAAAAATCAAACCTTATCGCGACTTCGGGTATTGGATAAACAGTTTTATTTCATACTAACGAACCGCCTTCGCTTTTAAATATCTGATAACTTCTAAGATATTTATTTTAATCGCCTAGTCAATTCTTTTTCTTATTTATCTTTTGAAGATACACAATTGTTTAGTACATCATGTTAGTCTATCTCGTGAGAATCGAACAGTTTGTAATGTAAGCGCATAAAAATATCTTTTCTCATTACAAATCTTTGAAATTGTCGGTTTTATCTGCTATACAGCTATAATATGCATATGTATTTAAACATTCCTCTTGAATCGCTGTCTGTAGATGAAAACCGCATTAAAATCCGTTGCGTACTTTAAAAGATCTAAACGTACAGACGATGGGAAGCGACTTTATTTTATAATAAGTATGTAATGTAAAAAGGTTTTCCGTGTGGTGACGGAGTAAGAATACAAATCACTACCAGGGGGTAGTAGTAGTAGGTAGGGGTTCTTGCTCATGGGTGTAGTAAAAGACGACTAAGGGATATACTATCCATATAATATCTATGCAAGAGAAGGAACACTCGAAACAAAACTGACACGTGTGACAATCAAGGCAATTTCCCTCCCAAAGTGGAGGAAGCCTGAGCCCAATAGTGGGACGTATATGGGCTGAGATGATGATGATATAATGTAATAAAGATGTGTAATACTCGCGTAAATATTTTAAATTAAGTAACCTGTTTATTTTTTGTTGATTGTAAACATTTGACATGTTGAACTAGCTAAAAAACTAGCTCGTGATGAATGATTGATGAGAAATTACCGCAATTAGGGCTCGAACATAGAACTCGAAAAAAAAATTCAATAGATGCGTTATTAGATTTTTTTATTCCCATTGGTGATAGACAAGCGAATAGCCTACCAGATGGTAGTTGGTTAATGCTTTTTTCCGTGTGGTGACGGAGTGAGAATACAATTCACCAGCCTCTTTCTTGCCCGTCGGTATCGTAAAAGACCAAGGGATATAATATGCATATGACATTCATGAAAGAGAAGGACAACTCTAAACAAAACCTTTAACCAACAACGTCTGACCAGCGTGGTATTGTAGGTAAATTTCCTTCTCATAGTGGGCGAGGCCCGAGCCCAGCAGTAGCACATATATGGACTGTGATGATGTTACTTTTAGGGCCGGGCGATTTTAACGGGCCGAGCACTGAAGTCAAGGAACTCTGTACCGGTGGTCGGCTCATCGACGAAGGGGACGTGCTATCGGGTGGGTTAATGTGGCCGCGCGCTGCCGCTCTGTCATCACGGACCGAGCCAGGGGGCGGGTGAGCTGGCCGTAGCCCATCCCAAAAAACTAAAAGTCCGGGCGATTTTGGGTCAAAAAAGTACACTATACGGCTTTTCGTCATTACCAATGTTATCCAGCAACATTTGACATTGGCAGCACTTTTAAATCCTCGACTCATACTTGCTTTATATCTGACTGCGCAGATGATGAAGTGGTCTAAAAGGCCTGACCTCTGTCACCGTGCTGGACAACTCTTTGTGCAATTCACAAATGGTTGTTCCGAGTCTATGAATTGGTGTCCGTTAATTATGCGTTTTTAAAGTTCCCCACGTGCCAAGAATTTACACCTTAGTGTGGGGGGATGCTTCTTAAAAGAATAGAACAAAAATGGCATATCATCATCATTATCATCTCAGCCCACAGTGGGATTTAGTCCCCTTCAATAATGGATGGGTAACTGACCATGCTGGTCAGACGTGTTAATATAGGGATTTAAGTCGAGTTTTCCTTCTCTTACATAAATGTTATCTGTATAGCATATTCGTTAGTCATATTTTATGATACCCAATAGCAAGAGATTGTGGATTATATTCTTACTCCGTCACCACATGGTGAAATGATATTTTGTTTCATCTAACTTTCTCCTAGCTTCCTCGTAGCTATGAAACATATATAATTGTAAGTTTATTTGTAAAACAAGCATCAGTGGGTCGTTAAACTTTAACAGTAGAGATAAACACGGCAGTCGCACGCTAAAATGTTGGTTTACGAATCCTTACAATGTATTATCTTTGCGTTAGAGATGGGACGAATAGTTATTTAGCTGAATAACGAATACTAGCTGATTTTCAGGCCGAAACGTTGAATATTCGATGGGCGATCATAGAATGTCTACCACGAAGTTGGTTGATTCTAGTATTAAAAGGGAAGCAGAAAGGTAGGCAGTCCACCTAGGGGATCGTACTGCGCAGCGTCGCGTGATCGCCACTCGAAATTCTTTCCCAATGGTTTTCGGTTCGACGAGCGATGTGGTCTGCTCATTACCATTTCAACTTGCTAATTCTGTGGGCTATGTCTGTTACACTCGTTCACAATTATCTACAATGGTAGAAATGCTGGTCCACGCCGTACAGTTAAGTCGGGATATATTTTAATTTCGATTTTTTCTTCTGCATAGATGTTATTTGCGATCTCTTGGTCCTCTTTTATGACATCTATGGGCAAGAGAGAGAGAGAGCGGTAATTGTATTCTCACTCCGTCTTCACATGGTAAAATTTTGCCGAAAACCGAATATTACCGGATTATCATTGCATCTCTGTTTGATATTTGTGTTAACGGGCGTTTATCGTCGTCCTTGACACCTCGTACTTTGGGCCTGTGTATAATACGCCTTATCTGACTTTGATCGAAATATATGCTTCAGTATCAGCGTATAAGAGCTGAAGAATAATGATTACAAACTTTATGCCACCAATTTGAATTAGTTTCAGTTTTGTTTGATAAATTTAGTTTTGTGTTTGATTTTCTTTTAACTATAAAATACCCGCCGCGGTCTCTTCCGTGTGGTTCACGTGCCCGTGGTAGTACCCCTTAATCGCTTATAGGTAATGTAAATTACTGATGATGTTTTTTTTAATTCTTCAAAATTCAAAATCGCGTAGATACAGTTACCGGGGGAATACCGGGATAAAATACATCCAATATTTCTCGCTGATAATGTAGCTTTCCATTGGACATAACACGCATATAATATACTAGCTGACCCGGCGAACTTCATAACGCCATAATTTTTTTTTCGTAAATACATTTTCTAAATTTGCGAATAATATATATTCTCTAATGGAGGAACCATTACGGCTTTGTCGGGAAAGATTCGATCGTCTTGGTCTCGCCATTGTTAATGATGATTGAAAGAGAATACAAATTACTGATGATTGATTTCTAACAAAATTATAATTATCAAATTTTAAACCATACTTAACTATAAACAAAATTACGTTTAGCTGTCATATAAAATGCGTTTTTGTTATCCTACGTTTCATAGTGACTTGTATTCTCTTTGACATGAGTTTCGGTGCGAATATAGAAAGTAATGTCATGTTTAGCTCTTGTATTATATTCATTTTGTTAGTGTTTTATAGTGTTACATTGAATAATTTTGCTGATATTTTATGTAATATAATACAGTTAAGGTATGTAAGGAATGTGATATAAGAGTGGTTTACGTGTATTTTCATATTCTACCGTAATTCCCAGAGAAATCAAATAATTAGGTTTACAGCGGCTAATTAATGGTAACGACTTGACTTACTGATGGACATGACTATAAATAAGCTATTCTATTTAAGGAAATGTTAAATAAAATGAAGAAAATTGTATCAGACTTGGCTGTATGGTTTTTGATTCCTTTGCCCGTCCGAATGGACAAACGGAAACAAAATAAAATCTATTTGACATTTTATGTCATGTCACACGGGAACGAATCGAACGAATCGAACGGGATAAAAAGTAGCTCATTGTCATTAAGAAGAAGAAGAACGGGATAAAAAGTATCCTATGTCCGTTTCCTGCTTCTAAGCTACCTCCCCACCAATTTTCAGCCAAATCTGTACAGCCATTCTTGAGTTATAAATGTAGTAACTAACACGACTTTTATATATAGATGTATATGCACACTATATTAACATACGCTTCCGAAGATCATTTCTTATGTCATTTACTTTTTAAAAGTGAATCATAGCATGTTGTAGTGAAGTGCATTCCGATGCAAGAATTGCAAGCCTAAGTGGTTTCCTGATAGGAAAAGTTGTATGAACGGAAGTTAGTCGTTCAATTGGATGCAATTGATATAAACCCTTTATCTACTGGATAACTTGATAGATTTAGATTACAGTCTAGGGCTCGTTGATTAGTTCTGTATCTATTTTGTTTATTTCTGTCGCAGTTTTAATAAAATTTGCCATCTCTCTCTATTAAAACACGCTTATATAAACTTTAGTTCGAATGTAACGGTTTCAATGTGATTTTCATCTCCTTTTAAACGTCGGATTAATTTGAAATTTTGCACATTTATCCTTGATGCAATGACTTACAAATGAGAATACAATGATTTAAATAGTTTTATTTTTCATCATCATCATCATCTCAGCCTTTATATGTCCCACTGTTGGACTCAGGCCTCCTCTATAACTCGGGGTTTGTAATAGATCTACTATTCCACGCTGGTCAGACGTGTTGGAATATGCTTATTATATCCCTTAGTCGTCTTTTATGACATCCACGGGCAAGGTAGGGAGTGGTGAATTGTATTCTTACTCCGTCACCACACGGATAAATGGTTGTCAATTTTAAATCGTAAAACGCTAATACTGTAAGAAGAGGCTAGCTTGGTTTTATGTTGCTGGGATTTTGGTGTGATACGATAGTTTTAGCTATCCAGAAAACGGTCGGCACTCCAATTTTCTGTTCGCGTCTCAAAAGCGTGTGTTTTTTTTAAACTACCTGTTTTATTTTTTTGTAGTAAATGTCAAATGAAGTCAGTAATAGAAAGGAAAGTGACGTAAACAAATAATGTAATTACTAGGTAAATATAACTCGTATGCTAACTTGTTTGGCCGGTATGGCATGGTAAGACGCTTTCCTTTACATTGTTCATAGGGCTATTACATAATAAGGCATCTATGCTGAAGATGTAACATTTGAATGTTTTAGTCTGGTCTGCCGAACTTCATCAGCTACTAATACGAATTTTTAACCGACTTCTAAAAGGGTAGGAGGTTCTCAATTCGGATGTTTGTGTTTTGTTTTTATGTTTATTCGCGCATAACTCCGTCGCTTGCCAACCGATTTGAAAATTCTTTTTTTTTTGTCGAAAATACACTATATACTTCCCAAATGGTCCCCCCATGTAAATTTTATCGAAATCGGGCAAGCGGTTTTTCAAAAATCAATAAAAAATTAATCTACATTTAAATCCGCTATTATTTGCAAAAAAAAAAATTGTCAATGTAGAGTTAAATAGTCTTTTCAATTTATTATGCCGATGCCTCGCGTGATGACAAAGTTGTAATACTTGCTGAAGCTTTCAATTGTTGTTATTGAGGCAAATTGTAAAACGTTAAAAAAAAGTTAAAGGGCTGATGAAATCTCCTGTATAGTCCATTGAAAAGTTACATTTGGGGTTGCGTTTTTTAGAGGACGCAATTTTATTTTTTTGATGTGTAGGGGGGGTCAGTGTAAAGCTAAAACCAAGTTTGTGGGATCGCCACCCTTGTCCCACGGCCGCCATCTTGAAAATAGGGGTTGAAATGGTTTTTACAATATATCTCTTAAACTATTTATCTGATAAAAAAAATTGTTAACATTATTTGTTGCAAATTAAATTCTCTACAACTTTGCTTCAGTAACTTTTTGTCGTAGAACTATAAATAAAAAAGTTATAAGCGAAAATGTTCAGAAATTCGAGAAATAAATTTATATTTTTCGATATATCTTTTTATTTATCATTCTACGAAAAAATGATATCAGACAATTTTTGTAGATCGTTTTTAAGGAACAACTTTTGTAAGCAATATTTTTTCATTAAGTCCTAAGGTTTTACAGCGCTCCGAAGTGAGTACTGGAGGCGCGTTTTCTTTTACGTGGTATCCCCAAGAGGCATAATCCACGGTGATTTTGTAATTTGAACTACTCCGTCCTCAGTCTTTTCGATGGACCAAGCTGTGGCCCAGCATCTGATCGGCTTTTTGAATTAAATATCGGTGGGAGAACTGGAGAACACCCCTTCAGGTGTTAATGTCGGGGGTTCATCATCAAAGTCATTTTCATTTATTAATTCTGACAGCTCCATTACGTTGCTGCAAGTCTCTCTAGAACAATGGAAGCACACTGCAGAACATTTCAGGCCTGCTTTTCGACATCCACATATCGCTCCACAGTTTCCTTTGAATTTGCAAAAGATCAATTTTAGAAGCTCAGGGGGTGCTGGAGGTTTAGGGCTCTACACTGGCATCAATAATTTTCCACATTTTTTCCAGCCCCAGTCTTCAGGATCATTATTATTACCAGGCCACGACTGGACCTGATGGTAGACTCGGAAAGTATGAACTCCAAACTCTACCTCGTGGGTGGTGGGGCAGAGTCAATAATTAATTATTAATAATATTGCAAAATAATAATTAAAAAAATTATAATAACAAAAAGAAATACAAAAACTGATGATTATTAGTACACAAGTAGTATGAATAGTTAAGAGTACTGAAAAATAGTACTCACTTCGGAGCGCTGTAAAACCTTAGGACTTAATGAAAAAATGTTACCTATAAAAGTTGTTCCTTAAAAAACAATCTACAACAATGGTCTGATATAATTTTTTCGTAAAATGATAAAAAAAAGTTATATTGAAAAATATAATCTTTTTTTCTAATTTCTGAACATTTGCGCTTATAACTTTTTTATTTATGTATATATATTCTTTTTTCTTTATATTTAGTTCTACGACAAAAAGTTACTTGACCAATGTTGTAGAGAATTTAATTTTCAACAAAAAATGTTAACAATTTTTTTTTTATCAGATTAATAGTTTAAGAGATATATCGTAAAAACCATTTCAACCCCTATTTTCAAGATAGCGGCCGTGGGACAAGGGTGGCGACCCCACAAACTTGGTTTTAGCTTTACACTGATCCCCCCCTACACATCTAAAAAATAAAATTGCGTACTCTAAAAAACGCAAGGTAAGGCCTAAAAAATGTAACATTTCAATGGACTAGTAACATGGATTACGAGGAGAGTTGTGTTGGTGATTTACAACCCTAGACGGACTTCGAACCTAAAAAAACAATTGAAAGAATTTTATTTAATTATTTATTTCCGTGTGGTGACGGAGTAAGAATACAAATCGCCACTTCCTATCCTACCCGTGGATATCGTAGAAGACGACTAAGGGAGTTCATACGCATATAGCATCTATGCAAGAGAAGGAGAACTCGAAATAAAACCCTATACCAACCTGTCTGACCAGCATGGTATAGTAAGGACACTTGCCTTCCTATTATGGAGGAGGCTCGAGCCCAACAGTGGGACGTATATGAGCTGTAATAAATCAATGAATCTTCTTCGTCTTGCTCTTATCCCAATTACTTGGGGTCGACGCAATATGTCATCGGTTTTGACATATTGCAAAAAGTTTCGGCAATGACTTTTATGACCGGCCGCCTGCCTGACGTCAACCCTCCTTGGGAATGTAATCGTTGACCCAAATGGTACCAGATGGAGTTGGTTCGGGTCAATCTAGGGCTCTTAGTCGTCTTTTACGACACCCACGAGCAAAGCAAGGGTTGGTAGTATTCGAAGCCGCTACCACAAAGCAAAATATTAAATAGATTAAATTACACGCACAATTTGATAAACAATTCGATCTCATCATCATTGGCCTGCCCTTATCCTGGACTGAAGTGGAGTCGGCACAACATGTCTTTACAATCAGCCGTCATATCTCCACGCATCACATTCATACTTATGTGACCTCATTCACACAATACATCTGACAGCTCTGGCTCCTGAGATACAAGCTATAGCCTAGTTCAGGTACCACTATAAACACAATTATGTAAACTGACATTTCTTGTTATCTATACCAATAAATAAAATTGGAGTGTCTGTTTGTAATGTCAAAATAATAGGCTTTTTTCATGCTCACACGGTTATTTGCACGACACCTATGCCTAAAATAGCAATTAAATAATTTTTGTCTGTCTGTCTATCTGTTTGTTCCGGGTAATCTTCAAAACGGCTGGACCGATTTCAAAAATTCTTTCACCAATGGAAAGCTATAACATCAGGGCGTAAACTAGGCTATATTTTATCCCGGTATTCCCACGGGAACGGGAACTACGCGGGTAAAACGCCTATAACCTATAACCGAAGCGAAGCGAGGGCGGGTTGCTAGTTACAAATAAATAAAATTGAAGTGATGAAGTAAAGTCAAAATCGAAGGGTTTTTTCATGCTCACACGGTTATTTTCGTGATACGTGATGTTTTTGTCTGTCTGTTTGTGCCGGGTAATCTTCAAAACGGCTGGACCGATTTCGTTATTTTACTTCCAGGTAGCTGTATATATAAGGAACAACTTAGGATTAGAATTTTAACTCATAGAAGGTAATGCCGCGCACTAAAAATGGAGCCAATTGGAGCCCAACGTCAGACCGTTCCGTAATCTACAAGGTCACTGCGTACGCAAGGCAATTCTATTGTATAGTGGTGTGCGTGTGTAGGTGTGTAATCGCTTGCACGCATGTAGTATTTTTGACTTCACGTTTTTGATCGCTTAAGTGCCGACACTATCCTTCTATACGTTACTATTCTAAAAGCTTAGGCTATTTATCCTTTAAAAAAATTATCTCTAAAATTTTGCCCGTGACTTGAATCCGAGGCCGAGACTTAGGATTTAGGTTATTGCAGATTTAAAATGCTTGGCCAAAGTATTTAGAACCGAAGCTCAGTGAGGGCGGATCGCTGGTTCTAAATAAGTTAATAATAATATCTTTTTGGTTCGCCATTCCGGTTCTAGTCATACGCCTTCCATATTTTCTCATCGTATGTTTATACCAATACAATCTCGAGTTCCTAATACATATTTTGTATCAATGGTGTCACGTTCAGACAACCCCTAATATACATATTTTTTGTAATCTCGTTACCGCACATATCCATCTTAACATACCCATCTCAGTAGCATGCACTCTTACCTGTATTCTGCGGTTTTCTTAAATGCCCAGTAAATAATTAAATCGCAAATAGTGCGAAGTGCGTCTTGCATTTAACCTCCAACCCATTCGCCAATTGATTGTGGAAAAGTACTAAGAGTCAGTAAGCGTTAGTTCTTTGCCCGATCTAGGACATGCACACGTCTATGTTTCGACACGCGTTACTTGCATGTTAGGGCTGTCCAAACATGTTGAGGTGAAATTTTATTATACCCTCATCTTGTGATATTATTTTAAGATTTGAGCAGTGTATTAAACTATTGATTATAATATAATATAGTAGTAGTTCGTTTTATATTTTTATTTATGGTTTGGTCATGCTCAGCTATATGGGGCAAGTCGCTCCCTTCCCTCTAATTTGGTTGAGGAAAGTGATGGCTGCCCTAGTAGTTATCAGGTGCTGCTTGTGGGATCTTTGTGCCTACTCTTGAATCTCGATTCCAATCCTAAATCCAATCGCAGCTCGAATTTGAGCAAATTTGGTACTCTTGAAAGCGACACTAGCGCCCGATTGGAATCAAATTAGGTGGAACGTTTCTAAACTAAATGAATTCGACTCTTCGATTAAGCCAAATATTTGCTACTCCCGACGGGATTTTGACGTAGTTTAAAATTGTTAATGTTACACAATTTCAAGAAAGCGTCTTTGTAGTGATCGAGTTCGATAACGTTATTAATTTAAAGTAAGAAAACATGGCACATTTGGTGAAAATAACAACGACGAACGCGTAAAATTCATTCTCGATTTTGTTCAAGAGTACCAAATATAAGTTTGGTGAGATTGGAATCGAATCGGATTCGAAATTAGAATTGATTTCAAGAGTAGGCCTACTGGTCCAGCCATATTTACTTCCTTTCTTTAATTATTTTTTTTTGTATTGTACTAAATTGTTAAAATTTATACATATACTATTTCGAAGGGCATCACACTGGAGCTAATAACATATGTTGTACGAAGCATAAAATTATGTATATTTAAAAGATTTAAGAAAAAAATGACTGCCCACTGAGTTTCTTGCCGGATCTTCTCAGTTTGTGGCCGCGTTCCGATCCGGTGGTAGATTATTGTATTGTGTTCAAACATTGTGAAATTTGACTATATGTAAGTGCCCTTAAGAAGGGACCTATGCAGAATAAATGATTTGATTTGATTAGTTTATATATTCTCCATTCTTTTACGTGATATCATCTGACTTTTCGCTTTTCTGTTTCTTTCACTTACTCTTGTCATTTCGTTCTTTCATATCTTGTAGGTACTGTATCTATACAAAATGAAAAGTTATTTAATTTGTATTAAAATGACAATGCTGTGTGGTGACGGAGCAAGAATACAATTCATCACCTCCTCTTCTGCCCATGGGTATCGTAAAACGACTACAGGACGACTAAAGGATATCTATCTATACCAATAAATAAAATTGGAATGTCTGTTTGTAATGTCAAAATAATAGGCTTTTTTCATGCTCACACGGTTATTTGCACGACACCTATGCCTACAATAGCAATTAAAATTTTTTTGTCTGTCTGTTTGTTCCGGGTAATCTTCAAAACGGCTGCACCGATTTCAAAAATTCTTTCACCAATGGAAAGCCAAATAATATCAGGGCGTAAACTAGGCTATATTTTATCCTGGTATTCCCACGGGAACGGGAACTACGCGGGTAAAACTACTAAAACCGAAGCGAGGGCGGGTTGCTAGTTTTTATTAAAATGACAATGCCGTGTGGTGACGGAGTAAGAATACAATTCACCACCTCCTTTTCTGCCCATGGGTATCGTAAAACGACTACAGGATGACTAAAGGATATAATATGCACATAAAATCTATGCAAGAGGTACACTCTAAACAAAACCCTAAATCAACACGTTCGATCAGCGTGGTATCGAAGGTCAATTTCCCTCCCATAGTGGAGGAGGCCCAAGCCCAACAGTGGGACATGTATGAGCTGAGATGATGATGATGAAAATGGTAATGCTAAAGGTAATTATTCTGCAGTGTTTAGTGAAGCAATGTGAGTTCAAGTATTGAGTAACATTTAAACAGGCGATTGTTATCGCATAGTATACTAGCAACCCGCCCTCGCTTCGCTTCGGTTTTAGTCGTTTTACCCTTGTAGTTCCCGTTCCCGTGGGAATACCGGGATAAAATATAGTCTAGTTTACGCCCTGATATTATAGCTTTCCATTGGTGAAAGAATTTTTGAAATCGGTCCAGCCGTTTTGAAGATTACCCGGAACAAACAGACAGACAGACAGACGAAAATTTTTTAATCTGTATTTTAGGCATAGGTGTCGTGCAAATAATCATGTGAGCATAAAAAAAGCCTATTATTTTGACATTACAAACAGACACTCCCAATTTTATTTATTGGTATAGATTTTATGAGTGAGCAAGACCTTCCAACCTTATCTCGTTGACTGCTCTATGACATTAGCTGGCAAACCCATAATCCATCACCATTAATCATCATACTCGTGCTGGCTTACGTTTATGTATTACTAGCAACCCGCCCTCGCTTCGGTTTTTGTTGCCTTATCCCTGTGGTTCCCGTGGGAATACCAAGATAAAATATAGCCTAGTTTACGCCCTGATGTTATAGCTTGCCATTGGTGAAAGAATTTTTTAAATCAGTCCAGCCGTTTTGAAGATTACCCGGAAGAAACAGACAGACAGAGAGACAAAAAAAATATAAAGTGATTTTTAGGCATATGTATAGTGCAAATAACCGTGTGAGCATGAAAAAGGCCTATTATTTTGACATTACAAACAGACACTCCAATTTTATTTATTGGTATAGACTAGCAACCCGTCCTCGCTTCGGTTTTTGTCGCCTTATTCCCGTGGTTCCCGTGGGAATACTGGGATAAAATATAGTCTAGTTTACTCCCTGATATTATAGCTTGCCACTGGTGAAAGAATTTTTTAAATCGGTCCAGCGGTTTTGAAGATTACCCGGAACAAACAGACAGACAGAGAGACAAAAAAATATAAAGTGATTTTTAGGCATATGTATTTTATTTATTGATATAGATAAGGATTGTAAACTTTTAAAATTAGAAGAAAAGTGCAATACTGTGCCAACCCTATATATGTTGTTTAGGTACTGGTAATGTTCAAAACTGGGTCACTGTACAGATGTTGGTAGATTGTGACGTGAAATTATTACAATGTTCAATAGGGTTGCGTGAATTTGAAATAACCTATTTATTATTGTAGTGCATATTTAAAAACTAGCAACCCGCCCTCGCTTCGCTCCCGTTATAGGTTATAGTCGTTATACTCGCGTAGTTCCCGTTCCCGTGGGAATACCGGGATAAAATATAGCCTAGTTTACGCCCTGATATTATAGCTTTCCATTGGTGAAAGAATTTTTGAAATCGGTCCAGCCGTTTTGAAGATTACCCGGAACAAACAGACAGACGGGCAAAAATTTTTTAATTGCTATTTTAGGCATAGGTGTCGTGCAAATAACCGTGTGAGCATGAAAAAAGTCTATTATTTTGACATTACAAACAGACACTCCAATTTTATTTATTGGTATAGATGCATATTATAATGAGAACGTTTATCAACCTAATCTTTCTCAGAAAATATACAGCATTGTGATAGCAGGTAGGGTTTATAAAATTAAATACTTATATTTTTTATTTTTCTTAATACGTCTAATGTTGGCATAGATATTTGTTCAAAGTCTCTACAAGTAACGTTATCTACTTACGTGTCTTTGTTTTCGCTGATTACTTGTGATACGGATACCGAGCTCGAGCTTTCTCTACAATATGAGGGATATCCTTCCGTGTGGTGACGGAGTAAGAACACAATTCACTACCCCCTATCTTACCCGTGAGTGATCGTACGAGACGACTAAGGGATATAAAACACATATAACATCTATGCGAGAGAAGGAAAACTCGAAATAAAACTATACCAACACGTCTGACCAGCGTGGTATAGTAGGTCAATTACCCTTCCATTATGGAGGAGGCACGAGCCCAAGAGTTGAACGTATATGGGCTGAGATGATGATGATGATGGATATTGATTTACTATATCACGCCGGTAAGTTGATTTGACATAAGGTTTTTTATTTACCTTCTCTAGTATCAATGTTATCTGCATGTCATTCACAAGCAAGAATAGGGGGTCGTGAATTGTATTCTTACGTCGCCATACTGATATTAAACATGACTAGTAAGATTATTGATATTAATTAAGTGTATATACGTATTGTTGTTTGCATGTTTACAAATGACATGACGTATGTATGTCTGTACGTGCATTACGAAACATACGGGAGGTAATTGTGTACGTGAACGCTTGCAGTTTTGTTTAACACTGTTGTTTACTATTTATAGTCCATAAAATATAGGATGATCTCTGTGACAGTTGTTCCTATTGCTGTCACGCTTACGATAAAGTCCGTAGTTTTTTATCGATAAAACTCTTTATTTTTATAATTGTGATTTTCTATTATAATTAAAATACATTCAATGAAAATCTTTTTGAATTTATTTCAAACAAAAAGTGTTTTTTGAGTGTTTTAATTATTCAAAAGAAGTATAATCAAGGTCTAAGTCACTATTATCGTCATCACTGGAGCGTTCCTGCTAGAATATTTATCATTTTTTGCCAAATAGGGACAGTCGTTACATCGATCGATCAATTACGACTGTTTTATGAATAAATATGTCTAGTTTATTGACAATAATGCGTACATAATATTATCATTTACTCTGATTGTGAGACGAAAAGTAGTATTTTA
Organism: Lymantria dispar; assembly: GCA_032191425.1. Lineage (NCBI taxonomy): Eukaryota > Metazoa > Arthropoda > Insecta > Lepidoptera > Erebidae > Lymantria > Lymantria dispar. The sequence goes on along the minus strand of CM063451.1, from coordinate 2,010,707 downwards.
ATGTTTAATTAATTCAATTTATGTATTTTATAATGTAACGGTCTGTTTTAATTGTAAAAAATATGTTGAAAGTTTTATATAGGTACTGTATTGAGTTTATTTCTTTAATGAATAATTTAATAAAGATCGGTTATCTATTTACGTATATCGACTGTCCCATCTCTTTTTTATTTTCAGTCCAGTATGACCTTGTACTTGTGTAAGCGTCATTTATGTATAAAATGTTTACTAGGTATTTCAGTACTTACGAGATACGTTTTAGGCATGAATATTAATATTTTTATATTTATAATATATTGCAATTCAGTTGCAATAAAACTGGCACGAAAAGAATGAAAATATATTTCATACAAAATGAAATTGTAAACATGTCGCTCGTTCAAACTTACTTCGTTGGCTTCGTTGACATCTGTCACAGAGATCAAGCTATATTTTATGGACTATAAGTACAAATGTTTTTAGGTAATCATCTTTATATATTATATAATCATCTTTGGTCACAGTTTACATGCATTTTACCTATATGGACTTTATTATCTTTTTTGATGACTATTAAATAATTTTTTATTATATGACTGTAAAAAATGAGTATCGTTATCATTCGAGATCGAGAATCGTTATCAGAAATGTACACATTTCTACGATTTCTTAATTTTAGATATTACCTAAAGACAATGTAAACGACTCACCTGATGGTAAATGTTACGGCTGCTCATGGAACTTTGTGTTATGTATATTAAAATAAGGGTGTTATATTAAGTCCTTATTTGTCTTTAAGGGTGTGTATGCTGTGTGGTAGCGGCTTCGAATACTACCAACCCTTGCTTTGCTCGTGGGTGTCGTAAAAGACGACTAAGAGCCCTAGATTGACCCGGACCAACTCCATCTGGTACCATTTGGGTCAACGATTACATTCCCAAGGAGGGTTGACGTCAGGCAGGCGGCCGGTCATAAAAGTCATTGCCGAAACTTTTTGCAATATGTCAAAACAGATGACATATTGCGTCGACCCCAAGTATTTGGGATAAGAGCAAGATGATGATGATTTGTCTGTAAGGGTCGTTGGTAAAAATGAGCATTAGTCATAATGTGTGCACGCATGTGTTGTTTTTTAGAGGGTGAAAAGCTTCCTTGACTCAGTATTAATTTGGTGATTCGTTTTGCTTACTTTCCTTCCGGTAATTGAGTATAGTTCCGGTGATTGAATATAGTATAGCCTTAGGTCATTCCTATAGGTATATTGATAATACATACTTGTATATATGTAAGGGTATGTTATTTATCTTATATCTTTAAACGAACAATTCTTGTAAATATATATTTTTTCAGGATCTCGGAAACGGTTCCAACGATTTTGTTGAAACTTGGCATACTAGAGGATTCGGGCCCAAAAAATCGATCTAGTTAGGTTCTATGTATAGAAAATGTTGTTTTGTCAGTGTTTTTGGCAGACAATATAATGACATTAAATTTTAAAAGAATATGAATTCAAATTTTACCATCAATGTCATGAGTTACGATAGCTCAGTGGCGAGGCTCAGTAGTCAGGTTTCATTTTATTTTTGACATCGGCGACAAACGGTGTAGGATCGAATCTCGGTGTTATTATTATTATTTTTTTTGTAATTTTTATATAATTTTCATTATTTATTTTTTTATTTTTTATTAATATATATCTAAATAAATGCTACAAAAATACTCCGGTCAACCTGATATTTATTTTAAAATACTGATGATGATTACGACACTCCCAATGATAACGTGAGATCTATGTACTGTTCGCCATATAGGTGTTAAGGATTTACCAGGAGAGTGGTAAGCAATGCACTTTTGTGACAGGCTACGGCGATGGTCTGGCTCACCGATCAATTCATCTGGGGGCAACGGAAAGGCGGCGCGCGGCCGCATAACCTACCATTGCATTAACCACTGGTACGGATTCTTCGACTTCGGTGATCAGTCCAAAAACATTACCATCCTGGGCATGGAGATTATATATTTTCTACTATACAGAAGACCATGTCCAACTGTGGACGTCGATATGTTGGATGGATGTATTAAATTGTATGAATACTCATTGTTTTCATCGTCAGAAATGCCGTATATTTATATAGTACTAGCAACCTGCCCTCGCTTCGGTTTCAGTCGCCTTATCCCCGGCGTAATACCCGTTCCCGTGGGAATACTGGGATAAAATATAGCCTATGTTACTCCCTGATATTATTGCTTTCCATTGGTGAAAGAATTTTTGAAATTGGTTCTGTGGTTTAAGCGTGAAAGCGTAACAAACAAACAAACATCCTTACTTTCGCATTTATAATATTAGTAAGGATATTTATAGCTTAAGTTGTAGCTGTGACATAATTCTCACTATTCTCACTAAACACTCATCCAGTCATAATAAATACATAGATAGGATATTAAATTAAAATGTTATATAATTTACGAATGATGCCATCAACATAAAACGAACGATCTTCATGATTTTGTCGTGAATATATTTTATTTGATATCAATTAGAATTCAACATTAAACATGTTCGAAATAACTTCTAATATATATTTTAGCTCAAAGTCGCTCAGCGTGCTATGGAACAGGCTATGCTCGGGATTTCTCTGCGAGATAGAATTCGAAATACGGAAATCCGCAGAAGAACGGGTGTAACCGTGTAACCGACATAGTACGAAGAATGCACGCTGAAGCTGCGATGGGCAGGTCACATCGCTCGACGAACCGACAACCGCTGGGGAAGAAAGGTTCTCGAGCGGCGACCACGTATTGGACGACGCAGTGTAGGACGCCCCTCCCACTAGGTGGACCGACGACCTAGTGAAAGTTGCTGAGCGTCATTGGATGCAGGCGGCACAGGACCGCACTTTGTGGCGTAACATGAGGGAGGCCTACGTCCAGCAATGGACGGCAATAGCCTGAAATGATGATGATATATTTTAGCCGGAAGTCCAACTTTGCGAGGGTGTTTGCATGCGAGAAAGCTGGCCTGCCATCTCTCTCGTTCACCGAACGAGATGCAGTAAAACTTACTCAAATGTCGATTTTCTGCTCAGTGTGGTACTACTCTGGACGGACCGGCCCGAGGCTTTAGACAGACGACTGTCGACAATGTACTCCTATTACAAAATATGTAGTGGTTTCTAAAATTTACGCAATTATTACAAATTTTAAGTAAAACAAAAAATGTTAAAATATTTAACAGTGTTCACGGTCACGGTCAGAAAAGACCTCCCGTGACCATGAACGATGTTAAGTGTTCCAAACGTCGGGCAATTAAAAATCAGATATGGACGCGATAAAATATAAGAAATATTTTTAAATCTAATTTTGATTAGTATCTTAATGATTTCTGATGTTATGCGAGTATCACACATTATAAATATAATTATTTTTAGGGATTTCTTCGAGTTTGTATTTGATTTTTGATTGCCCGACGATCTAGGGACACGATATCGAAAAGAAAGTATCGATACTGTGGTATCGAAGAAAAAGTATCGCACCTACTCATTAAAGTATGGAAACTAAAGTATCGATACTTCAAAGTATCGAGTACTGAGTACTTTTCCTAGAATTCATGTCTTGATGAGCTTTTTTTTAGGTATGACCGTTTATGGACGGATTAAAAATATATCGAGCCACATTTTAGATGGTTCATTACGTTTGAACTAAATGGCGTTACTATAAACATAAGCCGTAAGGTCAAGTTTAACATAGATAATTTCTACTATTTATTCGATACGATACCTGTCGAAAAGTACTCATTGAGTAAGAGTATCGAATGCAAAGTATCGGTATCGACAGAAAAGTACTCGATACCTAAAAGTATCGATACTTTTTTCATGTCCCTATATCCATCGGAACAGCCACAAAAAAAATCATCAAAATCGGTCCTGCGGTTTAGAAGGAGTTCAATTACGAACAGAAGATTTATATACCTACTAGCAACCCGCCCTCGCTTCGGTTTCAGTCGCTTTACCCGCGGCGTAGTTCCCGTTCCTGTGGGAATACCGGGATAAAATATAGCCTATGTTACTCCCTGATATTATAGCTTTCCATTGGTGAAAGAATTTTTGAAATCGGTTCGGTGGTTTAAGCGTGAAAGCGTTACAAACAAACAAACAAACATCCTTACTTTCGTATTTATAATATTAGTATGGATATAAAGATAGTATCTTTTTTTAAAGTGTGTGAACATACTGTTATATAATTATCTAATTATATTCTGTTTTCTACTCATATAATAAATTGATGCTAGTTTGTACCAATGACACCAACATTTTAGGTAATACCTAGAGCAATTTATACATCATAATTACATGTTGGATGGACATAATGTGTCAATCGAAAAAAATATGTTTATTTTTTGTCATATAGGTATCACCTAAAACTTAGATTTCTTTTTCTGTGATAACGGAGTAAGAATACAATTCACCACCCTTTTGCCGACTGAGGCGTTAAATATGCATATAACGTCTATACAAGAGAAGGAAATCTTGAAATTAAACCCTATACCAACACGCCTGACCAGCATGGTATAGTAGATCAATTGCCCTCCTATTGGGAAGGAGGGTCGAGCCCAGCAGTTGAAATGATGATGATGATGAAAGGTTAGACGTCATTAGTGATGATTATATCTGTGAATGCATTTTAAATACTAGCAACCTGCCTTCGCTTCTCTTTCAGTCGTCTTACCCGCATAGTTTCTGTTCCTGTGGGAATACCGGTATAAAATATAGCCTATGTTACTTAAAAGAAAATGAGATTTAAAATAATAATTATACGCTATTTTGTGTCAGAATATTTCTAAATCTATACCTACCTATAATATTATAAAGAAGAAAGATTTGTTTGTATTGAATAAGCTCCGAAACTAATGGACCGATTTCAAAAATTCTTTCACCAATGGAAAGCTATAATATCAGGGAGTAACATAGGCTATATTTTATCCCGGTATTCCCACAGGAACGGGCACTACGCCGCGGGTAAAGTGACTGAAACCGAAGCGAAGCGAGGGCGGGTTGCTAGTAGGTGAATATCCCTGTCATTGTGGAGGTGAATCAAGCCCAGCGTTGGGATATATACGAGCTTTTTTTTTGTGGGTGGGCTGCGGTCGGCGCGCCTCCGCACCACTCCGTCCGGGGCGACAGAGAGGCTTAAGCACGCAACTCCCGCAACCCATCCGAAAACCACGTCGCCTTTGTCGTTGGGCCGACCACCGGAGTAGGGTTACTTGACATCAGTGGTCGGCCCGACGGCATACCCCCTATTGGGGTACCCTCCCATCCCATCGACCGACGTCCCCCCCTCGGGGAGGACGTCGGTCTTTCCTCACGCGGTCGGCCTCTCGGTGGGTGACGGACTAATCCCCGGTTACGTCACCCGCGGGATATATACGAGCTGGGTCAGTGATGATGATGTTTATATCGTGGTATTCGTTTACAACGATACACTCTCAACTCTTCATTGCGCAATGATGACTTGTAAGCAATTTATAAAGTAAACACGTCAATAAATGCACACGTAATGCCTTTCTTTGCCAAATGTAAGCATTTGTGGCATTGCGAAATTGGTTGCCTTCTTCGGCACAATAGATGTCACTGTCCTTCGGCCTCCCGAAGCCCTGCCGTACGGCTATCCTGCTTCTCTTTACATCAACTCTGCTGTTGTAGCCCTCTAAACAGCGTTAATTTACACTTTAACATAGAATATATTTGCATGTGGTGACGGAGCAAGAATAGAGTTCACTACTACCTACCTGGCCATAATTACCATCATCATCATCTCAGCCCATATATGTACGTTCCACTGAAATTGACCTACTATACCACGCTGGTCAGACGTGTTGGCATAGGGTTTTGTTTCAGGTTTTCCTTCTCTAGCATAGATGTTGTAGACATATAATCCTTTAGTCGTTTTTTACGACATCCACGGATAAGAGAGGGGGGTGGTGAATTGTATTCTTGTTCCTCCGCCACATGGATACCTGGCCATGGGTGCCGTAAAATACGTCCAAGGGATATGATATGCGTATAACATCTGTGCAAGAGAAGGAACACTCGAACTAAAATTTTTACAACCTGTCTGACCAGGATGGTATAGTAGCTTACTTGCCCTTCTATTGGGCCCGAGGCTCAAACCCAGCAGTAGGACGTATACGAGCTGAGAAATGAGATGATTAGATGTATGCAATTTCTCAGCTTGGGCGTGTATTAGTTTTATTTGATGTGTACATATGTACGCTTATATGTGTGAGGATTTTATACCCGTATTAGCAACCCGCCCTCGCTTCGCTTCGGTTTCAGTCGCTTAAACCCGCGTAGTTCCCGTTCCTGTGGGAATATCGGGATAAAATATAGCCTATGTTACTCCCTGATATTATAGCTTTCCATTGGTGAAAGAATTTTTGAAATCGGTTCGGTGGTTTAAGCGTGAAAGCGTTACAAACAAACAAACATCCTTACTTTCGTATTTGTAATATTAGTATGGATGTTTACTTTGTCATGGAAATGTGTCATTTACAATGTAAGATTCAAAACAAGATTTCTACTAAACTAGCTATGCCCCAGCTTCACTAGCGTTAGTGATGATTTCGTCAATAAATTTTTCAACCCTCGGGTAAAGTACTTTTTTCCTGGACAAAAAGGTTATAGTTTCCATCCACCCATCTGCCTATCGATGTCCTTTGTTGGACACAGATCAAAGGCGATAATACCATAATCACCACGCTTGGTGGGTACATACTTCCCAGGAGGGAGCAGTTATCCATTCCCCATCAGCCCTTTTTACAACTCAAATGACAAAATCAAATGTGGTGATATAATGTTCTTATCCCGTCACCACAAGAAGGTCCCTTTACCATCATACCACCACCAGCGTCATAAATAACAAAATATATGATATGTAGGTAATAGATACAGAATTTATGATACGATGTTTCTGTACATTTAAAAATATTATTTGTTTTGACGACTGCTAATCGGGCCGCAGTCGTGTAACCTTGAAGGTTAACACGTTATCATTTATTCAATATTCACCTATAATGTGTTTGTCATTAGGTTGAAATTGCATCGATAACGTACACGTACATTAATACAGGTTTGGCGACCTAGTGAACGTCACATTAGATAATTTTGTTATGCTCGTGCGTATGTATACTTACCAGTACAAGCGATAATTTATTTTATAGCTTTACTAGCAACCCGCCCTCGCTTCGCTTCGATTTCAGTCGCCTTACCCACGTAGTTCCCGTGGGAATACCGGGATAAAATATAGCCCATGTCACTCGCTGAGATTATAGTTTTCCATCGGTGAAAGAATTTTTGAACTCGGTACGGTGGTTAAAGCGTGAAAGCAAACAAACTTACTTTCGTATTTATAATATTGGTAAGGATATATCGTGGCTGTGTTATCGCTCCCTTTCCTTCCCGTGTTTATCGTAAGAGACAATCTTATCCTCTCAGTCTATATAGATTCTACTATTAGACACGGCTGTCTTTTAGCGAAGGCAGAAATCGAGTTTTCCTTCTCTTGAGACTAGCTGCTTAGTCGCATTTTATATCTTTCACTAAGGAAAGCATCCATCTTGTTTGATGAAGGGTTAAAAATACAACGTGTCTTCGTAGTGATACATCGAATTACTTTCCTGTAGGAATCATAGAGACCGATTAAGAAAACTCTTGTAAAGAGCCAGCAGCTCTCTACGGAGAAACTTATTATTTAAAAGTGACTCTTCAGAACTTTTCTTTCTTTCGAGAAAGAGATCAGCCGACGAATCCAACTCGGTTGGGCAGCGTTCGGGAAACTTAAGAGGATCTTCTCGTCCAACATACCTCAGTGTCTGAAAACACAGGTCTACGACCAGTGTGTGTTACCAGTGATGACTTACGGCACGGAAACGTGGTCCCTAAATGTAGGCCTCATATCAAGGCTTAAAGTCGCTCAGCGTGCTATGGAACGGGCTATGCTCGGGATTTCTCTGCGAGATAGAATCCGGAATACAGAAATCCGCAGAAGAACGGGTGTAACCGACATAGCACGAAGAATTAGCACGCTGAAGTGGCAATGGGCAGACCACATCGCTCGACGAACCGACAACCGCTGGGGAAGAAAGGTTCTCGAGTGGCGACCACGCATCGGACGACGCAGTGTAGGACGCCCCCCCACTAGGTGGACCGACGACCTAGTGAAAGTTGCTGGGCGTCGTTGGATGCAGGCGGCACAGGACCGCACATTGTGGCGCAATATGAGGGAGGCCTACGTCCAGCAGTGGACGGCAATAGGCTGAAATGATGATGATGATGATGATGATGACTCTTCAGAACAATTACTTATTTAGTGACAAACTTTTATGTATTACAGTAACATTGTAACAGTAATTGCGATCACCAAACCCGGAGGCGGTTACAGTATTATACCCTTCTGCGGCGTGCTTTCTCCTTATACAGTATGACTTGTAAAAGATTGTACATATTGAAGGAAACGATAGATAATGGCCACATGTAACTAATAAAAGTATAAAAAGAAGAAAATATTAATTAACTACATAGTAAACATCAACAATATTAGTGTTACAAGACTTCCAAAAATATTGTCACCCTACTGGCGATACACCGATACCGAAATCGAGTAACAGTTTTGTTTCCACTGTTGTCAAGATTTTGGATATTTATTACTAGAATTACTTGAACTAGGTGTAAGAATAATGTCATAAAACACTAAAGTTATTTGCAGATTCATAGCTCTTACCAATCCTGAGATAAAGTGATTTGTTTCTAATCAAAACAATAGGTTTGCCAGCGTACGTTGACCCCTGTCTGCGGCCCGCGACGAAAAAAAATACCTACTGGGTCGAGTCGCATAGGTAGAATATTTACCTAAAATGTAACTAGTTCAATGCGCGAACTGTTTAGTACCTACAATTGCTGACGTACGTTGACCTATCCCATGTGTTTATAACTAAATATTTTTATAAGATAATTAGTTCAAAATTTAAGTACCAATTTTTTTTACATATTCGGTATCAGTATCGAGTACTGAATCCTTCAATATGTACAATCTTTTACCAGTCACCCTGTATAGGTGTATCAGTTTATGGGTCAAACGGGAGCTAGGCAATGGTGGTAGGAACCCATGAAAAAAAAAATTAAATAAAAATATCGATTCGTTAATGAATTAGAGACATGTAAAGTTTTCAATTTAGAATCGCTTTTTCATGTAAATATGATTGAAATATATAAAGTCAGTGATACTTAATCTGCACTTTGTGAAATATTCATTAGTAATTGAATAAATCAATGATTACGTTCGCATAAGCAAAATAAACTTCGCTTTAAATCAGCTGATCGGTCGATGACCGTTGACGAGGTGCCTTTATACATACGTTACCGTTGACAAATCATACCTATTTATACTGTCATAGCATTACATGTCTACATGTATCCTGTCTGTACATGCCTACATAATTAAGGCATAGACTGTTTAACACACATTTTTGTAATCACTATAGCTGTTATGTTATATTGTTTTTTGTGTAATATACATTCTAATTACGATCTATGACCGTTAAATTACAACAGACTTGAACGGTTGCCCCATAACCCGATAGAGCCTGTATATTTATTTATTTAATTATTATAAAATACAAATTTTTCTTATTGTTAAAACATAGCCCCACAAAACCGTGTTATTGGTTTGACTGTGGGATCGATGATATATATATATATATAGCATTTACTGGAGAACATCTCTATGCTGCATCGGCTGGTTAATATTTTACCTCTATCGTAATATTTTTATTAAATAGACCTAATGTAGTATGTGTTGTTACAAGATAATTCGTATTTTATAGCATTTACTGGGACTTACCTTTGTGCTTCATCGGCCTGTTAATATTTTAGCTTTTATCATAATATTTTTATTTACACCTAATGTTTCGTTAAAAGATAACACTCGTATTTTAGGGAGTAAATCCTCGTAACGCGTAGTACCTACATCATAAAGATAAAGCAAATTGACGATGAGTTTGCTTCCCGAAACAAATATTAGTCATTTTGTAGCGATCTAGGTGTTTTGTTTGGTGCAATACAGTTGATTAAAGGTTGTGCGAGGACTTTAGGTAATTTTAACTAAGCAGGGATTGGTCAATGGTTGTTTGTAGTCGTGGATCTCGCTAAGACGGTCGATCCCAAAACTTAATTAAAACCCTCTACTTTTCGTCTGTATTCATCATTTATAATCATTTCAACTCAAATATGCCCTTACTGGTGGGTTTGAGTCTCCTAGTATAGTCAATACCGATCTGGGCTGACGTGTTGGTATAGGGTTTTATGACGAGTTTTCCTTCTCCTCCATAGATTTTATCTGCATATCATATCCTTCAGTCGGCTTTTACGACACCCACGGTTATGATAGAGGGTGGTGACTTGTATTCTTACTCCGTCACTACACGGTAAATAGAGCACAAGTTATAAACAAGAAAATATACGCGACGAACATTATTATCACATTCTTTAAACTACAAGGTTTTCTTATCAGATAAAATTATGCCAGTGTGTTAGATTCTGAATCAGCGATAAGACGAAATCTCTGCAGCCGGTTCGTATATGTACTTGAGAGACTATTATAGATATACAGAAAAGGCTATACGGTATCATATGTTCAGGAAAAGAAGTAATGCTTCCGTTCTTAGATAAATTATGGCCAGAACGTATATTCGGTGAAGACAGAAAAACACTCGCAAAGACATTAGATTTTTTTTATTTATCATCATTTCAGCTCATATACGATCCACTGTTACGTTCGAACCTTCTAGAAATAAAAGAAGGAAGATTGACCTACTATACCATGCTAGTTAGACGTGTCTGTGATGAGCTGTAGTGACGATGACGAAATTTTAGATTATTTATAAAAACTCGTAAAATCAAATTATAAGCATAGAACATCTTTGGAAAATAAAGGAAACTCGAAATATATCCTAATGGTATAGAGTTTTATTTAGTTTTACTTATCTTGCATAGACTTGATGTGCATATTCAATCCCTTAGTCGTCCTTTTTGACACCCACGGACAAGTAATGGTATGGTATTCTTGCTTCTTGCGTATTGTATTCTTACTTCTTCATCGCACTGAAGTGTATTTTTATGAATACCTAATCATCATCATCATCACAGCCCACATACGTCCCATTGTTGGGCTCGGGCCTCCTCCACAATGGGAGGGAATTTGACCTACTATACCATGCTGGTCAGACATGGTGGTATAGAGATTTATAAGAATTTTCCTTCTTTTGTTTAGATTTTATGTGCATATCACTTAGTCGTCTTTTACGACACCCACAGGCGAAAGGGTGTAGTGAATTGTATTCGTAATCCGTCATAACACGGAAAGAGATCTAAGTTTTAGGTGGTACGTATATGACAAATCCGTGTGGTGACGGAGTAAGAATACAATTCACCACTCCCTATCTTGCCCGTGGATGTCGTATAAGACGACTATGGGAAATAATGTGCACAACATCTGTGCAAGAGAAGGAAAACTCGAAATGAAACCCTATACCAACATGTCTGACCAGCATGGTATAGTAGGTCAAATTCCCTCCCATTGTGGAGGAGGCCCGAGCCCAACAGTGGGACGTATGTGGGCTGCGATGATGATGATGATATGACAAATACCATATTTTTTCGATTGAGTCACATTCAACATGTAATAATGATGGTGTAGTAAATTGTATTCTTACTTCGTCATAGTCACGCTGAATTATATTTTTATGAATTCCTAACGTTTCATCATTATTTCATTCGATTTACGGTCCACTGCTGCGTTCGAACCTCCTTCACAATAGAAAGCGAATTGACTTACAGTACCATGCTAGACATTGTTACGGTTTTTATTCGAGATTTCCTTCTCTTGCATAGATGTTGTCTGTATCGATCTCTTTATAAAGAAAGAAAGCATAATGTTGAGGCATCTATTTTAAGAGAGATACCGCAACGCTGTTATTCTGCAGCGTCCTGCGACGTCTGTCAGCAAAGTACAGGTAGCAGCCGAATATAATTAAATTAAAAATTACAGCTGCATATCGTCTTTTTAGACAGCTATGTGCAAATAATGGTGTATTTAATTGTATTCTCCGTCACCAACTCACCACACGAATAACATAAGATTTTTACTATACGTTCACATAGATAAAATCGCGAACGCAATCTAGTTGGTACATAGTAGTACCACAGTATAGTCATCTATCCAGTAATGTATCTCGGCTGTAACCTTGAATTAAATGCCTAAACGTAAACATGTGATAGGGCTGGCGGCCTCCAGCATTTTAATTACATTTGCCTACTTTGTGTTTCCATTTAGTTTTGTATATACTTTTCTTATATAAACAAATAAAATACTTTGTGAATTGAATAGGAAGTGTTCAATAAGAATATGTGTTGATTTTTGATTGGTAGTTTTAATTAAAAAAAAAAACAGTTTTATGTTTAAATAACAAATCGGTCTATAAATTTAAATTATCTAGTGACAGACAGACGGTCAAATTATTTTTTTGTAGTACTATTCATACACATAGTACAATAAACATATATTATTAATAATAAAATACCACGTCTTTACTTTGAATTATATAAACTAACAAAACAAAACACATTATGAGTTTTAACACAAGCGTACCGTAACATGATTCATGAACCACCTATAACTACCTATTTCACTCGTGTCAATCACTTTATTCACTTTATTTATTAATCCAGACAACTTTTTTTCGGGAGATAAAAGGAAATTAAAATGACACACATTATGTACCTACCTACTAGTAAGTAAAATTATTTTATAATCTTACCTTTTAGAGTTTGCAGGTAATCTAAAAAAAAGTTACCTCTGGATTCGTTATTGACGAGTTCATGCAACCAAAAACAGCACAATATACCCTACTTGTCACATTAAATATGTGTATAATTATGTATTTTAGTGAAAAATTCGCGCAGTTATTGTTAAAAAAAGAACACACCGTTCGTTCGTCACTGCAGCACAGTCGCGACTGTCTACATGCCGAGCGCATGCCGAGATCGAGGCGCGTAGGTATAGCTCGCGTTTCGTCTGTTTGTATGAAGTTGGATTACTGGTAGATTATATTACCGTGGTAGTACTTATTTATCCATTATCCATTGTTTAGTTTTGATTTCCGCTTAAGGTTTTATAACTTGCGATACGCTTCAATGGGTTACTTAGACGTTTAGAGGAATAATAAGCGCCACTATAAGAGTACAATTGTTGGTACTCCCCTACATAAGCGTGAGACTTGTATAGGCAGACTTATTGTGGGGATTAGGTATCATTAAGTGAGTCACTGTTACCGTGTGGTGACGGAATAAGAATACAATTCACCACTCCCTATCTTACTTTTGGATGTCGTAAAAGACTACTAAGAGATATAGTAAGCATATAACATCTATGCAAGAAAAGGCAAACTTGAAGTAAACCCCCAATTTCTCTCCTATTGTGGATGAGGCTCGAGCCCAGCGATGTGACGTATATGAGCCGAGATGAAAAATGGATGAAGTGAGCCATGCTTGCCTGGGTAATGGTCATGCTATGTAGTCCTGTATGCAGGATACTTAGATCCAATAAAGGACGGTGAAGGACTGAATGATAATTATGATGATAATGTGTTCTCAAAGGTGACTGCATAGGAGAGACGGCCATTTATTGACAAATTTTACCTGAATTGATAATTATTATAGATAATTCTGCTATTTGTCGCAGCGTTATGAACTTCCTTCATAAACAGACTATCTGATAGTTAGATTTTTTTGGAATTCAACTGCTATGTGAGATTAGTGCATAAAAACACTCTTTAGCTTGATAATAGTAATAATAATACCGTCGCGATGTGCATTGAGCGAAGCATTTGAGGAAGTTGCCCTCTTTGGAGCTCTGACCACTGTCGGCTTGATCCCTGTATTCACCGCCGGTGGCCTGCCTTTTATATTTTTAAATATTTGTTTTTTTCAATAATACTAATCGAATTAACGGACTGTTCAGTACACATTGAAATAAAATTTAAAAACAATCGCATCGCCATCTATCGGGTCCAATTATTCATCTAAATAATTCTTGAATGCATCTTAATATACAAAAAAAAAAATATTCAAAATCTGCCCAGCCGTTTAGGAGGAGCTCAGTCACATACACGTGTACGGACGAATTGTATATATCAAAAGATTTAAAAATGTATTTAGTATAGTAGTTTGTTAAGTACAGGGTAATAATAATGATATAGATTGTAGTTGCGTATTTATTAAATTGGCTCACTGATAAGCGTGATGATATGTTTGTGGACGTCTTTGGGGTGTCGTTATCGCGCTGTCTATGTTAACCGCTCGGCAAAGATATCGACGGGACGGCTATTTGTACTGTGAGATTTGTTACGCATTTTTATAATACATAAATTAATTTGATTGTCTGTAAAGTCGCTTTATAGACGACTAGCAACCCGGCTTCGCTTCGGTTTCGGTCGCCCTACTCGCGTAGTTCCCAATCCCGTGGGAATACCGAGATAAAGTATAGCCTATGTTACTCCCTGATATTACAGCTTGCCATTGGTGAAAGAATTTATGAAATCGGTTTCGTAGTTTCGGAGCCTATAAATGGCGGCGCTGGGCCCCATAATGGGTTCCGGTGAACGGAATACCATATTCGCTGCCCTTGGCTATTGCGCCGACTACCGGTATTGAGTTCCCTGTCGTCCCTGTTCATGGGGACGCCCGCTGCCCGTTCGTCGCCCCGGACGCATGGAACAGGGTATGTCGACAGTGTTACCAACCCTACTCTTTAAACAGTAGATTTACTTTTTCACATTGATACTCTTTCATTCCTAATTTTTACTGTTTTCAATTAGCGATCAGGGCCACCTATTATACTGTGCAGTACTTTTTGATAACTACTTAAAGATATAGTCTATACCAATAAATAAAATTGGAGTGTCTGTTTGTAATGTCAAAATAATAGGCTTTTTTCATGCTCACACGGTTATTTGCACGACACCTATGCCTAAAATAGCAATTAAAAAATTTTTGTCTGTCTGTCTGTCTGTTTGTTCCGGGTAATCTTCAAAACGGCTGGACCGATTTCAAAAATTCTTTCACCAATGGAAAGCTATAATATCAGGGCGTAAACTAAGCTATATTTTATCCCGGTATTCCCACGGGAACGGGAACTACGCGGGTAAAACGACTATAACCTATAACCGAAGCGAAGCGAGGGCGGATCGCTAGTTATGAAATATAATGCAATGATGCTAGATTCCAGTATCTACGCTTGTCGGAATTCGGGGAAATTGCCCGACCACAATCTATGTGATTGACAGTCATTTTTTTTATAGCCAGGCCATCATCATCCATACACTGGGTAAGAATGAGCTACAGGCTAAAACCCTTATTGTATGTACTGTGTATTGTACTCCGTAGCTATAGCTTTCCAACTTTAAATCAATAAAATATATGTGATCCCGCCGTTTATATTAAATCACAATATTTACAAAGTCTTTGATAAAATGTATAGTGATTCATCCATTGAGAAATATCCTCCTAAAAAGATAATAGGTTCAAAGGTTTGTTTTTAGTTTTATGGAGGTTGGCAACACTGTGTATCCAGCCCATAGAATGGCACAAAAATGTCATATTCTATAGTTTTTTTTTTGTGGGTGGGCTGCGGTCGGCGCACCTCCGCACCACTCCGTCCGGGGCGACAGAGGGGCTTAAGCACGTCGCCTTCGTCGTTGGGCCGACCACCGGAGCAGGGTTCATATTCTATAGCTACGAAATGCAAGTAAATAATATCAAAAAAGGGATAAAAATGCGGTAAAAAAACTAAATAGATTTAGTCTGACAAACGTAATATTTAATTTTCATCCCATTATGGAGAATTTAGGTATCCAATAGAGAGACTTAATACATATGTGAAACGTGGTCCCTAAATGTAGGCCTCATAACAAGGCTCAAAGTAGCTCAGCGTGCTATGGAGCGGGCTATGCTCGGGATTTCTCTGCGAGATAGAATCCGAAATACGGCAATCCGCAGAAGAACGGGTGTAACCGACATAGCACGAAGAATTAGCACGCTGAAGTGGCAATGGCCTGCCCGGCCACATCGCTCGACGAACCGACAACCGCTGGGGAAGAAAGGTTCTCGAGTGGCGACCACGTATTGGACGACGCAGTCTAAGACGCCCAGACGCCCTCCCCCCAACTAGGTGGCCCGACGACCTGGTGAAAGATACTAGGCGTCGTTGGATGCAGGCGGCACAGGACTGCACTTTGTGGCGTAATATGAGGGGGGTCTACGTCCAGCAGTGGACGGTGATAGGCTGAAATGATGATGAAATGAATACATAATACATGTGTATAGGCTGAAGATAAAGAGAACAAAAACCCAAAAACCGTCTAGGTGAGTCAGTCCGTTGTAGTGGGCCAAAATTGTTAAGTTTTTCGAAGGGACTTCTCAATACGTCCCATCTTCTTTCAGATCAGTGGAATGAGCTTAACTACATCATACTGTCCAGAAGGATTTGTATAGAATCTTAAGTCTAATTCTCCTGCCGTAATGACAACTGCTTACATCTCTTAATCAAGCCTCCTCTATGATGAGAAGGAAATTGACCTACTATACCACGTTGGTCAAACGGGTTGATATAGGGTTTTATTAAGTTTTTCGAAGGGACTTACGTCCCGTATTGAGAAGTCCTTCTAAAATCTTCTTTCAGATCAGTGGAATGAGCTTAACTACATCATAAGATTCTATACATGTCCAGAAGGATTTGTATAGAATCTTAAGTCTAATTCTCCTGCCGTAATGACAACTGCTTACATCTCTTAATCAAGCCTCCTCTATGATGAGAAGGAAATTGACCTACTATACCACGTAGGTCAAACGGGTTGATATAGGGTTTTGTATCGAAATTTTTCTCTTGCATAGATGTTATCTGTATAATTATTATATCCCTTAGTCGTCTTTTACAACACCCATGGACAAGAAGAAGCAGTACTGAATTGCATTCTTACTCCGTCACCACACAATAAATAATGAAGAAAATACTGTCTCTTTAAAATCCTTATAAAGTATCATTGGCTTATGTCATTTAACTGTTGAAGCTAAGAGCCGAGTAATTATTTCCGTGGAGACTGGTTTTATTGTATAATGTTACATCCGTATTGTTGTCTGTGACTACAGACGGGATATTGGATGCTGTGCGTAACACTTTTATTGAATAGAAAATTATTTACGTAATTTTAGACTCGTTTAAATGATGTGGCGCAAAATTTGCCTGATAAGCCAAGGCATTGCTTTGGTTTGAAATCCAATAAAATTTTTAGGGTACATTTAAAGGTAGGGAATAAATCGTTGTATCTCGGCAATCTACATTTAATTAACAAAATTCAAACAGGGTTTACGAATGCGAAATGTCTTTTAAACGAGGTTTAAGAAGAACATTTTCTTCACGGTATGTAACGGCCCAGCTGTTCTTCTGGTATTGCAAAGGTCCCATGCGCGGCAGTATCACTTACTATCAGGGGTGCTGCATTGCTCATTTGCCAACATCGGCAATATAAAAACACAAATTTACGGATTTTATCGTGTTTGTTTTTGATTTTTACTGTCCCGACGTTTCAAACACTCCCTTGATCGTGAATAAAATCCGTGTAAATAATTTTCTCTCACATGTACCTATATTACAAATTATTAGAATTAACGAATTTCGTTAAAAGTCTCGTATGGTTAATGGGTTATGAATGCTATCTGTTAGCACATCTTATCCCACCCATATCGTGGGATTCGTTTAAAACTGGGCTGTGGGCGCCCGAAAAGGATAGGCAGCAGCTTTCTCCCGGGAAACCTATAACATGAACTGCATTCTTCAACCCAAGCTTGGGGGATTACACCATTGCTCATTGTTGGGAAACCTTTTTTTTAAAGTCCATTTTATTGATAGTCTACAAAATATCTTTGGAATTAACATAGTAAAGAAATAACATACATTTGGTTGTTAAGTAACATACCTACCCGTATAAGCTAGTGATGTTTTGTTTTGCATTATTATAATACCGCGAAGTGAATGAGTATCGCTAATAAATCGTTGTAGTGCGACGGTCGATGACTTATTTAGACAAAATTGTAATCATGCAAGGTCGTTGTATGCGTCATGTATGTCATTGGAATTTTGGACGCCCACTTACCTAGTTGCATTCACTAGTTAAAACCCAACTCTATTACTTAAGGTCCTAATTATGGTACTAAGATCGCCGATAACATCCAAGATGCTTTAAAACTTAGTCTAAATGCTAGTTTTTCATCTATCTAATAAGGAAGAAGTCATGCATTGCCGTTCTTGGATTTTACAATTTTGGCGCGAAGGTTCTTTTAGAAGGCCTTGAGTTAGACGGGTGAATATCCTAAGTAATGCTAATCAAAGCAAATAAATAGCGATTAGTAGCTCCAATTTTTCTCATGATTTTTCCGCTATCCTTTTTTAATTAGTGCTTAAGGTATTTATTATTATATAATTTAGTAGTCAGTTTTATTTACCTTAAGTGCTATTAAAAACGTGTCAGGGGAACGTACCTAAATTATGTTAATAAATTTCTAAAGATTTTTAAACCCCTTCGTTGATCACACCTATACGGCGAAGGCCTAATTTTGTTAAAGCATAGTATTTTGAATAATTCATTTCATTCATTCATTCCGTGTGGTGACGGAGTAAGAATACAATTCACCACTCTCTCCCACCGCCCGTGGATGTCGTACAAGACGACTATGGGCTATAATAGGCACATAACATCTGTGCAAGAGAAGGAAAACTCAAAATGAAACCCTATACCAACATGTCTGACCAGCATGGTCGTAGGTCAAATTGCCTCCCATTATGGAGGAGGCCCTAGCCCAACAGTGGGGACGTATATGAGCTGAGATGATGATGATTTTGAATAATTAATATCACTTTCTATTTTGCCCGTGGATGTTGTAAAAGACGACTAAGGGATATAATACGCATATAACATCTATGGTAGAGAAGGAAAGCTCGAAATAAAACTCTATACCAACCTGTCTGACCAGCGTGGTTTGGTCAATTTCCCTTCTATTGTAGGAGGGTCGAGCCCAACAGTGAGATGTATATGAGCTGACAAATGAATAATATAATTTATTTACCTACTTTAGGTGCCTTTAAAATGTGTTAGGGCACGTAACCATACTATCATCATCGTCTCAGCCCATATACGTCCCACTCTTGGGCTCGTGCCTCCTCCATAATGGAAGGGTAATTGACCTACTATACCACGCTGGTCAGACGTGTTGGTATAGGGTTTTATTTCAAATTTTCCTTCTCTCGCATAGATGTTATATGCGTTTTATATCCCTTAGTCGTCTCGTACGATCACCCACGGGTAAGATAGGGGGTGGTGAATTGTATTCTTACTCCGTCACCACACGGAAAACCATACTATGTTATATATTATTTGTAACCATACGTATACGGCGAAGGCACAATTTCTTTCAAGCAGAGTATTTTGAAGATCTCATTGCCCTCCCTTAGCAGGTAAAGAGTATTTGTACACTCCCTTACCAATTCGACGGCGGAGATGGCGTAGTGCTGAAAATAGTGCGAGGAGCGCGCCGACCGCAACCCACCAAAAAAAAAAAAAATGCTGAAAATAGTGAAAAGTCTCTATTTCGATTATCACATGCGAGAATTCTTTGTGCTATCTACAGTTTTTTGTTCCAAGTTTGAGTATGATTTGTGTTAGTTAATTGTATTTTTATAAAATCCCCCGTAATACAAGGTTCAGTTCCTTAGGGCAAGATAATGTTAAAAAAATCTAGCACAGTCATATCGCAAACACAAGTATAATGCATTATGTATAACGAGACGTTTGTTCCTCTGTACGTATCTAGTGTCATTGGCAAGTGTGCACGTCCAAAAATATACAGTATGTACCGTCGCCGGAGCGCGGTTTGCGATGCGAGACGACCTATTTTTGTTCGCGCCGTATGATTTGTTTACAAAGGGACAACCACAAAGGAATGTTTGATTGACATATGTGGTTTTACACGATTTTTGCCTAAGTATAACTTTAGTATACGTGGGCGGCGCTAAGAATTTGTCTCCATATTTTTTGGGTGGTATATGGTTCGCATTATCCGTGTGGTGACGGAGTAAGAATACAATTCACCACCCCCTATCTTACCCGTGGGTGATCGTACGAGACAACTAAGGGATATAAAACTCATATAACATTTATGCGAGAGAAGGAAAACTCGAAATAAAACCCTATACCAACACGTCTGACCAGCGTGGTATAGTAGGTCAATTACCCTTTCATTATGGAGGAGGCCCGAGCCCAACAGTGGGACGTATATGGGCTGAGATGATGATGATATGGTCCGCATACACGCCGTTTTGTTCCGTCCGGGGTGACAGAAGGGCAGTACGCCGTCCCATTACTCACCGTATTCTATCCCCTTGGTCATTTGAATTCGTTTGTCATTAGAATTTCTCACTATATGGTATTATAGTTCAGTAGGACAAGCAATGCAAAGATATAAAACTACGGATTTTATCGCGTTTGTATTTGATTTTTGATTGCGCGACGTTCCGAACACTTTAACAGCGTTCATGGTCACGGGCAGTCCGTAAAGTTGTTTTATTTACAATGTGTAATACTCGCGTAAACATTAGAAGTCATTAAAGATATAAAGTTTCGTGAACAAGTAAACTCTTTTTGATACTGTTTAAGGTTTCATATCTCCCCGTGGGAGTAGTGAAAACCGAATTAAAGTTTTAAATCTGTATGCCGTCTCGCTACAATCCGCCCAAACTGCCCGGGGCGATGGAATAGTATAGTATATCAATCTCCTAGTGTGGAGGAGGCTCGAGCTTAACAGAGGGAGGCATATAAGCTGAAATGATGATGATATCAATCCTATAGCGATTATTCCAAAAGTAACACATCATCATCATTATCGCAGCCCAAATACGTCCCACTGTTGGGCTCGGGGCTCCTCCACAATGGGTGGGAATTTGATCTACTATACCATGCTGGTCAGAAATGTTGGTATAGGGTTTCATTTCGATGTTATGTACATATTATATCCCATAATCGTCTTTTACGACATCCACGGGCAAGATAGGGAGTGGTGAATTGTATTCTTACTCCGTCACCAAACATTGAAGATATGTTTGTGAAACATACAATGAAGATATGTATTTTCCACCACGTAAAAAATCCCCATAGCACGAGGCGTGCGAGGTCAGCGCTCCCATGAGACGCGTGACGCCTCGTGGTGTTTTTATTACGTCGCGTAACATCGCGCATGGGGGGTTAATAAACATTTTGTTTTCATGTTACCGCCGCCGTTCAACTGTGACATCTGACTTGCGAGTTGAAAATTGTTTTGACCTAGAGATCCTTAACGTTGTGCGCGTTTGTAGATAAAGTTTTATTTGAATTTTATTGTCACTTGACTGGTCTAAGTAACCACCTCGAAGTCGAATGGCGGTGGCGTTCCAATCCGTAATCTAATTAATGCTTGTGTCATATAATCATGATCAAAAATCATGATAGTTTAGTTATCATTGAGAATATGTACACAGAGTAATTTTCACGATATTTACACTAGCATTTAACACACTGCTTACGAGTTCTACCTTTGTCGTGTTACCGAGTCACCATGCCCAAGTAAAGTGGAGCAAGTATTTGCCAAAATGAATTTCAACTAAATGGCTCTTAACATTTAGTCCAAATTACATCAGCAAAGTAGTAAATTTGCTGCACCATATGAGCGCCAGTTTCGATGAATTGCAATCTTGTTGGCAATATTTTAAAGTTCGTTTTTGTTTGCTCGCGTTTCGGGTAGCAACAGATCAGATATTATCAATCTTAGTCAGTCTGGAAGTACCGACTTGGAGTTCGCACAGTCTTTCGGATGCTTGAAGTTTTTTGTGCATGGCCTTTAATGGAAGCCGGTTCGATGGGGTGCACTTACAAAAGGAGGCTGTTTACATTTTGCAATATCTTATAATTTTGTTATTAAATGCTTCAAGTTTCGTTTCCAAAATAGTACCTGCCTTTGTATTTCTCTACTTGGTCTTGCCTTTACTCGTTTAGTCGTTTTTATTGGAAATAAAAAGATAGTTTGTCGTAACCCAGGACATACACATTGTTCTTATATCTGATTACGACGAAGTAAAACCTCGTGTTTTGATGGATTGAGACTGTAATGTGTCAGGCTCCTCTTGTTTTCTCAACATTTTCACTGCAAATGTTGATTTGTCTGCCAAGCGTCTTGTTCATAGTATCACACTACCTTTTTTGGAAAAGCTTATCTACATATAATGGACGTCAATATGTGGCAATATATGCCATGTGTGGATGTTGTAATGGTCCCGGACGTCTAACCCTTAGAGTAATTCGATAGATAGACCCTTCATCATCACAGCTCACATACGTTCCACTATTGGGCTTGATCCTCCTCCACAATGAGAGGGCAATTGACCTACTACACCACGCTAGTCAGACGTGTTGGTATATACTTTAATTTCGCATTTTCCTTCTCTTGCATAGATATTATATGCCTTAGTCGTCTCTTACGACATCACCATTTTTTTTATGGTTGGGCTACTCGATCACCATGCGGAGACTCTTAGTCTTTTATTCATATGTTTGCATAATATTTTAATCAACAATCAAATAGTTGAACAGAGTCTATTGTGGATCAAGGTCTTCGACAGGACATGGAGTTGTGCCGGATGGTGAGTCAGTGTGACGTCATCAAATAGGATATGCAATACGTTCATAGTATTTTTGGTCAGCCATCCGTCCATTCATACTTCAAAGGTGATCGTTACGGTTAGCATCTATTGTATGTTAATTGTGTGCCGATTTTTAATATTACTCTTGTTGAAAGCGTCGGCAAAGTTTTACGTGAATAATTATATGTTTTGACTGGCATTCCTGTGCGAACAATTCGCACTGTTAGTAGATGAGTTATTACTTAAATAACTGTAATCTAGTAAAAGTATGGTACGTTTACGAACTTTGTATGAAAATATCTTCTTCATGGTCCGTCATGCGAAACAATTAATAGATTTTTTTTAATATAAACATTAGGGGGCGTCCATAAATTACGTGAGGTTTTTTTTAAATTTTCTGTAACGCCCTCCCCCCCTGGTGAGATGTCGTGAGATTTTATTCAACCCCTTCCCCCATCCCCTAATCTCACGTGAGATTTTTCAAAATGTGGGTTTCTTACGTAAACGCGTTGGATTGTTATTGTAAAAAGTTAAAAAAAATTTGCTTCGTGCTTTTATATACGACTAGTTAAGACCAGTAATCAATATTGCTGAGAGTTTAATTATAAGTGTAATAAAAAATTAACATTTTTTTTTTGTTTCAATCAGAAAAGAAATTGCGTGATATTTGCCGAGACCCCCCTCTCTCCAACGTAAGATTAGATGAGATTTGAGTCGACCCCCTCCCGCCATTTAAACATCTCACGTATTTTATGAACGCCCCCGTAGTTATGTTAATAAATAAATTAAACAATGTTAACTCATTCTTCGTCAGTATGATCTGCGACTCGCATTAAGATCAGCCAAGAACACATTTTTTTTGTAGCAACCCCAATGGAATATTTTCATAAAAATATGGTACTTACATCGATCACTAATAATACTTAATTAGTGATCGATAGCTACCTACACTAATCCTTGGCAAAATGCTTTTCTATTTTAATAATACTACTTTTCATAATTATAGCAATGGAATTATGACTGGGTTGAGAGCCCTCAGCGCTCACCCATAGCCCGGGCTAAGCTGTGAAATCCATCTGGGGCTAACAGCTATACATACCCAAAAATTAAAAGAAATTATTTTCGTCGACAGCAACCCTATTGGGATATATTCAAAAACATATTTTATAGGTGAAATATGATTTTTTTCTGCAGGCAGAGGGATGAAGGTTGCTCTCTCTTTGGAAATTCTCAACTATTAGGGCGCCTTCAAATTTGCCGCAAAGTTCCGCGCGGCCGCACTACTTTATCTATACCAATAAATAAAATTGGAGTGTCTGTTTGTAATGTCAAAATAATAGGCTTTTTTCATGCTCACACGGTTATTTGTACGACACCTATGCCTAAAATAGCAATTAAAAATTTTTGTCTGTCTGTTTGTCTGTTTGTTCCGGGTAATCTTCAAAACGGCTGGACCGATTTCAAAAATTCTTTCACCAATGGAAAGCTATAATATCAGGGCGTAAACTAGGCTATATTTTATTACGGTATTCACACGGGAACGGGAATTACGCGGGTAAAATGACTATAACCTATAACCGAAGCGAAGCGAGGGCGGATTGCTAGTAAATCTATATAAATAAACAAACAACGCGCGGTGGCAGCGCTGCACCCGCGCTGCGGCCACGCATCAGTTCATCGATCGACTAGCGATGCGCGCACGTATTTTTTTGTACAAGTAGAGCAGAGTTTCTACGACAGAGTTCATCGTGAAACTATGTACTACTAACTACACTATGATTCTCAAACCTAGCGACAGCAGCGCGGCTGCAGGGCAGCAGACGCGCTGCAGCCGCGCGGCACATGGCAAATTTGAAGGCGCCCTTAATGTAGAAAATAATATTTAAAATGACGTAACTAACTTTAATATTAACATGATAAATAAGTAATATAGCATTGTCATTGCAGCGCTTATCGAGCCTCCTTCACAATTGGAGGGAAATTGATCTACTTATCTAATATAACCACACTGGTCAGACGCGTTGGTATTTTTTTTTCTTTCTTTTTTTTTTTATGGGTGGGCTATGGTAAACGCACGCGCGGTCCAGTCCGTCCGGGGCGATGAAAGGACGGCGCGCGGGCCCATAACCCACCCGTACCCACGTCACCTCGTTGTTGGGCCGACCACCGGAGCAGATGTGACTTGTCGTCAGTGGTCGGCCTGACGGAATACCCTTTCGGGTAACCTCACCTCTCGACGTCCTGGGACGTCGGTCGCCGTCGCGCGGTCAGCCTCTCTGCGGGTGATGGACAATTCCCCGGTCCGATCACCCGCGGCCTCGGACGCGTTGGTATAGGGTTTTATTTCGAGTTTACCTTCTCTTGCATGGATATTATTTGCGTATTACGATCCCTTAGTCCCATTTTATGACATCTACGGGCAAGAAAGGGGGTGGTGAGTTGTATTCTTCTCCGTCACCACACGTAAAACGTATTTACTATTTAGGATCTCTTAAATAATAAAAACTTTGTAATTTTGTTGTTGTTCCGAAATTGTGCAAACCCTAAAGGTAGCGTATATGTAGCCGAGTTGCGTATCTAAGGTCATCTATATCAATAAATGAAATTGGAGTGTCTGTTTGTAATGTCAAAATAATAGGCTTTTTTCATACTCACACGGTTATTTGCACGGCACCTATGCCTAAAATACAGATTAAAAAATTTTTGTCTGTCTGTCTGTTTGTTCCGGATAATCTTCAAAACGGCTGGACCGATTTCAAAAATTCTTTCACCAATGGAAAGATATAATATCAGGGAGTAAACTAGGCTATATTTTATCCCGGTATTCTCACGGGAACGGGAACTACGCGGGTAAAACGACTATAACCTATAACCGAAGCGAAGCGAGGGCGGTTGCTAGTCATTAATACATGTGGATAATAATGGGGGACCATGTCTAACCACACGAATAGTAACAAAAGTTATTTAAAATTTAAAACACTGACCTTTTGCAAACTCTCGTTTGGAACGGAATGTAATTATAATTAAGCGGTGTTTAATCATAAGGAAGTTTGGTCATATTTCTTCACATGAGTCATCGTCTACGAGACGGCAAATGATAAATCATAACAGTGTAAAAAGCCGCTATTAGTAAACACAGCAACAGCACTTTTAACATCGATCTATTCAGTTCGTACCTCTATCAACAGAGGGCGCTATTTTAAAAGTTAACAACTACTTTGGTGCTTGTCTATAGGGCTTTTTATGTTTTTTTTTTCGATTTAAAGGGAGTAAAAAGTAAACAGCCTTATTTTAGTCTCAGCTATGAATAGATACAACACTTTAGATATTTAACGAAGATTTATTTATTGAAGATTGTGTTCTAAACATGTTAATTGGAAGCTGTCTACAAGTATGTAATACTAGCAGCGCCCTGCGGTTTTACTCGCATAGTTCCCCTTCCCGTGGGAATATCGAGATAAATTATAGCCTATCCAATTATAGCCCTATTATAGTATTATTCTGATATGTAAGCTATTGTATTGTGAAATTTCATCAAAATTCATTCAGTAGTTTTTGCGTGAAAAAGCAACAACAATCCTTTCGAACAAACAAGACTTTCGCGTTTATAATATTAGTAGGATTTATCCTATAATTGGTCGCTTGTATTATGTAATAGAAATAACGTAAGTGTATTTATTTACTAAATAGGTAATTATATTATATTTCCTTGTGATAACGGAATAAAAATTCAATTCACCACTCCCTATCTTACCCGTGGATGTCGTAAAAGACGACTAAGGGATATAGTAAGCATATAACATCTATTCAAGAGAAGGAAACTTAAAACAAAACCCTTTACCAAACTGTCTGATCAGCATAGTAGTAAGCTCGAGCCCAGCAGTGGGACGTGAATGAGCTGTGATGATGATACATTTCATCCCGTCTCATCTCCATACCACGTCAAGCGTTCGATTCTTAACTTCTTCGTCACTGGAGCAATTTCCAAAATTCTACAACAAAAAGAAGGGTACCCAATATATGCCTACGTATATTTGTAATGGTGTGTGTGCGTGCCTGCCTTCTTGAGTGTATATGTGCGTGTGTGTGTGTGTGTAAGTATATGTGTGCGTATGTAAGTAAGGGTAATCTTCAAAACGGCTGGACCGATTTCAAAAATTCTTTCACCAATGGAAAGCTATAATATCAGGGCGTAAACTAGGCTATATTTTATCTCGGTATTCCCACGGGAACGGGAACTACGCGGGTAAAACGACTATAACCGAAGCGAAGCGAGAGCGGGTTGCTAGTGCTAATATATAAAGCTGAAGAATTTGTTTGAACGCGCTAATCTCAGGAACTACTGATCCGATTTGAAAAATTCTTTCAGTGTTAGATAGCCCATTTATCGAGGAAGGTTTTAGGTGTACTGCACGAACGTACGCAACTCTTAAAAAATAAATAGGTAATTATTACGGTTTGTGCATTCAAATAGTGTCACAACACATTTGTAAAACTTAACAACGTTTTTAACGTCACTTTTAAAAGTATTTCGACGATGTATGTTAATAAAAACAAAATTTGATTTCATAATTTGTGTATAGTTTTGCGTGTGTATGTGTGTAATCGTCTGCGCGCCATTAGTATTTTTAGATTCAAATTTCAAACGTTCGAAGTATTGACACTATCCTTCTATACGTTATTATTCTAAGCATTCAAGTCATCATCAGTTATGATGGCTGCTCTAGTGGGTTAACTCTTGATTAGGTGTTGCCAGTGGGATCTGATATATGATTCTTACTCGGTCACCACAAGGACCAAGTTTATTACGTACTAGCAATCCGCCCTCGCTTCGCTTCGGTTATAGGTTATAGTGGTTTTACCCGCGTAGTTCTCGTTCCCGTGGGAATACCGGGATAAAATATAGCTTAGTTTACGCCCTGATATTATAGCTTTCCATTGGTGAAAGAATTTTTGAAATCGGTCCAGAAGTTTTGAAGATTACCCGGAACAAACAGACAGACAGACAGACAAAAATTTTTTAATTTGTATTTTTGGCATAGGTGTCGTGCAAATAACCGTGTGAGCATGAAAAAAGCCTATTATTTTGACATTACAAACAGACACTCCAATTTTATTTATTGGTATAGACTAGCAACCCGCCCTCGCTTCGGTTTCAGTCCCCTTACCTCGTAATTCCCGTTCCCGAGGGAATACCGGGATAAATTATAGCCTATGTTGCTCCCTGATATTCTAGCTTTCCATTGGTGAAATAATTTTTAAATCGGTTCGATGGTTCAAGCGTGAAAACGTAACAAACAAACAACCTTACTTTCGCATTTATAATATTAGTAAGGATATAACTGTAACCTAGCAACGGTATGTTTATACATTACATTAACATACGTTCTTCAAGGTTGATACTGGACAAATCAAATTTATTTTTTAGTAAAATTATTATATATTTTTTAATTATTAGACGTGACGTATTAGAATTATTTTCTGTGTGGAGATGGAGTAAGAATACAATTTGCTACTCCCTATCTTGCCCGTGGATGTCGTTAAAGACTGAGGGATTTAATATGCACATAAGATCTGTGCAAGAGAAGGAAAACTCGAAATGAAACCGTATACCAACATGTCTGACCAGCATGGTATAGTAGGTCAAACTCCCGCCCATTGTGGAGGCCCGAGTCCAACGGTGGGATGCATGTGGGCTGCTATGATGATGATGATGATGATTAGACGACAATCGGTGCGGATTATTCGCGTGTCTTTTCTAGTTACATATGTATATTTCCAAATAAATGCTACGTATTAAAGATTTATATCTACATGCCGTAAAAGCGAATTCAGAGAACGACTCGGCGGATTATTTATATACTAGATTTTGATTACTAGACTAGATTTTTTCAGGCTGACGGCAGAAAAACGGTAAAACAAGATAAAATCCAGTCGCTTTATGAACACGGAACATCAAACGTTTTCTAACATCAAACGGATTCTTATGCACTAAACAAACGCAGACTTCACGTTTGTCACTGTTTGTACTGGATTTTTAGAGTTCCCTCTGAGTCACTGTTTTTATTGAGAATATATATTTTTAAGGTTTTATATTTCGTGTTGTGACGGTGTAAGCTAGTAGTGGGTCGTCGACGATTTTACAGTCGACGCAACGAGACCGTTTATCGTCGATGATAAACTAGTTGAAAAAATAGTCTAATTTTCGACTAGTTTACGTCGTAGACGCTTATACGAGACGTTTAGTTTATATTATGACGTACGTTGATCGTCCATTGGTAAAGGACAACGAAACTTCAACGAATTTTATTAGACAACAGTTTCATTGTACAATGTACATTGACGCTTCAATGTGTAATGGTAGTTCCATCACATGATAGCAGAGTTCAATGAATTGCAATGCAATCTATCTATGCGTTATGATTTCGGTTCGACTCGACCCCACGGGCGGTGAGGTTTGCGGGGCGGGTAAAGAGCGTAGCGAGCGTCGTCGTCGAAGTTCGGGCCGATTCGGGCGCTTTCGAACACTCGCAAGTCGTCGTCGCGTTCGTGTCATTCGTTAATGCGACGACCGATTCGCGAAGCCGTTCATACATAAACATGTTTATCAGTCAACTATAAACTAGTTTATTAGTTCACGGCAAAGAAACAGTCGAAAAAAACTGTTCGTTTATTCAACGACCACCACTAGTGTAAGCACTCAATTCACCATTCCCTCTTTTCCTAGTTGGTGTCGTAAAAGACGACTCAGGGATATATTATGCATACTAGCAACCCGCCCTCGCTTCCCTTCGGTTTCAGTCACCTTACCCGCGTAGTTCCCAATCCCGTGGCAATACCGGGATAAAATATTGCCTAGGTTACGCCCTGATATTATAGTTTTCCATTGGTGAAAGAATTTTTAAATCGGTCCAACAGTTTTGAAGATTACCCGGCACAAACAAACAGACAGACAAAAAAATTATAATTTTATTTTTGGGCATATGTATAGTGCAAATAATCTTGTGAGCATTAAAAAGGCCTATTAGTTTGACATTACAAACAGACACTCCAATTATATTTATTGGTATAGATAACAATTGTGCAAGAGAAGAAAAATCTATATCAATAAATAAAATTGGAGTGTCTGTTTGTAATGTCAAAATAATGGGCTTTTTTCATGCTCACACGGTTATTTGCACTATACATATGCCTAAAATACAATTTTTTCTGTCTGTCTGTCTGTTTGTTTGTTTCGGGTAATCTTCAAAACGGCTGGACCTATTTCAAAAATTCTTTCACCAATGGAATGCTATAATATCAGGGAGTAACCTAGGCTATATTTTATCCCTGTATTCCCACGGGAATGGGCACTATGCAGGAAAGACGACTGAAACCGAAGCGAAGCGAGGGCGGGTTTCTAGTTTGAAATAAAACCCTATACCAACCCGCCTGACCAGTGTGGTGTAGTAGGTCAATTTACTTCCCATTGTGGAGGAGGCGCTCGAGCTCAATAGTGGGACGATTATGAGCTGTGATGATGATGATGAGGATATCTGCTTTATCCTCGCTTCGTGTGATAACAGAGTAAGAATACAATTCAAAGCTCTTGCCCATGGGTGTCGCAAACGACGACTTAGGGATAAGGGCAGGAATTTTTTAAATGAAATTATGTCA
Organism: Lymantria dispar; assembly: GCA_032191425.1. Classification (NCBI taxonomy): domain Eukaryota; kingdom Metazoa; phylum Arthropoda; class Insecta; order Lepidoptera; family Erebidae; genus Lymantria; species Lymantria dispar. The sequence continues at coordinate 1,980,239 of CM063451.1, read as the reverse complement.
ACACGACTGACCAGCTTGCTATAGCAGGTCAATTGCCCTCTCGTAATGGTGGAAGCGCGCGCCCAACAGTGGTTCGTGTACTGGCTGAGATGATATCTGCTTCATTGCCTATTCTTCATCTGTTTGCTGGTCAGTTACTTTCATCCTTTGGACATCCAATGCTGAATATATTGCTGTGGTGATTACAACATTATTCCTCCTGAGGATTAATCATCATCATCTCACCCTATTTATGTCCACTGTTGGGATCAGGCCGGGAGGGGAATTGATCTACTATTCCACGCTGGTCAGACGTGTTGGAATAGGGTTTTGTTTTAAGTTTACCTTCTCTTGCACGGTTGTTATATGCTTATTATATCCCTTAATCATCGTTTACGATATGCACGGGCAAGATAGGGAGTAGTGAATTGTATTCTTACTCTGTCACCAAACGGAAAAGGTTTATTAATAGTCCAATATATTTTAATAGGCTGAAGTACGAATGGGTGAATGAATAATCGATTGTACTGAACCATTCGTGAGCTAGCCCGACTAGCACTTAGCTGATATTTCCAATCCATAAAGCCTTGTGACTGCCGATTGAGGTCTCAGCGGTTCGGATAAAAGGTTTTGTAAGCTCCAGTCGACGTGTAGACGACTTAATTGGACGCCGTTCCAGCAGTCTGCGACATTTCTTTGAACTCTATATAGAAAAGATAGAAACATCATCGATATTTGCTTTGAACTATTCCAAGATCATTTTTATACTGAGGTTTTCTGTACTAGTTTTGATATAAATAAAATTGTATTGTAAGTTTTGAGAGAGAGAGAGAGAGCGGAGAACAGACGATGCGGTGAACCATAGTTCACCCCAAAAAAGTGTGAACCTTTCAACTTAACAATTACACGCTAATGTAAACCAAAATATTCGCATATGTCCAATCTAATAAACAGTATAATTTTAACCTGCAAACCTCGAATTTGCACGAACTGGGTGACGTCATTATTAATATTATGAGTAATGATAGCAACTGTTACGTCATTGCTTGTATAATATAACATATCACCGTTAGAGAATGATTTTCTTTTTCATCACATCATATATATCCTATTATTGGCCACAGGCTTGCTTCAAAGAAGCTTAGAAAGGAAAACATCGGTACGGTATTCACGGCGATGTCTATTGTTTTTACAAGCTTTTTTTCTCTGTTAGACTATCTATCCAGATATGATTACTTTCGAAGGTACATATGGTTTGTGAAATCATCAATGCACCACTTCTCTCTCTTGTCCGTAGGTGCCGTAGAAGACGACCAAGTAATATAATATCAATGCAAGAGAAGGAAAACTCCAAACGAAACCCTATGCCAACACGTGTGACCAGCGTGGTATAGCAGGTTAATTTTCCTCCCTTACTGGGGGTTTGAGCCCAATTGTGGGACGTGTATGGGCTGAGATGATGACGATGATATTGTTTGTGAAGCCTAGATTAGGCCTCGGAAGGGATTTACGAGGCCTCATAACATGCCATTACCCTCTGTCTTTGGTGTGGCCTACTGGATGGTCTCCCCCCCCCTCGCTTTGTGAGTACATCAACGTATGTATGTTACTTTTAACGGCAATAGTGATACTAGGAACGTTTGACGTCATATTCGCACAGAATGATGCAATCGGTTCCAGATATGTCAATGACGTATCGTGCGAACAATCTGTTTTGTAAATAATTGGTTTTAATTATAGTGTACATTTGTACAAGGTACATTTACTTAGGCGTTTACGATTTATACATAGGGTTGGCTAATATTGTTTTTCGTTTGTGAAATAAAAACTTCTTTAGGTTGGTTTAGATCGGGCATAAATTCACGTAAGTCGTTATAGACATGGTCATGTGACGTGTTAGCTAACACAGTATTTTTTCTTGTTGCCAATGGTGGCAAACGAGCGAGCAGCACACCTGATGGTAAGTGATAATGTCGCACATAGGCCTTTGCAATAACAAGGGCACAGCCAGGCCGATGCTTACCGTGAAGAAAATACTCTTCTTAAATCTCCTTTAAAGAAGGACATGTCATGGCGCACGGGAAACACGGTAGCAGGTAGTTCATTCCAGAGCTCAATCAATCAATTTATTATTGCGAAATATGGGTACATAAGATGTTACAAATGATATAAGTCTCACCATAGTCGACCTTACGGCATGCAATCAATGTACAATTTTAACATAATCAACATAATAGAATAATTAACACAATTAAAAAATCAACATAATAATTAACATAATAGAATAATTAACACAATAAAATAACCAACATAATAGAATAGTCAACAATAGGATAATCAAAAATACAAAATAACATGTCAAAAATTATGAAAATCATTGTCATTTATAATTTGTCATTAAATTCTGCTAATGAATAATATGTTTTCTCTATTAATAATTTTCTAAGGCTAAATTTATAGTCATGTATATTATCACAGTCTCTGATTTGTTTGGGTAGATGATTATATATCTTTGGAGCCATTGCATAGATGCTTTTTTTTGAACAAGCGTAGTCTTTACATGTAATTAATGTAGCTTTCACGTATCTGTAGCTATGTCAATATCTGTGTCATCAAGGAAACTGTCGTGATAAAATGCGTAAATTAACTTCTTATGAATCCCACAGAAAACGTGTAAGGAAATTTGTTTCCAACATGTTGTTTGTTGTCCACCATTTTTATGTTTAGTTTTCATGTCTCCACTTTCAGTCGTTGCTTTGTTAGTTTATCTTATACAAGGTGGCGCAAAAGTAATCCTCCTATCAGAAAATGCTATACATTTTGTGATTGGCCCCTAATGTCAGTTCTGTTTTGACATTTGTGTAGTAAACACATGCGAAATACACGTTAATAAACAATGTTACGCTACACTGCTCCAGAACGCGGAATATTGGTGACTATCTCCCGTTTTGGCGATTTGCACTGGCCAGCAAGATCGCCTGATTTGACCGCTGCAGACTTCTTTTTGTGGGGCTTTTTGTAGTCGCGGGTTTATGTCAACAAGCCTCAGACTCTTGCAGCTCTTAAAGACAATATCCGTCAAGAATGTGAGGACCTATCGCCGGAAGTTTTGGCCAAAGTGATGGAAAATGCCATAAAAAGGGCTCAAATGACAATCAACTGTGGCGGCGGCCATTCATGACATCATATTCTCGACCTGATGTAAAAAAATTAAAAGACCAAATAAAAATAATCCACAAGATGAATCATGTTTTTCATTTTTTTTTAAATTACAGCCAAAAAACATCGGAAGGTTATTTTTGCGCCACCTTATATATAAATTTCTAGCGTACGTGTGTATGTTACTGAACTCCTCTTAAACGGCTGGACCAATGTTGACAAAATTTTTTGTGTGTGTTCAAGGGGATTCAAGGATGGTTTAGATTCACAATTGGACCCGGTAGGTGGCGCTGTTCGGACAGGACAATAACATAACTTGAGAACGATTTCACCGACTTCGTTCGTTCGTCCATCTTTCTTTTTAATTTTTCTAATACTTTGAAAAGGCTTTTTCGGAAAAAAATACTAGGTACTTACGCAGAAAATCAGAGAATTTAAGAAAACTTAACGACTAGGTATCTAGGTTATTTATACCTACATATTGGAACTAAATGGCTGGTTGGATTTGAATGAATTTTTGTGAATGTATTCAAGTGGCGGCCTGGATAATTTAGATTCATAAATCAGCCCGGCAGATGGCGTTGCAGTCGGTCAGTCCCTATTACTGCTGTCGATTTCAAAGAGAATTTCTTTTATTTGATTTGAACAGAACAACGTCTGTTGGGTCAGCTAGTTTAATTATATAACTGCGATCATGAGTTTCAATACTGGAGGGACCGAAAAGTGGAAATGGATTTCCTTTACATTTAAGGATTTCCTCAGACTTGTGGATTTATTAGGTGGGGTTTAACTATTATGTCAGAAAAATATTGCTTATTCATTCGGGTATAAAGGCAAAGCACTATACAAATTGTAAAAAAGAAAATTAGTTTCACGGATATTATAGCGTTGGTATTTGATCTCACGATCTTTCGAAATCTTCACCGTTCATACTCAAGGGGCGTCTGCCCATGACCATGAATTTAGAACAAATGCAATAAAATCAGTGAAAACAGTTCTATTTCAAATGTGTTATATTCGCATAAACACCAGATATCGTGAAGAGCTAATTTTTTTTACTATTAGCTCTTAAATTATTGCTGTGTGGTAGCGGCTTCGAATACTACCAACCCTTGCTTTGCTCGTGGGTGTCGTAAAAGGCGACTAAGAGCCCTAGATTGACCCGGACCAACTCCATCTAGTACCATTTGGGTCAACGATTAGATTCCCGAGGAGGGTTGACGTCAGGCAGGCGGCCGGTCATAAAAGTCATTGCCGAAACTTTTTGCAATATGTCAAAACAAATGACATATTGCGTCGACCCCAAGTAATTGGGATAAGAGCAAGCTGATGAGCTCTTAAATTATTTGGCTTCTCTGTAAAAGTAATAATAATACACTAAGGCTGAGGCAATTCAACCTTTGGGGCTGGCATGAAAGTCAAGCTAAATCAGTGCTATCTGAAGTCGTATTACATTAAATAACGTTGGTACCTTAGAACCGGTCAGTTCTTACAATGTAACGAAGGAATTTTTCACTGAACGCACTAGTAAAATGGATGAACATCTGATTTTTGATTTTCAACTTAAAACCTTTGTTTATTAGATTCAATTTTAACTGAGACGGTTTTCAATAATTCTAGACATTAGTGAAGATTGCTTTCCATAGATTTTGAGTCATCATCATTGATACCTTAATTATTTGAGATTAAATTTTCGGATTAAATTATTTTTTTTAGGACATATTCACAGAGTAGCAGTTACTCTGTATATAATTAAGATTATCGGCTTCCACTTGACAAATTATTTTGATCCGATCACTTTTACTGATTCAAATATTAATCTTCTTGCTTTAATATGACAGATTTTCACCATCTTGTTATTGTAAATATCATAAAACACACCAATTAGTCTGATGACTGGTGGCGATTCTAACCACTTTGTCTGCCGGTTCATATATAAATATCGGATGGGTATCGGTGGACGGATAATATTTTATCAGGATGGGTTTTCATACTAACTTCAAATCTCTTTTCGTTATTGGAAATTATCAATTAAAGAAATGACTCCATTTTAAACACACTTAAGATTTACCAAATAGAAAACTATCATTAATTTCTATACATTATCACATCAACGTTCACACTTGGCCATAGATCCCACATAGAAGCCCAGTTTTTTTTTTGTGGGTGGGCTGCGGTTGGCGCGTCTCCGCACCACTCCGTCCGGGGCGACAGAGGGGCTTACACGCAACTCCCGCAACCCATCCGAAAACCACGTCGCCTTCGTCGTTGGGCCTACCACCGGAGCAGAGTTAACTTATCGTCAGTGGTCGGCCCGACGGAATACCCCCTACTTGGGGTACTCTCCCATCGATCGGTCTTTCCTCACGCGGTCGGCCTCTCGGCGAGTGACGGACTAAATCCCCGGTCACGTCACCCGCGGCCTCGGCTAGGGCGGCATGAGGCGTAGGTAGTTGCGCCTGCACTGCCCCATTCGCCGGCGGCGGATCTCCACACCGAGGCTGCGCTCCTCGCGCAGGCGATCCGCCGCCTCCTTCTGCGAGATCACTGTCTCGCAGAAGGCTGCGACCGCGTCCCAATTCCCGACGCTGTCAACCATCGCCCTAGCGATGGCCGGCAGCGTCAGGTCGGCACCGATGATTGCGACGAGCTCACGGCGCTGCGTGGCCCAAGCGGCGCAGGCCTCCAGCGTATGCGTTTAAAGCGCTCCTTGCAGTTATTTTTTTATTTTCATCTAATATTTTTTTTCCTTATGATAATGGTGTATGAATACCAATCACCATTTTTCCTCTCATCTTTAGATGTCGCACAAGATGGTTAAGGGCCATGATAGTACAATAATACATCCAAGAGAATTAAAACTCGACATAAAAACATCACTATGCCAACCCGTCTGACCAGCGTACTAAGACAATTCGCCTATCGTTGTCTAGGATGTCAACTCAAAACTGGGATAAGAAGAACAATAATTGATTAGAAATAAATTCGAAACACTTACCGCGTGGTTTAAAAAAAGAAACCCTTCGATTAAAATTATCATCACATCGTCCATGTAATCACTTAAAACTAACGATTACTGCCAACTACTAACAAATAATACATATACATGTCTCACATACTTCAAATAAAGCTTAGGTTATTTAATATTCGATTTTATGTCTTCAGCAGTATGGTTTGAAATGTATTATTTGTACAGTCAGCATAAACTAGCCGTTGAATAAGAAACAACTCTATAGTAATAATTTCAAAGTATAAATTCAGTTAACGCGCTGTGTACAAACTGGATTCAATTTATACGGCTGCGTCGAGCGATGGACAAACACGTTGCCTATGTAAATAGAACGTAGGGTTGTCGCGAAGTGGTTTTTTGTTGTATATTTTTTTATTTCGAAGGGAATAATTCTAAAGGGTTAACCAAAGTGTCAATTTACTTCTAAAGGCTTCTTAAAAATGGGGTACAAATGAGACAGATCACTCCATTTTTAAAACAGCAAAATGTTTTAGAAGTAAATATATTTCTTTCCCTTAATAGGGAAAGAATCCTTACATTGCGGGGGACTTTATATCGCCATACCTTATTTTGACTGCACAGATGGCATAATGATTACAATCCACTGTGCCAAGTGTCGCTGGCTCGGTTCCCACACAACGATATTTAATGCGATCCACAATTTGTTGTTTGAATTCTGTGTGCAATTTATGTCAGTTAACTAATGTAGGTTAATTATGTGTATGTATGTGTAATTATGTGAACGGAAGCGTTGGAAGTGGAAGACCAAGGCGGACGTTCCACGATCAAATCGGGGACGTTCTTAAGAAAGGCCAGGTTCATAGTACCCTAAACCGAAGAACATGCATGAGGAGATTAATGAATGTGGAGGAGGCGAAAGTGGTATGTCAAGATCGTAGCAAGTGGAGGGAAGTGGTCTCTGCCTACCCGTATGGGAAGGGGCGTGATTCTATGTATGTAATTATCTTTGTAAAGTCCTTCACAATACAAGAATTATTTCAGATAGGCATTAGGACTATATGTGCATTTTCCTCTTTTTTTATGTTATTTGCTTAATATACAGGGTGTATCAGGTTATGGGGCAACTGGTCAACAAGGAGCTAGGCAATGGTGGTAGGAACCTATGAAAAAAATTTGAACGAAAAATATCGATTCGTTAAGGAATTAGCGACATGCAAAGTTTTCAATTCAATCATCCGTGTGGTGACGGAGTTAGAATACAATTCACCACTCCCTATCTTGCCCGTGGATGTCGTACAAGACGACTATGGGATATAATAGGCACATAACATCTGTGCAAGAGAAGGAAAACTCGAAATGAAACCCTATACCAACATGTCTGACCAGCGTGGTATGGTAGGTCAAATTCCCTCCCACTGTGGAGGAGGCCCGGGCCCAATAGTGGGACGTGTGTGGGCTGAGATGATGATGATGAAAGTTTTCAATTTTGTCATCGCTTTTTCGTGTAAATCTGAATGAAATGTATAAAGTCAATGATACTTAATATGCAACATACTCATACTTCGTTAAATGTTCATTAGAAATTGAATATATCAATGATTACATTCACATAAGCAAGACAAACTTCGCTTTAAAACAGCTGACCGTTGACCGCTCGCAGTTGTACCTACAATGTCATTGAAACGTTTGCGCAATTCTAGGTATGAATGAATGAAATTATACTGTCAAAGCTTTACATGCCTACATGTATTCTGTCTGTACATGCCTACATAATACGTAACATTTAAGGTGTAGACACATTTTTTTGAAATCGCTATAACTTTTATGTTACATTGTTTTTTGTGTTATGTACATTCTAATTACGATCTATGGCCGTTAAACTACAACATACTCGAACAGTTGCCCCATAACCTGATACACTCTGTATAATATACCTTAGTCGTCTTTTACAACACCTATAGGTATAAATATTCCTATATTATTGGTTACGAGTTTCTGCCCGTGATTTTGCTTGCGTAAATTGTAACTTGCTCAGAAACAATTATGACAGACGAACAGATTATGCTTCATTGAGTAAGAAAAAATGCAAAATCGAACTATTCCAAGGAAACAAACACATTACTGGGGTAAAAATACTAGGTGGCAGCTACCTTCATGCCAAATTTTATAAAAATTAGTACAGTTATTACAGCGTGGAAATGTAACAAACATACATAGTTACATACACATTCACAAACTTTAACTTTATAAAATTAGTGTGATGTGCATATGTACATTAAAGATTACTTTATCGTTTGTAAAAAGAAAGGAAGATGGATTGGAAATTGTTTTAGGTATCTATAAATTGCTTTAGGTATCTAAAAAGGGCGTTACAGGAAAGATACAACCCTAGTTTATTAGCCCTGGGAATTCCAACTATCTAAAGCGCTAGACGGTCTGTTTGTGTGTACACATGTATCTACGCATATAACATAGACATGAGTTAGTCTTGAGTCGGTTGGGATGGTCAATCGAGATTAGAAGCCGCAATGTTGAGGAATTGAAACGCCTAACATTAAATATATTATTTCTTCAATCCATATACGTTTTATTTTATATTGTTTGGTGACTCTGCTCATTGAACCAGCTATTTATTCATCATCATTATCTCAGCTGATGTACTGCCCACTGCTGGGCGGGAGCGTCCTATGAAATACTGAAATTTACCTATTATACTACGATGGATGAGTTTGGGATAAGGTTTCGTTTCGAGTTGCCCTCCTGTTGCGTAACATCTTGTATAATGTCTTCCATGTGATGAGGGAGTAATAATATAGTTCACCAATCCATATATTACCCTTGAGTGTCGTATAAGACGACTCGTGCAAAAGAAGGAAGCTAAACCAACCCGTTTGACCAGCGTGATGATGCGAGCATCATTGGAGTCGTATAGTGGCAGGCCGTGATAATATCCTTTAGTCGTCTTTTACGACACCCACGGGCAAGAAAGGTGTATCGATAACTATATTCTTATTGTGTCGCCACGCTATAATGGATGATAAAAAAATCGATAGGTCAATATATATGTACGCATAAAGTGCTCCCGTGTTCAAAATATTTACGCAATAATGTTCTATTGTACAGTTTATTTGTAGGGTGCGATCGTTTCTTGAGTTATTTATATATACCGAGTGTAACAGGTTATGGGGCAACAAACGGGAGGTAGGCAATGGTAGTAGGAACCCATAAAAAAAATTTGAAGGAAAAACACCGATTCGTTAATGAATTAGAGACATGTAAAGTTTTTAATTTTGTCATTGTTTTTTCGTTTAAATCTGATTGAAATGTATAAAGTCAGTGATACTTAATCTGCAACACAATCGTACTTTGGTGAAATGTTCATTAGAAATTGAAAAACTCAATGATTACTTTCGCATAAGCAAAACGAACTTCGCTTTAAATCAGTTGATTGGCCGATGACCATCGCCGAGTAGCGTTTGTACCTACATACCGTTGAGGCGTTTGCGCAATTCTAGGTATGTATGAATGAAATTATACTGTCGAAGCTTTACATGCATACATGTATCCTGTCTGTACATGTCTACATAATACGTAACATTTAAGGCATAGACTGTTTAACACACATTTTTGAAATCACTATAACTTTTAGGTTATATTGTTTTTGTGTAATATACATTTTAATTACGATCTATGACCGGTAAACTACAACATACTCGAACAATTGCCCTATAACCTGATACATTCTTATGTATATATATATATATATATATATATATATATATATATATATATATATATATATAACTGTTTGATTGTAACAGTCGCTTTACTGTGCGTAACAAGTTGATGGCGCTGTCGTGTCGACGAATTTGACTGATTGTACCCAGCTTTTATTGCGAATTGATGCGAGTTTGAATGTCGTTGAAGTACTGCGCAAAAACATAATGATTGGCTTTTTAATATCGATTTATATACCAGTTCGCCGTATGGCGACGGAGTGAGAATACAATTTACCGGCCACTTTTCTTGCCCATGGGTGCTATAAAAGGAATTATAATGTGCAAATATCAATGTAAGAGAAGGCGAAATCGAAATAAAATCCTATAGGCCTATATATACTAAACGTCGTTTGGTCAATTTTCATTCCTTGGTGAAGGAGAATTGAGTCCACCAGTGGGACTTATATAAGCTGTGACAATAATGATTCACTAGTTGTTGTAAGCGGCTTTTTCCACGTAGACATCACGTGTAACGTCACCATTAAATATGATTTTCATTGTTAGTGTTTTAGGGTGAAAAATATTAATGCAAAATGCACCCCCTATTTGACACATTAGGGGCGAATATTGCTTTTGAGAATATAGACAGGGGAGTCTAGTATTTATTCATGCAGCCTTTTGGCGCCTACTGCTGGACGTAGGCCTCCCCCAAGTATCGTCACAAAGTGCGGTCCTGTAACTGTATCCAACAACGCCCTGCAATTTTCATAGGTCGTTAGTCTATCTGCTTTTGGGATATCCTACACTGCATCGTCCGATACGTGGTCGCCACTCGAGAAACTTTCTTTCCCAGCGGTTGTCGGTTCGTCGAACGATTTGGCCTGCTGATGGCCAATTTAGCGTGCTAATTCTTCGTGCTATGTCGGTTACATCCGTCTCTGCGGATTTTTGTAGAGAATTTCGGATAGATGTAGAGAAATCTCGAGCATAGCACCCTGAGCGACTTTGCATTTGGTTTTTTTTTTTTATTTATTTATTATAAGGCTTTGTCGCTGAGCGACCATATCGCCTTGTAAGATAGTACATTTTTCTTACTAATCTAATACTAATCAAATACTAATACTAATGAAATACTAATAATAATCAAATACTAATCTAATATTAACACTGTGATTACTTACTAATACTAATCTAATACTAATTTAGCTAACATATAAAACAAAATAGCATGTTCGGCCGTAGGATATGCTAAAATGGAGTTACCGAACCCGATGTCAAATTTATAATTCTGCCCAAAAAACGATCTACAATTTTCGTTTCGCACACATTCCATCAAAATATGCTGCACATCTTCTACCTTCCCACATTCCACACAATTAGGCGATGGGGTTTTTTTCATTAAGAATCTAAACTTATTTGATGGAATGTGTGCTGAACGTAGACGAAGGGCTATCACAGTCATTTGTCGATTCAACCTATTGATCGCAGACTTTGCATTTGGTTATGAGGCCTACAATTAGGGTTCATGTTGCCGTACAATGAGTCATCACAGGTAACACATACTAGTCACACGCTTGTGCTTGACACGTTGTACGCCATGGGGGACACAAAAACACGCCGTAGATGGTCGCCGTTAGACGGTTAAGCCAAGGAGGCTTTGAGTGGACGGGGAGTTTGATTGGAACCAGGGTTGGGCTTGATTAAAATCAAGTGATTAAAATCACGATTAAAATCATGATTTAAATCGCTTGATTTTTAAAATTAAAATCATGATTTAAATCAATTTTTTTTCCTTTTTATTCAGAACCAGATAACAACATAACATAAAAGTTTTCTCAAAAATCAAAAGAAGTATCTGCTTTTAGCAAAAACAGGGGTCCTCTTTTCTTCCACTCATTTTACTTTATTTATATGTTTTCACTTCACTTAACTAACTTAACTAAACTAGCGAAATGCGCGAACGTCAATTTATAGGTTGAAAAGGAAAACAAGCCTCGACACGACACGACAGGAATATTCTTGCAAAAAGCACAACAAACGCGTTCGTGCCTCACTCGGCACTGTATAGTGAGTGAGTGTATAGGACAGAAGGAAAACAAATCGCGACAAGAATTTTCTTGCAAGAAGCAAGAAGCGCGACAAATGCGTTGTCACAAGTTTTTGAGGCGCAAATTGTATTATAATTTTTAGACTTATACATTAAAATAATTAACAATAATTTCAATGAATCAAAATGTTCAAATTTTATGTTCAAATTTAAAAAACCAAAAAAATCAAATTAATCATGATTTTTTTAAAAAAATTAATGGTTATTGATTTTTTTAATAAAAATCTGATTTTGCCCAACCCTGATTGGAACAACAAAAAAAACGTCTTTGCCCAGTAGTGGAATACCTAATGGCTAATAAAAAGAGTAAATGCATTATATTTATTAGTCTGTCACCGCAAACGCTGTAAACAGTTTTATTTCATAGTACATTGAATGTCGAAAAAGCCGGTCGCAATTTCCATAATACGTAAGTTCTAAGGGTGGCGTGTTTCGGCGTGACCTTGCAAGTCAACGAACTGTCTGACGTCATACCCACCCAGTCCCGCGCCTCCCAACGCCCCGAGACTCGCTGTTGCCGTGTTGCCAACCGACATGGCCTATATGCCAAATGTTTGATAGTTTTATGTATGGTATATGTATGTGCCAGTAAGTTGCGCTATGTTGTAATTTTGATACGTTTTGTCTGTTGACAACAGATGGCGTTGTGAGCTAAGTAGTTACTAAGTTATTGTGACTAGTGTAAGGGAATGTATGAACTACAAATTGAATAATTTGTGCCCATTAAATGTTTCAATACGTCCCACTGTTGGGCCCGAGCCTCCTTCAAAATGGGATTGAAATTGTCCTATTCTACCACCCTTTATTATGAGTTAGTTTATTCTTTTGCTTATCTTTTAGTTTATCTTATTTGAATTCTATATCCCTTAACCGTCTTTTACGATATCCGCGAGCAAGAAAGGGAATTGAATAGTATTCTTATTCAGTCACCTCAATTGTCTCATATACGTCCCACTGTTGGGCTTCAGCCTCCCTCAAAATGGGAATGAAATTAACTTCTACCACGATGATCGTACGGGTTGATATAGAGTTTTACTATGAGTTTCATTCTTTTGCATAGATTATTTGCATATTATACCCCCTTTTTTGGGATATTATATCCCTTAGCCGTCTTTTACGATACCCGCGAGCAAGAAAGGGGGTTGTGAAAAAATTATGTTAGTTTATATAGTTCCTCAAGATAAGCTTTGCTTTTTGTTACTTTAAGCGGGTTTCAGACTACGCTATAATATAGTAGCATATAGTATATAGCTCATAGCACAACAATATCGCGCACCATACATAAAATATAACACCGTATAAAATACGAGTATAGCACAGTACAGTGTGAACGTGTCCTTAACAATGTATGGTGCGCGATATTGTTGTGCTATGAGCTATATGCTATTATATTATAGCGTCGTCTGAAACCGGCTTTAGTCTAAAATAAAAAGGCATTTTGCTTTCATGATCTAATATAACATGTGCTCAAATAACAGCAGATAAACAAAGTCTATCCATTAGCTTATTAACGTTGTTGATCTAACAGTGGGCGTTACTCCCTTAGTGTGTAGACCCTAAAGCCTCCACATTAAGGGAGTTATCTCGTCATCTCGGCTCATATACATCCCGCTACTGAGTTTGTACCTTGACGTGTTGACGTCACATAGTTTGTATTGCCATCTCTATCGAATTATTAGCCCTCTCTATCGAATTATTAAATGCTGTTTCAATCATCCCATCATCATCTCAGCTCATATACAATAGGAAGGAAATTGATCTACTATACCACGTTGGTTAGACGGGTTAGTATAGGGTTTTATTTCAAGTTTTCCTTTTCTAACATGGATGTTATATTCATACTATATGCCTTAGACGTCTTTTATGATAGTCACGAGTAAGATAGGGGTGATGAATTATATTCTTATTCTCCTCGGTCAACAGCATGAAACTGAGGGAGAGTATAATGACATAATAGCTACGCTTGGCAGACAGGTGGTGATCTCTGTGGATGTTATAAGTCCACCACGGCAGCGATGCTTCTCATTCTCTTGTTGAAAACTGTTTTTATTTCTTCTTCCACGAGGGTTGGCGACACTTTTTTTTTAACACATCGTTATTTTGTGGTCAGCACCTTCAAGCATAATTGAGGTCGTATTTTTTTTTGTATTCATATTCGTTTTTTAATGATTTACTTTTCTCTTTGTTCCAGGTATGTTTTTTATAAGACTTGAGGACTTAGTACCCGGTAAGGTGAGAGAAAAATGTTCAATTCTAGTCAAATTTGGACTGCTAGACAGTTACAACTACCACTGAAGGTTCTGGTGGATTCATCATCATTAAGCCCATCGCCGTCCACTGCTGCACGTCAGTCTCCCTCATACTACGACACAAAGTGAGGTCCTGTGCCACGTGCATCCAACGACGCCTTGTGACTTTCACCAGGTCGTCGGTCCACCTATCGTCTGGTGGATTACGAGTTTATATTTAAACTAGCAACCCGCCCTCGCTTCGGTTTCAGTCTTTCCTGCGTAGTTCCCGTGGGAATACCGGGATAAAATATAGCCTAGTTTACTCCCTGATATTATAGCTCTCCATTGGTGAAAGAATTTTTGAAATCAGTCCAGCCGTTTTGAAGATTACCCGGAACAAACAAACAGACAGACATAAAAATATAAAGTGTATTTTAGACATATGTATAGTACAAATAACCGTGTGAGCACGAAAAAAGCCTATTATTTTGACATTAGAAACAGACACTCCAATTTTATTTATTGGTATTGATGACAGCCCCTTGTGTTGTTATTTGTAACGCGATTGTATAACAATGTTTTTAACCCCCGACGTAAAAGAGGAGCGTTATAAGTTTGACGTCTATGTGTGTGTGTTTGTCTGTCTGTGACATCGTAGATCTCAAGCGGATGGACCGATTTCGATGCGGGTTTTCTCATTTGAAAGTCAGTTTCCTTGCGCTGGTTTTTAACTCGGTCCAGCAGTGTAAAAGTATCGGCTCTTTTTCAAAATTATGTAATGCCGTATGATTACTCGATTAAGTGCTTCACGCGTGCCAGTATAATCGTTAAATAGCAATTATTTGATAATTCCTGTTCAAGAGAACTTAATATTATTTTTATTAATATATTCTTTTTTTTTTTTCTTTTTTTTTTTTTTTTTTTTTTTTTTTGGTGTGGCAACACCGAGCTAACAGCTGTGTCTGTATTAATTCTCTTATTTTATTTTGATTTTATATTTAATTGTAATTGTTTTATGACTCTTTTGCCAATTTATCGCTAATTTAGAGGTGGTGCATTGTATAATTGTTAATCAATTACCAATTAGCTACTTTTTTCTTGTGTTCTACTAGTGTCAGTGCCAGTGCATGTTCTACCGGTGTTTGGTATTTGAAATATCATTGCTGTTATCGTTGTTGTCTTATAATAAGGTACATTATTTCATTATTTTATCTGTTACTTATATATAATTCATTTCCTATCCATAAATTTACAAAACCAAAAAAATTTAATATACCTCCTTTATTCTTTTTTTTTTCTGTTTTACTACATTTTTCGTTTGCTTGTAAAGGGATATCTTATTTTATTACATTATGTTGACTCGCAAGGCCTTTGCTCGCCAGGAGGAATCTAAACTCCATTTGGCTTTGAGCGAATTGAAGGCAGCAAAAGAATTGTGTAGCGTATTAAGCAAGGAAAGAGATGACAGCGAAAGGGAACTGTTAGGATTACTCGATGCCAATAAAAATCTAAAATTAGAAATGGCAGAACTACATAAAGAACTCAGTGAGGCTGTACAAGCCCGGGTTAGCCTCCAAACGATTGTAGATGGATTTGAAGAGTGCAGTATTGAGTATGTAAGCAGTCTAACTCGCATAAGCACTTTGGAACACCAACTACAAGAGGCTCATAATCAAATAACAGAGCTAGAAAACAAGAAATATAATGTGACAGCCTCACTGAACCAAAGTTTGTTTGATGAGCTGGTCACCAGCGACCCAAACTTTGTTTCTGTTGCGCCTGAAATATCCTGCGTATCACATGACATAGTCCATCAATCAGTACCATCTTGCAATGAGGAGACAATCAGGCGCAGTAGGAACAAAACATTGAAAAAATTTAAGAAATTTGTTAGAATTAATAAATATATTAAGAAAACACAAAAACTAATTAAAAAACACAACTTTTTTATTAAGAATGTTAAATTTAGCAAAGATAGGTTACATTTGTTAGAGAAGCTTAATTTATATGTTAATAAATTGGAAATTAAAACAAAACAGTACAACAATGAGGTTAATAACTTTCAAATAAGAATTGGTTCTCTACAAGATGAGTTGGAATCTATGACTACTAGGTACTCCAACTCAGAAAAACTAAATAAAGAGTATTTACTAGCCATGGATAAATTGATAATAGATAAATCAGACCAATGTGATAAACAATTGATTAGTAATGTATATAACTGTGTATCATCAAAGTGTTCCTCTCATTTATGTGTCCCGGAGACCAAACAGTCTCATGTTAACTTACATAGTACTTTGTCTTCCACTAACAGTTCCCTGTTGACAGCTATTGATTTAGTTACACCTTTACCTACTCCTAAACCTTTAAATATAAAAGCTAAAAATAAGATTGTTATGTTTAGTGATGAAATTGGCAAAAATATGGGGGTCCTGCTGTCAGATAAAGGACATGCAGTTGTTAATTACTGTTTGCCGGGTTTGTCATACCACAATATAATGCAAAAAATATTAGATTATAATTATTGTTCTAGTAGTATGTTAATAATTTTCATTGGTAATGCACGAAATGTGACCAAAAGGCAATTGCTAGAATATAATGAAAAACTATGTAGATTAAATGTAGACAAAATTGTAATGTTCACATTTCCGTACAGAACTTGTTTAACACAAATGGAAAATGAATCCATTTATAATTTAAATTTAACGTTGCATAATGTCAAAACTGCATCCAATTATACTACTAGTAACATGATGCATGTAATTGACATTAACAATTATGTTAAGAAAAAAACTTTTTTGACAAAAGATAGTTCTAATCTTGCTAGATATTATAAAAAACTATTAGCTGATTCGCTATCTTATTTTTTTTTTACATCAGCCATGAACTTGGCTAACAAAGTTGCCTCTTTTGGGCAATGTATTGACATTATTCATTTAAATAATGACATTTACACTAATGTAAATAGTGACATTAATTCACAAACTAATTTAAATTAGATATTAAGACAACAGAGAATTCCTCTTGCCTAAGTATTTTAAGTGTTAAGAATAATTATAAATCAATCAACCTGGTACATCAGAATATTCAGGGAATGTTAGGTAAAGATTTGGAAATTGAATTGTTCTTGAATGATTACCAGGTAGATATCCTCTGCGTTACTGAACACTGGCTCAAAGATAATCAATTATTGTTCAATTTTCCTAATCACCAGGTTGTTAGCTCGTTCAATAGAGTCAGCATGATACGAGGTGGCTCGTTAATAATTTTAAACAAAATGATGAAATTTAAGGAAAGAAATGATATTGTGAGGCTCTCTATTGAACGTGTTATTGAAATTGCCTGTATTGAGTCTGAGCAGTTCATAGTTGTGTGCGTATACAAACCTCCATGTTCACCATATGATGATTTTGAGAGACAGTTGGAGGATATTGTGTTCAAAATCTCTGCTAGTAATAAAACTCTTGTGATCTGTGGTGATTTTAATATAAACTTATTGGAAAAAAATAATATTACACAAAAATTTATAACTTTGATGAAATCTTATAATTTGTATAATGCTTTCTTGGAACCTACTAGGATAACTGCTGGGAGTGCAACTTGTATAGATAATGTCTTTATAAATGCTAAGCCAATTAGTAAATACATCTTAAACACACTGGATTCGGATCACTGTGGACAACTTGTTGTACTGCCTCGAACTAATAGGATTCAACGAGAAAGTGTTACCTTTATTCCTATGAATGTCAGCCGTTTAGAAAACTTTAGAGACAACCTGAGTATGAGAGTGCCGCTGTTGCCTATTCATGACAACCCAGATGAGTTATATACATCTCTATCTCACATAATCAATACTGAATTTAATAAAATATTCAAACCCAAAATATTGACTTTTGGGGTTCCTGCTGGTTTTAGTGAATGGGCTACTCCTGGCATTTACAAAAGCAGAAAAAGGTTATATGATCTTTATCATGAAAAATCTTATAACCATTATCCAGTATTTTTGGAATATGTAAAGAACTATTCCAAAATATTTAAACGTGCCTGTTCCTGTGCAAAATCTATTTATCTGAGAAATAAAATTAAAAAATCAGGTGATATAATTAAAATGACTTGGAATGTGATAAATAGTGAAACTGGTAGGAATACTGCACGCAAGAAAGACTTTAGTTTAAAGATAGGTGATAAGAATGTGAAAGTAGATAAAGAAGTGGCGGCTGAATTTGAAACCCATTTCACAAATGTGCCTGTACTGATTACAAAATCATTAGTGTCATCTCCTATTATAGCTGAATCGCTCCTTAAGCAATGTATTGTAAAATGCGACATAACCTTTGAATTTTCAGATGTCACTGTGAAAGATATTTTACGCTCTTTTAAATCCCTTAATATTAAAAAAACAGTTGATCTGTGGGGTTTATCAGTAAAGACAGTTAATTATATAATTAATATTATTGCCCCCCACTTGACTTCTGTGTTTAATGGTTGTGTTGCTCGAGGTGTGTTTCCTGAGCTCATGAAAATGAGTAGAGTAATTCCTTTGTTTAAATCGGGTAGTATGTCAGATGTTAATAATTTTCGACCGATATCCATACTACCTACACGTAAAGTATTTGAGAAAATTATACTTGTTCAGATGTTGAGTTATTTTAACAACCATGGTATTTTTCATAAAAATCAATTTGGTTTCACTAAGAATTGCTCTACTATTGATGCGGGTGTAGAATTATTAAAAAACATTTTTTCAGCCTGGGAGGAATCGCACGAGGCTTTGGGCATCTTTTGCGATTTATCTAAGGCATTTGATTGCGTAAACCACGAAACTCTCATCAAGAAATTACACCACTATGGGATCAGGAAAAACGCTCTGGAACTTATAATTTCCTACCTAAGCAACAGAATTCAGAGAGTCGATGTTAACGGTGCACGATCATCTGGTTCTGTTATCAAAATGGGCGTTCCGCAAGGGTCAATACTGGGGCCATTTCTGTTCCTTGTATATATCAATGACTTACCCTATTATGTAGGGGACAATCAAAACATTGTGTTGTTCGCAGATGATACCTCTTTACTGTTTAAGATTAAGCGACAAATGCTCAACTATGACGATGTGAACAATGCACTGTCTAACGTTGTTCATTGGTTTCATTCTAATAATTTAGTTCTAAATGAGACAAAAACTAAATGTATTAAATTTACTACTCCCAATGTGAGACAAGTGGAAACCAATGTTCAAATGAATGGGGTGGCTCTGGACCTTGTGGAATCAACCACCTTTTTAGGCATCACTATAGATAATAGACTCCAATGGGGGCCTCATATTGAGAAACTGTCAAATAGGCTCAGCTCAGCGGCTTATGCGGTAAAAAAAATTCGCGCATTAACCGATGTTGAAACAGCCAGAATAGTTTATTTCGCATACTTTCATAGTCTCATGTCATACGGCATATTACTTTGGGGCTGCTCCGCGGAATTGAATAGAATTTTTATTCTACAAAAAAGGGCGGTCCGCGCGATATATAATTTAGGCCCAAGAGTGTCACTAAGAGAGAAATTTAAAGAGATAAATATTCTGACTGTTATATCTCAATATATATACGAAAATGTATTTTATGTAAAGAAAAATATCGGTAACTTTGAAAAATATAGTGACATTCATCATGTAAATACTCGGAATAAGGACAAATTAGTTGTACACAGTACTCGTCTTCAACGAGTTAACAGATCCTTCATGGGGCAATGTATACGCTTCTACAACAAATTACCTATTAATATTCGAGATATGCCAGTTAAAAAGTTTAAAAAAGCAATCAAGAGTAGATTTTGTAGAAAAGGTTATTATAAAATCTCGGATTATCTTGATGATAATACAGACTGGTTATGAGCAGCTCCTCATTCAGGCATTTTCTCATTATTTCAAAAGGTGTTACATACATGTTTATTCTGTTGCTGTTAAGGGTGTAGATTGTTGGCCTGAGTTCTCGATTTCGAGCGACCGCAGCGCCAAAGTTTAATGTAACATCCGACGGGGCGGATGAATGACCTAGAGAGCGCGATTTTCAAAATGTTTTGCAACAAACGTTCCACGTTGAGAAATTGTTATTGAACTTGAATATTTACAGCATAACAATAACGTTGAATTTTTGGAAACTAGCTGTTGATTCTTTTTAATAGATTAATAAGAGTAGTTGAGACACAATTTTTATGTTTTTCTATCATTACATTACATAGTATAAAACAAAGTCGCTATCCGCCGTCTGTCTGTCCCTATGTATGCTTAGATCTTTAAAACTACGCAACGGATTTTGATGGAGTTTTTTTTTAATAAATAGAATGATTCTTAAGGAAGGTTTATATGTATAATACATGCATAATATAGTAGAGAAACGCTGATTAATTTAGAGGTTTCTAATGTGATGTCGTAAATAAGCACGTTTTTGCGCTTATATTGCAAACGTTGGCTGAACCCTACGAGATAGACCAAAATAATGTACTACAGTATTATCCATCTTAAAAAGTTCAACAAAAAAGTCCACGATGGCATATGTCTATCTCTTAGGGATAACCCACCATAACCATTTTTTATCCTCTACTAAAAAATGATTATTTACTAAGTGATTTTATACAATACAGCATTAATCCTTATCCAATTAAGTACCTTAAATAAATTGTGCATTTATTATAGATCAATATGCTTTTTATAGTATGTAATGTGAAGTGAATATTGCCGAAGATAGCGAAGATAGCGAGGGCGGGTTACTAGTTTATAATATAATATACAATCAAGAGTAGGTCCGGACTGACATTTTTGTATTCTACTTACCTAAAATTCCAACTATTTATTTATTTGTAATTTCACTACCAAAATTTATTCTAATTCGTAAAATATTCATTCAATAAAATAATTGCAAATTCAGTAGGAAGTGTGTTTATCTCTACGCAAGGAAATGTGCCTATTGCGTAAACTCAAATACTTACTTTTTGTTTACGATCACCTCGTCGATATCTAAAAAAAAATCCTAGGGTTTTAAAAAAAATGTCAATAAATGAAATACAAGTATAAAAATGATTTATTTACTACACAATAACAAATATGAGTCGCCATTACTCGCTATCCTAAAAGCGTGCTAGGGTTGTACAAAAATTAGTAAATAATTCATTTATTTACTAATTTTAACAGAAGTTTGTAAATTATTAATATACTAATTAAAAGTATGTAATTAAACAATAACGAAATATGAGTTCAAAATTCTAATGGTTTTTCATTCGATTACGGATCAAGTTCTGATTTCTGCTAATTTGATGATAAAATCAATGGCTATCACAAAACCTATCAGAATGAAAACGTTACCAGCTGCCCGATTCACGTAAGTAATAAAAACCGTAGCGCAGTGACGTCACTTCGTTTTGTGTAAATTTAGCCCTTTTAACCGACTTAAAAAAAGGAGAATTCTCAATTCGCTGTATTTTTGAACCAATTTTTATGATTCTTTACACCAGGTAACTCAGAAATTGTATAGTAATTGAGCTATTGGAAGATTTATGACAATCCAAGACTAGATAAGTAAGTGCGTTTAAAACAGAAAACCAAAAGGCGATTTCTAAATTCCTAAGTTAAAACGACTTTTGGACTGGCGTGTTTACGTGAATCGACTGGCTGGGTAGTTAAGTTACCTGTATCTTTCAAAATCATTAGGCGTTCTTCTCTTTCATAACATGTAAAGCTCTTTCTTTCCTCTCTTTCATAGCCTCTATGATACTGGGCGCGTCACGAATGGGCATGCTTCGTGACTGCCGAGGATCAACTAATTCTGGAAGTAGGCAATCGTAATAAAACCTAACTAATTTCATCTCCATTTTCTCCTCCCAAAATATGTCGTCCTTTTCTATAATATAAACTTTCATAGGTACAGTAGCACCAAACCAGATGCCAAGCATGCAAAAGTTTCTTTTAGTAATATGTACCTGTCCCTGAATTTGGAAATACCAGTTATGATTTTTATTTATGACATAACCCTTGGAAGCCTTGTCCTTAACCCAAAAGGTATGTTTGGCCATTGCTTCATCAAGAGTCATGCCAGCTAAAGAATGTGGGCACTTAATTTCAATTAAACCGTTTGCATAAATGCCATCTGGTGTAGTACCAAGAAATTCATATTGATCGTCGACGAACAAACCGCAACCTTGTATACTAATATTCTCTTGAATTTCTAACTGTTTAATTGCGGTTTCTTCGTTTTCGATACCGTACCGTACAGCAGGCAAACTGGAGATATTACTACCATAAACGATTTTACGAACAAGAACAGCACAACTTGTGCTCTCTCGTTTTTTACAAACTTCCCCGAACGATGATGAGGTTAGTAATTTTCTCCTTGTACTCATCCACTCAGAACTACTTCTTTGCAAATGGGTCGACCTTTCAAGCTCCTCTCTTTCAGCACAAGACAACTTTAAATCGGCTAAAAAAGATGACTTGGCTTTCTCATATAATTCTGGACTCAGATCAGGTTTTTCGCAGTTTGGTCCATAGTGAGCGTCTTTCGATATAGCGCTGTGGCTCTTTTTCAATCTTAATTTAGGTTTAGCAATTAAACGGATTCTACGATTACAATTTTCCACTTTCGCGATCAAAGGATTAGGACTAGATTTAAATATTACTTCATGAGTTTTACTATGAATCGATCCTGTATTAAAAGACACAACAGCAGCTGCGCATCGGCCCGCATAAGAACCACGGGAAGAATAATTTACACGCTTACCCCCTACTAATTTGGCAATCACTGCGTTAAAACTTTCAACTATATTACTTGTACAATTATGAATTAAACTTCTAGAATGATATGACAGTCTTTTACTTAAAATGTGTACCGCGTCCATTAATCCGCATCCAACAATTGCTGGAAGCAACCCAACAGGTTCTATTCGACGAGTATCAGGTCTACAGAAATACTCTTTGCAATATTGGTGATTACCAAATACGTGTTGTGGACCATTTAGGATATCTTCACTAAGATTTTTTATTTTTTCTTCGAGTGACTGATTTTGATCGCCCCAATATTTAATAGCGCATTTTACACCCGTTCTTAAACGCAAATACCTTTCTTTTAGGAATTTCCGCAATTCGCAAGGATACTTAGTGTCTTTCGACAGTTTCTCCAAGCTATTGCAGTAGTTTCGTAAAAGATGATTTTTGCATTCAATTTTCTCTACTGTTAAATTACCGTACGGTCGCGAATCTAATATTTTTTTATAAGTACTGGAATCGCCGTCTGCTACAAATTTATTATAAATTACACCGTGATCAACAATGGAACGTTTAAACCCCTCAACTATTATGGTCGATTCCATACCGGTAGATGATCCCGAATAATTCTTGAAACAACGGTGTTCCGAGGGCTGACTGTCGTTCTTTGCGGCTCGTGCACAAACTACGCAGTATTTATTTTTAACTCCAAAAAACAATACTTTATTAGTTTTAATGCCAATTATCGCAGCTGCGCCGGACAAGGCGGAAAAATTCTTACCATAAGATCTCTTGCTCCAACAACCGTCAACAGCAACAGATATTAATGGTGTACCATTTTTATCAACACTACCTATAGACACTGCGTACTCCGCTTCTTCCTTGACAGCTTCTGCCATGGAATGTGCTGCTGTCTTTTCCCACCAATCGCATGCTGCTGTCTTTTCCCACCAATCGCAAACCGTATTATTAATTTCATTGTATAATGAAGGTGACATGATTGGTAGGGCTACTGCGGCAGTTAATGTTTTTAACTGATAGTAGCTCCCACCAGATGATATGATACCAGATACAATTTGATGATTCACTTCCATTCTATCTTCTTTCTTTTCAATCAAACACACAGTAAATTTCATACTACACATACTACATTTCATGATGAGTTTTGAGTCCAGACCAACTTTTACTTCACCTATTATACTGAGGTAACTTAACTTACAATCCATTGGACCGTGGTCCCCTATGGCCTGAAGAGCTTTAAAAAAAAAAGAAACGTCTACAACTCTACGCCCAACTTCCATTTCATCCACCTTTCCCTCTTGGTCGTTTTCAATAACTAGTTCCTGTAAAGAAAGATAATGGCTTGATTTTTTTTATAAAAAATAATTAAAAATTTAAAAAAATGCAAAAGAGATTTAATACAATATTAGGTTCCTGATGAATAGAAATTATAATTTCTTTACGCATTAGGTATTGTTTTTTTATGACGTCACCTATTTGAACGTAAATTTTCTTTTGAGAAAGTAATTGAGAAGTATTTCGGTACTAAGGTGTTTGTCTCTCGATGAAAATAATAAATATTGCAAGAAAAAATCTATAGGTAGGTATTGAGATTTTGTCTTCGCCCATCACTAACTAAGTAGTTTGTTTATTTATGTAACAAGTCTACAAGAATTACGTATAACAACTTACCTCTATACAGCGCGTAGCATTGTTGCTCAGTCTCGGCCCCAAGGTTTTCTTTATTTTCAATACTGGAAATATTATTCATCAATATTATCCACTTTTTATTTATTTTGTACAACCCTAAGCCAGACGCTAGGCGCCTCGCGTCTGTTTGGCGGTATAGGTATGTCGACCAAGTTGCGCTGTCGCCTACCTACTTTCACATTTTGATATTTAGACAATACTAGCCGACCCGGCGAACTCCGTATCGCCTTTTTTTTTTTAAAAATCCTATTATTTTGATATTACATACAGATACTTCAATTTTATTTATCAGTATAGATATAGATAATACAAACCAATATTTACATGTTATTGTAGGTATATGTCTGAATCGGGCGATCTAAATCATATGACATATTGTATTAGCTTTGTAATGTACCCTGTTCAAATGCGATAATAAATAAGTAGGGAGGAACTTACATTTTATTCCGAGATCTTTTGGCTTTCATATTTTTATAATGCGTACAAAACTTTCTTTTCCCTGGCATGACACTCAAATTCAATCAGTCCTGCGAAAAAAATAGCCTATGTTACTCAGTGATAATGTAGCTTTCGAATGATAAAAGAATTATTAAAATCGGTCCAGTACTTTTTGAGTTTATTCGTTACATACAAAAATCCAAATCTTTCCTCTTTATAATACCTATTAGTGTAGATATTGTATTTTTTACGATTTATATCTAGTTCCATCATGGTTTTCTTTCAGACATTCATTATATCGATACTTTCTAATAACTGAAAATAAATTAATTATAAAAATGTTATACTTACAATTTTTTACAAAAAACACAAATTCACAATACGTAATTCTGCTGTCTGCAGCCGACAAGCGTGGTGTCGCGTTCACTTACAGAAAGGAACTGCCGCTTTTGACCACCGAGATTGCACGAATGAAACGAACGTTTTACCCATACATTTTTGTATGAAAAATTTACCTTAAAATATATCTAGATTTTAGGGCTTTAAAAGAGGAAGTCTTTGTTTGTAAAGGTATAAAAAGAAGTATACAGCTATACTTATTGGTTTCTTCAGTGTTCAAAAAGTGTTTCTTTTTATCAATTTGTGTTGATTTATGGGGATAAATCTGAAAAATACGAAGTCATGTTTTTGCATTTTTACTCAATTTTGTGCGTTTGTTGACGTTTATTATATAACAACTATTAGGTTTAAGAGTTTAATATAAGCATGAACATACTTATTGGTCTTTGATTGTAATATATACAAATTATCATTGATATCAATCATATGTAAATAGGTTAAATATGAAAAATCGTAACACTCTTTTCGGTGATTTTCACGATCTACACCCTTAATATAATTGTAAAGCGTAGCGTGTTTTGCCAAACGAATTTGTTGTTTAATCTGTGTTTTATGTTTGTGGCCCATGGTATTGGTCATGCTCACTGAAGGGTCTGCTTGCGGTAGCTACGAGGAGCGGGTCACTCCCTTCCCTCCATTGTGGTTGAGGGGAGTGATGGCTGCTCTAGTGGTTAACTCGTGATCGGGTGCCGCTTGCGGGATCTGGTCCAGCCATGGTACTTTTTCGTTATATTTAATAACTGTATTGTATGATGATTCGAAAGGCATCACACTGGAGCTATTAATAGACATGTTGTTGTATATTATCTTATTAAAAAAAAAAAAATAGTAAATGAATAAAAAAGAAGACAAGCCCACTGAGTTTCTTGCCGGATCTTCTCAGTGCGGTCGCGTTCCGATCCGGTAGTAGTGTAAGGTAAAAATGTAAAAAAGTGACCATATGTAAGTGCCCCCGCGGGGTTTATGCATAATAAAGTATTTGAATTTGAATTTGAATTTGAATTTGAATTATTTTAGTTTGTGTCTGGGGTTATTCAAAATTTTCAATTTTACTTATTTGGTTGTCAAGTTTAAAAAAAATGTAACATATGCATGACGATAAAAAACTCAAATATCAGATCAAATGCGTGAAACCAAGAAATGAAGAACCGTTTTTATTTTGAGACTTACACAACTGTCTCTTTAGCTTCAGTAAGATAAGTATACCATCAAAAACAAGACTTGTAAAAAAAGCCGAGCCTCGCAACTGAGTTGTTCTACCATAAAAATTTGTGAAATCCATGTTATACCAAGTCTGTTAACTCATTCAGTCCCTGCTTAAGGGACCTTTCTTCTTAAGTTATTACATAAATAGCTAACCTAACAACTTCTTATAGTGACTATATCAAATATTAAAGATCTTTTATGTTTTAAATAAACAGAATGACTTGGCAATCGCATGAAAACACACCTCACAAGTAATACATATTATATTAAATTGTACTAAACATAGTGCGATTGCCAAGTCAATCTATTTATTTAAAACATAAAAGATCTTTAATATTGATATAGTCACTATAAGTTGTTAGGTTAGCTATTTATGTAATAACTTAAGAAGAAAGGTCTCTTAAGCAGGGACTGAATGAGTTAACCGACTTGGTATAACATGGATCTCACAAATTTTTATGGTAGAACAACTCAGTTGCGAGGCTTGGCTTTTTTTACAAGTCTTGTTTTTGATGGTATCTTATTTCTTTTTGTAGATAGACCTACTTATTTGCCTTTCCGGTACCTTCTACTTCTGGAATACCAACAAAGGATTTTCTTAGAGTACACTGTCTAAAAATGAGACATTTCTCCTTTCAGCTTGAGTCAATTCTACCTAAACTAAGCGAAAAGATGTGGTAGTAAAGAAATTTGAATGATTTTTCGAAACACATCTCCTCTAGTCTCCTCCCGCTTTGATGGCAATCGAGCCTAATGATGGCGTTCTTTCTTTCAGATAAATTTGAGGCAATTTAGTTTTGGTACAACTTCATAAGACACGTCCCACTCTTGCTTTTTCATTAAGTTGATTGACCATTTTACAAGTTATCTTTAAACATAATTATATCTAGGTATCTGTTTACACCTATTATGCCAATCATCATTCAGCCTATCGCCGTCCACTGTAGAACATAGACCCCCCTCATGCTTCACCATAAACTGCCGTACTGTGGCACCTGCATCCAACGACGCTCAAGGGTAACAGAGTTGCTATGACTAGAGCTCATTTTTCTTCGCCTTATGAGGAATAATGACGTAGTCGCCATGTTTGGTAGGCGGGTTGGTTTCGCAGTAAGATATCACACATTTCTTCGCCGAGAGCTGCTGCCCACTCTCCTTCCTGTTGAATCGTTTTTTTAAATGACAACGCCTTCCACTAGGGGAATAATAATCCTTATTTTGTGGGGGACTTTACAAACATATAATTCAACATCGCATCATCATCACAGCCCTCATATGTCCCACTGTTGGGCTCGGGCCTGCTCCACAATGGGAGGGAATTTAACCCAGTATACCATGCTGGTCAGACATGTTGATATAGGGTTTCATTTCGAGTATTCCTTCTCTTGCACAGATGGTATGTGCATATTATATCCCATAGTCGTCTTATACGATATCCACGGGCAAGATAGAGTGGTGAATTTCATTCTTAATTCGTCACCACACGGAAAGAACATATAATTAACCGACACAAATTACATTCAGACTCAGAACAACAATTAGTGGATCGTACAAGCTGTTGCCTTGTATGGGATTCGAACCCGCGACACTAGCACGGTACGTTGGTACGTACCACTACGTCATCTGCGCAGTCTTAAGCCGGTTGTTACGATTCCCATAGAGAAACAATGATGGCGACAAATGTATTCTTATTTTTTACAAAGTTATATTTCATTAACTGCAAATGTAACTTTGTAATCCTATATATTTATATGAGTTTACAAAATTATTTATGCAGTTAGTGTATCTCGGAAACTGGATGAAAATTATAATGTTTCATAATTTTTCCTTCATTTATACACTAAACACTAATTGTATTCTAAATTGGAAGCTTCCATGTCTGCTAGAAGTTCCACTTTAATATTGATGATCGGTCAGTCAGTCAGTGAGTGACAAAATTACGAAATTTTGACTAGTTATAATTCTTAAACTATTGGTTCAAATTGAATGAAATTTGAAATACACAATGCCAATAAAATGCCTGCTAGGTTACTAAAAATTCAGGTTTCTAGCTTTATTAACAACGAAGTTATAGGGGGTCGAAAATGGCCTGAATGGCTTCGAGAAAAGTATGTTACGGCAGTGTTGCGTTTTGCCCAATTTTTTTTTTTGCTCGACTTGGCGGGGGCACTGTCGTGCCCCCAGATTCGAGCGCGAAGCCTGCTGCGACACGAAATCTGTGTCACCAAAAATAGTTAAATAAATTCTCAATAGGTAACACGAAATCTGACAATGTGATAAACAATAGCTTTTAATATCGTAGTTGATCAATTATTTTTATGGCGTATATATAGAATAGGATTAAAATTATATTGATTTATTGAAATAAGCAGGCCCGTGTGGCGATGGATTGGAATACAATTTTCGTCACCCCTTACTTGCCCGTGGGAGTCGTAAAAATAGGCTATGGGTCTCACAAGGAGAATGGGCAGCACTATTTCCAGGGTGAACTTATAACACCTACTGCGATCGCCATCCAGTCTGCCAAACGTGGAGCTTATGGCGTTATAGTGATGGATAGATTGAAATAGTAAGAGTGGTAGGACCACACTGTCGACAGTTATCTGTCTACAGCCGCGGGCCGGTCCGTCCGGGGCAGTACCACACTCTCGCAGAAAATCGACGTCTGAGTAGTAGCGATTTGTTACTGCGCTTCGTTCGGTGAGCGAGAGAGCCGGAAGCCCAGCTTTCTGAGGGTGTTTGCGTGTGGAGGGTTTTGGTGGTGCCCTTGGTATCACCGAGCCTCAATGCACGCATTCACACTCCCTTCACTTTCTTCGCGGTAGGCAACGGCCTTGTAAAGGTCCATGAGCGGCAGCAACACTTACCATCAGGTGTACTGTTTGCTCGTTTGCCACCGTTAGCAATAAAAAAAAAAATAGTCTAAAAACTTTTCGTGTGGTGACGGAGTAAGAATACAGGTCACTATACTACTAACATACACGTAGGTGTCATAAAAGACAACTAAGAGATATAAGATGCACAACATTTACGCATGAGAAAACTCCATAAAATCTTATACCAACACGTCTGGTCACTTGGGGTAGTAACAGCATTTTATTTAGTGGATTTCATTAATAACAACCTTTAATAACAACTTTTCGGTTATAGCGACGTCGAACTTGCGTCCCTAGAATTTAAAGCATACTTTGATAGGAAATTCATTCGGTAATAACGACTCCCGATGTAACGCCTAATCCGAGTATACCGACTTGTTTTTATGAATTATTTGGGACACATTCCTAGAAATTCCTTGCGGATGTTGCGACTGAGTCGGCAAAGGCACAAAGTCTCGTTCTTTAACTATTAAGCTTTCTTATCTTTTGTTTATATTCGCAGATGGTCAAATGCTTTGTTTGTGTGTAGCGTTACTTAGCATGTGCGTGAAGTTAAAATTATGAATCAGTTACGTAGCTATTTCCAGTGAGTGAACAGTGTTTCTTAAATTTGTGAAAATGGCTCCTAGAGGTACATTTACTGTTAAAGAAAAACTGATTTTGGATATAGAGACCTCCGGATATAGCGACGACATTAAAGTGGTCCCTCCGCCGTCGTTATAACCGAAATACACTCTAGTTTCATTCTAAGCTCGTTGCAAGCATTTCAATTTTAATAATTAGATAGAGAGGGCAATACAAACTAGGTGACGTCAACGTAGCAATTTACATACTAATTTGCTTTAGTCCTAAACAAATATCGTTGTGCGAGAAAGGGATAGAATATGAATAGTAATTTCAGAAGCTTATAACTTATAATATATTTTATTTGCTTGTATATTTTTGTATTATTGTTGCACATTCTTTCTTATTTATATCCCTAACAGCATAAGTAATTATTTATATACTTTGAGAGGAGTCAAATACCTAATTATATGGAAATAATAAGGGCGGCGATGTACGAACATGATTATTCCTGAATTCTTCTTCTATGAGATCAAAATATGACGATTCTCTCAGCTTTTGCTATAGTAGCCACAATACTATAGTACTGAATTACTGATTATCTGACAGCTCCTTACAATATCTAATAATCATCATCTCAGCCTATACATGTCCCACTGTTGGGCTCAGGCCTCCTCCATAATGGGAGTCGGACGTATTGGAATAGGATTTTGTTTCGAGTTTTTCTTCCCTTACACCGATGTTATATGCTTATTATATCCCTTAGTAGTCTCTTACGACATCCACGGGCAAGATAGGGAGTGGTGAATTGTATTCTTACCCCGTCACCATACGGAAATTATAATAATATACCTTACTATACAATATCTTCGATATATACGCAATAACAAGCATTGTATATCAATAACAAATTTCCTTCAACTTCAGATTCTATCCATTTGTTATTCAACGGATGTCCACGGTTGAACATAAGACTTCACCAGTGGCTTCAGCACGAATACTTGCGTCAAAGTAACGTTATCGAAAACAATTTGTATAGATTTAAAGCAGTACCCCTATCGTCCGATTCCACTGCTCTAAATCGTGCTAAGCCCCCAGAATATCCGCATCTATCCAACGATCGTATACTTACTAATCTTACTATTCCAATTAGTGGAATAGCAGCCTATTACTTCATTCTGATCTGACGAGTTGGCATAGATTCTTTTTCTTCTTTTCTTTCCCTTGTAGTGATGGTATCATCTTAATAGTCATGTTCGAATCGTATGTCAACTACAAATTAAAAATGGACGATGACATTTTGTGAAATCATCAACACAGGAGTGGCATTTTTTTAATTACATTCGGTGGCAAACGAGCAAACAGTACGCCTGATGGCAAGTGTTGATCTCGCTCATGGACCTTTGCTAGGCCGCAGCCTACCATGAAGAAAGTGAAGGAAGTGTGAATGCGTCCAATGAGGTTTAGTGAAACTAAACATCACCAAAATCCACCACACGCAAACACCCACAGAAATTTGGGCTTCCGACTCTCTCGCTCACCGAACGAAGCGCAGTAACAAATTGCTACTACTTAGACGTCGATTTTCTGCGAGATTGTGGCATATTGTTGTAGATAAAGTTTAATAAGTTTTATGGTGATAATTTCACTATACTGATTCCTATCACTTTTTACCAGACGTATAGAACGCTGATATCAACGATCTCGACGTCTTGAATTATTGAATCCAACGATTCTTTGTGACTTTTGTTATATGTGGAGTAGCTCTTCGACTTCGAGAATATTTAATGTCGTCCCATTTTGCCGAGTCATATAGGTAGCCTAAATAATATCTTCGTCTCGTAAATATGTTTTTACAGGCAGTCCTCGTACTTACGGCATGTTAGGTTCTCGAACGAAATACCCGACGTAAATCGAAACGACGTAAGTCGAGACATATTCTTTCATATGTTTACATGTAAAACTCAAGGGTTTGAATCCACACGGACTCAAAATAAAAAAAAAAATAAAAACTGCATTTATAACAAAGGATGTACATACTTCATTATCAAAAGTAAATTCTTAAAATAATTATGTATGTACTTATGAAATTGCTAGTTATTGTTGGTATTTGTGCGTTGTTAATTTTAATCCTTACTAATATTATAAATGCGAAAGTAACTCTGTCTGTCTGTCTGTCTGTCTGTCTGTCTGTCTGTCTGTCTGTCTGTCTGTCTGTCTGTCTGTCTGTCTGCTACGCTTTCACGTCTAAACCACTGGACCGATTTTGATGAAATTTGGTACAGAGATGGACTAAAGCTTGAGAAAGGACATAGGCTACTTTTTATCGCGAAAAAATGGGTATAAGGGGTTGAAATAGGGGATGACATTTTGTATGGAAATTCGTCATTTTCGATGATAGAACCACGAATCTTTGTATTAAGGCACCTGACAATAAATAAATAAATATTTGTTCAAGCGTTTTGGAAATTTCATTTACATGGGGATGAAATTCAACCCCTAAAATATCAAAAAGCATACAGCCGAAACCACTGGGCCTAGAAACGTATTTTTTTTTTACACCATCGTATTTCTTGGGGTACACGAGCACTAGCAAAGGATTTTTGGAAATTCACCCCCTTAAGGGGGTGAAAAACATATAGTCTTTCACGTCTAAACCGATTTTGATGAAATTTGGTACAGAGATGGACTAAAGCTTGAGAAAGGACATAGGCTACTTTTTATCGCGGAAAAATGGGTATAAAGGGTTGAAATAGGGGATGATATTTTGTATGGAAATTCGTCATTTTTGATGATAGAACCGTGAATCTTTGTATTAAGGCACCTGATAATAAATAAATATTCGTTCTAGCGTTTTGGTAGTTTCACTTACATGGGGATGAAATTCAACCCCTAAAATACCAAAAGCATACAGCCGAAACCACTGGGCCTAGAAACGTATTTTTTTTACACCATCGTATTTCTTGGGGTGTACGAGCACTAGCAAAGGATTTTTGGAAATTCACCCCCTTAAGGGGGTGAAAAACATATAGTCTTTCACGTCTAAACCGATTTTGATGAAATTTGGTACAGAGATGGACTAAAGCTTGAGAAAGGACATAGGCTACTTTTTATCGCGGAAAAATGGGTATAAAGGGTTGAAATAGGGGATGATATTTTGTATGGAAATTCGTCATTTTTGATGATAGAACCGTGAATCTTTGTATTAAGGCACCTGATAATAAATAAATATTCGTTCTAGCGTTTTGGTAGTTTCACTTACATGGGGATGAAAT
Organism: Lymantria dispar; assembly: GCA_032191425.1. Taxonomy (NCBI): domain Eukaryota; kingdom Metazoa; phylum Arthropoda; class Insecta; order Lepidoptera; family Erebidae; genus Lymantria; species Lymantria dispar. The sequence goes on along the minus strand of CM063451.1, from coordinate 1,946,859 downwards.
TCAACCCCTAAAATACCAAAAGCATACAGCCGAAACCACTGGGCCTAGAAACGTATTTTTTTTACACCATCGTATTTCTTGGGGTGTACGAGCACTAGCAAAGGATTTTTGGAAATTCACCCCCTTAAGGGGGTGAAAAACATATAGTCTTTCACGTCTAAACCGATTTTGATGAAATTTGGTACAGAGATGGACTAAAGCTTGAGAAAGGACATAGGCTACTTTTTATCGCGGAAAAATGGGTATAAAGGGTTGAAATAGGGGATGATATTTTGTATGGAAATTCGTCATTTTTGATGATAGAACCGTGAATCTTTGTATTAAGGCACCTGATAATAAATAAATATTCGTTCTAGCGTTTTGGTAGTTTCACTTACATGGGGATGAAATTCAACCCCTAAAATACCAAAAGCATACAGCCGAAACCACTGGGCCTAGAAACGTATTTTTTTTACACCATCGTATTTCTTGGGGTGTACGAGTACTAGCAAAGGATTTTTGGAAATTCACCCCTTTAAGGGGTTGAAAAGCAAATAGCCTTTCACGTCGAAACCGATTTTGATGAAATTTGGTACAGAGATGGACTAAAGCTTGAGAAAGGACATGGGCTACTTTTTATCGCGAAAAAATGGGTATAAGGGGTTGAAATAGGGGATGACATTTTGTATGGAAATTCGTCATTTTCGATGATAGAACCACGAATCTTTGTATTAAGGCACCTGACAATAAATAAATAAATATTCGTTCTAGCGTTTTGGTAGTTTCATTTACATGGGGATGAAATTCAACCCCTAAAATACCAAAAAGCATACAGCCGAAACCACTATGCCTAGAAACGTATTTTTTTTTACACCATCGTATTTCTTGGGGTGCACGAGTACTAGCAAAGGATTTTTGGAAATTCACCCCTTTAAGGGGTTGAAAAGCATATAGCCTTTCACGTCGAAACCGATTTTGATGAAATTTGGTACAAAGATGGACTAAAGCTTGAGAAAGGATATAGGCTACTTTTTATCGCAAAAAAATGGGTATAAGGGGTTGAAATAGGGGATGACATTTTGTATGGAAATTCGTCATTTTCGATGATCGAACCACGAATCTTTGTATTGAGGCACCTAATAATAAATAAATAATTATTCGCTCAAGCGTTTTGGAAATTCCATTTACATGGGGATGAAATTCAACCCCTAAAATACTAAAAAGCATACAGCCGAAACCACTGGGCATGGAAACGTATTTTTTTTTACACCATCGTATTTCTTGGGGTGCACGAGCACTAGCAAAGGATTTTTGGAAATTCACCCCCTTAAGGGGGTGAAAAGCATATAGCCTCTCACGTCTAAGCCGATTTTGATGAAATTTGATACAGAGATGGACTGAAGCTTGAGAAAGGATATAGGCTACTTTTTATTGGGAAAAATGGGTATAAGGGGTTGAAATAGGGGATGATATTTTGTATGGAAATTCTTCATTTTCGATGATAGAACCGTGAATCTTTGTATGAAGGCATCTGATAATAAATAAATAAATATTCGTTCTAGCGTTTTGGTAGTTTCACTTACATAGGGATGAAATTCAACCCCTAAAATATCAAAACGCATATAGCCGAAACCACTAGGCCTAGAAACGTACTTTTTTTACACCATCGTATTTCTTGGGGTGCACGAGTACTAGCAAAGGATTTTTGGTAATTCACCTCCTTAAGGGGTTGAAAAGCACAAATAACCCTGCTCCGGTGGTTGGTCCAACGACAAAGGCGACGTGGTGTTCGGGTGGGTTGCGGGTGTTGCGTGCTTACGCCCCTCTGTCGCCCCGGACGGAGTGGTGCGAGGAACGCGCTGACCGCAGTTCACCCCAAAAAAAAGGGGATTGAAAAGCATATAGTCTTTCACGTCGAAACCACTTAACCGATTTTGATGAAATTTGGTACAGAGATGAACTAAAGCTTGAGAAAGTATATAAGGCTACTTTTTATTGCGAAAAAATAGGTATAAGGGGTTGAAATAGGGGAAAGTATTTTCTTTTTACGTCGTCTTATTTCTTGGGGTACACGAGCACTAGCAAAGGATTTTTGGAAAATCACCCCCTTAAGTGAGTGAAAAGCGTATAGACGAAACTCTTGGAGCTAGGAACGTAAAACTTTCTATGCAATTCTCTTTCCTTTGTTTTAAGTGAGCTCTAAGAAATTATTTTATTAAAATCAACTCCTAAAGGGGTGCAAAATATATAGCCGAAATCATTAGGCCTAGAAACATGGAATTTTGTATAAAGTTGCCTTTCTTGGGGGAAGAGAGATTTTTGCAATTTTAGCCCTAAGGGGGTGAAAAGCGTTTAACCGAAATCACTGAGCCTAGGAAGGATCATTTTAGTACACGGTTGGCTTTCTTGGATTACCCCCAGATTTTCTTAGTGCTCACTTACCAAGCACTATGAAAAAAATTTTGGCAAGGATAAGCGAGCTCTAACAAAGAATTTTTGGCAATTCAACCCCTAAGAGGGTGAAAGCGTATAGCCAAAGATACCGGGCCTAAGAATGTGAAATTTTGTATACCGATTTCGGTTATTTGGGGTAAGCACGCACTAAGAAACAATTTTGGGCTGCCCCAAAAGGATAAAACGCATATAGTCGAAGACACCCAACCAATGATATATCATCACTATCTTGCTCTTATCCTAATTACTTTGGATCGACGCGATATGTAGGTAGGGTACCTACTACTGCCATCGTAGATATATTGCAAAGGTTTTAGCAATATTTTATGACCTGGCCGACATTGTTGGCCAGACGGCATCACCAATTGGTCCAGGTCGATGTAAATCTTTGTCTTAGTAGTATTTTGCGACACCCACGAACAATGAAAACGTGGTAATATTTCTAGCAGCTACCAGACAGTAAGTTACAATCAAAATATTATTACAATTTTCTATCTCTACAAATAAATAAATTTGAAGCGTCTGTTTGTCTATCAAAATAATAGGTTTTATTTATGCTCACACAATACGGTCCAAATTTTTTTTGTCTGTCTGTCTATTCGTTACAGGTAATCTTCAAAATGGCTGGACCGATATTGATTATATTTTACCATCAGGTCTACCAGTCGTACATAAGGAATAACTTAGACTATTTTATCTCAGGCTATATATTATCCTGGTGTGGATGAATTAAGTCGATTTTAAAATTATTTCACTAATGGAAAGCTATTTTTAAGCGAGTAACATATTTAAGCTATTTTTATCCCGATATTCCTACGAGATCGGGTACAATGCCGGTGAAATCACGGGAATATAATGGTTTAAAAAATTAATTCACTAATGAAAAGCTATATTATCAGTGAATACCATATAAAGGCTATTTTCATCCCGGTATTTGCCCAGGAACGACAACTATACCGGGGGATGTTGACCAATTTTTAAAATTCTTACACCAATGGAAAGCTACCTATGTTGTCAGCGAGCAGCATAGGCAATTTATATCTCTGATATTTCTGGGATTTATATATATTTTTTTTACCCATGTAAATTTATAATATCAGCAAGTTACATAGGCATTTTTTATCTCGGTATTGGCATGGGAATGGGGTCTTCGTGAATGAAACTGCGGGTGTTTGATTGATATAATTTTTTTTCACCAATGGAAAAGTACGTTATCAGAGACTAAGGAAAGGCCACAATACCATCGTATTTGCACGGCAATCTGAACTACAAGGCTGGAAGTAATATTCAAATGTGAAAGTTTGTGAAAATATTTGGATGTTTGTTACTCAATCACGCTTAAACTGTTGAGCAGATTTGGATGAAAATTGACACGTAGATAGAGTATTTCTTAAATTAAGAAATGTAATACTTTTTATGTCGATAATATTCTTTGCGATAATAGTTCAATATGCAAGTAAATTTTTACGCGGGCGAAGCCGCGGGCAAAAGCTAGTAATAATGATAAAAGTTTAATATGTAATCAAAATATGTAATGAGAAATAATAAATTAAACTTTTGGCTTAAAGAAACTATCACCCCGACAAATACAACACCACAGACATTGACTTCGCGATTAGTGAATTCTCCTAGTATAGGTATGCCGGAAATCGAAACAATTGACGTATGCTTGAGGAATAGTGTCAAAACATTGTTCGACGTAACTTGAAACGACGTAAATCGAAACGACGTAAGTCGAGGACTCGGACTGCCTGTAAATAAACTTAAACTATAATGGAAGTACTTAATCGGAACAATGCGTAAACACGTCGGATAAGTGGCGCAGTAAAATGTGTTTTCTTCAAACGTGATTATGTGCTATAATATGTAATTGCTGTAGTTTTGATAGTAGTGTTTAGAAGGATTTTTTATAGGTCGAATGATCTCAATTCCTGCTCGTAGTATTTTTCTTCTCGATTCACAAATAATATTTAAGAAAAAACCTAGAATGTCTGTTGCGAGTACGTATAGGTACGAATACATTGATGCAAGTATTCGTGCTAAGCCCACTGGATACAAATTGTGCTTTTTAAAATTGCAAATACAGGTGTTGTTGATCTCGTTTAAAATATTGTAAATTTAATTTGATTCCGGTCCTATTTTTTTATTGGACTATCCAAGACAGGCGTCTGATATTCGCAAGGCTTTCGATGTATTTGAAGTGAATATTCCTTAAGACGCGTTGGGCATTTTTTAAATTTGCGAGTGTAAAAATACACATTTAGTTTAAGTTTTCACTTCTGTCGGCGCTCCAAAAGTGCCACCTTTTTAAATATCATGTATTCATTCCTGAAGGGAAAATCATAGGCGTAGCACGTCCATTTCAATCACTGTAACCTTTTGTAAAACAGTACTGGGCATTTCTTCATCGACCCTCAATGATGTGACGTCATAAATAATGACGAAAACCTTTTAGATATATTTATGTAATATAAATAGAAACCTATCATATCAAGTAAAATGTATTGATTTTGATATTTTTAGATCATACTTGTACACCAAACTGAATAATTAAAGAATATTTGTTTAATGATTAAATTTTCCGTGTGGTGACGGAAAATGAATACAATTTATCACCATATCTTGCCCGTGGATGTCGTAAAAGACGACTAAGGGATATACGCATATAACATCTATGCAAGAGATGTTTAACTCGATGCAAAACCCTATACCAATCTGCCTGACCAGCATAGTAAGGTCAATTTCCCTCCTATGATGATAATGATCGCATAAATAACCATGTGAGCATAAAGAAAACATACTATTTTGAAATTACAAATGGACACTTCAATTTTATTGGTATAGATTTTAAATATGAGTGAGTTGGTTGAACCGTGAACGGAATGAACGAATTGAATGCAAGCATTGTTTCTCAGGCAATAAATAAATAATGTCAAGATTGTGCCAAAATATCCAGCTCTTTAGATACGCCTGGCATTTGCAATGAAGCTCATAGTAAAACTACTGTCTACTATTTTGTATCGCTTAGTTTTTATCTTCTGGATTAAATTTTAATATACGTTTTTCTGTATGGTGATGGACTAAGAGTACAGTTCAACGTGGATTTCGTAAAAGACGACTAAGGGATATAATACACATATAACTATGCAAGAGAAGGAAAGCCCGAAACAAACCCCTATACCGATCTATCTGACCAGCATGGTATGGTAGGTCAAATTCCCTCTCATTGTGGAGGTGGCCCTACTGCGGTGATGTTGAAATATAATTGAATGAATTTGGCTAACATTTCATTTTGGCCAAGTTACATTTTATTAAACCAGTTATCTATAATTTTGAATTATGGATCGTGTCATTAATTCCATTACCACACCGATAGAATGCACAAGTTACGTTTATATATTGAGTGTTAGTATATAAAGTTAAATGCAAGTTGATGTGACCGTTGACCCATTTTGGCTGTCCTCATTTCACACCCCAATGAAGGGTTGAAAGGGGCTTTACTTACCCTTAATTATAATGCTTTATATGTATAGAAAAGAAATGGTTGAATGGTAATAGAAGAAAAACTATATGTATTATCTATATAAATAAATAAAATTGAAGCGTCTGTTTGTAATGTCAAAATACTAGGCTTTATTCATGCTCACATGGTTATTTGCGCGACACTTATGCTTAAAAACCAACTTAAATTTTTTTGTCAGTATGTTTGTTTGTTTGAGGTAATCTTCAAAACCCGAACATTACTTATTTTAATGATTTATATCACTGTCTAATACTTCATCAGAAACGGCAGAATAAGTAAAGGAAGCAAACTTTCAGGCACTTGTATGTGTTTTAATTTATTTAATTTTTCTAAGCAACTCTTTTTTAAATGCCTAGAAACTAGAGGCGATCATTAAAAGTTATAACCTTTAATTTAAACGTTTATATTAAAATAACGTTTAACATCATTATTAAAAGTCATAATCGTGAATTTTATATAACGAACTAAATACATAATAATATGACACTTTAACTAATTTAATGCGAGTAGTAATAATGTATTTTAATTAATCGGTATAATAATTTTACACGGGATTATAATCGTTATTGCGTGATTATGAAATACGAGAAATTGAATACATAATCTCTTTCTCCTCTGGTAATAATACAAGCATTTATATAATAAACTTAACAGTTTTAATTAATTAATAACTTTTAATTTAACGTATTATTTTATAACTTTTAGTCATTATTTTAACTTTTAATAATGTGATTGGCATTGTGATGACTTACGGCACGGAAACGTGGTCCCTAAATGGCGGCCTCGTAACAAGGCTCAAAGTAGCTCAGCGTGCTATAGAGCGAGCTATGCTCGGCATTTCTCTGCGAGATAGAATCCGGAATACGGAAATCCGCAGAAGAACGGGTGTAACCGACATAGCACGAAGAATTAGCACGCTAAAGTGGCAATGGGCAGGCCACATCGCTCGACGAACCGACAACCGCTGGGGAAGAAAGGTTCTCGAGTGGCGACCACGCATCGGACGACGCAGTGTAGGACGCCCCTCCACTAGGTAGACCGGCGACCTGGTGAGGGTTGCTGGGCTTCGTTGGATGCAGGCGGCACAGAACCGCACTTTGTAACATGAGGGAGGCCTACGTCCAGCAGTGGACAGCGACAGCAATAGGACGGCTGAAATGATGATGATGATGTTGATGATTGGCATTGGTATTTCCGTGTGGTGACGGAGTAAGAATACAATTCACTAATATATTATAAGACGACCGAAGGATGTGATATGCAGATTACATTTATGCATGAGGAGGAAAACCTGACATAAAACTCTGCTAAAAGGCTGCTGCCTACCGCGAAGAAAGTGAAGGGGGTGTGAAAGCGTGCATTGAGGCTCGGTGATACCAAGGGTACCACCAAAACCCTCCTCACACAAACACCCTCAGAAAGTTGGGCTTCCGGTTCTCGCTCACCGAACGAAGCGTAGTAACAAATTGCTACTACTCTGACGTCGATTTTCTGCTCAGTGTGGTACTACCCCGGACGGACCGGCCCGCGGCTGTAGACAAACAACTGTCGGCAGTGTGGTCCTACCACACTACACAAACATCATCATCATCACCCATCCACGGGCACGTTACGGTTGTGGTATTAGAAGTACCATAACTACTAATCAAGATACGCATTGCGTCATATTATAGAAACACGATTGCCTATGGTAACATTAACCCAGGGTTTCCCAAAGTGTGTTCAGCGGAACCTAGGAGTTCCGTAGAGCAGCCATTAGGGTTCCGCCAATATTAAATAACTTTTAATTTTAGTAATTTGGCTGTGAAATAATACCATGATTACAAATGCTATTTTAAAATAGCGTAAAATTAGTGATGTGAAGACCATAGAATTACTAGGGAATGTGACTTGGAAGGAAAATAATCGATTTTTTGTTCTTTAAAATAAATCGATTATAAAATAATCGATTTAAAAAAAATAACCGATTAGGTATAAAATAATCCATTTTTTTTCTCCCAACAGGATTATGATGACTTTTTTTTTTAGGAAATGTGAGCTGTATTTTATCGTGATAACCTTTTTATTAGGTAAATTGGCAGTGGAATAATCGATTAATTTCGATCGAATTTCGAGTAATAAAAATCGATTTTTTTTTTGGAATAATCGATTATTATAAAATCTATTATTTTTTCACATCCCTACTAATTGCTATTATGTAAGTAGTTAGCAAGAATTCAGTCCAGATTATGCACATCAGCACATATTATTGTTCCATATTGGTGTTCTGTTCTCTTTAAAGTTTAGGAACCCCCGCATTAATCCATAGACACGAACAGTAAAATCAAAGGCAAACATCTCTCGTTATCCCGAACAACATGTCAAACGTTACGCAAGAGTATAAATATTTTGGCAAGCTTGTTTTCTTACAGCGTTTACGTGTATATCCAATGAATACTTAATTTAGCATGTACATATGAAATACATACGTGGAGTATGTAAGTCTTAACACAGACACTGAAAATAAAAAAAAAAGTGAGCCGTTGCTCAGGACGCCTGGCAGATGTGAAACATCGAAATTATTTTGTACAAGAATATATATGCATAAAAGAACAGATAACGACAGGAACTAAAATAGCATAAAGTATTAATAAAAATAATATTACGTTTTTTTTCCAAGAAAATGATGATTTTTATTCAATAAACATTTATTTTCATTAGTATACATTATAGGTAACAATTTACTTTGAGCGCACTAGATGGCGTAGTACAAAATTTTAAATCACGCTATAGTTTCGTTACAAAAATGTAGATATATGTATCTGGATATTAATTTTATAGACACGGGTTGAGAGCCCTCAGCGCTCACCCACCAGTCCGGGTAAAGTTGTCACAACCATCTGGGGCTAACAACTAAGTCACAAAAAAAAATATAGTTAATTAAGAGGAAGCCGCAAAGCGTGGCGTTAAACGCCACGCGACGATCGGGCTCACCCTCGCCTATAGATGTTTCACATCAAATAAATAGAATTTCGTATACTTCGTCCGTATGGTGACCGAGTAAAAATACCATTCACCACTCCCTATCTTGCCCGTGGATAACGTAAAACGCGACTGAAGGATATAATATGCATATAACATCTATGCAAGAGAAGGAGAATTCGAAACAAAACGCTATGCCAATATGTCCGACCAGCATGGTATAGTAGGTCAATTTCCCTCTCATTGTGGAGGTCGAGGCCAGCATTGGGACGTATAGAAATATTTACCTAATAGTGTGCATATTCCTTGTGGTCACGGAATAAGAATACAATTCACCACCATCTTGCCCGTAGATGTCGTAAAAGACGTTTAAGGGATATAATATGCATATAACACCTATGCAAGAGAAGGATAACTCAAAATAAAACCCTATACAAACCTGTCTGACCAGCATGCTATAATAAGATCAATTTCCTTCTTATTGTGGAGGAAGCTCGAGCCCAACAGTGGGACGTATATGAGCTGAATTGAATGAATGAGGCATATAATCCTGCAATATGATAAGTATTATATTATTATCAGGAGATTTAAAAAAAGAATTAGACCCATGAATTTACGTATATTTATGGCAATCATCATCATTACAGCAAATAAACATCCCACTGTTGGGCTCGAACCACCTCTACAATGGGAGAGAAATTAACATCACTCAAATGGCTGATGTCAACTCTCCTAGGGTATGTAGTTGTTCACCAGATGACATCATCAAATGGAGTTGGCCCAGTTCAATGTAAAGCTCTTGGTAGTCTTTTACTTTTACTATGTATATGAGTCATATAAGGGCTGGTAGTCGTAGTTGGCATTATATATAATTTCTATATACTTTTGCTACATATGAGCAGAAAACTAAATAGACTTGTTTACAAACTTGTTTTGTACAAAACATACTTGACCTCAAATACCGAGATGGTACTGATGGATGTAGCTGACGATATCTCTGACCCAGACAACTGCCCAAACGTTCCATCTATCTTCGAGACATTCTGACTAACTTCTAAATTATATCGTTTAAACCGACAAAAATATATAGCAGTACAATCGTCTCATTTCCCTAAATCCAAAATTGTTTTACAAATCGGCCGGTTTATACGGAAAGGGCACGAGGTGAAGGACGCCAGTTTCGCTTGGGTATCGCCGATCGATACTCCATCTTTATAACATAACTGTAAATGTAAACCTTATGTAAATATAATAGAGTACATTCTTCCTAAAATATGTATTGTTGACCTGTTGGTTGCGGATGTGTTTCGACTGCGAACTCCGAACAATTTTGAACGGCATTGTTTATTATAGGTTCAGCAACTTTTAGCGGTCGTATATATCTCATCCATCGGATTATAGAAGTCCACGAAATCTAAAATAACCCTCTCCAAGAAGGTTTAATACCTTAATAGTCACGCTAGACAAAGGGGTTAAATTGTAATTGGTATTATGACTAACGTATTCAGGCTAACGTATTTATTTAAAAACAAACTAAACCTTATATTACGGTGATCTTTGCAGAACATTGCATTTAATGAACACAAATCACACCTAGAAAGATCAATAGTTTGTGGATCGCACAAAGTATTGTCCTAAGTGGCACGCTAGATCTGGTATCCTGATCTCTGCTGCGCTACCTGCAGTGGGTCAACTAATTTTGCGAACCATTTAAAACAACAAAAGCGGCACGGTTGCATAACAAAAGGTTTATTTTGTGCAAAATGACAAACCGCACCGCTTTTACCGTATAAATCAAAGCAAATTTCTGACCGCATGCCAATGACAATACCGAAGAGTTCGTTGCGTTGAATAAATTGTAATTATGACTTTGACATCGTATATATGGTTAACATACGAGATTGATTTGTAGTTTTTTTGACGTGACAACGTCTAATAAATCGATGAACTCTGGCTGCATGCCCAAAAAGTGTCCCGTTACGCTCCTTGTCCTGTTACGCTGATTCAATTTTATTCATAAAAGTATGCAGTCATTTCATCAATGTTTTGTTATAACGTTGTCACGTTAAACTATCATCTGTAAACCGACTTTACAGACAACCATGTTTAATTGGTTTTTTTCTACAGCCTCGGCCCGTCCGGGGTAATACCGGACTCTCGCAGGAAATGGACTTCTGATTAGTAGCAATTTGTTACTGCACGGCACACGGCATGATAATCGGTCCAGTTTAGTAGCTACCATGCTAACGACAAACACACAGAAACAAATACATGTACTTATAAAATTTTTCTTTTTGCATCGGGAAGTAATAAATATGAAAAAAGAGTGCTTTACAAATAGGTTTGATAAAAAGGCTTATGACACTTTACCTGAAAGGGTATCCCGCCGGGTTGTCTTTGGATGTCAAGGACTCGGTATCAGTGGTCGGCTCAATGGCGAAGGGGAGGAAATACAAGAGGTTATGGATCCCGTACTCTCGTATCGTCACCCCGAACGGAACGGACGGCATGCGTCCAGACTATGGCCCGCAAAAAAAAAAAACACTTATTGGCACGTAGATTTTAAATTTATTTTGATTTCTCTTATAGCGATGTTATAATATGTGACGTCTCCGAGTCGTCTTGCGTCTCACCCAGTCCAAATATTGGTTGAGAGGCATAATACGACAGAATATAGAGCTGCACGCCCGTCATTGCCGGACCAGACCATCATCATTTCAGCTCATTTACTTCCCGCTGATGGTCTCGGGCTTCACAATAGGTTATAGGAGAGAAATTTACCTACTATATACATTGGTCTTACGCGTTGCTATAGGGTTTTGTATTGAGTTTTTCTTGTATAGATTTTATAAGCATATTAAATCCCTTAGTCGTTTTTTACGACACCCACGAGCAAGAGAGGGCGTCACATGGAAAAGTCAGACCATAACATGTCAAAAAAATAAATGGGAGTATTTGGAAGAATAATGGCGTATGATACTATTTTGCATCCGTTATTACTGAACTAATATTTTATGAGTGTATTATATTAAGTACTAGCAATCCGCCCTCGCTTCGCTTCGGTTATAGGTTATAATCGTTTTACCCGCGTAGTTCCCGTTCCCGTGGGAATACCGGGATAAAATATAGCCTAGTTTACGCCCTGATATTATAGCTTTCCATTGGTGAAAGAATTTTTGAAATCGGTACAGCCGTTTTGAAGATTACCCGGAACAGACAGACAAACATTTTTTAATTGCTATTTTAGGCATAGGTGTCGTGCAAATAAATAACCGTGTGAGCATGAAAAAAAAACCTATTATTTTGACATTACAAACAGACACTCCAATTTTATTTATTGGTATAGACTAGCTGACCCGGCGAACTTCGTAACGCCATATTTTTTTTTTGTAAATTCATTTTCTAAATTTCCGAATATATATTCTCTAATGGAAGAACCATTACGGCTTTGTCGGGAAAGATTCGATCGTCTTGGTCTCGCCGTTGTTAATGATGATTCAAAGAGAATACAAATTACTGATGATTGATTTCTGAGAAAATTATAATTATCAAATTTTAAACCATACTTAACTATAAACAAAATTACGTTTAGCTGTCATTTGCATTTTGTTATTACATATCAAATGCGTTTTTATTATCTTACGTTTCATAGTGACTTGTATTCTCTTTGACATGAGTTTCGGTGCGAATATAGAAATGTCATGTTTAGCTCTTGTATTATATTCATTTTGTTAGTGTTTTATAGTGTTACATTGAATAATTTTGCTGATATTTTATGTAATATAATACAGTTAAGGTATGTAAGGAATGTGATATAAGAGTGGTTTACGTGTATTTTCATATTCTACCGTAATTCCCAGAGAAATCAAATAATTAGGTTTACAGCGGCTAATTAATGGTAACGACTTGACTTACTGATGGACATGACTATAAATAAGCTATTCTATTTAAGCAAATGTTAAATAAAATGAAAAAAATTGTATCAGACTTGGCTGTATGGTTTTTGATTCCTTTGTCCGTCCGAATGGACAAACAGAAACAAAATAAAATCTATTTGACATTTTATGCCATGTCACACGGGAACGCGATCGAACGGGATAAAAAGTAGCTCATTGCATCAAATCAGCAGAAGAAGAAGATGATGAACGGGATAAAAAGTATCCGTCTCCTGGTTCTAAGCTACCTCCCCACCAATTTTCAGCCAAATCTGTACAGCCGTTCTTGAGTTATAAACATAGTAACTAACACGACTTTCTTTTATATATATATAGACTAGCAATCCGCCCTCGCTTCGCTTCGGTTATAGGTTATAGTCGTTTTACCCGCGTAGTTCCCGTTCCCGTGGGAATACCGGGATAAAATATAGCCTAGTTTACGCCCTGATATTATAGCTTTCCATTGGTGAAAGAATTTTTGAAATCGGTCCAGCCGTTTTGAAGATTACCCGGAACAAACAGACAGACAGACAAAAATTTTTTAATTGCTATTTTAGGCATAGGTGTCGTGCAAATAACCGTGTGAGCATTAAAAAAGTCCATTATTTTGATATTACAAACAGACACTCCAATTTTATTTATTGGTATAGATGTAATTGCCATGTTTTCCTTGAAAGTACCCAGTAGTTATTAATTAGTGTTTTGCGTTATTGTAATAACATTTCGCCCTTTAACTATCAATCAGCCTTATAAAACCCTTAATAAGTATTGCGTGCATTAATTGAACCGCTAAGTAAAGCGACTTTACGTAATAGCTATAATTGAGCATGTGCCGTGGTCATTTCTCGATGTAGACAAGCGATTTATTGATTCACCGATCAATCTAGCGAATCGGCGGCTTTACGCTTCCTGGACTTGAAGCTGTAATAAAGTTATGATTATGTATAGTCTGTTTCTTTAATAGTCATATTCTTTCGCTTGTATACGCCCCATTGTGGGCCACAAGCGCTCTTCATAATGGCATGGCAATTTGCCTATTATAACGCTCTGTCGATAATTAAAATTTTTATTACAAAAAAACATTCTGTTCTATTATAAATAAAACAATTTTTAAGGGTTTTATCGGGTTTGTATTTGATTTTTGATTGTCCGACGTTTTGAACACATTACAGCGTTCATGGTCACGGGCGTAGTCGAGCAATCAAAAGTCGATAAAATCCGTAAAATAGTTTTATTTATAACTAGCAATTCGCCCTCGTTTCGCTTCGGTTTCAGTCGTCTTGCTCGTGTAGTTCCCGTTGGAATACCGGGATAAAATATAGCCTAAGTGTAATACTCGCGTAAACATCAGAGGTCATTCTGTACTAAGGTAATTATTTTTTGTATTGGGGACTTCACAAACATAATACTACAAATTTCTGGATCGCAGTATTGTGCTATATGGAAATCGATCCCGCGGCACTTGGCACAATAGATCAGTATCAGGATTACTACGCACCATGTGCGATCTTCCTTCACCGTCGACAACCGTCGTAGTCTTAGGTCAGACAAATTGTGAGCGCACAAGCGAGCAATGTAATCAGTCGCGACCATGGACCTAATGAAGTTTTGTTTACGGAAAACTATTGTAAACCGTCAAAACAATCCCTGTCCAAGTTTCGTTCGGTTTCTATTTTAGTTGCTTTTGTTTACGCTCTGGTTACGTAATAGTTTACGTTTTACTAATTTAAACACGTTTTGTGTGATGTTAACTTATCTATTATGGCCTCATAATAATTACATGTATATCTTTACCAGACAATGAAACTAAACGGAAGGTCAAATTAGCTTCCGTAGTCTGTATCTTCACCTGTCACCCTTGTGATAGTGTCGTAATTGCCGCGCTTGGTAGGCGGGTTGGCGATAGAAGTGAGGAGTTATATGGTTCCCAGATCAGATCTATTGCCCAAAGTGGGCACGTGGGACTATTAGTAAAGGGATACAACAGCCGTAGTCTTACCCCGTCACCATATTATGGTAAAATTATGGATATGGAATGCTATGAAAGATATTGTTGTTGTAAACTCTTAGATAATACGATCACGGCTATTCTCTTTATCTCGCTATTTATGTATTTGAATTAAAATGCATAAGTTGTTTACTATTTGATATATAGTTTATAGATATGATATTACTCCGTGTGGTGACGGAGTAAAGATATAATTCATCCTCCCTATCTTGCCCGTGGATGTCGTAAAAGACGACTAAGGTATATACGCATATAACATCTATGCAAGAAAAGGTAAACTCGTAATGAAACCTATACCAACCTGTTTGACCAGCATGGTATAATAAGGTCAATTGCCTTTCTATTGTTCTATTTATGAGCTGAAATGAAGATATCAGAGATTTTCTTATTTTCATAATATATAGACTACGATTTTTTTTTTGGATTTTGTACTATCTACTCAGCTCATATGTATATGTCCCGCTGTTGAGTTGAACCTTTGCCGCAATGGAAGGGAAATTGACTCACTACACCACGCTGGTCAGACGTATAGAATTTTGTTTCGAGTTTTACTTCTCTTGCATAGATATTATATGCATATTATATCCCTTAATCGTCTTTTATGATACCTACTGTCAAGTTTGGGCGTGTTCTTCCTCTGTCACCACACGGAAGATAATAATTAAGACTGAGTAAAATGTATATGACTTTGCGACGTAAGTAGTAGATATTGAGATTGATAACATTCGATTTTGTGATAACGTTAATTCACTTAATGTTCTCGTGTTACGAGAAAATAGAAGTTTACAATCAAAAAAACAAGAGTAAGCATTGTTAGTTTGGTACGTTCGCCATTTTTAAAGCATTTGTCCTGTTGGTGGGCGACCTTAGAAATATGTATTGCCTTAGTTTTATACACATAGGTTTAATTCATACGTAATATTAAGAAGAAAATTGTTCTATATAAGGACACATTTCTCCATGTGCTGATGATATAAGAAAAAAATTCATCACTCCCTTATTTTGCACGTGGATGTCGTAAAAGACGACTAAAGGATATAATATGCATTTAACGTCTGTGCAAGAGAAGAAAATAAAATCCTATACCAACAATGAAATCTTATACCAACATGTCTGACCAGCATGGTCGTCGTCTCAGCTCATATACCTCCCACTGCTGGGCTCGAGCCTCCTCCACAATAGGAGGGAAATTGACCTTACTACACCATGCTGGTTAGATAGGTGGGTATAAGGTTTTATTTTGAGTTTTGCTTCATAGATTTTATATGCGTTTTATGTCCCTTAGTTGTCTTTTACAACATCCACGTGCAAGATAGGGAGTGGTGAATTGTATTCTTATTCCGTCACCACACGGATAATAAGCATGGTATGGTAGATCAATTTCTCTCCTGCTAGATAGGTGGCTCGAACCCACGCGTGTATCAACCGAGACATTGACGGTTATGAGACTGTATATTACTTTAGTTTTTGTATCTTGGCTAGATTCGTGAAGTCTGCAACACTGCCACCGCCGATTGGTGTCTTCGATTCTTACCTAGAATTTGTTTTAGATTTCGTTGATGATAAAAAAACGCGCTTGAACCTGTATGTAATACATCTCTGTTTGCCGTTTAAAGATATAAACATCATAAAAAATGCAAGTCACAATTACAAATTCATCGTATCACTAAGTGAGTAATAAATATATCAAAATAATTCATGACATCAGTATAATAATATTTTAATATATATAAATTACGTGTCACGTTGTTTGTCCACAATAGACTCCTAAACTACTTAACCGATTTTAATAAAATTTGCACACTGTGTGCAGTTTGATCAAACTTGAAAGATAGGATAGCTTACATCTTAATTTATAGTCGCGATATTATTTTATTGCAAATTATTTGTATTACCTAATTAAACCTATTATTTGACATTCACAATTATCTGTTAACTCCAAACGATTTTAACAGATGGCGTTATCTGTTGACTGGATTGAGAAATTAATTAATAGATGGCGCTGCTATGTCAAACCTACAAACGTGTCATATACGATTTTAACTTGCTTTTTTACATAGATGCTATTTGTAAAAAAATATAATGACCTCCATGACAGATGTTCTCCTAAATAGTTTATTTCCATTTAAATAGTTTAATAAAATGTAATATAACAAAAACATTAGCCACAGCAACGCGTGGCCGGGTCTGCTAGTAGTCATATAAAACATATTTATGAGAACATATTTCAAGGAATACAACTCCATGAATAAATAGTAGCCAAAATAGACCAAACAACAGAATGCATGAGCGATGTTTGGCCATACACAAAGTGCATCGTCCCATTTCTCTATTTACAGACGCCGTAAAGTCGTTCATTGGTTAAACCACCAAGCGTATCGATTTTGTACATGGCACAGGGCGCCGACCCACCCCTTCCAGGGTGCAAACCGGCATGCATTCTGGGTAACTGCTATAAATTATTATCGAGTAATTGTATATAAGTGTGGCGGTAATTGTATAATTCTACAAGTTATTGAGTAATTGCTTTCCGTGTGGTGACGGAGTAAGAATACAATTCATCACACCCTATCTTGCCCGTGGGTGTCGTAAAACACGACTAAAGGATATAATATGAACATAACATCTGTGCAAGCGAAGGAAAACTCGAAATGAAACCCTATACCAACATGTCCGATCAGCATGGTATAGTAGGTCAAATTCTTCCCACTGTGGAGGAGGCCCGAGCCCAACAGTGGGACGTATGTGGACTGCGATGATGATGATGAATTGTATAAGATGTTCTTTGAACTGATATTAAAGTATTCCTTTTACATTTCTTATCGTGGCAATAGTTCTTAGAATATCTATTTTTGAACTTCAT
Organism: Lymantria dispar; assembly: GCA_032191425.1. Classification (NCBI taxonomy): domain Eukaryota; kingdom Metazoa; phylum Arthropoda; class Insecta; order Lepidoptera; family Erebidae; genus Lymantria; species Lymantria dispar. The sequence continues at coordinate 1,929,136 of CM063451.1, read as the reverse complement.
CTCAATTCTCAGCCCACACAAGTCCCACTGCTGGGCTCTGGTCTCCTCCACAACAGAAGGGAAAATTGATGTACTATACCATGCTGATTAGACGCGTTGGTAATGGGTTTTGTTATGTTATATGCATATTTAACCCACATTCAAGAGGTATACGGCCCACTGTTGGGCTTGAGCCTCCTCCACAATGGGTTGGGTGGGTGGTATGGGTGTTATTTCGAGTTTTCCTTCTCTTGCATAGATGTTATATGCGTGGTCTTTTACGACATCCACGGACAAGATAGGGAGTAGTAAATGGTATTCTTACTCCGTCACCACACAAAATTGTATTGTTACTCCGTCGCAACACGGACCTTTGGAACTTATTAATTGTTAATATAAAGGAAATTTTCCCTTCTGCCATGTGGAGTAATCATATCAGAAGTACAAGGGTCATGAAGTGAGGAAGGAAGGCCCGTCTTATATAAAAAAATGCCAATTTTTGATTTTATTCCGATCAATAAAGTGACAATGTAATTTTATAAAGGTTATACCTATATAACTTTCAGTATAAGTTGACCATTGTCTTGAGGATACCGGACATTATAATCATCTTGAAAAACCCTACATTAGTGTTTCAATATCGGCTACATCCTTTTACTAACTGTATTAGGAAACATGACACAGCTGATTTGGTTTGAACAAGTCTTTTTGAAATCACCCGCGTTTAATTTCAAAATGTAAAATTTTGTTAAATATTATAAATTAATTCAATAAATTACCATTGGATCGGAACGCGGTCACCATCGAGAAGATACGGCAAGAGATTCAGTAGTTTTCCTTTTTTTAATTTGTTTTTTAATCATCATCATCACAGGTCATATACATGCCTTTTCTGAACTCGAGGCTACTCCCCAATAGGAGGGAAATTGACTTACCACGATAGACAGGCGAGTTGGCGTAGGGCAGTGGTTCTCAAACTTTTTAAATGACGGAACCCTTTTGGGAAGCAAAATACTTGATGGAACCCTACAATAAAACAATTATTTTTATAAGTGTATTCGATATTAATCAGCATAATAAAAGTACAATGTATCAGTTACTAATTATTATTTACTTCACTTGGTAAGGACAATAATAGAAAACATTAAAAAAGAAAAAATCTAACTAGTGGGAGGTATGAAACTGTTTTTTATTTTTCATCAATTGCTTGATATCAGGTTTGATGGAAGAAAGTTGGAGTCTCATATCAGCTTCGGCGTCCAGTCTATAGCGATATTTTGTTTTCGTGGCTGCGTAGGTAGAGAATCCTGTTTCGCACAAATATGTAGTTGGGAACGGGAGAAGAATATCCAGAGCCATTTGGCCAAGCATTGCATATTCATCTTGGATTCTGCACCAAAAATCATTAAGAGGCGTCGTTTTGAACAATGACTCCATACTTGTGTCTGATGACATTTCTAAAAGAGATTCATATATCTCATTTGACATGTTTTCAGGCTTTTCCAAGTTGGGTAAAAAAGGATTATGAATCCAGGAGTTCACTTTAATTTTTGTATTGTGTTCTTCGGGAAAATACTTTTCAAAAGATGCGCGCATCGAACTGAGATATTGGACCAATTCTTCAAACACATTATCTTCAAACATTTCTGAGTCGTTTTCGCTAACAAACTCACTGAGTAACGTAAAACTTTCTATTTCTTTCTTACCAATGCAAATGATCCAAAAATCTAATTTTCTTTTAAAAGCAGTTATTTTATTATAGGCCTGAAACACTGTTGTCTGTTTACCTTGCAACGATAAATTTAATTCGTTAAGTTTTTGAAAGATATCCGCCATAAAAGACAATCGGAACAACCAAGTTTTATCATACAAACGGTCCTTCAAATTAAAAGAAGTATCTGCTGAAAGAAACATTTGTAACTCGGCTCTAAGTTCAAATAGCCTTGTTAAAGTTTTTCCCCGAGACAGCCATCGCACTTCTGTATGGAGCAGCAGTGTTTTATGTTTGCTGCCATAATCTTCACACAATAATGAGAACAATCGGGATTGTAGTGGTCGTGATTTGATAAAATTAATTACTTTTACCGCTTCATCCATAACTAATTTTAGATTAGACGGCATTTGCTTCATCGCAAGTGCTTGTCTATGCAGAATACAATGACTGGAACTACAATTAGGCGCTTTATTTTTCATTCGTGACACTGCTCCTGCTGTTTTACCTGTCATCGCCTTGGCCCCATCTGTACAAATGTCAATGCAATTGTTCCAACTGAGATTATGTTCTTCAAAAAATATATTTATTTTATTAAAAATTTCTTCCCCGGTAGTGTTTGTAAGCAGCGATGAACACATAAGCATGTCTTCTTCAAAAGAACTTTTATATGGATATCTCACAACAACCAGCAGGATAGCCAAACCAGCGACATCAGTCGACTCGTCCATTTGCAAAGCGAATCGTGTATTTTGTAGACGTGTAACTAGTTCTTGTTTGACGTAGCTTGCCAGATCATGGATTCGTCGTGAAACAGTATCGTTTGATAGCGGAACAGTAGAAAGATGCTTTGCAGATTTTTCATCAAGCATACATTTTGTTATGTCTAATACACATGGTTTTATTAATTTCTCAGCGATAGTGTGCGCTTCACCTGCTTGTGCAATGCGATAGCTAACTAAGTATGATGCCTCCGTGGCCTTTTCGTTGGTAGTTTGTGTTACATGCATCATATTTTTTTGACTTTCTAATAACTGATCTTTTTTGCGAACAAAAAATTCTTTATTCTTGTCTTTAGTCTCGGGGTGTACGGTTTCTAAATGTCGACGCAATTTGGCAGATGCCATGGAACTATTAGGAAGCAGTTTACTACAGAGCATGCAGAGAGGTGAGCCGTTGGAATCAACAAATCCGAAACTGATATAAGATTCATCATACTTCCTTTTTTTCGTCTTTGAAACCGTCGAGCTTGACGTCGTGGCACTCGTGGCATCATCTTCTGGATCGGTGATTGCTAAATTCTCCGCGCGCATTGCTTTTGAACATTCAGCGTCATTAGAAGATGTTGTTGGAACACGTTTAACACCTTTAAGCCAACGTTCCATTCTTCTTTATTTATAATGTTACAAGTCAGGATAGTGGGGTTTAAATAATGCACAATCGTTACTGCGTATAAGAGACTAGAGAAGAGAGAATTTAGAACCTACAGGGAAGAAATGTATAAAACTGAGACAACAGAATACAGCAGGCAGTAAAACAATGAACACTAGTTTCTCGCTAGCGAGCTTGTAAGTAGGTAGTAACTTATCGCTCCGAACGCTAATCATCAACTGACGACGCCAACTTTTTTTTTTTTTTTTTTTTTTTTGTGTGACTTAGTTGTTAGCCTCAGATGGCTGTGACAACTTTACCCGGACTGGTGGGTGAGCGCTGAGGGCTCTCAACCCGCTTAAAGTTAAGCGACCCATCCCGAGGGCACCCCCTGTGGGGTACGGACCTCGGCTCGGGCGGTCGCTGGCAAAGTGGGCACTCCCACGTTTATGATTTTAACGCGACACGTCTTCCTTCCCCGTCGGCGGGGGCGGTAACGTGGATATTTACTACTATTTGTCAAGGCCGCGCGGGCTGTGTATGCCTCAGTCTGGGCGAGAGTAATAGTGTCGTCGGGTTCGTCGAGTATTAGTCGCGGTTGTTTAATCGCGGACATTTTAGAGGGGATGTAAGAAGCCGCCCTTACCACTAATGGGTTCGGGTGTGTCGCGGCAGAGTCGAAGTAGCGGCGGGAGCACTGTTTCATGTATTGCCTGATGGTCGGCAAGCCAAGATCTATGTGAAGATCCACATTGCGCATGTACCACGGTGCTCCCGTCGCTCGGCGCATGAACCTATTCTGTAATGCCTGTAGCCGATGTAGCCTGCGTGGCTTCGCTTGTGTAAACACTACACTTGCATACGTCATGATAGGACGTATACAAGCGGTGTATAATCTAACTTTATTACGGAGAGATAGCTTAGACTTTGCGTGTACTAAGCTGTGTAACCATCCTAGCACTAGGGCTGCGCGCGCGCGGACTCGCCCTATGTGAGGACCGAAGGTCAGTCGTCTGTCCAAGGTCACACCCAGATATTTGACCTCCCTTGTCCAGGGGATGGGTTGGTCGAACATCTTTATCTGTGGATATTCAGCCATTGGGTAGCGGCGATCAATCCCCTTATGAAATATGATCGCCTGGCTTTTGGTGGGGTTTATACCGATTCTCCATTTCCTAGTCCATTTGGCTAGGGCGGTAGCCGCAGTTTGGAGAACGGTTGTCACTGTTGCGGGAGATCGACCTGCATAGAAGATGGCAGTGTCGTCAGCGAATAATGCTGTTTGTATTCTACTATGTTGGGGTATGTCGCTGGTGAACAGCGAGAAGAGAATTGGAGAGAGCACCGATCCCTGGGGGACGCCGGCTTCTAGTTTGTGCGGTGCTGATAAAGTACCTTCCACTCTGTAGCGAAAGCTACGCTCGAGTAGGAAGTCTCTATCATAACTAAATAGTGAGGGATTTTGAACTTTATTAACTTGAAAATAAGGCCGTTATGCCAGACTTTGTCAAACGCTTTTTCTACATCAAATAGAAGCATACCCGTATATAAACCGCGTTGCAGTTTATAACTTGTATACTCGACTATTCGATGTACTTGCTGAACGCAAGAGTGTTGCGTGCGAAAGCCGAACTGAATCGGCGGGATGAGGTTGTTTTCCTCAGCGTACTTTCTTAGCCTACTAAGTAGTACGCGCTCATATATTTTACCTAAACTGTTGAGTAAACTAATCGGGCGATATGATGACGGTTCGGTACGTCGCTTGCCGGGTTTAGGTATACCTATTACCACGGCTTTTTTCCATTGTTTAGGAAATATGTAATTGACTAATGCGGCGTTAATAATTGCTGTTAATATTAATAATAGTGAATGAGAGAAGAGTTTAATAACTCTATTAGAAATACCGTCCGAACCGGGGGATTTCCTAGGGTGGAGACCTCTAACTATCGACTGAACCTCCTCCACTGTCGCTGTTGGTATAGGCTCTTGTGGCTCAGCGTCTGCGGTACGCGTACGCGATGTACATCGTTCCACTTCGCTGTTAACGGTGTCGGTGTGTCGCGCGTCTGTGTGTTGTGTACTCGACGTACATTGCTGCTCAAGGTCGGCCGCCAGACATTCAGACTTTTCATCGTCATCGAACGCCGGCGGTTGGTTGGGGCGGTTTAAGGGTGGCATGGTGGACACCGTATCCTTTTTGAAAGAACGGGCAAGCCGCCAGTAAGCCTGGTGCGAAGGCTCCAGTTCGCTTAAGGTGGCGTCCCATTCGTTTTGTCTAAACTCATTTATAGCCGTCTTAACCGCCCTCTGCAGTGACCGCATGTGATAGCGGTTATCTTCGCAGGGGAAGCGGTCGTAGGCTCTTATGGCTGCGTTCTTACGCCTCAGTAGGTCGCGGACGTCAGCGGGTAAGCACCTTCTACGATTGCTCGTGTCGGGCACTCTCCGTGAACAATCGTTAACTAACGATTGTACGTGACCGGTGAGGGCGTCGATCGCGGATTCGATGTCCTCTTTGTTGTTCAATGTGTTACGACGCCAACGCGCGATCGCCGCTTTTATACTTAGTCCTAGACTCGATCTCAAATATTCTCGAAAATACTCGAGTCGGCACCTTTGATAAACAAAAAGCAAAAATAAAAACAGAAATTTAAAAATAGCGTTGTAAACAATATCGACTTTATCCTTTGAAGTTAGAGACGAAAGTCGCTAGTTGACAACTATAGCGTCTAATTCAGAGGCGGCTTTTATCAAAGAGACTGAGCGCTTACAAGTATACTACCCGCTCGTTTTAAGTTTGCCGCTGGCGATAGGTATGAGTGTATGACGTTCGAAATTTTTTATTTAATTATAACAATAAAAATTGTGTACGTTAGATATTTGGGTAAAACTATGACACATTATAAGTTTTGTTGTCACGTGGGGGAGGGTACGCGCATTCCACAGACCGGCAAACTTAGAGCGAACGCGTTGTACAAGTATAAAATTGTTGAGACCAAACTTATGAGATATTGTACCAGCTAATGTAACACAAGCTTATACAAATACAAATAAATAAATAAATAACATTCATAGCGTTTTGTCTCCGCGCGGCCGCGGAGTCCGCACAGCCGCGGAGCGACCAGAGAGAGGTGTTTTGATTTTTTTATTTCTAAATTCTTGCGGAACCCCGACAGAGGTATCACGGAACCCTAGGATTCCGCGGAACACACTTAGAGTATAGCTGGCGTAGGGTATTATTTCGAGTTTTTCTTCTCTTGCATAGATGTTTTATGCAATAATCCCTTAGTCGTCTTTTAGGACGCCCACGAGCAGGTAAGGGGTTGGTGATTTATATTCTTAATCTGTCACCACACGAAAAAGTTACTATGATTTCTTTCTAAATAAAATTACAAACAGCATGTTTAGTAACTATCGAAGATATGATATAAAACAAAAGATTATGGTTCACTCTGTTTTATTTCAAGAATATTCAATTTGCACGACCTGCAAAGTGTTAGAGATAGTGGCATTATCTCTTTTGAAGATTTTCTACCTCCGTATGTGAATATCGATACAATGATAGATGGATTTAAATTCGAAGTGTATATTCGAAGTGTGTTTATAATACCTGCATCTAGACGATCTCATTGGTGGTATAAATAAATGCATATTCATCGCGGGTACTACTTATGCCTATCTACACTAATATTCATCATCGCAGCCCACATACGTCCCACTGTTGGGCTTGGGCCTCCTTCACAATGGGAGGGGATTTGACCAACTATACCATGCTGGTCAGAAATATTGGTATAGGGTTTCATTTTGAGTTTGACTTCTCTTGCATAGATGTTATGTGCATATTATATCCCACAGTTGTCTTATAGGACATCCACGGGCAAAATTGGGAGTGGTGAATTGTATTATTGCACCGTCACCACACAGAATATTATAAATAGGACACTAATATTATAAAGAGGAAAAATTTGTATTTGTGGGTGTGTGTGTGTGTGTATGTTTGTAATGAATAAACTCAAAAACTACTGTGCCGATTTCGGAAATTCTTTTACCATTGGAAAACTACATTATCCTTGAGTTATGTTACCCTATATTTTATCCCGGTATTCCCATGGGAACGGGCACTACGCGGGTAAGGCGACTGTAACCGAAACGAAGCGAGGGCGGGTTGGGTAGTTATAAATAAATGTATTTTTCTACGGATTTTAACAAGTTTGTATTTGATTTTTGATTCTCCGACGTTTCAACACTTTTCAGTGTTCATGATCACGGGCGGACTAAGATGTCTCACGTACAAGTAATTGTTATTACAGATATTTATATCTACCCGCTAGAGAATTAGTTACAAAATTTTGATCCACATTTTGATACAAATTTAAGCCATTACAAAAAGAAAATGATTCTATATGAAGAGAATTGTATTGTTTTTAGTCGGTAATTATTAAACGTTAAATTTGTAGTAATTATTATATTATGACAATTTATTAATTGTGGCCTTATGTCTATTTCTACGGTGACGGAGTAAGAATACAATTCACCACCTGCTTTTTTGCCCGTGGGTTAGTAAAAGACGACTAAGCGATACAATATGCTCATAACATCCATGCAATAGAGGACACTCAACTCGAAATAAAACTCTGTATCGAAACATCTGACCAGCGTGGTTTAGTAGGTCAATTTCTCCCATTGTGGCGGAGGCTCATGCCCTACAGTACATATATGAGTCTAGATGATGTTAAAAATGGTTTCATTATTCTAGTATTGTACGTACTCGCCTTATCTCAGCTCAGAAATGATCGACTACAGGGCCACGCTGGTTAGGCAAATTGGTATAAGGCTTTATCCCGAATTTTCCTCCTCTTGCATAGGTATATGTTATATGCATATCACGTCTCTTAGTCGTCTTTTACGACACCCACGGGCGAGGAATTCGGTGTAGGAATAGTGAACTGTATTGATACTCTGTCATTACATGGAAAACCTACTCACCTAAATGTCAGAAATGATGACTTTCATTATTTGAATATGAAAGATTTATGTCGCATAGAAATGATAGTCCTTTATATTTTCACATCGAAATAGACGCTTTAGTTTATTAATAGTATGTAACATAGTCAGTGTGAAGCACGCCGTACTTTGCACTGGCGATCGATATTTATTTAAATCTCCTTTGACCTGTCCAGTAATCAAATGATGATTAATATTATCATGGTATCAATGAATGAGAAAACGTAAACAAAGACTTAACAATAACGACATTTTCCTCATAGCCACGTCATCGTAAACAATAATATTGTTTCAGTGCGAACAATAACGTTTACCATTAGCGTCCTCTATTGATTTTTATGCGCAATTTTTTTGATACAAGTTAGTTCTTGATGAGGCTAATAGATGGCGGTATTTTAAAATTATTTTGACATTTGTTGGAATTGCTATATCAGAAATTTATAGGCTCGATTGCCATGGTTGAAATTAGTTAATTTTTAAAGTTCTTCCTATTATTAACACATGATATTTGTTTTTCTGTAATCTTTCGACTTTATTTAGGGTATAAGGTTAAGTGGACAATTTTCTATGTCGTTTATCCGTAGTTAGAACCTGCTATTGAGAATGTCATATCATCATCGTAATCCGCAGAAGTAATCAACTCGTAGAAATAAAGTAAACTTAAAAATGTTGTTATAATTAAAGTTAAATTTACCGTGTAGTGACGTAGTAAGAATATAATTCACCACTCCCTATTTTGCCCGTGGATGTAGTAAAAGACGACTAAGGGATATAATATGCATATATACATCTGTGCAAGAGAAGAAAAACTCCAAATGAAACCCTATACAAACATGTCTGACCAGCATGCTATAGTCAGTCGCGACTCTAGCGCATGTAGAGCTTGTGTGCAATTAATAACCTGGCGCCCTCTTGTATCAAAATGCGCGAATAAAATGGAATAGATTGGTAGTTACTTTCTTTAAAGCCTGCTACGCACTCTGTACTTACTTTTATAACTCCACTCTGTGTCGCGAGCGGCTCTCGGCGCCCTTAACGCCCGGCGCCCGGGTGCACCGCACCCTCTGCATTATAAAAAAGGCTAGGTAAAGCCGCCCCTGGGTATAGTAGGTCAAATTATCTCCCATTATGGAGGAGGCCTGAGCCCAACAGTGGGACGTATGTGGGCTGCGATGACAATGGATAATTAATAGGTGTCTTGCTGAGCAAGTTTACCAAATCGGTACAAGCTTCATGGTAAGATATTCAGCGCTGATTAACAGTCAAATATTAACCTTCCGTGTGGTGATAGAGTGATAATACAATTCACCACCCCTTATCTTACCCGCAAGGGTTGTAAAAGACGACTAAGGGATTATAATACGCAGATAACATCTATACAAGAGAATAAAAACTTGAAACAAAAGCCTATACCGATCGCCTGACCAGCGTGGTTTAAATAGGTCAATTGCCCTCCAATTGTGGAAGGGGCTCGAGCCCAACAGTGGGACGTAAATGAGCTATGATGATGATTATATTAATTACTAGCAAACCGCCCTCGCTTCCCGTTCCCCTGGGAATACCGGGATAAAGCAGCCCGAGTTACTTCTTATATAGACAGCTACCTGGTAGTAAAGTATTACCAAAATCGGTCCAGCCGTTTTAAATATTATCTCAAACAAACAGACAGACGAAAATCTTTAAACTGTATTTTAGGCATAGGAATATTGAAAATAACTGTGTGAGTATGAAAAAAGCCCAGTATTTTGACATTACAGACATTTCAATTTTATTTATTTCTATACATATATGTATATAGATTCGCCACTGCTCATTCTATCCTGTTTGTCCTAAAATACTAGTAAAGTATGTAATATGCATATAACATCTATGTAAATGAAGGAATTATCGAAATAAAACTACATTAACCAGTCTGAATATGACCTACTCTGCCATGTAGCTCAGATATGTTGACATAGGATTTCATATCGAGTTTTCCTCCTCTAGCACCGATGTTATGTTCATATTATATCCCTTAGTCGTCTTTTAAGACACCCACGGGCAAGATAGGGTGTGGTGAATTGTATTCTTACTCAGTCACCACTTGGTCTATTAGGTTCGATTTATAGCGCATCTCTCGTTGTCATGACGACAATTGATTACATACGCGGGCTGTCTAGCCAGCCTTTTATTAAATTCACTGCACTCTACAGAGGGGTTGCAAACATACACGCAATATTGTGACAAAGCGTTGACAACATGCGAGTTGGTTATAAGGTGATTATATTAATGAAATACAGTACAACCTGTTTAATACGATTTCCCGCATAATACGCCATTTTGCGGCAGTCCTAGCAACTTAAGACATGTTTTCATACATTTCTTAATGCTTAATACGATTGTCATCCCGTTTAATACGCCAATACGTGCCACTCAAATACACATATTACCCCTTGCTCTGCCGGCCAGCGACTGACGAAGTGACGATTGTCGAGCGACCCTAAGTGATAATGACCAAGAAGAATATGAGTCGACTCCGATTTTGTCACATGCCCAGGCATTGTTAACGATTAAAGACGCTATGTAATTGAATCAATGTCGTTATGTCATTGACGCTATGTCTTTGAATCAAAGCGAAAACGCACTGCGAAAATTAAATTACTTTGAAAATCTTGTAATTGCTAATGTCTCAAAATCTTTTTGTCAAACTAAAATAGGTGATTATTTTATTTCAGGTATTTTTTAAATGTTAAATTCAATACGTAGGTATGCAACATAATAATAGAATATAATTAATAATGGCACGTTTTCCCCTTTCCCGCATAATACGCTTGCCCGCGTTTTTGGTCAGGTCCCTGAGAAATCGTCTTAAACGGGTTTTACTGTATTAGCGTGATTTACACAACGGTTTATTGATTTAACAATGGCGAAATATGTTTGTCATTTTGCATTTTTATTTATCTATATTATTATTCTAGATATACTATATTTTCTGTGTGGTGACGGAGACAGAATACAATTTACCACCCCACATCTGTAAGATGGGCGTGGGTATTGCAAAAGACGACTAACGGGTTAAATGTGTCTACATATCATCTATATGCAAGAGAAGGAAAAATCCAAATAAAACCCTATACCAACCCGTTTTAACAGCGTGGTATAGTATGTCGATTGACCTTCTATAATAGAGGAGATGATGATGACATTACAATAAAAACCGATAATTTGAGGGCCTAGAAGTTGGATTTTGAAAGGAAAAAAAAGCCTTTTCTATTGCGTAGAGGAAAGAAACTGTGAGCATAGATGTTCATAAATATTAATAACGAGATACATAATGCCTTATGATATCATTGTGGTCATAACAATCATCGTAATAACAAATTCGTATAAAATTATTATTGAATATTATGCACGGATAATATTATAAAATTGATGCAATCAAAATAACAGTAAATACGTAAATTATGTATTTGAAGCTGCAAGAGCAGTTAGTTTGAGAGATCGAAATCGTAGGTAGGGATTATAGTGGTAGGTGTACACTGTCGATAGTCTTCTGTCTACAGCCGTGGGCCGGTCCGTTAACTGCTATCAGGTTGAATGTAGTCGTGTAGCTAAGCACTATTTTTGGTAATGAATACAATGATTGCAGAGATGACGTAGTGGTTAATATACCGAACTATCATGCCAGTGTCGCGGGTTTGAATCCCACGCAGTACAACACTGTGCGATCCGCAAATTGTTGTTCTGAGTCTGGATGTAATTTGTGTCCATTATTTATGTGTTTGTAAAGTTCGTGGAGGTCGTACAAGACGACTAAGGGATATAATATGCACATAAGATTTGTGCAAGAGAAGGCAAACTCGAAATGAAACCCTATGCCAACATATCTGACCAGCATGGTATAGTAGGTTAAATTCTCTCCCATTGTGTAGGAGGCCCGAGCCCAAGAGTGGGACATATGTGGGCTACGATGATGATGATGATGACGAAAGTTCTCAGCAACACAAGGATTATTAACTGAGAGCAAGTGTAGACTTAAATAAAAAAAATTAAGACAGGATGAGGCGTCATAGACGGTCCGACGTTGGGCGCCAACTATCGATCGCTTAATGATCACTATTGTAATGGGCATTTGCAAGTTCCTCGATGTGATTCAACGTAAAGCCTTGCCCAGACTGCATTAGTATTATAGTCGATTACTGAATAATTTACTAGCAAGTTGTATGTAAACTACATAGTTTTAGTCAAGTACCTTAGTAAAATATTTAGTTGAGACAATCTATTTGGTTTTGTGTTTAACTAAATAAGTCTTGAACCCATTTTAATGAATTATTTTTTACTTTTACCGACCTTTTTTTATTTGTAATATATAAGGTTATTTTCTTTTAAGATAAAAACCCCACACTAAGGAAATAATCCTTGTATTGCGGGGGACTTTACAAACATGTAATTAACGGACACATATTACATCCAGACTCAGAACAACAATTTATAGATCACAGAAATGTTGTCCTGCGTGGGATTCGAACCCCCTGTCACTGGCACTGTAAGTCGGCATCTTAATCACTACTCCACCATTTTTCGTGAATTTATTCTGAACCCATTTTCAGCAATAATATTCTAATTTGTTACATTAAATATTTACAGATGCACGCTACGCTTCCCCTCTACAAATATTCGACTGGAGTTCCAGTCGCTGATAGAAGAAGGCAGCGTGGCTGGCAACACGGCACCCATGCCACCGCTGAGGATTACCATACCCACAGACAGCGACGGACGCAGCCCTGCGCCATCACCTACAGGTATTTGAAGAAATAAATATACATATATGTATATTAGCTGATCCAACAGATGTTGTTCTGTTCGTATAAAATAAAAGGAATTCCCTTTGAAATCGTCTGAAGCGCCACCTACCGGGTCCAATTGTGAACAATCAGGACCATATGGAAATAAATCATTCTGGAATCCCCTTGAACACACACAAAAAAATCATCAACACCGGTCCAGCCGTTTAGGAGTTCAGTGACATACACACGTACACAAGAAATTTATATATGTACTAGCAAGTAGCAACCCGCCCTCGCTTCACTTTCTGTCGCCTTATCCCCGTTGTTCCCATTCCCGTAGGAATACCGTGATGAAATATAGCCTAGTTTACTCCCTGATATTATAGTTTTCCATTGGTGAAAGAATTTTTGAAATCGGTCCAGCCGTTTTGAAAATACTCGGAACAAACAGACAAAAAAATATAAAGTTTATTTTAGGCATATGTATAGTGCAAATAACCGTGTGAGCATGAAAAAAGCGTATTAGTTTGACATTACAAACAGACACTCCAATTTTATTTATTGGTACAGATAAAGATATATGAAGATATTTACTAGTACGTACTACTGCACGGCTTGCAAAAAAAATGTATCCTGGTTCTTACTGCATATTGGAGCCAATCATCTCGGGCCATATACGTCCCACTGTTGAGTTCGAGCCTCCTCCACAATAGGAGGGAAATTGACCTTACTACACCATGCTGGTCAGACAGTTTGGTATAGGGTTTTGTTTCGAGTTTTCCATCTCTTGCATAGATGTTATATGCGTATTATATCCCTTAGTGGTCTTCTACGACATTCACGGCCAAGATAGGGAGTGGTGAATTGTATTCTTATTCCGTCACCATACGGACTGAAGCTGTTACTTACTAAATATGTTGTTTATAATCTTCTTAATATATATAAATTACGTGTCACGTTGTTTGTCCGCGATGGACTCCTAAACTACTTAACCGATTTTAATCAAATTTGCACACAGTGTGCAGTTTGATCCAAATTGAAAGATAGGATAGCTTACATCTTAATTTATAGTCGCAATATTATTTTATTGCAAATTATTTGTCTATTATTTGATATTCACAATTATCTGTTAACTCCAAACGATTTTAACAGATGGCGATATCTATTGACTGGATTGAGTAAGTAATTAATAGATGGCGCTGCTATGTCAAATCTACAAACGTGTCATATAAGCTACAATTTAATATCATAAATAGTTTACTAAAATGTAATATAACAAAAACCTTAGCCACAGCAACGCGTGGCCGGGTCTGCTAGTCCTACTATAAAAGGCAAAGTGATGTAAACAAATAACAACTTTGTTAGACAGGGTAATGTAGTAATAAATGCAAAAATATAGCGATAGTAGCGCATTTGCCCTTGTATTATGAAGGGGATATGTATTTGTTTTTCAGTAGTCAAGTAATAATTTGATGTTATTTCAGGAACGATAAGCGCAGCTAACAGTTGTCCTACGTCTCCTCGTGGTGCTGGTTCGTCCGGCAGGAGGCACGCGGACCTGGGCCTGGTCGCGCACTACGCGGCACTCGCTGACCATGTGCGACCGAACTCCAATGGCACTTCTGTAAGTACATTCACTCAAGAAAGTATCGGGAATGATTTGCTTGTGGTTCCAAATTCAAATTTTGTTTTTTTTTTGTTGTTGTTAGATTGGCACAACTGTTTTCCATTTTGGCGCGGAGTTTGAGTTGCATCTGTTATTTATTTAAATACAGTACTGTTTTTAGTTACATCATATCTAGTGTGTATTGCGAATTACATAATAGACAAAAACATCGAACAAAGAGTTTGTCTTAAATTTTTAATCGCCAATGAAATTTCTTGTTTGGAGTCACTAAAAATGTTACAGAAAGCTTATGGTGAATCGACTTTATCAAAAACACGTGCTTATGAGTGGTACAAAGCGTTCAAAAGCGGTCGAGATGTGATGGAAGATTTGCCTCGCTCTGGTAGGCCATCAGCGTCTGCAACTGAAGTTAACATTGCAAAAGTGAAGGAAATACTTTTGCAATGTTAACTTCTTAAAAAAAAGACAGTTCTTGGATTTTGCACCACGATAATGCGCCCAAGGCCATCATTGTGAACAAATTATTGTCCAAACACTCAACAACTACCATCGAGCAACCACCATATTCACCAGATATGGCTCCAGCTACTTCTTTCTTTTTTTTTCCTAAACTCAAATTAGCACTTCGTGGCACCCGTTTTCAATCGGTAGAAGACATAAAGGAGAATTTGCGGCGTGAACTGAACTCAATTCCGGAAAAAATTAAAATGAATTTTCGGCTGTATGTGTCTCCAAGGGTGGTTAATACTCGACGGCTCTACGCGGGAGTCATCCGGTTGAAGGCCCTGTACGGCGCACCGGTGTGGGCGGGGTCCCTGACCGTCCGACTCAGGGCTCTTCTGTGGCGACCACAGAGGGCCATGGCGGTCAGGGCCATACGCGGATACCGCACGGTGGCGACGGAGGCAGCGTGCCTGTTGGCTGGGACTCCCCCGTGGGACCTGGAGGCGGAAATGCTCGCCGGTTTGTTTCGACGGGTGTCGGGGGTACGAGCGGAGGGCGGTGTGGTCTCTTTGAGGGAGCTCACCGACTGGCACGTTGACGCCTGCCGAGACGTCATTGCCCGTTGGGTAGTCCTGCTGGAGAGGCCTCGGTTCGGGGTGCGGACCGTGGAGGCCTTCCGGCTGGTGCTGATGCAGTGCTTGAAACGGCGGCACGGGGTGCTCTCCTTCCGACTGGTGCCGGTGTTGACGGGGCATGAATGTTTTGCCAAATACCTACACAAGGTCGTTGGGAGGGAGAGTACACCGTCCTGCCACTACTGCGATTGCGACGAGGAAACAGCGCAGCAATCGCTCGAGGTCTGTGACGCTTGGGCAGAGCAGCGTCGTGAACTCGTCGCAATCATCGGTGCAGGAACTGGGACGCTGTCGCAGCCTTCTGAGAGGCAGTAGTTGCGCGGAAGGAGGCGGCGGATCGCTTGTGCGAGAAGCACAGCCTCGATGAGGCGATCCGCCGCTGGCGACTGGGGCGGCGTAGGCGCGAATATCTGCGTCTCATGCCGCCCTAGCCGAGGCCGCGGGTGACGTGACCGGGGAATTAGACCGTCACCCGCCGAGAGGCCGACCGCGTGAGGATAGACCGATGTCCTCCCCGTTTACCCCAAATAGGGGGTATGCCGTCGGGCCGACCACTGACGTCAAGTCGCCCTGCTCCGATGGTCGGCCCAACGACAAAGGCGACGTGCAACGCGGGTGGGTTGCGGGTGTGCATGCTTACGCCCCTCTGTCGCCCCGGACGGAGTGGTGCGAGAAGGGCGCAACCCACCCAAAAAATAAAAAATAAAAGGGTGGTTAATACCATAATATTTGCACTAACCAATTATTTGGTCAACCGCCTAGGTGTCTCAATTCTTCTTTAGGTTTTGTTGTATTCCTAGTCCATTTTCATACGAGGAATCTGTGTTCACATAGATATTTTGCTGGTTTGCAAAAATAACGACGTAATTAAAAAATGAGTCAAATATTGTATGCCAAATGAAAAATAAATAAATAAATCCTTTATATTTTATCGTGAATAAAGGAATTTTCCTTTAATCGCTACAGTCACACCCTCAATATGCTGTGCACTTTAAATTGCAATATGCACATTAAATTCCACAATATGCACTTTAAATTTTAAATATGCTATGCACTAAAACATTTATAAAAAAAATTAAAGGTGCCCATCTATAAAATTTAGTAATTTTAATTGGCGTTGCTATTCTCGCAAACTGGTAGTTATGTACTCGATTATAATCAGAATGATAACAAATTATGACTTTCTTGTACATTCAGGCGACGTCATCGAATTCGGAGTCCGGTTATGGCAGCACGCGGGAGGTCCGCGAGGCGAGAGAGGCCCGTGAAGCACGCGAATCACGTGAAGGTCGGGACGCCCGCGACGATGCCAAGCCACCGTATTCCTACGCGCAACTGATAGTCCAAGCTGTGGCTTCTGCGCCCGACAAGCAGCTGACACTGTCCGGCATCTATAGTTACATTACCAAACACTACCCTTACTACCGCACAGCTGATAAGGGATGGCAGAACTCCATACGTCACAATCTATCGCTTAACAGGTCAGTTGGTCCATCATCATCATTATCATAATCACATCTCAAGATGTCCCCACTGTTAGGCTTGTGCCTCCTCCACACAGGCTGATCAGACACGCTGATCAGACGTGTTATTGATATAGGGGGTTTATTTCTAGCTTTCCTTCTTTCTTTGCAGATGTTATATGTATTCATCATATTGCTCTTTTGTTGTCCGTGTGGTGACGGAATAAGAATACAATTCACCACTCCCTATATTGCCGGTGGATGTCGTAGAAGACGACCAAGTGATAATAAGCATATAACATCTATGCAACAGAAGGCAAATCTATACAACAAGTAACCCTGCTCCACTGGTCGGCCCAACGACGAAGGCGACGTGGTGTTCGGGTGGGTTGCGGGTGTTGCGTGCTTAAGCCCCTCTGTCGCCCCGGGCAGAGTGGACCGCAGCCCAACCCAAAAAATAAAAAGGGGTATTTCCTTAGTGCAGGTCGCATTTTTCTTTTTAATAATTAACGGACACAAATCCAGACTCAGAAATAAAATTTATCAATTGCACAATGTGTTGTCTTGCATGGGATTTGAATCCATGACCCTGGCACGGTAGGTCAGTATCTTAACCACTACGCCATCGCTGCTTTTGTAGTCTTAAAAAAAGAATTCAATAAACAACATATTTTTGGTAAACGATATTTCTTATTTTTGATGATCCATCAGGTTAGTGAAAAGGACCATGTAAAAGAATATTAATATCAAGGCAAAATTTCTTAAATTGCAGATACTTTATCAAAGTGCCGCGCAGTCAAGAGGAGCCCGGTAAGGGTAGCTTCTGGCGTATCGACCCTCAAAGTGAAGGCAAACTCATCGAGCTGGCCTTCCGTCCGCGCCGCCCCCGTGGCGTGCAATTCCGGGCGCCTTTTGGACTTTCCTCCAGGTAAACCTGTTATGACTGTTTACCCTCAGTTGCGGTGTCAGCATCTGATGTCATATGTCTCACTGCTGGATCCGACTTGCCGCCTCTGATGGCATTTAATTAAACGAATAAAACGAATTAAACTACTATACCACGCTGGTCAGACAGGTTGATATGGGGTTATGTATCGAGTTTACCCTCTCTTTAATTTTCATCATCATTTCAACCTATATCAAGTGTTGGGTTCGAGCCTTCTCCACAACAGGAGGGCAATTGACCTACTATACCTCGTTGGTCAGCTGTTGGTCCAAAAGGAGGAACTTCCTCACAATCCAGTGACACCGCTTTATTATTATTATTTGTATCTTATTTACGAGTTCTTCCACAGAGAAGATATCTAGTCTTTTGAAAGGCTTACATGGGGTATGGATTCAACACGCTAAGCCCTTTGGAATAATTTAATCTTAAAATGGGATGGGTCATCGACGTCCACATCTGCACATAACACTCGTGGACTGCTAACGATAGGTGCATAACTATTGTGTAATGATGATATCAAATTATGTTTGATGGACTTTTTATTTTAAAACTATTGATTTTTAATCTATTGTCTGTCTTCAATGCCTTGAATAGTATTAAACGGTGGCAGACGGTGACTTGCCATTTCGCTGAATGGGCCACCCTTAATGGTCGCCACAGGCACACAAGTCATACGGGTAATTGGGGGCAACATTGGTATAAGTGACTAGGGGTGTAGAGCTGTGCGGCGCTGGTTTCACTATCGCAAATCCACGATAATCGGATACTCGCAGTGGATTATTATTATTACTTGCTTAATTGGTGAAAGAAACCACTGTCAGAAATGTATAAGTTCCAAAAGTAGTAAAAGTTTTCTTAGATTTTTGTAATCTGTGCCTCAGAAAACACCTTAAACTGCCGATCCCAATTATCATGAACGTTCTAAGAACTCTATGATTCCTAATCGTCTAGGATTGTCGCAATTTTTTGACGAAATTGACGTATAGTATTTTTCTTTATAGAAGCGCTCCAACATCCCCTTCGCAAGTAGGTGTGTCAGGCTTGGTGACACCCGAGGAGTTGTCCCGTGAGCCCACACCCGACCTATTCCCCCCGGAAGAACAGGAGCAACAGGTAATTATCCCATATAATAAATACCTGCATGAAAAAAGATGTCAAGATTCTTTCTATGCATTTGATGATTAGTGGTGACGCCACACTTCAGCCATAAATAAAAATATACCTAGCAGCAAACCTACCGTACCTACCAATCGACACGGTAGCACAATTGTTTTAAGTTGTAAAAAAAAACTGTCGACGGAAATTAAAATTGTGGGCAAACTTGCTATTTTTGGTTATTCACATAATTTGTTTGATCTTAAACTGAAATTTATAGATCTATACTCTATACAAATAAATAAAAGTGAAGTGTCTATTTATAAAGTCAAAATAATGGGCTTTTTCATGCCGATACGGTTATTTGCATGATACCTATGCCTAAAAACTAAATATTTTTTTTGTCTATCTATCCGTCTGTTTGTCTGATTTGGGGTAATCTTCAAAACGTCTGGACCGATTTTGATAATATTTTACTATCAGGTAGCTATATAATGGGTAACTTAGGCTATATTTTATCCCGGTGTTCCCATGGAAACGCGAACTACGCGAGTGAGGCGAATAAAACCGAAGTGAAGCGAGTAATAGTGAAGAGAGTGGTAGTAGTGAGCGAGTTTGTAAATAGAAATCTTTATATTTACCTAATTTTAACAACTATCAGCATAGATATAGTGACATTGCAGTACGTATAGTTAACACGTCACGTGACCATGTCGATGACGCCTTACATGAATTGTCACCTTATCCACACCTGCCTATTTAGAATTTTCAATTCAAACATTTTTTTTAATTTTCAGTCGAGCCAACAGCGGCTAAACAACAGTAACAGCCAATCGACGCAGTATCTGTTTCCGCAACGCTCCGGTGTTAGTCAGAGCGCGCCCGGCTCACCTGGTATGTATTTCTATCTGACATACGTCCAATGTTGGGCATGGGCCTCACTATATGTGCATAATGATATATCCATCGCACGTCAGATAGGTAAGCGGTTGTATTTGATGCTATTTGTGTCCCAGGAGAGGCTCATCCTTCATTCCCATTGGAAAGTAGAGGTTAACCATCACAACTCATATGCTCTTCCCACTTCACTAGGCTTGAACGTCTTCTACAATAGGAGGCAAATGGTTCCATTTTACATTGATAAGATGGGCTGATATAGGGTCCTATTTCAAATTTTCCTTCACTTGCATTGATGTTATATGCATGTTATTCCCCTTAGTCGTTTTTTACGACACCGATGGGCAAGAAAGGGGGTGGTGATCTGTATTTTTATTCTGTCATCGCACAGAAAGGATCTTCTACAATAGGAGGAAAAATTAACTACTTTGGGATCTATTTGGGTTTTATTTCGAGTTTGCCTGCGTATGTATAGATAAAAAAATTGAGGGATATAAAAAAAATCTAAATTTTTGGGTAAAATTCAATGAGCTGTAACTCCGAGGAAAATGATCGTACAGCAAATAAAAAAAAAGCAAATTGTAGCTCCAAGTAATTTAGCTTTCAGATATGACCATGTGAATTTTTTTTCATGTTTCAGTCTGGAGAAATTCCAAGGATACTACAAAAAAAAAATTTCCAATTTTTTTCTCGTCTAGAAAATGGTCTACGGACTTCAAAAAATTTTTTTCCATAATTCCACTCAAAAGCTCTTGTAGAAAATTTAATCCCCTTTAATTTGATATTTTCATGAAGCTTGTAAGATGATTTGCCGCGGAGTTATTGTCAATCAAAGCCAAGAGGTTCTTTTTAACTTTAATATTCAATAACTCCGGCAATAATGATCGTATGGAAAATCGTTGGGGGTTCTGAAAAGTTCATGATATTACCTATAAGATACCGTAAATGGCTATTGGCGAAAAAATTGGAATTTCTCCAGACTCAAACATGAAAAAAAATTTTCATGGTCATATCTGAAAACTAGATACTTGGAGCTATAATTTGCTTTTTTTTATTTGCTGTATTATCATTTACCTCGGAGTTACAGTTCGTTGAATTTTACCCAAAAATACAGATTTTTTTTTATATCCATTAATTTTTGTTACTAGTTTATCATCATTTGCCTGCCCTCATCCCACGCTAAGTGGGGTCGGCACAACATGTTTTTACCATCTAGCCTCCATATAAAACCATGTTGTAAAAGATACGGCTATTTTTTTATGGCCGGCCGCCTGCCTGACGTCAACCCTCCTTAGGAATTCTCGTTACTGGGGATAAAGGATGGGGATATGGTTGATACCTATGGGATAAAGTGGGTTAAGGATCCTACTGTAATGGGGTATAGGATAGAGACGACAGCAGCAGCTAGAGCAGTCCGGAATCGCGCGCCCGTAGAGACACTAATCCGTTAATGGACAGACAACTGGTAGTGGCACCCTCTGGACGTTACTAGAACGTTGTTACTAGTTTATATGTATATCAAAATCTTTTATATCACCCACGGGCAGTATTCTCACTTCATCACCACACGGCAAATTTTAATAATAAAAAATAAAATTGTGGTTTTTGATTATTCTCAGGGCACGGGTTAACCTACAACAGTGGTAGCGGTGCGCTCGTGATGGCCGGACACCAGATCACTGTTGTCACCAACGGCGCTGGTGGTGAAAGAGAAGGTATACTATCCTTATGTGTAATTCATTCAACAACATATATGGTTATAATAGCGATCTATCGTGCCAAGTGTCGCGTGTTCAAATCCAACGCAAGACGATATGCGTGATACACAACTTGTTTTCTAAGTATATTTGTAAAGACCCCTGCAATACAAGGATATCTTTAGTAAAGTGTGGTTTTTATATAGAAAAAAAGCATATAGCAATGGCTTGACTTTCTTATTATATTTATTTACCTATATAATTTTTAAAGAGTTGTCTTTATACCGTACTAAGGAGATAATCATTGTATGGTGAGATACTTTACAAACAAATAATTAACGGACACAAATAAACTTGAAACAACAATTAGTTGATCGCACAAAGTGTTGTCCTGTGTGGGATTCGAATTCGCGACACTGGCACAGTAGATTGGTATCTTAACCATTACGCCATCTATGTGGCTATCATCATCATCATCATCTTGCTCTTATCCCAATTACTTGGGGTCGACGCAATATGTCATCTGTTTTGACATATTGCAAAAAGTTTCGGCAATGACTTTTATGACCGGCCGCCTGCCTGACGTCAACCCTCCTTGGGAATGTAATCGTTGCCCCAAATGGTACCAGATGGAGTTTGTTCGGGTCAATCTAGGGCTCTTAGTCGTCTTTTACGACACCCACGAGCAAAGCAAGGGTTGGTAGTATTCGAAGCCGCTACCACACAGCACTATGGCATTATATTTATATTACTTAATCGATTTTTATAAAACCCACATGAGAAGGAGGTGTGATGCCTATTGCCATTTTCGTCATATTAGCTCATATAAGTCCCTTTGTTGGGGTCGAGCCTCCTCCACAACAGTAGGGAAATTGACCTACTACATTGGTGAGATGTAGTAGGTCAATTAGGTGTAGAGTTTAATTTCAAGTTTTCCTTCTCTTCCATAGATGTTATATCCATATTTAATCCATTACTCGTATTTTACGACACCCACGGCTAAGAGTGTGGGTGGTGAATTGTATTCTTACTCTGTCACTACACGAAAAATTGTATTCTTCACCTCACAGTAAATTCATTATAGAGAATATTCGAGAACGATTTTGCATTTGCATGTGAAGAAATCATTCCATGATTCACTGTGCGATTAGTGGTTCATTAATCGCTAACGCCTATCCCATAGGCATATGTCGTCTATCCATAGGCACATGTCGCCTATCCCATAGGTACATATTGTTCGTACCTTTTATAGACTTCTGTTATCATATCTGCACTCATTCCTTATTACACCTTCATATCAAGACAAACTCACGCTCCTAATTTTCTCTATCACTGGTGCCACTTTCATTACTATCATCTTAGCTCAGAGAAGTCCCATTGTTGGGCTCTAGCTTGCTCCACAATGGGAGGGAAGTTCACCTAATATACCGCGCTGATCAGACGTATAGGATTTTATGTCGAGTTTTCCTTCTCTTGCATAGATGTTATATGCGTATTATATTCCATAGTCGTTTTTTATGACATCCACGGGCAATATAGGGAGTGGTGTATTGTATTCTTGCTCTGTCGCCATACGAGTAAATATTATTAATGAGTAAATATTATGTTACAGAGAAGTACGTGGTGGGCACGACCGGCGGTAACCTCGTCTCCATCCAGGAGGAAGATGTGCCGGCCAACGTCGTCATACATCAACACTCGCCTTATTATAGGTAAGTGGCACAATACATAAAGTAGGGTACATTTTTTTTGACTACTGATGACAAGGAACTCTGCACCGGTGATCGGCCCAACGACGAAGGCGACGTGCTATCCGGTGGGTTATGGGGCCTCGCGCCGCCCCTCTGTCGTCCCGGACGGAGCCAGGCGGCGGATGCGCTAACTGTAGCTCACCCCAAAAAAGTATACATTTAAAAAAAAATATATATATGTTATCATTCTTATTGTAAGTTATTTTATTCCTTTTTCTTTTTTTTTCTTTTCTCTTTTTTTTTGTTATTTTTCTTTCTTATATATTTGAGGAAAGGGGTTTTCTGAAAACCAGCTCTGCATAATTTCTATGCAGCACAATGCTGAGCATTCCCCTATTGTCAAAATAAATTAAAACATGTATTTTAATTATTAGTCATTATGTGACAATAAATGCTATTCTATTCTATATATTGTATGTAATAAAAAATATGTAATAAAAATGTATAAGTGTATGTATATTTGTATGTGTATATGTATGTATGTGTATTGGTAATTTATATTCACTACTACACCATAATCTACCACTATCTCTGTTTAATAATTTCTCCATACAAAGGTTGCCTGGAAGAAATCGCTGTTAGCGATAAGGCCGCCCATTGTACTTACTAATATTATTATAAGTTTCTACTTCTGTATTTAACATGGTGTATAATGATGTGTAAATAAATAAATAAATAAAAATATATTCAGCGGATGAAAAAAAATAATTATCTTCTAAAGCAGTGTAGTTATTTATTTCAATTGATTTTTGAGTTACGATTTGGGTTCAGTGAGCAATTCAAAATTAGTGATTTTTTTATGTTAAATGTTATTTTATATATAAATTTTGTTATTGTATATTTATAAGTTATGCCATTTCGAAAGTTATGGTCATAAAGTTCAAAGAATAAGCTTATATTTTTACTCAAACTGTGTTGTGGTCCACTATTAGGCACTGACTGCCTCACGAGAAGTCAATCGGAACTGTCCTGTGACATTTGCATCCAACGGCTCCTTGGGTACTATAGAGATGTCGTCAGTCCACCTAGTAAGAGGCCGTTCTACGCGGCATCGTCCGGATCATTGTCGCCACTCAAGAAACTTTCTTCCCCAATGGTTGTCGGTTCCACGAGCGATGTGTGGCTTGCCCATTAGCATTTGAACATGCTAACTCTTTCGCCTATGTACGAGTACGATACGACTAATAGCTTCTGTGAAAGGAGACTTTTATATTTTAAATTAAACTACTTTACGGATTTTATCGCGTTTGTATTTGATTTTTGATTGCCCGACGTTTCGAACACTGCAGCGTTTATGGTCACGGGTGGACTAAGATGTCTCGGGTCCAACAGACAGGTTGGTATAGGGTTTTATTTCGAGTTTTAATTTTTTGCGTAAATGTTATATGCATATTATATCCCTTAGTCGTCTTTTACGACATCCACGGATAAGAGGCCACTCCCCAACAGGAAAATAGGGAGTGGTGAATTGTATTCTTACTCCGTCACCACGCAGATATTTAATATGTAATATTTAATAATTACTAACTCTAAACAAAATATTTTTCCATGTAGATTCATTTTCTTCTTTTACTGGCACTAAATTTGTACCAAAATGTGGGTCAAAATTTAATAACTAGTTTTTGTAGCGGGTAGATATAAATCTATGTAATAACTATGACTTGTTGGACATGAGACATGTTAGTCTGCCCGTGACCATGAACGCTGTAAACTTTTCGAAACGTTGCGCAATCAAAAATCAAACATCAATGCGATAAAATTCGTTAAATAGTTTTAGTAACTATTTTTTTTTAATGCAAAGGGTTGCAAACGATGAAACTGTACACCTGAAGATGTTGCTGCCGCTCATGGACCTTTGTAAGGCCACTGCCTACCGCCAAGAAAAAGAAGGCCAAAACCCACCACACGCGAACACCCTCAGAACGTTGGACTACCGGCTCTCGCTCACCGAACGAAGCGCAGGAACCAATTGCTACTCTCGGACGTCGATTTTCTACTCAGTGTGGTACTACACCGGACGGAGCGGCCCGCGGCTGAAGACAGACAACTGTCAACAGTGTGGTCCTAACACTATGTGTAATAGTCGCGTAAACATCAATAAGAGTTTTTGGCGGGAATCTGAAGTGTCATGTGGTGTTCTTGTATTATATTCAATATCTTAGTGTTTTAACGTATTATTAAATAATTTTGATGGCATTTTATGTAATATATAGTGACAAAACTGCTGAGGTGTAGTGAATATGATATAAAATTGCTATACATACCTTTTTGTTTCCACCAAAATTCTCAGAAGATACCCTTAACAGTGGCCATTACACTGTTGATGGCGACACTTTGACTTACTGACAGACCATTACTGACATGAAGAAACTGTTAACTTGAAAAGATAATTATAACTCGACACTGGCAAAAATGGCTCGTATTTGTAGCTGATTGCCAAGACAAAAAAGAAAGAAGAAGAAACATCAATAATTATTATATAGATCATTTGCTTTGTTTTTCAGTGGTGGTTATGGCGGTACGGCGGGCAGTGACGCCGGCGGGGCGGGTGATGGCTCCGATCTTGGCGCTGACGACAACCCAGATCCACCGCCGCATAAGCGTGCACGACACAATAACGTAACACATACACTATGTTATTTTTCATATAATATATAGATTTTTCCTGTGGTGACGGAGTAAGAATACAGTTCACCATTACCTATTTTGCCCTTAGGTGTCGTAAAAGACAAATAAGGGCTATATGCCAATAATATCGATGTAAGAGAAGGAAACTCGAAATAACCCTGTTCCAACACGTCTGACCGGTGTGGAATAGTAGCTCAATTTCTCTCCTATTGTGGAGGAGGTTCGAGCCCAGTAGTGGGACGTATATGAGCTAAAATGATGAAATGATCGAGCCCAACAGTGGGATGTACATATATCAGCCGAGATGATGAGATGATGATAGATTTACAACAAAAAAGTTGATTGCGATGCATTTTTTTTATTAATACTGTTCGTAGCAAACGAGTCAACAGCACCACTAATGGTAAGTGATATATCAGCTCATGGACCTTTGCAATACCAGGGGCACAGAGCTAGGCTGCTGCCTACCATGAAGAAGTACTCTTCTTAAACCTCGTTTAAAGAAGGACAAGAAAGTGATGAGTTATAAAATGAAGCTAAAAAGGGATGGAGACAAAGATAAAATAATAATGGATTTCCGCTTGTTCAAACAACATATAATCCATCAAAATCGGTTGAGCCGAGTTACGAGCGGACATAGAAACTGATGTAAATATGGCTTAACTCTTCTTTTAGTTTAGTCGAAGTCGGGTAAAACGCAATCTGTTACCAAGAATAAATACTTGCTTTTTGAGAAATTTTACAAATAAAGCTAATGGGACGAAATTATAGACATCACAAGTTGTGTGGTCTGTACTACGAATACTACCAACTCTTACATTGCTTGATGGTGTGGCAAAAGACTTCTAAGGGCTTTATTTAAATTGGACCAACGACGTCTGATGCCATCTAGTCAATAATTAAGTACCAAGAAGGGTTGACGTCAGGCCATCAAGGTCATAAAACTTTTGCTATTGCTTTAAACCCAGGTAATTGGGATAAGGGAAGAAGAATTGTGATTGCCACAAATGACCTCTACAATACAGCCTAATTTCCTAAGTGCTTTTGCTTTAATAAAAAGAGTTAACTATTGTATAAGACTATAACCAAAACAGTTGCGTGTGTTGCAGATGTCTGAGCTGGAAGAGAGGCGTGCGTATTAACGCGCCGGGGAATAGAACCCGGTACCGTGACGCAACAACAGACAATACGCGACAAGGAGCCGATTGTATGAATCGATCAGATATTTTAAACCAATTAGTATTTATTTTCAAACATTGAATGTCAACTTGAATATATAATATTAGACTCTTCAATCAACAAATAACACGTTTTTTTAAAGATCACATCCTGCCCTGATAAATAACGGAGCTAAGAAACACGAAGGCATATGTAAAGCACTATAATGCCATATTCAATACAGTTTAGCACTTTTGCCGCATTACATTAAATCCCATCAAAATTATTTAGTATAACGAATAAAAACGTTAAATTGTTGAGACTAATACTACACATTTTCACGCTCCCGCGAAAACTCAAAGAGTAATTGCGAGATTTAACAGGCACCATAATAAATACTGATTGAATAAATAAAACTGATCGGTTCACAAGAATTTAGTACGACCAATGTATTCTTGGTGTCATTGGTCCAATCGAATGGACATAGCAATAATAATAGTGATACACAAAAAAAAAACAAACGGACAAGACATTTTGTAGTATTAGTGAGTGTTAAGTTGTATTTTAAGTTATAAAAAAAATTTACTTTTATAAGGCGTCAACGAGCTTTAAAGTGATGGACGATTATTTAAATACGGTGATACTTTATCGCTTTTTAATGCGATCTAAATGTGAATAGCAGTACTAAAGACTGAAAATTATTTTAAATTGGGCAATGTTTAAATATACAAAACTAAGTAATGTTTATTTTTAATCGTGCTTGAAAGGGAAATTTACTAAAAAACAAAAAGGGAGCCGTCGCTCAGGGCGCCTGGCAGATGTGAAACATCGAACTTATTTTGTACAAGTATATATGCATAAAATAGATTACGACAGGAACTAATATGTCATAAAGTATTAATATTACGATTTCTTTTCCAGAAAGTGATGATTTTATTCAATAAACATTTATTTTCATTAGTATACGTTATAGGTATGCGAGCTCAGTGCGGCGTTAACGCCACGCTACAACAATCAGGTTTACTCTCGCATATGCCGTCATATAGCGTGACGTAGTAACGCCACGAGTTGTTTACGCCACGCCAACGATCAATTCACCCTCGCCTATAGATGTTTCACATCAAAAACATTGTTGTTTTTGACAGGTTTAGTTTGGTTTCATCCTATTTGAAGACAAACATTGGGATTGAAATATAATTTTAAGTTTAAGCAATTTTTTTTAAAGCAAACATTTCTAGGCAGGTTTGGATTGGGAATCAATTCATGTAAGTCCGCAGCGACATGTTCGTTCACGCTAACACTACAGCTATGTTAATGCTATTATATCTGCCAATATATGTCAAAACCAGATAAATTAATATTTGTAAACCAATATTTTATACATTTAAGATCAAACAATCGATTTGAATAGCCAAAAATAATAAATTATTCGCAGTTTTAAGTTTTCTCTTCTGTCGACAGTCCTCGTGATTGCTTTCATTTTTCTAAGCGATTTTCTCATGGTTTATGGTATATTTGTTGGTATTTGGTGCTGCTATTCGTATTTCGAGGGCATTGTATATTATTATACGCTTCGCAATTGAACCTTGTGTGTATAATTGCATATCTCGATACTAAATTGTCTGTATATATATATTTTAAAGAGGACAGAAGTCATTTGTGACCATAGAGATTTATTCTCTAGAATGTTGCCTTTTAAATTTGTACGATTGCATAAATACAATATAGAAGAAAAAACATAGTGCATATTGACTTGAATAGCGATTTGCAATGAAAGAATAAGGATGATGATAAAAAAAATTGTTTCTCGATTGTATATCGATTCTAAAAGTCATCGCCTTAAGTAATATTAAAAAAAAAAAAATCACCGATGTTATATTTTGGATTCTATTCCATATATTTATCACACTTATAAAGTTCTAAAATGAAATAGACATACTAAATATTTATGTAGTCGTAACTTCGAAAATACGAGTGATTCGTAGCTCGAATTAGGCCTTTGTGAGGCAAATTCTAAGGCCATTGTGGGCCTAATGAATAAAAATTGTTAAATAAGTGCAAACCGATTTTATAGGATTTATCGCGTTAATTTCTAATTCTAAAGAGAACTCCCACCATTTAAGTCACCCTTAATCGTGATAATCACAAATGGAGAAGTGAGATTTGTAAAATGTAATGAAACGCGATTATATCCATAAAGTTGATTATTGCGTATAAATATTCTCGTAAACGTCAGGAAAAGCCCGAATTGTTAATTTTACGGGCTTTGATTTTATCTAATGTCATATTCTGCATGTGTGGAATATAAATTACTTATATAAAATGCAATATGAGAAATACTTGGGATTATAAATTGATTTTTATTTTTACAAATAATTTTATATAACATTGTCTAAAACGAGCTTGTATTTAAAATATACGAATGTTTAAAAACAAATCAACTTTTCACAAACTAACGTTTAAGTACGTCTGGTGAGACGATAAATTGTTAATTTTTTTTGCTACTGAATATATACGCGTATAGTGTTGCCAGCCTCTGAAATATACATAGATGTGTATTGCCATATTTAAAATAAAACTTACTATGTCGCATAAAAGTTATGGTTCATGTTGGCACTGTTGTATCTTACTTGAACACAGAAGAACAAAGTGCTATCTTAAATCTGTTCTGCTCCATGTATGTACGAATTTGTACTAAAACGATAAAGGTCGGGCAAATTTTTGTTTTAAAAAAATCTCTTCTGTGAGATATCTTTTGTTACAAAACGTGAAAATATTTTATTTGAATCTCTCGAGGATTACAATTATATTTGTGAGGTTGGCTTTTTGTATTTATTGAGTGCAATGATAGCCAAAGTTCAGTTGTAAATTAAACAAATTGTTATTTCTTACTCTCACTGTAATTGTTTATAAAAAGGGTTTATCATACATTACTAACCTTTTGAACGTCTTTACCAATTGATATTGGCATAAGAAATATATTCGAGTATATTTTATTCATTTTGTAATTTAACTTGAAGATTG
Organism: Lymantria dispar; assembly: GCA_032191425.1. NCBI lineage: Eukaryota > Metazoa > Arthropoda > Insecta > Lepidoptera > Erebidae > Lymantria > Lymantria dispar. Next base: position 1,898,940 of record CM063451.1, on the reverse strand, counting down.
TGATAGGGGTCGGTTGAGGATGCATGACGCATCTTACTGGCGGTAGGGCCTGATATTAAATGGCGTCATCATATAACCCAAAGGTTAAATGTTGGTAACCCTATACCACCATCCTATTCGAATAATTTCTTGTAATATAAAAGTTATTTTTTATTGATGAAACCAGTGCTGAAAACCGTTTGTAAGTTAATAAATTTAAGTAATTTTGTAATATACCATAATATTAATTAGTTCAGACAGTTTTTGGCATAAAAATATCCATGTTAAGCAACAGTTGGGATATTGACTACTTTTTTAAAATAATTAACTAAAATCGGCCAAGTGCAAGTCGGACTCGCGCACGAAGGGTTCCGTACCATTGACTAGGTAAACAAGTGCCTCCCTATTGCCGTTATCGATATTGAGCAAAAAAAAAATCAAGTTTTATTTTAATTTGTTGTTATAGCGGCAATAGAAATACATCATCTGTAAAAATTTCAACTGTCTAGCTATCACCGTTCTTGAGATACAGCCTGGTGACAGATGGACGGACGGACAGCGAAGTCTCAGTAATTAAGTCCCGTTTTTACCCTTTGCGTACGGAACCCTAAGAACTAGAGCGATTTATGGCAACAACATTACATTTTGAATTAGTTACAGGCACTTCAAATTAGTTAATTAGACAGAGAGAGAAATACAAACATTGTGACGTCAACATCGCAAACTCCATACTAATCTGCGTCTGCTTTAAACAAACATAGTTGTGTGGGAAAGGAATAGAATAATGATAACTTGAAAAGCTTGTAACTTATAATTGTCTAGCCAAGAGAATCTCCATAATTTAAATACATTTTAATAGTAGTCAAATACCCAATTGGTCTAAAAAACTAGTGCACTAAAGTAGTTTTCTTGTTTCGTGCAATGCAATACGCAGAAAACAACGTCATTATTACGAATCAATTGTATGTACTGTTAGATAAATATACAATACGTGTAGTTAAAACAAATATTTGTAACATGTTGTTTTAGAATCATTGTATCACACACAAAAAAATATTAGTAACGAATTTGTATTGTTGCATTACTTAATAGTGTAAATATACTCGACTATTAACAGATATAAACGCGATTATTCAAATATTTCAAGTATATATTATAATTGAATAATATAAAGTATACCATTGATATACCTTTCTTGATTTCTCCTTTCTTTGGTTATAAACATATTTAAAGACATTTTTCGTTAAGCCGGCAGATGTACCTACTTTTAATCTTGTGATTTTAGCTTAGAGTGATCAATTTTTTTTAATTTCTCGTTAAATATCACCCCTAAGTTGTAGGTGTAAAAAACATAAATAAGTTAATTATAATTGTATGTAAAATTATATTCACTAGTAGTTATTAAAATGTTATTAATATTATAGATAGTGTAAAGAAACGCGAATGTTGTACGGTTTAATTATAAAATTTAGCATTTAATATATATATGCAGTATATTTGTGAATTTTAATTGTTTAGCTAGAGGCTTTCTTTACGGAACAAATTTGTATTTTACCATTTATATCACCTTTGTACTAATGTTGATACATTGTATCGATATTTGATTAATGTATATTATAAAGTTGACTTGTTAGGAATTATTGACAATGTCGATGAAACTGCATATTATCGATAACTTAATGTTGTCAATGTCGGTAGTTTATCGATAATTCTGATATCACAATAAATTATTTGTAACGCTACTGTTATCAACAGTTATATTTTAAAGTCATTATTCTGGACGACACTAAACAACGATTGAGTCGAAAAGCAATGTATAAAATATTTTGTCTTTCGCCATTTTGGTGTTATAAGTTTTTTTTAACGATAGTGGGTAATTTGTAAAAAGTATGTGTATAGTGAAACAATGACTCTGATATTAATTGTAGATGTTTGTGCCGTTGGAGGTTCTTCATATTATTTTAACTTGTTTTTAAATGTGTGCTTTTATACTTAGAAAAGAAATCACAGTTTTTTTTGCTCTTACTATAAATAATGCGATCCAAATAATATGTTCATCAAAGAATTTAATGCTACCGATTAATTGAAAATTTGACAATACAATTGCCTCAAAATCTTAATGGTTGTTGAATCCACCTGAATACATATAAAGAATTTCATAAAAATCTAAACAATTGACGAATCTATTTGAACACATACAAACAACTTCATCAAAATTGTTGTTGAATCCACCTGAATACGTATAAAGAATTTCATAAAAATCTAAACCATCGTTGAATTTATTTGAACTCATACAAACAACTTCATCAAAACGGTTGTTGAATCTACCTGAACACATACAAACAATTTCATCAACACTGTTGTTGAATCCACCTGTTGTTGAACACATGCAAACACTCGAAACATCAAAATCTGGCTGGACATTTAGGAATTAAGTCACATCAATAAAAAAATATATTCTTTGGAGCGCATTGTAAATATGATAATGAGATTTTAACGGATTATTTCGAATGATTTTTTAATATTATTCATTTGTAAAAACCGCTTGGTTATATGGTATGAACGAGACCTACAAGGCGTGAACATCTTAAGGGTTATATTGCTACCAGAGGCCTAAGAAGGGTAATTGTCGCTACGTGGTTAGAAACTATGGTTAACCAATATGGTTGTCGACAAATTACATGTACCAGTTTGGCTATGGTATTTTAGAGTGTCAGATTTTCATGTATCGCCAGGGAGGGTATTCGGATAATGTATATTTGTAATTGTACATATGGCATGTTTGGCAAATTGTTATGGTTTCGATTCTCACATATATACTATATAATGAATTATAATAATTTTATCATAAACTTTAATTGAGATATTGCGTTACGATTTATTTCGCAATGTACTTGAAACAAAAATGGGTTGAAAATTCTCTCCAGAGTAGATTACATTAAATAAAATATTTTTTTTTGTGTTTATAATACACAGTTTTCTATTGAACATTAAAATCATCAAATTGGGACTGCATGCCGCATGACTGGGACCGCATTTTCACCGCCTTTGGATATTATTGACCTCTTAATTTATTTCAAATAACGAATTGATTTTTAATTTTGGTGATGCATAGTGGAATTAGTACTCTGGTAGCAAAACGGAAAGTCCGAGGTGGCTTTTAGTATATAACTAACATTAAGGCATACTTATAAGGCATATAATGCTTAAATATTTCATGTCTAAAAATATGTATGTAGAGTTAAAAAAATAAAAATGTCATCGTTGTTTATATTGAGTAAGGTGGAAAGCGTACGCGACTGAATAATGGTTGTAATAACGCGCGCGTATTATATATATTGACAAATTTTAAGAAATAAACGTATTTTATCTCCTTTGTGGGGGGTTTGTTTTATTTGATGTTAATTCGCTTATATAAATAAATGGTTTGCAATATAGACTTAACCCTTGTTACTTTGCCGTGCCGAAATGAAGAGAGAAGAAGACATTTCACCATTATATCTCAGGATTGTCGTAAAATACAATAAGGATATAAGGAGATAATTACTGCACAAATAGCGTAGTGGTTATGATGCCTGCTAGTGTCGCGGGTTCGAATCCTACGCAGGACAACACTGCGAGCTACAAATTGTTCCGAGTCTGAGTGTTATTGGTGTTCGTTAATTATATGGTTTGAAAGTCCCCCGCATTACAAGGATTATTTTCTTCAGGGAGTCTTAAAAATAGTACTTTAAGAGAATTAAATCTTTTTTTTATAGGTGGGTTAGGGTCAGCACATCTACCGCCCAGCTCCGTCCGGGGCGGCGCGCGGTCCCGTAACCCACCCGATAGCACGTCGCTTTTGTCGTTGGGCCGACCATCGGTGCAGCAGCTAGTCGTCAATGGTCGACCCGATTTTTTTTTGGGTGAGTTGATCGACGTCTCCTTACCGGGACGTCGGTCGCCGTCGCAAGGTCAGTCTCTCCGCAGGTGACGGACTAAAATCCCCGGTCCGGTCATCCGCAAGATAATTAAATCTTGAAATAAAACCCTACTCTACCTCTTTGACATATCGTCACCATTATTCATCTCTTATTATTTGGTTGACTCAATATGTACTCTATTTTCATAATACCTACATATTGCAAGAGTTTTGGCAATAGTTTGATAACCGGACACCTGACTGACGTTAATTCTCCTTGGGAATGTAATTCTTGACTTGATTGCATCGGAGGGAGTTGGTTCAGGTTTATGTAAAGCTCCAATTCCTTTACGACAATCCAGTAATGTAAGAATTGGTAGTATTCGTTCCCGCTACTACAGTAATCGGTATGGTGCCCAATTTTACCCGTGAATGTCGTAAAAGACGAATAAGGGATTTATACGCATATAACATCTATGCAAGAGAAGAAAAACTCTAAATAAACCCTATACCAATCTGCCTGACCAGCATGGTAAGATCAATTTTCCTCCTATTGTGGAGGAGGCTCGAGCCCAATAGTGTATAATCGGTCAATTTACGTACAACTTTAAGAGGCTATTTTTAGAAGTTAGTGTTACATACAAATGAAGTTTGTTTTATTTTTATTGTTGTCTGTGGCAAATGAGTAAATACTTGAAGGTAAGAGACACTGTCATTCGAGAACCTTTGCAATACCAGGGGCACAGGTGGACTGCTGCATACCGTGGAGAAAGTGCTCGCATTAGTTAAACATAATTCAAAGTATAGGAAACGGCAGCACGTAGTCCATTCGAGATCCTGCATGTAAGCGGGAGAAAGGATCGCTGGAAACGTACAGTTGATGATCATAACGTTTCCAGGTGAAATGGATGAATCCTGCTTCGGTGTGGAGTGGTAAAACTGTGACGATAGTACCAAGTCAAACAGTTCTTCAGAGCACTCCCCATGAAAAAGCTGTTAGGGTAGTGTTTTCCAAAGTTTTTTTCGCTGCTTCAGTGACTCTCATGTTGTCGGTGGGATCTGGATCATCGACGATTCAAACAGAACATCATTGTAGGGAGTAATGGCGGATAGACCATTACGGGGTCCATGAAATAGTAAAATATTCATTTTATTTAGAGCCACTCTAAGCAGCAGTGTGTTTCATTTATTGGATCACCTCCTGGATACCGCATGTGGCCAAGAGTATCGCCTTTCTACGTGTGATGACGGAGTAAGAATACAAATCAGCTCCCGCCCTTTTTTCTTTCCCGTGGCTGCAGTAAGACTGAGTGATAAATATGCAGATAACGTCTGTGCAAGAGATGGAAAACTCGAATTAAAGGCATAACATCATATCTGACCGGCGTGGTATCGTAGTTCAATTTGCTTCCTATTGTGTAGAAGGCTTTACCCCAGCAGTGGGGCATGGATGAATTGAGAAAAAAGCAAAACAGCAGAGGAATTGAATAACCACGGGCTCCTTATTAGGAACTAGCAACCAGTGGGCCTACTTTTGAAATCAATTCTAATTTCGAATCCGATTCAATTCCATTCTCACCAAACTTATATTTGGTACTCTTGAACAAAATCGAGATTGAATTCTTCGCGTTTGCCGTTGTTATTTTCACCAAATGTGTCGTATTTTCTTACTTTAAATTAATAACGTTATCGAATTCGATCACCACAAAGACGCTTTCTTGAAACTGCAACATTAACGATTTTAAACTATGTCAAAATCACGTCGAGAGTAGCAAATATTTGATTTAATCAACGAGAGCCGAATTCATTTAGTTCAAAAATATGCCACCGAATTTGATTCCAATCGTGCGCTAGTGTCGCTTTCAAGAGTACCAAATTTGCTCAAATTCGAGCTGCAATTGGATTTAGGATTGGAATCGAGATTCAAGAGTAGGCACACTGCCCTCGCTTCGCTTCAGTTTCATTCGCCTTATACGCGTAGTTGCCGTTCCCGTGGGAATACCGGAATAAAATATAGCCTATGTATTGAGTATTAGATAACTGTGTAAGCGGTATACATGTGTGTGTGTGGGCTGCGTCCCGCCAAATGATGTTAGCATTAAACAGTGTGCCTATAACTGTCAGTTGTTTCTCTTGTCTCTTTAACATACATAACACTATGTTACTCCCTGATATTATAGCTTCCCATTGGTGAAAGAATTTTTGAAATCGGTTCGGTGGTTTAAGCGTGAAAGCGTAACAAACAAACTTACTTTCGCATTTATAATATTAGTAAGGAAAAGACGACATATAAAATCCTTTTTCACTTGTCATTGCGCTATGAATATTTATATGTTTTTAGTACATTATAACACGAAGGTTCACCTTCGTGTTATAAACTCATCACCCCTATCTTGTCCGTGTGTGTTATAAAAGACGACTAAGGGATTAGATATGTATATTACATCTAAGGAAAAGAAGGAAAACTCGATTTAAAATATAACCGATCAAGCCGTTCATTGGCCTTACAGACGTCACAATAGTAGTAAGGCTGTCACGGATCAATGTCCACACAGGCTTCAAATACCCAGTCCTTGCATGTGTAACTCTGTATCCAGGCTTCATCAAAGGCCTTGAAAAATGAGCCTTTGAGCCATAACAGAATGTATCACTGGAATGATCTAGTGATACATTTTGTTTCTAGGTCCTTTGTCAAAGTTTGAATGTTCTCCTTCGTTTTATTTTTTTTTGTTGTCTTTGCTGCTGTAATTTTATTGGTTGCAGTCTTCTTTCTAACAGTTATAGCTTTATTGGCTGCGGCTGAGTTTATCTCAAAGTGCTGTGTGGTAGCGGCTTCGAATACTACCAACCCTTGCTTTGCTCGTGGGTGTCGTAAAAGACGACTAAGAGCCCTAGATTGACCCGGACCAACTCCATCTGGTACCATTTGGGTCAACGATTACATTCCCAAGGAGGGTTGACGTCAGGCAGGCGGCCGGTCATAAAAGTCATTGCTGAAACTTTTTGCAATATGTCAAAACAGATGACATATTGCGTCGACCCCAAGTAATTGGGATAAGAGCAAGATGATGATGATGATGGCTGAGTTTATCTCTACCAACGCATTTTTAAAGAGTGAAGATATGAGAATCTCGTCCTTTAGTGATTTTCGTGAACGCGCCACAAGACATTTCTGATCCGAACCTGAAAGAAACTTTTCGGCATTTCATATCTGTCAGCTGCTTCTCAAACTGAAAACTTTTGAAAGAACTCATAATACAACCTGTTTCATTTTATTTTCGTCCAAATTCTTCCTTTGCGTCAGTCTTTTCTTAAATTTCGGCATTTTTAAGGGACCTGTAAAAGAAAAACCCCCCCACTAGGTGGACCGATGACCTAGTGAAAGTTGCTGGGCGTCGTTGGATGCAGGCGGCACAGGACCGCACATTGTGGCGCAACATGAGGGAGGCCTACGTCCAGCAGTGGACGGCCGTAGGCTGAAATGATGATGATGATGAAGAAAAGAAAAAAAAAATTTAAAATTAAACCAAATTCTTTTCTTATGATTTAGTAGACAATTTTTAAAACATTTATTAGAATTATATAATGAAAAAAGATATTTTGTCCACTCGGAAAGCGTCCGAGGTTACCCGACCAAATTGTATCCGGTTTTACCCGACCGTCTCCATCGAACATTTTTATTTATTAGAATAATACATGGAAAATAAATGATCTATACTCGTTCCAACCATTTATTTTACTTTTGACACATGCTTTAGGACGTAACTGTTTCATTATACGCAATTATTAACTTTGAAACGAGTGAACAGAGAAATATATAAACTGCCCAATAATATTTATATATCTTAATTATTACCCACTAAATACATTAATATGCCGTAAATAGCTCTATTCATAAAATTTAAGTGATAATTCATTTCCGTTATAAAAAAAGTTACGTTCTATCGCATCTAGTGACAGGATCAAAAGTATTCGGTGCAAACTAATGAATCGCAAATAATCGATTACACTTATTTGCAGTTAAGTCAGCTGACAACTGAGTTTTGAATTGTTGTAATAGACAACACGTTAAAATTGTATCAGGGAGATATAAAAATCTTCTCATCATACCTATAACATGAAATAAAACAACCAAAATATTTTAATATTATTTTATTATAACGAATCGTCGGATTCTTCATACGAACTCGAATCGTCGCTTGAATCATCTGCAGTGTTTATTATTAACTCTTGTGTAGGTATGTTGTCAAATTCAATTTCCCGATCCCAATCAGAGAATATTATATTTTTTGTCTTGTTGACGACACTCGCCTAGTTTTCAGGCGTCACACTAGCACATGCGTTTTTTAAAAGTTCAAGCATTTTATTTGCTGTGAAAGGAGGAGTTGTATTGTTTCTTGCGGCGTGTCCTTTGACTTGTGCCCAGATCATTTCAATTGGATTATATTGACAGTGGTACGGAGGAATTCTGATTACAACATGCCCATATTCTGCTGCCATTTCGTCGATGACATATCGTTTTGGCTGCTTTTTACTTTTTAATATTTTAAGTAATTTTACTTTTAGTAGGGATTCGTCCACATCTTCCCCATTATCACGAAGCCAGTTTATAATCTCGTGTTTTTTGTTGGCCTGTGTTGGCATTTTATTAATTTGGCGAGAGTGATAGGGTGCATTATCAATAAATATTGTTGATGGCTCTTCAAGTGATGTAAGCATTTCTCTGAACCACTTTTCATACACGTCCGCATTCATCTCCTCATGATAGTCTCCTGTTTTTTTTTATTTGAACGCTAACAGAGCGTCTGGTACAAATCCCTTTGTAGTTCCCGCATGGCAAATGATGAGGCGTTCACCTTTCCCCATTGGCACTGCAGAAGTAGAAGCAGCAGTATCGTCAGTCCAACCTTTTGGTATGGAATGATTGGCATTGAGCCAAGTTTCATCTGTGAAAACGACATTCGACCAGTCTTCTATTTTCTTCGCTTGTCTTAAAAATTCACAGCGAGACAAGGCTATATCACGACGTTCCATTAAAATTTTTCTTTTGTCGGATTTCTTATACAAGAACCCGATTTGGTGCAGCACCTTTGACAAAAAAGATTTTTGACCACGAAACAAGCCACAATTTCGTAGAGGCGCTACTAATTTTTTCAAAGTAGGAATCTCTTTGCTTGTGTAATAATTGTATATATGACGACGAATAGCATCAGTATCAAAACTGTCAATTATTGTCACTTTACGGGGCTGACGTTTTTTCTTAGGCGTAGATAGCTTGTTCTGTTCAATACCACTACTACCATAGGCTTCTTTAGTGATTTTCGCTACCGTTGGAGCACTAATACCTAATGCTGCTGCAACACGGTCTCTAACTTGGGTTACTGGTATAAGGAATCCGCCATTGCGGCTTTCCTTTTCAAAAAATTCACGAAGCCGCAGCACTAACTCTCTGGATTGTCCTTTAAGCACCATACCTTTCGACATTTTGCAAGTAAAATCTTACTGGGAGGAACGATACGCTCAACTCAATCAAAGTAAGAACAATGAAATCAATACGGTGGAATATAAATACTCAACACAGCGTATGAAAAATATGAAAGAGCACTCAGCGCACAGAAATGTGACTAGCACGGGAGTCTTGTTGCGAGTGACAGACAACACAACAAAATGGCGTCGCCAGCGCGCCGTTCAGTGTTGCCAATTCGGCTTAAAAAAAAGGGGTAGGCTGGATGAGAAAATTAGTGATTTACTACCGCAGACGAGGGCGCCATTGTCTCTAAGTAAAGTTTGGAGCAGCGGACCCCGCTTAATGGAAAAATGCTTCATAAAGTAGTTATTTTTTATTTTGCAAAGTACAAAGTAAAATATTTTGGGAGGACTGAATTAGTGGGTATGCAAAAATTAATGTGCCCAAATAACAAATATATTTACAGAAGTGAAGTTTTTAAATAATATGAAATATGTATTTAAGCAAAAATAAAATATCCGTGTTAAATCGATTAAAAGTTCTTCCTGACTAAAATCGATTATTACAAAACATAGTATCCGTAATACATTGGTACAACACTAATTGATCAGAATTCGACCTGCCAAAAGTAAAATAAATGGTTGGAACGAGTATAACTTGTAAACTTGAACAAATTTCCTACAAGTCTATACCAATAAATAAAATTGGAGTGTCTGTTTGTAATGTCAAAATAATAGGCTTTTTTCATGCTCACACGGTTATGACACCTATGCCTAAAATAGCAATTAAAAGATTTTTGTCTGTCTGTCTGTCTGTTTGTTCCGGGTAATCTTTAAAACGGCTAGACCGATTTCAAAAATTCTTTCACCAATGGAAAGCTATAATATCAGGGCGTAAACTAGGCTATATTTTATCACGGTATTCCCACGGGAACGGGTACTACGCGGGTAAAACGATTATAACCTATAACCGAAGCGAAGCGAGGGCGGATTGCTAGTTATTTAATAAAACAATGGTGAAGTACTTACGTTCAATATATAATAATTATTGTCCAAAGTAAAAGGCGCGCAAAAGACCTGGGCACGGGTAGTTAGACGGTTCGGGCCAGCTGGGACCAGCCCGGACCAGCCGTGACCAGCCCGGGCCAGCCGGGACCAGCCCGGACCAGCCGGGGCCAGCCTGGACCAGCCGCGGCCAGCCCGGACCTGCCGGGGCCAGCCCGGACCAGCCGGGGCCATTGACACCTTGCTACTTCCCCCAGAAGCGCCTGCATCTCCTCTATCTCTAAAATAGTAACAATAGTAGCATTAGCACCATCCAATCCATCTTCACTCCATTCTCATAAACCTCATCTTTAGCTCCACTAAGTATGCCCACATATTAAGCCCATCTCAACCACTCTCACTCCAAGAACTATCAACCATCTATCTTCATTCTCATACCACATTCATTTCACCTCTATACCATTTCATGTTCACCCTATCACTACTAACTAAGCAATTAGTTAATTACAATTTTAATTTATAATCCAATATAATATAATTCATAACTATTAACTTAAGTTAAGCTAATTTAATTCATATAATTTAATTCCTATTTTTATCAAATTCAATCCATATAAATCCCAACGCAATATAATCTTATACACCCAATGTTATACTCTAATCTCTTCTACTCAGGGGGGAAAGTCACTACACTCTAGGGGTGATGGCTACCGAGGCTCCTCAGGATGCGTATCGCTCGGAGCGGGGCCTCCCCCGGGGCAACCGGGGTCTCACTGTGTTCGGGCAGACCGCCCAGGGGGTGTGAAGATCAGTCGCTGCTCCTCTCTACAGACTTTCCCTCCCTTTTTGGTTGTTATGTGTGTATGCACAGGCATACCAGCATCATCAAGAAGGGCAACACAACGACAGACCGACCTGAAATACTACGAAAATTCAGAAAATAAAGAAATAGACCAAATGCAAGAATAGTCTACCCCAACTACCCAGCTGCAAGTTTGCAGCTGGCGATTATAAACCGCAGGCAGTGGCCCACAGGCCCGGAACTGCGTCAACGTTTCCCCTCCACCAAAGGTGGACGTTGTGAAGGCAACGAGTGCGGGTAATTAGACGATTGTCACTAATTATCCTCTTGGCGATTGTGTCACTACTGAGTTACATACGAAGTTGCACAGTGCGGTGATTGTTTTGATGTGTATTTTGTTTATCAACGGGTGCGTAATTGCTCAAAACCAATAGTGGCCAAGGCTACCCGCCGTCCATGGCTACCCGTATTTCCCCTATCTCATTATTTCCCTATTAGCTCATTATCCATGTAGCGTGCTTTTATTATTACGTTAAAATCATTTATATACATTAGGATAGGAATAATTGGTACAGCTTAAATGAATATAAATGGTTTTCAATTTAGAGATGAGACTTAATTTTGTTAGAATACGGGCCAATAGGATCGTATGACACTAAAAATATTCTTTTACTAGCAGCGCCCTGCGGTTTTGCCCGCATAGTTCCTCTTCCCGTGAGAATATCGAGATAAATTATAGCCTATGTGTTATTCTGTTATGTAAGATATATTATTGTGAAGTTTCATCAAAATCCATTCAGTAGTTTTTGCGTGAAAGAGCAACAAACACACACACAAACTTTCGCGTTTATAATATTAGTAGGATATACCTACTTCCCATCACATTATAAGGCGTATTACACTACACGATATTCAGGGCGTCAGGGCCCTTATTCAGGATCGTGTAATAACAGTGAGTTAGGGTCCCTAATCAGGGCGACCGGAGTGACTCTGTCGCCCTAGCTCCCTGACTCCCTTGCCACCGGGGAGTGTAATAGCGTTCAGGGAGTTAGTGCGTTTCAGTCGTCGCTAGACAAGCGAAGTGAACGGATCTTCCAAGTGTGTGAGTTAGTTCTTCGTGTTGTGACGGAGTAAGAATACTATTAACCACCCTCTTTCTTGCCTGTTGGTGTCGTAAAAGACGATTAAGGGGTTTAATATGCACATAACAATTATACCAGAAAAGGAAATCTCGAAATAAAACCCTATACCAACACGTCTGACCAACATGGTATAGTAGGTCTATTTCCCTTCCATTATCACCAATGTCGTGCAGTTAACAAAAAGAGACTTTTATCCAAGTCATAGAAAATTATAAAAAATCCATACCTACTTATGGCAGAAAGAACATAAATATTACAAAAAATAAACATATGAAGATTAAAAACTAGTTTTTTTGGAAATTACATATTAAAATTCTTATATAAAGGCTACGATAAAAACATCATCGTCGTACGACGTCACTCCACAACTGAGTTAGGGCCCTGTGAACCGGCTAGTGTAATAAGCGGCTCCCTAGTTAGGGGCCACGGCCACCCTTGCCACAGGACCCTGAATATCGTGTAGTGTAATAAGCCTTTATGTAATAAAGCTTTTTTTGCAGGACACCTACAAAACTGCTGTGACTGCAGGTGGCGTAAGTGGTGAGGCGTGGTTCTTAACCACGCCTCACCACTTACCGGTATCTTATACCGGCAGTAACGGATTTAGGCTTCATACCACCCTAGGCACTATTTATCGAGCCGCTTTTAATGTTAAAAAAAAAATTAATTAATTTTTATCCAATATTTTTATTTTAAACTAGCAATCCGCCCTCGCTTCGCTTCGGTTATAGGTTATAGGCGTTTTACCCGCGTGGTTCCCGTTCCCGTGGGAATACCGAGATAAAATATAGCCTAATTTACGCCCTGATATTATAGCTTTCCATTGGTGAAAGAATTTTTGAAATCGGTCCAGCCATTTTGAAGATTATCCGGAACAAACAGACAGACAGACAGACAAAAATTTTTTAATTGCTATTTTAAGCATAGTTGTCGTGCAAATAACCGTGTGAGCATGAAAAATGAAAAAATTTTGACATTACAAACAGACACTCCAATTTTATTTATTGGTATAGATGTTTAATACTCGTGTAAACATTAGAAAGCTTTCAAATTGTTTTACATACATACTAAATAAATATCTACTTTTTTATATTAAAAGACTAAGAAGCGGAATGTCATATGAAAAAGATATATGAGAAACATCTGAGAAGCAGCACTCTTGATATTGCAGATAGGATGGACGCCTTAACTTATTTTACTCTGGTATTAAGGCGTTTCACACTTTGGCCACGGGCCCAGGCGCGGCGGCGCGGGGCAGTAGATCCCGTGAGCGGCGACGGAGGAGCAGATCTGCCTCTTCGAGCAGATTTTACCGCGCCTCCGCGCCTGACGGCTTTATACGCGGCCCGCACCAAACTAAAGGTTACTTTCAATTTGGTCGTCGTGTTTAGTTACGTTACGATGGGCAATACTGAACTCATTCAAGACGCTCCAATTGTTTTAGCAATATGGCTTTTGTATAAGCAAATAAGTAGACCTAATAGAAGATATTGGATACACAACAGGCGCGATACTGACCAGTCCGCCTCGCGCCTCCCGCCTGGCAGCAGAATCTGCTAGCTGGACGTGCTCCAGCGCCGTGGCGCGTTTTCGGCGTTTTGGACCTGGCGTGTTTTCTATACTAATCGATGTACCTACTTGCATACAATATTAAAACCTGCCACTGTGTCTTTTAAACGAGGTTTAAGAAGAGTTCTTTAGTCACAGTAGACAAAGACTTGGCTGTACTCCTAGTATTACAGATGTTCGTGATAGATAGTCGCTGTTCACCACCAGCTAGACTGCTTGCATCCACCAATGATATAGACCAGGGTTATGAGGTTGTATGCCGTCTCCTCCGGCATTCCGGACGGATCGGGCAGGGTGGGACTATACCATAGTTTGTCCCCAAAAAAGGCTACTTGATAGTCTGCTATCAAACGGTAGGTAATAAGAAAATCTTTACCCAGCTATGTTAGAGGAACATGACTTGCTGTGCAACCCCACTTCCATTGGAAGTAAGGACGATGATGCCTAATCAAAAAGAGAATAGAGTTCAAAGGGACCTCCTTTTAAACTCTATTCTTTTATATGATTCTAAAAGAGGTTATGTTAGTTGATACAAGAAAAAGAAAATAAAAATTGTTGAAGGGGAATCCAAATAAATATATCCAAATAGTTATTTTTCACACACAATTATAAAGTTTTTCTAATAACAGTGCGTAATTGGGATTAAATACTTATTTGTTTAAATAACGATCTCGTTGATTATTTATGTCATCATCATCATCGCAGCCCACATACGTCCCACTGTTGGGCTCAGGCCTACTCCATAATGGGAGGGAATTTGACCTACTATACTATGCTGGTCAGACATCTAGGTATTTTTTTTTTTATGGGTGGGCTATGGTAAGTGCACGCGCGGTCCTGTCCGTCCGGGGCGATGAAAGGACAGCGCGCGGGCCCATAACCCACCCGTACCCACGTCACCTCGTTGTTGGGCCGACCACCGGAGCAGAGGTGACTTGTCATCAGTGGTCGGCCCGACGGAATAAAGGGTATTCCTTTCGGATACCCTCACCTCTCGACGTCCTGGGACGTCAGTCGCCGTCGCGCGGTCAGCCTCTCTGCGGGTGACGAGATATCTTGGTATAGGGTTTCATTTCGAGATTTCCATCTCTTGCACAGATGTTATGTGCATATTATATCTCTTAGTCGTCTTTTACGACATCCACGGGCAAGATAGGGAGTGACGAATTGTATTCTTACTCCGTCACCAAAAAATATTTATGTAATTCGAAGTAAATAGCGATATATTAAGAAAAACCTATTGTCAATGCTTAATAGTCAAGCAAAAATATTAATAAAAAGAGATTTGAAAATTATGCATAATTTATTATAATTTATATATATATTTTGCATAATTTATTTTTTTAATATATTTTGCATAATACCTATATTTAATAAATAACAAAAAAAATGTGTGTACTAAGTACGCATATCAGAATTAAAACTCCTTTAGCCTTCACCCTTCATCCTTTATGCTTTATCCTTGATCCTTGTGTCTTCATCCTTTATCCTTCATCCTTTATCCTCTATCTCATTCTCTCGCCGGCTGAATCCTATACATTTACGTCTTTGTGTCTCTATGGACTCGTTTTTTCATTTCATCGAGTTTTAAATCACAACGACTCTAAAGAAGTTTCACTTCAAAACTGTTTTAGGTACAATAGTTTTAACAAAATGTTAGACATTTTATTTAAACTTTAGTACTTAAAACAGTAAAATTTAAGAGTTTCTCTAACGAAACTATAATACTAATCTTGACTCAAAAATATGTCAGACTTCAAAGGTTAGAGATGTCTGTTAGGCTTGTCTTCAGTTGTTTACAATTAAAAATTCCCAAAACAAAAGTTATGTGAAAACAAACCATGTTTAGCATAAATACCTCATGTTTTTATAAGTAAAAAATTAGGGTGTAATATTATGTAAATTTATTAAAAATTCAGACAGGGGTCGCCATTGGCGTTGTGAACTGAATTTTTATAAAGCGTTTGCTGGAATAAAATTATGTCATGTTCTTTCGTCGTAAACCTGATTATATAAATAATTAAAAATGATGACGGCTGACATTAATTTATTTCAAATAATTTACGATATACAAATTTTGCGTACAAAGCTATGGTTGATAGAATGAAGTGGATTGACTGGTTTTTCACTTTGAGGGGAGTTATGACTGTGATATAGGTACCATAACGCTTGTGGGATTTGGGGCGACCATATTCTACCTATTATTATTGTCTTAGCTCATACATTTCCCACTGTTGGGCTCGGGTCTCCTCCCTAACAAAAGGGAAATTGATCTACTATACTATGATGGTGAGACATGTTGGTATAGGGTTTTATTTCGAGAGTTCCTTCTCTTGCATAGATGTTATATGCGTATTATATTTCTTAGTCGTTTTTAACAATATCCACTAGCAACGGGGCAACAAAGGGAGTGATGAATGGTATTTTTATTGCGTCATCACGCGGATATTGTATTTGACTTTAGTATATAAAATTATCTATTCCCCTTTCTTTCTTTCGTGGGTGTCGTAAAAGACAACTAAGGGATTATTACAGATGACATCTATGCAAGAGAAGGTAAACTCGAAATAAAACCCTATACCAACCTGTATGCCCAGCGTGGTATAGAAGGTTAATTTCCCTCCCATTATGGAGGAGGCCCAGCAGTGGGACGTATGTGAGCTGTGATGATGGTGATGGTAATATAAAATTATTGTTATCATTAAGTATACTCTTTTAAATTCACGGGATCATCTATAGAGAAGATGTGCGATCCTTTGGAAGGCAATGGGACTATCAAGCTTGAAGCCTTTGGAGAAAGTTAATCTTAAAATGCGACGGTACATCTACCGATCATATTTTAACAAAGTTACCGACAGTGTAATCTTAAATCTTTCTATATGGCTAGGTGTGTATTGGTCCAGTGTACCGAAAACGATAGATTACAACATTAGTCTGCTTTCAATACTATCTACTTTTAAGAGACAGACTCACTAAATGGCTGCCCTTAACGGTCACTATTAGCACACAAGTCATACAGGCAACAAATGAATTCATTTATGTAATTGGCTGAAGGGAAGGTGTTGACTAGTATGGCGTCGGTTTTACTATCTCAAGTCTCCATAAACGGAGACCCGCAGTGATTTCCCCGCAATTATGTCCTTGAAAATGACACTTCTATACCCGAGCATATAACTCTGGTCATCTCTCTATTATAAGTATTTTAATATATAATAGTACTCTGAACCAAAGAAGCAAACTTAATAACAATAATAAATCATGAAATATTACATAAGGCACCATTCCAGATGAAGTTATGAGAGTAATCACCTACAAAGTTACCAGTTTGACTAATTTCGTGGCTTTCAGCAATTAAGATAGGACTAGATTAATGCGTTTTACACGTCTACAGACGCAATTACCAGCGCGAACGAGTAATTACACTGGTAATTGTACAGACTTCGCAGATTTACGACTCTGTATTGTTAAAGCTATTGTATAAAACGAGACCCTATACATCTTTTCAATGATATATTTAAAAACTTATTTGCAAAGCAAAAATATACTGAAATATAAATCTATTCTATAACAATAAATAAAATTGGAGTGTCTGTTTGTAATGTCAAAATAATAGGCTTTTTCCATGCTCACACGGTTATTTGCACGACACCTGTGCCTAAAATAGCAATTAAAAAATTTTTGTCTGTCTGTCTGTTTGTTCCGGGTAATCTTCAAAACGGCTGGACCGATTTTAAAAATTCTTTTACCAATGGAAAGGGCGTAAACTAGGCTATATTTTATCCCAGTATTCTTACGGGAACGGGAACTACACGGGTAAAATGATTATAACCTATAACCGAAGCGAAGCGAGGGCGGGTTGCTAGTAAATTTCTATAATTAGCCTATAATAGTAAATAATATACCGTGTGGTGACGGAGTAAGAATAAAATTCACCATCTCTCTTGCTCGTGGATGTCGTAAAAGAATATCAAGGGATCAAATATACATATAACATAACGAGAGACTGTAAGTTCGTAATAAAACCCTATACCAACACGTCTAACCAGCGCGCTATAGTAGGCCAATTTCCCTCCTATTAGGGTGGAGGCTCAAGCCAAGCAATGGACCATATAAGAATGAATAAAAATATAGTCGATTTCGGTTATAACGACGGCGGAGGGCGGAGACTTTAATGTCGGCGCTATATCCGGCAATCTCTATATCCGAAATAATTATATTAACATTTTTTCTTTAACAGTATATGTACGTCTAGGAACCGTGTTCATAAGTTTAAGAAACACTGTTTATTTACTGGAAATTGGCTACGTAACTTACTCATAATTTTAACTTCGTGCATATGCTAAGTAACCCTACACACGAACAAAGTAACATTCGTAGATGGTCAAATACCATCTTGCGAATGTAAACAAAGGATAACCCTACACACAAATAAAGCATTTGACCATCTATGAATCTGAATAAAGGATAAGAAAGCTTAATAGTTAAAGCTTATGAATGAGTCTTTGTGCCTTTGCCGACTCAGTCGCAACATCCGCAAGCAATTTCTAGGAATCTGTCCCAAATAGAGTAACTATTTTGCGTTTTTATTTGATGCTTTAAATTCTAAGGACGTAAGTTCGGTGTCGCTATAACTGAAAAGTCGTTACAACCAAGGTCGTTTAAATAAAATCCACTCTAGTAGCTCAAATTCTCTCCTATTGTTGAGCCCAGCAGTGAGCTGAAATGAATGCATAATGAAAACAATAGACTCGGTGCCGGTGGCTTGCCCAAATGGTAACAGATATCCTATTTGTCCTTAAGTAAAAGTATTATCATCATCCTATTCTTTCCAATGCCCCATTTAATATGTGGGAAAGTGCAAAAAGGCTGATGTTAGAGTCTTTTGAAAAACCGTAGTCTACGAGGTTTGTCAAAAAAAGATAATCGATCTTTTCTTTGCAGTATACAGTAATTAGATTTGGTAGTGAATGAAAATACTTAAATAAACCCGGTCTTGACCAGTTTGATGTCATTGTCATGTCAGCTTTAATCAGTCGTAAATCGTTTGTATTGGGATAAAAGATGAGAACATTGTTTTGTTTATTTTTTTTTAATTTATACAATACGCTGCAATAAGGAAATAATCTTTGAATTGCTAGGTAAGTTACTAACAAATTAATAGATCTAAACTACACATAGGCTCAAACACAATTTCTGAGAACTGAAACCATGACATCTACCACGGTAAGTCAGCATCATAAGGGAAGTCCATTAATTACGCGAAGGGGCCAAGGTTAGATAGTCAATCAAATCTTACTAAATCTCACGTGGAAAAGAGGGAGTTTCGGTAAATATCTCGTAGTTTTTTTTAGGCATTTTTTTAGTGTACAAATATTAGAAAATCAGATTGATTTGATCTCCATGGACTGAATAAATGTTATAATAGAATAAATGTTTAATTTTAATAGTTCCCATTTAAATATTATTCAAGGCAATCACTGTGTTTTGAATTACAATCTCGACAATCTCTAATGCTAGTTTTTAACTGACTTCATTACTAATTTTAATAAAATATAGTATAATAAAG
This sequence comes from Lymantria dispar, assembly GCA_032191425.1. Taxonomy (NCBI): domain Eukaryota; kingdom Metazoa; phylum Arthropoda; class Insecta; order Lepidoptera; family Erebidae; genus Lymantria; species Lymantria dispar. The sequence goes on along the minus strand of CM063451.1, from coordinate 1,879,510 downwards.
AGTGTTATTTTTATTTACTCAAACGCGTGATATACAAATTTTAGAAGGTCTTTAGTAGTTTTTACTAATTACACGACATTTCACCAGGAGGTGAGAAGGGGTCAAAATATCCTCAAAAACGTCTCACGTAATTAATGGAGAACACCTATCCACTACGCCATGTATCCAGTCATATTATTTTCCTGACAGGTTGGTAGATTCTTGATAATGCATAAGTCCATTATTGTTAAATCTGTTACACTGCTTACCTATCTGTCTGCTAAAATAGCAATTAAAAGCAGACAACGCATGCACATTTATAAATACACGACACGCATAAATACACGATACAGGCCGGCTTAGAACAATAAACTTGTTATCTACAAAACAGCACTAACACATAAAATTACAAGATTCGCAAATTATATTTACAATTTATTATTAAATAATGCGATAATATTAACGTTATTGTTCAATGTTCTAACTTTATCTCCGGGGTCAATTGAGTAGAAAACTACATTATTATGAATAATCAGTCTTGTACACAGTCTCAGTCAGATATTCGTCAAAATGGACGTCTTTATACCCATAATATTATTAAGTGTGTTAGTAAGAAGTTCTTTAAGTGAAGGTTGGTCATTAGTACCAGCATTCAACGGCCTCTTAAAAACTCCATCCATTGGTGATTTTTTTGAAGAACAGACCGGTAATGTTAAGACTTTCGTCGAAAACAGTTACAATGACGCGGTGAAAATTAAAGATACAGTGGAAAGTTTCGTAGAAGATAAGCAGAAGAAGATCGTAGACGAATGGTATAATTACGCTGAAAAAATCAAAGATAGTGAGCAACGGGTAGTTGATACTTGGTCATTCGTTCCTGAAGTTGACGCCGAGTCATTATTGGATAATCCCGACGTAGCCTTAACAGTTCCAAGTATTATATCAAGGCATGGATATGTTTGTGAAACACATACTGTCATTTCACAAGGATACGTGTTAAACTTACACAGAATCCCACACTCGCAACATAATCGTACTATACACCCGCGTACAATTTACCTGCAACATGGTTTATTTGCTAGTTCTGCTGACTGGGTAATTAATGGTCCTGGAAAAGGTCTAGCTTACGTATTATCTGATGCAGGTTATGACGTGTGGATGGGCAATATAAGAGGTAACAGATATTCAAAAGAACATGTTCGGTTTAAAGGGGATTCTAAATCTTACTGGAACTTTTCTTGGCACGATGTTGCACTTTACGATATTCCGGCAATTATAGACTATATTCTGGAAAGCAAAGGTAATGGTTCTCAAATTACTTATATTGGACACTCAATGGGCACTACAATTCTGTTCGCTATGTTAACAATGAGGCCAGAGTATAATCAAATCTTGACCGCTGGATTTGCCTTAGCTCCTGTAGTTTTTCTATCAGATATGAAATCCCCTTTGAAATCGCTAGCACCAGTTGCCGGTAATTTAGCTTCGATGGATATATTACGTGGATCATACGAATTCATTCCTAAAACTTCTGCATTAGGGCAAATAACAGATGCTTGTAACGGACCAAATATGGACACTTTAATATGTAAGAATGTAGTATTTTATTTTTGTGGGTTTAATGAACAACAATTCAATAAAACTCTTTTGCCAGTCTTTCTTGCGCATATAGGTACAGGAACATCTTGGAAGACAGCAGTACATTTCTCTCAAGAAATTCTTTCTGGTGGGAAATTTAAATACTTTGACTATGGATATTTTTACAACCTGAAAGTGTATAAATCTCTTACGCCTCCAGAATATGATTTAAGCAAGATTACCCTTCCAATTAAGCTATTTTGGTCTAAAAATGACCTATTGTCCAGTGAGAAAGACGTTTTAGCACTTTACGAGAAATTGCCCACAAAACCAGAAATGTTCTTAGTCCCTGATGACCAATTCAATCATTTGGATTACCTTTGGGCTATTGATGCGCCTAGATTATTGAACAAAGAAATTCTACAATCTTTGAAAATTTAATATAAGGATTTAACTATTTTTGGATGTTAGTTGTTTTGATTGATCATAATTGTCAGCAATCAAAGAGAAGTAAAATAAATAGTGTAGTGTAGTAATATAGAAACAAAATAATAAAGTTGTACATACATATATATATTTACGCCTTTTTTCCATAGGGGTAGGCAGAGACCACTTCCCTCCACTTGCTACAATCTTGTCATACTACTTTCGCCTCCTCTACATTCATTAATCTCTTCATGCATATTCTTCGGTTTACGGTACTTCTAACCTGGTCTTTCTTAAGAACGTCCCCGATTTGATCGTTGAACGTCCGCCTTGGTCTTCCCCTTCTAACACTTCCGCTCAGATTCCCCTTATAAATTCTTCTTGTTAATCTCCTTTCATTCATTCTCTCTACATGTCCAAACCAACTTAACATACCTTTCTCAATCCTTGTCACTACATCAACATTCATACCACAACGTTCCCTGATTACATTGTTCTTAATTTTATCACTCAGTTTTACACCAATCATGCTCCTTAGCGCTCTCATTTCCACAGCATTTATTGTACTTTCATGTTTCTTCTGCCATACCCAGCTCTCACTTCCATACGTTAGGGTTGGTACAAGGACTCCTCTATGCACAGCCAGGCGAGCCTTCTTAGACAGGCTCTGGCTGCCCATAAAGGTGCGCAAAGCACCATTCACCATATTTCCCTTACACACTCTTCTTTCAATATTATTTTCACATTTACCGTTTAAGTTGTATGTATTTAGTTTTTATTTTAGTTGTATGTATTTAGTAAAGTTGTGTTTTATTTATATTGAAAAATGTCATAGTAATTGATCAGCCTCATCATGACAGCTCACATCTCGCATTACTAGCCTTCTCTATGATGTAAGAATTATTTTATTATAAGAAGTTATAGTTATTAAATTATGAGATGTCATAATAATTTCTGATGTTTCATCATCATCATCATCTTCATTTAGCCTATCACCATACACCGCTGAACGTAGGCCCCCCTCGCGTTTCACCAGGTCGTCAGTCCGCCTAGTGGTTGGGGTTCTAGATTGCATCGTCTGATACATGGTAGCTATTTTTATGATATTTATGTGAGTAAAAATCTGTGAAAATAGTTTTTAGATTTTTTCGTGCTTGTATTTAATTTTTAATTACGTAACTTTTCGAACACTTTTCAGCGTTCACGCCAAGACCGGGCAGCGTAAATAGTCCAATCCGTAAAAATAGTTTTTTTTCGGGAAGATGTCATTACATATTCGTTAAGGAAAATATGTATAATAATATAATAAACCTACTAATAAATTTTAGCAATATATTTGTTCTTTAGGTGTTATTTAAGGAAAAACCCGTGGCGTATTTAGTGAATTATATTATATTGATAAGTTTGTGATAAATATAGTTTAATGTGTTTGCAATTGTCTTGCTGAGAAATTTGCCTTGACCTCGTTTAACTGACAAGGGTTCAGTTCTGTCTTTGTTATATATAAGTAGACAATAAACAATACTATGTAAACTTGTGTTTCATTGAACCTTTACAGTTTTTAGAGTCTTTGAACTTTATCAATCAATTTTTGACTATGTAGTTACACTTCAAGTGGTTTGATAGAAAGGATAGGTGTTTTAAAGAAATTGGACAGCAGGAGTTTATGTATGTTGTTTACGTTCAGTTTCTGAATTACGAATTATGCTGTTTTTGATGTGAAACATCTATAGGCGAAAGTGAACCTGATCGTTGGCGTGGCGTAAAGCGACGCATGCTGTGGCGAAGCCTCGCCACACTCTATTAACGTAAGTGTAGTGCCGACAAAGTGTCACGCGGCATCAAATATAACTAATATATTATATTACTATTGACTAAAAAAACTTCACAAATTGAAATATTTTTGAAATTTTAATTCTAGTATTTAATGAAAATAAATGTTTATTGAATAAAAATTATCATTTTCTGGCAAAACATCGTAATATTTTATTCATATATTTTTAGTTCCTATCGTAATCTATTCTTTTATGCATAGGTATATATTTGTACAAAATAATATCGATCTTTCTCATCTACAAGGTATCCTGAGCGACAGCTCACTTTTTTTAAATAATCATCTCTAATTCAATAATCTCTTTCTCTTGTCCTTGTGGTGATGGAGCACGAATACAAATTACCATGCCCGCTCTTGCCCGTGGGTGTAGTAAAAAACGACTAAGAGATGTATGTATCATATGCGCATCTATACAAAAGAAGGAAAATTGAACATAAAACCCTATGCCAACACGTCCGACCAGTGTAGTATAGTATTCAATTAGAATTTTATGAACATTTTTGTGATTACGTACAAATCTCTTTTTAATTACTTGTATTTATCTCCTCACATTTTGAAGGAATGAAAGGTAATCTTTTCATCATCATTATCATCACAGCTCATATATGTCCCACTACTGGGCTTGACACTCCTCCACATTGAGAGGGAAATCGATCTATTATAACGCTGGTCAAGTGGGTTGGTAAAGGTTTGAATTACGAGTTCTCCTTCTCTTATGAACAAAATATCCCTTTTTTATTGCAAACGGTGTTCAAACGAGCAAATAGTACACCTGATGGTAAGTGTTGCTCTTGCTGCTGCTCATGGACCTTTGCGAGGGCGCTGCCTAACGCGAAGAACTTGAAGAGAGTGTGAGTGCATGCAGTGAGGTTCGGTGATACTAAAGGCATCACTAAAACCGGCCACACACAAACACCCTCAGAAAGTTGGGCTTCCGGCTCTCTCGCTCACCGAATGAAGCGCAGCGCATCGATTATTTGCGAGGGTGTGGTACTAAGGACGCGGTCGCAGCCTTCTGCGAGGCAGTGATCTCGCAGAAGAGGGCCGCGGGTCGCGCGCGCGACGAGCTCAGCCTCGACGAAGCGACCCTCCGCCGGCGACTGGGGTGGCGCAGGCGCGACTACCTGCACGTCATGCCGCCCTAGCCGAGGCCGCCGGTGACGTGACCGAGGAGTTAGTCCGTCACCCGCCGAGAGGCCGACCGCATGAGGAAAGACCGACGTCCTCCCCGAGGGGGGACCGACCACTGATGACAAGTAGCGGTGGACCGGCCCGCGGCTGCAGACAGACAACTGTCAACAGTGTGGTCCTACCACACTAAGTCGCCTTTACGATACCCACGGGAAAAAGAGGGGGGTGGTGAATTGTATTCTTACTCCGTCACCACACTAAGTAAAATACTTACTACTACTGAATCTAAGACCCAATATGAGATAATAGGAGAAAAATTGACCTACTGTAACATACTGATCAGGAATATTTCGAGTTTCCTTCTTCACTGTATATATTGCCGCGTAAATTATTCAAGTTAAGTCATGAAAATGAATTCTGAATATAAGAAATTGCTACTTGAATTTACTTAACCCAACTTTAATAATTAATGAAGAAGGATTTCTTTTCTTTACTTAATAACAATAACAGAATTTAAATATTTAATTTCATCTGCAATTAGCTTGAAGATCTTCACAAAAATGTCTTAATGGATCCCTTTACAAATTTAAATTAGACCCGAAAGTCGTAAATTTTATAAATTAGCCATTTACATTTTCAATACGAAAGTTGGAAAGATATTAGTTGCTTTCAAACCTTTTTTGGCCTCATTTTTAATAGAATTAAGTATGTATTCACCAACATCATTATATAACTCTTCGTGGTTATCTGCTTGCTACAGGTTTCTTTTAAGAACGAAGGGTTAGTGATTGCAATGGTATACGTTTTCCAGGTGAGAGCTGCCGCCCACTGATTTTCAAGAATCCCCAGATTTAAGTGAGGGTTGGTGACAATTGTATTTTTATCCAATCGCCACACATGGATATATTTTACATATATATAAGGACAAAATTTCAACATTTAAATTCTTTCTCCGTCTCTTAATATTAAAAGATAAATTATTTTTGATGTTTTGAGTTTCATTTTCGAAGACGTGAAGAAAAGTTACAAAATTTTGATGAAGTTTCGGAGTTCTTCATACAGGACGAATTGCGCCGTGAAAAGACTAGTATTTTCTTTTAATCTATTGTATGTTATGTATGACTTTTTATGTTACTTCCCATCCGTCACTACACAGACCCCATGGCCAATGATGCATTCTCTAAATTCTCACGAACTAATAATAAATAATAGATATAAGTAGTTGACGGTGTTTCGTTGAGGAATTCCACCTTTTTGGTATTCGTACTTCGTACTGGACGGATTGCAGCATGAAAAATGTAGTGATTCTAGTAGGACGTATATGAACCGAAATAACATGAAGTAACATGAAAAGGTGTTGATGTATAAACATTAAAAAAATCACTACATTTTTCGTTTCTATCATACACACCGCAACTAATCTTAAGGTTCACATATCGCTGATTTGCGAGAAGAGCGACGCAAATAAAAATTACTGATTTTAGAGAAATAATTAAATTCTTTTTATAGATGTTTTAGGCCATACGTATTTAATTGATTTATTGAGGTTATGACTCTACAGGTTAAAGGAAAATTTCTCTGTTCACGATAAAATATCAAGGATTTTAGATATCAAGGATAATTTTGCATATAATATTCAATTTGACATGATTTTGATATAGGTACATCGATATTATCGCAAACCAGTGACATATACTGTACTGTTTCGCTTCGCGTAGCTGTACAACCACTTACTTTTTGACTTTGTTAGCCAATCTTGCGTTATACATAGGCGCTTACATAGGAGGGAAGTGTAATTTTTCCAAATCTTCTCGATTGTGGTTTAAAATAGAATTAAAAAAAAATTTTTGATTTATAGTTTATGGATAACTGAAACCTCTTAAAACTTTTTTTTTTTTATGGGTGGGCTATGGTAAGCGCACGCGCGGTCACGTCCGTCCGGGGCGATGAGAGGACGGCGCGCGAGCCCATAACCCACCCGTACTCACGTCACCTCGTTGTTGGGCCGACCACCGGAGCAGATGTGACTTGTCATTAGTGGTCGGCCCGACATAATACCCTTTCGGGTAACCTCACCTCTCGACGTACTGGGACGTCGGTCGCCATCGCGCGGTCAGCCTCTCTGCGGGTGACGGACAATTCCCCGGTCCGATCAAGTCTCTTAGAACATAAAAGAATATATTTTATTTGTTAAGAGTACATTGTATTTTTGTAAAACGGACACGTTATTAAATTATAAGAGAAATTTTTATCAAGAAGGAGATAGTACATAATAAATAATTAATTATGATCATTCAACTTTTGCGCATTGAGTGCTGTGCATATTTTTATTACTGTTGATAGCAAAGGAGCAAACAAGCATATCTGATGGTAATTGATACTGCCGCTCATGAACCTTTGCTGGTTGAGGTGCAGTAAAGCATCACCAAAACACACCACACCCAAGCACCCTCAGAAAGTTGGGATTTCGGCTCTCTCGTTCATCAAACGAAGTGGAGTAATAAACTGCTACTACTCAGACGTCGATTTTCTACGTGAATGTGGTAATACCCCGGACGGATTCACCCGCAGCCGAAGACAGAAAACTGTCGACAGTGTGCTCTACCACATATAAAATCTATCAAACATCCAACAAACATAGATTGCCACAAATTGCTATTCTTTGCCGCCTGCTTTTAACGATTCTCAGTGACTTGCATAATTTTGTCGTTTCTTCTAGATCTTATCACAATGCGTTGTTCGATATTAATAATAATAATAATATATTTATTTCACAAAAATAATACACAGGATATACATACAAATTTGAAACAGAAATGTGTTGAATCATTATTTATTTGGACACTGGTACCCAAAGTAAGATTTAACTTGTGGTATGGATACCAGGCCCTCGCAATATTTGCAATAATTTAACATTAATCTATATTACAATAAGAAATTTGTGTATAGTGAGTGTTTATGTGTGACGTGGGTGACTATATGTGGCGTGAGTATTTGTGGGTGAAGCAGATGATTAAGTGGGTATGAGAATTTAGGTGCGACGTGGGTGATTATGTGTGGCGCGAGAGTTTGAGTGAGGCGTGAGTCTTTGTGTGTGCCGTAAGTGTGGCGTATTTGATTATGGCATGAGTGTTTGTGTACGACGACGTGGGTGATTATGAGGGTCGTGAGTGTTTAGGTGTGACGTAGGTGATTATGTGTGGCATGAGTGTTATATTTGACGTGGGTGGTTATGGGTGGTATGAAGAGGCAGTTTGTATACCTGTTGGTGTTTCAATGGGTGGATGTGTGTTTGCGCATAGATATGTGAGCAAGCCCAATATGCATACACAATATGCACAAACACATACACATATGTATTATAGTATACCTATTTTAAGTAAATTTTCAATCTGTGCATAAGTTTTAGCCTGTAACCAATTAATGATTATTTTTTTGCATCGAGTCCAAGATAGGGGATATATATTTAGGCACTTATTGAGCAGATTGTATAAATGGGAGCTGAGTATGTTATAATGTCTAGCGGCCAAAGAAGTATTGAAGTGCTGGTTAGGACAGACTTTATAAGTACGACGTTTATGTAGACTATCAGGTGTGTAATGTAAAGAACTATGCTTTTTAATGATAGTTTCAAGCACAAAGAGTTGTCTAACACTAAGCAATTTACAATCGGAATATAATTGAGCGGTTGAATACCTGAATGGTTTGAAGGATAAAACTTTAAGTACAGTTCTCTGTGCACGCTCCAGTGGTAAGATATGAGACTTCGCCGCTCCACCCCAAACAGTAATGCAATAGCTTAATATCGACCGACACAACGCGCAGTAAACGGTTTTCAAAATGTTAAGATTAGCAGAATTACGTAATTTTTTGAAAATGTAAATTATTTTACGCATTCGAGAAGTGAGGCATGCTATATGCTCCTTCCAACTTAAAAGACAATCAATATATACACCAAGATATTTTACCTGAGTAGATCGGCTTAAGACAGGACAGTCACATGGTGTTCGTGGTTCTGGAGAACAAACATGCGCTCTAAGGTGGTATATATCTAGAGAAGGTTGCGTTCGTGACGACAGTGAAAAAGTTAAGTAAGTTGTTTTACTAAGATTAAGAGATAAGAGACTATTAGAAAGCCATCGAATGACACGATTTAGAGCATGTTCAGAACGCACGAAAACCTCAGCCCAAGTCTTGCCGTGTATGAGAAGGGCAGTATCATCAGCATATGCGGAAATATAACAAGACTGAATGGAGAGATTGGATAAGGAGTTAATATAGAGAAGAAAGAGTGTTGGCCCCAAAACTGAGCCTTGCGGAATACCAAAAGTGCATGAGGCAGAGTCACTGACATAGCAATCAATTTTTACACATTGGTTTCTTTCAGATAAATAATCCTTAAAGATTCTCAGAGCATAACCCCGAATGCCCATGCTCTCCATCCTCAGGTGCGGCACAGAAACCGTATCGAAAGCCTTCCTAATATCAAGATATTAGGTTATTAGATAATCTTTCTTCCTCATCGGTTATTGTTTTGCTCAGCGATATGGCCTGTCCAATGTTACTTCAGCGTGCCAATCCCTCGTGCTAAGTCGGTTACATCCGTCCTTATACGGATTATTATAATCTGGATTATATTTTGCAGAGAAATTCCAAATAGCCCCTCCATAGCACACTGATAGACTTTGAGCTTAGTTTTAATTAAATCTATATCATTAATACTACTATTTTCCTAGTAATATGTCAAGTCAAAACTCGTTGTGCATTTAGTGAATTATTAATTGATAAGTTTGTGTTAAATTTTGATTGTATTTTTTTATTAAGAACTTGGCCTTGACCTTGTTTGAATGATAAATTCAGGTCTGCTTCTGTTATAAATAAGGAAATAATAAATAATATTGTATAAATTTGTTTGTTTGATTGAAATATTCCGTGTGGTGAAAGACACGGAATATATACTCCACTCCCCGAAATACAATACCCCACTCTCTATCTTGCCCGTGGATGTCGTAAAAGTCTACTAAGGGATATAATACGTATATTATTATATACTCGAAATAAAACTCGATATTAACCTGTCTGACCGGCATAGTATAGTAAGGTCAATTGCCCTCCTATTGTGGAAGAGCCTTGAACCCAACAGTGAGACGTATATGAAATGATGATTATAGTCTCTAAATCTTTCTTATCAATACATTTTTGATATTGAGACGTAAAAGTAAGAGAGAAAGAAAGAAGACGAGAAAGTAAAATGATAGGAAACTTGCGATGTTTTAAATAAATTGCACAGTAGATTGCCGTGTGGTGATGGAGTAAGAATATAGTTCACCGCCCTCCCCTAGTCCGTGGGTATCAAAGATGGCTGAGGGATTCTGAAAGATTCGGGCGGCTTACGACTGGATCGTAGGCTGTCAAAATAAAGCCTCATTTCTGAAATATAAATTTCAATTCAAATCAAATTAAATTTCAATTCTTGAAATTGCCGTCTCTATTATGTATAAGTCAGTCAACACATAAATTAGTAACATTCGTGAAAATGATCGCAAGCAGAAGATACAAACTTTTCAGGAACGTTAATAATCTGTTTTGTGGAGAAATGTTATAAAGAAATATGCTTTTAGGACCCTTTATAGATATAATTGGTCTGCAAATACGTGCATTTAAGACTAGATTCTGCGCGTGATATAGATACTTTGGGTTAACGCTAACGCAAGACTTTGTTTACGTAGAAGGTGAAAATATTTTTTGATAATACGAATCGGTCACACATATTTTTTTGCGAAAAGTTTGCCGTTTACTTAGCGGAAGCTCTCAAAAGAAAAAAGAAAAACGATTTTGAAACATTCTTCATTGGTGCTCCGCTCCTATTGGTCTTAGCCTGATGATATATAGCCCATAGCCTTCCTCGATAAATGGGCTATCTAACACTGAAATAATTTTTCAAATCGGACTGTAGTAGATCTTGAGATTAGCGCGTTCAAACAAACTCTTCAGCTTTATATATAGAATAGATAATTTTGAGCAGTTTCGGAGATAAATCAAAATTAACGTTACGTCTTTAATCGCCGTGATAGTATTATGACATTTAGATATAAATAAAGTAACCACTTTGTTGTTAAGCTATATACACTGATCTTCGTAAGTTTATTTATCTATTCCTCATCGTCAAGATTTACCTAAGTATTGTAATTGTGTTAACTTCAAAAATAAAGATAAAGATATAGTAGACGGCGATTTCTGTGTGGTGACGGAGTAAGAATACAATTCACCACTCCCTATCTTGCCCGTGGATGTCGTAAAAGACGACTAAGGGATATAATATGCACATAACATCTGTGCAAGAGTAAGAAAACTCGAAATAAAACCCTATACCAACATGTCTGATCAGCATGGTATAGTAGGTCAAATTCCCTCCCATTGCGGAGGAGGCCCGAGCCCAACAGTGGGACGTATGTGGGCTGCGATGATATGTGAAAATTTCAATTGTCTAGCTATCATGGTTTTTGAGATACAGCCTGATGACAGACAAACGGACGGATAGACAGCGAAGTCTTAGTAATAGTGTCCCGTTTTTACCCTTTAGATACGGAACCCTAAAAAGTTTATGAAGAAGGGTGTCTTTTTGTCGCTTAATAACAATAACAAAATTTAAATATTTATGTTCATTTATAGAAAATTTAGCTTGAAGTGTTTCACAAAAATGTCATAATGGATCCCTTTACAAATTTAAATTAGACACGAAAGTCGTAAATTTTATAAATTAGCCATTTACATTTTCAACATTGAAGTTAAGAAGACATCAATGGCTTTTACTTTCTTAAGCTTTATTTTTAATAGCATTAAGTATATCATCAACATCTCGGCTCATATACGTCTCGCTGTTGAGCTCGAGCCCACAATAAGAGGGCATTGACCTTAGTATACCACGCTGGTCAGACAGGTTGGCATAAGGTTTTGTTCCGGTTTACCTTCTCTTGCATAGATGGCATATGCGTATTATATCCCTTAGTAGTCTTTTAAACCCGCGGGTAAGAGAGCGCGTGGTCAATTATATTTTTACTCCGTTACCACACGGAAAGGCACAATTATGTACTTCATCATTTCAGCCCATATACGTCCCACTGTTGGGCTCGGGCCTCCTCTATAACGGAAGGGTAATTGACCTACTATACCACGCTGGTCAGACGTGTTGGTATAGGGTTTTATTTCGAGTTTGCCTTCTCTCGCATAGATGCTATATGCGTTTTATCTCCCTTAGTCGTCTCGTACGATCACCCACGGGTAAGATAGGGGGTGGTGAATTGTATTCATGTACTTAACTTATGTACTTAACTATTCTTAAATGTTTAGATTTATACATATTCTAAGTGAGAACTGCTAGCAGCAGCATTACAAGGGAACGGCTCGTCCTACGTTAATTTATTAAGAGAGCTTTTTTGTAGGGAATTTAATTTCCTTCAAAGATATGATATGGAAAAATTTTTAAAATGCATGATGTCCGAATTTTGTGTGAAAAATTCAGTAGCTGTTCAAAAATCGATAATCATAATGATGCACCTCTTAATATTAATATTAAGGGCTCAAGTTTTCAGAATAATTTTCTTTTGTCATCATGAACAATATTTTCACAGTACCGTTAATAAAAAAAATTGTTCATTTTTTTTGGCCCAGTCTAATATATATATATATATATTATTTTCAAAATTTAATACAAAAAAAAGAAAGAGGGACAACTCGAAACAAAACTCTAACTAGTAGATACTAGTTAATGACTATGTTTTTATGTGTTATTTATAGGCTTACACTTGATAGATAAGAGAGTCTAAGTTGTCTCCTTCAGACTTGGCTTCTATCCGTCCGGGATACTACCACGCTCTTGCAAAAGATCGACGTCTAAGTAGACGCATTTTGTTACTGTACATCCTTCGGTGAGTGAGAGGGCCGGCATCCCAACTTTTTGAGAGTGTTTACGTGTGGTAGGATTTTGGTTCCTTTAGTATCATTGAGTCTCATTGCACGCATTCACATTCCCTTCATTTTTTTCATGGTGGGCAGCGGTCTAGCAGGTATCCATGAGCGGCAATATTACTTATCATCAGATGTATTGTTTGCTCGTTTGCCAACGACAGCAACAAAAGAGTCGTACCTCTCTTGAATTTAGAATTTTTGATTCAAAGATTTCCAAAGACACTTCTCTGAAAGTGTTGATTCAAATCATTATTCAATATTGTAAATAACACTATTTTACGGATTTTATCGCGTTAAGACTAAGATGCCATAGTCCGTGAGTGACCATGAACGCTGTAAAGTGTTCAAAACATCAAAAAGCAAATACAAACGCGTCTAAATCCGTAAAATAGGTTTATTTACAATGTGTATACTCGCGTAAATATCAGAAATCATGATTCAATATTATTACCAAAAATAGTTTTGTTTAATGAAACTTCTTTGGATGCGCGATAACGTATATTCTACTAGATAATCTCAGCTCAGAGTCTGGTTGTAATTTGCGTTCTTTAAATTAAATGTTTATAAAGTTTCGTGTAATACAAGGACTATATCTGTAGCGCTAGGTTGTCTTAAAATAATATCAATTCATATTTGTCCCACTGTTGGGCTCGAGCCCCCTCCATTAACCGGAGACAAATTGATCTATTATACCGCGCTGATCATACGTGTTGGCATAGAGCATTTCGAGTTTTCCTTCTTTTGCATAGATGTTATGTGCATATCATATTTTTTTGGTTGTCTTTTACAATACCCACGGGCAAAATGGTGTTGAATTGTATTCTTCATCATCATCATCTCAGCCTATATATGCCCCATTGTTGATCTCGGGCTTCCTCCACTGTAGGAAGGAAATTGGCCTGCTATACCACACTGGGCAGACGTGTTAGTATAGAGTTTTGTTTCGGGTTTTCCTTCTCTTGCACATATATTATATGCATATTATATGCCTTAGTCATCTTTTACAACACCCACGGCCAAGTGAGGGGGTGGTTAATTTTATTCTTACTTCGTCATTACACTGAAAAAATTTGTATTGTATTCTTACGTGTATTCTTACTCAACTATCACATGGAAATACACTTAACACGTAACTTTTTAATATTACGCAATAAGAAAATTGATTAGTTCGTTTCAAGGACTCGAGAATACATTTTGTTGTCACATGCTATGTCACTGGGCCAATGACGCAATTAAATTCAATTGTATTTGGTTTCAACTAAGTATGTTCAATATTACGTAATATATACCTAACTAATATTATCTTTTTTAAAATATAAAAGAACTAGAACATATGTGTCAATACTTCGGGATGTTATAATATGTATTTACTTTGCCTCTACCTATTTTATTTTTTCCGTGTGATGACGGAGTAAGATTATAATTCACCACTCCCTATCTTGCTCGTGAATGTTCTTAAAGGCGATTAAAATATATAATAGCCATATAACGTTTATGCAAGAGGACACTCGATATAAAACCCTATACCAACACGTCTGACCAACATGGTATTGTAGGTCAATTTCTCTTCTATTTGGGAGGAGGCTCAAGCGGAACGTTAATGAGCTATAATCATAACGCTTATTAAGATTTGATCGATTATTAAGTTTTTGATTTAGCACATTGCTACATACTGTATTAGTTTAGCCAACAAGTTATAAAACGTGTTAATTGTTGATACTGCGAATTAAAATATGTACACTAGCTTGTTATATTCGTCATAATGTCTAAAAAAATGTGCGAATATTTCAAGCTCGCGCATAAACAATTCAAAAACTTATAAACATTTAAAGATTTCCAAATTTTTGGACATAACTCGAAAACTATTAGTATATTAAAAAAATAAGGGAGCCATCGCTCAGGACGTCTGGCAGATGTAAAACATCGAAATTATTTTGTACAAGTACATATGCAAAAAATAATCAGATTACGATAGAAACTAATATGGCATATAGTAGTAATAAAATATTAAGTTTTCTTTTTCCCGAAAATGATGAATTTTCAATAAACATTTATTTTCATTAGTATACACTAGAGGTATGTATTTAGGTTAATAATTTGTTTTGAGCTCACTAGATGGCGGTGTACAAGATTCTAAAACAGGTTGTAGTTTCGTTACACAAATGTACATTTCCAAGCGTGGCGTTAACTCCACGCCAACTCGGCTTGAGAGCCCTCAGCGCTCACCCACATGTCCGGGTAAAGTTGTCATAGCCATTTGCGGCTTATAACTAAGTAACAAAAAAAAACGCTACACCTACGATCAGATTCACCCTTACAGCCATCTGCGGCTAATAACTAAGTCACACAAAAACCGCCACGCCAATTATCAGGTTCACCCTTACCTTTAGATGTTTCACATCAAAAAGAATTTGAATGAAGATAAAATTACTTAAATAAGTCCCAACTTCTAAATATATATAATTTGCTCAGAGGGAAACGGGAACTCTCCTTTCAAAAATGATATCTTTAGATATTTATGTCAAAGGTTTGTCAGTTGTAAATACTTTTGTTCAGTGGTATTTTGAGACAGCAGTTCTTCTCGGGGACCGATGGTCCACTCAAACCTCGCCCAAACTTTGGTCAAATTTGACCTACCTAACCTATATAGGGTCCGTCCGTGACCATGAACGCTGTAAAGCGTTCGACGTATCGGTTTTCCAACAATCAAAAATCAAATACAAACGTGATAAAATCCGTAAAATAGTTTTAAATACCCTGCCAATAGTGCGTTTGATTCCCACCCAGAAAATGCCTCGTGCGATGCACAAATTGTTGTTTTGAGTCTCAGTGTAATCTGTATCCGTTAGTGTTGTTTGTAAAGACCCCCGCAATACAATGTATCTTTAGTATACAGTATTATCTTAAAAAATATAGCTAACATATTTATCTAAAACATTTCTACAATATAACTGATAGTTAACAATAGATAAAATGTGACGTCAAATGAGTTTTACACCAATATCACAATGACCCGCTGATCTTAAACTAATGTACAAAAAACAACAAACACGTACATTGCACGAGAATATTTTAGGTCACATTAACGCTAAACCTGCGAAAGTAAGTTTGTTTGTTTGTTACACTTTCACGCTTAAACCAGGGAATCGATTTCAAAAATTCTTTCACCAATGGAAAGCTATAATATCAGGGAGTAATCATCATTTCAGCCTGTCGCCGTCCACTGCCGGACGTAGGCCTCCCTCATGTTACGCCACAAAGTGCGTTCCTGTGCCGCCTGCATCCAACGGCGCCCAGCAAATTTCACCAGGTCGTCGGTCCGGTGGGGGGCGTCCTACACTGCGTCGTCCATTACGTGGTCCCCGTAGAACACTCGAGAACCTTTCTCCCCCAGCGGTTGTGGGTGCGGTTGGGGAAGAAGGGTTCTCGAACCCTTCTTCCCCAGCGGTTGTCGGTTCGTCGAGCGATGTGGCCTGCCCATTGCCACTTCAGCCTGCTAATTCTTCGTACTATGTCGATTACACCCGTTCTTCTGCGGATTTCCGTATTTCGGATTCTATCTCGCAGAGAAATCCCGAGTATAGCCCGTTTCATAGCAGGCTGAGCGACTTTGAGCCTTGTTATGAGGCCCATATTTAGAGACCGTTTCTGTGCCGTAAGTCATCACTGTTAACACACACTGGTCGTAGACCTGTGTTTTCAGACATTGAGGTATGTTGGACTAGAAGATCCTCTTAAGTTTCCCGGGAGTAATATAGGCTATATTTTATCTCGATATTTCCACGGAAACGGGAACTACGCGTGTAAGGCGTCTGAAACCGAAGCGAAGCGAGGGCGGGTTCCTAGTCAATAAATCAAGCTCTGGTTCGGCCATGTAGAGAGAATGAATGAAAGGAGACTGACAAGGAGAATTTATAAGATGAATATGAACGGAAGTGTTGGAAGGGGAAGACCAAGGCGGACGTTCCACAATCAAATTGTGGACGTTATTAAGAAAGGCCAGGTTAGGCGTACCCTAAACCGAAGAACATGTATGAGGAGATTAATGAATGTGGAGGAAGCGAAAGTGGTATGTCAAGATAGCAAGTGGAAGGAAGGGGTCTCTGCCTGCTATGGGAAAGAGGCGCGAGTATGTATGTTATCAGACGTCATTTCTGTAATCACACAGTCCGTCTATCTTTTCTTGGATCGATCCTACCTCTTCAACTTAAATACTTAAAATTTGATTCATAAAATTATTTTCATCCCGTTTCATCGCATGTTCACACCCACGACAAGCATTCGTTCCTTCCATCGTTCTTTCCATCTTCCTTACTGAGACAATTATCTAACTTTCACCGTCAAACGTTCACTTCTTAACTTCTCTGTCACTGACACAACTGTCAAACTTTCACTTAGGTATGCGTTTGTACCTTATTTTATCCATTCTTGTCCCACCTTATCCCACCAAGAATGCATCTAAACATTTATTACCTTGTCATCATCATCTCAGCCCACATAAGTCCCACTCTTGGGCTCGGGCCACCTCCACAATGAGAGGGTTATTGACCTATTATACCACGCTGGTCAAACGTGTTGATATAAGGTTTTCTTTTAACATCTATGCACAAAAGGCAATCCTTTTTTGCATAGATGTTATATGCATATTATATTCCTTAGTCGTCTTTTACGACATCCACGGGCAAGACAATACAGATGATAATACAAATTGGTTGTGAGCAGCTCCTCATTCAGCAATTTCCTTGTTATTTTAAATATACTGTTTTCTTTTTAACTTTTACTGTAAAGTGTAACGAGTTTTCCCTAACGAAATTTTGTATTTTCACAGTTTGTAACATATTATGGTGTTGGTCATGCTCACGGAAGGATCTACTTGCGGTAGCTGCGTGGAGCGGGTCTTACCCTTCCCTCCATAGTGGTTGAGGGGAGTGATGGCTGCTCTAGTAGTTAACTCGTGATCGGGTGCCGCTTGTGGGATCTGGTCCAGCCATAATCGTTTGAATTATATTAAGTATCTTGCGGTTCAAAGGGCATCACACTGGAGCTAGTTCTTACAAAACATGTACACAATTGTATATCTAGTAAGAAGAAAAAAAAATAATTAAAAATAATAGACAAGCCCGCAGAGTTTCTTGCCGGATCTTCTCAGTAGCGGTCGCGTTCCGATCCGGTGGTAGTATATTTTTTTTGGAAATTGTAAACCTGACAATATGTAAGTGCCCTCTCAGGGTTTATGCATAATAAATGATTTGAATTTGAATAAGACAGCGAGTACTAAGTTGTATTCTTACTCCGTCGGGTACCAATTCGGTCTGGTAGCTGTGATTAATATCAAAGAATTATATTTTAATTTTGTTTTAGATTTGTATATTGTAAGGTTGGGCGTTGGGATGCAATAACACGATCTGACTGCTGTATAATAACTGTTCGTTTATTCAATAGTGTTGGCTTATATATGGGATACATGTACTTATATGTAACTTATATACTAAACACACACACACATATATAGGATACACTACAATATAACAGCGTCTGTTAAGTCAGTTCCTACGTAGGTATATAACGAAATGCCAGCGTGCAAGATGCAAATAAGATACATCAGCAGAGAATGTGAGGGGTGGTAAGAAATAGTAACTTTATCTTATCGTTAGTCAGGAAGTCTATACTAAGTGGTCACCTATTTTAAGATAAGGGTTTTAGATATTTTTTGTAATGTGTTTGCTCTATGCTGTGGCTTGGGTTGAAATATATCGCCACTCTTTTCTGTAAGTATCTTTTTCAGCGTGGTGATGGAGTAAGAATACAATTCACCACCCCCTTTCTTGCCCGTGGGCGTCGTAAATTACGGCTAAGGGATTACAATATAAAGGTAACATCTATGCGAGAGAAGGATATCTATACCAATAAATAAAATTGGAGTGTCTGTTTGTAATGTCAAAATAATAGACATTTTTTCATGCTCACACGGTTGTTTGCACTATACATATGCCTAAAATACACTTCATATTTTTTTGTCTGTCTGTTTGTTCCGGGTAATCTTCAAAACGGCTGGACCTATTTCAAAAATTCTTTCACCAATGGAAAGCTATAATATCAGGGCGTAAACTAGGCTATATTTTATCCCGGTATTCCCACGGGAACGGGAACTACGCAGGAAAGACTGAAACCGAAGCGAAGCGAGGGCGGTTGGTAGTCTCGAAATAAAACCCTATGCCAGCGTGACAAGCGTGGTATTGTAGGCCAATTTCCCTCCCATTGTGGAGGAGGCTCAAGCCCAGTAGTGGGGCGTGTATGAATCGTAAGAAAAAGTCTTAAAATTGATTAACGCATGCAAGCAAATAATATCTAACCATCCTTCCATTCATCAGCCCGTAGATGGCCATCGTTTCACCTGGACTTCTCCACGAGAATGCCACTCATAGCGGTCATCACTTAAATCTATTGGCTCCCTGGGACTTTTAAAATGTCGTCCGTCCTTCTAGTGCCGGTCTTCCGTAAAAGATATTGCGAGAATATCAGAACTCAAAAGTAAACCTTATTCAAAATCTGTAGTAATATTAAGAGGTGGGGTAAGTAAAGATTTTACTAATTCACATTTAACTGACATAAATTATACTCAGACTCAGAAAAACAATTCGTAGATCGCAAAAATTATTCTTACATGGAATTCGAACTCGCGACACTTTATACGGTAGGTCGCTCTCGGCAAGCAGTGCAAGTAAAGTCAGTTGGTATCACATAGTACCTACTCCATCAACAAACATATTTGGGTTGTAATAGTTATTAAGTAAATAAAAACCTATTATTAATTTTGCAAACATTTTTTTTTTGGTAAATTATTAAGTGTAATTAATAAATTAATGAAATAATGAAACAATTATTATAAATTAAATAAGATTAAAGTGGAAAACATTCAGCATTGCTCGAGTCCCCAACGGAGCTAATTTTATTATTGGAGGCTAAATTTACCTTCAAATTCTATATTTTTTTCATTATCTGAAAACACTGACAAAACGAGATTTTCTATGCATAAAATTTAGCTAGATTGAAGGATCGTCGCTGATATCCTGTATACAATATTTCATGGAAATCGTTCAAGTGGTTTTCGAGATTCTGAATACATAGAAATATACAAGAATTGCTCGTTTAAAATACAAATCAAATTAAATCATTTATTTTGCGTAAGCTCCTTAAGGGCCCTTACATATTGTCAAATCACATTCTTTAGAGCAATCCAATAATCTACCAGCGGATCGGAATGTGTCCGTAAGTTAAGAAGATCCGGCAAGAAACTCAGTGGGCACCACCCGATCCTCCCCTCAAACACATTGGAGGCAAGGAAGCGATCCATCCCGCGATAAATTGTGTATCTCGCTTTTGAAAACGCAACAAGAATATATTATACTCACACAATAATCGCATTATCTTCTCCCAATCACATTATATTAACTCCTTTTGGGCACATTACGCGGCAGATTTTTAGCTGTTAGTGAAATAAAGATATATTTTATACGTGAACAAAGCTCGCTGTTGAATATTTGATTTCAAAAGAACACGCATTAGTTGATTGGTACGCCATGTCTTACATATAACTTATATTCAGACCTTCGTCTGTGTTCATTCATGGCACCTGGCAAAAAATTCAAATTATATTTTTCTTTATATCTCTATTAGCTTGGGTTCACAAGTGCCCAGGCGTGAAATTTAGCTTTATTATGAACACTTGTTTGAAAATTTTCATTTGTATATGTTTTCCGTGTGGTAGCTGAGTAAGAATCCAATTCACCACCCCCTCTCATACCCGTGGGTGTCGTAAAAGATGGCTATCTGACCAGTATGGCATAGTAAGGTCAATTTCACAGAGTGGTTAAGATAGCGACCTATAGCGCCAGTGTCGGGGGTTCGAGTTCTAGCGTGGTGTATTAGTTTAAGTTCACTCCTATTGTGGAGTACGCTCGAGCCCAGTAATGGTACGTAAATGAGCTGTGATGATGATGATTGAACATTTTAATTTCAGTCAATTACAGATATTTATATTAATAAAAAAAAAAAAAAGAGTGTGTAAAGTACGCATATCAGAAGTGAAACTGCTTTATCCATTATCCTTCATCCTTCCTCCTTTGTCCTACGTCCTTCGTCCTACGTCTTTCGTCCTTCGTCCTTCGTCCTACGTCCTTCGTCCTACTTCCTTCGTCCTACGTCCTTCGTCCTTCGTCCTACGTCCTATCTCATTCTCTTGTCGGCTGAATCCTATACATTTACGTGTTTATGTCTCTATGGACTCGCTTTTTCGTTTCATCGTGTTTGAAATCAGAACGATTCTAAAGAAGTTTCACTTCAAACATCAAATATTGGACATGTGAAAGTGATTGGCTGAATGATGATGTTTATTAACTAAAACTATTTTTACAGATTTTATCGCGTTTATATCTGATGATCTAAGTTCACCCGTGTCCATGAATGCTGTAAAGTGCTCGAAGCATCAGGCAATCAAAAATAAAACACAAACTCGATAAAATGCGTAAAAATATTTTATTTTCCGCCTTTAGCGGCAGACCGGAATAGAACTGTTGTGTCTAACACTATGGCAGCACACGCTTCGGCGTCCGAGCCCTTGGTTGCTAGTGGTTCTACCCAGTGCCCACTCGCGACGAGCTGGGCTACAGTTGTGAAGGAAGGCGGAAGGAAGGTCACCACACATGCCACGGCTACATCTAACGGTACACCTGTCATCAATGTTCAAAATGCTACGGCGCCCATAGTCGTTAAGACACCGTCGCAACGAAGGCGAAAATTGGCGCTGACTGCCCTTCGCTCTCAGGCAGTGATTTTGAAACTTCTGCCCGATGCACAGTCCAAGGGATTGACTTACGCAGACGCGCTCCTTATGGCCGAGCGCGAAGTAGACCTCTCCACCCTGGGAATTACAGAAGGCCTTAAAATACGCCGTGCGGCTACGAGATCAAGGGTCCTTCAGCTGCCCAAGACCCAGACACCTGAAGTGGCTGGATCTCTGGCGGTTTCTCTGCGCAGTGCGCTTGAAGGAGTCGCGGATGTCGTCCGCCCAGTGAGACGTGCTGACATGCGGCTCACTGGTTTGGACGACACCACTACGTCCGACAAAATTTTATCTGCAGTGGTCCGCGTATTCGGTTGCAGTTCTCAGGAGGTCCGGGTTGGCGAGGTTCAGCGTGGGCCCCGGGGTATGGGTATGGCGAAGGTGCGGTGCCCCGTCTCCGCTGCCAAGTCACTGGCCGATGCAGGAAGACTCCTTGTTGGCTGGTGCTCGGCTAGCGTTCAGGTGCTGGAGGCTCTTTCTTTGAGGTGCTACCAGTGTTTGGAGTTGGGGCACACCGCAGCTCTGTGCTCGTCCCCGGTGGACCGCTCGGACCTCTGTTTCCGATGAAGCAGAACATAAGTGGGCCGCATGTTCGGCCTCGCCACATTGCGTGGTTTACGAGACCGCTGAATGTCCTGCAGGGCATACAATGGGAGGGCGGTGGTGCAGGGCCCCTCCAAAGAAGGCCATACGGGCCGACAACCCAGAGGCTGTAATTGAGAAGGCGTTGAGTGCTATGAGGGCGCTTGCGCCCAGCTCCGCCGGCGGCACTCCAGAACGGATTGCAGGACGTGGCCTAGCGGCCAATCGCGGGGCTTTCGGGGATAGCATGTCGAAAGACGATCTCTCTGAACCTCCAACTAAGCGTTGGACGTGGGTCGCTGTGGTTTTAGTGGGTATTTCGGTCACACAGGTGGCCGGCGAGTCCCACACACCCCCCTGTCTGTCGTCAGCAGGGGATAGTGCGTAAATGCATTTCCACAGCGTGATCAAAAAAAAAAAGTGTGTAATACTCGCGTAAACATCAGAAGTTATTAATAAAACACTATATTAAATTTAACACGAGTCCCCAAGATAACATTTATAAAAAAAAATAATAAGATAATTATGTCTCAAAGAATATTAAAGTCTTCATATAACTAATATTGCTGTGTGGCTGTGCTGTGTGGTAGCGGCTTCGAATACTACCAACCCTTGCTTTGCTCGTGGGTGTCGTAAAAGACGACTAAGAGCCCTAGATTGACCCGGACCAATTCCATCTGGTACCATTTGGGGCAACGATTACATTCCCAAGGAGGATTGACGTCAGGCAGGCGGCCGGTCATAAAAGTCATTGCCGAAACTTTTTGCAATATGTCAAAACAGATGACATATTGCGTCGACCCCAAGTAATTGGGATAAGAGCAAGATGATGATGATATAACTAATATTGCATCTTAATTTATGTACCGTTGGCTAATCTTGAGAGTTTAATTTACGATTTAATTTAACGGTTATATAACTTCAAGTCTTGCGAATGAGTGTCGAGTAATGGATGTATCTCAGTTTATTTTTTTTAACAGCATATGGTCCAGGCATATTAACCAATAACTGGTCGAATAGCTCTCCAATCGCATCGGTGATATCAGAAGGAAAAAATGGCAGCTTATCTCAAAAGTGAATCATCCATTCATCCATCAGCCTACAGACGTCCACTGCTGGAAATAGGCCTCTTCACTAGAATGCCACTCTGCAGAAAAAATAATGAATACTGTAATCTATACCAAGAAATAAAATTGGACTGTCTGTTTGTAATGTCAAAATAATAGGCTTTTTTAATTGGACTTACTATACCACGCTGGTCAGACATGTTGAGTCAGCCACGCTGGTCGAGTTTTCCTTCTCTTGCACAGATGTTATGTGCATAATGTATCCCTTAGTCGTCTTTTATGACATCCACAAGCAAGATAGAGAGTGGTGAATTGTATTCTTACTCCGTCACCACACGTCCCTAGCCGAGGCCGCAGGTGATCGGACCGGGGAATTGTCCGTCACCCGCAGAGAGGCTGACCGCGCGATGGCGACCGATGTCCCAGTAAGTCGATAGGTGAGAGGTTACCCAACGGCCCAACAACGAGGTGACGTGGGTACGGGTAGGTTATGGGCCCGCGCGCCGTCCTATCATCGCCCCGGACGTACAGGACCGCGCGTGCGCTTACCATAGCCCACCCATAAAAAAAAAAAGAAAAACTCCGTCACCACACGGAAATCGTCTCCTTAGCCTCTGGTATATTCATACAGCCATAAAAGGTGACCCCGTTTGAGTGACGCTACCGACGTTAATGATGTCAGGCAGTAACAAGTCAGCTGCAATATTACCGGCGAGTGTGCGGTGCTATTCTGCTGCGCTGGGTTCAATCTTAGTCAATATAACCTATATTTTATGTTGATAAAGAGACCAGTTCAAGAACTAATGCATTCCAACATTAGCCTATAAATATCAACAACTTAACAAATATCTCGTTTTTTAAGTGACCTTTACAGGATTTCGCCTAAAACAAGTTATATTGTTGTTTTTACGTCTTTGCAACTCAGTCGTTATCATTGATTGGGCATTGATAACCAAGCTATAATCCCTGGACTGGACTGGATAATTTGACGGAATACGAAAATGCATAGTCCGATATATAGGCGAAAATCCGTTACAATGTTCCGCTATCTACTCAATTTAGAGCTAGGTTTCATCCGATTAAAATTATACAGTCAGAGCATTGTGTGACTGACGGCATTTCCACTTGCACGTAGTTACATATCTCATGAAACAAACACAAAATGAAAATCATATTTCAAAGTGAGCTTACAACTTGAACAACAGACTCAAGCATTTATATTACTGTCTAAAATTAGACATGAACATGAAATATTTATGTTTAACGATATTATATTTGCTAAAATTATTTATTGTTATTTTAAACCATATCCGTGTGTAAATAAAAGTACATACTTTAAGGGATTTTATCGCGTTATTAGATTATGATTATGATTCGCGATTTATGATTTTTTTTTTTTTTGTTGCAAACGGTGGCAAACGAGCTAACAGTACACCTGATGGTAAGTGTTGCTGCCGCTCATGGACCTTTACAAGGCCGCTGCCTACCACGAAGAAAGCGAAGGGAGTGTGAATGCGTGCATTGAGGCTCGGTGATACCAAGGGCACCACCAAAACCCTCCACACGCAATCACCCTCAGAAAGTTGGACTTCCGGCTCTCTCGCTCACCGAACGAAGCGCAGTAACAAATTGCTACTACTCAGACGTCGATTTTCTGCGAGAGCATGGTACTGCCCCGGACGGACCGGCCCGCGGCTGTAGACAGATAACTGTCGACAGTGTGGTCCTACCACTCCTGATTGCCCGACGTTTCGAAGTTTACAGCATTGAAGGTCTCGGGCGGACTAAGATGTCTTCCGTTCAAACAAGTCAACGTTATTATAGATTTTTATAATCATAAATCAAATACAAACGTGATAAAATTCGTAAAAGTAGTTTTATTTACAATGTGTAGTGTTCGCGTAAACATAAGAAATCATTTCCGTGTGGTGAAGGAGAGAGAATACAATTTAGCAATACCGGTTTTACCTGCGTGAACTATAAAAGACGCCTATGGGGTATAAGGTGCTTATAGTATCTATGCAAGATATGACAAAAACTCAGAATAAAACGAAAATCTGTTTCATTAGCGAGGAATTTAGCTATTTTGGAGGAGGCTCGAGCCCAATAATAGGAAGTATAATTGCTGTAATGATGATTCATAACCTGTATGGTAACGTTTTGTATGTAGTATAATACCATTTACCATCCTTAGCCCGTGGAGGTTGTAAAAGACGGCTAAGAGATATAATGTCCGGATAACATTAATGCATGATAAGAAAAATTATAAACAAAAACCTATGTCTGACCAGTATAGTAGGTGAAATTCCTCTCAAAACGAAGAAAGCTCGAGCCCAATAATGGAACATATATATAGGCTGAGATAATGATGATGAATGCTTTAAAAAATGTAAGAATGCGACAAAAACTTTGTGTTATCACACGTGTAAGCCAAACAAATTAAGATAAGAATAGCTTTATTATATGTGTATAACTTCTAAGACTGTGCGGTAACGGCTCGGGATACTACTAACCTCTATATTGTTCATGATCGTCCTAAGAGACGAATAAGAGCTAAATCTTGAGATAAGACTTTGGTTAACCCAAGTCGATTTCTATCTGTTGCTATCTGGATTCCATTGCTAAGGAGGAATGATGTCAGGCAAGTGGCTGGTGATAAAAACTATCGACAATAATTTTGAAATATGTTTGCTGGAAGAGGAGTACATATTGCGTCGACCACAAGTGATTGAGATAAGATAGTTGGGATAATAAATATCTAAAAAGAATAAGAAAAGTTTATAAATGTTGCTATACTCACTACAACTAGTTGCACTTCCAGTACCAGAGATGAATCTGAGATAGTGTTAAGATACCGCTGTTGATAAACTATCAAATACGTATGTCATTTAAAAAATCCAATAAATAAAACACTTGAAATATCTTATCAATACCTTTAGTATAAATACAGAATAACAGACAAGAAGATATCAATTCAAAATGTCTCTTCTAAAAGTATTATTATTTCTCTGTTCCATCACAGTCGTTCATTTGAAGTCTTTTAAACAGAGTAACAGTATAGCAGAAGTTGAATCATATATAGCAGAAAAGAAGACTGAAATTAATCCAAGATACAGATTACAATATCACGTAGCACCACCTGTAGGATGGATGAACGATCCGAATGGATTTTCGTTTTACAAGGGTGAATACCATATCTTCTATCAGTTTTACCCATATGACAGCCAGTGGGGTCCAATGCATTGGGGGCATGCGACTAGCCCTAATTTAGTAGACTGGATGCAACAGCCAACAGCTTTGTTACCTGATGAAGAAATGTGTTTTTCTGGTAGCGCTGTGGTAAAGGATGATCAATTAGTTCTAATGTATACAGGTCATGAAGAAAGTGATTTTGATCCTTTTTATAATCAATCTCAATATTTAGCATTCAGTGATGATGGTGTAAATTTCCATAAGTATGAAGGCAATCCGGTGTTGTTAGATGCTCCAAATGGATCACCAGACTTTCGTGATCCTAAAATGTGGCAATATGGAGATTACTGGTATGTAATTATTGGTAGCAAGACTGAAAATGATCGTGGACGTGTATTGTTATATAGATCACCTGATTTGATTGATTGGGAGTTCTTGTCAGTGCTCGGAGAAGCTACTGGTGATTTAGGTTATATGTGGGAATGTCCTGACTTTTTTGAGTTGAATGGAAGACATATACTTTTGATGTCACCTCAAGGCATGACACCTGTTGGTGACAGATATCACAATTTACATCAAACGGGTTATATAATTGGAAAGTTTGATTATGAGACCTTTGAATTTGTACCGGATATTGGTTTTCAAGAGCTCGATTTTGGTCATGATTTTTATGCCACGCAGACTATGGAAAATGATGGAAGGAGAATTCTCAGTGCTTGGTTTGGAATGTGGGAGACTGATTTTCCTGAGGCTGAAGATGGATGGGCAGGAGCTTTAACAATATTCAGAGACTTAAAATTACGTGGTAATCGACTTCTTATGACACCTGTTGAATCTATGACATCACTTAGAGAAGATACTGTCTATGAAGGAAAACTTGGCCAAGACAATGCTATTTTCTTTGATAAGACCGCAGAACTCATTATAAGCGGTGATTTGAATGAAAATATTGAATTAAGAATTAAGGGAACTGATGGTGGACAGCAAGTCTCTATACGATGGGATCGTGATCTTCGAAAAGTTACAGTGGATAGATCAGGTGATATTAGACAAGTAGAGTGGTTACCGATCGGTTCTGAGTCTTGGAGAATTTTCTTAGACACTAGCTCATTAGAGCTGTTTTGTGGTGATGGTGAAGTGGTCTTTAGCACCAGAGTCTATGCTGAAGGTTTATGGGAGGTCATAAATATGAGTCCACAATCATTAGATGTTGTGACCTATAATTTAAGAAGAAGTGTACCTGAATAATTTTATGTTTGATTTAAACTATTATGTTCAGAATAAATGTTTATCTGTTACGATGTTACCTGTATTTATTATTTTATGTTTGAAGGAAGTACAGCTTTTTATAGATTTTGTTAATACTGGTCTTATCAATTGATTTATGAAGGGTGGAACCCGAAATTCCGGGTTGGGAAAAGTGTTATTGGGTGAACTTCTTAGATGGAAATAGGCATAGGTTTTTTATTTCAAAATCAAAAAATACTACCTGTACTGTATTTTTTTGGTGATGGACCAAGAATCTCCTCTCTTCTACATCATCCATATATACATCAGCCTAGAGATGCCCTTTGTTGAAGACAGGCAGATGTTGAAAGGATAAGTCGGAATTAATATACCACCGATCAACACAATATTCAACATTACTCTGCCTAACATCGTAACGTCAAATACTACAGATCTTCAATCAGCAGTGGAAACCATCGACGACGATATCAAACGAATGAAGAAGGAGGGCTATGGGCTTACGAATAGCCTTATGTCTACTCACGCTGTGCATCATTGTGTGTTGTATCTCCTCGCCGGCATAGCTCTCCTAGTTACGAGCGTATACCTGTTGGCCGAAGCCAACTTGATGCCTGACGTTATTGTTGTGTGTGAAATAATAAAATTTATAAGTTAGTATTATTTTATCATTATCTTTAACTTTATAAGTTAGGTTACTTATGTATGTTTAATTACTCATCATTATCATTACCTTTAACTTGCCCTCGGGAGCATGTTCGGTTTATACAACCTCAACAAATTGCATGAACGAACGTCCTTCGGCGTCAGCGTATTTATTATACGTTCGCACACACGTTCTGGCAAGTCAGCGTCCTAGTTACGATATGACGCGATCTTTCCACCAATCAAACGAATGCATACAGTTCCATAAATCATATATAACAGACCACAAATCTTACCATTGTACACTCGCAACCATCATCAACTCAACCACTCGTATTGAGGAAGAACCAATAAAGAAAGAATTCCATAATGTGAGTTATCATTTAACTGTAGGATCGTAGGGAGCTCAAATAGCCCCTACAGATAATAATCATCAGCCATGGTAAAAGGATAATAATCGCAGCTGAATTATGAGTTTTACAGCATAGCACCACTGTCGACTATCCTAGTGCTCCTATAGCCGGGTTTTTCGACTTCCACGGACAAATAGTGGGTAGTAATATCATCATCATCATCTCAGCTAATATATGTCCCACTACTGGGCTCGAGCCTCCTCCAGAATGTGGAGGAAGTTGACCAACTATACCACGCCGGTCAAACGGAATTGGTATAGGGTTTTATTTCGGGTTTAAATTCTTTTGAATAGATGTTATATGCGTATTCTAGTCCTCTAATCGTCTTTTAAGACACCCGCGGGTTACATACTTCTTTACCACAGGGAAAACCCTTTCCCGGAACCCTAATACGGAATATAACCACCCGGTTATATTCCGTATTATTTAATTACTATTGCAACGTGTAAAAATGCTGTCACAATTTATATGTGCCGTTATGACGCAGTCACAAATATACTGAAAAACTTTATTACAATTCCGCAGTAATATGTTTCGTGCGTTCTGCATATGACAAACTGGGATGAACTGATTTGCATTTTTATGTACAAACCACGTAGCGTTCATATTATTCAAACGTATATTGCATGTGATATTCAAGTATACCTAATGTATTATAATTTAAAAATATATCTTCAAAACTAAATAGAATTATAAAAAGTTATAGTTGTCCGTATGGTGACGGAGTAAGAATACAATTCACTACTCCCTATCTTGCCCCTGGATATCGTAAAAGTTGATTAAATATACCATGCATATAACATCTATGCAAGAGAAGGAAAACTCGAAATAAAACCCTATATCGCGTAATATAGTAGGTCAATTTCCTTCCTATTGTGGAAGAGGTTTAAGCCCAGCAGTGGCCCATATATGAGCTGAAATGAAGTTATAGTTTGAAGATTTATGTGGTAATAGAATACTCCATTGCTACTTAGTGATATAAAATGCAGATAAAATCGTTGTAAGAGAAAGAATTTCCGTATGGTGAGAGAGTAAGAATATAATTCACCACCCTCTCTCGTGCTCAGGTGTTATACAAGACGACTGAGAGTTTTTTTGGCAGTAATGTGGAAGTGTCATGGGGTGGTCTTGTATTTTATTCAATATCTTAATGGTTTAACGTGTTATCTATAAGACTATAAATAAAATTGGAGTGTCTGTTTGTAATGTCAAAATAATAGGCTTTTTTCATGCTCACACGGTTATATGCACGACACCTATGCCTAAAATAGCAATTAAAAAATTTTTGTCAGTCTGTCTGTTTGTTCCGGGTAATCTTCAAAACGGCTGGACCGATTTCAAAAATTCTTTCACCAATGGAAAGATATAATATTAGGGCGTAAATTAGGCTATATTTTATCCCGGTATTCCCACGGGAACGGGAACTACGCGGGTAAAACAACTATAACCTATAACCGAAGCGAAGCGAGGGCGGGTTGCTAGTATTAAATAATTTTGATGGCGTTTTATGTAATACCAGCAACCCACCCTCGCTTCGCTTCGGTTTTAGTCGTTTTACCCGCGTAGTTCCCGTTCCCGTGGGAATACCGGGATAAAATATAGCCTAGTTTACGCCCTGATATTATAGCTTTCCATTGGTGAAAGAATTTTTGAAATCAGTCCAGCTGTTTTGAAGATTACCCGGAACAAACAGACAGACAAAAATTTTTTAATCTGTATTTTAGTAAATAACTGTGTGAGCATGAAAAAAGTCTATTATTTTGACATTACAAACAGACACTCCAATTTTATTTATTGGTATAGATGTGACGGAGGAACAGCTGGGGCATAGTGAATATGATATATCCATATAGAAGCCCTTGCTTTACATACCTTGTTGTTTCCACCAAAAATCTCAGAGGATACCATTAACAGTGGCCATAATACTATTGAAGGCGACAATTTGACTTACGAACGGACAATGAATAATTAGAAGTTAGCGTTAATTTGTATAAAAAATAACTCGAAACTGGCAAAAATGGTTTGTATTAGTAGCTGATTGGCATGATAGAAAAAGAAGAAAAAATTACTGTGGGATAAAATAGGGTTATACCTAATTTCAGACTTAAAATTAAATTCTTCACCAAGATATCGGAACAGTGTGGTATTGTAGGCCAATTTTCCTCCCATTGTGGAGGAGGCTTGACCTCCACAGTGGGACGCATATGAGCCAAAATGAATGAACGAATGAATGAAAACTTAGAATGTAATTTAGTAAAGAGGATTACATATGATGAAAAGTAGGGTTCGCAAAAGAGGGAAGGGTATATAAAATAAAATAACGAAATACAAATCATGTAGTTTATGGACAATTTCCTGCACAAGCGTCCATTTCGAATTCCATACTGTGTATTGTGTAACAAGGTAGCGACATACTGATGGATATTACGTTTTTATACTAGACTGTATTACTTAATAAAATTGCCTGGTTATATTTTTTGACTAAGGAATATGTGTCAAGCGCAACATTCCTTTTTTTAAGTGAAATTCAAGATCGAATTAATTTCAGGAGAAGTATAGCTTAAGAGACTCCTATATCGCGTACTTATGCGTATTCGTCAGACATATGTCGCTTGAAAATAAGCGTATGTACGCGATATAAAAGTCTTTCTCTTTTTATTGTGTATTCCATGTGGTGACGGAGTAAGAATACAATTCACCACCCCCTTGCCCGTGGATGTCGTAAAAGGCGACTAAGGGATATCTTGTGCATATAAAAACAATGCCAGAGAAGAAAAACTCGAAATAAAACCCTATGCCGCCTGACCAGTGTGGTATATTAGGTCAATTTCCCCGCCAATATGGAGAAAGCACGAGCCCCGTAGTGGAGCGTATATGGGGCTGGGCTGGAGCATAGCTGGGATGAATTAAAATGTTTTTTTTTGTGGGTGGGTCGCGGTCGGCGCGCCTCCGCACCACTTCGTCCGGGGCGACAGAGGGGCTTAAGCACGCAACTCCCGCGACCCACCCAAAAACCACGTCGCCTTCGTCGTTGGGCCGACCACTAGAGCAGCGTTAACTTGTCGTCAGTGGTCGGCCCGACGGAATGCCCCTAATTCCCTTCCCCCCCCTCGGGGAGGACGTCGGTCTAATGTTTTTCTGTAATACAAAAAGTTTTATTTCTGATGTGCCCCGTTACAACACATCCTGTTTAACAACAACAATAAGCATACCATATTTTCTAGGAGTGCAGTCTTCTGCGTAACGAGCGCGACCGTATGTTTAATAGTTTGCAAGTCACCTCTGGACTAGTATATTATACGGACTTTGTGGCAACTTGAGAAAATTTCCGTGCATTCATGCGTTTCTGCCATATCTACTATAGCACTCAATCTTAAGCCTCCCATATAGGCTCCGTCAAGTTCTCCTTAATCCCTGGTGCCGTGGAGTTGCGCTTTTCGTAGCTGTATATCCTTTTAGTTATTGTCCAACTAGTCAATTTTGCTTCATATCTCCTGCATTGCATAGGAGGAAAATGGAATCAACCTCTTATAAATGCCCCTGTTTGACGTTTTTATTAAATTTGTTGCGAATCTCCTATCAATTAAAATCATTTCGTAGGACTGTGTGAGGCTGGGACCTGGAGGCGGAGATGCTCGCCGACATTTATCGGCGGGTGTCAGAGACGCGCGCCCGCGGCGTTATGGTCTCCATCAAAGAGGTCACCGCTTGGCGGGTCGACGCCCGCCGGGAAGTCATTGCCCGTTGGGCAGTCCGGCTGGAGAGTCCTCGGTACGGTGTCAGGACCGTCGAGGCCTTCCGGCCGGTGCTGATGGAGTGGTTGGAGCGGACGCACGGGGTGCTTTCCTTCCGACTGGTGCAGGTGCTTACGGGGCACGGTTGCTTCGCGAAGTACCTGCACAAGATTGTCAGGAGGGAGAGCACACCGTCCTGCCACCACTGCAATTGCGACGAGGACACGGCACAGCACACGCTCGAGGTGTGTGCTGCGTGGGAGGGGGAGCGCCGTGAACTCGTCGCGATTATCGGTGCCGACCTGACACTGCTGACCATCGCCAGGGAAATGCTTGACAGCGTCAGGAACTGGGACGCGGTCTCCGCCTTCTGTGAGGCCGTAATCTCACGGAAGGAGGCGGCGGATCGTGTGCGAGTAGAGCTCCTATTCGGCGACACGTTCCGCCGTCGGCGACTCGAGCGGCGTAGGCGCGAGTATCTGCGCCTAATGCCGCCCTAGCCGAGGCCGCGGGTGATCGGACCGGGGAATTGTCCATCACCCGCGGAGAGGCTGACCGCGCGACGGCGACCGACGTCCCAGGACGTCGAGAGGTGACGTTACCCGAAAGGGTATTCCGTCGGGCCGACCACTGACGACAAGTCACATCTGCTCCGGTGGTCGGCCCAACAATGAGGTGACGTGGGTACGGGTGGGTTACGGGCCCGCGCGCCGTCCTTTCATCGCCTCGGATGGATTGGACCGCGCGTGCGCATACCATAGCCCACCCATAAAGAAAAAAAAAAAAATAGACTGTGTGAGGATCAAACTTCGTTAGTATCTATAGAGGCCATGGTGGATTCTGGATCTTCTATAACTCCTAGGATGAATGGATGGCCCAATTAGTCCCAAATAAAAGAAATGCAATATTACAACACTAATTTAAATCGTTATTTATTTATTTATTATACACTTTATTGTACACCAGTATTGATTACAAAAGAGTTTAATATATAAGATACAGTACAATGGGGGGCCTTATCGCTATAAGCAATTTCTTTCAGGCAACCTTTGGATGGAATTAGCATAGGAAAGAAAGGTAGTTGTTGGTGTAACCTATAGAATAATTAAATCTAAAATAAATTATATATTGATAAATACTTTGAACATATATATATATATATATAATATATATATATATATATATAATATATATATATATATATAATATATATATATATATATACACACATATACATTATATAGATTTACTTATATCATCATCAACTTGCTCTTATCCCAATTACTTGGGGTCGACGCAATATGTCATCTGTTTTGACATATTGCAAAAAGTTTCGGCAATGACTTTTATGACCGGCCGCCTGCCTGACGTCAATCCTCCTTGGGAATGTAATCGTTGCCCCAAATGGTACCAGATGGAATTGGTCCGGGTCAATCTAGGGCTCTTAGTCGTCTTTTACGACACCCACGAGCAAAGCAAGGGTTGGTAGTATTCGAAGCCGCTACCACACAGCACAGCCACACAGCAATATTAGTTATATGAAGACTTTAATATTCTTTGAGACATAATTATCTTATTATTTTTTTTTATAAATGTTATCTTGGGGACTCGTGTTAAATTTAATATAGTGTTTTATTAATAACTTCTGATGTTTACGCGAGTATTACACACTTTTTTTTTTTGATCACGCTGTGGAAATGCATTTACGCACTATCCCCTGCTGACGACAGACAGGGGGGTGTGTGGGACTCGCCGGCCACCTGTGTGACCGAAATACCCACTAAAACCACAGCGACCCACGTCCAACGCTTAGTTGGAGGTTCAGAGAGATCGTCTTTCGACATGCTATCCCCGAAAGCCCCGCGATTGGCGAGATTACGAGGTGCCGGAGAGATCGTCTGATGACATTCTATCCCCGACACCCCAACGCTTGGCCGTCTGGCCACGTCCTGTCATCATTCAGGGCGGTGGGAGGAGGAGCGCATAACGGCGTCTCCTCCTCCCTGGTCGCCGCCGTCGGAGCGAGTCTGCGGACGCTAGCGCCTCGCGTGCCCGCTCCGCGGCCTCCTTCCTTGTAATGACAGCCTCACAGAAGGAGGCCATCGACGACCAACAGCTGTCGCTGCCGAACATCTTCGAGATGATGGTCGACAACGACAGGTCCGCTGTTCCCATCTCCGTTGACAGGACGTGGCGCTGAGGGCCCCAGGCGGGGCATACTTCTAGTGTGTGGCGCGCATCGTCGATTAGCGCGCCACACTCATGGCATCCTGGGGCTTCTTCTCTTCCAATTTTGTGCAGGTACTTACCGAAGACCCCATGTCCGGTAAGCACCTGCACCATCCTAAATGTAAGGCTGCCGTGCCTTCTCCTGAGCCAGCGGTGGAGATGCGGCGCAACCGCCTCCACAGTCCCCCGCCCTGCTACGGGGGACTCTAGATCCTCCCTCCACCACCGGATGCCTTCCCTTCGGGCCACTTCCTGAACTCTGGCCAATCCCCTTGTGGAGACTCGCTCGCCGTTGACTCGCGATGTGGCGCGGAACCGGTATATTTCTGCCAACGCTTCCGCCACCAGTGCCCAAGGGGGGTCGCCCGCCATGACCGGCCGCCTGCCTGACGTCAACCCTCCTTGGGAATGTAATCGTTGACCCAAATGGTACCAGATGGAGTTGGTCCGGGTCAATCTAGGGCTCTTAGTCGTCTTTTACGACACCCACGAGCAAAGCAAGGGTTGGTAGTATTCGAAGCCGCTACCACACAGCATAGACTTACTTATATATTTATACTAAAATATACTTAATATATATTTCAATAAAAGAGACAATAATATATAGAATTTAAGTAGACAATGACTAACAATGTAAATATTACAGTCCCAGATAGTGTCTTCACCATTTTTTTAAATATCTCTAGGGATTCAGCGTGACTTATTTCTTTCGGCAGTTCTTTCCACAAACGGATGGCAGTTACGGTGAAAGTTATTTGAGCTGAGATAGCTCATAGGTATTCATAGATATTGGCTGAGATAGCTCATAACTATTCAACTTCTGGCTCGAGTTTCCTTCACAGTAGGAAGGATATTGATTTATTTCTGGTTTTTGTTCTCCTGTATCTCCTGTATCATCACATCATCACATTTCATATACATCCCACTAATGTGCTCGAGCCTCCTTCAAATTGAGAGGGAACTGGACTTACCACGCAGGCGGGTAGAGTTTTATTTCGAGTTTACCTTCTCGTACATAGTTGTTATATGCACAACATACATACATACATTCACGCCTCCTTAAAATAGAGGTAGGCAGAGATATTTGCTACGATCTTGATATATCACTTTCGCCTCCTCCACATTCATTAATCTCCTCATGCATGTTCTTGGGTTTAGGGTACTTTTAAACTGGTCATTTTTAAGAACGTCCCCGATTTAATTGTGGAACGTCCGCCTTGGTCTTCCCCTTCCAACATTTCCGTTCACATTTGCCCTATAAATTCTCCTTGTCAATTTCCTTTCATTCATTTATTTTCTCTACAAAATATTATATGCCTTAGTCGTCTTTTAGGACACCCACGAATAAGACAGGAGGTGGTGAATTGTATTCTTACTCCATCCTCAAACGGAAACTGTTTAGAAATACATTAAAACTATTTAGATCAATAAATAAAATGCGATATCTAGTTCTTTATTTTGCATTTAGATGTTGTTTAACTGTAGGAAAATACAACTTTATTTAATTCCCTTAATCTCGTTGGATGAACATCGATCCTAAATTTCAATCCGTTTAGGATTATATCGAGTTGTACTTGTAAACAAGATTAAATACGTAAAGCTTATAAAAGCGGATCATACTTTGAGTTTGGTTTGGATTAATATATTTTAAGTATTCGCGTTTTACGTGTGGTGACGGATTAAGAATACAATTCACTACCCGTGGTGATCATATCTTGCCCGTGGGTGTCGTACAAGACGACTATGGGATATAATATGCAAATAACATCGATGCAGAACGTACGTGATGCAGTTGATGGGGGCTTGGGTTTGATTGCCGAAATGGGTGATATTTCATAGTTTTTTTGTGAGAAAAAATGGCCTCAAGTTACTCCTTATATAGACAATTACTTGGTAGTAGAATATTATCGAAATCGGTTGAACAGTTTTGAAGATAACACGGAACAAACAGAGAGGCAGACAAACAAAAATGAAACTGGTTTGTAGGCATAGGTGTGTAGAAAAAAATCTACTATTTTAATATTACAAACAGACACGACACTTAAATTTTATTAATTTGAATAGATAATTCCGCATGGATGGATCCGGATTGGATCACGTTGTTGACAGTTTTTTAACTTATGATCTCTGATGTTTACGCGAGTATTTGAAATAAAATTTTCTCACTCAACTCATTTATACCTTACCGTTGGGCTCGAGCCTTCTTCAAAATAGGAGGGTAATATATCTACTATACCACGCTGATTAGACGGGTTGGTATAAAGTTTTATTTCGTGTTTTCCTTCTCTTGTTTGTTATATGCATATTATAATGGGTTCAGGATGTTTATGGGGCTGCCTCGTTTCTGCAGTGCATCTGGCATGTACTCGCCAGCACACATTGATGATTTCCATGTCATCATATGGCAGAAATCTGCCTCAGTGCTCTGCAGTATCCGAGCCAGCCCCCACTCCACCCTGAGGACAATAGCAAGAAGGTACGAGTGCCTATTATTTATAATATTGTTCGTCGATATCTGATGAATACTGATCTCTATATAATATGAAGATAACATCAGTGCATGGGAACGAAAATTCGACTTAAACCCTAACCATTTCGTTTGACTAGCGTGATCACGGCATGTCAGGTTCCTTCTTACAGTTAAGAAGGTTCGAGTCCAATAGTGTTTATAAGCTGAGAGGATTTACGTCATACCTAAATCTTCAATTAGGTGTCATCTTAACTAAATCCTATGCTTAAACAGTCTTAATAGCGTCTATCAATTTTCAGAGAATTTGTGTTTAGTAAAATACATAATGGAACTTGCTCTACGAGATCGTTATCTACGGTAAGGCATAATTTAGGCCTTCTCTCGCACATATCCAAAAACCGATTAAGTGCGAATCAGTGTCGCGCCCGAAGGGTTCCGTACTATTATCTGTAAAGAAATAGGAAAAAATGACGTTTTTTGTTTGGGAGTCCCGCGTAAATATTGATTTTATTTTAATTTTATTATTAAAGTAAAAATACAACTGAGTATTTTGTGAATATATCAAATGCCTACAAGTTACCATTATCGATATTGAACAAAAAATAATAAAAACATCGCGTTTCTTATATGGAAGCTCGCCTTAAATATTTATTTTATTTTGCTTTTAGTATTTATTGTTAGAGCGGCAACAGAAATACATAATTTATACAAATTTCAAACGTCTATCTATCGCTCGCGGTTCTTGAGATACAGCCTAGTGACAGACAGACGGACGGACAGACAGCAATGTCTTAGTAATAGGGTCCCGTTTATTACCTCGTATATACCCTTTGGGTATGCAACCCTGAAAAGCGCAGTAGAAATTTACTACTACTTAGATCGTTTTTCCATGTGGTGAGGGAGTAAGAATACAATTCACCACTTAGTGCTCCCTATCCTACCCGTGGATGTCGTATAAAACTACTAAGGGATATATTATGCAGGTGGCAAGAGATGGAAATTTCGAGATATAACCCTAACCCAACACGTTTGACTACTGTAATATAGTTATAGGTTAATTTCTCTCCCATTATGAAGGAGGTTTGAGGAATTAGCACGCTAAAGTGGCAATGGGCAGGCCACATCGCTAGACGATCCGACAACCACTTGACTGCACAGATGGCGTAATGATTAAGATAGCGACTTACAACGCCAGTGTCGGGGTTCGAACCCCACGCGGGACAACACTTTGTGTGATCCACAACTTGTTGTTCTGAGTCTGGATGTAATTTGTGTCCGTTAATGTCTGGATGTAATTTGTGTCCGTTAATGTCTGGATGTAATTTGTGTATGTTTGTAAAGTTCCCAGCAATACAAGGATTATTTCCTTAGTGCATGTTGTCTTAAAAAAAAAAAAAAACCACTGGGGAAGAAAGGTTTTCGAGGGGCGACCACGGATCGGACGACGCAGTGTACAACGCTCCTCCACTAGGTGGACCGATGACCTGATGAAAGTTGCTGAGAGTCGTTGGATGCAAGCGGCACAGGATCGTGTTCTGGGGTATAACATGAAGGAGGTCTATGCCCAGCAGTGGACGGCGAAGGACTCAAATAATGATGAAGGGGGTTGGAGCCCAACAGTGAGATTGAATATACAGCCGTTTTGGACATCACCCGTAACAAACTGACAGACAAAAAATGTTTAAACTTTTTTCAAGCATAGATGTCATGCAAATAACCGCGTGAGCATGAAAAAAACCCGGTATTTTGGCATTACAAACAGACACTTTAAATTTATTTACTTTTATAGAGTACTAGCAATCCGCCCTCGCTTTGCTTCGGATTCAGTCGCCTTACGCGCGTAGTTCCCGTTCCCGTGGGAATACCGGGATAAAATATAGCCTCTGTTACTCCCTGATATTATAGCTTTCCAATGGTGAAAGAATTTTTAAAATCGGTTCAGTACTTTTTGAGTTTATTCGTTACATACAAAAATACAAAACTTTCCTCTTTATAATATTAGTGTAGATTAAGTTAATCCATACTAATATTATAAATGCAAGTAAGGATGTTTGTTTGTTTGTTAGTAACGCTTTCACGCTTAAACCACCGAACCGATTTCAAAAATTCTTTCACCAATGGAAAGCTATAATATCAGGGAGTAACATAGGCTATATTTTATCCCGGTATTCCCACAGGAACGGGAACTACACCGCGGGTAAAGCGACTGAAACCGAAGCGAAGCGAGGGCGGGTTGCAAGTGTTATTATAAAAGTTTATAATAACTTATTCATATTTCTGTATACAATATGTTCATTTAAGTTGAACTTCAAATCGCAGTATACAAAGTTAAGTAATAAATTCAGAAACATATTGTTGTTCGTTACTTTACATCGTTCAATCCGTACAAGACTTAGTCTGCGTCGTGACAAAGTAATTTATATGTTAATAAACTTAGTTTAGTTAAGTATATTTCATATATATATTATTAGATTTTCTGTCATCATTATTTCGCTTTTATCTCTTATATCTCTCTTTATAGATACTTTGGGCTAAGGCTAACTTTAACCTTTATTTTCTTTTATGGGTAGGCTATGGTAAGCGCACACGCGGTACATTCCGTCCGGGACGACGAAGAACGGCACGCGGGCCCATAAACCACTCGTACCCACGTCGCATTCGTCGTTGGGCCGATCACCGGAGCAGGGTGACTTGTCGTAAGGCTAACTTTAACCTAAGACTGTATAC
Organism: Lymantria dispar; assembly: GCA_032191425.1. Taxonomy (NCBI): domain Eukaryota; kingdom Metazoa; phylum Arthropoda; class Insecta; order Lepidoptera; family Erebidae; genus Lymantria; species Lymantria dispar. The sequence continues at coordinate 1,839,448 of CM063451.1, read as the reverse complement.
TTAGAAGGTGAACATATTTTTTTATAATACGATTCTGTCACACATAGGTAGGCAACGGCCTGGCTGTGCCCCTGGTATTGCAAAGGTCCATGTGCGGCAGCATCACTTATCATCAGGTGTGCTGCTTGCTCGTTTGCCACCATTGGGTATGCAAAAAAAAAAAAATTTTTGCAAAAATTTAGCCGTAGCGGAAGCTGTGCTCTCTATAGCACATCGAAAAAAAAACGGGCGATATAAAGTTCTTAATCATCCTTTTCGACACACGAGTAGAGTAACCACCTTTTTTTGCGTAATTAAGTACATTGCTTAATACATGAAGAAAAAGTTCTTTGCATTTAAATGAAGTACGGTTTGCTACATGGTTATACTTTAAAAGATATTTTTGATTCATCATCATCATCGCAGCCCACATACGTCCCACTGTTGGGCTCGGACCTCCTCCATAATGAGAGGGAATTTGACCTACCATGCTGGTCAGATAGGTTGGTATTTTTTTTAGGGGTTGGGCCATGGCCAGCGCACCCGCCTCCCACTCCTTTCGGGACGACGGAAGGGCGGCGCGCGGTCCCAGGCCTTCGTTGTTGGGCCCACCACCGGTGCAGAATTCCTTGATTTCAGTGGCCGACCCGACGGAATACCCCAGTCGTGCGGTACCCTCTCCTCTCGATGTTGCCCCTCAGGGGCGTCGGTCGCCGTCGCGTGGTTAGTCGGGCTCGAGCTTCGTCCACGATGGGAGGGAATTTGACCTACTATACCATGCTGGTCAGATGTGTTGGTATAGGGTTTCATTTCAAGTTTTTCTTCTGTTGTACAGATCATATGTGCATATTAAATCCCTTAGTCGTCTTTTACGACATCCACGGGAAAGATAGAGAGTGATGAATCGTAAGCGAGGGGGGTGGTGAATTGTATTCTTAATACCACATGAAAAATTTATATGTATATGGTTTAAAATTACGTCGCAATGCGCTTGTTAATTTCGTAACCGACTATTAATTACGATTGAAAACACCACATAATGTGTATGACGCAACATAAATTACTTTGTTACGACAAAGCATTGCGGTAAATTGATTTGACGTAAACTAAAGAAGCCGAATAATTCATTTTCATTCATTTCAGTTCATATACATCCCACTGTTGGGCTCGGGCTTCTTTACAATAGAAGGGAAATTGACGTACTTTTGATGTGAAACATCTATAGGCGAGGGTGACCGCGATCGTCGCGTGGCGTTTAACGCCACGCTTCGCGGTCCGCTCTTAATAAACTACAAAATAAATATCTGGACACATATCTACATTTTTGTAACGAAACCATGGTGCGATTTAAAATTTTGTACAATTTCGTAACTTTATTTTTCTTAATACTTCATGCTATATTAATACCTGTCGTAATATGTTCTTTTATGCGTATGTACTTGTTCTATAAAATAATGTATAATTTTCTAACTTCCTAACATAAGTATACCATACCTACCTTATTTTCACGTACGAAAACTGGACAACCGCTTTTTATAGGCTTTGTATTAGTTTCAGCTGTATATTTATTTGTTTATATGTTACCGACTCCTAGGAATTGTATTTTGACCCACTTTAAAGAGTTAGATTTCATTTAAAATTTGTAGACTTAACGAGGTACCCAATGACGATAAAATAATTTAGATAGCTTATCTTATTATCATCATAGGATTAGAGATTTCTTTATAAAATATATTTTGTAGTTGACATTTAGGCTAGGCTCGATAGATGTCGCTAATTCGATCTTCTAATTTCTAGATGGCACTTTTTCATGTATTTGACCCATTTGAACTCAATTTTTACCCAATCGGTTAGATTTCATTCAAACGCTATAGACTTATCAAGTAGACATGCACGAAACAGTGCCTCGCGAAGTAATGTGATATGGCATTATATTCCTGCCGAGTAATTTTACATTTTACCATCACTTCAAACATCACACTTATAGTTCTTTATAGTTCCTCCCAGACTTGGTAAAAAAAAAGCTCATCACAAACAATCCCGGCAAGACATTATCCGATAGGCTCTATGAAAAGTACTCAATGCTTTCAAAACGATTTGATTGTTAAGTATCGATACTTTTCAATTGATAATGATTATTGTCCTTCGATACTAGTACTTAGCGGCTCGATAGATGTCGCTATTTTTATTTCCTAGATCACACTTTCTTAGCCGATCCCTTTGAACTACGTACAAGTGTGTGAGGGAGAAGGAGCGATGCGGCTCTGCAGCGGATCAATTTTATTACTGTGTAATATTTCGAATAATAATAATCGAAATCGTATTACTTTATTCAATACTTCTTGCCATATTAGTTCTGTCGTAATCTATTCTTTTATGCATATATACTTTTATGCATATATACATAAAATATATCTTCTGGTTTGATCTATATCCGCAACTCAAGCGGAAATGGGTAAAATTTTGTTTCCAGAGGATTAAGCAGAGACTACAATCATGATTTTGATATACCAAGTAAAATCATATCAAATCCTGTAAAAATAAATAAGCCTTCTTTTTGCGTGGGCTACGGTCAGCGCACCCGCCCCTCGGGGCCTGCCGGGGCGACAGAAGGGCCCTGTAACCCACTCGTGGCACGTCGCCTTCGTCGTTGGGCCGACTACCGGTGCAGGGTGACTTGTAGTCAATGGTCGGGCTCCGACGTCCCCCCTTCGGGGACATCGGCCATCGTCGCGCGGTTGGCCTCTCGGCGGGTGACGGGCTAAATCCCCGGTCACCCGCGGCCTCGGCTAGAAAAATAAATAAGCCCTGAAAGTTCTGTTAGCCGCAGATGGCTTTAACATCTTAAACCGGACTGTGGGTGAGCGCTGAGGGCTCTCAACCCGATATTACCTACTTACGTTACTTACGTATTGACAATTTAACATTTTGGTCGGCAATTAATAATTTATCAACAGATAGAAATGCAATCGCAAGCTCAGATGATGTGGCATAAAGCTCAACAGGTTTATTTTATTTTTAAATTACCAACCCGCCAGTTTTAAACGCCTTACCCTACGCGGGTACCTGTTGCCGTGGGAATACCGGAAAAATATAGCCTATAATATTCCTTATATTTACCTGATAGTAAAATATTATCAAAATATGTTCAGCCGTTTTGAAGATTATCCAAAACAAACAGACAGACAAACAGATAGACAGACAAAATTTTTTTAAACCGGTTTTTAGGCATAGGTATCGTGCAAATAACCGTATCAGCATAAAAAATCCATTATTTGGATATTACAAACAGACACTTTAATTTTATTTATTTGTATAGATTATGTTTTCTATACAATACTAGCTGACTCAACAGACGTTGTTCGGTTCAAATAAAATAAAAGGAATTCTCCTTGAAATCGATCACAGCCCCACCTACCGGGTCCAATTGTGAATCTAAATCATTCTCGAATTCCTTTGAAGGCACACAAAAAATTTCATCAATATTGGTCCAGCCGTTTAGGAGGAGTTCAGTGCCATACGCACGTACACAATAAATTTATATATAAAGCTTGTATACAACATGCTTAATACTTATTAACTGCAGTATCATGTCTTCGAACAATATTTCTTCATCAAATTATAAAAGATTCAGCCAGTTCTAATCCCACAAGCGGCATCACATTACAAGATGGTAAGATGTAAGGTATTTTAATCATCTCAATCTATAAACGTCCCACTGTTAGGCTCAGGCCTCCTCCTTAATGGGAGGGAAATTGACCTACAATTTTATGCTGGATAGACGTGTTGGTAATTTTTTTGTTTCGAGTTTTCCTTCTCTTGTACAGATGTCATATGTCCCTTAGTTGTCTTTTACGACATCCATTGGTAAGGGAGTGATGAATTGTATTCTTACTCCGTCATCACAAGGTCAAAGGTATTTTAAGTAAGCCCTAAATCTATACCAATAAATATATTGGAGTGTCTGTTTGTAATGTCAAAATAATAGACTTTTTTCATGCTCACACGGTTATTTGCGCTATACATATGCCTAAAATACACTTTATATTTTTTTGTCTGTCTGTCTGTCTGTTTGTTCCGGGTAATCTTCAAAATGGCTGGACCGATTTCAAAAATTCTTTCACCAATGGAAAGCTATAATATCAGGGAGTAACCTAGGCCATATTTTATCCCGGTATTCCCACGGGAACGGGAACTGCGCAGGTAAGACTGAAACCGAAGCGAAGCGAGGGCGGGTTGCTAGTTGTAAATATATTTCATTCTTCTATGTAAAGACTCTAAATTTTGAAACAAACTCTGGCTTAATACACATATTTCTATTAAATATTTTACTGCACAGATGGCGTAGTGGTTAAGATAGCGACCTACATTGCCAGCGTCGGTTCGAATCCCACGCGGGACAACACTTTGTGCGATCCACAAATTGTTGTTCTGAGTCTGGATGTAATTTGTGTCCGATAATTATATGTTTGTAAAGTTCCCCGCAATACAAGGATTATTTCCTTAGTGCAGGGTGTTGTTTTAAAAAATAAAAAATAAATAAAATAAATAATACTGAAACACAAATTCTTTGAAAATTAAAAGGTGTTAGTAAATAAGACTGTTTAAGCATAGAATTTAGTTAACATCACATGTAAATGAGGATTTAGTTGTGACGTAAATGATTTCAACTTATATGCAGTATTTACCTCGTGTCTTATTAACTACTAGCAACCCGCCCTCGCTTCGCTTCGGTTATAGGTTATAGTCGTTTTACCCGCGTAGTGCCCATTCCCGTGGGAATACCGGGATAAAATATAGCCTAGTTTACGCCCTGATATTATAGCTTTCCATTGGTGAAAGAATTTTTGAAATCGGTCCAGCCGTTTTGAAGATTACCCGGAACAAACAGACAGACAGACAAAAATTTTATAATTGCTATTTTAGGCATAGGTGTCGTGCAAATAACCGTGTGAGCATGAAAAAAGCCTATTATTTTGACATTACAAACAGACACTCCAATTTTATTTATTGGTAATAGACTAGTAACTCGCCTTCGCTTCGCTTCGGTTTTAAAGTCGTTTTATCCGCGTAGTGCCCGTTCCTGTGGGAATATCGGGATAAAATATAGCCTTGTTTACGCCCTGATATTATAGATTTCCATTGGTGAAAGAATTTTTGAAATGGGTCCAGCCGTTTTGAAGATTACCCGGAACAAACAGACAGACAGACAGACAGACAGACAAAAATTTTATAATTGCTATTTTAGGCATAGGTGTTGTGCAAATAACCGTGTGAGCATGAAAAAAGCCTATTATTTTGACATTACAAACAGACACTCCAATTTTATTTATACGAGAGAAACTAACATAATAGGTGGGGGAATTTCTTACCCGTGAATGTTGTAAAAGACGATTATGGGATATAATATGCATATAACATCTGTACAAGAGAAGGAAAACTCGAAATGAAATCCTATACCAATATTTTTGAGCAGCATGGTATAGTAGGTCAAATTCCCTCCCATTGTGGAGGACGCCCGAGCCCAACAGTGGGACGTATGTGGGCTGCGACGGTGATGATGTCATCACCATGCCAAAGAGATTTTATTTACATTTAAACAGACTATATGCGAAAAGACTTTTTTTAGTCTTTTCGCATATGATCTGAGTAAATATCAGTAAAACTTTTAATAAAATCTCTGGTTGAGCCAGTTGTATCCAGCTCGTTTTGATATTATTAAAAAAGTAACATTTAAAAAAAGAAAAATAATATTAGAATATTGTTTCCCGCCGTTTTTAATTTGTTTTTCTTTGTGTCAAAAACAGTGAATCTAATGAAAAAAATTAATAAAGATTAAAATGTTATTGCAAAAAAGGAAACAATGCAACGCAAGCCGCGAAAAACCCGGGCTAACTCACACTAAGGTGATGCTTTTGTGTGATGAATTGGAAGAGTATTGTTCATTATGAGCTCTTACTACCGGCAGATGATGATGACTACCGGCAGAATCGTCGATTTGGATCTATACTTTTTTTTTTTTTTTATTGCAATCGGTGGCAAACGTGCAAACAGTACACCTGATGGTAAGTGTTGCTGCCGCTCATGGATCTTTACAAGGCCGTTGCCTACCGCGAAGAAAGCGAAGGGAGTGTGAATGCGTGCATTGAGGCTCGGTGATACCAAGGGCACCACCAAAACCCTCCACACGCAATCACCCTCAGAAAGTTAAGAGTTAAGTTAAGAGCTTACGCCGGAACCGTTCCGTAATGTACAAGTCATTGTACTGCACGAACGTACGCAACTCTTAAAAAATAAATAGGTAATTATGACGGTTTGTGCATTCAAATAGTGTCACAACACATTTGAAAAACTCAAAAAGGTTTTTATCATTACTTTTAAAAGTATTTCGACAATTTATGTTAATAAAAACAAAACTTGATTTCATAATTTGTATAGTGGTTTGCGTGTGTACGTGTGTAATCGTCTGCGCGCCATTAGTATTTTTAGATTCAAATTTTTAAAATTCGAAGTATGGACACTATCCTTCTATACATTATTATTCTAAGATGTCAACACACGGCAAACAAATCAAAATATGACGTGGCATAAATCGAAATTTCCCTTGAAAATTAAATTCTCTCGGTACTTATACCAATCCTCTGCGCCTGCTTCAAAAAGTTATTTGATGACAAGGTATTCTTATTTTGTTATTATAAATACATTAAGCAAATACAAAGAGAAACTCGAAATAATTTAATATATTTTGAATAAAACGATTTTGATTTCTGAGAAACCGAAAGTCTAATGTTCCTTTGTACTAATGATATTGTAGTTCGTAATAGGATTGTAAATAAATTTCTTTTGAACATTACAGATTAATATTAATTTAGCATTATGTCCCCTTATTTTTTTTTCTGAGAGGGTGGGAGGGTACTCCTCAAGGGGTATTCCGTCGGGTCGACCACTGACGTCAAGTTACCCTCCACCGGTGGTCGGCCCAACGACGAAGGCGACGTGTCGCGGGTGGGATACGGGGCTGTGCGCGCTGCCCCACTGTCGCCCCGGACGGAGCCGGGCAACGCGTACGCTGACTGTAGCCCACCCAAAAAAAGGAAGCATTATGTCCCTGAGTTTTCTTGCCGGATCTTTCTCAGTGTGGCCGCGTTCCGATCCGATGGTAGTATACTAGAATTGTTAGGTTTTTTCAAATTAATAATTACTAAAAATTTAATGTTTAATAATTACTAACCATAAACAATATAATTTTTTCATATAGAATCATTTTCTTCTTATACTAGCAATAAATTTGTACTAAAATGTGGGTCATAATACTAATTTTCTTAGTGTAGATAATTATAAATATCTGTACTAACGATGACTTGTTGGACGTGAGACATCTTAGTCCGCCCGTGACCATGATCGCTGCAGTGTTCGAAAGGTCGAGCAATCAAAAATTAAATTTTGTATTTAATTTTTAAAAAATCCGTAAAGTACTTTTATTTGCGGGTGACGTGACCGGGGATTAGTCCGTCACCCGCCGAGAGGCCGACCGCGTGAGGAAAGACCGACGTCGGTCAGGACGTCGGTCGATGGGAGGGTACCCCACGTAGGGGGTATTCCGTCGGGCCGACCACTGACGACAAGTAAACCTGCTCCGGTGGTCGGCCCAACGACGAAGGCGAGGTGGTTTTCGGGTGGGTTGCGGGAGTTGCGTGCTTAAGCCCCTCTGTCGCCCCGGACGGAGTGGTGCGACGGCGCGCCAACCGCAGCCCACCCCAAAAAAAAAAAAAAAAGTACTTTTATTTAAAATCAGTATAATAAATTTAAAAATAGATCTATATATTAACCGAGTAAGAATTTAACTTTTCGTTATTTAATTACCGACTGAATGTAACATTTGTCATTTATTTCAAGTAATAAAATTGAGTAAAAGCTTTTTTGATTTGAATCAGTTTTCTGAAAACGAAAAATCATCCTTCGTTAAGGAATCGTCCGTGTGGTGACGGATAGATGTTTCTTCAATCGCCTATACTGATAATAAACTTCAAATAGACTTAAATACGGTGTGAATGTAACGTGAAATTGATAACGATGTTATTAGGCGGCGTATTACAACATAATTAATAACGAGGAAAGTTTACGCTCGAAAAGATTTTATGTATAAAGAAATTAGAATATTAATTTTGAGAATTCATCATTACCATCATCATCGCAGCCCACATACGTCCCACTGTTGGGCTCGGGCCTCCTCCACAATGGGAGGGAATTTGACTTACTATGCCATGCTGGTCAGACATGTTGGTATAGGGTTTCATTTCGAGTTTTCCTTCTCTTGCACAGATGTTATGTGCACATTATATCCCATAGTCGTCTTATACGACATCCACGGGCAAGATAGGGAGTGGTGAATTGCATTCTTACTCCGTCACCACACGGACAATTTTGAGAATTCAATAATTGATAATTTTTAGGGTGCCGTATCCAAAGGGTAAAAATGGGACCCTATTACTAAGACTTCGCTGTCTGTCCGTCCGTCTGTCACCAGGCTGTATTTCAAGAACCACGATAGCTAGATAGATGCAATTTTTACAAATTATGTATTTCTGTTGCTGCTATAACAACGAATACAAAAGCAAAATAAAATAAATATTTAAGGGGGCCGCCTCGATACGGTGTTTGGACCGTGGAGGCCTTCCGGCCGGTGCTGATGCAGTGGTTGGAAAGGCGGCACGGGGTGCTCTCCTTCCGACTCGTACAGGTCTTGACGGGGCATGGATGCTTCGGCAAGTACCTGTACAGGGTCGCTAGGAGGGAGAGAACTCCGTCCTGCCACCACTGCGATTGCGACGAAGACACGGCGCAGCATACGCTCGAGGTCTGTGCCGCTTGGGCAGAGCCGCGTCGTGAACTCGTCGCAATCATCGGTGCAGACCTGACGCTGCCGACCATCGCTAGGGCGATGCTCGGCAGCATCAGGAATTGGGACGCGGTCGCAGCCTTCTGCGAGGCAGTTATCTCGCAGAAGGAGGCGGCGGGTCGCGAGCGCGAGGAGCACAGCCTCGATGATGCGACCCGCCGCCGGCGACTGGGGCGGCGCAGGCGGGATTACCTGCGCGCCATGCCGCCCTAGCCGCGGCCGCGGGTGACGAGACCGGGGATTAGTCCGTCACCCGCCGAGAGGCCGACCGCGTGAGGAAAGACCGACGTCCTCCCCGAGGGGGGGACGTCGGTCGATGGGAGGGTGCCCTGGGTAGGGGGTATTCCGTCGGGCCGACCACTGATGACAAGTAACCCTGCTCCAGTGGTTGGCCCAACGACGAAGGCGACGTGGTGTTCGGGTGGGTTGCGGGTGTTGCGTGCTTAAGCCCCTCTGTCGCCCCGGACGGAGTGGTGCGGAGGCGCGCCGACCGCAGCCCGCCCCAAAAAAAAAAAAAAGGGGTCTGCCTTACAACAAACGCGATTTTTATAAATAATGGTATGGAACCCTACGTGCGCGACTCCGACTCGCACCTAGCCGTTTTATTTTTAAATATTTTGGCGTGATACTCCTACTAATATTATAAACGCAAAAGTTTGTATTTGAGGATATTAAGATGTGAAGATGATGTGAAGATGTGTTGCTCTTTCACGCAAAAACTACTGAATGAATTTTGATGAAATTTCACAATAATATAGCTTACATATCACAATAACACAAAGGCTATAATTTATCTCGATATTCCCACGGGAAAGGAAACTATGTGGGTATAACCGTAGGGCGATACTAGTGTATTATAAATCGAGGAATACCGGCAGCACGCAAGTAATATTGTCACGTTCCGTCTGAGTCGAGCGTGCAAGCAAGAGTGCCGAACAAACGACAGAGAGGAACGATCTGTCTGAGCAAATTCAAATTATTTTATTATGCATAAACCCCGAGAGGGCACTTACATATTGTCAGGTTTACAATTTCCAAAAAAAATATACTACCACCGGATCGGAACGCGACCGCTACTGAGAAGATCCGGCAAGAAACTCAGCGGGCTTGTCATTATTTTTAATTTTTTTTTCTTCTTACTAGTTATACAATTGTGTACATGGTTTGAGCCTTTGGCTTGTGACCACTGAGTACAAGATACTTGCTCGATGCTTGTGATGCATCTATTTCTAATTAGAGTAAAAAAAAATATTTGAATTATCGAGTGTAAATAAATGTTAATATATCGAAAAAAATTGTAATTTTCAATTACTTCCTTTGTATTAAACAAAATAACAAAAAATAGTTATAATAATAAATTAATTCTTAAAACTTTTTTTTATGATGTTTCACTTAATGTTATCGTCCGTAAACAGACTTTACAGACAACCAACTTTTTTGAAGTGAACATCACCACTCCCTATCCTACCCATGGATGTCGTAAAAGACGACTATGGGAAATAATATGCATATAACATCTGTGCTAGAAAAGGAATACTCGAAATGAAACCCTATACCAACATGTCCGATCAGCATGGTATAGTAGGTCAATTTCCCTCCCATTGGGGAGGAGACCCGAGCCCAATAGTGGGACGTATGTGGGCTGTGATGATGATGATGATTACATTTTTTTTAACATTTTCGGCTTCTACAAAGTGGATTTGACAGAAAATACACCTCCGTCACTAACACTATTGAATTTTTTTATTATTGATTATTTTCGTCAAATTGCATTGCATTCTTTGTAACCATAATTAACAAAAGACTTTTTTAGAAAATGTATAAATCGTACTCACTTGTAAAATTTTATTAGGAACTTATGCCACTCTGTCACACTTCCAGTTAATGTGTAACATATTTTTGCTACAAATCATACGACTTTGTAACGCTATTTTTACTACAAATTTTAATTAAAACATGTACTTGCGTTATGGTTCTAGTAAAATATATTTAAAAATAGTATTAGTAAATCTATTGAATGTTTCTCCATTGACTGGCGGGAGACAACTTTTTGTAGGTTCAAAAGAACAACTACCCAAATCTCATTTACATTTCTATCTATCCACTAAATTATTTAATTACTTATTAAGTTGTCCAAATTACGACTGAAAGGTTCTTAATGTATTTAATTTCACCTGGAACCTCATCACGTTTCTCAGAGCGAATAAAACAAGAAACTTTGGCACCAAAATAACTTTGACTTAACTTATACTCCTAGAGATTAGTGGCTAATACTTATTCTTTGTACTTTCATTACCTTTCGTAGTTACTATACCTTAAATTCATGTGGTGACGGAGTAAGAATACAAATCTACCCTATCTTGCCCGTGGATGTCGTAAAAGACTACTAACGGATATAATACGAATATAACATCTATGCAAAAGAAGAAAAACCGGTCGTTGATGGCCTCTTTCTGTGAGGCTGTCATGACAAGAAAGGAGGCCGCGGAGCGGGCACGCGAGGCGTTTGCGTCCGCTGACTCGCTCCGCCGACGGCGGCCAGGGAGGAGGAGACGCCGTTACGCGCTGCTCCTCCCACCGCCCTGATTAATGACAGAACGTGGCCAGACGGCCAAGCGTTGGGGTGTCGGGGATAGAATGTCATCAGACGATCTCTCCGGCATCCCGTAAAAGCGCGGAAGGGGCCGCTGTGGTTTTAGTGAGTATTCCGGTCGCTTATGTGGCTGGCGAGTCCCACACGCACTCCCCTCGTCTATCAAGCGTGGGGGGATAGTGCATCAAATGCATTTAGACAGCGTGAAAAAAAAGCATGGTATAGTAAAGTTAATTGCCCTCCTATTGTGGAGTAGGCTCGAGCCCAACAGTGGAATGTACATGAGCTGTGATGATAATGAGCACGACAATGAAAAAAAATCTTGCATATCTGCTTACCTTTTCAAGTATAGAGGCGTGAGATTATACAAAAATGCTTACAAAGCTTGGAAAAAAGCTTTGAATTCAAATCTCAAGAGCACTCATCGTTTTAGGATGGAACTGAATAACTTTTTGTATTGACGAATCGTCTTTAATAAGCTATCAAGGATTTTTCACCTAAAGATTGCACAGATGTCGTAGCAATCTCCGTAGCGGACTTGTAGACCAAGTATTATAGGTTTAATTCTCATGTATGTTATGGCCTATCGAAGTGTAATATCTTGACAACATTCGTAGCTGTGGATCGTCACATTTGAGCGGTTTATTAGCAAAAACGTGTATAAATAGACGGTCTTGAATGAGTAGAGGGCATTTTATATATATAGATGACAAAAACAATTAAGCAACAGATGAAAAATGCTACATAAAACTCTGTGATCTTGGTATAGTAGGTTAGTTTCCATTCTATTGTGAAGGGGCTTCGAGTTCAGCAGTGGAACGTTACAAACTAAAATGCACAATGAAACTGTTAGGGATTATCAATAAAGTACACATTAAGGAGAGGGTCGACGGACTGTGTTATTGCGTGATAAGGACGTCCTCTTTCAAAATTGTATATAACTAAGTAGAAACTTGAATGAATATTTGGTGGTCATAGATCATAGTCATTCAGTCATAGTCTGTTATTGCAAATGTATATTAAGGTTATGTTAGGTATGTATCCATTCTATCCCTAATACAACAAGTCTGTGTTGGAATAGAGTTTTATTTCGAGTTTCCTTCTCTTGTATCAATGTTATCTGCATATCCTTTAGTTATTTTTACGACATCCACGGGGAAGATCCACGAGGAAGGGGAAGGTGAATTGTATTCTTACTCCGTAACTACACGGATAACGATGTATCCATTTATGAAGATATAACTGTCGAGATATACGTGTAACGAATCTTTATATATATAAATTTGTTCGTGTGTTTTTAATTGAACTCCTCCTAAACGGCTGGACCGATTTTGGTGATTTTTTTGTATATTCTTCAGTGGATTTGAGAATTGTTTAGATCAATGATTGAATCCGGTAGGTGGAGCTGCTATCGATTTCAAAGAGAATTCCTTTTATTATATTCGAACAGAACAATGTCTGTTGGGTCAGTTAGTTATGTATATAGTTCAGTGGATTGATGCTACGCTTTTATGTAGAACAATTCACTATGTGATTCAAGTTTAATGTCATACGTTATCTATAATCCCTGCGGAGGCGCTTATACACTGTCATTTACATTTTACTTCGAATTTTTAAAAACTTTCCATATAAAATCATATACAACATAGTAAATATTAACTCCAGCGTGACTCCCTTACCAGGCTGGCCACGGTAGTCATAATCATCAGTGGTCGGTCCAATTCTGAAAGGGAGGCCATACCGCGGGTTATGTTGTCGCGCGCCGCCTTTTCGTCACCTCGAACGAGAGGGACAGCGTGCGTCTGCACTATAGCCAGCTAAAAAAAACATGATTCTCTTCGGATCAAATATTTCAATCAAATTTAATTGATTTTTATGCGTTACTTCTGGCACGTTCCGCGGCGACGACAGGTCTATTTGCTAGTAGCTTTATTATTTCTGGTCGTCAAATTAGTGATCATTGCACCTTTTTCACCAATAATTGTTGGTTCATTAAGATACGTCTTACTCATAATCACTACATCATGTTACGTGTTATGTTTTTATATCAATTTTCTATACTAAAGTTTTTGATCATCATTCATCATTATCATTTCAGCTTATCGGCGTCCACTGCTGGACATAGGCGTCCCTCATGTTACGCCACAGAGTGCGGTTCTGTGCTGCCTGCTTCCCACGACGCCCTGCAACTTTCACCACGTCGTCGGTCCACCTAGTGCTCGTCCTACACTGCGTCGTCCGATACGTGGTCGTCATTCGAGAACCTTTCTTCCCCAGTGGTTGTTGATTCGTCGAGCGATGTGGCCTACCCATTGCCTCTTCTGCGCATTTCCGTATTTCGGATTTTATTTTGCAGAGAAATCCTGAGCTCATAGCCCGCTACATGGCATACTGAGTGAATTTGAGTTTAGTTATGAGGTTTACATTTAGGGACCACGTTTCCGCGCCGTAAGTCGTCACTGGTAACTCACACTGATCGTAGACCTGTATATTCAGATACTGAGGTGTGTTGGATGAGAAGATCTTCTTAACTTTTTTGGAGACGAATAGTAGTAGTAGCAGACTCAGAACAACAATTTGTGGTAATTGATTGAATTAGGCGATACATAGAGGAAATCCATTTTATTTTAATTTCAAAAATGGAAGGAAGGAAGGGAGGGAAGGGAGACCCACCACTTTTCCAAGGCAATCAATATACCGCACACCACAATGTAAGGAGTACGGGATAGGATTACTTTGATTGGTCATCCGGTCATCATTAAATCAATTTGTGGCACAAAGCTCGCACAAAGTGTTGTTCTGCGTGGGATTCGAACCCCCTGACAGTGGAATCGTAGGTCAGTATCTTAACCACTGCGCTATCTGTGCAGTCTAAACTTGGAATACTACTAACCTTTACATTGCTCGTGGGTGTCGTAAAGAACTAACTGGTTGATCATAAAGTTATTGCCAAAATTTTTTGCAATGAGAAGAGTACATTTTGGGTCGTCCCAAGTAATTGAGATAAGAGCAGGTCAGAGCATGAATTGAAATAAATATATTTCAAATATAAATTTATATTTATTTTCATGCCGTAAATGTGTAAGAATTGTTCACACCTTTCTTTTCTGTGAGTGTTGCAAAAGATTGGAAGATAAGCAGATAAGAGATTGGAATGTAAGCAAATAACATTATCAGAATAGTAAGAGAAGGGAAAGTCAAATTTGAAATCATTTAATCATCCTGTTCTTAAGACTTCAATGCATGAGGCTCTATGAATAGCTATCAATAGGTCCAAATGGCGCTTCATCGTACAAGATCGCATACTGATGGACAGGGGTCGCGACCCCCAGTAATGAGGAATACGAATCGAAGAGGAGGAGGAATCATCATCTTTGACGTCGTTGACATTCAGCGTTTTACTCTCCACTCTTGGACGTTAGCCTTCCTTATCCCTCCTAAATCGCCACGTAGCGCCATCCTGGTCTTGTGCCATTCTAGCAGCATTCAAGTAATCAGTTCACTTGGTGGAAGCATCTTACACTTCGTCGTCTGATATGCAGTCGCCACTAGAGAACCATTCTTCTGCAGCAGTTATTGGTTCATCAAGCGATTGCCAATGTTAATTTGTAAACCCACTATTTGGAATAACCTATTGAGTTCATTGAGCATGGCATCAAGTTCCTCCATGGATTCTGCCATAACGACAACATCATCTACAAATCGAAGGTGATGTAGGTATTCGCCGTTAATATTGATACAGAGTCCAATCCAGTCTAAGAGTTTGAAGGCATCCTCCAATGCAGTAATGAGATGACCACTCCTTTGGATTGGTTTTATACTCCTATTCCTGATGCGGACTAACATTATAATATCATTCACCAATATCATCATATTCTTATTTGACTTACTTAGGGCAATTAATAAAATATATTCCAAAATAACTTTATCCAATTAAATAGTCTTAGAGTTTCCAAACAGTGTACCCCAAAATCAAAAGTCATTAAACATCGAAATTCCCCTCATAAGTAAACATGACACGTATATTATTTAAAATATTAATTGAATTAAGGCGACCCTTTAAAAATATATATAGAACAGTTAACACCGGTGTATTGTCATCAATAGAACCTTTGAATTGGATCATCAAAAACTATATAGACGTAACATCCAAAATATTAAACTGAATTCTTACCATATTGCATTAGGATTCAATTTAAAGTGTTCCTTAAAATGTATTTAGGAATATAATCTGTGTGACCAAGTTTAGCGGGGTATTTTGGTTGGTATTTTTTTTTTGACAAATATATTTAGGTAATAAAAGGTTCTTACGATGTTTCGGAGTATCAACATTCGACCATTCCGTATCGCCCGCA
The DNA here is from genome assembly GCA_032191425.1 of Lymantria dispar. Taxonomy (NCBI): domain Eukaryota; kingdom Metazoa; phylum Arthropoda; class Insecta; order Lepidoptera; family Erebidae; genus Lymantria; species Lymantria dispar. The sequence continues at coordinate 1,823,622 of CM063451.1, read as the reverse complement.
TCCAACGACTAAACCTTAATAACCTTCACTAGGTTATCGGTTCACCTGATGGAGAAGCGTCTTGCATTGCCCGATGTACGACCACCACTCAAGAATCTTTCTTCCCCAGCGGTTTTCGGTTAGTTGAGCATTGTGGACTGCTTATTGGTACTTTAGCGTGCTAATTCTTTATCCTATGCCGATTACACCCGTTCTTCTATTTCCGTTTTTCTATGTTTTTGTATTTTGGATTCTACTTCGCAGAGAAATCCCGAGCCCATAGCGCATTGCGTCGCACACCTAGGGACTTTGGGCTTGGTTATGAGGTCTACATTTAGAGACCAAGTTTTCGTACCGTAAGTCATCACTGGTAACACATACTGGTCATAGACCTGTTATATGAGACACTGAAGTATATTGGATGAGAGGAACATCATAAGTCATTTATTCGAGACGAATAATTTATTATGCATAAACCCCGAGAGGGCATTTACATATTGTCATTTTCGACAAGATTGTATCGAATTATCCAATAAAGTAGTGGATCGGTCCACTACTTTATACATACGGAACACGACCGCTATTGAGAAGAGCCGGCAAGAAACTCAGCGGGCTTGTTTATTGTTTTAATTTTTTTTTTAGTAGAAATGAAATTGTGTACAACATGTCTTGTAAGTATTAGCTCCAGTGTGATGCCCTTGGAACAACAAGATCGGTAATAATATAATTCAAACGATTATTGCTAGACCAGCTATTAGAGCAGCCATCACACCCCTCAACCACTATGGAAGGAAGGGTGAGACTCGCCCCACGCAGCTATATACAAAAATTCATGAGGGAAATCTGAAAGTGTGTGTGTGTGTGTGCGTGTGCGTGTGCGTGTGCGTGTGCGTGTGCGTGTGCGTGTTCGTGTGCGTGTGCGTGTGCGTGTGCGTGTGCGTGTGCGTGTGCGTGTGCGTGTGCGTGTGCGTGTGCGTGTGCGTGTGCGTGTGCGTGTGCGTGTGCGTGTGCGTGTGCGTGTGCGTGTGCGTGTGCGTGTGCGTGTGCGTGTGCGTGTGCGTGTGCGTGTGCGTGTGCGTGTGCGTGTGCGTGTGCGTGTGCGTGTGCGTGTGCGTGTGCGTGTGCGTGTGCGTGTGCGTGTGCGTGTGCGTGTGCGTGTGTGTGTGTGTGTGTGTGCGTACACTTTACAATACATAATAGTAATAAAAACAGTTTATTTAAAATAACATGGAAATTGTTGAATGAGGAGCTGCACAACTAATCTGTATTATTATCTAAATGAGCCGAGATTAACAAATACGCTGCGGCCGCTTTCTGCCATGCAGTCATCTTGCAGAAGGAAATAGACCAAGGAAGTAAAAGAAGACGTAGACCGCGTGAAAGGCGACGCAGCAATGCTATCGACCAAATGGCACTCAAAAGGGTAACCCAGCGGTCAGCAAATTTAGGTTAAGAAAATGACCCGTAGCCAGTTCATCGCCGATAGGGAACGATACGGTAGGTTATGGGGCCAACACAGGTAATCCATTATTCATATTCAATATATTCAGTATTTACACTACACCACAACGCTGAGCAAGAGGGCCATCTATACGAGACTTACCGTGATACGCGGTCTGCTTTCAGGCTGACAGTGTGTCACGCCAACGACGTTAGTTGGCAAGAAATGCGAGGCGATAAGTAAACTCGGCGCGTAGACCGCCAAGCCACACAAACTCTCGAGCCTGCCTTCCTCATCAGAGTTATCGAGGAGTTGTTCTCACGGCGAGCGGAGCAGACGCCCCCGGTGAAAGGCCAACGAAAATGTTGCACCCGTCACAGTGACAAAGATGGGGTGGCAGTAGGGCGAATGCGTGTCAAATCCATCGCTCCCGTATCCAATTTCTTCATTAGATTCACACATTTTGACAGAAAGAAAAACAAAAAACGGCGGGCAACAATATTTTACTAAATTGTTCTTTTTTTTTAAATGTCACATTTTTAATGGCATTTAAATCAACCAGATATAACTAGTACAACCAAAGAATCTTATTGAAAGTTTATAGAGACCATATGCGAAAATACTTTTCCCCGATTTATTATGAATATTATTCGAGCAAAATGTCAGAAAACAATTGTTATAATTAGTTTCCAAGACACAAATGTATTATTTTATCACAAGACAAAATCTATTCACGGCATCGTGAACCATGAAGAGGGTTTCACTAATGTCTGTTCATTTATATTATGGAGCCCCTTACCTTTATTCAATTCTCAGCTGATTTGCTTTTATCATATTAAATTATTCTTGGATTGGTTGCGTAATTTATTTGTCTTCAAAATTATGATAAAGCTGAAATGAACGGAAGGAATACTTAATTGAATTATTAGTTTATTACAAAATATTATAAAACTTTCAACCTTTTTAATTATTTGTTTAAACAATATCCCGTACTAAAAAATAAATATTGTGACGGAGTAAGAATTTAATTTAACACCTTCTTTCTGTCTAAATAGACAACTAAATTATAATAAAAAAAAACAATTGTTATTTGAAATATGTTATTACAATGTATAATTTTATATAATGACTCTTGTTGATAATTTCATAACATCCTATTTTAGCATATTATAGAATTTTAGAATATAATTTTTAACTTATATGCGATATAAAATGTATAAATTAATATTATTTATGTAGTTATTAGGTTGACATAGATAATGTTAGAAATGGTTTATGTTGACTTATACTATTGCATTGGGGAAGCCTGTAATAATAGATGTACCTAATTGGTAATTTAATAAATAAATATGTTTATCTGCATTTATGCAAGAAAAGGAAAACTTGTTATATAACTCTACGGCAACAAGTCTTAATGGGACTGTAATTTGCCCTACTAGTCAATTGCCGGCGAAAGAGTAATGTAGTAGTTTAATTAATTCTTTTTGGAGGAGACGCAAGCCAAATAGTGCGACGTATATATGCGAGGGCGAAATGATGACGTATTTAGAAGAAGAATTTGTGGATGGCGGTGTTTTAAAATTCTCTCTGAGATCCCTCAGACGGTTCTTACGACTTCCACGGGGAAGCAGGGGGCGATGACATATTGTATTCATAACTCACCCCAACATAGAGAATTGTTTTTTTATTCATACTTTGAGTTCATAAAGCGCTAAGCGATATCTAGGCCTCATAATCTAGCTCAAAGTCGTTCAATGTGCTACGGAGCGGACCATGCTCGGCATTTCTCTGCGAGGTAAAATCCGAAATACGGACATCCGCAAAAGAATGGATGCAACCAACATAACACGAAAAATTAGCACGCTGAAGTGGCAATGGTCATGTCATTCGACGAACGGACAATGGCTAGGGAAGAAAGGTTCTCGAGTGGCGACCATGTATCGGACGACGCAGTGTAGGGCGCTCCCAACTAGGTGGACCGATGACCTGGTGAAACTTGCTGGGCGTCGTTGGATGCAGTGCCGACAGGAACGCACGCATTCTATGCCGTAACATATCTTTAACACAAATATATCGTCACTGAGGAATAGATAAGTCTATTGAATAAAACTTTAATTTATTTTATCTTGTATAAAAAAGCCTCTTTTTTTTGGATTGTGTTACGGTCGGCGCACTCCTCGCCCGGCTCCGTCCGGGGCAACAGAGGGGCGTAAGCACACACACCCGTAGCCTACCCATATAGCACGTCGCCTTCGTTGTTAGGCCGACCACCGGTGCAAAGTTCCTTGACTTCAATGGCCGACCCGACGGAATACCCCGTCGACGTCGATCGCCGTCTCGAGGCTAATCTCTCCGCGGGTGCCGGACTAAATCCCTGGACCGGTCACCCGGAATAAAAAAAGCCTTACTTTTTTGTTCTCTTTTAAAAATATTGTGTTATATGTGGAGACTCATAAATAGCTTTAAGTTGCTATTTAAGTTATCATGGTATTTCTTTTAGCTGCCAGTTTACTTTAAAATAAATAAATAAAAATGAGGGCGGCTTACGTCCAGCAGCTGGATACTGGATAGCCAGCGTGTTACTGAGGGCTGATATTTATTTTTATTTATTTATTTATATTTGCATAAACAAAGGTACAAGGCGGACTTAATGCCTTAGGCATTCTCTATCAGTCGACCTAGGGTGGAGTAGAAATAATGCAAGGCCGGTGCAATACAGAGAGGTTAATCATATCGTGTAATGTAACAATTATAGAATATACTAGCAACCCGCCCTCGCTTCGCTTCGGTTATAGGTTATAGTCGATTTACCCGCGTGGTTCCCGTTCCCGTGGGAATACCAGGATAAAATATAGCCTAGTTTACGCCCTGATATTATAACCTTCCAATGGTGAAAGAATTTTTGAAATCGGTCCAGCCGTTTTGAAGACTACCCGGAACAAACAGACAGACAGACAGACAGAAAAATTTTTTAATTGCTATTTTAGGCATAGGTGTTGTGCAAATAACCGTGTGAGCATGAAAAAAGCCTATTATTTTGACACTACAAACAGACACTCCAATTTTATTTATTGGTATAGATAGAGAGTTAAAGAATATATAATTTGTAACATAGAATACATATATACTATAAAATATACATATACATACATACATACATAAAATAATAATAATAATAATAATTAAGTGGATGTGAGCCGTCACAGATGTGTTGACTCCGTCAGAAAATCCAAGTATAATCACTTGACCCTGGCCTTGAAACTGTCGCGACTAGCAGCCATCCTGATGTCAAGTAGTAAAGCATTCCAGAGAAGAATGGCCTGGATACCAAAGGAGGAGTGCACGAGACTAGAGGAGTGAGAGGGATAGTGAAGAAGAAGATTATTGGAGGAACGAAGAGCACGGTTATGGGTGGAGCAAAGAAATTGAAAGTGCTGTTTTAAGTAGGAAGGGGCATTAGGTGAGTTAAGAATTGAGTAGAGCATAGAAAGAGTCCGCAGGTTTCGTCTTTGTCTGATCGGTAGCCAATTGAGCCGAGAGCGAAATGTGGTTATATAGTCGAATTTACGAAGGTTAAAAACGTATCTGTCTTTGTATGGGAGAACCTTGTGAACGACAATGGAACATATATATACGTACTGATATGGAATAAGGAAATGAGCGCTGCAATGCACTGACGGAGAAGGCGTGGGAATAGTTCATCACCCACCGAGAGGCTGACCGGGTTAGAGCACCACCAAAAGGGGAAAGTTTGACGTTACCCGAAAGGGTATCCTGCTGGGCTGGCCACAGACGTCAAGGAACTTGATATCAGTGGTCAGCCCAACAGCAAAGGGGAGGGAATTCGGTAGGTTATGAGGCCACGCACTCCAGACGGGATGGACGACGTGTGTGCTAACCATAGCGCGCCAAAAAAGGCTATCTACCGGATCTGAATGCATTGTTTTAGTAGTCTAAAATCATCATCGCATTAGATTTCTAATGAAACAGGTTTTTTACAAATAGGTTGGACAGTTTCAAAGTCTATAATATAAATTTCAATATATAGGCTGATTTATATCTGAAATGTTTGAATACTGAGAATACGCACGAACGAAGGACACATTGAAATGCAAATCTAAAAAGAAAATTCAATTAAACTCGTTAATATCTTTAAGATTCTATAAAGATTCATTCGTTTGCAATCCAAATTAATTTGATTTAAACAGCTTTAGGGTATAAAATTCCTTACACACGAAATTGTCACATAACCCGAAGACTTTTTGAAATCGAGAGGTCCTCTAAACATACGCGGAACAGTTAACACCATTAAATTGTCATTAATAAGACCTTCAAATTGAAAAGCCGTATAACCAACAGGCATAACAACCAAAGTTATACACATTAAAATCAACTTTACCTGTATAAAATAAGGTGTAAATTTATTTGGATTCATCAAGACTGTAAATACAACCATAATAGAATAGAAGAGGGTAACAAAATAATTAGTGAGATAGAACAAACATGCTTTAGACGTTTTCTTGTTTACAGAAATCAGGCGAAATGTACGGATCGCTTGAATTCAAATAACCTTGCGTTGTTACGTTGGCGACAATAGCAGATACATTTGTAAATACAATTTCGTTCCTTCTTATGTATTCTAGTGAGATGTATCTCGCGGGACTGAAGAGCCTGAATTTTGCCGACAGGTTCTCTGTAATAAATGTTAATGTTGGCTGAAATTGAGACATTTTCTTTGTGAAGATTGTATTTTTTTTTAATTTAAAACAGGTGAAGGGTTATGAATATTTCGCAGCACCTTACTAACCCGTGGGAGTCGTAATAGTTGATAGCTATAACATTGTGTTTATCAATCACCCCTGCTAAGGGTGGATATTGTCAGAATATTCTTTTATTCGTCTGAAGGCCTACATCCAACATTACCCGCGTTAATTACACAAATTCTTATTAGAGCTTTTGAATCTATTTATACGTAATTTTTTCTATCTGATACGCATCTCTCTTAACGTGTGGTGACAGAGTAAGAATACAATTCAAGACCAATCTTCTCCTTCCCATTTTGCCCATGGGTGTTGTAAAAGATGACTAAGTGTTACAATTTACTTATAAGATCTATGTAAGAGAATTAAAACTTGAAATAAAACTCAATACGAACCCGTACCCTCAGCGTGATAGGATGGTCAGTTTTTTTCATATTGTGGAGGGGGCTCGAGTCAAGTAGTGGGGCATATATGAGCTGAGATGCATCTGCATCTTCCTGTTTTGGGTTATATATATAATTGTTTTGGGTAACCGCCTGCAATGACAAAGGAAATGCGCGAAGCAAATTTAAAGATCACATCTTAGAATAACAACCGATTACATTAATTCTTAAAATTGTAATTCACCGTCTTATCACAGCACGGACAACGGTTCAGATAGGCGCAGCTAAAAGTTAATTAAACTGTTAAGATAATTAGTAGCTGATATTTTCAAAATTTCACTTATTATTTTAATTTCTTGTTCTTTTTTGCTTATATGTAATTTGGAAACTTGTGCCTAACTATATAAGTCACTTTTTCATCGGCTTCTCTAAGTTCAGAACTATGTAAATGTCTTCTTATAAGAGATACCTATAATACCATACTAACCACGTTTGGCAAAAGGGTTGGCATATACGTCCCACTACTAAGCTCGAATCTTCTTCAAAAGAGGAAGGAAATTTACATACTATACTGCCTCTTCAATTAGGTAATATTTGTGACTCAAGAGGATAATTTCTTCCCGAAATCATCATCATCATTTCAGCCTATCGCCGTCCACTGCTGGACGTTGGCCTTCCTCCTGTTACGTCACAAAGTGTGGTACTGTGCCGCCTGCATCCAACGACGCCTAGCAACTTTCACCAGGTAGTCGGTCCACCTAGTGTTGAGTTACATCCTACACTGCGTCGTCCGATACGTGGTCGTCACTCGAGAACCTTTCTTCCCCAGCAGTTGTCGGTTCGTCGAGCGATGTGGCCTGTCTATTGCCACTTCAGTGTGCTAATTCTTCGTGCTATGTCGGTTACACCCGTTCTTCTGCGGATTTCCATATTTCGGATTCTATCTCGCAGAGAAATCTAATGGTGTAAAAGTAACGAAAGAAAGCGTACCCGTATGTATTCGTTACTAGAAGAATGAGTACTCGTTACTTTCGTATCGTTACGTTACTCGTTACTTCTGATACCTGTATCTTAGGCCACCGAATCGAGTCGTATTTTGTACCCTTACAGTATAACGTCACGGCATAGCAACATTCGTTATTTGTAGAATACATTTGTATACCAAGCTACGTAAGGTGTATTTTTCACTTTACCGTATGTTGAACCCGATTTGTGTTAAAGTTATTCTAAATTTAGATTTATTTAATAGGTAACGTGTAAACTACAAATGAACTATTAACAGAATCTACAAAATTTGCAATGGATTTATTATTTTAAAAATGTTGACAATGAGCTTATGTTATTTCTAATCTTAAACTTTGTCTACAAACGCAATACATTCAACAAACAGTAAAAAATTTAACGACGAATTGCTTGATTATATTTTACACAAACAAACATCGTTCTTTGTAACGTACATATTTAAATACACAAGAATAAGCGCACGAATGCATAATATATACGTCAGCAAACGTTATAGGCATCAGCGTTACTTGTGTGAACTAAAACAGTGTAGGTAGCCATAATACGAAACATTTGAGTAACGAAATGGATTCGTGAGTAACGTTTCGTTACTTCGTACTAAATGCCGCACCCGTTACTTAGTACCCAATACATACGGTTTGCTACAGTTCTAATACACACACAAAACAAACTATTTAGTAGTTAATTAAGAGGGGACCGCAAGGCGTGGCGTCGAACGCCACGCGATGATCGCGGTCACCCTTGCCTATAGATGTTTCACATCAAAAATTGGGGTTCTTTTTCGATATTAAGTCAAAATAATGTGCAAATATTTTTAATCAAAAAAATTACAGTGTATTTGGGAGATAAAAAGGTAAGTTTGCACCAAACGTGAATATTTCTTTTTGTAAAAGATAAAAATAAAAAACGAAAAACTTGGTTTTTTGATTTTTTCACATACATTTTGAGGTTATGTGGATAAAGTGTAAATACAAAAGTTGTAGATCTTTTTATAACTTACAACTTTGTGATTTAATTTTTTTCCATAGGTCTTGTAGTTTTACCGGAAATCGAGATAAACCGTTTTATACCCTTAAAAACTCCCACTTCCCGACCTCAGATCGCCCGTAAATTATGTTTCCTTTCATTTTTAGTATATTCTCATCCTTTCAGCTCCTCTCTCCCAACGGATTTCATCCTACTATTACTTTTTTGTTTCAGAAATTATCAACCCTTTTTTTTTTTTTTTTTTTTTGTGGGTGGGTCGCGGTCGGCGCGCCTCCGCACCACTCCGTCCGGGGCGACAGAGGGGCTTAAGCACGCAACTCCCGCGACCTACCCAAAAACCACGTCGCCTTCGTCGTTGGGCCGACCACTGGAGCAGCGTTAACTTGTCGTCAGTAGTCGGCCCGACGGAATACCCCTAATTGGGGTACCCTCCCATCGACCGACGTCCCCCCCTCGGAGAAATTATCAACCCTGGTCTATAAGTTTATAAGGATTAATAAAAAGGAATATAAAGGCGTAATAACAATTTTAGGAAATTTGATATGAATGTGTGTTTTATCTAAGAGTGTTATGTACCTATATGTCTATGTTTGTTAGTGTGTGTGTGTGTGTACATGTGTACATATAGACATGTGGGTGTGTTATATGACCACTCACACCACACTTGAGCGTTGTAAAAAATTGCAAATCCACTTACTAACTCTCACTCTCGATCTAGCATCGATCCATTGTCGACATACTGTAGCGTGTAATTAGTTAAATAAATTTATCAAATGAGAGACTGCATTTATTTGCACTCTCCGGCCACAGCCTTCGTAAGTGGTGTGTAATTGTGTATGTGTTTAATTTCGAGATTTCATTATCTTGCATAGACCTTATCTGCATATTATATCCCTTAGTCACCTGTTAAGACATCCACAGATAAGAGAGGGGTAGTGAATTGTATTGTTTCTCCGTTACCATAAAGAATGGAATTATAATTTATTTTATAAGTGGACTGACCACTAAATATTTAAGATCTATCAAACGTCCCTGAAGTTAAACCCAAATTTACTTACATTAAGGGACTTAATATTTCAAACTAGTTTGCAACTTCGGAACAGTTGAAAGGTTACTTTGAATGAAGGGGACCTATTTCTTATACTTGGAAAGTCTTCGGGAGATTAGTATAAAGGAATTTAAATTACATTTTACAGTTTTGATTTAAACATGCAAAATGGATGACTGAATTTTGACGAACTAATATTCTTAATAAGTTGGTTTTTGATTTGATTTAAATTAGATCAAAGTTTTGACCGCAACTTCGTCTGCGTGGAAATCATGGGTGAAGAAGCAAATAGAGAACTCTGTGTTACGTTATTCAAGGTAACCACATTCATCTTACAAACTATATCGCCTTTTATGTTCTATCACTGTTGTATAAACAGGTTAACCTAGATATAGTGCTTGTTAAAAATTAGCACAATTTTTAATTCAATAAGAAATCAATTAAATGTTTCAATGCAAAATTAAATTTTCATCCTTAGCGTATGAAAATTTTTAATTATAGGAAATTTTTTTTCTTTCCATACATTCAGACATGCGTTTTTTAAGTTCACTTCCTAAAATCTTCAGCGAGACTCGAGAACACAAAAAAAACACTATCTAAATTTCATGTTACCGTGTGGTTACGGAGTAAAAATACAATTCACCACTTCGTATCTTGCCAGTGGTTGTCGTAAACTACGGGATATAATATGCTATAACAACTGTGCAAGAGCTGGCGAAACTCTTCCCCAATACGAAAGAAATTGACCTTCTATATATACTACATTAGTCAGGTGGGTTGGTGTAGGGTTTTATAGCAAGTTTTTCTTCGTTTGCATAAATGTTATATGCGTATTATATCCCTTAGTCTTCTTTTACGACATCCACGGCCAAGATAGAGAGTGGTGAATTGTATTCTTACTCCGTCACTACACGGAATGTATTAATAATCCATCAGAATAACCTCGTATATGTGAGCTGCCAAGAAAATCTGTCTGTTTTTTTTTGTTTTCATTCAGTTTTCCCCAGAATGGCGTAAAAGTTAACCTTCTCTAACATGGTGGTAATAATTTGGTAAAGAATGTTATTTCTAATTTCCCTTATCTTGCTTCCTCTTAGTAATATTATATGCTTATTCTCTGTAGAAGAACGGGTGTAACTAGCATAGCATGAAGAATTAGCACGCTGAAGTGGCAATGGACAGGCCACATCGCTCGACGAACTGACAACCGCTGAGGAAGAAAGGTTCTCGAGTGGCGACCACTTATCGGACGACACAGTGTAGGGCGCCCCACTACTAGGTGGACCGACGACCTGGTGAAAGTTGCTGAGCGTCGTTGGATGCAGGCGGTGGCAGCGGCGCACGCTGTGGTGTAATATCAGGGAGGTCTACATTCAGCAGTGGACGGCGATAAGCTAAAATGATTATGATGATTCTCCGCCGAGGAAGAACAAATTATAATAAATCCTTAATTAAAAAAAATATATATGTAAGAGGAGAGTTTCTAGAAGCACTTTTATCAAGTCTGTTGTAGGCCTCGGCAATAATTTTTAGGAATATGTCTTAATACATAGTTCGTCCCACTGACTACGTCTGTTAGCATATATTTGGTAATCCCTTCGAGGATATATCAGTACTTACATAAGCTCAGATTATGATGACGTCAAGAGAAAATGAAACTAAATAAGGTCGATAAATTTCGCTCAGCCGTGGTGCAACAAGATTACGTTGAACTTAATGAAGTTAAATGGGAAAAGTAAGTACTAACAGATTACACCTGATATAGGTAAAATCCTTTGTAGGAAAACTTTTTATAGAAATACATTACAGACACAGAGTCGTATCAATTTTAAAAGTACATTTGTTACTATTAATCGTAACTATTCTGTCGATAAAATTATTTACATTTTGTTTATAAATAGAACTTCTAAAATTATTTAAATTACATTTTGTTTATAAATATACCTTATAAAATTATTTAAATTACATTTTGTTTATAAATAGACCTTATAAAATAAAAGTGTTTGTATATTTATGTAAGCATATAAGAAGTTACTTATTTGGCATAAGAAGATAAAAATCTGTCTAAAATTTTATTCTACATTTGTAAAAGAAACAACACTAATAGTAGAAAAGGTATTTTATACATTGAAAGTTTTATTATAATAAGTAATCTATAGTCCATAAAATATAGGATGATCTCTGTGACAGTTGTCCCTAGTGCTGTCACGCTTACGATAAAGTCCGTAGTTTTTATCGATAAAACTCTTTGTTTTTATAATTGTGATTTTCTATTATAATTAAAATACAATCAATGAAAATCTTTTTTAATTTATTTCAAACAAAACTGTTTTTTGACTGTTTTAATTATTCAAAAGGAGTACAATCAAGGTCTGGATCACTATTATCGTCATCATTGGAGCGTTCCTGCTAGAACATTTATCATTTTTTGCCAAAATAGGGACCAGTCGTTAGATCAATCGATCAATTACGACTGTTTTATAAATAAATATGTCTAGTTTATTGACAATAATGCGTTCATAATTTATCATTTACTCTGAGACGAAAAGTAGTTTTTTAATGTTTATTTAATTCAATTTATGTATTTTATAATGGAACTGTCTGTTTTAATTGTAAAAAATATGTTGAAAGTTTTATATAGGTACTGTATTGGGTTTATTTCTTTTATGAATAATTTAATAAAGCTCGGTTATCGATTTACATATATCGACTGTCCCATCTCTTTTTTATTTTTAGTCCAGTATGACCTTGTACGTGCGTAAGCGTCATTTGTGTATAAAATGTCTACTAGGTATTTCAGTACTTACGAGCAGTGGCGGCTGTACCTTAAGTGCGCTCGTGCACTGAACCACCAAATTAAAATACATATTTAAAAATTACAAAATGTTATCTTTATTTTTAAATTACTAGGTATATTAATACTTATTCTTTGAACATACAAAAACATATAACAAATAAAATTTCAAATTATGACGAAACAATTTAAGCCCTTTACCAAACTATTAAAACTTATTTTCTCTGTTAAAAAAATCTCGTGCGCTTAGGCGAGCGCACGGGGACTGCCCATACAACCTGTATTAGATATGGGTTAAAACGCCTGGCGCGTGGGACAGAAGATAGTTCATAGAAATATACTGAAAAATGAGTCTGTTCCCGTGCGTCGTACGAGCGAACCGAACATTGCCGAGAGAACTCGACTTTCGACGAAATTCGTCGATGACGTTAAATACAGTAAGTAGGTATAGTTTCGATGTATCTTTGATGCGTTAAATATGGTTTGTTTACATTAGGTAATAGTGATTTCTGATGTTTACGCGAGTATTATACATTTTAAATAAAACTACTTTACGGATTTTATCGCGTTTGTATTTGATTTTTGATTACCCGACGTTTCGAACACTTTACAGCGTTCATGATCACGGGTGGACTAAGATGTCTCACGTCCAACAAGTCATCGTTCATCATCATCATCATCATCATTTCAGCCTATTGCCGTCCACTGCTGGACGTAGGCCTCCCTCATATTGCGCCACAATGTGCGGTCCTGTGCCGCCTGCATCCAACGACGCCCAGCAACTTTCACTAGGTCGTCGGTCCACCTAGTGGGGGGGCGTCCTACACTGCGTCGTCCGATGCGTGGTCGCCACTCGAGAACCTTTCTTCCCCAGCGGTTGTCGGTTCGTCGAGCGATGTGGCCTGCCCATTGCCACTTCAGCGTGCTAATTCTTCGTGCTATGTCGGTTACACCCGTTCTTCTGCGGATTTCTGTATTCCGGATTCTATCTCGCAGAGAAATCCCGAGCATAGCCCGTTCCATAGCACGCTGAGCGACTTTGAGCCTTGATATGAGGCCTACATTTAGGGACCACGTTTCCGTGCCGTAAGTCATCACTGGTAACACACACTGGTCGTAGACCTGTGTTTTCAGACACTGAGGTATATTGGACGAGAAGATCCTCTTAAGTTTCCCGAACGCTGCCCAACCGAGTTGGATTCGTCGGCTGATCTCTTTCTCGAAATTGGATCTACCTAACTGGACTGTTTGTCCTAGGTAAACATAGTGATTGACAACTTCGAGAATCGCATTGCCAACTAGGACCGGTACAGGAATGACATGGGTATTTGACATGACTTTCGTCTTGTCCATGTTCATTCGTAGACCCACTAGTTGGGATACCCTGCTGAGATCATTGAGCATAGTGCCAAGGTCCTCCATGGATTCTGCCATAACGACGATATCGTCTGCGAATCGAAGGTGAGTGATGTATTCGCCGTTAATGTTGATGCCGAGTCCAGTCCAGTCTAAGAGCTTGAAGACATCTTCCAGTGCAGTGGTGAACAGTTTCGGAGAGATGACATCTCCCTGTCTCACGCCTTTCTGCAACTGGATCGGTTTCGTACTCTTATCCCGGATACGGACTGACATTGTGGCGTTCCTATACAAACACTTCAGCACTTCGATATAGCGATGGTCGATTTGGCACCGCTGAAGGGACTGCAGCACCGCCCAAGTTTCGACTGAATCAAAGGCTTTCTCATAGTCCACAAACGCTAAGCACAGGGGCCGATTATACTCCTCGGTCTTTTGTATAATCTGCCGAAGCGTGAGGATATGGTCTATGGTGCTATAGCCTTTTCGGAAGCCGGCTTGTTCGGGCGGCTGGAAGTCATCGAGCTTGCGCGTGAGTCGATTGGTAATGACCCTCGAAAACAACTTATAAACATGGCTCAGGAGTGAGATGGGTCTGTAGTTCTTTAAAAGAGCTTTGTCACCCTTCTTGAAGAACAGCACCACCACACTCCTGGTCCACGACTCTGGAACGTCGCCCCCGAGGATAACGGAATTAAATAGCTTCTGAAGGGCTATTAATACCGGCTTGCCGCCCGCCTTCAAAAGCTCTGCCGTAATTCCGTCATCTCCCGGTGCCTTACCGTTACGTAGTTGTTTGAGAGCCATTCTGATCTCGTGCAAGCTGATGTCCGGGATTTCTTCGGTATAGTGCCGAGTTAGCTTGGATCTGGGATCTTGGACCAAGCCGACAACAGGATTTCGGGATGATTTGTATAACTGTCCATAGAACCTTTCGACCTCTCCCAAGATCTCACTTTGGGATGAAATGACAGTGCCGTCATCGGTCTTCAGCTTAGTCATTTGGCTTTTCCCAATAGACAGATCTTGTGCGAACACTTTCGAGCCACGATTCCGCTCTATCGCTTCTTTAATACGGAACGTATTAAATCGGCGAATATCGCGACGCACAGACCTGGAGATCTGTCTATTTAGCTGCCTATGTTTGGACCAATCGGCTGCAGACTGCACCGTCATCTCTTTTCTCCGCTCCATGAGCTCGAGAGTCTGGTCAGAAAGTTTTTTAGGTCTATTAACGCGGTGAGCCTTGAAAAATTTCGACCCAACCGCGTGGACAGTTTCCACGAACCTGTTGTTCATATCGTTCGGAGATTCGCACTCGTCCAGACATTGGAAGCGATTATGTAGTTCGAGTTGAAAGTTTTCGAGGTTCTGGTATTGGACAGATGTAGGTCGGAGTGTAGACTTCATCAAGCGTGACCGCTCGACTTTTGTATGGATATTCAATGTGCCTCGTACCATCCGGTGATCGCTCCCAGTTTTAATTCTGCTGATCACTGAGACATCATTGAATATCTGTCGTTTGTCTGACAAGATGAAGTCTATCTCATTTTTTGTTGAACCATCGGGGCTAATCCAGGTCCATTTCCTTTGTGGCTGCTTCCTGAAGAAAGAATTCATCATAAAGAGGCTTTCCTTCTCCAGAAAATCAGCCAGTTTCTGGCCCCTCTGGTTTCTCTGTCCATATCCATGTTTCCCCACTCTCAACTCATCATCACTCCCTTTACCTATTTTCGCGTTAAAGTCTCCCATAACCACCGTGAAGTGGGTTTTGGACGCGTGTATGGCTTTCGAGATGTCCTCGTAAAATGCCTCCACTTCGTCGTCGGAGTATGTCGAGGTCGGTGCGTATACCTGTATAACCTTCAGCGAATACCTCTTGGTAATTCTGAGTATAAGGTACGCTACCCTTGTCGACACACTCTCGATCCTCTCCACGTTGTCTATGAGAGACTTACGAACGATAAACCCTATACCACCTTGGGACGGGTGATCGCCCTCCCGGTAGAAGAGCAAGTTTCCAGACTGGAGGATTATCGTGCCCTCGCCCTCTCTTCGCACTTCTGATAATCCTACAATGTCCCAGCGGATTTTGCTCAATTCCTCTTCCAGCTCGATGACCCTCTCGTCAGTCCTGAGTGTCCGAATGTTGTGTGTTACCAGGGCCAAGGGTCGTTTTTGTTGGTAGCCGGATCGCTGCCGGAGATTCCTCGCACCCCCCGCTCCACCACTACTGGGCCCGCCACCAAAATGAGCCCGTAGGGTACCGGAGCCGCCGTGACTGGGGGCCATTTTTTTGTTGTACGCCATTTTTAAAAAAGGGGATATTGCCGTAATCGCCACGCTTGGCAGGCGGGTTGGCGATCGCAGTATGGATGTTTTACGTTTCCCAGGAGAGAGCTGCTGCCCACTCTCCTGGTGAACCCTCAGCCGATTTTTACGATTCCCACGGGCAAGTAAGGGGTGGCGACACATGTATTCTCAAACCGTCGCCACACGGCCAAGTCATCGTTACTGCAGAAAATTTTATAATTATCTACCCGATACAGAAATTAGTTATTAAATATTGACCCACATTTTGATACAAAATTTATTGCCAGTGTAAGAAGAAAATGATTCTATATGAAAAAATTATATTGTTTATGGTTAGTAATAATTAAACATTAACATTAATAGTAATTATATTTAAAAACTAACTAATAATCTAGTATACTACCACCGGATCGGAACACGGTTACACTGAGAAAGATCCGGCAAGAAAACTCAGGTAACATGATGCGAAATTAAAGTTAATTTTGAAGGCGGCTTACTTTATGTTACTAAAAAGGTTTTAATTTATAAAATTATCTTTAGTTATTATTATTGTGGGTCAAATCTATACAATATGAGCTCACGGTGTCTTGCAGTCTTGTGGTGGTCTTTTTGGATTTCTTTTTAATAATGTTTATAACAGGATCCCAGCTTGATGGTAACACCCAGCCATCCTCTCTATTGAAATTTTTGTGTTTTTTAATCTCAATAGCCTCGCGTACCATTCTAGGCAGGTATCGGTGTTCTTTTGCGAGGATTTGTGGTTTATCAAACCTGATGTTATGGTGGGCGCGGTCCTGACTATGTTCACAGACTGCAGACCTAGTGTCCCGGCGGTAATTCACATCGGCTATGTGTTCTTTGATCCGAGTTCTTATGGATCTCTTTGTTTGTCCAATGTAAGAGAGACCACAGTCATAGTCAAGTTTATGGGTTGCCCAAGATACACAAATCAAATGCACCACTGCGACCAATAGTAAGTCAGATCGACACGCCGACTTATTAATTAGCACAGAAGGTTGCGAAAGTCCTCTCCCAACTCCGGGGACACACTAGTGCATTTGTGAAAGACTCTTACCATTTTGTCAGTGAAATTAAAGATCTGCGCGCAATGACAACAATAATTAGTTTCATGCCCTGATTTTCCTTTTGTTATGTTGGTATCCGAATGATCAATTAGAAGTTTAATAACCAAAGTAATTATGTCACTTCTCTCTTTCTATGTAATTTTGACATGCAAAACAGAAAGGGAATATTTATATAAATGAAAGACGCTCTTATTTGTGGCCTAAAACTAAACTATCATTACCTTTGGTATTTCAAACTATAGGTAATGGAAAGTGGAAAATATTCATTATAGTTTGACCAATGAAAGATTATAATGATTAAACCGTGCATTAATAGAAACAATGTGCTGATTACTTTACGTGTATTCATCAGATTAAAACCCGCTTTAATATCGGTAAACTGCAACGGTTATCGATATCAATATTGACACTAAATATTGGTTAGTAGCCGTTACTAGAAATAGTCCATAGTGCTCATGTCTAGTACCTATCCATGTTAGTCTAATGCCTGATGTGACCTAAAATGCGTCACAAACTACTGTGCTTAAATACTTGATATTTTGTATAATAATAATTGAAACTCTACAGTAAACTATAGGACTTTTAAATTATAATAATTATTCTTTTATCCATATGGTGACGGAGTAAGAATACAATTCACCACCCCCTTTCTTGCACATGGGTGTCGTAAAAGACGATTAAGGCATATAATATGCATATAACATCGATGCAACAGAAGAAAAACTCGAAATGAAACACCATGCCAGCACGTCTGACGAGCATGGTATAGTAGGACAAATTTTCTCGCACAATGAAAGAGGCCCGAGTAGGGACACGATATCGAAAGGAAAGTATCGATACTGTACTCATGAGTAATATCGAAGAAAAAGTATCGTACTCAACAAAGTATTGAAACAAAAGTATCGATACTCCAAAGTATCGAGTACTGAGTTTGACTCTTCCTAGAATCCATGTCGTGATGACTTTTTTTTAGGAATTAGTCCTATTTGTCCTGATTTGATGAGTTTTTTTTTAGGAGTTTGTTTTGTGTGTTCGGATTAAAATATGTCGAGCCACTTTTTAGCAGGTTCGTTACGCTTTACCTTTGTACAATTTGTTCGATACGATACCTGCCTAAAAGTACTCATTGAGTAAAAGTATCGAATAGAAAGTATCGAGTACAAAAGTATCGGTATCGAAAGACAAGTACTCGATACCTAAAAGTATCGATACTTTTTTCGTGTCCCTAGACCAGCAGTGGAACGAATATAGGCGGAGACAACGATCAGTTATTCTTTTAGATACAAATTTACGGAGACAATACCGGGTACAGCTAGTACCATAAATAAAACATAGATATCATTGTTCTGAATGTTGATCTATCATTAAGTCGAGTCAGTGATAGAACCACATTAAAATCGGTTTCAATATAAGCTCGTTAGCGTCGCATTTAATTAATGCAGAGTCTAATGTGTTATCTATGTAGCGACGGGTTAAGAATAGAGTTATTACTTATCACAGCACGTTTGAAAGTTGCGTCAGTGACGGAAAACTTAAGCAGTGGATGCTTGACTTGGTATAAACATGTGATGAGACAGAATTGAGGAAAAGAAGAAAGATTTAAAAAGACTATTTTCTTCAAGGTATACATATATACGGCCTGACTATGCCCCTGGTATTGCAAAGGTCCATTTGCGATAGTATCACTTACCATCAGGTGTGCTGCTTGCTCGTTTGGCATTGGCACCATTCGCAATAAAGAAAAAGACACTAATTTCATGGACTGGTCCAAGTAATATTTTTATAAGATTGTGCAGGCCATTTATTGAGTAAGTCTATAGGCTATAAGACATTAAACTGCGGCTAATAGGATATTAAATATTGCAAAAGTTGGAAATTTATTTTCTTATTATGCTTCTGTTACGTGCGCTGCACGTCCTAGAGTGAGTAAGATGCACTCTTTATAAACCTCTCTCTTTCTTACATAACGCAGACCCCCTTTCTTACGCATGATTATTAGAAGAGACAGCTAATGGATATGCTATGCAAAAAACATCTATGCAAGTGAAGTAAAATTTGTCATAAAACTTATATCAACTTTTCAATTTCAATTTTCTTCCTATTTTGGATGAGCTATCCGTGTGGTGACGGAGTAAGAATACTATTCACCACCCCTCTTGCCAGTGGGTATCGTAAACGACGGCTAAGGGATATAAAACGCATATAAAATCTATGCAAGAAAAGAAAAACTTAAATCAAAACCAAACTGTCTGACGAGCATGGTATAGTAAGGTCAATAATTACTCTCCCATTCTGGAGGAGGCTCGAGCCCAACAGTGGGACATATGTGAGCCGAGATAATAAGTTAATTACTAAGATTTTGCATTTGACATGCTAGGCTATTAATAAAAGGCTATTTTTATCTGACTCAGAGTTTTGCCATCCTAAGAACTTAGCTATTCTATCCTAATTAGTAAGGCGGTTGAAATGACTGCCAGCAAATGAGGATTGAAGTACCATGTGTGATAATTATTTAATCTTTCGCCATCCACTGCTGGACCAAGGCCTCCTCCATAAATGAAGGGATGGTGCAGTGATTGACTTGTTTGGCAGGCGGGTTGGCGAAAGCAATGAAGTAAACGTCTACTAATAGAGAACTACTGCCCGCTTTTCTGATGAGACGCTTATCCGAATATTACGATATCCACAGATATGTAATGGGTAGTGTAGTAGATAACTATATTCCTATCCGCATTCCATACGGAGGAGTCTTTATTATGTTGCTGTTTTTCTCGTATCCTTAGGCTAAAATTGACGTAAAGTATTTTCTATAAAGATTTTAATAAAAGTGGAACATGACTGTTCTATATTCCTTATAGTGGAAAGTTGTGTAAGACAATCCATCAAAAATGTATTACAAGAGAAAAATAGGCTGTTGTTAAAAAAGAGAAATATTATACAGATGCCGAACGCTCTATAACTCGCAGCCATTATTGTCTCGCAGCAATTTTATTATTTTAATACAAGTGATCTGTTATTTTGTCTTTGTCCGTGTACCCCTGTCTGACCAGCATACGTATAGTAAGGTCAATTGCCGTCCTATTGTGGAGGAGGCTTCAGTCCAGCAGTGGGACGTCTATGACCCAAGATTATTTTTTTATATAGTATTCTTACTCTTACAAATAGGAGACTGACATCAGACATACAGGAGGAAGCACCGTGGTGTATGCTGTTTGCAGATGACATTGTCCTCGTCGGAGAGGAGGCAGCTGGAGTACAGAGTAGACTGGAGAAATGGTGGGAGATGTTGGAAAGAGTAGGCCTTAGGATCAGCCACACCAGAATTGAACATCTGTTTTGCAACTTCGGTGACTCTTCCAAATTCTCTCACATTGGCTTAGATGGGTCACCCCTACCAGTTTGCTCCGACTTTAAGTACTTAGGCTCCCTTCTCCAAGACGACGGCAACATCAACCGGGAGGTAAATCGTAGAATGACTGCAGGATGGATGAAGTGGCGACAGGTCTCGGTAACAATTTGTGATGCACCGATGCCCCTTAAACTTAAGGGGAAAATATACAAGAGTGTCATCAGACCTATTGCTATGGATCTGAATGTTGGGCATTGAAAAAGATGGATGAGAGAAGATTGCATGCCACAGAGATGCGTATGCTAAGATGGACGTGTGGGGTCAGAAGGTTAGATAAGAAATGAGTATATTATGGGAAGCCTGAAAGTGGCACCAGTGATAGAGAAGATTAGAAGCGCGAGGTTGTCTTGTTATGGGCATGTGATGAGAAGGGATGAAAGGCATGGTACGAGGCGGGTTTTCGATATGAATGTGGATGGATGTAAGAAGCGTGGGAGACCCAAAAAGAGATGGATGGACTGTGTGAATGAGGATATGCGTATGAAAAGGGTGAGTGCAGATATGACGGCTGATAGGAGGTTATGGAAGGTAAGTACATGTTGTGCCGAACACACTTAGCGCTGGATGAGGGCAGGTAAATGAAATGATTCTTACTCTTACAAAGGTTCTTGAGTGGCGACTACGTATCGGATGACGCAGTGTAAGACGCCAACCAGGGGACAGAAGACCTGGTGAAAGCTGCTGGGCATTGTTAGATGAAGGCGGCGCAGGACCGCTTTTTGTGGCGAAATCAGTTACATGGTTTGGTTATTAAGGCGTAACAAACAAGTAAACAAATTCACATTCATAATATTAATTATAATGAGTATTCTATTTTTTTAAAGACAACGCCCTGCGCTAAGGATATAATTCTTGTATAGCGGCGGACTTTACAAATATATAATTAAATGACACAACTTACATCCAGACTCAGAACAACAATTGGTGAATCGCACAAAGTGTTGTCCTGCGTGGGATTCGAACCCGCGACACTGGCACTGTGGGTCGGTATCTTAACTGCTACACTATCTGTGCAGTCGCGTAAACATTAGAAATTATTATTTTCTATTTTTATTTCAAGGCAAAACTATTTAATAAGTTCCAGTGGCTTAATGCTGAAGAGGAGGCGATACTAGGGCTATGGGTCCGCGTTTTGCACTTTTGTCAGCCCGGATGGAACGGACGAAGTGCGTCCAGGCTATGGCCTGCACAAACAAAATAACACCAGTAAACGTAATTGTAGTAAACATTACCCTCAGTAACGCCCCAAACTCAGGTTATTATCCCACAAAGGATGTCTTTGGACCCTGTTGCCTTAATATTTTTTTAATTTAAGACCTATGCGCTCACAATTAGTACACCCAAAGATGTAAAAGCCTTTTTACGCTAACATCCAAAGTCTACACAAAACAGTAGTACTTATAAGACTTTTTTTATAGACGTTGGTGGCAAACAAGCAAACAGCACACCTGAAGGTAAATGTGATACTACTCATAGATCTTTGCAAGGCCGCTGCCTACCGTGAACAAAGTGAAGGGAGGGTGAATGCGTGCAATGAGATTCAGTGATACTAAAGGCAAATTAGGATAAGCGCAAGCAAATGATGAGCCTAGAAAGTGTCTAATGACTTATAATTGGACTAGAATCTGAATAAATTTATAGTGTTTCTTTTCTTTTTTTATAACCTGGACTATACTCACGCAATAAATTCTCCGAAAAAGATGCCCACTTCAATCCGTTTCTTCTTCATATATCTGGGTGTTAGGAATCACTAGTACTGTTAGATAATGCGGCAAAAATACTGCTTTATTATTCAAATTTAAAAGCTTTTTCTTACAAAGCTTGCACCGTTAGTTGGGACATCTGCTCCTACTACAAGCATTACGTCATGATATTGAACGAAAATGTACTCAGGTGAGAGCGAACCCTTTTAAAATCTTATTGGATTTTACATTTTTATTCTAACTAAAGGTTAATGGGAAAGTTGTGTACCTTTCACAAACTTTAAACTTTATAATCAATTATCCATTAGTCGAATTGGATGTTATGTTTTTTAAACTCAATCATTTAGCCCGGAAAGGTTTAGTAGTTGTGTACTAAACTTACGTATTCCTACCAATGTGTGGTAAGGCCGATTTACATTCCGTCGGGCCGACCACTGATGACAAGTAACCCTGCTCCGGTGGTCGGCCCAACAACGAAGGCTACGTGCATCGTGGGTGAGTTGCGGGTGTGCGTGCTTACGTCCCTCTGTCGCCCCACACGGAATAGTGCGAGGAGCGCGCCGACTGCAACCCACCCCTCCAAAAAAAAAGGCCGATTTACATCAGACAAGCGAATGCTCATTATATCCTCACTGTATCAAATTCATTTAGTATAAACAAATATAGAGCATTCTTTTATTGTTTTGTCTGCGTTCGCAAAGATTCTATGGAATATTCTAAGAATGCCCGCTCGCTTGATGTAAACGGTACTAGAGCGTGCTAAACAGAGGCTTAGAGTATTCTTGGGTGTTCGGACGTGCTCGCTCCCCGGAGCGGTCTCTTCAAAGTATTCTTGTGTTCGAGCGATCTGAATATATACTCATCGATTCAACTATGGATTGGTCTCACGAAAAATGCCTATTTATTATAGAAGCCTACCGAAATTCCCGATGCCTGTGGGATTCGACGTTTGAACACTATAAAATACAACTCGCAAACACGATGCTTGGCAGGAAATTGCAAATATAGTAGAATGTAATGTTGAGACAGAATAATAAATTCAGCACTTGCAATTATAATGTTAATCAGAGTCCGCCATAACGAAGCATTACCAACCACAGAATTGACACGAATGAGCAAAGAAAGCATTCACTCGGTTGCTCTAAATATCTATCGTGTAAGAATTCTAGTTCTTGGTTTTCATTCTTGCTCAATGATATTTTGGTGTAAACGCTAAGAACGATCTTTCGTTTACACCAAAAGATCAGAAAGAATGCTCTTGTTCTAGCCCTAGCTCTATAATGATTTCTGATGTCTACGCGAGTATTTACACAGTTTAAATAAAACCACTTTACGGATTTTATCGCGTTTGTATTTGATTTTTGATTGCTCTAGCTCTATGTTCGCTTAGTTTAAACCCACCTATACCAGCGCTGAGATACGGTACTGAAACGTGGTCTTTAAATGTTGCCCTAATAAAAAGCCTCAGAGTCGCTCAACGGGGCCATGCTCGATATTCTAAGTGATAAAAACCGGAATACGGAAATCCGTGAAAGAACGAGTATAACCCGTATAACTGACACAGCTCGCAGAATTAGCACGTTGAAATGGCAATGGGCAGGCTACATTGCTCGTCGAATTGACAGTGGTCGGGGAAGAAAGATTCTCGAGAGGCGAACACGAAACAGACGACGCTGCGTAAGACGTCCTTCATCCGTCGCCTCGGATAAATTGACCATAGCCTACCAAAAACGCAATATATACTCTGTTTCCACCGTATATAATTTTGACAAAAGTTTTATAATCTGCCGCTTGTCAGACGGATATCTTAGGGCGACTCTTTTTGGCAATGTTAAACTGTATCAGATGGAGTTGGTCCATGTCGATGTAAAGCTTTCAGGTGTCATGCACGACACCCCTGAGTAATATAAGGATTATTGTACCAAATGCCATTCATATCTTTATATATACAAATCAACTGTTCGTGTGTTTGTAATTATAATACTAATAATAATAATCATTTCTTTCGGGATTATTTAAGGCCATATTGTGTTCGCGGCCAGAAGCGGAGAGCGGCGGCCAAGAGCACCGCCGTGGCCGCCGCTCCCCAGGCGGGAGGCGGCAGGAAGGGGTAAAGCTCGCGCAGGGGCCTCAAGTCGCCGAAGACGGCCGCGGTGGTCATCACCGTGCTGCCTGAGGCGGCTGAGAGGGGCCTCAACTATGAGGCCGTCCTAAAACGCGCCCGGCGGGAGCTGGACGTCTCCGACATCGGGGGCGTCGAGGCGAGGACCCGCAAGGCCCGGACAGGGGCTCGAATACTCGAGTTCCCTGGGGCTGTTCGGGCCGGAGGATGGTGTCCGAATCGCCAGGCCTGTCAAGTGCGCAGAGATGCGCCTGACGGGCTTGGACGATTCCGTGACGGTGGAGGACGTCCGGGAGGCCATTATGGCGCGTACCGGATGTGCCTCGGACACCGTCCGGATTGGCACCATCCGCACTGGTCCGGGCGGCGTCGGTGCTGCCTGGGTGCAGTGTCCGGTGGAGTCGGTCAAGCAATTGGCCGACTCAGGCAGGCTCCTCGTGGGCTGGAGCTCGGCGCGGGTAACCGTGCTAGAGCCCCGGCCCGCGAGGTGTTACAAATGCATGGCGGTCGGGCATACCCGACCGACATGGAAAAACTGCTTTGACTGCAGCGGGCTATGTTTCCGTTGCGGTCAGACCGGACACCAGGCGGCATCATGCTCTGCGGTGCCCCACTGCCCCGCGTGTGCGGCAGGCAATAGGCCTGCCAAACACCGCATGGGCTCTGGGGACTGCAGACCCCCGGCATCGGCCGAAGGGGCAGGGTGGCCCATCGACCGGGTCAGTCCCCGCTCCGAGCGCGGCCCGATCGCCCGTCAGCGCGGAGTAGGTGACGATGGATACGGACCGTTAATGGACCCCGTAACCATTCCTCTCCTCCAGGCCAACCTCAACCACACCGCCGGTGCGCAGGTCGTGTTCCTGCAAGCCATGGCGGAGTGGTTGATAGGAGTAGCCGTAGCCGCGGAGCCGTACGTGGTGCCCGACCGGCCTAACTGGTTGGGTAGCACCGATGGCACCGTGGCAATCGTCGCCTCCACGTCGTGGCTTTCGTCATCTTTGACCCTTAGGGACAGGGGCGTTGGATACGTCGCGGCGGACTGGGGGGAGATTACGCCTCTTGGAGTCTATCTCTCCCCTAACTGGAGTGTGACCGATTTCGTGGCCTCCCTCACCATCATGGAGGCCTCGTTACGGCGAATGGCATCGCGCCAGGTCTTCGTCTTGGGGGACTTCAACGCCAAGTCCGTGGCGTGGGGGTCTCCCCGGACGAACGACCGAGGACGGGCGATCAAGGAGTGGGCGGTGGCACTGGGCCTCTGTTTGCTGAACAGGGGCTCGGTGCATACGTGCGTGCGACAACGGGGCGGGTCGATAGTGGATCTTTCGTTCGCTAGCCCCGAGGTCGCCGCACGCGTGGGGAGCTGGCGCGTCGTGGAGGAGGTGGAGACCTTGTCGGACCACCGCTATATCCGGATGGAGGTCTCCCCGGCAATCCCGACGCCCAGCAGGGGTCACGGGGCGGATGGACGTCCTGCGTTCCCGCGATGGGCTGTGGGTCGCTTAGACCGGGACCAGCTGGCGGAGACAGCCATCGTTTAATCGTGGCTGTCCTCTGCCAACCAGTCGGACGGGGTGGACGCCGAGGCTGGCCGCATCCGCAGTGCGTTGACGCAGATCTGCAATGCGGCCATGCCCCGGGTACGGCGTCCGCCCCCGAGGAGGGCGGTCCACTGGTGGTCCCGGGAGCTGGCGGATCTCCGGGCCGCGTGCATTCGCGCCCGGAGGGCCTACACCCGCAGCCGGCGGTGCCAACGCGACGCGGAGCTGGAGGCCTTGCTGTATGAGGGCTACCGCAATGCGCGTTCGGCCTTCAGGCTGGCCGTCCGCTCCGCCAAGGACGTCAGTCAGCAGGAGATGCTGGACGGTCTCGACCGTAACCCCTGGGGACGCCCCTATCGCGCGGTGCTGAATAAGCTCCGCGCGCGGGGCCTTCCCCTCACCGAGACTCTCCAGCCCAGCCTTCTCACCCGGGTCGTCGAGGACCCGGACCGAGGAACACGATAAAATCCGTAAAGTAGTTTTATTTAAAATATTTTTATTCAGTTTAAATAAAATTTAAATCTACGTATAGAAATTTTAATTGACGAGTCAATCGCTTTATTCTCAAACAAATATTTTAACTAGATATAGATTCAATCCTTCGGTTGACTTGTTTGCTATATGTGCAATACGGAATCAATGAAATTTAAATCAACATGCCTTTACGAACCAATTTTATAACAAATTCCCGACTGTGATTATTATTTGATGTGAAGCTGAAATATTTATTTAACATATATATTTAGGCTTTGAATAACATTCGTTTGAATAACATGGCCACGGTTTCACAAAAATAAACATTACAAATTCGCGTATAATATTCTAACGTTTTCATAATCAACATAATGTTTTTATTTTATTTGTATTATAAAATATTTGACTTAACCATTAAAATGTTAATTCTATTTTATAAAAATGTAGAAATAATATCCAATATAAATAAATACGTTTTGCGTGGTTATCCTTACTAATATTATAAATGTGAAATTAAGTTTGTTTGTTTGTTACGCTTTCACGCTTAAGCCACCGAACCGATTTCAAAAATTCTTTCACCAATGGAAAGCTATATTAGGGAGTAACATAGGCTATATTTTCTTCCGGTGTTCCCACGGGAACGGGATCTACGCGGGTAAGGCGACTGAAACCGAAGCGAAGCGAAGGCGGGTTGCTAGTATAAAATAAAGTCACGTGTAGGGCTCAGAAAAATACATTTCTTAGCCTAAATTCAACAAATTTCTAAAAAAATCACCGAGGAACTAAAACGTAAACTTTATGTAGGAGTACCGCCTACTCCTACCTTGAAAAAATTTTTATTACTTTTTATTTTCTTGGTATTTTTTGAAGGATGTGTTCATAATTAATTACAATTTTTTTTGTCCTTTATATGTTTCATTCTATTTTTAATATCTACACTGGATTATTGAAATATATTTGCTTGGTTTTTCACAATTATGGGACCTTATTATTTGTTATAACTTTTTTCAGTATTAAAAATTGTTTCATCGCAGACAAGGATTTTCCTTAATATTTCTCGCGTACCTCACAATTGTGTCATAATTTCTTCAGACAGTAATTAAGAAAATGTAGTGTTTTTTGATGATAATTTCAGAATCCCAGGTCTACATTTAGCAGTCTTTCGAACGTAGCTTTACTTAACCGCAACTGGCCATATTTTGAAATTTTAATTTAATTTTTTTTTATTGCCAATGGTGGTAAACTAACAAGCAGCACACGTGTTGGTGATGGCAATACCAGGGTACAGCCAGGCCATTGCCTAACGTGAAGAAAAAACTTATGATTTGACTAGGTATGTTTTAAATAGCCTGCCCTCGTTACACTTCGGTTCAGTTTGCCTCTGCATTTAAAATCTGCAATAGATAATAAGGTAAGACCTCGGGTTAGAGTCCCGAATCAGGCAAAATTTTATTAGGTTATCCTGAGACAAAAGTAGCCTAAGTTACTCTATAGACGGCTACCTAGTAATAAAGTATTATCAAAATTGGTCAAGCTATTTTAAAAATTACCTGGAACAAGTAGAGAGACAGACAAAACAAAATTAAACTGGTTTTTATGCACAGGCATTGTGCAAATAACCATGTCAGCATGACAAGAACTTACTATTTTGACATTACAAACAGACACTTCAATTTTATTTATTTGTATAGATGTAAAATATCAAACCTCCGTAAATCCCCCGAAGCTTCTATCGGATTGCATTGGCAGTGTTCCCGAGAGTATGACGTGGCTTAGACTGTCTGAGTGACTTGAAAGGTATTGTGACATTTGTCAAATGTAAAGTAAAAAAAGATTAAGGCTTTCAAACATAAGAGTTATATGTATAGAGAAGCTACCCCGAATAAGTATTTCGCTCTATTTTGATAACAGGTTAATTAAACAAAAGTTCGCTGCAGCGCTTAAACAATAAATTAGTAGTCTAACACAAACATTGAAGCACACAGCGCTAGATCGCTACAAAGTTATGTAAGGTGTGGTTGATATAGATTTTACACCGTAGACGTGACACAGTTTTTGTACCTATTTGTTACTGTGCTTCGTTCGGTGAGCGAGAGAGCCGGAAGCCCAACTTTCTGAGGGTGATTGCGTGTGGAGGGTTTTGGTGGTGCCCTTGGTATCACCGAGCCTCAATGCACGCATTCACACTCCCTTCGCTTTCTTCGCGGTAGGCAACGGCCTTGTAAAGGTCCATGAGCGGCAGCAACATTTACCATGCAATAAAAAAAAAAAAAAAAACCTACATTCATTCAAACTCATACTCTTATTTCAAAGTGTATTACTAAGTAGTTTAATAAATAAAAATAACAGTCAAGTATAAAAGAAAATGAAATATTATACGTTTATATAAACCTTGTTTTAACGAACTTTCACACTTTTATGACTAACCAACCAAAACCGCAGTACTGCATTATAATCGTGTAACGTGACGACGTGCGCGTCATATTTTACTTTCGAGAAACACCACGTCAAGTCTGTGCTTAGTCACATATTTTTACCTCCAACCGATTGTGTAATTGAACATCTGCGGGTTTTAGTCTATGAACCAAGATGGTGTGACATTTAAATGTAAAATTATTTTTATTATTGTGGTATTTCGATATTATTACCTATTTATTCACTTAACAACAAAACATTTTACTTACTTGACTAAAAATTTTTTATTCACATAGTTCACGTTTGATTATCGTATTAATAACACTGCTCTGTATGTATCCACACTACATGAATGTCGTAGCCACACTAAAGTAAGGTGTACGGATTGCAGTACAGTTCAGTCGAACAAATCAAGTGTTCGGACCGTGAAATCTAGTACGTAGTACATATATATCAATGCTTTCAAATTGTTTTACAAATGTCTTTTAATATATTATTGCTCCGGTGACAAACGTCCTACTGTTGGGCCTCGTCCACAGTAAAACTATATCAAAGTCTACTAATATGAAGGTCAGAGAAATTGGCTTAGAGTTTTATATCACAGAGTAAAAATTCAATATGATTCCTTACGTTCTTTCTTGCCTGCGGAGAAAATATGCAGATAAAATCTATGCAAGAGAAGGAGAGCTCGAAACTTGAGGGGAGTGATGGCTGTTCTAGTAGTTAACTCGTGATCGGGTGCCGCTTGTGGGCTCTGGTCCAGCCGTAATCGTTTGAATTATATGTATCTTGTGGTTCGAAGGGTATTACACTGGAGCTAGTTCTTACAAAACATATTGTACACAATTTTATAACTAAAGACAAAAAATTAAAATAATAGACAAGCCCGCTGAGTTTCTTGCCGGATCTTCTCAGTAGCGGTCTCGTTCCGTTCCGATCCGGTGGGACTTTATTTTTTTTGGATAATTTAATTTAATTTTGTTAACTTTACAACATGTAAGTGCCCTCTCGCGGTTTATGCATAATGATTCGAATTTCAAAATAAAATCCTTTACATCATATAAAAGGCTAATTTCTTTCTTATTGTAGAAGAGGTTTGAACTATATAGTGGGACGGGTTGCTGCTGTGTTGATGATGAAATGACGATGATTTATTTCAACATATTAGTGATTTTTTATTGTGTTGGGCTAAGGTCAGTGCACTCACCGCCCGGCTCTGTCTGGGGCGACAGAGGGGCGGCACGCGGCCCCTTAACCCATCCGATAGTACGTCGCCTTCGTCGTTGGAGCGACCACCGGCGCAGAGTTCCTTGTCTTCAGTGGTCGGTAATACCCTGAGGGGGTACCCTCTCCCGTCGACGTCCCCTTCCCGAGATGCCGGTCGCCGTCGAGAAGTCAGTCTCTCCGCGGGTGACGGACTAAAATCCCCGGTCCGGTCACCCGCAGCCTACAGTATAGTAGGTCAATTCCCTCCTATTGGAAAGTAGACTCGAGCCCAGCAGTGAGACATTTATGAGCTAAGATGACGAAATTAGCGATGATATTAAAAAATTAAAAAAAAAAACATCATTTCAGGCTATCAGCGTCCACTTCTGGACGTAGGCCTCCCTCATGTTATGCTACAGAATGCGGTCCTGTGCCGCCTGCATCCAACGATACCCAGCAACTTTCACCAGGTCGTCTGTCCACCTAGTGAAGGGGCGTTCTACGTCCTAAAAAACTAATATATTTACTATAAATCTATCCACTTAAAAGACCAATGAAAGTTATTTGCCGGTCTTAAGCCAACGAAACTCCATTAGAACCAAACCAGTAGACTAAAACAATAGTAATAAATTCTTGCTAGCGAATGGGTGAATGTTGAATTAATTAAAGATACATTAAATTCAGTTGGAATTTGCGCTATAAGGGTTAAACGCGTGATACAATGGGCGCAGAAATAAATTATTTTTATGAAATTGACGCTCCCTATGTATACAGGTGTATCAGGTTATGGAGCAACTGATCGAGTATGTTGCAGTTCAACGTTCATAGATCATAATTAGAATGTAGGTATATTACACAAAAAACCATATAACATAAAAGTGATAGTGATTAAAAAAATGTGTATCGAAGAGTTTATGCCTTAAATGTTACGTATTATGTAGACATTTACAGACGCGATACATGTAAGCATGTAAAGCTTCGACAGTTTAAATACGAGTAGGTATATTTTACGCGTATTTTGCGCGAACGCTTCAATGGTAGTGTAGGAACAAAGGCAACTCGTTAACGGTCATCGGCCGATCAGCTGATTTAAAGCGAATTTGTCTTGTTTATGCGAACGTAATCATTGATTTATTCATATTTAGAAAAAGTGATGACAAAATTCAAAACTTTACATGTCTCTAATTCATTGACGAATCGATATTTTTATTTCAATTTTTTTTCATTCCTACCACCATTGCCTAGTTCCCGTTTGACTAGTTGCACCATAAGCACCTAGCAATACAATTATTTAAGTATTAAAGTCATCATCATGCTGTATGCTGCTGTACGAAGGTCTCTCTCATGTTTCGCCACAAAGTGCGGTCCGGTGCGATCCTGCGCCGACTGCATCCAACGACGTCCAGTAACATTCACTTGGTCGTCGGTCCACCTAGTTGTTGGTTGTCCTACACTAGAGCCTTCGATACGTGGTCGCCACTGCAGATCTGTTCTTCACCAATGGTTATTAGTTTGTTGAGAGATGTCCATGGCTACTTCGGCGTGCAAATTTTTCGTTCTATGTCGGTTACACCCGTTCTTCTACGGATTTAGGTATTTCGGATTTTACCTTGCAGAGAAATCTCGAACATTGTTTATTATATCTAACACCCAAGTTCGTCTATTTGGTAAGACGATTAGAAGGGTACTCCAATAGATGTAACTTCAGGTCCCACGTGTGGATATTATATTTGGGTCTAAGTTGTTATAAGTAGCCTAGTATGCGTCAAGCGTATATTTTTGTACCGGTAGTCAGCTCAAATGGCAGCAGAGAGGTACAAAACGTCAGGTTAGAAAGAAAGAAAGAAAAATTTTATTTTAGGTTATGGGGCTGCACGACATTCATTTCGTCGCCTGTGAGCAGACTATAGCATATCAAAAAAAGTATTATTATAATAATGTGCTTTGTGCAAGCGGCTATGATAATACCAACTTTTTCATTTTTCATGGGTGTTGTAAAAGACTAAAGATTTACATAGATCAGGGCCAGTTTTATCTAAAGCAGTGTGGCATAAAGGAGGGTTGATGTCAGGAATGAAACTACTGCTAAAAACTTTTGCAACATGCACTATGAAAGCAATATACATATGGAGTCGTCCTCAACTAGCTGGAATCTAGCCGAGGCCGCGGGTAACTAGACTGGGGAGTTAGACCGTCACTCGCCGAGAGGCCGACCGCGCGAGGACAGACCGACGTCCTAACACCAACAAGGAGAGGGTACTCCTCAAGGGGTATTCCGTCGGGCCGACCACTGACGACAAGTCACCCTAGTCAGTCCAACGACGAAGGCGACGTGTCACGAGTGGATTACGGGTGTGCGTACTTACGCCCCTCTGTCACCTTGGACGGAGGAGTGCGCCCACCGTAAGCCCCAAAAAAAAAAATTAGCTGGAATAATATTAGGGTGATGATGGTGATATTAGATATGACCGTCCCAACAGTAAGTATACAGTTCACCACCCCCTCACTTGTCCGTGGGTGTTATAAAAGACGACTAAGAAATATCTTGTGCACATAAAAAGTATGCAAGAGAAGAAACCTCCATATAAAATCCTATATCCACCCGCCTGTATAGTAAGTCAATTTCCCTTCCAATGTGGAGGAGGCTCGAGCCCAGTAGTGGGACTTAGATGAGTTGTGATGAAAAGTCTCCACAATACTAGGACTATTTGCTTAATGCCTTAATATTTATTAAGCCAAATATCCTTGTTTGACTTAATAAAGATAATAATACAGCACTCAGTGTGTCTCGTACAGTCGCCGTAAACCTATTTAAGTCAGGCAGGCGCAGGTGTAACAAGCTTATTCATTGTGTTGGCTGCGACGATTTTATAATGAGTATACTTGAGAATTGTGTTAATTATTACAGTTCATTCTCTTGGTAATACACTTAAGTAATATTGAAATATTACTTTTTCTTTTTAAAATGCAATCGCAATGTTTAAAAACAATAATACAACAAAATACATTAATTGATAAATAACATTATTATTCGTGGGTGTCAGGAAGGAAATGGTGAAAAAAGGAAAGGTGTGTAAGGAAAACTTGAAATAAAACCTTATACTATCACATC
The DNA here is from genome assembly GCA_032191425.1 of Lymantria dispar. Lineage (NCBI taxonomy): Eukaryota > Metazoa > Arthropoda > Insecta > Lepidoptera > Erebidae > Lymantria > Lymantria dispar. The sequence continues at coordinate 1,790,471 of CM063451.1, read as the reverse complement.
TGATCGTTTTGGTATAGTAGATCAATTTCCCTCCTATTGTGGAGGAGGCTTGAGCCCAACAGTGGGATGCATGCGCTGAAATAATGATGATGATTTCTTTTTAATAATAAACAACACCCTACTAAGGAAATAATCCTTGTGTTGCGGAGGACTTTATAAACATAGCGTAGGACTTAAGATACCGACCTATAGTGCCAATGTTGAGGGTTCAAATCCCACGCGAGACAACACTTTCCGTTAATTCATCATCATCTTGCTCTTATCCCAATTACTTGGGGTCGACGCAATATGTCATCTTTTTTGACATATTGCAAAAAGTTTCGGCAATGACTTTTATGACCGGCCGCCTGCCTGACGTCAACCCTCCTTGGGAATGTAATCGTTGACCCAAATAGTACCAGATGGAGTTGGTCCGGGTCAATCTAGGGCTCTTAGTCGTCTTTTACGACACCCACGAGCAAAGCAAGGGTTGGTAGTATTCGAAGCCGCTACCACACAGCAACACTTTCCGTTAATTATATGTCTGAAAAGTCCCCCTCAATACAAGGATAATTTCCTTAGTACAGGGTCTTGTATTTTTGTAGTTTTCTTTAAAAAAAAAGTAACGGACACAAATTACATCCAGATTCAGAACAACAATTTGTGGTTCGCACAAAGTGTTGTTCTATGTGGGATTCAAACCCACGACACTGGCACTGTGGGTCAGTATCTTAACCGCTATGCCATCTGTGTAGGCAACTATTTCGATGGGCGATAACAAGAACTAGATAGTTATTCTATCAATATTGTAAAGCTAGATCATAGAACTAGGTATATGCCAAACTGAATATCCTCTAAATTTGTTATGAAAGCGGGCGGAATGAAATACGTATCCAATTATATGAATATTGGATTTCAGCTTCACGTATGCATCTTGTAATTCAGAATTGTATGAGATACTCCATTACATACAGTTCTATTTGGATAGAAATACAATCTGATTGCACAGATGGCGTAGTGGTTAAGATACTACTGTGCCAGTGTCGTGGGTTCAAATCCCACACATAACAACACTTCCTGCGATCCACAATTTATTGTTCTGAGTCTGGATGTAATTTGTGTCTGTTAATTATATATTTGTAAAGTCCCCCGCAACATAAGGATTATTTCCTTAGTGCAGGGAGTTGTCTTTTTAGAATAAATAAAACCGGCTAAGTACGAGTCGAGTCGCGCACGAAGGGTTCCGTACCATTATCTATAAAAAACCTCTTTTATTGTATGGGAGCCCCCTTAATTATTTTATTTTAATTAACTATATTTAAAGAGAACATAAAACTAAATATTCTGTGAATAGTTAAAGCGTCTACCTGTCACCGTTATTAGTATCGAGCAAGAAACGGTAAAAAAATCAAGTTTGTTGTATGGGAGCCCCCCTTAAATTTTTATTTTATTTTTAGTATTTGTTATTATAGCGACAATAGAAATATGTACATCATCTGTGAAAATTTCAATTTGTCTATTTGTTATATGTCTATATTCAATTGTCTAGCTATCACCGTTCTTGAGATACAGCCTGGTGACAGACGGACGGACAGCGAAGTCCCAGTAAGAGGGACCCGTTTTTACTCTTTGGGTACGGAATCCTAAAAAAAACAATAAGACACTTAACTAGCGATATTATTATCATCACAGTTCATATAAGTCCCATTGCTGGGTTTAAGCTCTTTCACAATAGGAGAGAAATTCACCTATTTGCATATAATAATCTCTTAATCTCGAATAAGTGAACTGTATATTTTTCTTTTGTAGGGCCTTTTCTTTAGGAGTGGTAGGACCACACTGTCGACAGTTATCAGTCTACAGCCGCGGGCCGGTCCGTCCGGGGTAGTACCACGTTCTCGCAGAAAATCGACGTCTGAGTAGTAGCAATTTGTTACTGCGCTTCGTTCGGTGAGCGAGAGAGCCGGAAGCCCAACTTTCTGAGGGTGTTTGCGTGTGGAGGGTTTTGGTGGTGCCCTTGGTATCACCGAGCCTCAATGCGCGTGTACTGTTTGCTCGTTTGCCACCGTTTACAATAAAAAAAAGGCCACGCTCTTTTGGAGATACCTCGATTCTGCCTCACTCACGCCTCCCGATTGCTGTTGGTGGCAAACGAGCAAATAGCACACCTGATAGTAAGAAGAAGAAGAAGAAAGAAAGAAAGAAAAGATCTTTATTTGTTTTTACAGTGCTATAACATAATTAAAAAAAAAAAAATTAAGAAACAAAAAAAACGTAATAACAAAATGGAATTGGGCTCAATTTATGGTTGGGATGCGCAGGCACCCCTGCCGTTGATTTTCAGCCCAAGCCAAACTTACAAACTAAAGCCTAAGTTATACTGCCCTCCCGAATACAAAAAAAAAACATAAAAATAATTTACTATTCACTCTCATCCATGTATTTACTTCCTACCCATCTTAATATCACACTGTAGCCTGAAATAGAGATCGATTCAGAATTAACCTTCGATAGCAATAATTTTTGAAAGTGAAATGAGAGACAGAATATGTTGGTGGTAGTAATACGTACATATTAGTGATAAGTGATATTATCACTTATCATCAGGTTTGCCATTGCTAGGCTTTGCTAGGCCGGTTGCCTACCATGCAGAAAGTAAAGAGATTATGACATTCACACATAACCAAGGGATCACCAAAACCAACCACAGGCAAACACTCTCAAATATTTGAGCATCTGTCTCTCACCCTCACCGAATGAAGTCCACTAACAACTTGTTATTACTCAGACGATTGTCTGTGTAGTGTGTGTGTGTTCAGACCAGCCTGCTGCTATAGACAGAAGAATCTCGACATTGTGGTCCTAACACACATAAAATTATTTCCAACGTGCAATCCCATAACCTTCAGTACACATTTCTATCGCCATGTGGATGAGCCATCGGTATCAGTCCTTGTATTTATTAACCTGTTTCGCAGGTAACCCTTTCGTAGGTTACTCTTTCCACCATAAATGCTGACGAAATTGCGGCAGTACCATACTTTCACAGGCGATCGATGTTTGAGTAGTAGCAATTTCCTTCTGTGTTTCTTTCCGTGGCTGAAACAATACAAAACAATAGGACTCGGTCCTAAATTCCATCTTCGTGATAGGCAGCGCCCTGGTTGCGATTCTGATATTACGAAAGTCTATGAGTAGCAGTTACCATTTCATCATCATCGTCATCTCAGCTCATATATGTGCCACTGCTGGGCTCGAGCCTCCTCCATAATAAGAGGGAAATGGAACTTACCATACCCTGTAGTCAAGGAACTCTGTACCGGTGGTCGGCCCAACGACGAAGGCGACGTGCTATATGGGTGGGTTACGGGTGTGCGTGCTTACGCCTTTCTGTCGCCCCGGACGGAGTCGGGCGAGGAGTGCGCCAACCGTAACGCACCCAAAAAAAAAATACCATACCGTATGCTGGTCGAACAGATTGGTACAGGGTTTTATTTCAAGGGTTCTTTCTCTTGCACATATGTTATATACATATATCCCTCAGTCGTCTTTTACAATATCCACGGGCAAGAGGATAGGGAGTGGTGAATTATATTCTTACTCCGTCACAAGAAAACCACTTACCATAACAAAATCCAATTTCTCTTCGACCACCAGAAATAATAAAACCCATCCCATCGACCGACGTCCCGTTGAGGGTACCCCAAATAGGGGGTATTCCGTCGCGCCGACCACTGACGTCAAGTCACCCTTTTTTTTTTTTTTTTTTTTTTTGTTTCGCTGTGGAAAATGCATTTATGCATCCCCCCCGTATGAGTCGCAGGGGGGTATGTAGGACTCGCCGACGATGGCTCGTCGGAATACCTACTAAAAACCAGCAGCGGCCCACTTCCTCGTCTATTTTGGGGTGCCAAAGGGTCGCCTTTTGGGCATGCGACTTTGGCATCCCGACGGTCGGCCTTGCGGCCACGTCCCGTGTAGGGATTATCACGATGGAGGATCCATCAGGCGGGCGTACTCCCTCCGCCGTCTCCCTAATCGCCGTCTGCGAATTTGATTGGCGTGGGCGTTGGCTTCTCGTGCTCGTTCTGCGGCCTCCTTCTGCGCTATCACGGCTTCGCAAAAGGAGGCGGTCGCCGACCAGCAGTCGTCACTGCTGAGCATCTTTCTAATTACAGCCGGCAGTGACAGATCTCCTCCAATGGTCGCCACTAGGTCGTGCCGCTGCGCACTCCAAGTGGGGCATTCTCCCAGAGTGTGGTCCGCATTATCAATAGGTGCACCACACTCATGGCATCCAGGGGCCTCTTCTCGTCTCGCAATCTGATACAGGTACTTACCGAAGCACCCGTGCCCGGTAAGCACATGTGTCAGCCTAAACGATAGGTTGCCGTGTTTTCTATTTATCCAGCGGTAGAGGTGCGGACTCACCGCGGCTACGGTTCCTAGCCCTGCTACGGAGGATTCTAGGTCCCCTCTCCACCGCCGGACAAGAGCTGCGTGGGCCACATTCTTTATCCTGTGCCTCTCCCTTTCGGACATCCTTTCACCCCGTGTTCGTGCTGCGACGTAGGCTTGATATACTTCCGCCTGCAGCTTTGCTTGTAACTCCCAAGGCGGATCACCTGCCAGCAATGTGGCTGCCGTCCATGACACCGTACGGTAGCCCCTAATAGCTCTCACCGCTATAATTCTTTGAGGTCTTCGTAGAAGAGCCTTGTTACAGTCGGTGAGTGAGTCAGCCCATATAGGAGCACCATAGAGTGCCATAGACCGCAAAATACCGGCGTATAATCGCCGACAAGATGAGCGTGGCCCTCCAGAATTGGGCAAAAGCCTACCCAGCGCCGCAGCTGTGTTGACGAGTTTTGGAGAAAGCTGGGTAAGATGTGGTCCGAAACCCCATCTTCCGTCCAGGAGCAGGCCCAGATATTTCATGCTAGCCCGTACAGGCACGGCAACTCCTAGCACCCTGATACATGCACCTCGCGGAGGACCTCGCCGACGACCATGAAATAGGAGGGCCTCTGTCTTGTGCAGGGAGACCTTCAGGCCCAGCATACCGATTCGTTCTACGACGAGGGCCGTTCCGACCTCCGCCAAACGGGCTGCTTCTTGGAATCCTGTTCTTCTCGCGGTTACAAGAGTGTCGTCTGCATAGCAAATCATTGCCATTCCAGGGAGGAGGGCACCCCTAAGCAGCCAGTCAAATCCGATGTTCCACAATACCGGGCCAAGGACCGATCCTTGTGGAACACCGCACTCCATCCGATGGCGAAACAGACGTCCATTTGTACCTTCCCAAAGCACGTATCTGTTTTGAAGATAAGCCTCTAGCAGCCTGCGGAGATAAAGGGGCACGTTGTGATATCGGAGTGCCTCCCTGAGCGTCCCGAACGGGAGGCTGTTGAAGGCATTCGCAATGTCAAGCGATACTGCCAAAACAACCTCGCCGTTAGATATCGCCTCCGTCGTTAAGTTCTTCAAAGCAGCTAGCGCATCTATTGTCGACCGGCCGACCCGGAAGCCGTATTGTGCATCCGACAAGCCCGGACCTTCTATCTCGAGATGCCGAACAAGGCGGTCAGCTAATATTTTCTCAAACAGCTTAGCCGTCTCGTTCAGCAGTACGAGCGGTCTATACGCAGAGGGAGAATCGCTTGGTCGACCTGGCTTATGTAACAAGCAGAGTCTACCAACCTTCCATGACTCCGGGAATCGACCGCATGTCATACATTGATCGAGGAGTTCCCGGAGCCCTCCCTTCAAATATTCCGCGGTGGTAGCAAGTATCAGCCCCGGGATACCATCAGGACCGGGTGCTTTTCTTTTGCCTCGGAGATGAGAGAGAGCCCTCTCAATTTCTCCATCAGTGATAGGTGGGATCTCGTCACTCTCCTCCGTCATCAGTGGCAAAGTCATAACTGGGGCGACTTGATCTGTAGGATGTGGAAACAGATCCCTGACAAGCTTCGACAGGAGATCCTGGTCCATAGTCTCAGTGACAGGAGCACCGTAAGCTCGCAGCTTGTTCCGTGCCATTAAATACGGTCGTCCCCAGGGATTCCTATCAAGAGCTTCTAGAAGCTCCTGGCGAGCTCTGTCTTTGGCCTCTCTGATGGCCAGCTGTAAATCTTTTTTCTTTCGTCAATAGTCTATTCGCAGTTGGCCCTCTAGGATAGCACTACTATTTTGTCGGCGGCTTCTTACGTAAGCTCGGCGGGCCTGGTTGCAGTTCGCTCTAAGCTCTGAGATCTCCAGCGACCACCAGTATACTTGGTGTCGAGCCGGCCTCCGCTGGGCCCTCGGCATCGCCGCATCACATATTGCAGTTAAGCTATTACGTATATCGTCTGCAAGCCTCTCCACATCGCTGCTTTCGTGCCTTATTGAGCTCCAGCGCTGTACAATGGCAGCCTCCTGAGCTATTGCCCGATCTAGCTTACTAAGAACCCACCTGGGCGGCTTACCTGTGCGCTGTCGAGGCACCGGTGTTCCGGAAGAGGTGGAAACCCTAAATCGAATGTATCTGTGATCCGACAGGGTTTCCACCGCCTCCTCAACCCTCCAGTCATTCACCCTGCTAGCGACATCGAGGGTGGCGAAGGTTAAGTCTACCACGGACCCCCCACGGTGCCGCACGCAGGTGTGGATTTCCCCCTTGTTGAGAAGCAACAAACCAGAGAGTAGGGACCACACTTGTACTGCTCGTCCCCGGGCATTAGTCGCAGGGTTGCCCCAAGCCCGAGATTTCGCATTAAAATCACCGAAGACAATGGTGGGCCTCGGTGACTGTCTGCAGACCGCAGAATTGACGCAATCTAGGAAGACCTCGAATTCCGCTAGGCTACGGTTAGGGGAGAAATATACTCCCACAATAACGAATTCTCGCCATTCCACCACAACATAACCATCACCCCTCTCGAGGGCTGACAGTGGAGGACCGATACCCCTTCTAGACACTATTGCAACTTTATCGTCTAGATCTCCCACCCAATTAGGTTGCGAAGGAATGAAGTAAGGCTCACAGGCTACCGCAAGATCTATACCCCACTCCGCCATAGATTGCAGTAATAGGTCTTGAGCTCCGGCGGAGTGGTTTACATTTCCCTGTAGAAATATGCTTGGTCCACTCATTATGAGGACATTACGCTATTATCATCCCTAGCCTGACGGTCTTTTGCATTCTGGGTGACCCGAGGTACTAGAGTCACCGTTCCTCTTATAGAAGGAGGATTACATATCTTGCCCCCCATTACATGCTCCGAAGGAAGGCCCGCGTCAGCACAGACTGCACAGCGAGGTGGTTTATCGCAGTTCGCTGATCTATGTTCGACGCCACCGCACCGAAAACATAGTTTAGAGCGATCGACAGTGCTTGTGCACAGTTGAACCGTGTGTCCCAGCCCCATGCATCGGTAACAGCGAAGAGGTAATTGTTCCAATATATGAATACCTGCAGAGCTCCAACCAACGAGAACCCTGCCAGCGTCAGCCAGCGCCTTAGCTGCTGTCACTGGGCATCGGACTTTAGCCATACCCATTCCTCTGGCCCCGACTTGGATATCTCCAGCTCGAATTTCTTCCACGGTACAGCCGCCAGCACGAGCTATAGCAGCAGCAAGCTTCTCGGGATTGACTGAGTCATCTAGACCCGTCACCCTAACATCCACATATTTGACGGGACAGACGACATCGGCCACACCATCCAAAGCAATACGAAGCTTCGCTGCCAACTTTTCAGCATGCTCTGAAGTTTGTGCCTTCGGCAGCTGCAAGACCCGTGCTCCGGTTACAGCACGGCGTATTTTTAGACCATCTTTAATACCTAATGACGCCAGATCGACAGCCTCCTCGGCGCGCAACATTGCTTGGGCGTATGTCACTCCCTTTTCAACGGCTTCTGGCCGTAAGGCTACGATTACTGCAGCTGTGCGCGGTTCCACGAGCGCTTTTTCAATTTTTTGCGCTTTGTTGCTGGGTGGGGTAGTTATCGCACCCGTGGGAAGCGGTGCAGCAGCAGTGGTCTTCTCTGCAGTGTTCTTATTCTTCGTTCTTCCTTTTTTGACAACTGTCACCCAACTTTCTTCCTGCACGTTAGGTGTCGACGAAGGCCGGGCCTCAGTAGTGGTGTCAGTCGGTGTTGGTGCAGACATTCCTTTCGCTGCAGCGGTGATGAGATTTGGCGCTACAAGTTGAGACGAGGGGGATGCAGTGCTAGTTTTCTTCCTGTCCCCAACAAGGGGCGGGCGAATTATCTTGGCGGGGAGAAGACGGTCTTCAATACCGGCGAAACGGGCAGATATCATCTCTCCAAGCGACCTTGTGATAGAGGATTTTAGGTCTTCCAAGACATCCACACTCAGTATCGACGAAGAAGCAGAAGCCCTCATTTCAGAGAACTCACGGCGGTATGATTTCAATTCCGCCTTGAGAGCATCTATTTCCAATCGCTGCCGGTTATTTTCTGTCCTCAGTCGGCGTGTCTCCTCCGTCTCCTCTTTGGTACACAAGGCATCAATAATACCCTGCATATCCGCCGCTGACTCCTTTAGTTTTTTAATTATGCCACCTTTGAGTTTCCCTGATTTTTGGGCAACTTTTAAAATAGCGGCCGCGTTGCGGCCACCTCGGGCACGCATTTCCTCAGGACCCAACGTTGTAAGGTCTTCCTTGCGAAGTTCAGAGGTCGACGTATCTTCGGTATCTGGATCTGCCAATGACGCCTCCTTGCGGAAGGTCTTACTCCGAAGAACTCTCTCGTGTTCTACTTCTCGGGCCTCTGCATCGACTTCCTTAAGTACTGCCCTTGCCCGGGCGAGTCCTGTGCTGTGACCTCTTGGTGCCACCTTACCACGGCGGGCCGAGTTAATCTTTGATTTGGGCTCAGCTTCTGTATCGGTGCCAGAGTCCGCACGTCCATGATGAGAGGACATAGGAAGCTGACGCTTCCTTCTGCCAGGCGTGAAGTCAGTGTCGCCGGTATCAACGTCAATAGCCGATGGCATGTCCGTCTCGTCATCTGAATCATCTGCCATAGCAGTTGCCGGTCTTTACACTAGTGTATTTATGAGTCTAAGATTTTTTTTTTTTTTTTTCTTTTCTATAATATCTTTACACAACCACGATTCACTATAGCTAAGTTTAGTACGTAATGCTAACACTAATACACGTCATTATCGCACTTATAGAATAACATTGGTATACGTCATTATCGCACTGATTTTATATACAAAATGTAGGTACTTCAATAATAAGCCGCGGTAACTCGCACGAATACACGAACGAATTGCGCACACGTCTATCGCAAACGACTGTCGCTTGGGCACTCCGACGTCAAGTCACCCTGCTCCGGTGGTCGGCCCAACGACGAAGACGACGTGCATCGTGGGTGGGTTGTGGGTGTGTGTGTTTACGCCCCTCTGTCGCCCCGGACGGAGTGGTGCGAGGAGCGCGCAAACCGTTGCGGTCTGCGCGCTCCACAACGCCCAAAAAAAAAAAAAAAATTTAAACTTTAAAAGATATTGGTTACCTTTCTCTATAAATAAATAGATAAAATAGAATTTATGCTCTATAAATAAAATAGAATTTATTCTTTCAAGTAGATGACAAGAGGAGGGCTTTGGTGAAAGGAGCTACACACGGAAGCTTTTCCTCTTCAAGTATTTACCGGTATAAAGAACTTCCGCCCTGTACAATCAATTCACAGCTATGTGTGGGAAGGTGGATCAAATCTTTTGGCTTTGTATTTGGAGTGTATAGGATTTGTATCTTCAATAATATAATAAGTGACTTTTATACTATAATAAAATATAATTCTATGTAAAATGTTTCTGTAATAAGCATTAGCCCCTAAGAATATATAAAATAAATTATATTTGCAATTAAGAGACGTAGGTATATTTATGAGAGGCAGTCTTTTTGTGTTGCAGCAGAAATGAGAGTAGCATTCATGCTACTCTAATCTGCTGCCCATGTTGACTTGTTTGTGCCTGATATGTAACAGCTAGCTGAGGCTGGGAATAGACCTAATAAAGATTAATCTGACAATTGCAATAAGTCCAATCACGTATGGTTTGAGAACATCACCCTTCTATCGAGCCGGCGATGCGAGAACGGCGGGCGGTTGTTTTATTCTTGTGCGAAACAACCCTTTCAATGATACCTCTGTTATGAGGACGAAGAGCGAAGACAGCTTTAAGCGGGCAAAGACGGCTTTAAACATCTTAAAAATTGTAAATAAAACTACTTTGCGCGTTTGTGTTTGAGTTTTGATTGCCCGAAGATTCGAAACTTTACAGCGTTCATGGTCACGGGCGGGTTAAGATGTCTTACGTCCAACAAGTCATCATTATTGCAAATGTTTATATCTACCTACACACATTAGTTTTTAAATTTGGACCCACATTTTGGTATAGATTTAGTGCCAGTACAAGAAAATAATTCTATAGGAAAAAGTTATATTAGGTATTTATGATTAGTAATTATTAAACATTAAATTTGTAGTAATTATTATGAATAAAAATAAATTTATACCAAAATGTGGGTCCAAATATCAATCCGTATGACCAGCGTGGTATAGTAGGTTAAAATCCCTCCTATAACGGAGGAGGCTTGAGCCTAGGAATGGAAGGTATATGAGCCGAAATGATGAATGAATGATAAATATTCTTATTAGGTATATTTCTTTTTTAATTTCTGACAGCTTTGATTGAACCTGAATAGTTTACATAAGGTTTGAAACCAAGAATAATAAGATGTAAATAAGTAGTAATATAAGTTTATTTGGATATTTTGTAAATACTGCTAGTGGAACTACAACTGGGACCAGATTTTTGGGTATAATAATTCTTTTGTTACATTTTCATTTTATTTATTATATTTTAATAGGAACCCCTAAAAATTCAAAATGATTAAAGATATATTGAAATTAGTTATTTATTTAAAAAATATATTGATGATTATGTTTATTTTCGGCAACATCTTTTTTGTTTATTTTTGTCTTTTTTTATCATGTCTGCTGCTTTTTCTGCAATCATTATTGTTGATCCTAGAGTACCACCAGTGGTTGGGAATGGCATCACGCTAGCATCTACAATCCTTAGGAATTGTACGCCGTATACTTTTAAATAAGCATCTACCACTTTACCCATTTGACACGTACTACTATATTGATGTTGAGATACCATCATGTATCTAACATAGCATATCCAGTATTTCAAACTTTTCGCATTATATGTACCACATTCAGGTATTCCCGGATTCTTGAATTGTCCACCTAAATCCTTGAATGTTTTTGTCTCCGCTACTCTAACAAAGTGACGTACATATTTAGCATGATTTATTAAATCTTCTTTGCAATGATAATATCTTGCGTAGACTAAAGGTTCGTCTCTAAAGTCGTTCGATTTTAGCATCACCGTACCTTGTGATCTAAATGTTTGTTTATTGATTATAGAGAACATAGTTTGTGAGTTCAAATTGGTTTTTAATAAATTATCACAAATATAATCTTTGAAAGAATAAATATGTGTGCAATAATTCATTTGAAACCTTGGATAGTTTATGTAATTAATTGATTGATAATCAGGAATTTTCTTACTTTTATTTAAAGTAACATAACCAAATATAACTGTGGCAGGAAAAGTCTGAGGATCAAAAGGTCTTTCTGGTGTTATTATGTTTGTCATATTGGCAATTAGAGCTACTCCTAAATGATTTTGTAGACCTTCACCAACAGGAAGGTCAGATATGGTGTGAATTTTATGTTTACACAATTGTTTCTTAGGTCCGACTCCTGAGAGCAAAAGTATTTTAGGCGTATTCACTACACCAGCTGATAATATTACTTCTTTCTTAGCTCTTATGTATACGTTTTTATTGGGACACGTGGTTACATATAATTCAACTCCGACGGCATTTTTACATGCATCAAAATTTACTTTCTTTACTATGGCATTTTTTATTATGTATAAATTTGAATTATTTACTTTTTGTTTTAGATAAGAATATACTGTGCTTTGTCGTGTATTATCATCTATAGTATATATTGCACTTGTATATCCGAGCGTTATATCTCCATTAATACTTGGTACTAAAGGTTCACCAGATTCATTAAAAGCTTTTAAAAAAGGCTCTGCGCTTATATTAGCGACGCTGCGAATTACAGTTAAACCGATATTTCCATGTTTTCCATAGAATTCAGCTTCATCTTTTGTGAGATCTGGATCTTCTAGTTTTTGAGACTTTTTTAAATATGGGAAAACATTAGCCCAGTTCCATATGGTGTTGTTCACAGTTATTGACCAATTGTTGTAGTCGTATTTACTTCCGGGACTGTATACTAAGTAGCTTATTGAACTACTGCCTCCAAGTCCTTTGCCCAGTGACATATCATCTTTAGATGGTTTACGTGTTTTACGAGCATCTCCATGATCTTGTATTGAATACTGCCAGGCACTATCATTTGACTTCGCATAGAGCATCAAAGCGGGATACTGGAAAGATTCCCAAATTAATAACATGCCTAAAATTTATTGGCCCAACTGATAGGTGCAATTACAAGTATTTATTCCTTCGCAAAAGTATTGTCTGCTTTTGGTTCTTATCCATATAACTCATATAGTACATGTAGATTATCATGGATCTCAACTGTAACATTAATTATATAAAAAGAATAATGTTTCAAACTTATCAATGTTTTCTACCTATGTGAGACAAGACTAATTGCCAATATATATACGTTGATGTTATTAATTATGGCATTTGATAGATTGATGACCATAGTGTTACATCAGCTTTTCAAATTTGGTAGACTGACTACTGAGATTAAGTAATTCGTACCATTGGAAGTATATTGGCACCCTATCGTCGGATGTATTGGTTAGGTTGTGTACTGATAATTGCCTACAAATAATAACAGTTTATGAAAACATTTTGTCATTCTGGTCTTTTGTCAATGTCAAGTTCTATTTGATCTAAAATCATCAATTAAGTAATTATGTATAATCATAGAAAATGTTTTCAATACTTACAATGGTTTCAATTAATTGGTCTCCTCCAGCTTCTATAAGGAGTACCGTTGTCTTTTTATCTTCAACAAGTCTGTTGGCTAAAACACATCCAGCTGTTCCTCCACCAACTATTATGTAGTCATAAGCTTGGTTATCTGAAAATATTTATAAAAAAATATGCATACGAAATCTTTTTTCTTTTATTTTTATCGATTTCATCATCGAGTTTGCGTTTGATTTTTATTTGCACGACTTTTCGAAGACTGCCTGGTAGGAGTAATTTATTTTACATCGAATGGATCGTCGTTATTACAGAGGTTTTTGTCTACCTACTTAATTACCAGTTAAAGGTTTAAAAAATTTTAACATAAAAAATGTATTACTTTTGGTCAGTGATTATTAAACATTAAATGTATGACATTTAAATATACAACAGAAGCAAATCTCGATAGAAAAACCTATGCAAACACGTTTGACCCGCGCGGTATAGTAGGTCAATTTTAGTTCTATTGTGGAGGAGGCCTGAGCCCAACAGTGGGACTTGTGTGGATTGAGAGGACGATGCTGAAACATATATTGATACTGTTTAGGATCAGCGCCTTCTCATTTAAAAAGGGCAATGTGTCGCTTGCGTGGGTGTAACATACAACTTCAATTTATTTATATTCAGTGGGTAATGAGCTACCGACTAGTCAACATTGTATTGCCATAAATTATTGTTAAACAAGGAATAAACCAAATATACAAATAGTTCGGAGTATCATTCCTAAGTCCTCGCGAGAAGACCTGCGCATTCATTTGGTGACCCCGACGTGATCAACTTCGACTTGGCGCAGAATTGCCGAACGGTTGTCACGAAGCAAATCATAAACGGAACGAGCTTATCCTTTAGGAACTCGCCAGCGAACAGCTGCAGCAACATTTCCGAGGGAAGTGCATCCATTTTTCTATATAATAACCATCCTTTCTACTTCAATTTGCGTAAGTTAAATCATTTTCATTTACCTACCATTTCATCATCGATTAAATATATTTTTCTTAAATTCTAATTAAAATTCGTAATAAAACATTATTGATATAGCTAATACGCATTGTGTGGTGTTTTGTATTAATCTATGTATACTAGTAGTGGGTCGTCGACAATTTTACAGCCGACGCAACGAGACCGTTTATCGTCGATGGTAAACTAGTTGAATAAACAGTCTAATTTTTGACTAGTTTACGTCGTAGACGCTTAGACAAGACGAGACGTTTAGTTTATATTATGACGTACGTTGATCGTCCATTGGTAAAGGACAACGAAACTTCAACGAATTTTATTAGACAACAGTTTCATTGTACAATATACATTGACGCTTCAATATGTAATGATAGTCCCATCACATGATAGCAGAGTTCAATGAATTGCAAACAATCTATCTATGCGTTATGATTTCGGCTCGACTCACGCCTACGGGCGGTGAGGTTTGCGGGGCGGGTAAAAAGCGTAGCGAGCCGTGCGAGCGCGCGCGCATCTCGTCTTCCAAGTTCGGGCCGATTCAGGCGCTTTCGAATAGTCGCAAGTCGTCGCGTTCGTGTCATTCGTTGATACGACGACCGTTTCGCGAAGCCGTTCATACGTAAACATGTTATTCAGTCAACTATAAACTGGTTTATTAGTTCACGGCAAAGAAACAGTCGAAAAAAACTGTTCGTTTATTCAACGACCAACACTAATGTATACACAACTATTATTTGTTGGTTAATTAAGCCCCATAAATACATACATTAACTTTTATGACCGTTAGTTTTATCCCACCGTTAGACCTTATGTTATTATTTAAAATAACTGATGTTCTATAGTTTTAATTTTAGAAATTTTACGTTTTATAATTCAAATATACAAAATATACATTGCTAAAACTTAATATTTAGGCTCCATTTATGCTTATTTTTTCATTGTTAACGTCCCGTTTAAAACTAATTCCATAATTAAAGTAAGTTTTTTTTCGACCCTCTTCGGGAAGCAGCGTTTAAATCAACTCAGGCCTCATACCGTATTTTTTAACTAGTAGATACAGTGTTCGTTCGAGGGGGCAAAGGTCAGTGCATCGTTAACGAGCCGGCCTGCTGCAAAACCGGTTTGTTATCACTTCGCTCATCGACGACTCAAGTATTGTATTCACTATTTACTATTATTTATTCTTTTCATTAGCCAATACTTACATTTTGCGTTGTGGTATATTTGCACCGACAAAATGAGTGAACAGAAGGATTTAATTAAACAGAGTGGACACATTAAAGCTCGATTAACAATGTTTGAAAAATATTCAGCGCCTTTATTAGAATGTAAAGAGACCAGTGTGGTAAAATTGAACGAGTTGCGCTTACGCTTATCTAAAATACGCGATCTTTCATGCACTTTAGATGACATTCAATCGCAGATTGAAATGTTGGATGAAGATTCTTGTAATCAAATGCAGGAACGGGAGACTACTGAAAATTTGTTTTTTCATTTAATAGCTGAGGCTCAATCTGTAATTGAATTTTTCGAAAATACAAATAAAGTAGAATCTTTATCCAACGCAACTCGTAGGGGTACGCATTTAAAATTACCGCCAATAAAAATCTCTTCTTTTAACGGTGAGGCGAATAAATGGCTGTCATTTAGGGATACATATTTATCGTTAATTCATGAAAATGAAACAATCGATAACATAAACAAATTTCATTACCTTAAGACGTATTTAGAGGGTTCAGCTAGTGCTGTTATTAATTCTGTTACCGTATCATCAGACAATTATATAATAGCATGGAACCTACTTTGTGAACGGTACGATAACAAGCGTCTCTTAATTAATGAACACATGAAGTGCTTATTTTCCATTGATTCGTTATCTAAAGAATCTCATGTTGGTATTCGCAACCTAATAGATACATTATCAAAGAATTTAAGTGCCTTGCGATCCTTAGGTGAACCTACTGATAAATGGGACACTATTATTATTTACATGACCTCTGCCAAGTTGGACAGTACCACTTTTAGGAAATGGGAGGAGCATAGGAGTGGTAAGGATTCGCCTACACTAGAGGACTTCTACTCATTTCTTCGCGAACGAGCGGTTGTCTTGGAAACCATGAACGTTAGTAGAATAAATAAAAGTGAGAAACGTCACAGTTTGCCGCATACGAAATCATTCCTTAGTTCGTCTGTTGAACCGATTTTACCGTCCGATCAGTGTCCTGTCTGTAGGGAGAATCATAGGTTATATGAGTGTGCTACTTTCAAATCATTACCAGTTTCTGATAGAATATCTAAACTTGCACAATTAAAATTATGTCATAACTGTCTTCGCAAGGGCCATCAGTCGTATCAATGTAAAATGGGAGATTGTAGAATTGTGCTGTCAGCCAGACTAAGCGCAAAGATATTGAAAGCGCTTAGTTGCAATATTGTAGCTAGTTATTTCTGGATCGACTCAACAATAGTTTTACGTTGGCTATCTCATCAATCCCGCGATTTGAAACCCTTTGTCGCTAACCGTGTCGGTGAAATTCACGAACTGACAGCCAAGGGTATTTGGCGACACGTTCCAGATGATATTAATCCAGCTGGTCTAGCATCTCGAGGTGTCTGCCCCAAATCTATTCAGTCAGCTGCCTTGTGGCGGAGTGGTCCCTCCTTTCTTGCTGAAGATCCCTGCTCTTGGCCTAAGAACATAGTAGCACCTAGTATGGAAGATTTACCTGAAATAAAAAGCTCTAAAATTAAAAATATTTTTACTAAAATGCATATTATTACTTTTAAACTTATAGATATAATTAAATTTGACAGATTCTCAAGATTCTCACGATTACAGAGATCCTTAGCTTATGTAATTCGATTTGTTCACAATTTAAAAAATAAGAAATATAAATTAAATGGTCCTTTAAGTGTCAATGAACTAAACAAATCCTTAAAATTATTAATAAAACAACATCAAATTGAATGTTTCTCTGATGAACTTAAAATTATAAGATGTAATCAAACCTTACCTTCTAAGTCATGAATTCTATCTTTAAATCCATTCATCGATGAAGAAGGTTTCCTTTGTGTCGGAGGAAGAATTCAAAATTCCAAAGAACCATTTACAAGAAAACATAAATTTTTATTAGATAGTTCGCATATATTTACCAAATTATTATTTACACATTTTCATTTAAAACTTTTACATTGCGGTCCTCAGTTTTTAATTAATGATTTAAGAAACAAATTTTGGCCTATACGAGGCAGACTATTAGCAATAACTACAGTTAAATAATTGTAAAATATACAAAATTATGAAAGCTAAATGTCAAAACGCTATAATGGGGAACTTACCTTCTAGTAGAGTAACTCCTGATCAACCCATTTCGTGTTAGTGGTGTTGACTTTGGCGGTCCATTTTACATCACCAGATCGCAAGGGTCGCGGATGCCAAATCACAAAATGCTACATGTGTTTATTTATTTGTTTTGCTACAAAGGCTGTACATCTAGAGGTAGTTAGTGATATGACCACAGATTGTTTCATTTTGTGTTTACGACGCTTTATAGCTCGTAGAGGTAAACCTTTGGCACTGTACTGTGATAACGGTACTAATTTTGTCGGTGCAAATAATAAAATCAACAATATTTTACGAAACAGTGATCACATAACGGATTTTGCCGCTGAAGAGGGCATAAAATTCCATTTTTCTCCAGCCTATTCTCCTCACTTTGGAGGCATATGGGAGAGGCAGGTATTAAATCCGCAAAATACCACATAACTCGTATATTACGCGATAGACATTTTACCTTTGAGGAGTTGTCAACTTTATTTTCACAAGTTGAAGCTATCCTGAATTCCAGACCTCTAACGTCTTTGTCATCTGATCCTAGTGACCTAGATCCCTTAACCCCTGCGCACTTCCTGATCGGTAGATCGCTAAGTTCACTACCTTCAAAAAACTTGATGGATGTAAACCCTCACCGTCTCGACCGATACAGACTTCTCGAGAAGATGCGATAGCACTTCTGGGAACGATGGCGGCATGAATACTTAAGCGAGCTGCAACAGCGATCAAAATGGAGAATCCAGCAGGGTGGATTCCAAATAGGCGATTTGGTCGTCATCAAGGAAGCAAACACAACGCAAGATGTTTAGGATCAGCGCCTTCTCATTTAAAAAGGGCAATGTGTCGCTTGCGTGGGTGTAACATACAACTTCAATTTATTTATATTCAGTGCGTAATGAGCTACCGACTAGTCAACATTGTATTGCCATAAATTACTGTTAAACAAGGAATAAACCAAATATACAAATAGTTCGGAGTATCATTCCTAAGTCCTCGCGAGAAGACCTGCGCATTCAGATACTTTATTAAAAAAATATAGTAACTTACCAAATGCACATGTTTGCGGATATGTCACTGGTGGTATATGTAGAGGAGCAATCATATGTAAGGCACCTTGTATCATAGAAATTTCGAGCTGAGCGCGCGCCGCAAGCGTATAGTTTAAGCGTGAAAGCGTAACAAACAAACAAACTTACTTTCGCATTTATAATATTAGTAAGGATGATATTAAAACATATTTTTTATTCAAAGTAATATTGCACTTCTGATCTTATTATTTCCTGAAGTAAAGCGCTTATTACACTACACAATATTCAGGGCCCTGAATCACTACGGGTGCTCTGCTCTACAACAGCTAAATTGTGAGACCTGTTTCAGTTTTAGCGAAATAACAGTTTCAAAAAACTGTTCCATATATATATATATATATATATATATATATATATATATATATATATATATATATATATATATATATATATATATATATATATAAATAATAATATTATATATATACATAAAATAAATACATGCTTAAATATATTAGACGTGGGTCGTTACGTTATTTTTTAAGAAACGTAGCGAAACTAGTGACTTGGTCGACGTCACGTGTTTCAAAACTAGAGATTTTTGTAACGACTTATTTGTATACAGGTACTTTGATTGTTTGCATATTGTATGAATAGCTGCACTAACTATATACAGTTACACGCGAAACGAAAATAAATTTGTAGCTATACAGTTAAATCAATAAATTAACTTCCTTTCACACTTTTTTCAGGCTGAGGACTGACTACATTATATGTATTTACGATTGATTAGAGGTTATAATTATACTATTATTTTAATTAAATCTGTATTAATGCAGACGTATTTAAAAGTAAATTGATTGTATATACAATGATTATATTTACAGTTTATTTACACTTTTGATATATTTACAGTTTTTTTTCACTGTTATATGCACTTTATAATGTATGATGTTTTTATTAGTAAAACAACAAACTAAAACAATAAATCAATTAAATTCTTTACTATAAATTAAAATTTTAAAGTAACACTCGCTTCGTTTCCTGCAACGTCAAGCCGTTGAAATTACTTATAAACGAAAATCACTCTATTTTATTATCAATAAATGCAATTTTACGTATGAAAATTAAAGGTATAAAATGTATTATTACGCTGTTTGGTCTTTGTTGCATACCACGGCACGTGAGTGTTCGGTATTTGGTCGGATTACTTCGAATAATTTCGTATCATTCGATTAGCCATCTCGCTCGCTCGCTCGGCCGCGATGCGAAAGAAATGTACTTAGCGTAGTCAACGTTGTGCGGTCGGCTCTTTCTCGCTCGCTCGAATATAATACTATTATCCCATATCTGTGAGTCGTGTTAAGTATAACGTAGTTACAAAAATCACCTCTTTTACTTGTCGACTCGTAAATAGTGATTGTTACATATCGCGTAATGAGTTATTGTAACTAATGACGTGAAATAACGCTCATGTCTAAAATATATATGTACATAAATCAATCCTAAGCATGTAAAGCAGGAAGGATCGTTTTCATTTTAGGAACAAACACTGAAACCACTTCTAAACATTATTCCTAAAGAATGGTTATTTTCCCTTTTTTCTCGTACTACAGCACAACAGGCTGTTATTTTGGAACAGTTTTCTGAAACTGTTATTTCGCTAAAACTGAAACAGGTCTCACAATTTAGCTGTTGTAGAGCACCCATAGTGATTCAGGGCCCTGAATATCGTGTAGTGTAATAAGCGTTTCATACTTATAGTTGTCACAAAATAAGAGGCCCGTTTTGACATTTGGTCTTACTGATGTAATTAGTGATGAACCATACGACTCGGTACTCGATACTCACGATAAATCGATTAAAGTTTGCATGAGTAAATATAGTATAATCGATTTGAATATGTATTGTAAAGTTTGGCATTGGATTAAAGTTTTGATTTGAAAATTTTACTTAAACTGTGTATATTGTAGGTATTTTGAAATGATACAATTTTACGAATAGCCATTTTTCTATCATTTAATATTTTTGTTATAATAACATTCACTCAATCACAAAAATATCGAGAAAAAGTGAATCTTCAGTCAATCATTTTCTTCCAAAATTGTCAGTTGAGCTATCGTCACCCATATATATTATTATATATACCCATATATATTATATAGGACCTTGAATAAGTTCCCACAGTTTTTTTATGAAATTAAAAATTTTATTTTAAATCTAAAGAACAAAAACGTTTTATAGAAAGTATTGTCCATCACTAGAGACCACTTTCTGCCATCTTTCTGGCAGTAAATGAATTCCGTGTTGGAAAAATACATATCTTTTGAGGCTATCCAAGAATCGACCCTACTTTTTAGTTTCTTCGTAAGAATGGAAACGCTGGTCACCTGAGTCATGTGCCACTGAACGTAATAGATGAAAATCAGAAGTAGCTTTGTTAGATGAATACAGCGGGTGGGGTAGAACTTTCCATCGCAGCGTTTCCAAGTTGGTTTTCACAGGTTTTGCAACATGAGGCCGGACGTTGTTATGTAACAAATAACAAAATCACTCTGTCGTGTACCTTCTAGTATACGTCTACGTCGTTTTTATTTTAGGGCTCGATTCAAACACATCATATAAAGTCGATAGCGATCCCTCGTAATAGTCTCATGCGGTTTGAGCAGCTCATAATATATTACACCCTGCTGATTTCACCAAATCCAGAAAAGGAGTTTTGAACCATGGACATCTGGTTTTACCGACGATTTTGATGCATGGCCAGGCTTACTTCATAATATTCTAGTCCCTGGATTATCATAGTGTATCCATTTTTCATCGCCAGTCACGATAAGGAGCAAAACAGTTTTCTTTTCTGCAGTTGAAACAGTGGTTTACACGTTATAATACGCCGTTCGATGTCTCTTGGCTTCAATTTATATGGCACCCAATGTTTTTTCTATTGGATCATTATTTTTTTTAAATGTTTTGAAACAGTTGACTCATCAACTTGTAATGTTTTTCCAAGTTCTACTAGCGTCTGAAATCGGTCTTTATCGAGTAATTTCTCCAATTCTCGGTCTTCAAATATTTTTGGTGCGCCAGAACGTTCTCAATTCTACAGTTCGAAATTATTATTTATGAAACGTCTAAACCAGTCTCTGCATGTCATATCCGACGGAGAATTGTTACCACAAGTATTCACAAGAATTCTATGTGTTTCAGCTGTAGATTTCTTTTGAATAAAGTAGTGCAATAAAATTCCCCGCAAATACACTTTAGTTGGCACAAAAGTAGACATTTTCAAAACTAATAAAAATTAGTTTGCTGACACTAAAGGGAACTATTATACACTGAAATCTTAGGTTAGATACAGTACTTCCTTGTAAATGCGTTAGAATTCGAAATTTCTAGCATGGAGTACTGCTATTGCCATCTTTTTTTTTTTTTTTTTTTTTTTTTTATTACCAACGGTGGCAAACGAGCAAGCAGCACACCTGATGGTAAGTGAAACTGCTGCACATGGACCATTGCAATACCAGGGGCACAGCCAGGCCGCTGCCTACCGTGAAGGAAATACTCTTCTTAAACCTCGTTTAAAGAAGGACATATCATAGCGCTCGGGAAACACAGCAGCAGGTAGTTCATTCCAGAGCTTGCACGTACGTGGGAGAAATGATCGCTGGAAACGTACAGTTGAAGACCATAACGTTTCCAGGTGAAATGGATGAACCCTGCTGCGATGTCGAGTGGTACGTTGGTAGAATGGTGACGGTGGTACCAAGTCAAACAGTTCCTCGGAGCACTCCCCGTGAAAGAGTCGGTAGAGTACACATAGTGACCCAAAGTCTCTCCGCTGCTCCAGCGACCCCAATCTGTCCGTAAGATTGGGATCCCCGACGATTCGAACAGCCCGTCTTTGCAGGGAGTCAAGTGGGTCTAGCTGATATTTGGGCGCACCTGCCCAGAGATGTGAGCAGTACTCCACATGAGGACGAACTTGTGCTTTGTATAGCACAAGACGCTGTCTCGGTGTGAAGTACCGCCTGGCTCTGTTCAGGACGCCCAACTTTTTGCTTGCCAATTTGGCTTTGTCCTCCAAATGACTCCCAAACTGGACTTTGCTCGATATTTTGACGCCGAGAATCCCAATACTCTCAGAAATTGGAAGAGTTACTCCTTGGAACTGAGGCGCCATGACAAATGGGTCCTTCTTTGCAGTGAACGCGCAAACTTGTGTCTTTGTGGGGTTGAACTGGACTAGGTTCCGTTCACCCCATTCCGAGGCCCGCCCCAGAGAGCGCTCGACTTCAGACACAAGTTGAACCCTTCTTTCCTGAATACTCCGAGGGATATTCCGTTGCTCAGTGTACCGCTCATCACCCGTACTGTCATCCGCATAGCAACGCATATTCTCGATAGAGAGCATGTCATTGATATGCAGGATAAACAACGTCGGGGAGAGCACCGAACCTTGTGGTACACCAGCATTGATGGTCATGGTATCGGAGCAGGAGCCATCTACGACGACTTTTATACTCCGACCATCCAAAAAGCTGGCAATCCAATTACAGAGTCCCTTGGGGATTCCGTATGATGGTAGCTTCGATAGAAGTGCCCTGTGCCAGACCCTATCGAACGCCTTTGCGATATCTAGGCTGAACGCCAGCGCCTCACCCTTGCCCTCCAAGGCCTCTGCCCAACGGTGTGTGAGGTACACAAGAAGATCACCAGCCGACCGACCATGACGAAAGCCGTATTGGCGATCACTGATAAGCTGGCGATCCTCAAGGTACTGCAGAAGCTGGCGGTTTATAACCTTCTCCATTATCTTGGAGAGCAAGGATGTTATCGCAATTGGCCTGTAATTCGATGGGTCAGACCGGTCTCCCTTTTTAGGGATCGGGTGGACATGGGCTACCTTCCACGAAGACGGAACCTTATTAGTAGCGTAGGAAAGTCGGTATAGGCGCGTGAGGATGGGAGTCAATTCAGGGGCGCACGTCTTTAGTACCACTGCAGGGATGCCATCCGGTCCACTCGACTTATGGACGTCTAAAAGCCGCAGCTCCCGCCTAACCGCTCGCTGCGTGATGCGGATCTTTGATGAAACAGCGAGAACTTATTCATATATTCATACATTCACTTATTCATATTGTCAATATTGACGTCTCGAATTTTCAGTAAAAATCACTACACAGCTGGTGAAATTCTGTAATTAGTTGCTCTAAATACTAGTATTAAAATTAATTACACCGGCCAAGTACGAATCCGCCTTAAAAATTGCTTTTTTTGACGTGATAACGTCTTATAATTCGATGGAGCCGGCTGCACACACGAAAAAACATGACGTATGCGGCGTTACCTCACTCTGAGGCGTTCCATTTAAGGCTTGATCCATACAAAATATCTATTAAACAAATAAAAGAAAAATTTTCTTTTGAAAAATGAAACCATTCCATCAGTATTTTCTTATGACGTTGGCACGTTCCACTATCGTCAGTAATCCGACTTTACAGACAACCGATTTTTTTTTGTGACTAATCCCACCACACATTCCCACTGCTGTAACTCCTGTAAGCCAGGATCCACAATGGTCTCCGTATAAGACACTGAGATTTGACCCTCAGGAAGTCCCGGGAATCGCTTTTAATTGTCTTGGGACCCGCAACAAATTTAATTAGAAAAAAAAAACAGGAGGAGTTGGAAAGATTCCACTTCCCTCCTATGCAAAGCGGGAGACATGAAGCAAAGTTGGCTAATAAGCCAGTAAATAAGAATTTGTACAACTACGTGAAACGCAGCGGTACAGTACCACGATTGGACAAAGCTTAATGGACCTATTTGTGAGCTTTAGGTTTGGTTACAGTAATAGGTATGGCAAAAGCGCCTAAGCGCACGGAAATTTTCTCGAGTTGCTCCAAAATCCGAATAGTATATTACCCCAGACGTGACATGCATATTATCTAACAGGAGGTCCCGCTCGTTGCGCCAGAGAATGTACTCCCAAAGGATGTGAGGAGCTGTATTTCTAGCCAAGATCTCTCCAAACGGTCACGAACAGATGGAAAGAATAAATATAGATGGCGACTTTTTGTTGATGAATCGCATCTTTCCTGCCATTCGGTCAGGAGCTTATCGTTAACGACGGATTGCGGCGCAAAAAGTCCAGTAATTTTATAACGATCGCGTGGTAAAAGAAAAATACATCTTGATCGATTTATTTTTCCTTAACCGATTATTATAATAGTCTGTGGACAATATGAAAAAATCGTTATGCCACAGCACTCAGCCCAGTGGGCGGTACCCGTGAATGAAAAATGTAATCACCTTCAAAACATTTCGATCGGTAAAAAATAGAAAACTTCTTGGGCCTGAACTGGCCTTTTATTTTGTGACGACTATAATGTTATTAATGAATATTTAATATATCGACGTTTCAGAGACGTAGAGCAGGGCTATAGTGGTGTTGTTCTTCAAAAAGGATGACAAAGCTCTTCAAAGAACTACAAAACCGTCACACAATTGAGCCACACTTAGAAGTTGTTTTCGAGACTCGTTACACATAAACACACTTACCTCACAAAAGACAAGCAACAATTAGTTTGCAATACAATTTATTCGGAACAAGAGTATTAGGTGAATAGATAACAAATTACAAATTAAAATGTTTCGTTATCTTTTATGTAATGTGACTGTTCAACGTTCAATAAAAATAGCGACAGTTCAACGTTTAAATATAAAAGAAACTGTATTTAAAACCAGTCTCTTGATAAGACACTTCACTTTATTTTTTCAAAATATCGAAGTCTTTAAACATCATTATCATTTCAGCTCATATACGTTTCACTGTTGATAGGAATGAATCGATATTAACGAGTACTCATATAGTATCGATACTTTTTATTCGATACTACTACTACTATATAACACTAACATTTGATACTGAGTACAAAGTATCGAATGAAAACAATGGTATCGAATGGGCAAGTATCGTAATGGCATCAAGGCGGTGAGTTCAATTTATCTTCGGTCATTGCGGAGTGCCCGTGATGAGTTTTTTTTTTCTAGTTAAGTAAATGGTATCTTATCAAACGTATTACCAAATATTTGGGGTAAATAACATACTTTCATGAAATCTATATCTATTACTTAATATAAAGCTGAAGAGTTTGTTTGTTTGAACGCGCTAATCTCAGGAACCACTGGTCCGATTTGAAAAAATATTTCAGTGTTAAATATCCCATTTATTGGCGAAGGCAATATATCATCACGCACATCACTGGAGTGGTAGGAGCACACTGTCGACAGTTGTCTGTCTACAGCCGCGGGCCGGTCCGTCCGGGGTAGTACCACACTGAGCAGAAACTCGACGTCTGAGTAGTAGCAATTTGTTACTGCACTTCGATCGGTGAGCGAGAGAGCCGGAAGCCCAATTTTCTGAGGGTGTTTGCGTGTGTAGGGTTTTGGTGGTGTCCTTGGTATCACCGAGCCTCAATGCACGCATTCACACTCCCTTCAATTTCTTCGCAGTAGGCAGCGGCCTTGCAGAGGTCCATCAGCGGCAGCAACAATTACCATCAGGTGTACTGTTTCCTCGTTCGCCACCATATGCAATAAAAAAAAATAAAAAAAAAAACGCGAACAGGAGCGCAGCTACAATGAAGAATGTTTCAAAATCGTGGTTTTTTCCTTTTGAGAGCTTCCGCTGCGTAAACGGCTAAATTTTGATGAAACATGAACAGAATCGTAATATTAAAAAATGTTTTTACCTTCTACGTAAACAATGTATTAAGTTAATGTTAGCGTTAGTCCAAAGTATCTATACCACGCGGATGAAGTCGCGAACAGAAGCTTATAGTAGATTAGAAGATAGAATAGTCTAGAATAGAAGATAGAAGAAGGTATCACTTCGATTTACCAAAAAAAGAAGCTCATCACAATCTCGCCACGGACTTATCTAATAGGCTCTATGAAATATACTAGATACTTCAAAAACGTTTCGATACCGATACCGGTAAGTATCGATATTTATCAATTGATATGGATTGAGTACCGATCTTAACGATCGATACAGTATCGATTAAAAATATCGATACTTGGATAGTATCGCTTCATCCCTAACTGTTGAGCTTAAGCCTCCTCCACAATAGGAGGGAAATTGTCCCACTGGCAATATTGTAATATTGATCAGACGCGTTGATATAGGGTTTTATTCCATGATTTCCTTCTCTTTCATAGATGTTATATGCATATTTAATACCTTAGTCGTCTTTTACGATACTTATAGGTTAGAACAAGGAGTAGTCAATTGCATTCTTACTCCGTAACCACACGGAAAAGTCTTTAAATAGCACACCCTTAATCCTTACTAATATTATAAATGCGAAAGTGTTTGTTTGTTTGTTACGCTTTCACGCTTAAACCATCGAACCGCTTTCAAAAATTCTAGAATTTCCATAGTAGAAGAGTCTCGAGCCCAACAGTGGGACGTATTTGATCTAAAATGATGATGATACAATTAGTGTCCTAATTGTATATTCATTTAGTCCCCAATGATATAAAGAATTTACTACTCAACTAGCAACCCGTCCTCACTTCGCTTCGGTTTCGCGTAGTTCCCGTGGGAGTACCGGGATAAAATATAGCCTAGTTACTTCCTGATATTATAGCCTACCATTGGTGAAAGAATTTTTGAAATCGCGTAGTTTGAGCGTGAAAGCGTAACAAACAAACAACTTACTTTCGCATTTATAATATTAGTAAGGATCATCCTTACTTAAAACATTAAAACATACTTTTTATTCAATGTAATATTGCATTTCTGATCTTATTATTATCTCCTAAAGTAATACTTAATGTTATTAATGAATATTTAATATATCGACGTTTCAGAAACGTAGAGCAAACAGTAGTAAAGTAAAATAGTGGTGTTGCTCTTCAAAAAGGATGACAAAGCTCTTCAAAGAACTAAAAACCCGTCACACAACTGAGCCACACTTAGAAGTTGTTTTCGAGACTCATTACAAACCGACTTACACACTAGCTGACGACTTCCAGCCACCTCAATAAATCGGATACCAAAAAGCGTATAGTACCATAGAACACATCCATTTGATTTGGTAGATTATGTCGAAGTATGTTATTACAACGGCCTCAGTATATACCTAATGTTTCTGGATTTTAAGAGAGCATTTGTCGTATAAAATATTATATCTGATAGGAGTACATTGTTGACAGCCTTTTGTCTACAGTCGTGAGTCGGTCCGTACGGGGTAGTACTACACTTTCGCGCAAAATCAACATCTGAGTAGTAGTAATTTGTTCCTGCACTTGGTTTGGTGAGTGGGTTTTGGGGATGCCTTTAGTATCACCGAACCTCAGTATACGTATTCACACTTTCTTCATAATACGCAGCGGCCTAACAAAGGTTTTGGGGATGCCTTTAGTATCACCGAACCTCAGTATACGTATTCACACTTTATTCATGATACGCAACGGCCTAATAAAGGTTTTGGGGATGCCTTTAGTATCACCGAACCTTAGTATACGTATTCACACTTTCTTCATGATACGCAGCGGCCTAACAAAGGTTTTGGGGATGCCTTTAGTATCACCGAACCTCAGTATACGTATTCACACTTTCTTCATGATACGCAGCGGCCTAATAAAGGTTTTGGGGATGCCTTTAGTATCACCGAACCTTAGTATACGTATTCACACTTTCTTCATGATACGCAGCGGCCTAACAAAGGTTTTGGGGATGCCTTTAGTATCACCGAACCTCAGTATACGTATTCACACTTTCTTCATGATACGCAGCGGCCTAATAAAGGTTTTGGGGATGCCTTTAGTATCACCGAACCTTAGTATACGTATTCACACTTTCTTCATGATACGCAGCGGCCTAACAAAGGTTTTGGGGATGCCTTTAGTATCACCGAACCTCAGTATACGTATTCACACTTTATTCATGATACGCAGCGGCCTAACAAAGGTTTTGGGGATGCCTTTAGTATCACCGAACCTTAGTATACGTATTCACACTTTCTTCATGATACGCAGCGGCCTAACAAAGGTTTTGGGGATGCCTTTAGTATCACCGAACCTCAGTATACGTATTCACACTTTATTCATGATACGCAGCGGCCTAACAAAGGTTTTGGGGATGCCTTTAGTATCACCGAACCTTAGTATACGTATTCACACTTTCTTCATGATACGCAGCGGCCTAATAAAGGTTTTGGGGATGCCTTTAGTATCACCGAACCTCAGTATACGTATTCACACTTTCTTCATGATACGCAGCGGCCTAACAAAGGTTTTGGGGATGCCTTTAGTATCACCGAACCTCAGTATACGTATTCACACTTTATTCATGATACGCAGCGGCCTAACAAAGGTTTTGGGGATGCCTTTAGTATCACCGAACCTCAGTATACGTATTCACACTTTCTTCATGATACGCAGCGGCCTAATAAAGGTTTTGGGGATGCCTTTAGTATCACCGAACCTCAGTATACGTATTCACACTTTATTCATGATACGCAACGGCCTAACAAAGGTTTTGGGGATGCCTTTAGTATCACCGAACCTCAGTATACGTATTCACACTTTCTTCATGATACGCAGCGGCCTAACAAAGGTTTTGGGGATGCCTTTAGTATCACCGAACCTTAGTATACGTATTCACACTTTCTTCATGATACGCAGCGGCCTAACAAAGGTTTTGGGGATGCCTTTAGTATCACCGAACCTCAGTATACGTATTCACACTTTCTTCATGATACGCAGCGGCCTAACAAAGGTTTTGGGGATGCCTTTAGTATCACCGAACCTCAGTATACGTATTCACACTTTATTCATGATACGCAGCGGCCTAACAAAGGTTTTGGGGATGCCTTTAGTATCACCGAACCTCAGTATACGTATTCACACTTTCTTCATGATACGCAGCGGCCTAACAAAGGTTTTGGGGATGCCTTTAGTATCACCGAACCTCAGTATACGTATTCACACTTTCTTCATGATACGCAGCGGCCTAACAAAGGTTTTGGGGATGCCTTTAGTATCACCGAACCTCAGTATACGTATTCACACTTTCTTCATGATACGCAGCCGCCTAACAAAGGTTTTGGGGATGCCTTTAGTATCACCGAACCTCAGTATACGTATTCACACTTTCTTCATGATACGCAGCGGCCTAACAAAGGTTTTGGGGATGCCTTTAGTATCACCGAACCTCAGTATACGTATTCACACTTTCTTCATGATACGCAGCGGCCTAACAAAGGTTTTGGGGATGCCTTTAGTATCACCGAACCTCAGTATACGTATTCACACTTTATTTATGATACGCAGCGGCCTAACAAAGGTTTTGGGGATGCCTTTAGTATCACCGAACCTCAGTATACGTATTCACACTTTCTTCATGATACGCAGCGGCCTAACAAAGGTTTTGGGGATGCCTTTAGTATCACCGAACCTCAGTATACGTATTCACACTTTATTCATGATACGCAGCGGCCTAACAAAGGTTTTGGGGATGCCTTTAGTATCACCGAACCTCAGTATACGTATTCACACTTTCTTCATGATACGCAGCGGCCTAACAAAGGTTTTGGGGATGCCTTTAGTATCACCGAACCTCAGTATACGTATTCACACTTTATTCATGATACGCAGCCGCCTAACAAAGGTTTTGGGGATGCCTTTAGTATCACCGAACCTCAGTATACGTATTTACACTTTCTGCATGATACGCAGCGGCCTAACAAAGGTTTTGGGTATGCCTTTAGTATCACCGAACCTCAGTATACGTATTCACACTTTCTTCATGATACGCAGCGGCCTAACAAAGGTTTTGGGGATGCCTTTAGTATCACCGAACCTCAGTATACGTATTCACACTTTCTTCATGATACGCAGCGGCCTAAAAAAGGTTTTGGGGATGCCTTTAGTATCACCGAACCTCGTATACGTATTCACACTTTCTTCATGATACGCAGCGGCCTTTTTTTTTTTTTTTTTTTTTTTTTTCTTTTTTTGGGTGGGCCATGGTAAGCGCACGGGCGGCCCTGTCCGCCCGGGGCGACAAAAGGACGGCGCGCGGGCCCATAACCCACCCGTACCCGTCACCTCGTAGTTTGTTGGGCCGACCACCGGAGCAGATGTGACTTGTCATCAGTGGTCGGCCCGACGGAATACCCTTTCGGGTAACCTCACGTCTCGACGTACTGGGACGTCGGTCGCCATCGCGCGGTCAGCCTCTCTGCGGATGACGGACAATTCCCCGGTCCGATCACCCGCGGCCTCGGCTAGGGCGGCATTAGGCGCAGATACTCGCGCCTGTGCCGCCCCAGTCGCCGGCGGCGGAACGTGTCGCCGAATAGGAGCTCTACTCGCACACGATCCGCCGCCTCCTTCCGTGAGATTACGGCCTCACAGAAGGCGGCGACCGCGTCCCAGTTCCTAACGCTGTCGAGCATCTCCCTGGCGATGGTCGGCAGCGCCAGGTCGGCACCGATAATCGCGACGAGTTCACGGCGCTCCCCCTCCCACGCAGCACACTCCTCGAGCGTGTGCTGCGCCGTGTCCTCGTCGCAACTGCAGTGGTGGCAGGACGGTGTGCTCTCCCTCCTGACAATCTTGTGCAGGTACTTCCCAAAACACCCGTGCCCAGTCAGCACCTGCACCAGTCGGAAAGAAAGCACCCCGTGCGTCCGCTCCAACCACTCCATCAGCACCGGCCGGAAGGCCTCGACGGTCCTGACACCGTACCGAGGACTCTCCAGCCGGACTGCCCAACGGGCAATGACTCCTCGGCGGGCGTCGACCCGCCAGGCGGTGATCTCCTGCAAGGAGACCATACCGCCGCGGGCGCGCGTCTCCGACACCCGCCGATAAATGTCGGCGAGCATCTCTGCCTCCAGGTCCCACGGGGGAGTTCCGGCCAGGAGGCACGCTGCCTCCGTCGCCACCGTGCGGTAACCCCGTATGGCCCTGATCGCCATGACCCTCTGTGGTCGCCACAGGAGGGCCCTAAGACGGACGGTCAGGGACCCCGCCCACACCGGTGCGCCATACAGGGCCATCGACCGGATCACCCCCGTGTACAGCTGCCGGCAAGTAGCACTGGGTCCACCCACATTCGGCATCAGCCGCGAAAGGGCGGACGCCGCGCCGACAAGCCGGGGAACAAGTCGATGGAGATGCTCCCGGAACCAAAAATGCCCGTCGAGCACCAGGCCCAAGTACTTCATGTGGGCCTGGATGCTGATGGTGACCGACTTCACGGTAATCGAAGCGCCGGCGGGAGGCCCGGCGGTACGGAGGCCATGGAACAAAAGGGCCTCCGTCTTTTCCAGGGCTACCCTCAACCTTCGCTTCGATCCGCCTGACAATCTCCTCGGTGCCGAGAGTTGCCAGGCGTGCCGCCTCTTCTAGCGTCCCACCCCGGGCTGTGACGAGTGTATCGTCAGCGTAGCAAATTACGCCCAGCCCGGGTGGGAGACTTCCTCTCAACGCCCAGTTGTAGCCGATGTTCCACAGGGTCGGACCCAGAACCGACCCCTGTGGGACACCGCACGTCATGGGCGTTCGCACAACGTCCCCTACTCGGTCAACGTAGAGGACGCTGCGTCCCTCCAAGTAGTCTGCCACCAGCCGCCTGAGGTACACGGGCACCCCGTGATACCTCAGCCCCTCCCTGATGCAGCTGAATGGCAGACTCTTGAAGGCGTTGGCGATGTCCAGGGACACCGCCAACAGGGCTCCTCCGCCGGTGACGGCCTCCGCTACCACGGCCTTCAGGCGCAGCAGGGCCGCGATCGTCGAACGCCCTCTCCGAAAACCAAACTGGGCGTCCGACAGATCGGGCCCGACCCCGACGAGGTGCCGCTCGATGCGGGCAGCCAACACCCTCTCTAGCAGCTTGCCCGCATCATCGAGCAGCACGATGGGCCTGTAGGCCGAGGCCGACTCGGGAGACCGTCCCGGCTTCGGCAGGAGAACCAGCCTCCCCTCTTTCCAGCACCCAGGGAACTGCCCGGACGTCAAACAAGCGTCGAACAGTCCCCTGAGGCGTGGTGCCAGGTGCTCGAGGACCAGGGCCAGCACACGGTTCGGAATACCGTCGGGCCCGGGGGCGGTGGATTTGACTCGCATACGCGCTACCGCCGCTCCCATTTCCGGCTCCGTGATGGGTGGAGCACTTTCATCGTCGTCGGCCTCCCGGTCGCTGTCCGGCGAAGCCATGACCGGGGGCGTGTGCTCCGCCCGCCGTGGAAAGAGGTCCTCGACAACTCTGGTGAGGAGGCTGGGCTGGAGAGTCTCGGTGAGGGGGGGGGCCTCGCCCGCGGAGCTTGTTCAGCGCCACGAGGTAGGGGCGACCCCAGGGGTCACGCTTGAGACTGTCCAACATCTCCCGCCGACTAACGTCCTTTGCGGTACGGACGGCCAGCCTGAAGGCAGACCGCGCACTGCGGTAAGCCTCGTACAGCTGGCCCTCCCGCTCAGCGTCGCGGTGACGCGCTCGGCTGCGGGTGTAGGCCCTCCGGGCACGTATGCACGCGGCCCGAAGGTCCGCCAATTCTCGGGACCACCAGGGGACCGCACTCTTCGGGGGCAGACGCCGCACACGGGGCATGGCCGCATCGCAGATCTGCGTTAATGCACTGCGGATGCGGCCAGCCTCGGCATCCACCCCGTCCGCCTGGGGCGGTGAGGACAGCCACGACTGAACGATGGCTGCCTCCGCCAACAGGTCCCGATCCAATCGACCCACAGCCCACCGGGGAAACACGGGAGCTCCGTCCGCCGTGTGACCCTTGCTGGGCTGCAGGAGGGTCCGGGAGACCTCTATCCGGATGTATCCACCACTAAGTGAGTACAGCTTAGATGAGCCAGGAAAAGGCACCCGATGTCGCGGCGCGGCAGATATATTGCCGCCTTCGAATTTGGCCCAACTTGGACCGTTCCTGGCGGCACACTTTCGTGTTGTTCTTGCAGTAGCACCGCATCAAGCTGCATATCTCTTGCTATCTGCCGTAGTTCAGTGGTGGCCACCTCTGAACCAGCTAGGTTCAATTGTCCCAGCCTCACGCGTACCTCACGACGCGTTCCTTCCACTTGATTTCGGGCGTGGCTAGCCATAATTAATCATACAGATCGCCTTGTTCTCCGCGTATCGCCGCGCTGTGCATTCCAGGGCCATGGTGCGATGTCCTTCGTGCGGTTTGCCTGCCCCCTTGCAGGTTGCGCATTTATGGTCTCCACTGGCTTCCTTGCAATCTTTAGCGCGATGTCCCAACCCAGTGCATCGCCCACATACGTCGTCCTTATTTTTGCAAAACTTTGCTGGGTGGCCGTACCCATGGCATTTCAAACAGCAGATTATATCTATGTAGTCCCGTACGAGGTATCTTTCCCAGTCGATAAAGATCCGCTCAGCTCCGATGAGGACATCCCTGATCGCCGGGCTGCATTCCAGGACATGAGTGGTCCTGTCACTGCCAAGCCTTCTCTTCTTAAAGGCAACCTTACAGTCCTTCTTGAAGCTTTCAGCTGTTATTTCAAACAGCAGATTATATCTATGTAGTCCCGTACGAGGTATCTTTCCCAGTCGATAAAGATCCGCTCAGCTCCGATGAGGACATCCCTGATCGCCGGTCTGCATTCCAGGACATGAGTGGTCCTGTCACTGCCAAGCCTTCTCTTCTTAAAGGCAACCTTACAGTCCTTCTTGAAGCTTTCAGCTGTTATGTCTCCCCTATTCTGTAGGTTTTGGGCATAGACCGCCTCTAGCAGGGATGCTCCATCGATGTCGCCTTCGACGTTCACTATCGCCACCATAGGCTTCCTCGCCAGTGGCTCCGTGACCTTCACCGTGGGCGGCAGAGCATCCTTGATTTTGCTCGCAGCGTCAACTGTAGTCGTTTGTACGACCACCCCAGCATTTCCGACCCTCCGCACACGGGACACCTGTATGCCCAGCGCCGTCGGGTTTACAATTTTCCTGAGCAAGGCCTTTGTGTCTTCCGCTGTTTTTAAGTCTCCATCCTTGTCCACAGGATAAATGGCGAGAGTTGGGACACCCATGGGGAGCTTAGGTGTACTTCTCTTCCCCATCCGTAGACGGTCCGCATACGTCGTAGGTGTAGCAGCAGGCACAGTCGCAGCACCGGTTTCAACCACAAGGGGCCTGCTTCGTAGTTCTGCAATTGTTTTATTTGCGTCAGCGAGTCGCAGAGTCAGGTGGGTAATTACTGACGCCACCCGTTCGGTATGCATCCCCATAGATGCTACTTCCTCTTTATTGAGGTGACTACTTTTGGCACGGACGGCCTCCATGATTCCTTTTGTTGATCCCGTGGCCATGGCGACCAACTGCGCCACAGACGCTACAGCCAGAGGATCAGCCGCTTCTTCCGGGAATAGTTGTACGGCTGCGGTGTTAGTCGCCCGTGATGGCAGCGGAGGCATGACCTGCGGACTCGCCGGACTCCTAGGTATTTGGGGGGAGGCTGATGGTCCAGCCAAGATTCCTCCTATTGGTGGTGCCGTGCTCCGCTCCTGTTGCTTTGTAGTAACCTTCCGGCGCAAAGCCTCTTGGACCTCCTCAGGTGACGACAAGGTCCGCTTGGCACCTTGTGGAACTCGGGTTGTTTCCGCCGATACATCTGGACTCATTGGAACGCTCAGGGGGGTACTGAAGCCCGTGGGAGGCGTGCGTGCCAACGACTGCCGGGGCATAAAACCAGCCTCTGCAGACATCTCCAAAATCGTGTCAATCTCCTCCTGCTTACGATCCAAGAGCTCCTGCAATATTTCCCTATGACGGGCCGAAGCCTCGTCATCGTCCGCCATAATCACTAGAGTTTACTTACGTAACCCACTGGTGGCGCCACTCACCGCAGCGACAAATGAGAGAACTAATTATTAAAAATATATGCTATTTGCACTAAATTTCCGCTATCTCCACCCAAATTTGGGTGGCGCCACCACCGCCGCACACGCGGGGCAGTGGGGAGTGGCGGCGCAGGATGCCGCCTTGTGCCCGGGTTGACCGCAGCGGAAGCAGAGATCGCTGCAGTCAAAGCAATTGGTGCATGTCGGCCGAGTGTGTCCGACCGCCATGCACTTGTAGCACCTCTCAGGCCGGGACTCCAGCACGGTCAGCCGCGCCGAGCTCCAGCCCACGAGGAGCCTGCCTGAGTCGGCCAATTGCTTGGCCGACTCCACCGGGCACTGCACCCAGGCAGCACCGACGCCGCCCGGACCAGGGCGGATAGCGCCAATTCGGACGGTGTCCACGGGACACCCGGTTTTCGAGACGATGGCCTCCCGGATGTCATTCACCGTCACGGAGTCGTCCAGACCCGCGACGCGTAGTTCTGCGCACTTTACGGGTCTGGCGATTTTGACGCCACCCTCCTCTGCGAACAGACCCCTCAACTTGGCCGCCATGCTATCGGCCGTCTTGGCGCCCTCGGCCCCAGGAAACTCTAGAATCCGTGCCCCTGTCCGGGCCTTGCGGGTCCTGGCTTCGACGCCTCCTAAATCGGAGACGTCAAGCTCCCGCCGGGCGCGACGTAAGACGGCCTCATAGCTGAGGCCTCTCTTATGTAATTTGATTTTATCTCTTATACGTATTTTATTAACCCACGAGCAAGATATCATATCAAATCATTTATTCTGCATAAACCCCTTAAGGGCACTTACATATTGTCAAGTTTATACGTTGTTTGAATACAACATAATAACCTACCCCCGGATCGGAACGCGGCCACAAGCTGAGAAGATCCGGCAAGAAACTCAGCGAGCTATCACTTTTTTTTAGTCTTTTAAATATATTTCATTTTATACTTCGTACAATATAAAGTATTAGCTCCAATGTGATGCCCTTTGAAATTGTATACATGTATAAAATCTACTATAAAATAAACTACGAACTATAGTAGGAATGCTACAAGAGTTCAAAATCAAAATTTGTCAGCCAAAACACGCTACGCTGTACAATCACAAATGGTGAATTGTATCCTTATTCTTTCATTTTACTGCAAATTTGCCAATTAAGTATCTGCGGATAGTTTTAATGTAATTTATATTTACTGCTTTGCGTCATATAGTTACAGGTATGCATTATCATACAATGAAAAACATTATAATGCAAATAAGTAAAAAGGATACATTTGATAAAAAGTTTAGTTTTATTATATGTTCTAAATTACTGAACAGTTTATCGGCTACGCTATTCGAACAGCACATATATTATGTTGTGTAAGTTGTAAATATTTATTGTATTATAGTTATTTATTTCTTTTTTAGTTTGATATCTTGATGGGCTTGTTGTTTGCTTGTAAGCTATCGAATTCCTGCTTTGATACAAAATTTTTATGAGATCCCAGCGACTTTTCTGTGAAAGCTTATAGATCTTGTGTGGCAGGATCACACTGTCGACGATCTTCTTTAGGGCTGGTTCGCCCGGGATAGTAGAGCGAGAGAGAGTCAGAAGCCCGGCTTTTTGAAGGTGTATGCGTGTAGTGGGTTTTGGTAATGCCTTTAGCATCATCGCACTTCATTGCACTCAATCACACTCCCTTCACTTTTCTTCAAGATAGACAACGGCCTAAGTTCCACGAGCGGCAGTATGATTTCTGTTTGCACGTTTGTCACCAAAAACAATAAAAAATACGTTGCGAATAATTAATCATTGTTTCAGGCTTGCAACGTTGAACATATAAAATGATGAACATAGCCGCAATATTGCAGAATTTCAAATCTACTCAAATATCATGTTTTATAATAATCTATTTACAACTCACGGGCTATAAGTTTCCTTCACCGATTATAGTGCAAGGTAATTAGTGATTGAAATTTATCAATAATCATCATTATAGATAACATACATCCCACTACTGGACTCGAATCCCCTCCATAATGGGAGGGGAAATTGACCTACTATATCACGCTGGTCTTGCGGTTTAGTATAGGATTTTATTTCAAGTTTTCCGACTCTTACATAGATGTTATATGCATATCATAACCCTAAGTCGTTTTTTACAATACCCACGGGTAAGATACATGGTAGCGAATTGTATTCTTACTCCGTCACCAACAAACACATCTGCTTTTGTTCCATACCACCATAACATATTTATTTATGAATTCACTTTACCAGTAATCGTGACATTATTAATAATCGTTTATTAATTGTAAATGCTAAAAATACATTATTCAGTGAAAGTAAAACTTTC
Organism: Lymantria dispar; assembly: GCA_032191425.1. Lineage (NCBI taxonomy): Eukaryota > Metazoa > Arthropoda > Insecta > Lepidoptera > Erebidae > Lymantria > Lymantria dispar. Next base: position 1,752,879 of record CM063451.1, on the reverse strand, counting down.
GAATATTTGTTTAAATATACTTAAATAACTTTACACTTATAATGTACTAACGTATCGTAATTCAGTGCCATAGAAAGAAATAACGAAAGAATTTATTTTGAAGAATTTGCAAGACAATAACAAATTAAAATTACATCATTATCATTGCAGCCCACATACGTCCCACTGTTGGGCTCGGGCCTCCTCCTAATTATTAATTAGGTCGCTAGAATTTTTCAAACCAACTGTCCTACCCGTATCACACTACCAATTTAAGGGTTAAAGACAACACCCTGCTCTTTTTTTTTTTTTTTTTTTTTTGAGTTGGCTGCGGTCGGCGCGCCTCCGCACCACTCCGTCCGGGGCGACAGAGGGGCTTAAGCACGCAACACCCGCAACCCACCCGAACACCACGTCGCCTTCGTCATTGGGCCAACCACTGGAGCAGGGTTACTTGTCATCAGTGGTCGGCCCGACGGAATACCCCCTACCCGGGGCACCCTCCCATCGACCGACATCCCCCCTTCGGGGAGGACGTCGGTCTTTCCTCACGCGGTCGGCCTCTCGGCGGGTGACGGACTAATCCCCGGTCACGTCACCCGCGGCCGCGGCTAGGGCGACATGGCACGCAGATAATCCCGCCTGCGGCGCCCCAGTCGCCGGCGGCGGGTCGCATCATCGAGGCTGTGCTCCTCGCGCTCGCGACCCGCCGACTCCTTCTGCGAGATAACTGCCTTGCAGAAGGCTGCGACCGCGTCCCAATTCCTGATGCTGCCGAGCATCTCCCTAGCGATGGTCGGCAGCGTCAGGTCGGCACCAATGATTGCGACGAGTACACGACGCGGTTCTGCCCAAGCGGCACAGACCTCGAGCGTATGCTGCGCCGTGTCCTCGTCGCAATCGCAGTGGTGGCAGGACGGAGTTCTCTCCCTCCTAGCGACCCTCTACAGGTACTTGCCGAAGCATCCATGCCCCATCAAGACCTGTACGAGTCGGAAGAAGAGTACCCCGTGCCGCCTTTCCAACCACTGCATCAGCACCGGCCGGAAGGCCTCCACGGTTCAAACACCGTATCGAGGCCTCTTCAGCCGGTCTGCCCAACGGGCGATGACGTCTCGGCGGGCGTCGACGCGCCAGGCGGTGAGCTCTCTCAGGGAAATAACACCGCCCCCCCTCCCGCGCACCCCCGACACCCGCCGATACAAGTCGGCGAGCATTTCCGCCTCCAGGTCCCACGGGGGAGGCCCGGCCAACAGGCACGCCGCCTCCGTCGCCACCGTGCGGTACCCGCGGATGATCCTGACCGCCATGACCTTCTGTGGACGCCACAGAAGGGCTCTAAGTCAGGCGGTCGTGGATCCCGCCCACACCGGTGCGCCGTAGAGGGCCATCGACCGGATGACCCCCGCGTACAGCTGTCGACATGCCGCGCTCGGTCCGCCCACATTCGGCATCAGCCATTGTAGGGCGGACGCCACGCCGACGAGCCGCGGGACGAGCCTGTGGAAATGCTCCCGAAACCACCATCGCCCGTCGAGCACCAGGCCCAAGTACTTCATATGGGCCTGGATGCTGATCCCAACCGAATTGACGGTGATCGAGACGCCGATGGGAGGGTCCATATGGGGCCCATGGAACAAGAGGGCCTCCGTCTTGTCCAGGGCCACCCTCAACCCCAGCGCCTCGATCCGCCTGACGACCTCTTCGGTGCCTGAGGTCGCCAAGCTTACCGCCTCTTGTAGCGTCCCACCGCGGGCTGTGACGAGCGTGTCGTCGGCGTAACAAATCACGCCCAGCCCGGGTGGGAGGCTCCCCCGCAACGCCCAGTCGTAGCCGATGTTCCACAGGGTGGGTCCGAGGATCGACCCGAGGATCGACCCCTGTGGAACACCGCACGTCATGGATGTTCGCACAATGTCCCCTACTCGATTGGCGTAGAGGACGCTGCGCCCCTCCAAATAGTCTGCCACCAGCCGCCTCAGGTAAGCTGGCACTCCGTAGTAACGGAGCGCCTCCCTGACGCAGCTGAATGGCAGACTATTGAATGCGTTGGCGATGTCTAGGGACACCACCAACGGCACTCCCCCGCCGGTGACGGCCTCAGTCCCCACGGCCCTCAGGCGCAACAGGGCCTCGATCGTCGAACGACCCCTCCTAAACCCAAACTGGGCGTCCGACAGATCGGGCCCCGTGCCGACAAGGTGCCGCTCGATGCGGGCAGCTACCACCCTCTCCAGTAGCTTGCCCATATCATCGAGCAGCACGATAGGCCTGTAGGCCGATGGCGACTCCGGAGGCCGTCCCAGCTTTGGCAGGAGAACCAGCCTCCCCTCCTTCCAGCACCCAGGGAACCGCCCGGACGCTAAACACGCGTCGAACAGCTCCCTGAGGCGGGGACCAAGATGGTCGAGGACCAGGGCCAGCACACGGTTTGGAATACCGTTGGGCCCGGGGGCGGTGGATTTTCTGCGCATGCGCGCCACCGCCGCCCCCATCTCCGGTTCCGTGATGGGCGGAACATTGCCACCATCGCCCTCCCGGTCATTGTCTGGCGGCGCCATGACCGGGGGCATGTGTTCCGCCCGTCGTGGGAACAGGTCCTCGACGACCCGGGTGAGGAAGCTGGGCTGGAGAGTCTCGGTGAGGGGCAGGCCCCGTGCGCGGAGCTTACTCAGCGCCGCGCCATAGAGGCGACCCCAGGGGTCACGATCGAGATTTTCCAGCATCTCTCGCCGACTGGCGTCCTTGGCGGAACGGACGGCCAGCCTGAAGGCCGACCGCGCATTGCGGTAGCCCTCGTAAAGCTGGCCCTTCAGTTCCGCGCTGCGATGGCGCCGCCGGCTGCGGGTGTAGGCCCTCCGGGCGCGAATACACGCGGCCCGGAGATCCGCCAGCTCCCGGGACCACCAGTGGACAGCCCTCCTCGGGGGCAGACGCCGTACCCGGGGCACGGCCGCATCGCAGATCTGCGTCAACGCACTGCGGATGCGGCCAGCCTCGGCGTCCACCCTGTCCAATTGGTTGGCAGAGGACAGCCACGAGTGAACGATGGCTGCCTCCGCCAGCAGGTCCCGGTCTAAGCGACCCACAGCCCATCACGGGAACGCAGGACGCCCAACCGCCTCGTGACCCCTGCCGGGCGCCGGGATTGTCAGGGAGACCTCCATCCGGATATAGCGGTGGTCCGACAAGGTCTCAACCTCCTCCTCGACGCACCAGCTCCCCACGCGTGCGGCGACATCAGGGCTAGCGAACGAAAGGTCCACTATCGACCCGCCCTGATGTCACACGCACGTATGCACCGAGCCTCTGTTCAGCAAACAGAGGCCAAGTGCCGCCGCCCAGTCCTCGACCGCCCGTCCTCGGTCGTCCGTATAGGAGGACCCCCACACCACGGACTTGGCGTTGAAGTCCCCCAGTACGAACACCTGGCGCGGTGCCAATCGCCGTAACGAGGCTCCCAAAATGGTAAGGGAGACCCCGAAATCAGCCGCTATCCAGGCAGGGGAGAGATATACTCCAAGGAGCGTAATCTCTCCCCAGTCCGCCGCGACGTATCCGACGCCCCTATCCCTAAGGATCAGAGACGACGAAGGCCACGACGTGGAGGCGACGATTGCCACGGTACCATCGGTGCTGCCCAGCCAATTTCGCCGGTCGGGCACCGCGTACGGCTCCGCGGCTGCGGCTACTCCTATCAACCACTCCACCATGGCTTGCAGGAAAACGTCCTGCGCACCGGCGGAGTGGTTGAGATTGGCTTGGAGGAGACGGATGGATACGGGGTCCATTAATAGTCCGTATCCATCGTCACCTCCTCCGCGCTAACGGGCGATCGGATCGCGCTCGGAGCGGGGGCTGGCCCGGTCGATGGGCCGCCCCGCCCCTTTGGGATCGATGCCGGAGGTCTGCAGTCCCCAGAGCCCATGCGGTGTTTGGCAGGCCTATTGCCTGCCGCACACGCGGGGCAGTGGGGCACCGCAGAGCACGATGCCGCCTGGTGTCGTGAGCGGTCGCGGCTGCACCGCAGGCGCCGGCCGCGGCCCGGCCTTGGCGGGAGCTGGCACCTTGCCGGCCTTCTTGGCCCCCTTGGGCCCAGCGGCGGCCGCAGCGTAGCTCACCACGCGGCCACCCTGACAGGGCAGCGAGGTGGGAGCCGACGCTTGTGGCCGCCTCGCCTTGTCCGCGACGAGCGGCGGCCGGAGGGGTGGCTCACTGGCTAGAGTTCGTAAGTTTTATATTGATTTATTGGCAGATCGTTCTTCATAAATTTTCGAGTGTATATTTTGTAAGTATATGTGTATTTGTATTTAAATATATATATTTCTATGAGTATGTATTATATGTAAATATATGTAAGGTTTATTATTTTTCATATTATTGTTATTTAGATATACAGGTATATATTTTTTTTTTAACATAAACAGACTTAAGTAGTTATCTCAACAATTTTCTATATAAATGGCACCTACTATAATATTTCGTCATCACCCAAAGGTTGGCTGGAAGAAAATGCCTATGGCATTAAGTCTGCCTATGTACTTGTGCATGAAATTTAAATAAATAAATAAATACTCGAGGGGACGGCCTCCTCCCATTCCCTCCTAACGCATGGGGTCGCCGTCGAAGCCCCGGCGGCCCCCCTAAGCACTACCTCCCTATCCTTATCCACCGTCCCAGACGCACCACCTACCAGCATCCCGGACGGCCCTACCTCGCCGGATGGCTCTGTGGCCCTGCCACCCTCATCCGCCGACATCTCCGACACAGATGGCCCTGCGGCACTGCCGCTCTCATCAGTCGATAGCGCGTACATCACGTCGCTCCCGGATCCATCGGATAGCCCCGTCGAGCTGCTTCTCCGGCGCATTGGTTTGGACGGCCCTGCAGCACCGCCACCCTCGTCCTGCGATGGCTCTGCGGCGGTGCCGCCCACGTCGCTCGACAGCCCCGTCGAGCTGTCACCTCCTCTGCGCCTCTTTGGGGACGGCCCTGCGGCTTGCCCGCCCTCGTCCCGCGACGGTCCTGCGGCTGATCCGCCCTCGTCGCTCTCTGAGCTGCTTGACAGCCGTGCAGCACCGGCGTCCCTGTTCTGCGACGGCTCTGCGGTGGCTGTGGCCACACCGCCCTCGTCGCTCGCGGCCGCGACGGCACCTAGTTGCGCCTGCCGTGCCGCCTCTTTCTTCGCCGCCTCCTTTCGCGCACGCACCCTGTTGGAGTGTACGGTGGTAGCGAGCAGCTTCCTCCTCTTTCTCTTCTTCCTCAACTTTGGAGCCTCCGGGTGTTTTACCAGGCTCTCGGCAACTTCAGCAGCGATTGTCTCCCTCCCATACGATCGGAGACTGACCGTGCCGGTGTTTGTGCGCATCTCGCGCTCAGACACCGGCACAGTGAGGGATTCTTCGGTGTGGCCGGGACTCTCTGGAGTAGGTACGTATGTTTTAACCTCTGCCATTCTTGGAACATTTTTAAGTCTTGCCTTGACTACCACTCTAACGGCTGGACGCTCGCGCGCTTTTTAACCCACCAACCATTCATCCCCTCGCCGAGTGGCCAAATTTAGGATTAGGGGTAATTTTTTATAGGGGTTTTCTTCCCCGCGGTCCGAAGACCCCCGGCCCTGAGCTTCAGCCGCAGTCACACTCAGGGTTACGGTTTGGGCCTTCCGGGTCTGGCCGCTCGCGAGCGACCGACCCGTCACGCCCTCGGGTCGTGACGCCACCGTCTCTGGCGACGGAGTGCCATGAGGCACATCCGCCCCATTGGCCCCGGGTCAGATCCGCCGTGCGCTCTGCCATCAGAGCCGCACGTGGAGACCCCCTCCTGCCGAAATCTTGGCCATCCAAATGGACGCGTGGCCGTCCAAATGGACGTTTCCAGGGAGCACCACGTGGAGGTGTTCCGGCCCCGCCCCCCAACACCCTGCTCTAAGGAATTAATCCTTGCATTACAGGGGACTTCACAAACATATAATTAACGAACACACATTACATCCAGACTCAGAACAACAATTTGTGAATCACACTGGCACTGTAGGTTGGTATCTTAACCACCACGCTATCTGAGCAGTCAAGTTTTCTTTTTCGCGGTTGTCGGTTCGTCGAGCGATGTGGCCTGCCCATTGCCACTTCAGCGTGCTAATTCTTCGTGCTATGTCGGTTACACCCGTTCTTCTGCGGATTTCTGTATTCCGGATTCTATCTCGCAGAGAAATCCCGAGCATAGCCCGTTCCATAGCACGCTGAGCGACTTTGAGCCTTGATATGAGGCCTACATTTAGGGACCACGTTTCCGTGCCGTAAGTCATCACTGGTAACACACACTGGTCGTAGACCTGTGTTTTCAGACACTGAGGTATGTTGGACGGGAAGATCCTCTTAAGTTTCCCGAACGCTGCCCAACCGAGTTGGATTCGTCGGCTGATCTCTTTCTCGAAATTGGATCTACCTAACTGGACTGTTTGTCCTAGGTAAACATAGTGATTGACAACTTCGAGAATCGCATTGCCAACTAGGACCGGTACAGGAATGACATGGGTATTTGACATGACTTTCGTCTTGTCCATGTTCATTCGTAGACCCACTAGTTGGGATACCCTGCTGAGATCATTGAGCATAGTGCCAAGGTCCTCCATGGATTCTGCCATAACGACGATATCGTCTGCGAATCGAAGGTGAGTGATGTATTCGCCGTTAATGTTGATGCCGAGTCCAGTCCAGTCTAAGAGCTTGAAGACATCTTCCAGTGCAGTGATGAACAGTTTCGGAGAGATGACATCTCCCTGTCTCACGCCTTTCTGCAACTGGATCGGTTTCGTACTCTTATCCCGGATACGGACTGACATTGTGGCGTTCCTATACAAACACTTCAGCACTTCGATATAGCGATGGTCGATTTGGCACCGCTGAAGGGACTGCAGCACCGCCCAAGTTTCGACTGAATCAAAGGCTTTCTCATAGTCCACAAACGCTAAGCACAGGGGCCGATTATACTCCTCGGTCTTTTGTATAATCTGCCGAAGCGTGAGGATATGGTCTATGGTGCTATAGCCTTTTCGGAAGCCGGCTTGTTCGGGCGGCTGGAAGTCATCGAGCTTGCGCGTGAGTCGATTGGTAATGACCCTCGAAAACAACTTATAAACATGGCTCAGGAGTGAGATGGGTCTGTAGTTCTTTAAAAGAGCTTTGTCACCCTTCTTGAAGAACAGCACCACCACACTCCTGGTCCACGACTCTGGAACGTCGCCCCCGAGGATAACGGAATTAAATAGCTTCTGAAGGGCTATTAATACCGGCTTGCCGCCTGCCTTCAAAAGCTCTGCCGTAATTCCGTCATCTCCCGGTGCCTTACCGTTACGTAGTTGTTTGAGAGCCATTCTGATCTCGTACAAGCTGATGTCCGGGATTTCTTCGGTATAGTGCCGAGTTAGCTTGGATCTGGGATCTTGGACCAAGCCGACAACAGGATTTCGGGATGATTTGTATAACTGTCCATAGAACCTTTCGACCTCTCCCAAGATCTCACTTTGGGATGAAATGACAGTGCCGTCATCGGTCTTCAGCTTAGTCATTTGGCTTTTCCCAATAGACAGATCTTGTGCGAACACTTTCGAGCCACGATTCCGCTCTATCGCTTCTTTAATACGGAACGTATTAAATCGGCGAATATCGCGACGCACAGACCTGGAGATCTGTCTATTTAGCTGCCTATGTTTGGACCAATCGGCTGCAGACTGCACCGTCATCTCTTTTCTCCGCTCCATGAGCTCGAGAGTCTGGTCAGAAAGTTTTTTAGGTCTATTAAAGCGGTGAGCCTTGAAAAATTTCGACCCAACCGCGTGGACAGTTTCCACGAACCTGTTGTTCATATCGTTCGGAGATTCGCACTCGTCCAGACATTGGAAGCGATTATGTAGTTCGAGTTGAAAGTTTTCAAGGTTCTGGTATTGGACAGATGTAGGTCGGAGTGTAGACCTCATCAAGCGTGACCGCTCGACTTTTGTATGGATATTCAATGTGCCTCGTACCATCCGGTGATCGCTCCCAGTTTTAATTCTGCTGATCACTGAGACATCATTGAATATCTGTCGTTTGTCTGACAAGATGAAGTCTATCTCGTTTTTTGTTGAACCATCGGGGCTAATCCAGGTCCATTTCCTTTGTGGCTGCTTCCTGAAGAAGGAATTCATCATAAAGAGGCTTTCCTTCTCCAGAAAATCAGCCAGTTTCTGGCCCCTCTGGTTTCTCTGTCCATATCCATGTTTCCCCACTCTCAACTCATCATCACTCCCTTTGCCTAGTTTCGCGTTGAAGTCTCCCATAACCACCGTGAAGTGGGTTTTGGACGCGTGTATGGCTTTCGAGATGTCCTCGTAAAATGCCTCCACCTCGTCGTCGGAGTATGTCGAGGTCGGTGCGTATACCTGTATAACCTTCAGCGAATACCTCTTGGTAATTCTGAGTATAAGGTACGCTACCCTTGTCGACACACTCTCGATCCTCTCCACGTTGTCTATGAGAGACTTACGAACGATAAACCCTATACCACCTTGGGACGGGTGATCGCCCTCCCGGTAGAAGAGCAAGTTTCCAGACTGGAGGATTATCGTGCCCTCGCCCTCTCTTCGCACTTCTGATAATCCTACAATGTCCCAGCGGATTTTGCTCAATTCCTCTTCCAGCTCGATGACCCTCTCGTCAGTCCTGAGTGTCCGAATGTTGTGTGTTACCAGGGCCAAGGGTCGTTTTTGTTGGTAGCCGGATCGCTGCCGGAGATTCCTCGCACCCCCCGCTCCACCACTACTGGGCCCGCCACCAAAATGAGCCCGTAGGGTACCGGAGCCGCCGTGACTGGGGGCCATTTTTTTGTTGTACGCCATTTTTAGAAAGGGGATATTGCCGTAATCGCCACGCTTGGCAGGCGGGTTGGCGATCGCAGTATAGATGTTTTACGTTTCCCAGGAGAGAGCTGCTGCCCACTCTCCTGGTGTACCCTCAGCCGATTTTTACGACTCCCACGGGCAAGTAAGGGGTGGCGACACATGTATTCTCAAACCGTCGCCACGCGGCCACCAACTTTTTAAATATAATATTAGATTTCAACACTCACAGTCACGATATCCGACATCATGGTGTATTAAAAGTGTTGTGTTCTCATTGTTAGATGGTGATACGTATGATTACATTGTTATTGGAGCTGGCACAGCTGGATCAGTCATAGCGACTAGACTTGCCCAGAAAGGATTCAATATCATACTTATAGAGGCTGGGCCAGACGCTCCTTATGAAACTACAGTGAGTATAATTTTACCTTTGTATTTTGGAGATTAATTGTCTTCACAGAGAATAAAATTAATTGTTAACGAGTCATAATCCATGCGTACTAGTATAACGAAGCCTGTGGGCTTACCCTTGAAATTTTAATTTCGAATCTCATTCAATTCCAATCTCACTAAACTTATATTTGGTACTCTTAAACAAAATCGAGAATGAATTCTTTGCATTTGCCCTTGTTATTTTCACCAAATGTGGCGTATTTTATTACTTTAAATTAATAACATTACCTAACTCGATCACCACAAAAACGCTTTCTTGAAATTGTGCAACAATAACGATTTAAACTACGTCAAAATCACATCGGGAGTACCAAATATTTGACTTAATCGACGAAACTCGAAATCGTTTAGTTTAAAAAAAAAACCACCGAATTTGATTCCATTCGTGCGCTAGTGTCACTTTCAAGTACCAAATTGCTCAAATTCGAGCTACGATTGGGTTTAGGATTGGAATCAACATTTAAGAGTAAGCACACTGTTAACTGAGTCATTGCAGCCAAGCCAGAACTACTGTAACTAAACAAAATAAATTTTGGTTAACATTTTTGAAGTGAAAACTTCTATAGTCAAGTTTGGGTTCGAACTATATTCACGTAATTCGTCATCGATATAATCTTATGTCATCGATACGTGTTAACGCTAACACTATATTTGTAGCTATATCGATGTCACTATATATTTGCCGATAGATATGAACACTATGTATATTAGCCATAGTTTATATATCAAATTTTCATCTTATCAAATAATTAATTTGAATATCCAAAAATAACTACTGTTTATTCATATTTTTCACTTCAGTTGGCAGCCCTCATGACTGCTTTATGTTCGTTTTTTTATAACTTAAATACTCATTAGTAAAGAATTTTACGAAATATATTAAGCATATAGGGGACTCTCTGCTATTTAATTCCAGTTACCCTCTCTTCTTTCTTATCTTTTTCTTGCATATATGCGATATGCATATCTAATCCCTTAATCGTCTTTTACGATATCTGGGCAACATAGGGTGTGTAATATTGTACTCTTACTCCGTCATCACACGGTGATATATTATATACTTCAATAAGATAATGAAAATATTTGAATAGCCATTTCGAAATTTAGAATTGATGTTATAAAACTATATATCTCTCTATTCCTTAGGATTAAAATTACCTAGCCAAATATGGGTGTGGTTTATCTGTTTATGTTCCTTGGGAAGAACCATCCAAGATTGTAAATTAAGTAAAACTTTTTTATTTTAGATGCCTGGCCTAATGACGTTTCCTTTAAGGTCTCATGTCGATTGGAATGACACCTTCGAAAATGATGGTCACTGTTACATGTGTCAAAATAACCACGTTCCAAATTTATATGCAGGCAGGATGCTTGGCGGTACAGGAGGGTTAGAATTTATGGTATATTCTCGAGGCAATCCAATAACCTTTCAAAGATTTTATGAGAAAACTTTAAATCCTACTTGGATGTTTGAGAATATATTGCCATATTTTGAAAAATCAGAAAATTTCAGTGATAGTGCGTTAAGAAATGCTTACTCATCGAGCTTGTATGGTCGTGATGGATATATTGGAGTAACCAGAGACCAAGGCAATTTAGCTGATGAAGTTTTGAAAGGTTTAAAACAAACGGGTGAAAAAATCATAGTAGATCCAGATGGTAATAAAGAAGGATTTTCAAAGCCTTTAACTTTAATAGCCAATGGTAAAAGACAAAGTACGGGACCGCAGTACTTACATCATATTATCAGCAATAAATATATAGCTGTAGCTAAAAATACATTAGCAATGGAAATTCTATTTAATAAAACTATTGCAAGTGGTGTAAAAGTTATTACAAATGAGGGCAAACAGGCCCGCATATATGCAAGAAAAGAAATAATAGTTTCTTGTGGGGCCATAAGATCACCGCAACTTTTAATGTTATCAGGTATAGGTCCAGCATATGAGTTACAAAAATTAAATATAACAGTCAAAATGGACTTACCAGTTGGTAAAAACTTACTGGATATCGTAGGTGTTCATATTGCTCACAAAACAAACATATCAAATGTAAAAAAAGAAATAAATTATGGAAAATTGCCGGCGGATATGTTCATAGGTTACAGTTCGTTTACAGAAAAAATTCTACCATTATATATGGTTGTAGGATATATCATAGATAATGTATCATTTTTAGGTCAGTTTTGTGCTATGATTAATAATTTTCGCCCAGATATATGTAACAAACTGATGAACGAAGCTAACAACAATCACGTTATAATTTCCATACTTGGCAATCTTTACGGGCAATCCCGAGGAGAAGTTAAACTTCGGAGTACTAATCCTAAGGACCCACCAAAAGTTCTACCAATCGGCTTTTCGTTCGGTGAAGATTTGACGACTTTAATCACTTACATGATTCATTATTTGAAGATTGAAAAATCAGATGCTTTCAAAAAAATGGGAGCATCAAGGATAGACTTATCGAGTCCAGAATGCAATTCTTATGATAAGGATAGTATGGAGTATATACGGTGTAATATTTTATGTATGACGATAAATTTCGGGTCTTATGCCGGTACCTGCGCTTTGGATTCGGTTGTAGATAGTAGGTTGATGGTAAGAGGAGTTAAAAATCTAAGAGTTGCAGATGCTAGTGTAATACCCGATCATATAGGTGGGACAACATATAATACTGTAATAGCAATAGGTGAAAAAGCAGCCGATATGATTATAAAAGATGCTGGAAAGAAGTACAATTCAATGGATCATGAGAAGATAAAAGAAGATCAAATACAGAATTTACCAGATCCATCTATATTAGTTTAAAGCACTTCTTTAAAATCGAAATATACAAGAGCTTATTATGGTAGCTATTTTTATGTATTAAGATATGGTAGTTAAACGTATTTTGTTACAGACTATAATGGGGTTCTAGCTGCTTTAATTATAAGTTGTAAGATGTTTAAAATGTAATAGTACTTGATCATCCATTAAGCCTATTGAGATAAGATTTTGGATATGTCCCTATTGACTTTGACATAATGAGAATGCTACCAATTGCTTTTACCTATAACTTTTTTCGTATAGCGCTGCTATGCATTTTTCATTTGATATTTTAACATTTTCTTATGATTACCATGGAAATTTAAAAGGAAATCATTCGCTGTATTTTTATTCAATCTCTATAAAATCGAGGTATTTAATAATTTTGCAATGTTTATGTAGGTATTAGATACTTGACATAAAACTATTTTTATCAAATTAGTTTTGTCACGTCCTTAAACCTACTAATCTTTTCGTCTTTTTCTATCACATGAAATAATGAAAGTATGTAGTAGGTGCCAAAATTTGGTTGTAATTCTGCCTAACAAAAGTCAGTATTGATTATATTAGTCCAGTACTCAAGTTAGCAACATCTTTTTGATCTATGTGAAGTCAACATAAACGCGCAACGTATTTAATGAGTTTATACTTATACATACCAGCTACTATAGATTAATTAAAGACCGGTTTACGTGTGAGAACAGGGGGAATGTATATTCAAATTTAAGTTGTAATGTAGACCACTTAATCAGTACATGTGGTTTATACCATTATTCCTAGTCTACTCATAGTAGATTATATGTTTCATGTGGGGATTTTTTTATTGCCGGTGGTGGCAAACCAGCAAGCAGCACACCTGATGGTAAGTGATGCTGCCGCGCAAGGAGCTTTGCAATACCAGGGGCACAGCCAGGCCGTTGCCTACCGTGAAGAAAAAGCTTTTCTTAAACCTCGTTTAAAAAAGGACATGACATAGTGCTCGGGAAACACAGCAGCAGGTAGTTCATTCCAGAGCCAGCACGTACGTGGGAGAAATGATCGCTGGAAACGTACAGTTGAAGTCCATAACGTTTCCAGGTGAAATAGATGACCTTTGCTGCGGTGTCGAGTGATACTTTGGTAAAACGGTGACGGTGGTACCAAGTCAAACAGTTCCTCGGAGCACTCCTCCTGAAAGAGTCGGTAGAGTACACATAGTGACCCAAAGTCTCTCTGCCGCTCTAGTGGCTCCAATCTGTCCATAAGATTGGGATCCCCGATGATTCGAATAGCACGCCTTTGGAGGGAGTCAAGTGGGTCTAGCTGATATTTGGGCGCACCTGCTCAGAGATGTGAGCAGTACTCCACATGAGGACGAACTTGTGCTTTATATAACACAAGACGCTGTCTCGGTGTGCCTCGTACTGCCTGGCTCTGTTCAGTACGCCCAACTCTTTGCTTGCCAATTTGGCTTTGTCCTCCACATGATTCCCAAATTGGACTTTCCTCGATATTTCGACGCCGAGTATCCCAACGCTGTCGGAAATTTGGAGAGTTACTCCATGGAACTGAGGCGCTATGACAAAAGGGTCCTTCTTTGCAGTGAACGCGTAAATTTGTCTTTGTGGGATTGAACTGGAGTAAGTTCCTTTCACCCCATTTCCAGGCCCGCCCCAGAGAGCGCTCGACTTCAGACACAAGTTGAACCCTTCCTTCCTGTGTACTCCGAGGGATATTCCGTTGCTCGGTGTACCGCTCGTCACCCGTGGTGTCATCCGCATAGCAACGCATATTCGCGATGAAGAGCATGTTGTTGATATGCGGGATAAACAACGTCGGCTGATCTCTTTCTCGAAATTGGATCTACTTGGACTGGACTGTTGTCCTAGGTAAACATAGTGATCGACAACTTCAAGAATCGCATTGCCAACTAGGACCGGTACAGGAATGACATGGGCATTTGACATGACTTTCGTCTTGTCCATGTTCATTCGTAAACCCACTAGTTGGGATACCCTGCTGAGATCATTGAGCATTGTGCCAAGGTCCTCCATGGATTCTGCCATAACGACTATATCGTCCGCAAATCGAAGGTGAGTGATGTATTCGCCGTTAATGTTGATGCCGAGTCCAGTCCAGTCTAAGAGCTTGAAGACATCTTCCAGTGCAGTGGTGAACAGTTTCGGAGAGATGACATCTACCTGTCTCACGCCTTTCTGCAAATGGATCGGTTTCGTACTCTTATCCCGGATACGGACTGACATTGTGGCGTTCCTACACAAATACTTCAGCACTTCGATATAGCGATGGTCGATTTGGCACCGCTGAAGGGACTGCAGCACCGCCCAAGTTTCGACTGAATCAAAGGCTTTCACATAGTCCACAAACGCTACGCACAGGGGCCGATTATACTCCTCGGTCTTTTGTATAATCTGCCGAAGCGTGAGGATATGGTCTATGGTGCTATAGCCTTTTCGGAAGCCGGCTTGTTCGGGCGGCTGGAAGTCATCGAGCTTGCGCGAGAGTCGATTGGTAATGACCCTCGAGAACAACTTATAAACATGGCTCAGGAGTGAGATGGGTCTGTAGTTCTTTATAAGAGCTTTGTCACTCTTCTTGAAGAACAGCACCACCTTACTCCTGGTCCACGACTCTGGAACGTCGCCCCCGAGGATAACGGAACTAAATAGCTTCTGAAGGGCTATTAAGACTGGCTTGCCGCCCGCCTTCAGAAGCTCTGCCGTAATTCCGTCATCTCCCGGTGCCTTACTGTTACGTAGTTGTTTGAGAGCCATTCTGATCTCGTACAAGCTGATGTCCGGGATTTCTTCGGTATAGTGCCGAGTTAGCTTGGATCTGGGATCTTGGATCAAGCCGACAACAGGATTTCGGGATGATTTGTATAACTGTCCATAGAACCTTTCGACCTCTCTCAAGATCTCACTTTGGGATGAAATGACAGTGCCATCGTCGGTCTTCAGCTTAGGCATTTGGCTTTGCCCAATAGACAGATCTTGTGCGAACACTTTTGAGCCACGATTCCGCTCTATCGCTTCTTTAATACGGAGCGTATTAAATCGGCGAATATCGCGACGCACAGACATGTTTGGACCAATCGGCTGAAGACTGTACCGTCATTTCTTTTCTCTGCCCCATGAGCTCGAGAGTCTGGTCAGAAAGTTTTTTAGGTCTATTAACGCGGTGAGCCTTGAAAAATTTCGATCCAACCGCGTGGACAGTTTCTACGAACCTGTTGTTCATATCGTTCGGTGATTCGCATTCCTCCAGACATTGGAAGCGATTGTGTAGTTCGAGTTGAAAGCCTTCGAGGTTGAGGAGGAAAGGAAAGAGGACTAAGAGGATAATAAGCATTTAATATGTATGCAAGAGAAGGAAATCTCTGATCGGTGTTGTATAGTAGGTCAATTTCCCTGTCATAATAGAGGAAGCCAGAACCCAACAGTGGAACGTGTATGGCCTAGATGATGATGATGATATTTTCATTACTAAGCCTTATTTATATCTACACTGTATTGCAATTGTTAGATGACTTTATGTGGTTTGTCCAATAAAGAATTATTAATATTAAAAACAAAATAATATCTTAGCAGTTCATTGTTTAAAAATTGTATATATTTGAGTCAATTTCAATATGTCTTTGAATTCATTGTAATATTATAAATAAAACTATTTTACGGATTTTATCACGTTTGTATTTGATATTTGATTGCCCGACGTTTCGGACACTTTACAGCGTTCATGGTCATGGGCGGACTGAGATGTCTCGCGTCCAACAAGTCAGCGTTATTACTGATATTTCAAATTATCTACCCACTACAGACGTTAGTTATTAAATTCTCACCCACATTTTTATACAAATTTATTGCCAGTATAAGAAGAAAATTATTCTAAATGAAAAAATTATATTAGGTTAGTTATAGTGTTTATTTTTTAAACATTAAATTTGTAGTAATTATTATGTGAGTACTTTCCGTGTGGTGACGGAGTAAGAATACTATTCACCACTCCCTATATTGCCTGTGTATGTCGTACAAGACGACTATGGGATATAATATGCACATAACATCAGTGCAAGAAAAGGAAAACTCGATACAAAACCCTATATCAACGTGTCTGACCAGCATGGTATAGTAGGTCAAATTCCCTCCCATTGTGAAGGAGGCCCGAGTCCAACAGTGGGACGTATGTGGGCGGTGGAGAATACGGGAGCAGCCCTCTACAATAATACGGATGGCGTTTACTGTGATTGCAAATCCATTTGCCAGGATGACTGTGACATATGGTATTCTATTATCTAAAAATATTTTTTGAAATGATCTATTGGTTTATTTCTCTATAGAGTACCAGCATTAAGTACATGATTTGTACTTGAGTTGTGGTCAAGTATGACTGATTCGATTTTACAAGTTTTTCACACGTAACATAGCGACCAGAACTGAGGTAAAAATTTTACGTGACTTTCACTCTTTACTTTATGCCAGGAAACAAACTCAATTGGCAGATAAGCGGGATTCCGGTTTGTCTGCAAGGTGTGACAAGACTTCACAGCGCGCGTGGCTGCACAATTCAGGTGCCATCACTCTGCGGGATGGCAGAATCTTACCATGCGTGGTCCCTACAAGGTCGTGCGTGCACTGCCGGTGAGAGGTTATGAGTTGCGGCTGTTGAGTGGCTCATATGCCGGCGTCACACAAACAGCGTTCCAGTGTATGGTGCCTTAGAGAGGTGTCCTGAGACGTGTGCTCCGATACTTGTCGGCGGAGCGGTGTGCACTGCGGTGACATGTCCCATAGATTAAGTGTACTCAGATTTGGTGCTGCAGTATCCGATCTGATAGTTAAGACCCCCTGAAGTGTTATCAAGTGGAGTGCGATAAATACGTGTCCTCATATAAATCAGATAGATATCTCATTGCGAGAATTTGCATGTTTTTAGATATTTATTTCTTCACTACGCCATGTTATCACAGGTTAATTTATCTATAAGTTGATAGATGTGATGATATATATGAATAGAGCCCTGAGATCTACGCTGCTTACTTCGAAGGTGAGTCAGAATTTGAAATCTACGCAGTATGCAAGCTTGGAGCTTCTACTGGTAATGTAAGTTTACGAGATATGCAAACTTGGAGCTTCTACTTACGGTGTCGCCAATGAGGGACCAATGTTATTCTATATTGATGTGCATGTATGTTACGTGGTTACGGCTGATTAAAGATTTCCAATGTACGATTTTTGCTGGGCTGTATTATAGTGTACCATGTCATAAACTTAGACTTAACTAAAACCGCAATTTTAACTTTTCTTCAAAAAAAAAAATTGGCATTTTTAGAAATTCGTCACACCTACAGAGATTGAATGTTCTTATATAAAATTATTAATAATTTAGCCGATTCTCCATATCTGTTAAGCTACTACGTTGTAAAAGGCCAACTTCACGTTTATTATCTCTTTTTGATATTCCTTATTCGAGAACTTTGTATGGACAAAATAGATTTATAAGACGAGCTTGTAGCCATTACAATAAAAGGTATAATAGTATTGATGTTTTTAGGAAAATATTTAATACTCTTAAATCTATCTAAACTTAAAATAGCGGGATAATTTTGACTTTTATATATCTTTTCTATAGTTCAGTTTAATATAATACAAAAAAACTCATTATTTATTAATTTCTTAATGTACATTTAGTAGAAACTTAATTGGTGACAGCGTTATTAATTTTATCTACCTTGTAAATTAACTCATAATACTGTTTGTTTCTTTGAACACAATAAATATATAAACGGATACATCCCTGTGTATTAATAAAGTAACTTGTTTGCAATACTACATGAACTAATTTGTTCTGTTCAGACTAAGTTATTCTTGTTTTGCCCCACCATTTATCGACACGGGGGAAGATGATATTCATTTCGAAGATCCGACTGAGAATTGAGGCTTTGACACCAGCTGTTTGTGCATTGGAACACTCTGCGTTTCTCAATGGTGGCTACAGAGAGTGGAGGCTGCGTCGCCCCGAACAAATCGGGTGGGATGTGTCCAGACTATATATGGCCTAAGGGTGAGGCCGTACTACGGTGAAACCACGGCGGTTTTTAACCGCGTGAGTTTGTGGAACACGAAAACGAATGCAAGCGGCCGGACCTGCGGTTTTTATGCGCGACTGATTTAAAAACCCCGAAATGTTACAAAATTGTTGCGGTAAAAAACCGCAACAAAATTTATAATCTATAGAACTACACGGCCGCACACGCATTATGCGTTAACCGCGGGTGGTTTTTTTGGCTAGTATTCAGCCAACCGCCGCGAAGAATAGGTGTGTTATCGTCTCGATGCAATTGAATTAATTACAACATAGTATCCACGAAGGAGATGTATGAACGCACATTTTGCAAATTTTTTAACGAAGCTGGCTACTGACTAAAATCGATAGTAGTTGAAAAATTTTTCTGGATGTCTCTTAAAATTTTGTTTATTCTGAAAAAAACACCTTTCCTAAATCTACAGTTAGTGAATGAATGGACCCAATATTTGCAAATTTTTTCTTGAAATATTTTTTTCTATTTCTTAGTAAGTACCAGAGCAACAAGACATACTACTCGTTTGAAATCCATCTTTAAACTGTGCAAATCGTGGGCGGTTTTGCGGTTTAAAATCGTAGCGTGTGCGTCTCGAGCGGTTTCACGATTATAGTGGTTAACCGCTCCCGGATAAAAACCGTAGTGCGGCCTCAGCCTAACTTAAATTTGTTAACGTACCAAACAGGCTAAGAGAAACCTCTTCACTAGCGATGATATTAATGGCTTACGATGGTTATATTAGTTATGTTTGAGTTATAGCTTGATACTTCGGGGCAATTTATTTATTTATTTGGTTAATCAACTACTGTTTATACTTATACAATTGAGAGCTTAGATTAAGAAAAACGAGTACAAAAATTAATTATAGGTTAATACCACGTGTACATACGAACGCTCAGAATTTATATATACAATAGTGATTGTATTAAATAATAACAATTAATGAAAGTATGTAGAATAAAACTAGCAAAAAGATTGCATAGCAGGTATTGACATTTTACCCAAACCATCATTATAGATGTCGACTAGGTCACTACATTCATTCACAACTTTGCACATTCTGGACATGTGCGAATTAGCTCCAAAAACTATTTTTCGCAGAGGTGGACATAGTGCTGTGATGACATTTCTGGGATATCTAGCGGGGGCACGAAACCTGAGGAGACCTAACAGCTGTGGACAATCAATTTTATTTTGGACAAGTTTATAGGCAAATATACCATCCGCCACATACTTGCGCATTGATAAAGAATACATCCTAAATTACTGTAACCGTGTTTTGTAGCTGGGAAGTTGCTTGGATTTGTTTTTTACAATCGCTAAATGCCATGAAACGTTTTTGTATCCTTTCAAGACGTAACATATATGCTGATAATGAGGTCTCCATACGACACTATAGTATTCCAATATGCTCCTAACAAAACTGTTGTATAATATAATCTTCGTGTTACTCTCCCGAAACTTTCTCGTGTTCCTCAACACGAAACCTACCATCTCGGATGCCTTCTTGACAATATTATCGATATGTGGAATAAAAGTAATTTTGCTATCGAAGGTAATTTCCAAATCTCGAATAGAGTCTACTTCGTGGACGCTCTGGTTAAGTATGAAATATTGTGACTGTATAATATGTTGTTGTTATATGTTTTATTTCACTAGCGTTTATAAGATATTTAGCTCAAAAGCGTTGCATCCGAGCCATAGCTGGTGTTTCTCCACATGATTCTTGTATAGGCTATTTTTAAAAAAATATTCTGTACTAACTTCAACTTGTATGTAAAATGTAATGGTGACATATTCTTTGTGCAAAGGATAAATTTCTCCGCAATACAAGAAATTTTTACACATTAGTCATCATATCTAGACCACCTATTAGCAAGCTCATGAAAAATTGCTTACGCCATGTAAATATTAGTGTATAAGAAAATACTAGCATATATCAAAACACTTCCTCTTCTTCAATTTAAGAGACCATTAATATCACGGTTATTAGATAAAAATGATGACAAATTACAAGAAATATGTGAATAATGATGATCTTACATCGTTATTTTTATATTTGTGACTATTATTCTTGACATAAGCATTACATTGGTGCAATATTTTCAAATACCTCTACTGGAAAGTTAGATGAGCTAAGCTAACACACCTGACACATAATGTACTTTATTTTGTGTGAAGTAAATCATTTAATTTCTAATAATTTCGTGACAGTTAAATATAGTAAGTGGTACTGCGATCGATTTAAAGGCATTTTTCTTTAATTTGTGCAGAATAGCGTTTATTTGGGCAGTTAGACTATATACAAGGTGTAAGGGGACCGCTCCCGAAAACAAAGACAGGTGATAGTACTAGTCCTACTTGTGGTGATAGGCTAGAAGAAAAATCGATTTGGACGAAAAATATTTTTTTTGTCACTAAGGTTTTTTAGTTTTTTTTCACACTACATCGTATTAGGACACTCCCATGTAACCATAATTTCATAAAAAATACGTCACTTTACTCAGATGAGAAAAAACGCAATGTATACAAAACATTAGAGGTGCGCCCTACGTCACTGAATACGCACATAACGCCCGCGATTTTGTGACACTGTAGGTACCTATAGGTATAGTCGTAGTAGTATTATTCATTAATAACATAGTTACATGTCCTTGATTAAGCGTTAGGTATTTTTTAATAAATAGTAAATTTTATTGTTACCAGAACTGATTACGTTAATCAGTATTGATATACAAACATAGAAGCAAGTTTGCAAGAGGGTTGTACACGCTCTTGCAAACGCGCTTTATTCTATTACTTTTCAAATATATTATTATGTATTATCTATTATTGTCGTTAAAATTAAATGCAAGCAGAAATGTAAAGGCAAGTTAGCACTTAATCAAGGACATGTAATTGACTATACACCTAATATAGTTACAGTGTCACAAAATCGCGAGCGTTAAGTGCCTACACAGTGACGTAGAGCGCACGGTGACTGACCTCTAGACCATATGATATTAAGTTTTGTATAGATTGCCTTTTTTCTCATCTGAGTAAAGTGACGTATTTTTTTATGAAATTATCGTTACATGGGAGTGTCTTAATACGACGGAGTGTGAAAAAAACTATAAAACCGTTTGTGACAAAAAAAAATTCGTCCAAATAGAATTTTTTTCCTAGCCTATCATCACAAGTAGGACTAGTACTATCACCTGTCTTTGTTTTCGGGAGCGGTCCCCTTCCACCCTGTACATATATATCGAAGGCTTGGGGCGCCGTGCTGCATCAGGTCGGTCACACGTCGCGGTGGAATAAAATAATACTTCGGATGGCTACTCTTAAACTGTATTCAATAACTAACGTTAACACTACTTTTCTATTACAACTAATGATTACGTATGCCGACAGCTAAATTACACGTTAGGGAAACGCGGTGAATTTGATACAACAAGGCAGCAACAACTACCGATCGCTCTCGTGTCTCGTTCCCCACTGAGTATTCAACGAATCGCTCTCAATAAAGAAAGATCGGAAATATTTCAAACATTAACGATCAAACGACAAACATCAAAAATCATTGCCAACGTTGTATCAAAAACACCCAAGTATAATACTTGACGTTTTCGTAATCGATTAATTCTTAATAACTATTAAGATATGGTGCCAGAGGTAGTGACGCTGCGACATATATAAAATATAGAATTGATGTTTATAGTTTGAAAGTCTCATAAAACATCGAAAATGGCTGAACCGATTTGTCTCATTTTAGGTTTGGAATGTTCGTAGACATCAAAAGAAGGTTTAAAAGACGAGATAATATGTTGCAAGAAAAGCAATGAAAAACCAACTATTTTATTTGCCCATACTCTTTGTATTAAAATTTTATAGATGCGTTTATAAAGTAAATTTTGTGAGTAAACTTAGAGATAGAAATTTATTTTTTGTGTAAACCTTAAGAGATTATTTTAAGATAATTTTAATAAATTTATCGCTTATGATAAAGGATTTTTGGATTTATATATCTTATTCTGAACGGAGGCAAATATATTTGACAACCAACTAATACGTCGATCCTTTATCACAGTGCCATTATTTTAAATTATTAATTAGTGGGCGAGAAATTTTCTTAAATTTTATTATTTACAATGCGAAGGAGAAAATTAAGGTCGACGAAATCAATCAAATATGCGACGAGCTACCTTACGTGCTAACCGCATTGACGACCACCAACAGAAATATTATCTGTAATTTTAATAGTCATTTGTCAGAATTGGCTCTTATAGTGACTAGAAATCTATACATATAATAAAACTGTAGTGGTCGAAAATCTGTACATTGAAAAAAAAAACGCTAAAACCGAGTCAGGGGGGTGTTAAAAGTGAAATAGAACACATTCAGATTGTTTGCAATTTTTTTGTTTCTCTGTCTGTTTGTCTGTTTATCTGTTTGTACGGGCTAATCTCGGAAGTTCATCATCATCATCTTGCTCTTATCCCAATTACTTGGGGTCGACGCAATATGTCATCTGTTTTGACATATTGCAAAAAGTTTCGGCAATGACTTTTATGACCGGCCGCCTGCCTGACGTCAACCCTCCTTGGGAATATAATCGTTGACCCAAATGGTACCAGATGGAGTTGGTCCGGGTCAATCTAGGGCTCTTAGTCGTCTTTTACGACATCCACGAGCAAAGCAAGGGTTGGTAGTATTCGAAGCCGCTACCACACAGCACTAATCTCGGAAGTTATTGGACCAACTTAAATGAAATTTTGCATGGTGGTAACTTACATCCCCGGTCATCATTTAGGATATTTTTAATCCCGGCAAATTAAAAAGTTCCCGTGGGATAGGTAAAAAACTATAGTAACTTATATAGCTCAGTACATAACCTATTTAATTGGAAATCGATATAAAAAGATTAATTATAAATGGAAACTATTCTGAAAATCCACCCCTCAGAGGATATATTCTTTTTTAAAGGTGTAAAATAGGGAAGGAATTGCTTTGATATTATTCACACTCATACACAAGTAATAAATTCATACAATCTCAATGATTAATTAACTGCACTGATAGTATAGTGGTTAAGATAGCAACTTACCACGTCAGTGTCAATTTCAACGCCGGACAATTTTTTGTGTGATCAACAAATTGTTGCTGGGTAGAGTAGACTAGATAGTAGTAAACTGAGTCTGATTTGTGGCTGTCACTTACATTTTTGTGAGGTTCCTTAGTAGAGGGTGTAGCGGGCGAAATTCATAGTTTGTAGAATAACCAATAAAAATCGGCCAAGTGCGAGTCGGACTCGCTCACGAAGGGTTCCGTACCATTAACTAGGTAAACAACAGTGGGTACACAAATTTCATATTGTAACCTTCACCTGTTACCGTTTACTGATATTAAGCAAAAATAGGCAAAAAGTGGCGCGATCGCCTTTATTGTTATAGCGGTAACAGAAATACATATTTTGTAAAAAATTCAACTGTCTAGCTATCGTGGTTCATGAGATACAGCCTGGTGATAGATAGACGGACAGACAGACAGCGAAGTCTTAGTAATAAGGTCCCGTTTTCATCCCTTGGGTACAAAGCCCTAAAAAGAGGGCTGTGCAGGGTCACTCAAATACCCTTTTTTGACCCCAGGCAGCAAATTATGTTATAGTGGTATCACCCGTGCGCAGTCATTGTTGACAAACGAGCAAACAGCACACCTAATGGTAAGTGATACTGTGCATGAACTTTTGCCAGGTCGCTGCCTATCGTGAAGAAAGTGAAGGAAGTGTAAATGCGTGCAGTGAGGTTTGGTAATATTAAAGGTAAGGTATCAGCAAAACCCACCACATGCAAACATGCTCAGAAAGTTTGGGTTCCGGCTCTCTCGCTCTGGACGGACCGGCTCGCAACGTTAGATGGACTACTGTCGAGAGTGTGACTATCACGTAAAGATAGTAAAGCGCAAGTAGGTACTTGGGCTAGCCCCCACCCGACACGACAGCTTGGAAGTTTTTCTTCCTGACTCGCTCCGCCGAGTTCTTACGCGAGATAATTGCCAAGCAAAAGATGGCGACCTCATATGGTCTATGGTCTAAGTAATGGTCGGTAGATTTGACAGTGATGCTTGCGATGAATTCACGACGCTGCTTTACTCTGGCTACACGGATCCTTTCTTTTTTCATTGCAAACGGTGGTAAACAAACAAAGAGTGTTGCTGCCGCTCATGAACCTTTGCAATACAAGGTGCATAGCTAGACGGCTGCCAACCATGAAGAAAGTAAAAGGATTGTGAATATTTTTTATTGCAAACGGTGGCAAACGAGCAAACAGTACACCTGATGGTAACTGTTGTTGCCGCTTATGGACGTTTGCTAAGCCGCTGCCTGCAGTAAAGAAAGATAAGGCAGTGTAAATGCATGCCACACGCAAACGCCCTGAGAAAGTTGGGCTGCCGCCTCTTTCACTCACCGAACAAAGCGCTGTAACAAATTGCTACTACTCGGACGTAGATTTTTTTTGAGAGTATGGTAATACCCCAAACGAACCTACCCGCGGCTGTAGACACACAACTGTCAACAGTGTGGTCCTACCACTATTTAATAAAAAAAAAAGATCTCAAAAGTATGCTCAAAAGTATCTTAGCTGGAACCACAATTGTGGGAGTGCTCCGTGTATTTTCACATATAAGTCTCACGGGAGGGTTCCTCCCAAAACACACGCTGCCTCGGTCGACATGGTACGGTATCTGCGTGTAGCATAAGCACCATGCCTTTCTGCGAATGCGAGAAGAAAGTTTTAAGATAAGTGCTCAGAACTCATCCACACAGATGCACCGTACAGGGCCATTGATCAAACCAGCCTCGCGTACAGGCGTCAAGATGTAACACCGCTCAACGAGCCGGGGAGTAATTTGATAAATATGCTCCTGAAAGCACCGTCGCCCGTCGAGTAGTAAGCCCAAATATTTTATCTGATCCTCGATTGAGTGCAACCGAATTAACAGTGATTGCTGTGCTGATGGGTGTATAGTTACAAGGTCTGTGAAACAGCAAATAATTCGTTTTATATAGAGCTACTCACTGAATCATCATCTAGATACTAATTATGGCCAAATGTATCGCTTATTTAAATTAAGCTCAGCCCAAAGTGAGTCCAATCTCAGCTAATAAACCATACTGTCACCCGCACGAATTACCTCAGCTGAGAGCAGAACAAAATAGGCGTTAGCTCAAAGTCCTCTGCGCGCTTCACGCAGAAATCACTTCGCCACTTCAAATAATCTGGAATCAGCCGCTTAAGTATAAAAGCACCCCCTGATAATAGCAGCTCCCTTATATAGCAAATTGGCAAACTATTAAATGACTTGACGACATCAAATACACCGCCAACAGCACCTCTCCACCAGTGAGCGCCTTAATGACAACGAGCCACTAACATAGAAAGGCTGCAATCGTCTGCCAGAAAGAGTTGGTCTGATCGAAACAACCTCGCTAACGTGCTGGCTGATGCGGGCAATCGAGATTCTCTACACTAGCTTGCCATCCAGAGCAACACGGTGGACGTGTAGAATCCTGAACACACTACATAGTTATCTGTGATTGCCCCTGCCACATATGATTTCTACGCAAACGAAGTCGCGGGAAAAAGCTAGTAAAGTAAATAAGCTTAAAGTACTATTATTGTGGCGACTGTTTATTATATTATAACTGTGTTATATTTAATAAAGATAAAAATATTGTAATGATTTTAATTGTAAGCAAATTTCATATTAACATATTGGGTTATTACCCAAGAAAATAAAAATTATGCGTTACAATTTTTTTTAACAGGGATGGTCTGAACAGATCTCTCCCAATCTGGCTGGGACAACGATAGATCAACATGCAGCTCCATAGTTATGTAACTGTATTTCTTCCTGTCGCTGTTAGAATGACTACAGGTCATTTTATTGACCTCAATTGGCAACGGATTACCTTTTGCGTACCGTCTCCGTTGACGGTGTCACTCTTCACGCGGTCTACTACCCCACGAGTGACGAACCCCCGAGTTTGACTAGAGTGGCATCAGATGTAGGTAGGTATTCGCGGCTGTACCGCTTGACACGCAGGCGGTTAAGTGTCAGTAGGGAAAATTTTCTGCCGGACCCGCTTCGGTCGTTTCCCTTGCAAGATAACTTTTCAGTAGCAGGCAGTGACAGTGTCCCAATTATTAACGTTGTCGAGCATCGTCTTAGCAACGGTCGGCATCGATAATTAAAACGCGTTCACTGCGCTGTTCTACCCAAGCCATGCAGATTTCCGGCGTATGCTGCGTCGTGTCCTCATCGCAATCGCAATGGTGGTAAGAGTAGTCCTTGCGGCAGTGTGCAGGTACTTGCTGAAGCATCTATGCATCGATATGACCTGTAACAGTATGAAAGAAACGATGCCGTACTGTCGCTCTATACATTCCACTAGTATCGGTCGGAGGGTCTCTCCAGCTGGACTACCCAACGGACAATAACATCGCCATGGATGTTATCTCGCCAGGTGGACAACTCTTCCATGAGCATCCGTATGTCGGTTCACTGCCAGCGTCCTTTCCAGTGTCTGTAAAGTCATCAGCATCTTTACCTCCAAGTGCCGCGTAACAGTTTCGATCAATAAGCAAGGTGCTTCAGTCGCAGCAGTCCCGTAAGGACTTGATTTCTTTGGCCCTCTGTGCTTGCCATAAAAGTATCTTAAGAGAGACGATTGGTCATGCTCACTGAAAGGTTTGCTTGCGGTAACTACGAGGAGCGAGTCCCTACCTTCCTTCCATTATGGTTGAGAGGAGTGATGGCTGCTCTAGTGGTTAACTCCTGATAGGGTGCCGCTTGCGGGATCTGGTCAGCCATAATCTCATTATATTTGTGAATTGTATCATATAATATTACGAAAGGCATCACACTGGAGCTATTAATAAGCATGTTGTTAGACATAATATTATATTAGTAAAATTAGAAAATAAATAAAAAAAAGACGATCCTGCTGAGTTTCTTGCCGGATCTTCTCAGTGCAGCCGCATTCCGATCCGGTGGTAATTTTAAGGAAAAATGTAAAAAAATACACATGTAATAAAACACCTCGCGGGGTTTCTAGATAATAAATGATTTGAATTTGATCAGGGACTACACCCAGAAGGGTACAGGGCCATCGACAGAACTATCCCTGGCTATGACGAGCATGCCGTTGGTGTAATTACATCCAACCTTGGAGATAGTCTACTTAGCAAAGACTAAACTAGCGGATATCGCACAGGGTCAGTACTACGACAGGCCCTTGTAGAACACCGTACGACATAACCGTTTATATTATAACTTTTTAAATAAAACTACTTTACGGATTTTATCGCATTTGTATTTGATTTTTGATTGCCCGACGTTTCGAACACTTTGCAGCGTTCATGGTCACGGGCGGACTAAGATGTCTCACGTCCAATAAGTTATCGTTATTGCAGAAAATTTATAATTATCTACCCGATACAGAAAATAGTTATTAAATATTGACCCACATTTTGATACAAATTAATTGCCAGTGTAAGAAGAAAATGATTCTATATGAAAAAATTAAATTGTTTATGGTTAGTAATTATTTAACATTAAAATTAATAGTAATTATATTTAAAAACCTGACAATCTAGTATACTACCACCGGATCGGAACACGGCCACATTGAGAAAGATCCGGCAAGAAAACTTAGGTGACATAATGCTAAATTGATATTAATTTTGAAGGCGGCTTACTTTATGTTACTAAGACACTTTAATTTATAAAATTATCTTTAGCTATTATTATTGTTGGACGGCCAAGATTTCGGCAGGTGGGGGTCTCCGCGTGCGGCTCTGGTGGCAGAGCGCACGGTGGATCTGACCCGGGGCCAATAGGGCGGATGTGCCTCATGGCACTCCGTCGCCAGGGATGGTTGCGTCACGGCCCGGGGGCGTGACGGGTCGGTCGCTCGCGAGCGGCCAGACCCGGATGGCCCAAACCGTAATCCTGAGCAGGGGGGTCAGGACCGGGGGTCTTCGGACCGCGGGGAAGAAAACCCCTATAAAAAATTACCCCTAATCCTAAGTTTGGCCACTCGGCGAGGGGATGAATGGTTGGTGGGTTAAAAAGCGCGCGAGCGTCCAGCCGTTAGAGTGGTAGTCAAGGCAAGACTTAAAAACGTCCAACAATATGGCAGAAGTAAAGACATGTAATACTTCACCAGAGGGTCCCGGCCAGGCCGGGGAGTTCCTTGCTGTGCCGGTGCTTGCGCGCGACGTCCATTTGGAGCCGCGCCCAAGTTCCGGCACAGTCAGTCCCCAAACGTATGGGTGGGGGGCAACTACTGCCTTAGAAGCCGAGAGCCCGGCTCAACATCAAGTGGCTCATTGGGGGAAGGGGAATGAGGAAGAGGTGAGGAAGAAGACCCGGAGGATGAAGCCGAGGCGTTCCACCGCTGCGCGATCCCGCATAAGCGCCACAAAATCTAAGGCGAGGCGGGAGCGGAAGAAGGCAGAAGCCATTGCTGCACGCGAGGCGGGTGGCAGCATTGCTGTTTTTACTGGACTGTCGGACCTGGAGAGCGAGTCCACCGCAGAGCCGTCGCTGGAGGAGAGCGTCGGAAATGGCAGCGGATCCGAGGACGAGGGCGGCATTGCCGCAGGGCCGTCCAAGACGATGGAAGCCGTCGCGAGACGAGGGCGGCAGTGCCGCAGGACCGTTGGAGGCGGCAATACACACGGCCTCGGAGATGTCGGCGGACGAGAGCGGCAATGCCACAGAGCCGTCCGCCGACGAAAGTAGCACCGACCGGATGCAGGTCGGCCAGAGAAGGGACGAGGGCGGCGGATGCGTCGCAGGTCCGTCCGATAGGTGTAGGAATAGGGAGACGATAGGCAGGCCGTCAGCTGGGGAGGAGCTCACGGGTAGGCCGTCGTCGAGGAAGGAGGTGCAGGCTGCCGAGGAGAACACCGACACCACGGTAAGTGGCACGAATAAGAGAGAGGAGGCCCTCCCCCCGAGCGTCCGGAAGCGCCCCCTTAACGGGGGCAGCTCGAACACCGACTCGGAGGGGAGTACCAACATGCCTCCTCCCAAGGTCCTGACCATGCCCTGTGGACGCAGAGGTCGAGGATTGGCGGTGGTGGCGAGGCCGGGGACCCCCGGTCCGGCTGGCCACGGTGGCGAGGTGGCGGCCCTACAGGCCGCGAACGTCCGCCTTAGTGAGGAGGTCTCCGGCTTGCAGGTACGCAACCGTAAGCTGGAGACGGAGCTATCGGCGGTGCGACGGGAGAACCGCGGGTTGGCCGACCTGCGGGCTCAGTTCACACGCCTGGCGCCGGCCGCGCCACCGGTGCCGTCCTCGCCACCGAAACGGGCTGCGCCGGGGAGGGCGGGCCCGTCGTCTGCGTCCGTGGCGCCGACTGCGGGCTACGCCCGTAGCGGCTGCTGCGCCCGTCGCAGCCTCGGTGCTTCCTCCCCTCGTCGTGGTCCCTCCGCCGGCTCGTGGCCGCGGGAGACCTCAGAAGGGGGAGGAGCCGCCGCCCGACGAGGTGCACGGCGTGTCGGAGTCGATGGTACGCGTCATCCTAGCCCGAGTAGGGGTGAGGGTGGATGCGCGTATCGCCGCCGTAGCAGCCAGGCTCCCGCCTGAGCCACCCCTCCGACCGCCGCTCGCCGCGGACAAGGCGAGGCGGCCGCAAGCGTCAGCTCCCACCCCGCTGCCCTGTTAGGGTGGCCGCGTGGTGAGCTACGCTGCGGCCGCGGCCGGGCCCAAGGGGGCCAAGAACGCCGGCTAGGTGCCGGCTCCCGCCAAGGCCGGGCCGCGGCCGCGACCGCTCCTGCTGCGCGCAGCGCTGCTGCCAGGCTCGAACAGGGCTGGCAGGTGGCTAAGTGGAGCAGGAAGGCACGCGGCCAGAAGCGGAGAGCGGCGGCCAAGAGTGCCGCCGTGGCCGCCGCTCCCCAGGCGGGAGCCGGCAGAAAGGGGAAATGGTCGCGCAGGGGCCTCAAGTCGCCGAAGACGGCCGTGGTGGTCATCACCGTGCTGCCTGAGCGGGCTGAGAGGGGCCTCAACTATGAGGCCGTCCTAAAACGCGCTCGGCGGGAGCTGGACGTCGCCCTGGACAAGACGGAGGCCCTCTTGTTCCATGGGCGCCTTATGAGCCCTCCCATCGGCGTCTCAATCACCGTCCGATCGGTTGACATCAGCATCCGGGCCCATATGAGGTACTTGGGCCTGGTGCTCGACGGGCAATGGTGGTTCCGGGAGCATTTCTGCAGGCTCGCTCCACGGCTCGTCGGCGCGGCGTCCGCCCTATCGTGGCTTATGCCGAACGTGGGCGGACCGAGCGCTACGTGCCGACGGCTGTACACGGGGATCATCCGGTCGATGGCCCTGTACGGCGCACCGGTGTGGGCGGGGTCCTTGACCGTCCGACTTAGGGCCCTTCTGTGGCGATCACAGAGGGTCATGGCGGTCAGGGCCTATTGGCCGGGACTCCCCCGTGGGACCTGGAGGCGGAGATGCTCGCCGGATTGTATCGGCGGGTGACGGGGGTGCGAGCGGAGGGCGGTGAGATCTCGTTAAGGGAGCTCACCGCCTGGCGCGTCGACGCCCGCCGAGACGTCATTGCCCGTTGGGCAGTCCGGCTGGAGAGGCCTTGGTTCGGGGTGAGAACCGTGGAGGCCTTCCGGCCGGTGCTGATGCAGTGGTTGGAAAGGCAGCACGGGGTGCTCTCCTTCCGACTAGTGCAGGTGTTGACGGGGCATGGGAGCTTCGCCAAATATCTGCACAGGGTCGTAAGGAGGGAGAGCACACCGTCCTGCGATCACTGCGATTGCGACGAGGACACGGCGCGCCACACGCTCGAGGCCTGCGCGGCTTGGGCAGTGCAGCGCCGTGAACTCGTCGCAATCATCGGTGCCGACCTGACGCTGCCGGCCATCACTAGGGCGATGGTCGACAGCGTCGGGAATTAGGACGCGGTCGCAGCCTTCTGCAAGACAGTGATCTCGCAGAAGGAGGCGGCGGATCGTCTGCGCGTAGAGCGCAGCCTCGATGAGGAGATCCGCCGCCGGCGACTGGGGCGGCGTAGGCGCAACTATCTGCGCCTCATGCCGCCCTATGGGAGGGTACCCCGCGTAGGGGGTATTCCGTCGGGCCGACCACTGACGACAAGTAAACCTGCTCCGGTGGTCGGCCCAATGACGAAGGCGAGGTGGTTTTCGGGTGGTTTGCGGGAGTTGCGTGCTTAAGCCCCTCTGTCGCCCCGGACGGAGTGGTGCGGAGGCGCGCCGACCGCAGCCCACCCACAAAAAAAAAAAAAAGCTATTATTATTGTGGGTCAAATCTAAAATAGTTTTATTTAAAATATGTAATACTCGCATACACATCAGAAATCATTACGTTTACATAACGTTCTACTCGGTTCATGTAGAGGATACTTTACCCTTACGGATATTTTGCCACTAGCCGTCTCCGTTATAGGCACCCTGAGCCCGCCTTTCTAATGCAGCTGAAATATGTATTTAATGTATTACTGAATGTGTTGGCGATTCAAAAACAGAGCCAACAGTAACCCTCCGCTGGTGATTGCCGCAGTATTAGGCTTCACTTCAATAGTTTGTCCATATCGTCCAACAACATGGGTCTAAGCCGCCGCTGAGTTTAGTGACCATCCAGGCTTCGGCAAGATCATCAGCGTCCCCTCCTTCGAATATCCAGATAAACGCCCAGACGATAGACAAGCCTTGTACTGTACATTCCAGGTATTCAAAGAGCCACAGAGGTAGGCCTGTACTTATTTGTTGACATAAATATTTTAAATAATCATGGTCATCTCAGCTTATATAAGTACATTCCACGGCTGGGTTTGAGCCTCTTTTAAAACAGGAGGGAAATTTACATACCATATCACACTGATCCGACGTTTTAATATACGGTATTATTTCAGGTTTTCTTTCTCTTGCGTAGATGTTATGCAAATTATAACACTTAGTCATCTTTTACGACATCCATGGGTAAGGAAGGGGTAAATAGTTTTCTTAACCTATCACCACATAGTAAATTATTTAAAAAACAATGTATGACGTGAAAAAGAGTAACTCTATTAAATGTAGATAAATAAACGTAAGTGATACAAAATTTATCGGGTAGTTCAAATATATAGAATAAAACGCAGCCTCAATATCAATAATTATTTTAAGCTATCATTTTTCAGTCGTATCATTTCGGCTCACGTACCTTACACTGCTGGGCTCGAATCTTCTCCGCAGAAGGAGGGATATTTTGAGTTTGAGTTTTTTTCATTTTGAGTTTTCCTTCTCTTGCATATACGTTATATGCATATTACATCCCTCAGTCGTCTTTAACGACATCTATGAGCAAGATACGAAATGGTAAATTATATTCTTACTCTGTTACCCCGTGGGTGTAGTAAAAGATGAATAAGAGATTTAATATCATTTATGCAAGAGTGGAATAACTTGAAATAAAATCCTATAACTTTGATAACTTTATTTATTTGTCTCAACATGTGTACAATAAGATGTTACATAATTTATAGAACCAACATGTTCTATCCATTAGAAGACATGCAAACTTATAATAATGATGTATAAGGTAACACAATTAAATATCTATTAATAGTAATCATTAAATAACATATAATCATAAGAAATGCTACTCGTTGCCAAATAATTGTAATTAATTAAAATATGACTGTCAGTATTGAATGAAATGAAATAGATTAGTAGTCAAGTAATTATAATAGATTAAAATAAAAATGTCATTAATTAAATTATTACAGTACGGAATAAATTAAGAATAATAATAAAAAATTAATAAATTAATATAATTATAATTTACAATATAGCTACATCCTCAAGAAAATCTTTTATGTTATAGTAGCATTTATTTGTCAATATATTTTTTAATCTCTTTTTAAATTCAGTAATGTTTAGGTCCTTTAAAGCATTCGGTATTTTATTATATATTATAGGAGCCATGCAAATAACGCTTTTTTCTAAGAGGGACGTTTTAGCCGCATGCATACACAGTCTGTGTTTGTCACGGCGACTGCGAATACTGACATCGGACATTTTGGGAAAGAGATGTAGATTTGATTTCACAAATACAGATGTCTGATAAATATATAATGAAGGGAAAGTTAAAATTTTATAATTTTCGAAATATGGTTTACAACTTTCTACGACTGGTAAGTCAAACGTAGCACGAACGCATTGTTTTTGAAGCTTGAAAACATTTTCCTTTTCAACTGAGTTGCCCCAGAATATGACACCGTATCTAAGTAGTGATTCAACAAGACCATGGTATGCAGTGAGTAATGTAGTAATATTTACTTCAGATTAAAGTTTATAAAGCGCGTAGGAACGACTACTTAATTTTTGAGATAGCTGTGCAATATGCGCTTTCCAGTTGAGTTTAGCATCAATAATGAAACCTAGAAACTTGGCACTGTCAACTCTACTTATGTTATAGTTTCCATATTTAATACAAATTTCATTATCGCGTTCATTAGCTCGTTGGCTAAAATGTATTATGTTTGTCTTGTCAAAATTAATTAATAAATTATTATTATGCATCCAAGATACAATTTGTGATAGTGATTCATTTATGTAATTTTCGTATGTCTCTAAAGATTTACATGTTACAGTTAATGTACTGTCGTCAGCAAAAAGAGTCATGGGTTGATCGACCGATCTAGGTATGTCATTAATGTATAATATAAATAAAAGAGGCCCCAATACGCTGCCCTGTGGCACACCGTATGTTACAATACGCTCATTTGAGAATGTTGTTACCTCTTGTTTTGTTTTATAATCTACTATAGTAATTGCTGTATACTGTTTTCGGAGTGTTAAATAAGATATAAGTAGATCCAGAACATTTCCTCTAATACCATAGCACTCCAGTTTTTTTGTTAAAATACCGTGGTGAACATGATCAAAAGCCTGCGTCATATCGCAGAAGATAGAGCAAACTGGATTTCTTTTGGCTATATTCACCATTGTTCTATACAAAAATTTATATACGGCCATATCAATTGTTTTATTTTTGCGGAACCCTTTTTGTTCATCACAAATAATTCTGTTTAATTCCAAATACTTATTAATTTCATTATATAGATATCTCTCTAAGATTTTAGAGAAAATGGAGGTGATTGCAATTGGTCTATAGTTTGACATGATATTCTTATTTTCTTTCTTATGTATTGGTTTTATAATGGAAACTTTTAGGTTCTCTGGATACACCCCTTGATTTATACAAAGGTTGAGTATATGACTAAGATGGCCACATATGAGGTCACCCACAGACTTTAATACTCTTGTAGAAATTTCGTCATACCCCACACTATGAGTATTTTTAATATGTTTAATTATTTTAAATATATCTTGTGGTATACTTGGTGCCATGAACATAGAATCCTTCCTATGTGGTATTTTGCATGTAACATTAGTTCCTAATTGCGTCAATGGTACAATTTTTTCTACAAAATAATTATTAAAGCTATTTGCTATAGAAAATGGATCAGTAATGGTTTTATTATTCACCGTCAATTTGTGTATGGACCCCTTCGGTAAATTAACTTTATTATTATTAATTATTTACCATGTCGTTTTAATTCTATTATTTGAGGTATTTATTTTGTAGTTATTTTGAGCTCGTTTTGTGAGTTTTATAATTTTCTTGAAAAGCTTTGAGTATCTAATATAGGTCTGCTTCTTTTGTGCAGATGGTCTAATTCTAGCAAGCCATAAAAGTGCCCTTTTTTTCCTACTACATGTTTTTATGCCTCGTGAGATCCATTTTGGTTTACTATTTGTTGTTATAGTTATCATCTTATGTGGAAAACACAATTTGTAGAAAAGAGTAAACTGCTCTAAAATAAATTAAATGCCATATTAGCATCCTCAGTATTATATATGTCATCAAATTTAAATTTCGAAATACAATTTCTGAACTTTATCATTTTTTCAGGCGAATAGTCTATTAACCTCTTGCGCCAGTATTTTAATACGCATGTTTTATTCACAGGACATGTAAAAATTTGAGGTGTATGATCAGATAAGGTCAAGTCTATTATATCAGCACCCCAATTTTTTTTTAAACTGTGAGCAAAGTTATCAATACATGTTTGACTTATTAATCTTGTTGGACTCTTAAGAGCTAGTACCAAATTAAAGTTTCGCAATAAACATTTTAATTCCATTGTACAATTATTATCTTTTAACACATCAATATTAAAATCACCAGTTATTATTATATTATCATACTTTTTCTTATTACTAATTTGTACTAAAATTTGTTCTAATTTAAGGAAGAAAATATTTATATGCTTTTGTATTGGTACTCTATATATACATATGATAACTATCTTATATGTTTCTATTGCACAGCACTCAAAAATACCGCTTAAAGAGTGTAAGGCTATTTCGGGTAACTCTTTGAAAACATGCCCCATTTTCACCAAGATACATGTTCCACCTCTTTTGCAATCAATTCTACAAAAACATGCAGCTAAGATATAGTTGGGTACATAAAGATGTGCTTCGTAACCAGACATAATGAAATGCTCAGTTAAACATATTACATCGATATTTTGCTTTTTATCGGCTAGGTTGGCCAATGAGACAGTTAGAGCATCAGATTTAGTTAATAAACCGGCAATGTTCTGATGAAGTACATATAATGATTTATTTACGAAAAAATGTGTCATTATCCATATTATAATATTTAATTTCGTCATATTGTGTATATTTGTCAATTTTCGTACTCTTAGTGTCCATATAAATAATATTATTGTGAGGTTCTACATCTAATGGTTCAATAAAACATTTTAAATTATGAAAAATATTCATCATGCCTCGATTATTGAGCTCACCGTAATATTTAGAGAACATGGTATAGTCATAAGATAAATTTAAGTTAGAGTCGAATATTGTCGCATAGTTATAGATTTGTATGTCATGATAGAGTAAATAGTTAAACATTTCAATTCTCCAGTTATGCATAGTAGTATAAGCATTACATTTGAATGTTGGTAAACAGAGGATAATATTTGTGTGTTTTATTGTTAACAATCTTTCACGTAAACTACTTATTAGTTCAGAATAATTGTACGTCTTTTTAAAGTCTTTATCACCTATAAATATCACACAATAGTCCTTCATGGTAAAATCTGTAAGTTTTGATTCTAAGTTTTCGGTTAACTCAGTTAATCCACATTCTGTTGAGAGATAGTGGCATATGTTATAGTTCGGAAAAGTGTTTTCAGCCATTAGTAATATCTTATTCCTCTTATTGCTGCTAATTATGCACAATTTCGGTTGTCGTACCTTGTCTATATTTCTCACGTTAAGACTTCTACGAACAAACTCAGTTGAATGGAATGGTTGTTCATCACATATTTGGCTCGTTTGTGATTGTTCCAAATGTTGTTTACGAGGTTATTTCGAGGTCCTTACGCGGAGATAATCCTCTGTGTTTGCTTGGTGTAAGCATTTCGCTAGATATTTTTTTAGTGGCTAGTAACAACAAGTCCTGCCTTTTTGTTTAAATTTTCGATCGTATCCGAGTTCATTATTTTCTAAAGAGAGATTATTTATTTCATGATGTGCTGCAGACAACTGTTCAGTTAATTTTTCAATTTGTTGTTTTAAGTTATGCGTTTCTTCGTCAGTTTCATTATTCGATATATCGAACAAGCTTTTTGAAGTGCCATCTGGCGTAGAATTTCGTTCATTATTTTTCTCAGGACTAATTGCAGTCATTGATCGATTTTTTGTCTTTCGGAGAGTAATATTTTCAAAGAAATTCATTATTATCACTATTAAGTCTCTTTATATATAATTATTGCACAAAAAGCTGTGTTGCGCTTCACTGGGTTTTGAACCGGCGGACTCGTAGTTCATGCGCTATCCGTAACTTGGTAGTATACGCCGCTAGACCAACCATACGTCGACCAACTTGCTAAAAATTGTGGTACGCATTGAAGTACTCATAAATAAAAGGTAAGGTGGTAAGGTTATTTGTTATCAAGTGAGAATAATCGACAGTTCCATCGGTTATTTTTTTAAATCACTGACACTTTTGCTTAGATACAATATTAGCGGATTGCAAAGAAAATACGGCAAATTATAGATTAACAGAACTTCAGTATACACAAAATGCAATTTAGATCAAATAGTATTTATTTTTCGCACTTTCAATATCCTAAATGACCACATATGCAAATTTTTATACACTGCTTACATTTGTCATTTATTCTTCAAAATTACCGAGAACTAGCACTGGATAATATTGTCACTTGTTTATTAGACTATTATTATGTCACATTTAGATATTGTATGTATAAACTGCTAGTTTTACTATTTTTAAATAAGTTTAAATACAGAGTCGACGTTTTCATCGGCACTAGCGCCACCTACTATACTATACCAATCTGTCTGACCGGCATGTATGGTAGGTCAATTGACCTCCTAGTATGGAGCCCCCAGCCAAGCAGTGTGACGATGATGAAATACTTATTCTAGGCAAACGAAGCTGTTGGAACAACTACTTAAAAGTAAAGAGCCTATGTTTTTATTGCTTCTGATATCAGACAAGTAAATATTGCATCTGATGATTAAAGGTCACTGTTTACTGTAAGATAGGGTTTGGGTTTCAAGCTCTTTCGCTCATTGAATAAAGTGCAGTATCAACATCTTACTACTCAGAAGACGATTTTCTGTCCGAATATTGTATTACCCTGGATAAACTGGCAGATTTATACATTAGATACTACACTACAATAGATAATACCATGTGGTGACGGAGTGAGAATAAAATTCATCACCCCTCTTTTTCTCGCGGGCGTCGTAAAAAACGACTAAAGGATATAAATATGCAAATAATATTTATACAAGTGAAGGAAAATTCGAAATAAAAACCCTATGTCAATATGTCTGATAAGCGTGTTATATTTGGGCAATTTCCCTTCCTATACTTTAGGAGGCCCTAACCCAATAGTAGGACGTAAATGGACCGAGATAATGATGATGATGAGATGACAATATGATTCGCAGGAACTAATGGAACCTATGGATTTTTATTTAACGAATTTGTATTCAACATTTTCTGTTCTTTCTGTTTTTAGTAAGTCTAAAATAGTGTATTTTCAAATTAAGAAACATTGATAATTTGGAATATAAAATGGCTGACCGACTGACGGATCAACGCACGGCCTAAATTGTTGATCGTAGAGACCTGAAACTTGCCCGATACGAAAGGATTTTTAGAAATTCAACCCCAAAGAGAGTGAAAATTTATATGGGACACCGTGATTCCTTTATTCAATCTTCATCAAATTTTGCACAAACATTCTTTAACAGAATTTCATATTTTATTGAGACGTGTTTCATATTTTATTGAAATATAACAAATTTCATTTTATTTTTA
This sequence comes from Lymantria dispar, assembly GCA_032191425.1. Lineage (NCBI taxonomy): Eukaryota > Metazoa > Arthropoda > Insecta > Lepidoptera > Erebidae > Lymantria > Lymantria dispar. The sequence goes on along the minus strand of CM063451.1, from coordinate 1,714,234 downwards.
TATTTATAAATAAATAAATATTCTCTTTAAATCCTTACACTATAGTAAAAATTGTTATATTTTATAAGTATTCAAACTTTTAAACATACAAAAACATTATAATAAAATTTAAAACGTAAAAAAAACAATTAAAGATATTATTAGACCCATTTTCGAGTTCTATGTGAAGTTGAGGACAAATGCTAGTTATCTATAATAATCTAAGAATGTATTTCAGATTAACAGGTTTTGCAACATCCTTCGTACTTTTTTCTGTCTTGTTTTATCATATCTGCAGCCATTTCCGCGATCATTATGGTGGAGCCCAGGGTTCCACCAGCTGTTGGCGACGGCATCACGCTGGCATCCACAATTCGGAGCTTTTGCACGCCATATACCATTAGACGAGAATTTACTACCCTTCCCATCTGACATGTACTGGAGTATTCATGTTGGGAGGTCATCATGTATTTGGTATAGCAAGTCAAGTAATCTAGGTTTTTTAAGTCAAACTTACCACATTTACTTAATTTTGGATCTTTGAATTCTCCACCTAGTTTCTGAAACGTTTTTGTATCTTGTATTTTTAGAAAGTGTTGGATGTATTTGGCTAGTTCATTTATGTCATCTTCAACCGGTTTAAAATCAATTATTGGAGGATCTTTGTAATTATTACTTCTTAATGTAATTCTGCCTCGAGATTGCAAAGTTTGCTTCTTAATTATAACGTACATCATTTGTGTATTAACATTGGTTTCTATTAAGTCATTGCATATTGTATTATTATAATCATAAGTAAATACACAAAAATTCATAAGATTACTAGGTAAATTAATATATTCTACTACATTATAGTCTGGATATGTATTGATATTATTTAAAGCTGCATATCCTACTAAAATTCCTGCTGGATAATGAGTAGGCTTAAAAGGTCTATATGGTATTATTTGCTTTGTAAAATTGCAAACCATCGTCACTCCTATGTGATCTTGAAAATCATCGCCAACTGGAAGATCAGTAATGGTGTGAATTTTATGTTTACACAGTTGTTTCTTGGGACCAATTCCGGACAGCATTAGTAATTGAGGTGTGTTAACTACGCCAGCTGATAATATTACTTCTATTTTAGCTTTGACATAAATAAATCTACCACAATTTTCAACAACTACACCTATTGCATTTTTACAAGCATCAAAAAGTACCTTTATCACAGTGGTATTGGTTAGTATGAACATATTGTTGTTGTTTAGTTTCTTAAATAAATAAGTTATTGCTGTACTTTGTATAACATTTCTGCTTATAGTAGCTAATGCGTTGGTGTAACCTAAACAACGGTTTCCATTGATGGCTGAAACATTAGCCTGCCCTGCTTCTTTAACCATTTGCAAGTAAGGCTGTGTATCAATACTATTGACAATGTTTAATCCTACGTTACCATTTTCTCCATAAAATGTACCGTCACTTTTTATGATATTTTTGTTTTCAAGTCTTTGAGATTTTTTAAGGTATTGTAAAGCATTGTCCCATTGCCATGTAGAATCATTGACCTTTTTTGCCCAATTGTTATAGTCTTCTTTACATCCTGAACTATATGTTGCGTAGCCATTAGAACTGCAGCCACCTATAACTTTCCCTAGAGCCATATCATCTTCACTTAACTTATGTGTCTCCTCTTGAGATGATGTAGGTACTTCGCTGTATGGCCAGGTGGTGCGATTTGATTGCGCGTATAACATTAGGGCGGCCATCTGAAAAGAAAAATAAGATATTGAACATGTTATTTTTTTATATTTAGCAAATTTGATCTAATTGCGCGGAGCCTTGTGAAAATATATATTAGAAGTATGAGTATATAAATCGATATACTTACTTCGTTTTCTATTTGCAGATTGCCTCCAGCTTCTATAAGCAGTACCGTAACATTATCTTCTGCAAGTCTGTTAGCTAGAACACATCCAGCTGTTCCGCCTCCAACTATTATGTAGTCGTAGGACTGGCCATCTTAAAACATTTTAATTTAATTAATTTGTATCTGTTTCGTAGCTTTAGCAAACCACTGTGGAAACATTAAAATGGAAGAAAAATATGAGAAACATAAATTCATTAGGTAACACAGAATCTTTTATATCTATTTCTTTTGTACGTGTGTATGTCACTGAACTCCTAAACGGCTAGATCCAATTTTGATGAAACTTTTTGTGTGTGTTCAAGTAGGTTTGAGAATGGTTTAGATTAATATTTGAACCCGGAAGGTGGCGCTGCGATCGATTGCAAAGAGAAGTCCTTTTTTATCATTTGAACAGAAGAACGACTGTTGGGTCAGCTAGTATGTTTATAATAATCTAAATAACAGACATTTAGTATTTGTCCTGTTCCTATATCCATTACTTTTTTTTTGGGGGGGTGGGTTGCGTCCGGAGGGACAGAGGGGCGTAAGCACGCACACCCGCAATCCACCCACGATACACGTCACCTTCGTCGTTGGGCCGACCACCGGAGCAGGGTTACTTGACGTCAGTGGTCAGCCCGACGGAATACCCCTATTTGGGGTACCCTCTCATTGACCGACGTCCACTCCCCCTCGGGGAGGACGTCGGTCTTTCCTCACGCGGTCGGCCTCTCGGCGGGTGACGGGTTAATTCCTCGGTCACGTCACCCGCGGCCTCGGCTAGGGCGGCATGAGGCGCAGATATTCGTGCCTACGCCGCCCCAGTCGCCGACAGCGGATCGCCTCATCGAGGCTGCGCTCCTTGCGCAGGCGATCCGCCGCCTCCTTCCGCGAGACCACTGCCTCACAGAAGGCTGCAACCGCGTCCCAATTCCTTACGCTGTCGACCATCGCCCTGGTGATAGTCGGCAGCGTCAGGTCGGTACCGCTGATTGCGACGAGTTCACGACGCTGCTCTGCCCAGGCGGCACAGACCTCGAGCGTATGCTGCGCCGTGTCCTCGTCGCAATCGCAGTGGTGGCAGGATGGTGTACTCTCCCTACCAACGACCTTGTGCAGGTATTTGGCGAAGCACCCATGCCCCCTCAACATCTGCATTAGTCGGAAGGAGAGCACCCCGTGCCGCCTTTCCAACCACTGCATCCACACCGGCCGGCAGGCCTCCACGATTCGCACCCCGAACCGAGGCCTCTCCTGCCGGACTGCCCAGCGGGCAATGACGTCACGGCGGGCGTCGATGCGCCAGGCGCTGAGCTCCCTCAACGAGACCACACCGCCCTCCACTCGCACCCCCATCACCCGCCGATACAATCCGGCGAGCATTTCCGCTTCCAGGTCCCATGGGGGAGTCCTGGCTCTCCCGGTCAGTGTCTGGCGAAGCCATGACCGGGGCGTGTGTTCCGCCCGCCGTGGGAACATATCCATTACTTGGAGTTATCGTAATATGTACTCCTTTTCTATCATGCATATTGTAATGATAAAAATTGAAATGATGATAAAAATTTTCCGTGTGGTGACGGAGTAAGAATACAATTCACCACCCCCTATCTTACCCGTGGGTGATCGTACGAGACGACTAAGGGAGATAAAACGCATATAACATCTATGCGAGAGAAGGCAAACTCGAAATAAAACCCTATACCAACACGTCTGACCAGCGTGGTATAGTAGGTCAATTACCCTTCCGTTATGGAGGAGGCCCGAGCCCAACAGTGGGACGTATATGGGCTGAAATGATGATGATGATGATATTGTAAACGATATCCGCAGTAGTCTTATGACCAGTGGCCTGGCTGACGTGAATCCTCCTTGGGAATGTAATTATTGACCAAATGACATCAGATATAGTTGGTCCAGGTCGATGTAAAGCTCTTAGTACTGTTTCACAATACCCACGAGCAATATAAGGGTAGTATTCGTAGTTCGCGGTAGCATAGTACCCTACTAAAAATAATAAAGTTTGATCGCCTATCGACTGTCAAAATTAATTTGTGTTAGGTTTTTGCATCGAATTTGCATTGTAGTACGCTGTAAAAATGTTGGCAATAATTTTTATATCCTCGTGTGGGAATGGGTTAGGATTATAATGCATGATCCTTCTCTTACTTCTAATTGATAGATAACGATATTCGATCAAATATTTCCGTGTAATGACGGGATAAGTATACAATTTATCACCTCTAGCACCCGCCGCACATGCCCATACTAGCATTGGCCGTCACGAGCTGTGTGCGCTCGCGCGTACACGCTCAGGTATGTGCCTGCATCGACACGTGAGAGCAAATGCGGAGTTTGGTATTTTTTTTTTGTGTGTGTACAGCTGTTGGCCGCAGATGGCCTTGACAGCTTGACGCGGACTATGGGTGAGCGCTGAGGGCTCTCAACCCGGAGAAAAGTATGCTAAGCGATATCCCCCAAGGGCTCCCCCTGTGGGGAACGGACCTCGGCTTGGGGCGTCGCTAGAGGCAAAGTGGGCGTGCCCACGTTTTGATTAATGATTTTTGCACGGCGCGGTTTCGCACCTCGACGGCGAGGGCGGAACCGCGGATATTTATGTGTTAAGGCCTCGCGGGCCGTGTAGGCTCTACGTTGAGCCAATGTGATGTTGTCGTCCTCTTCGTCGAGGACGTGACGAGGACGTCGGATGCAAACGGAGTTTGGTACTGCGCCATAGGTTTTAAATACTGCCACTCGTACACGGATCGTGACGGCCAATGTGAATGTGGGCATGTGCGGCGGGTGCAATTGGTACGTGGCTGTTGTAAAAAATAGTTCAGGGATGTAAATTGCACCGCATGAAAGAGAAGGAAAACGGGCAATAAAAATCTTATAGTGATGTAGTAGATCGAATTTCTTGAAACCATGATATCATACTTGCATATATATATGTGCAATTAGGAAACTTACCAAATAGACATAATTTTTTAATATCCGGAAATGAACTAAGATGTAGCGCCGTGAGCATTGTCAGCCCACTTTGTATCGCTGAGACACTTTGAAGGGCAGATGACGCTGTTACAGTCATTTCTCATCAACAAATTATTATTCTTATGGTGTTTATTATTCTTGATCGCTTTAAGAATAAACTAGAAGACCCTGTGAACATTTTGTACTGCTGTATAATATTGTTTATTATTTATTTATAGCTCCTCATGCATTTTTATAGTGGTAGAACGACACTGTTGACAGTTATCTGTCTACAACCGCGGGTCGGTCCGTCGGGGGTAGGTTATTATAAAATCTCGGATTATCTTGATGATAATACAAACTGGTTATGAGCAGCTCCTCATTCAGGCATTTTCTCATTATTACACGCATGTTTATTCTGTTGTTGTTACTATAATTGTAAAGCGTAGCGTGTTTTACCAAAAGAATTTGTTATTTAATTTGTGTTTTATGTTTGGGGCACATGGTATTGGTCATGCTCACTGAAGGGTATGCTTGCGGTAGCTACGAAGAGCGAGTCACTCCCTTCCCTCCATTGTGGTTGAGGGGAGTGATGGCTGCTCTAGTGGTTAACTCGTGATTGGGTGCCACTTGCGGGATTTGGTCCAGTCATGGTACTTTTTCGTTATACTGTATTGTATGATGGTTCGAAAGGCATCACACTGGAGCTATTAATAGACGTGTTTTTGTATATTATTTTATTAAAAAAAGTAAACGAATAAAAAAGAAGACAATCCCTCTGAGTTTCTTGCCGGATCTTCTCAGTGCGGTCGTGTTCCAATCCGGTAGTAATTTAAGGCAAAATGTAAAAATATGACCATATGTAAGTGCCCCTGTGGGGTTTATACATAATAAAGAATTTGAATTTGTAGGTACTACTTACTACACTAAGCAGAAAATCGACGCCTGAATAGTAGCAATTTGTTACTGTGCTTCATTCAGTGAACGAGAGAGCCGGAGACCCAACTTTCTGAGGGTGTTTGCGTGTGGTGGGTTTTTGTGATGCCTTTAGTTTCACCGAACCTCATGGCACGCATTCACACTCCCTTCACTTCCTTCACGGTAAGCAACGGCCTAACAAAAGTCTATGAGCGGCAGCAATACTTAACATCAGGTGTACTCTTTGTTCGTTTGCCACCGTATGCAATAAAAAAACAATATCTTAAAAATGAGGAACTTCTGTGCAGTGGCGGGGTTATTACAGACAACGATTACTTGTTGGACGTGAGACACCTAAGTTCGCCCGTGACCATGAATGCTGCAAAGTGTTCGAAACGTCGGGCAACCATAAATCAAATACAAACGCGATATAATCCGTAAAAGTAGTTTTATTTACAATGCGTAGTGCTCGCGTAAAAATCAGATATCATTAAACATAAACCCTTTTTATACATACAAATATGAACTGAATAAAAAGCTTGTAACACTATTTTTTTTTAAAGTTGGGCCTCATTCAGCTGTGCCGCCCTAGGCCTCTGACGGGCTTAGTCCGCCACTGCTTCTGTGCATGTTGTATTGTCTATATATTTTATATGACTCTTCATTGGGTAGCTTTCTGGCTATTTCCCTAACATTCTCAACAATAAAATATGCTTTTGTACACTTTAATAGGTTTGATTGATACAATGAGTGGTGGGGACCCACAAGATAGTGTGTTAAAATGTAAGATTTAAAATTGTAATGAACAATTGCTTTTGAGATATTTACTTAACTATTGGACTGAAAAAATATATTCAAAGAGCGCAGTGAAGAGAGAAATTGCGATTGCGAATTGAAATATTTTTGGTGTCAGGGACTACGCTTGATTCTTACAATCTGTCTGGTTAAATGAATATGTATTTTTTTTTTTATTGCAAACGGTGGCAAACAGTACACCTGATGGTAAGTGTTGCTGCCGCTCATGGACCTCTACAAGGCCGCTGCCTACCGCGAAGAAATTGAAGGGAGTGTGATTGCGTGCATTGAGGCTCGGTGATACCAAGGGCACCACCAAAACCCTCCACACGCAAACACCCTCAGAAAATTGGGCTTCGCCGGAAGCGTCTCTTGCTCACCGAACGAAGCGCAGTAACAAATCGCTACTACTCAGACGTCGATTTTCTGCGAGAGTGGTACTGCCCCGGACGGACCGGCCCGCGGCTGTAGACAGATAACTGTCGACAGTGTGGTCCTACCACTCCACTTGTATTTGTAATAGTTTCTTAACATGAATAATGAATGAAGTGAATAGTTAGTGAAATAGTTAATATATAACCTAATCTAACATAGCTATATAAAATGATATATATTTATGCCGAATGGTGACGGAGTAAGAATACAATTCACCATTTCCTCTTTTACCCGGTGATATCGTAAAAGACGACTAAGGGATATAATACACATGTATATAACATCTGTACAAGAGAAGGAACACTCCAAATAAAACCCTATATCAACATGTCTAACCAGGTATAGTAGGTCAATTTCCCTCCTATTAGAGAGGCGGCACAAGCCCAACAGTGGGACGTGTTTGAATTAAAACAAGTACATATAACCTCAATATCTTTACCGATTCATTTAAAACGATATTCTTCTAAAAAAGTTCATGAAGGTTTTCATTTTCCTAAGTTTTTTTAACAAGACAACGTTTAATTATGTCTCCTAGTTTAACTTTCAATATTAAGATAATAAAAACACACTTACCTCACAAAAGACAAACAACAATTAGTTTGCAATACACTTTATTCGTAACAAGAGTATTAGGTGAATAGATAACAAATTACAAATTTAAATGTTTCGTTTTCTTTTATGTAATAGGGCGTCTACATATTGGCCGAGTGCAGGCGAGCGATGGCGAACGCCAATGTGTGTACACCCGATTTGCCTTAGTTGGCCAACGCTCGCCGTCGCTCGCCTAGTTGGCCGAGTGAATACAAGCGCCAACGTGTGGACAGCTGATTTGTCTTCGCTCGCCGTCACTCGCTGTCGTTCGTGATCACTTGCCTCACTTCGCCTCGGTGTCGGTTTTTGTGCACAAATCAAAGGCACTCGTCTACGCTCGGCCAATGTCGTCTACACGTTGGCCGAGTCGTCATTACACGGTTGACATCCATCACGGTTAGACGTGTTTAATGTGATATTGTCACTCAATATAAATGATTATATTTCCAAATTTGCATCACTACTTCTAGATATGCGACGTAAATAATTAGATCCAAGTCACCCTATATGTTACCTATAGTATCAAAATGTATCTTCATCATTCATCATCATTTTAGCTAATATACGTCCTACTGTTGGGCTCGAGCCTCCTCCACAATAGGCGGGCAACTGACCTTAGTATTCCATGCTAGTCAGACAGGTTGATATAGGGTTTTATTTCGAGGTTTCCTTCTCTTGCATATATGTTATATGCTTATTATGTATTATATCCCTTAATCATCTTTTACGACATTCACAGACAAGATAGGGACTGGTGAATTTTTTTCTTACTCCGTCACCACACGGATATATCTTACACTCTTCTATTTCTGTGAATACTTAGTATCAACCACCTTCTTTTTTTCCCACTTTACTGCGGTATACACTGAGATAATAGTTATATACGCTCATTAAATAAATAGTCGTAGCTGCAGCAACGTTAATGTCAACGTCCGTAGTGTTTCAGTGCACAATGAACACTGACCGAGGCCAACGTGTAGACACTTCTACAAACGCTCGTCTACGTCGGCCACTCGCGTTGGCGTTCGCCGCACTCGGTCAACGTGTAGACGCTAGCACTCGCCTTGTATCTATTTGCCGACGCTCGCGTTGGCCTAGGCTCGCGTTGGCCTAGGCTCGCCCAACGTCTGTATGGGCTATAAGAATATTCAATATGGCGACTGTTCAACGTTTATATATAAAAGAAACTGTATTTAAAACCAGTCTCTTGATAAGAAACTTCACTTTATTTTTTCAAAATATCGAAGTCTTTAAACATCGTCACCATTTCAGCTCATATACGTCTTACTGTTTATAGGTATGAATTGATACTAACGAGTACTCATATAATATCGATACTTTTTATTCGATACTACTACTTACTAGTAGTTACTTACTATATAACACTAACATTTGATACTAAGTACAAAGTATCGAATGGGCAAGTATCATAATGGCATCAAGGCGGTGAGTTCGATTTACCTTTGTTCATTGCGGAGTTCCCGTGATGAGCTTTTTTTTAGTTAAGTAAATGGTATCTTATCAAACTTATCATGAAATAACATGCTTACATGAAATGGATTATAAGTTATCACTTCTTCTTCGATTTATCAAATAAAAAGAAGCTTATCCCAATCTCGCCAGGGACGGATCTAATAGGCTCTATGAAATATACTAGATACTTCAAAAATGTTTCGATACCGATACCGATAAGTATCGATACTTTTCAATTGATACTGATTGAGTACCGATGTTAACGATCGATACAGTATTGATTAAAGGAACCGATACTTGGATAGTATCGTTTCATCCCTAACTGTTGAGCTCAAGCCTCCTCCGCAATAGAAGGGAAATTGTCCTGCTGTGCCACATTTTTTTTAAATTTTCTTTCTCTTGCTTAGATGCATATTTAATACCTTAGTCGTCTTTTACGACACCCAAGGGTTAGGACAAGGAGTAGCCAATTGTATTCTTACTCCGTAACCACACGGAAAAGTCTTTAAATAGCACAACCTTAATCGTTACTATTATTTCTTTATTTATTTAATCTTCATGCACAAATATAAAAGTACATAGGCGGACTTAATGCCACAGGCATTTTCTTCCAGTCAACCTTAGGCTGATGATGAAATAATATAGTAGGTGCAAGTATTGAAAACTGTTTTGAGAACTATTTATGTTAATTACTAAATAACAATAAAATGAAAATAATAAACCCATTACATATAATACATACTCATAGAAAAATATATACCCAGATACACATACACGTATATGTCGTATATATATATATATATATATATATATATATATATATATATATATATATATATATATATATATATATACAAATATACCTACACATACCTACCTATATACTCTCGAAAATTTATGAAGAACAATCTGCCAAAAAATCAATATAAAACTTAGATTTTAAAATGTCTCGCGTATTGGACATCCTGATTTCAAGAGAGAGGGCGTTCCACAGTAAAATAGACTGAATGAAGAACGAAGAATGAACAAAACTGGAGCTATGAGTGGGACAAGAAAGAAGAAGATTGAGTAATAAATTCATTATATCATTGCGGACTAAATGAATTAGGACACTAATTGTATCATCATTATTTTAGATCAAATACGTCCCACTGTTGGGCTCGAGCCTCTTCTGTGATGGAAGGGAGATTGACCTACTATGCTGGTCAGACGTGTTGATATTGGATTTCATTCCAAGTTTTTCCTTCTAATGCATAGATTTTATTTGCATATTTAATCCATTAGTTGTCTTTTATGATAATCATGGGGAAGAAAGAGGGTGGTGATTGGTGAATTAGGGGTTGGAGAAGGCTAGAGTCCAGCTGGGGCACGTGAGGGCTATGATCATGATGATGGTGTTTACGTCTTTTGGCGGCGTAGTGGTTAAAGACCGACTTATAATGCTAGATGTTGAGAGTTTGATTCACACACAAGATTTGTATGTATTTTTGTTTGTGTACTAGTACTGAGTTTATGCACCCTTTGGGGTACCATTGAGAAACCTTGTACATCTGCGTCCCAACGCTGGGCTTTCTTCAACAATGGGATGGAAATTAACTTACTATACGCTATACGGGTTAGTATAGGATTTCATTTTGAGTCTTCTTTTTCTTACATAGATTTTATGTACAAATAACCCTTTAGTCATCAAATTCAATGGGAGGGTACCCCAGGATGGGAGGGTACCCCAAGTAGGGGGTATTCCGTCGGGCCGACCACTGATGACAAGTAACCCTGCTCCGGTGGTCGGCCCAACGACGAAGGCGACGTGGTGTTCGGGTGGGTTGCGGGAGCTGTGTGCTTAAGCCCCTCTGTCGCCCCGGACGGAGTGGTGCGGAGGCGCGCCGACCGCAACCCACCCAAAAAAAAAATTCATATCATTTATTATGCATAGACCCTGAGAGGGCACTTACATATTGTCAATTTTACAAAATAAAATTAAATTATCCAAAAAAAAAAAAATAAACTACCACCGAATCGGCACGCGAACGCTACTGAGATTCGGCAAGAAACTCAGCGGGCTTGTCTATTTTTTTTTTTTTTTCTTCTTACTAGATATACAATTGTGTACATGTTTTGTAAGAACTAGCTCCAATGTAATGCCCTTCGAACTGCAAGATACTTAATATAATTCAAACGATTATGGCTGGACCAGATCCCACAAGCGGCACCCAATCACGAGTTAATTACTGGAGCAGCCATCACTCCCCTCATCTCTCCTCCCCTCATCTTTTACGACACCCACAGACAAGACAGGGGAGTAGAGAATTGTATTCTTACTCCGTCACCACACGGAGATGACGGTGTTTAAATGTATTTTACCACATTTGTTCGTAAATGATAAAAATTTTCACCGTCGTGCTAGTTAATATGTTAATAAATATATTTAGAAGACGAAATTCTTGTAGAATTTAATTTTTATTTAGGATACCTATTCTTTTGATTTATGTTGAATATAATTTGACTGCATATATGGCGTAGTGATTAAGATACCCACCTATCGTGCCAGTGTCGTTATACGAGCATTATTCCTTCCACGGTTGGTTATGACTACTCTCATAAGAATCTCATCATCATTTTAGCTCGTATGCGTTCCACTATTGGGTTTGAGCCTTTTCCATATTGAAAAGAAACTATACTACGCTATTTTAAATAAAACTACTTTACGGCTTTTATCGCGTTTGTATTTAATTTTTTATTGCCCGATGTTTCGAACACTTTGCAGCGTTCATGGTCACGAGTGGACTAAGATGTCTCACGTCCAACAAGTCATCGTTATTACAGAAAATTTATAATTATCTACGCGATACAGAAAATTAGTTATTAAACATTGACCCACATTTTGATACAAATTTATTGCCAGTGTAAGAAGGAAATGATTCTATATGAAAAAATTATATTGTTTATGGTTAGTAATTATATAACATTAAAATTTATAGTACCTAATTATAATTAAAACGTAACAAATCTAGACCACCGGATTGGGCGGCTTACTTCATTTTTTTTTTTTTGGGTGGGCTGCAGTCGGCGCGCTCCTCGCACCACTCTGTCCGGGGCGACAGGAGGGCGTAAGCACGCAACACCCGCAACCCACCCGAACACCACGTCGCTTTCGTCGTTGGGCCGACCACCGGAGCAGGGTTACTTGTCATCAGTGGTCGGCCCGACGGAATACCCTGGGGTACCCTCCCATCGTCCGACGTCCCCCTCTCGGGGAGGACGTCGGTCTTTCCTCACGCGGTCGGCCTCTCGGCGGGTGACGGACTAATCCCCGGTCACGTCACCCGCACGGCTTACTTTATCTTACTAAGAGGTTTTAATTTATAAAATTATCTTTAATTATTATTATTGTGGGTCAAATCTATACAATAAGTGCTCATGGTTTTTTTTTTTTTTATTTATGGGTGGGCTATGGTAAGCGCACGCGCGGTCCTGTCCGTCCGGGGCGATGGAAGGACGGCGCGCGGGCCCATAACCCACCCGTACCCACGTCACCGCGTTGTTGGGCCGACCACCGGAGCAGATGTGACTTGTCATCAGTGGTCGGCCCGACGGAATACCCTTTCGGGTAACCTCTCACCTCTCGACGTACTGGGACGTCGGCCGCCATCGCGTGGTCGGCCACTCTGCGGGTGACGGATAATTCCCCGGTCCGATCACCCGCGGCCTCGGCTAGGGCGGCATTAGGCGCAGATACTCGCGCCTGCGCCGCCCGAGTCGCCGGCGGCGGAACGTGTCGCCGAATAGGAGCTCTACTCGCACACGATCCGCCGCCTCCATCCGTGAGATAACGGCCTCACAGAAGGCGGCGACGGCGTCTTAGTTCCTGACGCTGACAAGCATCTCCCTGGCGATGGTCGGTAGCGCCAGGTCGGCACCGATAATCGCGGCGAGTTCACGGCGCTCCCCCTCCCACGCAGCACACTCCTCGAGCGTGTGCTGCGCCGTGTCCTCGTCGCAAAGTGCTCACGGTGTCATGCAGTCTTGTGGTGGTCTTTTTGGATTTATTTTTAATTACGTTAATAACAGGATCCTAGCTTGATGGTAACACCCAGCCATCCACTCTATTGAAATTTTTGTGTTTTTTGATCTCAATAGCCTCGCGTACCATTCTAGGCAAGTATCGGTGTTTTTTTGCGAGGATTTGTGGTTTGCCAAACCTGATGTTATGGCAGGCGCGATCCTGACTATGTTCACAGACTGCAGACTTAGTGTGACGGCGGTGCTTCACATCGGCTATGTGTTCTTTGATCCGAGTTCTTATGGATCTCTTTGCTTGCACAATATAAGAGAGACCACAGTCACAGTCAAGTTTCTAAACTCCTGCATTTTGTAGAGGGATCTGAGACTTAACAAATAGTAAGGATTGACTAATCTTCTTCAGTGACTTAAAATGTGTTTTTATGGAAGACTGTTTCAGGATGTAGCCAATCTTGTCAGTGAACTGCTTTAACATAAGGTACAGCACGGAGGTGCTCAACTGTGGGTAGTTTCACTCGGTCTCTGCGATGGGAGCGAGGCTTTTGCAGCTTGTTTGCACGTAGAACCTGCTTGACATGCTGCAGCTCCTCAGCCAGGTGTTCATCGTCACAAATTCTTCGTGCTCTCTGCAATAATGATTTAGACACGGTAGCTAACTGTGAAGGGAGATGATGAGAATCACCGTTCAAGTATCTGTCTGTATGTGTTGCCTTACGATACACTGTATGAGTCAAGGCGTTGTTACCTTTACGAATAACCAAAATATCTAAGAAGGCTAAAGAGCTCGCTGGACGTGAGACATCTTAATCCGCTCGTGACGATGAACACTGCAAAGTTTTTCAAACGCCGGGCATATAAATTACCGCGCCCTATCCTGCCCATAGATATCGTAAAAGACAACTAGAGGATACAATACGCATATAACGTTCATGCAAGACAAGACAAACTCCAAACAAAACCCTTTGCCAACCTATCTGACCAGCATGATATAGTAAGGTCAATTTCCCCCCTATTGTGGAGGAGGCTCGAGCCCAACAGTGGGACGTATATGAGCTAAAATGATTGTGATGATGATGAAAGCAATTTAAGTAGAACGTAAAATTAACCTTAAGTAAACCTTAAGTTTTAAGGTGAGTTTTATAACAAATACAGCACATCATCTGAGAGGATTTGTGCGTAATTTAATTACCACCTAACCAACAAAATCAGTGATTCAAAACCCAAGCTTCTCTCAAGATAAACAACTAAAATAGACTTATATTTATACAATAATTAGTTATCAAAATATTATTATGATATAAATGAATACTTGAACAGTGAAATCTTGTTAAGAAAGACAAAGCCTCTTAATAACAACAAACAAATATTTGTTGCTTACTAATTTGTGAAAATATGTATATATTTACAGTTTCCCCTTTAGAAATTTCAACAAGGGATTACGGGGCCATCATAAATAAGAAGTATTAATATTCCTTTTTGGTTAATTAAAAGGTATTTTTGGTTGCTCGAGTTGAAATTCTTCAAACTGTCTAATGAAACTCAAATTCATATTCATTGTATATCATCATTTGCCTGCCCTTATCCCACGCTAAGTGGGGTCGGCACAATATGTACTTACCTTCCATAACCTCCTATCGGCCGTCATATCTGTACTCACCCTTTTCATACGCATGTCCTCATTCACACAGTCTATCCATCTCTTTTTGGGTCGCCCACGCTTCTTTAGTCCATCCACATTCATATCGATAACCCGCCTTATCACATGGCTTTCATCCCTCCTCATCACATGTCCATACCAAGACAACCTCGCGCTCCTAATCTTCTCTATCACTGGTGCTACTTTCATGCTTCCCGTAATATACTCATTTCTTATCTTATCTAACCTTGTGATCCCACACATCCATCTTAGCATACGCATCTCTGTGGCGTGTAATCTTCTCTCATCCATGTTTTTCAATGCCCAACATTCAGATCCATATATAGCAACAGGTCTGATGACACTCTTGTATATTTTCCCCTTAAGTTTAAGGGGCATCCGTGCATCGCAAATTGTTCCCGAGACCTGTCGCCACTTCATCCATCCTGCATTCATTCTACGATTTACCTCCCGGTCGATGTTGCCGTCGTCTTGGAGAAGGGAGCCTAAGTACTTAAAGTCGGAGCAAACCGGTAGGGGTATCCCATCTAGGCCAATGTGAAAGAATTGGGAAGAGTCACCAAAGCTGCAGAACAGATGTTCAGTCTTGGTGCGGCTGATCCTAAGGCCTACTCTCTCCAACCTCTCTCGCCATTTCTCCAGTCTACTCTGTACTCCAGCTGCCTCCTCTCCAACGAGGACAATGTCATCTGCAAACAGCATACACCACAGTGCTTCCTCCTGTATGTCTGATGTCAGAGCATCCATCACCAGGAGGAACAAATAAGGGCTTATGGCCGAACCCTGGTGCAAGCCTACAGTGACACTGAACTCATCAGTGACACCGGCTTCGGACCGAACATTCGTACGTGCTTCTGCATACATAGCTTTCACTAATCTCACATACTTCCCCGGCACTCTTCGTTCTTTCAAAGCCCACCACAGAACTTCCCTGGGAACTCGATCGTACGCCTTCTCTAGGTCAATAAATACCATGTGTAGGTTTTTACGCGCACTTTGGTATTTCTCCATGAGTTGGCGTAAAGCAAAAATTGCATCCGTGGTTCCCAGTCCTGGCCTAAAGCCAAACTGGTTCTGGGTTATTTCACTTTCCTCTCTCATTCTTTTCTCTATCACTTTCTCCCAAATCTTCATGCTATGTGACATGAGCTTTATTCCTCGGTAGTTGTTACATTCTTGTACGTCACCCTTATTTTTAAAGATAGGCACCAGTGAACTGGTACGCCATTCGTTCGGGATCGACTCTTCATATAACAACTTATTAAAGAATAAAGTCAGCCACTTCCATCCATCCGCTTGTAAAACCTTCCATACTTCTACAGGTATATTGTCTGGGCCAACCGCTTTACATCTTTTCATACTCTGGACAGCCATTCTTACTTCGTCTAAGCTTACTTCTTCTACCAAACCCAGATTAGTCGGTAGGTCGACTACCTTTCCACTCCAGACGTTCTCTTCATTCATTAATGTTTGAAAATAACTCTTCCACCGGCCTTTTATTTCTTCATCGCTGGTCAGAACTCTTCCATTATCATCTTTTATACATTTAACGTGCACGATATCTCTAGCATTCTTTTCTCTCGCTTTTGCCAGGCGATACAGTTCCTTTTGTCCCTTGGAGCTCTCAAGACTTCGGTATAATCTGTCTTGGGCCTTAGCTCTAGCGATCGCTACACCTTTCTTACCCTGCTTCTTGCATTCCATATAGGCTAATCTTTTCTGCTCTTTCAATACCGAGTTATCGTCATTTACGCCTTTCCATTCTTTGAATGCATTCTTCTTTTCTTTCAAAACCTTTTGGACACACTCATCCCACCACCACGTATCTTTAGCAATCACTCCTTTACCTTTCGTCTCACCCAGCACATCCTTCGCCACTTCCCTCACACATGAGGCCATCTCGTTCCAGCATTCATTTACCGAGTTATCCTTCATTCTATTTTCCATCTCACTCATTTTATCAACCACTCTCTTCCGGAATTCATGCGCACAATCCTCTTTCTCAATCATAAACCACTTAATTTTTGGTGGGGGCTTAGGTTTAAACCCAGCTATCGGTCCTGTGATTTTAATCTCCAGTAACAATAGGCGATGCTGGGAAGTTAGAGGCTCACCTGGGATTACTTTGCAGTCTACAACTGCGCGTATGTTCGTTCTTCGAAGGAGGAAGTAGTCAATTTGGGTTCGGTGGTTCCCACTTTGATATGTTATCAAATGTTCATCTCGCTTTTGGAAAAAGGTATTAACAATAGCCAAATCGAACGCTGATGCAGCCTGCAGCAGTGTTACACCCTCTGAATTCCTCCTGCCTAAGCCCCAACCCCCATGCACCCTCTCATAATCTACTTTCATTCTTCCCACATGACCATTAAAATCACCCCCTATGTACACATTCTCACATTGTGGGATATTTATTAATATTGAGTCAAAATCCTCCCAAAACTTACCTTTCACTACATCATCGCATCCAACCTGTGGCGCATACACACTTATAATGTTCAATATTAATTTTTCCCACACCATTTTCACTACTATAATTCTATCATTCACTCTTTTTACATCCGTCACACATTTTTTCAGATCCTTATCCAACACCACACCCACTCCCATTTCTCTTACCATCACTTCCAGAATAGAAAAATTTGTAACCCATTCCGATCTCTCTAGCTCTCGTACCCTTCCATCTTGTCTCTTGCACACAGTCTACATTCACTCTTCTTCTTTCTAGGACATCCGCAAGCTCACTTCCTCTTCCAGTCATCGTTCCTATATTCCAGCTTATCATCCTCATTCTTACTTCACGGACTCGCGTCTTACGTCGCACCCGTCCCTGATGCGACAACCCTTGTCCATTTGCCGCAGGCACCGGGTGCTGCGCCTGCGCGTCGCTTACGGGGAACGCCCTAACATTTTCACACATTCCATTTGCTCTTACGTCCATGTTGTCTATAGTTCCGGCTATTTGTTTTATGACCGGCCGCCTGCCTGACGTCGACCCTCCTCAGGAATTTTCGTTAATGGGAAAGGGGATGGGAATATGGAGGATGTGGTAGGAACTGGGTTAGGGGACACTACTGCCATGAGATATAGGATAAGAATATGACAGGAGCGGCTGGAGCAGTCCGGGATCGCGTGCCCGTAGCGACACTAACCAGTTAACGGACAGTCAACTGGTAGTGACACCCTCTGAACAATTCATTGTATATGATCATCTCATTTCATCCCACATAATTTTCACTGTTGGAGTTAGGCCTTCTTCACAATGAGGTATAATTCACCTATTAGACCGCGCTTTCTGTGTGATGACGGAGTAAGGATATAATTTTCCACCTCTCTTGCACACCCACGGGGGTGTTATAAAAGGCGAAGTATAATATCTTTCGTCGACTTCGTCCGCGTAGTATAGTTACTTTGGGCTAACGCTAACTTTAACCTGCGATTTTGTTTACGTAGCAGGTGAAAATATTTTCAAATAATACGATTCTGTCACACACGATTTTTGCGAAACTTTAACCGTTTATTCAGCGCAAAAAAAAACCGATTTTTAAACATTCTTCATCGATGCTCTGCTCCTATTGGCATGATGATATATAGCTAACCCTGAAAGAAATTTTCAAATCAGACCACTAGTTCCTGAGATGAGCGAGTTCAAATAAACTCTTCAGATTTATATATTAGTATAAAAGTATAGATAACATTTTGACTGAAATTCATCTGATAGAAACACAATCGCCACTGAGAAGATTAGGCAATGAACACCACTGAGAAGATTGGGCAATGAACGCCACTGAGAAGATTGGGCAATGAACGCCACCGAGAAGATTGGGCAATGAACGCCACTGAGAAGATTGGGAAATGAAACTTAAATTTAAATTCAAAATCATGAATAAAACATAATTAATAGAGTCACATCAACCCAGTATTGTACACAATCCGTTACACGTATATCTTCACAATTACATCTTCATAAATACACACTTAGTAACATAACCTTAATATGCACTTGTTATATCCAACTATTATACTTCTTCCTTGCTTCTGCTGACTCCGAACTGGTGTGACCACCGAATGTCTTATTTTTTTGTTGTGTGTACAGCTGTTGGCCGCAGATGGCCTTAACAGCTTGACGCAGACTATGGGTGAGCGCTGAGGGCTCTGATCCCGCTGAAAGTATACTAAGCGATATCGTCCAAGGGCTCCCCCTGTGGGGAACGGACCTCGGCTTGGGGCGTCGCTGGAGGCAAAGTGTGCATGGCCACGTTTTGATTAGTGATTTTTGCGCGGTGTGGTTTCGTATCTCGACGGCGAGGGCGGCACCACGGGTATTTACGTATTAAGGCCTCGCGGGCCGTGTAGGCTCTACGTTGAGCGAGTGTGATTGCGTCGTCCTCTTCGTCGAGGACGTAACAAGGACGTCGGATGGAATCGAATGTCCTCATTCGAGACTGTCTATTTATATCCGTTTTTCGCTATCAAACCACTCAAGTGTGACAATCCGCAGCTGCGAATGTTACCAGAGCATACTTTGAGTTGCCACTTTTCGATAGGCGATAACATAATTAAGTATTTGAATTTGAGGTTGTTTTTCCTTTATACATTAAAAAAAAAATACTTATCGCAACCCTGTGTATTTCTCTCTCATAATACCGTAATATTTTTTAAGTTGTATAGCATAATTATATTTTACAACATAGCGAGGGCTTATGGTCAAATTTAATGTCACTTGTGTTCGGTTTTAATGGCGCTTTAACGTTTTGAAAGGTTTAAAAGCAGAGTGGATTTAATAATTTTGAGTCCATATTTACTGTTGTTGGTTTATTATAATTTCACTGTTCAAAAGTTTTTATTATTGCGAGTGGGCTTAGTTTATTGAAATAAAATACTGTTTGGTAACAATCCACTTTGCCAACACATTCTGTAATGCTTGTCATCTTTTATATATTACTAGCTGACCCACCCAACAGACGTTGTTCTGTTCAAATAAGCGCCACCTACCGAGTCCAATCGTGAATCTAAACCATTGAACATGCACAAAAAATTTCATCAACATCGGTACAGCCGTTTAGGAAGAGTTCAGTGACACACACGTACACAAGAAATATACAGGGTGACTGGTAAAAGATTGGACATATTGAAGGAGGCTACTCAGTACTCGATTCTGATACCGAATATATAAAAAAAATAGTACTTAAATTTTGAACTATTTATCTTATAAAAATATTTAGTTGTGGACACAGATGATAATATTACCTATAATAGGTATCTATGTATAGGTCAACGCACTTGTACTAAAAATTTACGTAACAACGACATTGAACTAGTTATTGGGTGATATGCCAACAAGGCCGTCTCGGCCTTGTCCTCGGTCAATGAGACCGCACGGCGGCGATCCCCCACTTACCCCTCGCGTCATACGCGAATCCTTTAAAAAATTCTAAAATAACAATTAGTCGTCTGCGGACCGCGATTGCCTGATCATACTAGTGTGTTTCTAATCCTTACGTAGCACCATTCGCTGGATTGTCTTTTATGCACGTTTATTATTTTTTGATATTATGTAAATAACAATTTTCGATGTAGTGGTTGATGGCATCTTGTGCCGATAATGCTATAATACTGCAGGCGGTTACTTGACTATGGCCCATTTCATATTCTGCGTCACCCTCAAGGACGTGGCCGAAACCGCTTTCCAGTAAGCCTTGAAGGACATACCTTGCAGTACTTCCAAGAGGAACTGCAAGCTAGCACAAGAGAAGTCGCTCGAAGTTTTAACGTACATATCTACGTCACAAAACTATTTGGAACATTTCAAAACGTGGCATGAAACACGCATGTCATTTTCAACGTGTTCAAGACTTTGGTGAATGGACTATGTCCCGCGAGTTTTGCCAGTGATTACTGTTTAACGTAAAAAAAAAGACTAGCATCAAGTGAGAGTCAGCGTAAATATGTTAGTGTCTTGTCAGTCGTAAGGATCCCAAGTATAAAAAGAAAGGTATGTTGTATGTATTGTTTTTAGACAGGCGCTCTCGCCACGCTGGACGTCGTACAAACAACCAATACAATATAACATACGGTTGTTTGTAGATTAATGACATTATCCCTACACCTACTTTTAATAATTCTAGCAGTAAAATCGGCATTAATAAAAGAAATTAGGCGAGTGCGTGACCTTGATAAGTGCTAATAAAACTAGTAGCCCTACTCCCGCACCTTGACGAACTGCCCTACACCCCTCTGAGGGGATGTCCCCCCCGCGGTGCCAGTTCGTCTGCACTCAGTCAAAGCGCGCGCGCCGATTTCGCCATTTTGAATTTCTGTATTTGTTTATTTACGAGTCATTTGATCTCCTGCGCTTTTTTTAACCGTTTTTGTAAAAAGTGATAGAATGTCTTATTCGAACGAAGAGTATTGGGAAATGGTTCGTGCATATGCTCGAGCAAATGACATTGTACGCGGTACCATTGATATGTATCGATAGATGTTTTCGAACCGTCGAGTACCTACTTATTACGCAATGCTCGGCGTAAATCAGCGTTTACGTGAATTTGGACAATTCACGGTTCCAGCGTATGCCCAAGCCCGAGGGAGAGATTCATACCCTGTCCGTCTAGAATACTTTGAGCAGAACCCCCAACCGAGCACTCGAAGTGCTGCCAGGCACTTTGATGTATCGCAATGGACTGTATGGAATACTCTGCACCGAGAAGGACTACATCCTTATCATTTTCGACCCGTTCAAGAACTTGGATTGAACGACCATGAGCCACGGGTGAATTTCTGTCGATGATTTTTAGTAAACACAGATAGGAATATTTTGTTCACTGACGAAGCCACGTTTACTAAACTTGGTATATTTAATGTTCATAATGAACACTGGTGGAGTCAATCTAATCCACATGTTACGCGACAAGACGCTTACCAACATAGGTTTAGTGTTAATGTGTGGGCAGGTGTTTTAAATAACTGTTTGCTGGGCCCTTATTTTATTGAAGGCAGACTAGACGGTCAATCATACCTAAACATTCTAATTTAATTTCGAAGGGCATCACACTGGAGCTAATACCATATATGTTGTACTTAAGCATAATATTATGTATACATATTTAAAAGATTAAGAAAAAAATGACTGCCCGCTGAGTTTCTTGCCGGATCTTCTCAGTTTGTGGCCACGTTCCGATCCGGTGGTAGATTATTGTATTGTATTCAAAACTGTAATTTGACAATATGTAAGTGCCCTTAAGGGGCCTGTACAGAATAAATGATTTGATTTGATTTGATTTGACGTAGTGTAGTAAATGATATGCTGGAAGATGTGCCTGTGACTTATTTACAAAACTTATTTTATCAGCATGACGGAGCTCCCGCTCATTATCAGACACAAGTGCGCGAGTTTTTAAATAATCACTTTGGCAGTAATTGGTTAGGTCGCGGTGGGCCTGTGCCATGGCCAGCGCGGTCGCTCGATCTTACTCCGTTGGACTTTTATTTGTGGGGTGAGGTCAAACGACTTGTGTACGCTATGGAGTACTCCAATAGGAATGAATTAAAGGCGAGGATAATAACTGCTTTTGATAAGGTTCGAAGTGATCGATTTGTATTAAACCGTGTGAAAAACAATATGCATAAACGTGCCGAACTGTGCATTTTGCGAGGCGGTAATCATTTTGAACAATTATTACGATTAGTTTAATTTTTAATTTCATATTCACTAAATCGTTGGAATTAACAATATTAGTAACTAAAATTGATCATTTACGTACGCGAAGAGGTAAGCAATTATTTTGTTAATTTTGATTGCTGGGATTAGCGTAATTGTAATTTGTAAATAGATTTATTATTTAATCGCTGTACATAGGTATGATTCCACTTTTTAAATACGCCAGAAACACCAAGGTAAATAAGGAGGCACCTTATTTATACCAACTGCCTCTAATACAATTTAAGTACATTAGAAATTAATAATTTATTTTTAAAAATTCAGTTACGAACGTTTATTATTATCTAGGTATTTTTGCCTGTCCTAAGCCAGGATCAAAGTATGAAGGAAAAGTGACTGATACCTTTATCAATTCCTATAATAATTTATAATAATAATTTTAAGACAACACCATGCACTAAGGAAATAATCCTTGTATTGCTGGGAACTTTACAAACATATAATTAACGGACACAAATTACATCCAGACTCAGAACAACAAGTTGTGGATCACACAAAGTGTTGTGCCGCGTGGGATACGAACCTCCGATACTGGCGTTGTAAGTCGCTATCTTAACCACTACGCCATCTGTACACTAAGCTCGAATACGCTCCGATACATCTAGTCTATAGGATGACCATATTTTTGGGAGTCTTGCGACACTAATATTGTTGATATTTACTATGTTGTTAATTAATATTGTCTTCTTTTTACATTTTTATTGGTTACCTGTGACCATTATCTGTCGTTTCCTTCAATATGTACAATCTTTTACCAGTCATACTGTATATATAAAGACTGCATATTGCTTGAGACGGTTAAACGAAAGCATAATTATGTTATATGCGCCGTGTAGACGGGCCTTTCAAGCGCCATGTATATGTACAAGTATCCGACCTTTTTATCAGTGGCGTAGGTTTCTTTTTCAGGTACGGTCTTGAGTCGACGCCTTGGCTTGCGCCGTCGGAGGCGACGTCTTCGGACGATCGAATTCTCTTCTTGGATGACCGCATTATAAATCCTCGGTTCAATCACGCGCTCTCCTCTACGCCGACCAAGTCGCCGGTGGCGGAGCGTGTCGCCATGGAGGAGTTCTTCCGGCGCACGTTCCGCCGCCTCCTTCCGCGAAACGACTGGAGAAGATGGAGTTCGCGTCCCAATACATAGAGTCCAGTTTACCGCATGTTTGATTTCATCACTAAAAATCTTACGCTGAGTAAGTGGTTATAATCATCATCATCTCAGCACATCGACATCCCACTGTTGGACATCTCCCTCCACCACAATTTGAGGGCAGTAAAATATAATATTTTATTTCCAGTTTTCCTTCTATTGCATAGATGTTACCTATCCTTTAGTTATCTTTTACGACACCCATCATCTTTTACGATAGGGAGTGGTCAATTGTATTCTTACTCCGTCACTACGCGGGGGTCTTAGATTTTATTTTGACTTTTTTATCGCTTGAAGGGAATGTTTTCACAATTATAATTTATAATGATTTCTGTTTACGCGAGTGTACATGTAATCTTATATCTTTAAACGAGTAATTCTTGTATATTCAGGATCTCGGAAACGGCTCCAACGATTTTGATGAAATTTGGCATACTTAAGGTTTCGGGGCCAAAAAATCCACCTAGCTATGTTTTATTTATAGAAAATGTTGCTTTGTCGGTGTTTTAGCTAATCAATATAATGTGGATTACAATAGAATATGGATTCAAATTTCGCCGTCAACGTCAAGACTGGTGATAGCTCAGTTGGGAAGTTGTCCAGTTTTCTTTTTGTTTTGTTTTGGTATTCAAACAGCGTCGGATCGAATCTCAGTGTTATTATTATTCTCTTTTTGTAATTTTTGATATTTTTTTCATTATTTAATTTTTATTTTTTATAAATATGTATCTAAATAAATTCGACAAAAATACAACAAATATATGCCGAGCGAAGCTCGGTCAACCGGATATTAAATAAGACATTTTTATAGATTTTATAACGTATGTATTCGATTTTTAATTTCTCAAAATTTCGAATACTTAGCCATACATAATGACTAATCATGGAGTCACTCGTCGATCTCGTATCGGTAGACAGGAATCACAGGCCCAAAAACTTAGGAATAGATAAGTGTGCGCCGCTTCTAGGTTTAAATTTTGGTTAAGCCAAAACGCAAATACCATACGACTCATAAAAAACCGGTAACTGGATGGTAATATGTAAGATAAAAACGTGCGACAAAAGGAATGGGATTCCAAATAAACGTAAGGCTGGCCACAGTGCTGATCAATCACAAAGCAAGATAAGAAAATAGTCCCTAATAGAGGGTGAATTTTTTCTTCCCAGTAACAAGGCTACATTTTTGTGGACCACACTGTTGATAGTCATCTGTTAATAGCCGCGGGTCCGTGCCGGATTGTAGTACATTGTCGCAGGAAATCGATGTCTGAATAGTAACTTACTACACTTCAGTAAACGAGAGAGCCGAAGGCCAACAGGAAAGTGTTTTCGTATGGTGAATTTTGGTGATACCTTTAGTAAGACCGAAGTTCGATGAGCAGTAGTATCACTTATTAACAACCGTAATAAAAAAGATACCTCATTTGCCTTTGTATACTGATGAGAGACGGTACTTCTTTGTTGAGAAAGCTGTAAGTGGGTTTCGTTTTCGAAGTACTCAAGTTAGAAATACTACTTCTAAGAAGACACAATAAACTTCAAAGCATTAACAATAGAATTTTATTAAGAATATGAAAGCATTTTTAAGTGCCCACTCCAAAACCCAAACCCACTCCAATATTTTTGTTCTTTTGTTGAATTTAATAATTAATATGTCTGTTTGAGTTGTTTTAGGGCGTATTCAAATTATACAATGAATTTATATGTCACTTCGGTTTCGTTAATATTTTAAATTAAATAATTACGAGGGTACTTCGGAATCTTTAAGTTGAAATTTTAGTTTATAGTTTCTAAAATGTTTTAGCATTAAGAATTTATTCTACAACTAGCAACCCGCCCTCGCTTCACTTCTATTTCAGTCGTCTTACCCGCGTAGTTCCTGTAGGAATACTGGGGTAAAATGTAGCCTATATTACTGCCTGAAATTATAGCTTTCCATTGGTGAAAGAATTTTTGAAATCGGTTCAGTAGTTTAAGCGTGAAAGCGTAACAGACAAACAAACGAACTTAGTTTCGCATTTATAATAGTAGTAAGGATTTCACCATCTTCATCTCAGTTCATATACAAATTAGTCTAGTGATCATCAATAATCCTCAACTCAATAGAAATAATTATACATTATATGAATTTGCCAGCAACACCAGCGTCTCAATGGACGCCCAGCTAAGGCTGGTGTCGACTATCCTCCACAATAGGAGGGAAATTGACATACGCTGGTCAGACGTTTTGGTATAGGGCTTTTTATCGAGCTTTCCTCCTCTTGCATAGATATTATATGCATATTTAATCTCTTATTAATTTTTTACGACACTCACGGGTAAGAGCCTTCACAAGTCTCCGTAGTGGTAGGGCCCACTGTTGACAGTTATTTGTCTACAGCCGCGGGCCGGTCCGTCCGGGGTAATACCACACTCTCGCAAAAAGAATCAACGTCTGAGTAGTAGCAATTTGTTACTGCGCTTCGTTCGGTGGCTAGAAGGCTGGATGCCCAATTTTCTGAGTGTTTTTGTGTGTCATCACTAAGACCCACCGTCTTAGTGATGCCTTTAGTATCACCGAACCTCATTGCACGCATTCACACTCCCATCACTTTTTTCACGGTACGCAGCGGCCTTACAAAGGTCCACGAGCGGTAGTATCACTTACCATCAGGTGTACTGTTTACTCGTGTGCCACCGTTTGCAATAAAAAGAAAGTTGCTTGTTGAATATTTCTTATCTTTTATTACATCCTTTCGTCAATTCATCGAGGTACAGTGTTGGTCTTGAGCCTCCTCAAAAGTTTATAATGTCATAATTGATGGTAAGTTGGCGATCGCAGTTGACGTTATAAGGTTTACAGAATGGTGCTACTGCCCATTATCCGAGTGATTCCTCAGCCCGTTTTTACAACTGAAATTCACCCATCGTTACATGGTAATGATTTTTTTTAATGTTCCTTCTTTTGAAATGATGTTAGCTTCTAGAGACGTTCCGTCGTCATTAAACATCATATTAACTCAATAGATGGCGAAGTATGAGGTCGTCTAAATACCGAACTCTTGTGGCAAATGTCGTGAGTTTCTTCCCCAAACAGGGCAATACTTCAAATATGTATATGAGTTTGGGTATAATTTGTGTCCGTCAATTGCATGTTTATGAAGACTCATTTATTCCTTAGTGCGGAGTTTTGTATTTAAAGAAAAACCGGCTAAGTGCGAGTCGAGTCGCGCACGAAGGGTTGCGTACCATTATCTATAAAAATACCTCTTTTATTGTATGGGAGGCCCTTAATTATTTATTTTGATTTGTTTTGCTTTGTTTTGTTTTGCTTTGCTTTGTTTTGTTTTATTTTATTTTAATTAATTATATTTAAAGAGAACATAAAACTAAATATTCTGTGAATAGTTAAAGCGTTTACCTGTCACCGTTATTAGTATCGAGGAAGAAATGGTAAAAAAATCAATTTTGTTGTATGGGAGCCCCTCTTAAATATTTATTTTATTTTATTTTTAGTATTTTTTGTTATAGCGGCAATAGAAATACATCATCTGTGAAAATTTCAACTGTCTAGCTATCACCGTTCTTGAGATACAGCCTGGTACGGACGGGCGGACGGACAGCGAAGTCTCAGTAATAGGGTCCCGTTTTTACTCTTTTGGGTACGGAACCCTAAAAAGAGAAAGGAAGGGATGCTGATATATTGCGTTCTTACTCTATCACCACGTGCAATACTATTTTATACAGTCCTTATTATCAATATTAAGTACGAACATTTTCAGCATCACTTAAATTGATACCTAATTCAAAATTGTGAGGGTTCAATTAAATATTTTGGTTGTTAGGACTATATAGCTTTTGATGGCTCAATTCAAAGGTTCTATTAATGTCAGTATAGCGGTGTTAAATGTCCTCTATATTTTTAAAGGGTCACCTAAATTCAATTAATCTTTTAAATGATATACGTGACATGTTTACTTATGAGGGAAATTCTATGCTTAATGGTTCTGGGTAAACTGTTTGGATTCTTTGGGCATAATTAATTAAATGGAGTGATTTTTTAGATTGTTTAAGATAAGAACGTAATTAATTGGATAGATGATTTTTTAGATTATTTATGACAAGATGTAATTAATTGAATGGAGTGATTTTTGAGATTGTTCATGATAGGGCGTAATTAATTGGAGTGTTTTCTAGATTGTTAATGACAGTACGTAATTAATGGGATGGAGTGATTTTTAGATTGTTTATAACTGTACGTAATTTTTGGCTGGGATGGAGAGATTCTAGATTATTTATGAATGCCTCATTGTTTTTATGATAGACTCTAGTCGGGCCACATTCCATTTAAAATGTCCGATGCAGTAGAACGGATGAAGAGCAACACTTATTGTCTGAAGTACTGTACCTCTATTAAGGTGGCGCATTGGTACCAGGACTTTGCCTTCCTTGTTCAATTATGACTGTCTAATTGGTTTAATATCGTTCTCGGTTAATACAGAAGTTTAAGTTCTAAAACAAAAGTTCCCAAACTTATTTTGTCTACTGGCTACTTCCAAAATAAATAATTTTAGCTATTGTGCCTACATACTATTAAATATCACAACTAAAATTAAAAATCAGTATTATTTCAATTAAAATAAATTATTGTGACCTATATCCACGGAGATTAAACATTCATCCTAAACGAGATTTTTATTATAGCAGAGTTAACTGGAGACCTAAGTGCGGTAGCTAATACACAAAGGCGCTCAAGTCTCGAGTTAATTTTAGCGGGCTATATCTACCAATGAAAATGATTATTGAAACGAAACTTTATAGTGTTCAGACAGAGTATCTTCTATTAAAAATAAAATAAACACAATCGATTATAATTTAAAAATAATTTTGAAGGATAAATCTGATGTTGTTTAATAAGTTTGTTAATATGAGGTTCCAATTTACTCAAGAACAGGCGCAGTCACCACTTTCGGTACATTCGGTAACATGCAAACGATTTCCCTTTTTAATAAGTATCATTGCCATAGCACTAAAGCCTCGTTTCATAAATATGACGATGCGAATGCTATCAAGGATCATTGAACGATTGACCACAATCTAAGTTATAACTGCAGGATCAGTTTTTGTGTCCAAAATTCTTGGTAGCCGTTTTTGAGCTGACATGTTACCCAGCTCCGGTGGTCGGCCCAACGACTAGGGCTGGGTCGTCAAATCTAATAGCCGGACAGACCAGCCAGTTTGACCGGACATTTGGGTGGCAAGGCCGGACACCCTACATTATTGAGGATTTTGTGTTTATATTAGTGTTAGGTACGGCAAAAAAATGCATGTAAAATTAAGCTTTTTGGATTATTATGACAACAGTCGACTCGCCTGCGTTTGGCCACGCTCGGCCGCTCGGCGCTAGCTCGTTTGCAAAATGTAAAAACTCTAATAAAAACCGGACAAGCCGGACACCGATTATTTTGGCCGGACACGCAATTAAAAAGCCTACATAAGTCCGGCTTTATCCGGACACCTGGCAACGTTACCAACGACGAAGGCGACATGGGTACGGGTAGCTTATAGGCCCGTGAGCCGTCCTTCCATCGCCCCGGACGGAATGGACCGCGTGTGAGCTTACCATAGCCCACCCATAAAAAAAGCCGTTTTTGAACTAGTATCTTATTTTCTTGTTCCTTGTCAATTCTATAACTCCTTCTTCCAGCTGAGGTGAAATTACTGTGTTGATGATTTGTTTGTACTGTGTACATTTGAAAATGAATCCAACATCCAGTCCAGTATTCCTAAGTTCAAAATGTCCTGGTATCATTCGGAGAAGTCAATGTAGTTTTTCCAAATGTTGACAGTACGCAAACAAGTCGTCTTTACTGTCGGATACTAATAAATGCGAGAAATTGTGAAAATCACGTCTGCCGCTATTCTTTTTGTGTAGAAGCAACTTGGCTGCGAAAGCAGCAACAACGTTTTTGTTTTGATTATATTTAGTTCCTAGCTTTGCAGTTGGAGATTCATGGCTTGAAAAATTTAATACAGGTCTGTCATGTGAGTTATATTTTTTTTTATGTAATTAGCTTATTGCGCAATTTTGTATTTTGGATCTAAGAACTCTATAATAGAGTCAGAAAAAAAGTTGTAAAATTGAGTCAGACAATTCCCTCTTGTTACCCAAAAAACTTCAGTGTGAAACAGCAAACAGTTGAAATCTTCGTCATTAGTACACACAAATCTGATAAAGTAATATATCATTCAAAGAGTTGTTATGGATTATATTGACTACTTTTATTATGAAATATGTCTCTTGCAGTGATTAAAATAGTCGTTCACTTAAATTTCTAACAACCAAATTCAGTCGATGAATAGCGCAATATAAAGCAAAGACGTCTGGAATTTTGCGGCTGTAGACAGACGACTGTCGCCTCTCCAAGTAGAGTACAACCAGCCACTTCAGGTATAGGGGCACCCTGTATTATCGGAGTGCTTCCCTGACGTAGCTGAATGGCATACTGTTGAAGTCGTTGGCGATGTCTAGGGACCACCTGTGTTCGCTTCAACGACCACGGCCTTCGGGCATAGCCCCCTCCTGTAATTAAAGTGGGTATACTACTGATCGGAGGTGACTTCATTGAGGTGCCGTCCGATGGGGGTAGAAAAGATTAACTCTAACAGCTTGCCCGCATCATGCAGGAGCTAGATGGGCCTTTAGATCGAAGCTGAGTCTGAAGATCGTCCCGGCTTCAACAGAAGCACTAGCCACCCTTCTACCCAACACTCGGGTATCTGTCCAAACGCTATACAAGCATTATACAGTCCCCTGTGGCGTGGTCCCAGGTGCTTGAGGACGAAGGTCAGAACCCAGCCAGGTACATCGTCTGTTCTGGAAGCGATGGATTTGACACGCATACACACACCGGCCCCCCATATCCATCTTCTGGACGGGTGGTACACTTTCGTTGACCTTCCGGTCACTGTCAGGCAAAGTCATGACCCGAGGCGTGTGCTTAAGCAAGGCAGGTCCTTGACAATTCTGGTAAGGAGGCTGAGGAATTCCTGCTGATGAAGTCCTTCACAATATAAGGCTTATTTCCTTAGTTCAAGGTGTTGTTCCCTTAACAAAAAAAAGAGTAATATACCCAAGAGTGGGAAGTGTTTCGTTTTGTAAATAGATATTAACGTGTTTAGCTTTAGTATTCAGTAAGATATATTGTCTATAAAAGCTAATGAAAGTCTAGAGAACAAGTATTAGCTGTTAATCTCTCTAAGTATAAGTTAAGTCAAAGTTATTTTGGTGCCAAAGTTTCTTGTTTTATTCGCTCTGCGGAACGTGATGAGATTCCAAATGAAATTAAATACATTTCCCTTTCCAAGAGCCTTTCGACAATAATTTGTGCAGCTTAACAAGTAACTAAATAATTTAATGGGTTTAGTAGAAATGTAGAAATTTAGTTTGAAATTTCGACTCTTATCAACGTATATATATACAAAATTATATAATTTTTGGTATATTTTTTTTTGGTGGTGACTGGTGCAGGTTTTGACGGGCCATGAATGCGTCGCCAAATACCTGTACACAGTCGACAGGAGGGAGAGTACACCGTCTTGCCACCACTGCGATTGTGACGAGGATACGGCGCGGCATACGCTTGAGGAGTGTGCCGCTTGAGCAGAGCAGCGTCGTGAACTGGTCGCAAGCATCGGTGCCGACCTGACGCTGCCGACCATCGTCAGGGCGATGCTCGACAGTGTCAGGAACTGGGACGCAGTCGCAGCCTTCTGTGAGGCAGTAGTCTCACGGAAGGAGGCGGCGAAGTGCATGCGCGAGGAGCGTCTCCTCGACGACGCGAGTCATCGCCGACGACTAGGGCGGCGCGGGCGCGATTACCTGCACCTGATGCCACACTAGCCGAGGGCGGGTGATTGGACCAGGGAGTTAGTCCGTCACCCGCCGAGACGCCAACCGCATGAGGAAAGACCGACGTCCTCCCCGAGTGGGGACGTCGGTCGATGGCAGGGTACTCCTCAAGTGGTATTCCGTCGAATAGAATAGCTCGTTTAAAAATATAAGATAATGATTTCTAATGTTTATGCGAGTGTTTTACATAATAAATAAAACTATTTTTACGACTTTTATCGCCTTAGTCTTTGATTTATGATTATATAGATAGTCGGTTCGTCGGGCGATGTGGCCTGCCCACTGCCACTTTATAGTGTTAATTCTTCGAGTTATGTCGGTTACACCCGTTCTTCAACGAATTTCGTAATTTCAGCCCGCTCCATAGCACGCTAAGCGACTGTGACTTTGGTTATGAGGCCTACATTTAGGGACCAGGTTTCCATGCCGTAAGTCATCATTGGTAACACACACTGGTCGTAGACCTGTGTTTGCAGACACTGAGGTATGTTGAAAGAGAAGATCCAGAACGTAAACTTATTAATATTTAAAAAATTAAACCTACATTGAAAATTATTATATAGCAGCATTAAGAGACTAAAGCATACCCATACGCAGTCCTTTGTGAGGCGTGCAAAATTGAAATAACGAATCCTGACTAAATTAGCAGTAGGTATACTTGAAAATTAATTTATAACGGCATTTATGAGCGAAACGTTCTATGTTATTCCACTCACAAAGATTTATACTAAAGGAAATTAACTTTGAAATAATATCAGCATCGCTTCAAACTTGCTAATTAATTATCATGCCTACCCTTCTGTTGTTTGCAAACCGTGACAACGTAAGCGTAATGCGTATGAGATATCCAAAGTGATGCCTCTCTAATTTATGGTATTTTATCTATGGTCATGCAGAATATTTATACTTACAGTAGTTGTTGATTGCAACTTTAAAGGCGGGGAATTAAGACAAAAAAATACGGATTTTATCGTGTTTGTATTTAATTTTTGATTGGCCGACGTTTCGGACAGCGGTTTTGCAGCGTTTATGGTCACGGGCGGACTAAGATGTCTCACGTCCAACAAGTCATCCTTATTACAGAAAATTTATAATTATCTATCCGATACAGAAAATTAGTTATTAAATCTTGGCCCACATTTTGTTCCAAATACAAACGCGATAAAAGCCGTAAAATAGTTTTCTTTACAATGTAATACTCGCGTAAACATCAGAAATAATTATAAAAAAAAATATTCATGTTCGGCGAATTTAGGAATCTTCATTTGTATTTCATGTAAATAAATATTTTCTCCTCAATTATCTGGATTTTAATTTTTCGAGAATTTTGAAACTTGCAATTTTGCTGTTTGTTTGAACTCAAGATTTACAAAGTAGTATATCGGTCTACGCAGGGGCTCCATACAATCAAATAAACTCTCCTTACCCTATTCGAAATGGTTCAATAATATCACGTTAAACTCATTTTAAATGATATTTTTTCGCATATAAATTAGTAGCAGATTTACTAATACTGAAATTCGCGCCATCTGTCATGAATAAATAAATTTTTCTAGTTTTGTATAAGCATGCGCCGTATACTAGTATTGATATTTTAAAACAAATTTATTAATCGCTTCGGTACAAGTAACTAGGTACATCCTATATTAGTACGGATAGAAGTAGAAATAATTTTAGCTTTTGAATTTACACACATAACAACAAATTGTATTTATGGGACAGACTTTTTTATTTAAGAGGGCGTGAAATAAGTGACGTATTAGTACTATCGAGAAGTTGTGCCTATTATATATAATCCTAATAAATGAAAGTGTGCGCAAACTATTTGTTAGTCGGTTTATTTTTTGACACATTATTTAATCATCACCGGGTTGAGAGCCCTCAGCGCTCACCCATAGTCCGAGCTGAGCCGTGAAAGCCATCTTCGGCTAGCAGCTTATACACACACAAAAAAATTGTTTAATCATTATTGAAATATTTTATTGTATTCGTTGTGCAAGTAATAATAGATTCGAATTGTAGTAAATAATTAATTGAATATAAATAACAGACAGAAGTATACGTGCGCCCGAGCCACGCCGAGCCACCATAGTTATATGGCGCGTGATATCATGCGGTTGTATGTCAAGATTTCAGGATTGATCGAGGGATCGGTACCAGTAGTCGGCCCAAAGGCGATGGGGAGGGAATACGGTAAGTTGTACGTTGTACGGTAAGTTACAGATTGGACGGTGTGTGTCCAGATCATTGCCTACTAAAAGAAAAGTATTTCAGGATTAATTGACAGGATTATATCACAGTATTGTATTTTGTAAATATCTATACATTTAATAAATCTGTTGAGGTCGATAATCTGTACATTGAAAAAAATCGCTAAAAACCGTGTCAGGGGGATGTTAGAAGTATAATAGATGTTCTATTATACTTCTAACATGGGGGATGCCCTTCTTTTTCTATTCATTCTACAAACTATGAATTTTGCGCTTCACCCTTCATTAAGGAACTTTACAAACATATAAGTGACGGACATAAATTATTCCCAATCTCAGAGCAACAATTTGTCGATCACACAAATGATTGTTCGTCATTGGAATGGAACCTGTGACACTGGCGCGGTAGGTTGGTATCTTAACCACTATGCTATCAGTGTAGTTAATTAATCAATGACGTTGTATGAATTTATGACTTGCGTATTAGAGTAAAAAATATCCAGGCATAATTCATCCCCTATTTTACACCCTTAGAAAAGAATATATCCTCTGATGGGGTTGATTTTCAGAATAATTTTCGTTTATAATGAGTCTTTGTAATCGATTTTCAATTAAATAGCTTGTGCACTAAGCTGTATAAGTTATAGTATTTTAACTATCCCACGGGAACTCTCTAATTTGCCGGGATTAAAAGCATCCGAAATGTTAACCGGGATGTAAGGTTCCACCATTCAAAATGTCATTTAAATCGATCGAATAACTTCGGAGATTAGCCCGTACAAACAGATAAACAAACAAACAGACAAACATACAGAGAAACAAAAAATCCGAAATAAATCTGGATGGAACACCGCGTCAACGAGCCGCGGAGTAATTTGATAAAAATGCCCCTGAAAGCACCATAACCCGTCGAGTACTAAGTCCAAATATTTTATCTGGTCCTCGACCGAGTGGAATCGAATTAACAGTGATTGCTGTGCCGACGGGTGTACATTTACGAGGTCTATGAAACAGCAAATCATTCGTTTTATATGGAGCTACTCTAAGCGGCAGCGTGACTCATCAAATCGATACCGAGTATGGCCAAACGTACTGCTAATTTAAATTAAGCCCAGCCCGGAGAGAGTCCAGTCGCTGCTAATGTACCATACAATCACCCGCAAGTACGACCTCAGGTGGGAGCAGTACAAAATAGGCGTTAGCACAAAGTCCTCTGCGCGCTTCACACAGAGACCACTATGCCGCTTCCAATAATCTGGAATCAGCCGCTTAGGCATAGAAGCACCCCTTGGTAACAGCGCCTCCTTGGTATACAAGATTGAAAAATTATGAAATGAGGTGACGACATCTAAATACACCGCCAACAGCACCCCTCACCAGTGAGCGCCTTGATGACAACAGACCACAGGCATAGAAAAGCTGCGATCGTCTGCCAGAAAGAATTGGTTTGATCGAGACAACTTCATTAAGGTGCTGGCTGATGCGGAGAACCAGGATTCTCTACACTAGCTTGCCTACATCATCCAGAGCAACACCGTGGACCTGATATCTGTATCGCCTTTGCCACACATGATTTCTACGCCGACGAAGTCGCGGGCAAAAGCTAGTTCATAAATATAATAGATTAAGATCTATTATGGGGTGGATAAGTCCACCCTTCGAAAAGTGGTAATTTTAGGATTGCGTTCTAGTTATAATTGGGGTATAAATAAAGACACCCAACGGTTAGGCGGTTTTACTAGTGAAAATAAGGAGGTAGCAGCCATTTGATTTAATGTTAAACATAACATAGATTTCTTAAGCAATTTGTGACGCGGTTGCAACGAACTTTTTTTACTATTATTTTAGTCCCACTATTGGGCTCGTGCTTTCTCCAAAATGGGAGGAAAATTGAATCGCTTGTGCGCTTGTGTGGTAATACAATTGAGGAGCAGCCCTTTCCTCTTTGTGATTGTGTTCAAGTGCAGCTTTGTGGGATCCAGCCCTAACCTTTTGCATATTTTAAAATTATATTATTCCTATACATGGTTCGAGGGGGCAACATCGAAAAGTCATTACTGTGTGTCTACTGCATGCACAATAGTAGAAAGAAGACAGTAAAAAAGGATAAAACCAGACTAACCCATTGAGTTTCTCACCGGATGTCTTCCCAATACGGTCGTATTCCAGTAGCAATAGATAACTCTATATGATTAAATGTGAAAAATGAGAATATATAAGTACCCACGCGGAGTTTATGTACATTAAATGATGATTTGAATTTCATATTAATTCAAAATCCTTTAAGAATGTTTTTATAGACCTATGCAAAGAAATCAAGAAAAATATTTATTCTGTTCTCGTTAAATTTAATAAAAAATACAAACATAACTAAAGTAAGATTAGTACATCAAATATTTTAATTTTAACGAGGAATAAAAAAGCCTATTGTCTCAGCTCATGCTTCTTAATAGTGGTAGGACAGCTGGCAGGGCAGCTCAATATTGGTAGGACCACAATGTTGACAGTTGTCTGTCTACAGCCGCGGGCAGGGCCGTCCGGGGTAGGACCACACTGAGCAGAAAATCGACGTCCGAGTAGTAGCAATTTGTTACTGCGCTTCGTTCTGTGAGCGAGATTCTTCGTTTGGTGACCCTTCTGAGGGTGTTTGCGTGTGGTGGGTATTAGTGATGCCTTTAGTTTCACCGAACGTCATTGCACGCATTCACACTCCCTTCAATTTCTTCACGGTAGGCAGCAGCGGCAAAAGCTGCAAGCACGATAGCAAAGGTCCATGAGCAAGAGCAACACTTACCATCAGATGTGCTGTTTGCTCATTTGTCATCGTTTGCAATTAAAAACAAAACCTTTCTAATTACTATTGCCTTTAACTGTTCCAAAATTTAATCTTGCTACTCGAAACTGCTCAAGAAAACGTTTTGCTGACGCATTTGTAACTACTATTTGTTTGAAGCAGTGCATATTATTTATGATTAAATGAACTCCAACATTAAGCCATACATATAACCTACAATTTTGATCTTCCCCAAGATCAAACGTTGATCAGATTAATTAAATTACAAACTAATTAACACACGATTTCGGTGGAGAAATGCTTTTACGTACGTGATTTCCCAAGAGGATAAAATTGGTTTAAAGAATTGTAGCACTGAAAGCTATAAAATCATTAATTTTTTTTTTATTTTACGTAAAATACTATATATTTTCTCCTTGTATGATAACAAGTTAAGAATACAATTGCGGCCACCCCCTTATTAATCTGTGGGAGTCGTACCAGTGAACTAAGGATTCACCAGGAGGATGGACAGTAGAAAATTAAGTTTTAGTTCAAGATTACTTTGTCTGGTAGTAATAATAATTTAACGTCCTTTAGTTAATTTTTAAACCATCCAAGGCTTTAGAAAGATTTGCGATCATGTTATCGATTTTGTTAAAATAAAATAGAAAGGTTTTTTTTTCTTATATCGATGGTGAGCAATTATATAAAATAGTAAGCTGACCTAACGGACGTTGTTCTGTTCAAATAAAATGAAAGACATTCCCCTTAAAATCGACAGCTGTGCTACCTATCGGTAGCCTATATACCTACCTTGTCGATTTCAAGGAGAATTTCTTTGGCTCCAATTGTGAATCTAAACCATACTCGAATCCCCTTGAATACACACAAAAAAATTCATCAACGTCAGTCCAGCCGTTTATGAGGAGTTCAGTGACACACACGTACACAAAAAATATATACGAGGGGTGATCCAAAAGTAATGATAATCAATAATAAACACAATGAATAAAATAAAAAAATATATTTATTTCTCAACATAGTCTCCTAGCAAGTCTATACATTTAGTCCATCTCTTTTCTAAACCTAAAATTCCCTTACAAAAAAAATCTTTATCTTGACTCTCAAAAAAGTCCTCAACCGCGGCCATCACGTCGCTATCATCATCAAATTTCTTGCCTCGGAGGTGTTCCTTGAGTCGTGGAAAGAGATAGAAGTCACTGGGGGCTAGATCTGGTGAATAGGGGGGGTGTTCCACCAACTCAAAGCCCGCTTCCTGAATGCCAGCCATGGCAATTGCAGCTTTGTGAACAGGTGCGTTGTCTTGATGGAACAACACTCCAGCCCGCAGTTTGCCTCGCCTTTTCTCCTTAATAGCCTCCCGCAATCTTCTTATTTGTTCTGCATAGTAGGAGCCTGTAATAGTGGCCCCCTTTTCCAAGTAGTCCACCATGATTATTCCTTCAGCGTCCCAAAAAACAGACGCCATAACCTTCCCTGCTGAGCTTGACACTTTGAATTTCTTCGGCGTCGGTTCATCGGATCGTTTCCATGTCATCGATTGTTGTTTTGTTTCAGGATCAAAATGGTGGATCCAGGTCTCGTCCATGGTCACAAAACGTGACAAAAAATTGTCCTTGTCTGCCTGGAACTTTTCGAGATTTGCTCTTGACATGTCGACTCGTTTCTTCTTTTGCTCGTCGTTTAACATTTTCGGTACCCAACGCGCGGAGACCTTTCTCATATGCAATTCGTTCGCAAGGATTCTTTGAATGCTGCCATATGAGATCCCTGTGACCTCAGCTACATGCCTGATAGTCACTCTTCGATCTTCCAATACAACTTCTTCAACTTTTTTCACATTTTCTTCAGTGAGGGACGTCGATGGGCGTCCTTCGCGGTGTTCGTCTTCCGTCGATGTTCTTCCCAGCTTAAACTCCTTAGCCCAGCGTGCAACTGTGGAATATGGAGGAGAAGAGTCCCCTAATGTTTCCACCAAGTCGCTGTGTATGTCTTTGGTAGACATTTTTTTCAAGCAGAGGTATTTAATGACAGCTCTGATTTCGTGTTTTTCCATTTTGATGTTCACTCCTTGACAGTCCGTATTCAAATGAATGTAGCTCCCGGGAATTGTGGCCTATTTATATGATTTTTTTTTCCTGAACTAGTGGGTAACTGAGCAAGTGACTGAAATTTTTTTGTATTTTTGTGTGCACTAGAAATAACTGATTATCATTACTTTTGGATCACCCCTCGTATAAAGATAAGCACATGCATACTCCCTATCTTCCCCGTGAATGTCGTAAAAGACGACTAAGGGATATAAGAAACATATAACATCTATTCAAAAGAAGAAAATCTTGAAATAAAATCCTGTACCAACCTGTTTAATCATCATCATCGTATAGTAAGATCAGGCAGGAGAGGCCGAGATAAATGATGAAAAATATTAAGGTATAAATTACAAGTACAATACCAGATCCTTCTGTTGATGTACAGGAATTGCACAGAAAAACAATTATAAGAAACTAGAAATACAGATACATAGGGTTTCTATGTCAATTGCGAACAGTATTTATTAGATAAAGCAGGTAATATGAAAAGAGAGACAGTAGATAAGTTTAGGTCTGCATAGGCCTCCCTAAAGAGCGAGCAGCAATAGCCATTCACATTCAGGTAATCTCAGTAGTCGTTATAACCTTATAGGGCAATTTTACCCTAGTGGGTGCTGCTGAAAATTCGACTACTGTCTTTTGAGCTGGTCATTATAATACTTACGATAACATATTTTAACACGTTGAACGCCATTTTTTTTGGGGTGGGTTATGGTCAGCGCACCCGTCTCCGTCCGGGGCGACAGAGGGGCGGCATGTGGCCCCATAACCCACCCGTAGCACGTCACCTTCGACGTTGGGCCGACTACCGGTACCGAGTTCCATGTCCTCCGTGGTCCGCCCGACGGCATACAAAAAAAGAGAATTTTATACATAAGTAGTAGAGTGTTTTATATGTCGCAGCGTCACTACCTCTGGCGCAATATCTTAATAGTTTTTAAGAATCAATCGATTACGGAAACGTCAAGTATTATACTTGGGTGTTTTTGATACAACGTTGGCAATGATTTTTGATGTTTGTCGTTTGACCGTTAACGTTTGAAATAATACCGAGCTTTCTTTATTGAGAGCGGTCCGTTGAATACTCAGTTGAGAGCGAGACTCGACAGCGATCGGTTGTTGTTGCTGCCGTGTTGTATCAAATGCACTGCGTTTCCCAAACTTGTAAGTTATCTGGCGGTATCCGTGTAAATTAGTATTAGTAGCTATGATAGAAAAGTGTTAACGCTAATTGTTGAATACAGTTTAAAAGTAGCCATCCGAAGTATTATTTTATCCCCTCGCGATGTGTGACCGACCTGATAGTGATACAGCACGGCGCCCCCCATCGAAATATACATAAAAAAGAGCGTAGCCTCTCTTCTCGACGCCCCATTCCTGGGACGTCGGTCGCTGTTGCGCTGTCAACCTCTCTGTGGGTGACGGACTAAAATCCCCGGTCCAGTCACCCGCGGCCTCGGCTAGGGCGGCATCAGGTGCAGGTACTCGCTCCTGCACTGTCCGAGACACCGGCAGTAGACCATGTCATCGTGGAGGCGGCTCTTGCTCCCTCGCAGCCAGCGACCACGTTTCAGTTTCCAACGCTGCCGAGCATCTTCCTAGCAATGGTCCCCTTGGCGTTTAATGTGTTAATAATAGCTGCACTGAGGCAATAATCCTTGTATTGCATCATAACCATAATTAACTGACACAAATTGTACCCAGATTCAGGACACCAATTTATGGATCGCACAAGGCATCCAGCATAAGAATTGAACACGCTATACTTGGTACAATAAAATGATGTCTTACTACTCCATCTGTGCAATCTGTTCAGTCTATTATACACACAAGTGTCATTAAAATTTTCTTTCAGATATTCACGTGGGCAGACCGTTATTTTGAGTAAAAAAAATTATGTACCTATAAACATTATAAAGGTCCGCCCGTGGCCATGAACGCTGTAAAGTATTTGAAACGTCGGGTAATCAAAAATCAAATACAAACGCGATAAGGATAATAATTGTTTTATTTATAATTAATTATTTGCTAGCTTTCAGTGGTATTTAGTCTTTACGACACATTTCTCATTGATATTGGTTATGACAACAGAACATGTTACTTGCTAATAATACAAAAATAAGGAAAGTAATAAAATATCCTATAAAATTAAGTAACAGTTCTTGACATTTCATCCATTTATTGGTCTATTGACGTCCATTGCTAGATATAAGCTCTTTAAGAGAAGATGACGGCGCTCGTATCAGGTTTTAAAATCATTCCCAGGACATTGCTGCTGCTTTAGTGCCTTAGCCCTCCCTTAGCCGTTTTTGATAACTTCCACGGTAAAGCAAAAGATATATATGCATTCTTAATCTATCATCTCACAGCAAATAATTGTTTCATTTTATTTTAAAGTTAACACCACCCGGTAAGGCAACATTTCGTGTATTGTTAGGGAACGTTTAAAAACATACAGTTCATCATATCGGCCCATAGATCTCGCACTGTTTGGCTTGGGCCACCTCCACTATGAGAGGGAAATTGACCTGATATACCACGCTGGTCAGACGTGTTGGCATAGAGTTTTATTTCGAGTTTCCCTTCTCTTACACAGATGTTATATGCTTATCGGCGCACGATTGATTATTTTATAAACTTAAATTATAATTACAGTTAATTTTTAGTTTTAGTTTAAAATAATTAGTTCCAATACTTAAGATAAATAGTACAATGCATGTTATTATAAAACAGTTTTTATAAATTGTCATCGAGAGTTCCCCGCTCTCGGCTTTACAATAAATGGGTGATTTTCAAATTAGATCACCGTTACGAAACCGGAATGCTATTTTTTTTTAGTATTGATTTTGTATTTTTTTTATATTTTTAGATAGCTTATTAAATAAGTTTTTTGAAAATACCAAATGTTTTATATTTGCATAAGTAATTATGTCAAAATCTTAGTTTTTCTAGACCACTCAGGGTGAAGTTGTTCCATTTAGCAACACTTTAATATGGCTCATTAAATAAAATCCAACTATTTTGTGTATATTTGTTATTTAATTTCTAATTAATCAAATATGTAACATTCATAATAAATGCAAACAAGAACAACTTTAAGCATTATTTTCATAAATATTAATAAATTTACCTCCGATTAGTAACATTTGTTTCATATGGTTCTCAAATTATACTCTGTTATGAAAAAGGTGCTAGATATAAAACTAAATCTCTTAGCAATTCAGGTAAAGCATATCAAAATAAACAATTTTAAGTCCTTACATAATCATCTTCTTATAAATGTTAAAGTCTCACTTAACAAATTACTAATTGGAAATCTTAGTTACTAACAGGAACATAAAGTTGAGTATACAGTACCAACTTTTAATTAACAATTTTAATCATATAATCAGTCTTATCTCATGGTATATGATATTATGGACATAATATTATGGTACGCTGGTGGTGTAACTTGACTATTGATCTAAATCATTAAGTTTTTCCTAAGCCTTCCAACAATTTCTCTTTATTTGTGTTTGTATTTTTCATATCTTTCAGGATCTTCCTTTAACCTTTCTCTAAATCTCCTCGCTCGTTCAGCTCCAGTAAGTGGCATTTTTGTTTTTGTAAAATATAGGTGGTAGCTCTTTTATTTGTTACTCGCAATATTCACACTCGTCGTCCGGATAGTGATCATAAATAGTAAATAATTAACAGGTTTGACACCAGAAAAAGTTACGATACAAAAGACGAAATTTTTGTTTGCTACTAAAATTAACAAAATGAGGAGGTATTTCGGCGTTCGTATCAGTGTAAGTCTTGCAGTTATGACATTTTTTGGTAATATAAAGTGTGTTCTTCTCCATGGCCACTTGGTTTTTTTAAGTAGGCTTAAATCATTGCGAGTCAAAAATTTGTCAATGTCTAAAAATACTACCATATTTTCTAACCAGAAGATGAAAATATGAAGTATTTATCTGCGTATGTTATGTGGAAGACCTGCAATGCAACCCAAATGATTTTATTTTCGAATATAAAACTATAAAAATATATTCGGATTGAATGTTTTTACCTACCTACTTATACCTACTTGCTAAAGAAAAATAAAATATAGTAATTCAAGGAAAAAACCTAGCTTTTATTTTATTTTATGGGTACTCGGCCTTATAATTCCAGTTAGTAACAAAATCTATTCCGGTTATATGTAACGTTATTCACCTGACGTTACGAAAGTACGTTTTATGACCTCACATCATATTTCCTATAAAATACACTAAAACTTGTGATTTTAATAAAGTTCAGTTATTGTTAGATACTTAGTATACAACTTATAACGATTTTCGTGTTTAAAAAAACAATATCATTTATCAAAACTCACCTTACTAATCGGAACTCGTTTTTTGTCACGCCTTCTACGAACAAAAAGTAACGGCTTGAGAATCACCTCTAGGCCCGAAACGGAAAAGAAAACGATGGTTAACTGTCATAAAAGGGTTGATAAATCCAAAAAAATAACTTGAGTGGGTAAGTTAATTTTGGAAGACGACAAAAATCATCGTTACTAACTGGGAATTCCGCTATATATGAAATTATGGGACAAAATAAAATTTGATCTATTTATTTATTTTTATATAAAAACCGTTGAAAAGACAACATAGAAATTTAATTTGTTATTATTTTACCACAAACCAAGTGATTTGGTATAAGTTTGATGAGGAGTTTTGAAGATATAAAACATCAAAGCTGAGAAGGTATGCATGGGACATCGTAAAATAAGGGGACATTATCGTCATATTTATCTATTTTTTAAAACTAGGACTTCATTTTAAATATTTTTCTATTTAAATTTACTTTTGTTGATATTTGCTACCGATTAACGTATTAAACATGAATATCGCACAAGTAATTATTGTATAATATAATTGCAAAGTCAGTGGACATGCCGTTTTGGCAATGGTCAAAGAATTTGAAAAACGCCCAAATATGAGCATTTGCTAGTACGACATTCATTCTGTCGCTAGCAGCTAAACAGTGCGGAGCTCTATACTTCAGTTAGTTTTATACTAGAATTCAATAAAAGGAGTACTGTTTCAACTTTATTGTTTGAATTACGTTTGTCATGGAAAACAATCAACACTATCAACATCGTAATGAGGTGGATGATGTGAGCTATGCTCACGTCATTGTTTTTAAAAACAACGTGGCGCAACCTGTTCCGACATGCTTATTACACCCTTTAATCGTATTTACGACACCCGCGGGTTTGATAGCGGGTGGTAAATTGTATTCTTTTTCTGTCATCACTCGGCGAATTAGCCACAAATTTGTGGCAAATTTGTTATATCCAGATTGAGAATAACAATTTATAGATCGCACAAAAAAAATGTCTTGCGAAGTACATGAACATCTTATAACTAATACGCCATCTATACATTTATACAGTTAAATGAATATATTTTGAGCAAATACATTTTTATGTGAAAATAAAACTACTTGAAGTAACCTAAGTCCTCGCTAACAGCCTGACCCTTGGCTACCGATCGCATCCAATTTCTATATAGTTATCTGCTAGAATTAACTCAATTTCCTTCAAAACGTGACTCAGCCCCTAAAAGTAATGGCGTTCTTATACTACTTATTTGTCAACTTTAAATGCTTTGAAGATATAACTTCCACATATTATAGTGAAATAAAGTTTACGAGACTAGTGAAAACTTATAAAATATATGGAATTATTAAATAATTCCAACTAAAAAGTTAATAATAAATTAGCGTTTGGAAAGAAACATGCAATTATTATAATCATCTCAGTCTATATCACTAATAATAGGAGGGAAATTTACTAAACTACTATACTACGTTGGTCAGACCGGTTGGTATTTTTTTTATTATATGGGTGGGCTATGGTAAGCGCGCACGCGGTCCATTCCGTCCGGGGCGACGAAAGGACGGCGCGCGGGCCCCTAACTTACCCGTACCCACGTCAACTTCGTCGTTGGGCCGACCGCCGGAGCAGGGTGACTTGTCGTCAGTGGTCAGACCGGTTGGTATAGAGTTTGGTTTCGAGTGTTCCTTCTCTTGAAAAGAGGTGACACCTACGGGTAAGAAAGGGGGTGGTGAATTGTATTCTTACCCCG
This sequence comes from Lymantria dispar, assembly GCA_032191425.1. Classification (NCBI taxonomy): domain Eukaryota; kingdom Metazoa; phylum Arthropoda; class Insecta; order Lepidoptera; family Erebidae; genus Lymantria; species Lymantria dispar. Next base: position 1,669,531 of record CM063451.1, on the reverse strand, counting down.
TCACCACACGGAAAATAAAATATCTGTATCTATCTGAACAATATTAGTCACCTTTTAGGACACCCATGGGCAATTATAGAGGTTTATATTAATGCGTCACTAAATAGAATGAATTAATTTAATATTATTAACTTACAAATATGGTGTGATGCTTTCTTTTCCTGTTCCGCCAATTTGTTGCAATATTAACATAATCATTTCCGCTTCCTCTATGGAGATATAACACCTATAAATTTCTAAATTTATTCAATGGACTCGCTTTTTCATTGTGTATAATAATAATAGACTCTCATTTATTTCAATGAGGTACAATTTGCTAAGTCAGTTGAAACATGATTGGTCTTTATATCTAATACTTGAACTGAATACATCTTCGTGTGGTGAGAGAGTAAGAATATAATTCATTACTCCTTATCTTGCCTTTGGTTGTAAAAGACATCATCTCAGCCTTTCGCTATCCACTTCTGGACGTAGTTCTCCCTCACGTTACGCCACAGTGTGCGGTCTTGTGCCGCCTGCATCCAACGACGCCTAGCAGGTTTCACCAGATCGTCAGTCTACCTAGTGGGGGCCGTCCTACACTGGACGCCACTAGAGAACTTTTCTTCCCCAGCGGTTGTCGGTTCGCCGCGCGATGTGGCCTGCCCATTGCCACTTCAGCGTGCTAATTCTTCGTGTTATGTCAGTTACGAGTACACCCGTTTGTATTACACCGGATTGGCGATCGCATTTGGTGCTGAAAGTTGCCCAAGACGCTTCTGCTGCTTGTTCCTCTTCCGAACCTTTAATTGATTTTTACGAAAGAACTTAATTATAATAAATATAATTTATAATTTTACTAGGATGTGTCCGCAGCTTCGTCTGCGTAAAAATTGGGATAGATGAAATTTTATGAATTTTAGATAAGAATTTTATATAAGATGAAATTTTATCCAAATCCCTTCTACAAATTATGCTTGATTGAGTAAAATTGAACTATTATCCTACATTGCTAAGATAGCAATTATCCAGAAAATTATCTATTATCCTTACAGGATTTTGGTTTTATCCTATTTTTTGTGTCATACTATTTAGTTAGATTTTCTATAAAAACGTATTTTTATTTTTTTTGAAATTATCTCTTTTTAAAATGTTGTCACTAGGAAATGAGACTATAATACCATTATTATCTTCATCAACCTGCTGCTTTCCAGATACCAATTAGATGGAGTCAAAGCAATATGAATCCTCTTTCAATATAACCCTTTTTTGTTAGGCTATGGCCTGGGCTCACCTCGCCAATCTAACCGGGGCGATGGATGACCAGCGTACGATCCGACAACCTAACGTATTCCTTCCTCATCGCCTAGGCTGACCACTGGTATCGATTTCTTGATAAACGTGGCCTGCCCGGCGGTTTATCCTTTCGGATACCGTTCCCTTTCAATACAACCCTAAAATTTCTGATCATTCTTTGATCATCCATATGATGCTTTACACATGTATATGAGCTGAAATGATGATGATTACTTTCATTCCGTCTTATCATATGTCCATACTACGCAAACGTTCACTCCTTAGCTTCTGTCACTGGGGCAATAGATAGCGTAGTGATTAAAATACTGATCTACGGTGCCTTTGCTACGGGTTCGTACACCACGCATGACAACACTGTGCGATCCATAAATTGTTGTTCAGAACAACTCTGGATGTCTGGATGTAATTTATGTCCCTTAATTATATGTTTGTAAAGTCCCCCGCAATACAAGGATTATTTTCATAGTGCAGGATCATATTTGAAAAAAAAAAACTATTATACCTATATGACTTATAATTTAAAATTTTGGAAGTGCCTATAACTCGAATAATATTTCTAGGAACCGACTTTAATGTGGATAATGATTATAATTTTTATAATTAAAATATTATCTTTAGGAACTTAGTTTTCTCACAAAGTTTAATACGAAAATTTACATTTTCCCTTTCAAATTATTGGCAGAATAAATTTTCCTATATTTTTCTTCATTATTTTCTTTATTCCTAGTCTTATAAATTCGGTAAAAGCATCATTTTAATTAAAATAAAGATATAATGCCGTTTTTCATGTCATGTTAAAAAGAATATAGAAAGAGGAAAAATAATTTACATACTGTTTTCTAAATATTGGAAGAAAGGATATGCCACTCGTAATTATCGCTCGCCATCCGTGTGGTTACGGAATAAGAATACAATTAACCACCTCGATTTTTACCCGTGGGTGTCGTAAAAGACGACTAAGGAGTATATGCAGGTAACATCGATGCAAGAAAAGGAAAACTCTATACAAAATACAATTCCAACATGTCACAGTGCCGAGTTGTATGTCAATTCCCCATCCTTTATGAAGAAGGCCTTGTTGGCAACTCCAACAAATATATATTATATTTTTTATAACTGTCAACTCTCGCTCTCTTCTGTCTGACATTGAACCGTACGTACGCTAATGTATTTTTTCCTGTGCAAATAAATAAATACAAGTTGTGGCAGTGCAAACATTGGCGTTATTATTTTCCATCATCAACGACCTAGCCTACAGTCCACTGGGATAAATAGTACATCTTTACAGGCCTGGCCAAGCAGTAGGTTTTTATAGGCTATGATGGTAATGAATTATCGCTCAAAAATCCTTATTTTTTATTACTAACTGTGGCAAACGATCAAACAGTACACCTGATGGTAAGTGTTGCTACCGCTCATGGACCTTTGCTAGGCCGCTGCCTACCGCGAAGAAAGTGAAGGGAATGTAAATGCGTGCAATGAGGTTCGGGGAAAAAAGCCATTATTAAAACCCATTACACGCGAACACTCTCAGATAATTGGGCGTCCGGTTCTCTTGCTCACCGAATGAAGCGCAGTAACAAATTGCTACTACTCAGACGTCGATTTTCTGCTCAGTGTGGTACTACCCCGGATGGACCAGCCCGCGGCTGTAGACAGATAACTGTCGACAGTGTGGTCCTGCCACTTCTAGTTAATTAAATAGGAATCATTTTTGAATTGAAAGATTTTATGGATTTGGTGTTTAGTTTATTACTGCCAGAATGGGGATTGCAATACGGTCGGATTTGACCAGAATACCATGGACCAGATTAATTGAATTAGGATGATTTGCCGTATCTGTTCAAAATGAAAGGTAAAGATGAGTATTGTTATAAATATTTAAAAAAAATCTATCAATTTGACATTTGGTGAATCGAGGACTATCACGAGTAACTTCTTCTTCTTATAATGACTTGGTCTTTCATCATCATCATCATTTCAGCTCATATACGTCCCACTGTGGGCCTCAAGCCTCCTTCACAATGGGAGGGCGATTAACATACACCACGCTGGTCAGACGAATTCACATATTGTTTTGTTTCGAAATTTCCTTCTTTTAATACGATATATGTATTTTATATCCCTTAGCCATCTTTTACGGCACCCACGGGCAAGACAAAGTAGTGAATTACGTATTCTTACTCCGTCACCATATGGTCATATTAATGTTTATCTAATTATTACCAACATTATTAATTAATTAAGTATAAATTGATAGAAAACGTAAGATTTTTCCTGTTTTGTTTAAAGATGAAAAAAATAAATATAATTTCGCTCATTATTTTATAAATTTTCTGAGTGATTTCTGAGAGTGTTTAATTTTTTTATTAATAATTTCTTTTCAAACGTTAAATAAAGGCTTTAGCAAGTTATTGAAAATGAAATGAACGAAATATTAATTTATTAAAATAGAATATTTATTTCGCTAGAACATTACGTCGATAAATTAAGTTAAATATTAATATTTATTTATTTATATTATATAATACAAATTTAATATATGATAGTAGAGCAAATGTAAATGAAAAAAGAATTTTCTTATATTAACGTTATTATTTTTTTTTGGGGGTTGGGTTACGGTCGCCGCACTCCTCGCCCGGCTCCGTCCATGGCGACAGAGGGGTGTAAGCACGCACACCCATATAGCACGTCGCTTTCGTCATTGGGCCGACCACCGGTGCAGAGTTCCTTGACTTCAGTGGTCAACCCGACAACATTATTCCTTAAATTGAAATAATATATATATATATTTTTTTTGTTAATAATGTTGGTAGCAAACGACACACCTACGAAAGTGGACCTATAAGTGATACTACCGCTCGTAGACCTTTGTTAGGGCGTTCCCCACCATGAAGAAAGTTAAGGGAATGTTAATGCGTACACTAAATGCTTCACCAAAACCAAAACATCCTCAGAAAGTTGGGCCACCACTAATATTAATAATGCCAAAAGGGTGACCAGCTCAGCATTGTGTTAAAAGAGTCGGTAATTTAACCAAACTCTTTTTTTTTTTCTTTTTTTTTTTTTTTGGGGGTGGGTCGCGGTCGGCGCGCCTCCGCACCACTCCGTCCAGGGCGACAGAGGGGCTTAAGCACGCAACTCCCGCGACCCATCCAAAAACCACGTCGCCTTCGTCGTTGGGCCGATCACTGGAGCAGCGTTAACTTGTCGTCAGTGGTCAGCCCGACGGAATACCCCCTATTGGGGTACCCTCCCATCGACCGACGTCCCCTCCTCGGGTAGGACGTCGGTCTTTCCTCACGCGGTCGGCCTCTCGGCGGGTGACGGACTAATCCCCGGTCACGTCACCCGCGGCCTCGGCTAGGGCGGCATGAGGCGCAGATAGTTGCGCCTGCGTCGCCCCAGTCGCCGGCGGCGGATCTCCTCATCGAGGCTGCGCTCCTCACGCAGGCGATCCGCCGCCTCCTTCCGCGAGATCACTGTCTCGCAGAAGGCTGCGACCGCGTCCCAATTCCCGACGCTGTCGACCATCGCCCTAGCGATAGCCGGCAGCGTCAGGTCCGTCCCGATGATTGCGACGAGTTCACAGCGCTGCACTGCCCAAGCCCCGCAGGCCTCGAGCGTATGGCGCGCCATGTCCTCGTCGCAATCGCAGTGGTGGTAGGACGGTGTACTCTCCCTCCTAACGACCTTGTGCAGGTATTTGGCGAAGCACCCATGCCCCGTCAAAACCTGCAACAGTCGGAAGGAGAGCACCCCGTGCCGCCTCTCCAACCACTGCATCAGCACCGGCCGGAAGGCCTCCACGGTTCGCACCCCGAACCGAGGCCTCTCCAGCCGGACTGCCCAACGGGCGATGACGTCTCGGCGGGCGTCGACGCACCAGGCGGTGAGATCCCTTAACGAGACCACACCGCCCTCCGCTCGCACCCCCGTCACCCGCCGATATAGTCCGGCGAGCATCTCCGCCTCCAGGTCCCACGGGGGAGTCCCGGCCAATAGGCACGCTGCCTCCGTCGCCACCGTGCGGTATCCGCGGATGGCCCTGACCGCCGTGACCCTCTGTGGTCGCCACAGAAGGGCCCTAAGTCGGGCGGTCATGGACCCCGCCCACACCGGTGCGCCGTACAGGGCCATCGACCGGATGACCCCCGCGTACAGCCGTCGGCACGCAGCGCTCGGTCCGCCCACGTTCGGCATAAGCCACGATAGGGCGGACGCCGCGCCGACGAGCCGCGGAGCGAGCCTGCGGAAATGAGGGCCTCCGTCTTGTCCAGGGCGACCTTCAACCCCAGCGCCTCGATCCGTCTGACGACCTCCTCGGTACCCGAGGTCGCCAGGCTTACCGCCTCTTCTAGCGTCCCACCGCGGGCTGTGACGAGCGTGTCGTCGGCGTAACAAATCACGCCCAGCCCGGGCGGGAGGCTCCCCCTCAACGCCCAGTCGTAGCCGATGTTCCACAGCGTGGGTCCGAGGACCGACCCCTGTGGGACACCGCACGTCATGGGCGTTCGCACGACGTCCCCTGCTCGGTCGGTGCAGAGGACGCTGCGCCCCTCCAAATAGTCTGCCACTAGCCGCCTCAGGTAAACTGGCACCCCGTGACACCGGAGCGCCTCCCTGATGCAGCTGAATGGCAGACTATTGAATGCGTTGGCGATGTCTAGGGACACCACCAACAGCACTCCCCCGCCGGTGACGGCCTCAGTCGCCACGGCCCTCAGGCGCAACAGAGCCGCGATCGTCGAACGACCCCTCCTAAACCCAAACTGGGCGTCCGACAGATCGGGCCCCGTGCCGACGAGGTGCCGCTCGATGCGGGCAGCTCCACCCTCTCCAGCAGCTTGCCCGTGTCATCGAGCAGCACGATAGGCCTGTAGGCCGAAGGCGACTCCGGAGACCGTCCCGGCTTCGGCAGGAGCACCAGCCTTCCCTCCTTCCAGCACCCAGGGAACCGTCCGGACGCTAAACACGCGTCGAACAGCTCCCTGAGGCGGGGTCCCAGGTGTTCGAGGACCAGGGCCAGCACGCGGTTAGGAACACCGTCGGGCCCGGGGGCGGTAGACTTTGCGCGCATGCGCGTCACCGCCACCCCCATCTCGGGTTCCGTGATGGGCGGAACACTGTCGTCGTCGGCCTCCCGGTCAGTGTCTGGCGGAGCCATGACCGGGGGCGTGTGTTCCGCCCGCCGCGGGAACAGGTTCTCGATGACCCGGGTGAGAAGGCCGGGCTGGAGAGTCTCGGTGAGGGGAGGGCCCCGCGCGCGTAGCCTATTCAGCACCGCGCGATAGGGGCGTCCCCAGGGGTCACGGTCGAGACCGTCCAGCATCTCCTGCCGACTGACGTCCTTGGCGGAGCGGACGGCCAGCCTGAAGGCCGACCGCGCATTGCGGTAGCCCCCGTAAAGCACGGCCTCCCGCTCCGCGTCGCGATGGCGCCGCCGGCTGCGGGTGTAGGCCCTCCGGGCGCGGATACACGCGGCCCGAAGATCCGCCAGCTCCCGGGACCACCAGTGGACACCCCTCCTCGGGGGCAGACGCCGTACCTGGGGAATTTAACCAAACTCTAACACTGATTTTAAATTTTGAGTAACAATCTAATTCTAAATTCATCCCTCTTTTCTTTCCCGCCGATGTTTATTAAAGCTTAAGTAAAGACATAATAACTTTTAATTTTATGTTTGTATTTCAGGAAGAACCCCTAGGAGCTGGATAGAGCAACGGTAAAAACTACATTTTTTTAGAATTTATCTTTGTATTTCAAGAAAAAACCTAGAGGATGAATAGAACAACAAAAAAAATCTATTTGAATTTTTGTTTGTCTTTGTACAGTCGCTCGCGGATCGACCTCGCGCGGTCAGCCTCTGCGGGTGCTTAAGCTGACCGCGCGAGGACGATCGACATCGCCAGAAGAGTGGTGGAAACAAGGGGGGTATCCGAAAGGGTAACCCGCCGGCCCGGCCATGGATGACAAAGAACTCGGTACCGGTGAACGGCCCAATGGCGAAGGAGAGGAATTAAGGTGGGTTATGGGCCCGCGTGCCGTTCTTTCGTCGCCCCAGACGGAATGGACGCGTGTTCGCCGACCATAGACCACACAAAAAAAGGCTATGGTCACCCTCTATATATGTAATAGCAAGAAGGAAGGTTAAGGAGCGACAGCAAGAGGAGCGAGAGAAGGGGGCAGATTCCCACGCCTTAACACTCCGGAGAGCGCGGAGAAAGGATTAAGCCCATCTGGTACGTACTTGAGGTACGGTACATTGCGGTGGGGTCCCACACTAGGTATAAGGCCCCAAATAATAGACAATGGCTATGTTCTTAGGCATTACTCGAGGTGGTAAGGAGAGAGAATAATTCTTTCGAAGTGAGGCATGCCGCAGACTAGGGGTGCATGTTAAACGGCTCCGTGACTTTGCTGTAACCGACAGGTAGGAACAGCGTGCGGTTTTCAGCTGACAAATAGTAAACACCGAGTCCAAGTTGCACGCCGCCGCCCTCGCTTCCGTATATAACCATACCATAAGCCCAAATATAAGGGAAGTAAATTTTCCACAGTTAACTTCAATCAGCTTCAGAAAACTTAAGAGGATCTTCTCGTCCAACATACATCAGTGTCTGAAAACACAGGTCTACGATCAGTGTGTGTTACCAGTGATGACTTACGGCACGGAAATGTGGTCCCTAAATAAAGGCTTCATAACCAAGCTCGAAATCGCTCAGCGTGCTATGAAGCGGGCTATGTCTATGCTAGACCTCCCTCCAGCAGTGGATGGCGATAGACTAAAATGATGATGAGTTTCAATCAGCTGATCATGAATGTGTAAATAGGATTAGATTTTTTTTTATTTTAATTTATTATAATGATTTCCACTTCTGACTTTATCTTAATTATTAAAAAAAAAACTTTTCGTGATTATACTTTAAGAATATCAAATTTATGAGAAATTCGAAGCATTTGAAACTTTTATATTATTCCGTCGTTTTCTTAAATATAAATTAGCTCTTTGAAGTATTTGAGCGACTCGGATTGAAGATATCGGAGATGTTTTTCGAAGCGAACTCATTATTTTTTTTTATTAAATGTGTATTTTTCTAAGTAACGAGTTATATTTACGATTACAGGAAATAACCTGTCAAATGGCGTTTTTACGTAGTAAATGTAAGTAATAGCATAAACATAATTGGTTTCACAGACGGCGTGGTGTTTATTTTGCGACCTACAATGATGAATGTGATTTGTTCGAACCACATATATTTTAAATAAAACCCTGTGTCAATCTAACCAGTATGGTATAACAGGTCAATCCCTTGTCGAACAAATAACTATTGGGGAACAAAGCTTCTCTAGTGGCGACCACGAATCCGACGACGCTGCCTAGGACGATCCCTTACTAAGTGGACTGACGACATCTGGCAAGTCGCAGGCAAGCATTGAATACAAGTAACACAGGACCGTTTTAAGTGGTAGTCTCGTGGGCGTCTACGGGCTGATGGATATAATATGTACCAAGTGAAACAGTTACTTTGGTCTAATGCTAACTTTAACCCGCGACTTAGTTTACGTGGAAAGTGAAAATATTTTTAAATAATACAATTCTGTCACACATGATTTTTACGAAACCTAACCGTTCATGTAGTTTACGCAGCGGAAGCTCTCAAAAGGAAAAAAAACTCGATTCTGAAACATTTTTCATTGTTGCTCCGCTCCTATTGATTTTAGCGTGATGATATTTAGCCTTCCCCGATAAATGGGATATAATTCTTCTAATACTGAAAGAATTTTTTAAATCGGACCGGTAGTTTATGAGATTAGCGCGTTCAAACAAACAAACTCGTCCGCTTTATATATTAGTATAGACTAGCAACCCGCCCTCGCTTCGCTTCGGTTTCAGTCGTCTTTCCTGCGTAGTTCTCATTCCCGTGGGAATACCGGGATAAAATATAGCCTAGCCTCCCTGATATTAGCTTTCCATTGGTGAAAGAATTTTTGAAATCGGTCCAGCCGTTTTGAAGATTACCCGGAACGAACAGACAGACGGACAAAAAAAAAAATAAAGTATATCTTAGGCATATGTATAGTTCAAATAACCGTGTGAGCATGAAAAAAAGTCTATTATTTTGACATTACAAACAGACACTCCAATTTTATTTATTGATATAGATATAGATTGGTACAAGCAAAAGAAGACACTCTAAATCATGTCGAATATCGACAATGTACATATGTTAAATCATAACATATTTGGAAAAGTGTATTTGCCATGCAGGATACCTCACTATGCACCTTTCTTCCAAACATCAGTCCATTAACGTTCACTATTGGATGTAAAACTTCCTAAGGCGGCATCTATAATGGTAGGATCACACTGTTGAGGGTTGTCTGTCTACAGCCGCGGGCCAGTCCGTCCGGGGTAGCACCACATTGAGCAGAAAATCGACGTTCGAGTAGTAGCAATTTGTTACTGCGCTTTTTCGATGAGCGAGAGAGCCGGTACCGCAACTTTCTGTTGGTGTTTGGGTGTGGTGGGATTTAGTGATGCCTTTAGTATCACCGAATCTCATTGCACGCATTCAAACTCCCTTCCCTTTCTTCGCGGCAGGCAGCGGCCTTGAAAAAGTCCATGAGCGGCAGCAACACTTACCATCAGGTGTATTGTCTGCTCGTTTGCCACCGCTTGCAAACTGTTGGGCTCGGGTCTTCTCTGTGGGAGAGAAATTGACCTACTATACCACGCTGGCCAGACGTGTTAGTGCGGGGTTTTATTTCAAGTTTGAGTTTGCGAGCCATTTCTTACATAGATGTTATATGCTCATCGTCCCACTGCTGGACTCTAGCCTCCTGCACAATGGGGTGGTAATTGACCACGCTGTTCAGGCGGCAAACCGCAAAGGGTTTTATTTCGAGTTTTCTCTCTCTCTCTCTCTCTCTCTCAGAAAATCGACGTTCGAGTAGTAGCAATTTGTTACTGCGCTTCGTATGGTGAGCGAAAGAACCGGAAGCCCAACTTTCTGAGGGTGTTTGTGTGTGGAGGGTTTTGGTGGTGCCTTTGGTATCACCGAGCTTCAATGCACGCATTCACACTCCCTTCACTTTCTTCGCGGTAGGCAGCGGCCTTGCAAGGTCTATGAGCAGCAGCATCATTGACCATCCGGTATACTGTTTGCTCATTTACCACCAATGACAATAAAAAAAAAATATTATAGCAATACTTGGTAAATGGGGTAGCGATCCCATTGTTGGAGATTAGTCCGTCAAAAATCCAGGAATCAGTATCAGTTATCAGACTAATGGGGAAGGGAATAAGGTAGGGTTTATGTGGTAGGATCACAATGTCGAGAGACTTGTGTCTACAGGCAAGGGCCGGTAATTTCAGGGTAGTTCCACACTGTGCAGAAAATCGACGTCTGAGTAATTTACACTTAGATCGGCGAGCAAGAGAGCCGGCGGTCCAATTTTTCAAGGTGTTTGCGTGTAGTGGGCTTTGTTGATGCTTTTAGTATCACCAAACCTCATTATATGCATTCACACTACCTTCACTTTCTTCGTGGTAGGTAACGACCTAGTAAAGGTTCATGAGTAGCAGTATACAGAGATGCTGTTTGCTTGTTTGCCACCAATACTAATAAAGGAAAACAAAAAACTGGCTAACTGCGAGTCGGAGTCGCACACTAAGGGTTCCGTGAAACAATACGGTGAGTTACAGGCAAGCAATAATCAATCACGTGACCAACGAAGCTATGTAATTATAGTTCTAATAAATTATTCAGTAAACAACACAAGTACAACTGAATTTGACACAAAATTACAACTGATATAGTATACATATAACATATTCGCAAGAGAAGGAATACTTGAAATAAAACACTTTATTAATCCATCTTACCAGCTTGGTGTAAGTCAATTTCTTTTCTCTTGTGGAAGAAGCTAGAGCCCAGCAGTGGGACTAATTTGATATGATAATTGTGATGAAACAATTAATTCTTAACCCCTATTTATACTATTTATATAGATAAGTAGCGACCCGTCCTTGCTGCGCTTCGTTTCCAATCGCTTTGGCATCGAATATTAAATCTGCAATATCTTCTATGAAATGGTCTCGAGTTCGCATCCCGTTGCGGGCAAAATTTTAAAGGATTTTTATGAGAGGAAGAATAACGTAAGTTACTTTTTATATAGACACCTGGTCATTATCATCTTTTCGTCTCATATACATCCCACTGTTAAGCTGGAGCCGCCACCACAATAGGAGGGAAATTGACCTATTATATGGTGTTATAATAATATCAAAAGCAGTCCAACCGTTTTGAAGATTACCCGAAACAAACAGACAGAAAAAAATCAAAGTTGTTTCTTTACCGGCATAGGTATTGTGTACAGAACCGTGTGAATATGAAAAAAAAAATCACTATTTTGACATTACAAATAGACAATTGAATTTTATTTATTTAAAAATATTATGCTGTATTGCTTTAGAAATGGCTTAATTATAATCAAACAGCAAAACTGGCAATTTATTCGTTATTATAAACATATCTGTGATGTATCTCTGTCAATTCCTTAGAGTATAAAGGCGTGATAAAAATATATTTTTCATAATTTACCTTGAGGAAAATCAAATTTGTAACTAATATAAATGTATAGAGGGAACGTGATTCATATTAAAAATGAGATGAATAGTCATGTCACCGATATGTTTTATGTGGTATGACTTTAAAAAAAAACATCTCAGAATTTACGCTCCACTACTAGGCTCGAGCCTCCACTACAATAGAAGAGAAATTGACATACTATAACCACGCTGGTCAGACGGATCAGTACAGGCTTTTTTCTATCACCAGCAGGGGACAGCCTCTCGGGGTTTATGCATAATAAATGGTTTGAATTTGAATTATATACGTCCCACTGTTGGGCTCGGTCCTCCTCCACTATGGGAGAGAAATTGAACTACTATACCACGATCGTGAAACGGGTTGGTATAGGGCTTTCTTTTAAGTTTGCCATCTCTTGCATAGATATTATATAATATCTCTTAGTCATTTTTTACGACATCCACGGGTAAGATAGGGAGTAGTGAATTGTATTCTTACTCCATCACCACAAGAAAATCTAAATTATACTTTAGCGAATTTCTCTAAAAACCAAAATTTATATTTAACGATAAATCCTTTGAAGTTAAAGTTTATTTTTGTGACATTTTTGTGAAATTTATTAACTGGCAAGGTAAACGATCTCGCGTTAAAAATGTTTTATGTATAGAATCAAAATCTGAATGTATTTTATGTGATTTTTTTATTGCTGTTGATATTAAAGGAGCAAACAGCACACTTGATACTTCCGCTAACTGATTATTGTTAGACCGCTACCTGGCGTGAAGAAAGTGAAGGGATGTGAATGCGTGCAATAGGGTTTCGTGATACTGAAGGTATCACCAAAACAGCAGCACAAACAAACACCCTTAAAAAGTTGGGCATCAGGCTTTCTCGAATAAAGTGCAGTAACAAATTGCTATTACTCAGACGTCTATTTTCGGCTGTGGTACTGCCCCCAACGGACCGTCGATGGTGTGCTTCTACCATATTTATTACATACATATATTCACGCCTTTTTCCTATAGGGGTAGACCACTTCCCTCCACTTACTACGATCTTGACATACTACTTTCGCTTCCTCTACTTTCATTAGTCTCTTCATGCATATTCTTCGGTTTAGGGTACTTCTAACCTGGCCTTTCTTAAGGACGTCCCCGATTTGATCGTGAAACGTCCGCCTTGGTCTTCCCCTTCTAACACTGCCGCTCAGATTCGCCTTATAAATTCTTCTTGTTAATCTCCTTTCATTCATTCTCTCTACATGTCCAAACCAACTTAATATACCTTTCTCAATCCTTGTCACTACATCAACATTCATACCACAACGTTCCCTGATTTCACTGTTATTAATTTTATCACTCAGTTTTACACCAATCATGCTCCTCAGCGCTCTCATTTCCACAGCATTTATTCTACTTTCGTGTTTCTTCTGCCATACCCAGCTCTCACTTCCATACGTTAGGGTTGGTACAAGGACTCCCCTATGCACAGCCAGGCGAGCCTTCTTAGAGAGGCTCTGGCTGCTCATAAAGGTGTGCAAAGCACCATTCACCATATTTCCCTTACATACTCTTCTTTCAATATCATTTTCACATTTACCATCTCTCGCAAAAGTAGATCCCAAATATACAAACTCTTGTACTTGTTCTAATATTTCCTCCTCTATGCGTATCTTGCACTCCGTCATACATAATACCATATTTAATAATAATGATTTTCCGGTGAGAATATATAGATACGCTTTTTAACATCTATCAATGTGACTTATCTAAAGTTGTAGAATATAGTAATTATTGTGTTGTGGCACGTTTAATTGATTTCTTATTTAATTGAAAATTAGCAGAAATAAATATCATAGCTCGAAAAAACTAAAAAGATACGCTTAAATCGCTAATCCTGATTATCCTAGTAAGGATAACGGGTCAAACTGTTTAAAATATTGACTTGTCATCGGTCCTTAATAAGTATGCCAAATTTCGAGTTAATCCGACGTTTTGAAGAGGGTCAAAATCATGTTCAAAGATTCCGTTACATACTAACATACATACGTCTGAAGCTAATAAAAGCGTATTAAAAAAGAGTTTGCGTACAAAGTACGCATGTCAGAAGTGAAACTTCTTTGGTGCCACGTGCTTTGATAATATTAAAAAAACAATAAAAAACAAAATTAATAACTCTCTCTCCAGATCTTTCTCATTCGCTTACTCCTTACTCTCGCTCCACGGCTATGTGCTTCGTGCTATGTTCGCCCTTTCTCACTCTCTCTCTCAATCGGTCTCAATCGCTCTCTCCCGCTTCTTGGACAGATACGTCCCATATTTTCGTGTCACTAAATTGCGTTTCATCTGTAAAATTTTACCTTCATGTACGCAAAGATATTTCACTTCAATAAGTACTTATTGTGTTTGCAAGGTAGAAGAGATTCACAAAATATATATTTCTATCTAATAATATTGAATGGGTTCACGCAATTGATGTAAACAACGTCTTTAACTTATATGCCTAGCTTATTGCAATTTTGGAAATAAAATACAGAGCTACATAAGTGTAAGCGTGTCGATCGCAGCGGCGGTTAATGAGCGACTACTTATACCTACTAAGTACCTTAGAATTGAAATTATACAAATTACAGTAAAATATTACACGGGACCTGCATCGTTTACAAGTATGAAAAAGGGAATGTATTTACTTTGAATTTTTTTACACCGCCTACATCATAAATAATTATAAAAATATATTTAAAGAATCTCTGTGGTGACGGCATAAGAATTCAATTCTCCACCCCTCTCTTGCCCGTGGGTGGCGTAAAAGACGACTAAGGAATTTCTTAATATATATAAATTATGTGTCACGTTGTTTGTCCGCGATGGACTCCTAAACTACTTAACGGATTTTAATCAAATTTGCACACCGTGTGCAGTTTGATCCAACGTGAAAGATAGGATAGCTTACATCTTAATTTATAATTGCAATATTATTTTATTGCAAATTATTTGTCTATTATTTGACATTCACAATTATCTGTTAACTCCAAACGATTTTAACAGATGGCGATATCTGTTGACTGGATTGAGTAAGTAATTAATAGATGGCGCTGCTATGTCAAACCTACAAACGTGTCATATACGATTTTAACAGCATAATAGCAGCAACATATCTGTTGACTAGATTGAGTAAGTAATAAATAGATAATGAAATATAACAAAAACATTAGCCACGGCAACGCATGGCGGGGTCTGCTAGTAATATGCATATAATATCAATATTATATCATGCAAGAGAAAGAAAACTTGAAACAAATTCCTATACCAACACGTCCGACTAGCGTGGTATAGTAGGTTAATTTCCCTCCCACAGTGGAAAAGGTTTGAGCCCAACTGTGGGACGTGTGTGGGCTGACATGATGATATTGAAAGAGAACGTCACATATCATTTCCATGAGAACTGAAGTCGCAGGTAATATTCATCATTACTTCAGCTCGTATAAATTCCACTGTTGTGGTTCGGGCTTCCTCTACAATGGGAGGAAATTTCACTTAATTTACCAGGCTGGTCATTGGCGTGTGGTAACAGAGGAAGAATATCATTCAGCCCCTATCTTGCCCGTGGATGTCGTAAAATATGACTAAAGTATATAACACGCATATAATATTTATGCAAGTGAAGGCAAACTCGAAATATCACCCGTCTGACCAGAGTAGTATAATAGGTCAACTTTCCTCCCAGTATGGAGGAGGCTCGAGCCCAGTAGATATTAGATAACTATTTTGCGCTAATTATCTGCTATTTTGTTTTCTTTTTCAATAATAACAATTATACTTTAAGGTGAATATAATAATATCTTAAATATCCAAATTCATTTATACAAAATATATTTCTCATATTCGCACTATTGGAACGAAACCTTAAGTTACCATATAGGAGGGAAATCAGCCACGCTGGTCAGATGCGTATGGTCTTTACTTCGAAGTTTCCTAATCTTGCATTGATGTTAAATGCACAATACATACCTTAATAATTTTTCACGATATCGACGAGTAAAATAAAGGGTGGTGAATTATATTCTTATTCCGTACTCGCACAGAAAAAAAAATAAAAGCACATTAATTTATTATATTCATAAATATTCATAACTTCGTAATAACCGTTATTGTTAAATTCGAAACGTGACTCGCGGCTATTTCCATTTAAATCTAAAGGTAAAAGATAACATATAATGTATCTATGTATATAATATTACGTAGGGGCCTGTTTTACATATCAAAATTAATTAATGTAAGAAAACATTCCCTTCATAGTAATACTCCTATGAAGGATTATTGATACAGTGTGGTTCTACTGTTACGATCTACTAGATAAATCCCATTTAAATATTTTGGTTCAATAGATAGTAAGTTATCTTGTGTGATAAGTCGACTTATAAAATCAAAAAAAGAAAATCTATAATATAACTTTTGTAGTAGAAAACAGATAAAAATATAAAGTTTTTTTTTTGTAGCAGACAAAAAGCAAGAAAATTTGTTTTAAATTTACTTAAGAACATACTTAATAAATAAATTCACCACTCCATGTCTTGCCCGTGGATGTCGTAAAAGACGACTATGGGATGTAATATGCACACAACATCTGTGCAAGAGAAGGAAAACTCGAAATAAAACCCTATACCAGCTCACCTGACCAGCGTGGTATAGTAGATCAACTTCTCTCCCTATATGGAGGAGGCTCGAGTTCAGTAGTGCGACGTATATAATCAGCTATGGTGTTGATAACAGTTTTACGCTAATTATCCGCTATTTCGTTCTCTTTTTCAATAAGACTTATAACGATAACTTAACTGTCCAAATCTATTTAAACAAAATATATTTCTCACATTCGCACTATTAGAATCAAACCTTAAGTTATCGTAGTAAAACTAACACAGGCCCAGTAATTTGTTTACGTTGAACTGATTAATACGGAGGAGACAGTATGTACGGGATCATGTTTAATTCTATACGTAAACACTACAACGTTCTGATTAATGGATGTTGATTTGAATTAGGTGCCCTCATGACATATTTACATAACTAACACTAACAAATATATGTAAGTACACAGTAACAGAACATTTTTAGATCGAGACAACACAACTGCATTTTCTTAATTATAACTAATAATTTGTCCTCGTTTCGCTTCGGTTTTACTGGGTTTCGTGTCGACTAGGAGCCCCACATCGACTAGGGGCCGCAAGCATGCTTCAAGAAAAAAATTCAATTCTTTTCATAGAATGTTTTTTTTTTTTAATTCTATTTCTGTTGCCTACTCCATCATGAGCCCTGGACCATCATTTAACTACAACTATTACTAACCTATTCATTAGATAATTTCATTAAAATTAAAAAAAAAATGTATTAGGCATTTGAGGAGATGCTGTAGCATCAAGTCAAGGTGATAACGTATGTTGTTGCAATAAGCGATTGAAGCAACAGGATACTAAAGAAGTCGATCTTAGCGACTGGACTTATGTAATAGAAAATATATATTTTAAACAGTAAGAAAAGGGTAAAGGGTAAAAAAAAGGCTTTCCGTGTGGTGACGGAGTATGAATACAAATCATCACTCCCTATCTTACCCTTGGATGTCGTAAAAGACGACTAAGGGATATAGTGTGCATATAACATCTATGTAAGAGAAGGAAAACTCGAAATAAAGGCTCGAGCCCAGCAGTGGGACGTATATGAGCTGAAATGAAGGTGAATCTTAT
The DNA here is from genome assembly GCA_032191425.1 of Lymantria dispar. Lineage (NCBI taxonomy): Eukaryota > Metazoa > Arthropoda > Insecta > Lepidoptera > Erebidae > Lymantria > Lymantria dispar. The sequence continues at coordinate 1,651,897 of CM063451.1, read as the reverse complement.
AGTTCTCCTGCGTGGGAATCGAACCTGTGACTTTAGACAAGGTACTACGGTCTTAACCACTATGTTACTTCTGTAGTTTCACTAATGAATAATTTCCCCTTCAGACTTTTGATACTAAAGGAAACATGATATATATGTAGCAAAACTTAGAATATTGAACTAAATACTTGAAACTAAATTTACGTAATTGGATCATCTTAGCTTACAATATTAATTCTTGTTTCTAATAAATTTCTTTAAAATACCTTTGAAATGATTGCTTTACTTTGTCAATGCTTATCTTTATTTGAAATAAAACTATATCTACGGGTTTTATCGTGTTTTTATTCGATTTTTAGGGTTCCGTACCCAAAGGGTAAAAACGGGAACCTGTTACTAAGACTTTGCTGTCTGTCCGTCCATCTGTCTGTCACCAGGCTGTGTCTCAAGAACCGCGATAGCTAATAATTGAAAATTTTACACGTTATGTATTTTTGTTGCCGCTATAACAAAAAATACTAAAAACAAAATAAAATAAATATTTATGGTCTAAGATCCCGCTATACAATGACCTGCACCGAGATGTTTATTTGATGAAACTTATTTTTTATCTATATTATATAAATACGTGAAGCAAAAACTTTGTACCCCTTTTTACGAAAATTACGTGGATGGACAAGTATGAAATTTGGCACAGTTGACGATTTGGCACAGTTATAATGAGGAGAAGTGCATAAAACTGACATTTTATATAATAATGGATTAGAAATGCATTAAATTCATTAAAAAAGGCATTACGCACACTACAACGCAATCGCTACACACACACACACACGCGTCTGTGTGAGTGTGTTGCGTAGCAACGCTTATAGGCTTTGGTTTACGGTTAAAATCTCTGCACAAACTGAATGTCAAACAATCACAATTATGATGACAATGTCTACTAAAGATTTATGCTTATATATTAGTTATTAGTGAAATACAGCTTGCTCAATTTACAATTATACATAAATAAAATTAAAGAAAATTGTGTAGCAGAAAAATTAATTAAAATAATTTTTGGCCGAATTTCGACCACACGCCGACCACTAGTTTAATTAAATATGTCAATAAATATATTGCATATGGGTTGACTAACAAATTTTAGTCCAGAGTATGATTAATTAATATTTTTTTTTACACATTGCACCGGTTTGATTATTAGACAAATTCTATACCAATCGAAAGTATGAAGCCCATAGAATATGCAAACGTCGATCAGACCGGTGCAAAATGCTAGTATCGATTTATCTGTTTATACCCTGGCTACTCGAGAGTTGTGACCGGAAAATAATAGGCAATCTAACGTTTGCATATTCTACGGGCTTCATATTTTCGATTGGTATAGAATTTGTCTAATAATCAAACCGGTGCAATGTTCAAAAGCAATTTTCTTTTTTAATTCTTAATTAATCATACTCTGGACTAAAGTTTGTTAGGTAACCATTATGCAATATATTTATTGACATATTAAATTAAATAAAAAATAAGTTTCATCAAATAAACATCTCGGTGAAGGTCGTTTTATAGCGGGATCCTATACTATTATGGGCAGTTATTTGATGTATTTTGTATTTATTCATATTTAGAATTTTTCATCTTGTCCGTGGATGTCGTAAAAGACGACTTTGAGATATAATATGCACATAACAACTGTGCAAGAGAAGGCAATCTTGAAATGAAACACTATACCAGCATGTATGACCAGCATGGTATAGTAGGTCAAATTCCTTCCCATATTGGAGAAAGCCCGAGCTCAACAGTGGAACGTAGGTTGGCTGCGATGATGATGATAGAATTTTTTAAAAGAGATCATCATCATCATCTTGCTCTTATCCCAATTACTTGGGGTCGACGCAATACGTCATCTGTTTTGACATATTGCAAAAAGTTTCGGCAATAACTTTTATGACCAGCCGCCTGCCTGACGTCAACCCTCCTTGGGAATGTAATCGTTGACCCAAATGGTACCAGATGGAGTTGGTCCGGGTCAATCTAGGGCTCTTAGTCGTCTTTTACGACACCCACGAGCAAAGCAAGGGTTGGTAGTATTCGAAGCCGCTATCACACAGTTAATTCAAAAGAGATGAATGCTTTTTCAAAAGAGACGAATTTTTTTTTTTCAAAAGGAATACAATTCATCATACCATTTCTTGCCTGTGGATATCCTAAAATTCAATTACGTAATGTAATATATAAATAACATTTACGCAAGAGGAGAAACACTGGAAATTTGAAATAAACCTTCATCAACCCGTCAGATCAGCATTATATAATAGTTCAATTTTCCTCTTATTGAAGTGAAACTTCTTTAGAATCGTTGTGATTTCAAACTCGATGAAACGAAAAAGCGAGTCCATAGAGACCCATTTGTGTAAATATATAGGAGGCTGCTTGTGGGATCTGGTCCAGCCATATTTTCTTCCTTTCTTTATGCTTTAATTTTGTTTTTTTTTGTGTCTTGTATTAAATCTTCAAAATTTATATATATATAAAATTTCCAAAGGCATCATACTGGAGCTAATACCATATATGTTGTACGAAGCATAATATGTATATTTAAAGGATTAAGAAAAAAATGACAGCCCGCTGAGTTTCTTGCCGGATCTTCTAAGTTTGTGGCCGCGTTCCGATCCGGTGGTAGATTATTGTATTGTATTCAAACGTGTAATTTGACAATATGTAAGTGCCCTTAAGGGACCTATGCAGAATAAATGATTTGATTTGATTCAGCCGACGAGAGAATGAGATAAAGGATGAAGGATGAAGGACGAAGGACGAAAGACGAAGAATGAAGAATGAAGGGTGAAGGATGAAGGAGTTTCACTTCTAATTTGCGTACATTGTACACACATACTATTTTTTTTTTTTTGCACAAGTCTGCAGTGCCCAGCAATGGAACATATATAAACTAAGATGATGATGCTATAGTACAGGTCTCATTATTGGTAGGAGCACACTGTTAACAGTTGTCTGTCTACAGCCGCGGGCCGGTCCGTCCGGGGTAGTACAACACTAAGCAGAAAATCGACGTCCGAGCAGCAATTTGTTACTGCGCTTCGTTCGGTGAGCGAGAGAGCCGGAAGCCCAACTTTCTGAGGGTGATTGCGTGTGGTGAGTTTTGACGAAGCTTTTAATTTCACTAAACCTCATTGTACGTATTCACACTACCTTCACTTTCTTAGCGGTAGGCAGCGGCCTAACAAAGGTCCATGAGTGGCAGCTACACCTACCATGGTTGCTCATTTGCCATCGTTTGCAATAAAGTAGGAGTTGAGGTCGCTCTTGCATTGATGTTATCTGTACTATCATACTTCATAATCGCCTTTGCCTTAATCCCTTTATCGCATCCGTGTGATGACAGAGTAAAAATATCAGGATTTTACCTCCTTCCTTTTCCGTGGCTGATCATAAAAGATGACTAAGGGACTCAAGCAGATAAGATCACTACAAGAGAATAAAAACTCGAAATAAAATCTTATACCAAGACATCTGAATGCGTGGTACAGTAGGTCAATACTTTTAAATGTGGAGAGAGCTCAGCATTCGGATGTATATGAAATGATGAATTCGTCTTCTACGACACCCATGGGTACGACACCCATGGGTAGTAAATTGTATTCTTACTTTATCACCATCATCATCTCAGCCTATATATGTCCCACTATTGCATTTTTTTTTTGGGTGGGCTGCGGTCGACGCACTCCTCGCACCACTCCGTCCGGCGCGACAGAGGGGCGTAAGCACACACACCCGCAACCTACCCGTTCACCACGTCGCCTTCGTTGTTGGGCCGACCACCGGAGCAGGGTTACTTGTCATCAGTAGTCGGCCCGGCGGAATACCCCCTATTTGGGGTACCCTCTCATCAACCGACGTCCCCCCCTCGGGGAGAACGTCGGTCTTTCCTCACGCGGTCGGTCTCTCGGCGGGTGACGGACTAATTTCCCGGTCACGTCACCCGCGGCTCCAACTATTGGGCTCAAGCCTCCTCCATAATGGGAGAGTTATTGATGTACCAGTCCACGCTGGTCAGACGTGTTAGAATAGGGTGTCTATCACCATATGAAAAAAAAAGCGTGTGTATACAAAGTACGCATATCAGAAGTGAAACTCCTTTATCCTTTATCTCATTCTCTCGCCGGCTGAATCCTATACATTTATGCGTTTATGTCTCCATGGACTCGCTTTTTCGTTTCATCAAGTTTGAAATCACAACGATTCTAAAGAAGTTTCACTTCAAAAATATATTTATACCACAAATTACACACAGACGACTCGGAATAAATTCTATTGCACAACGAATTGTAATATGTGGGCATCAAATCTATAATACTTCTCATAGTAAGACGTATTGTCGTCAACTATAATGATTTTATGAACATTCCAAGTAATATTTTAACCTACTTAACGAATCACCCCTCATTGAAGTGACTGATAGGAGGGTTGCAAATGAAATTTATTAAGAAAATGGGCATTGGATAAATTTGGTTATTTATATCTGTTTTACTTTGCTATCGAATAGAAACAAGTTCTATGAGTATTTTGGTAAGAAATTTGAATATATACAAAGGTACAATGAATATTTAGATACACATGTGTTTGCCTACTAACTTCACGGCGGCGGAATAAAAATACAACCTTTATTTTTATAACCCGCTGTTATTTATCTAGTAGCCTTTTGGGTGTGCCATCTGTAACTTTGACTTGGTTTCGACGAATCACCCGTCATTACCCTTAGTAACCTTCTCCGCTTCAGTCTTTTGTAACGTCACAATTTTGTAAAAAGTAAACGAGTCTTATTTGTATATCTTCCAGTACTCCTGAGACTGTTGTAAGATGAGAACTTGTGATCTAAGATGATAATAAAGGATATAGATACCTAAGGCTTGAGAACCTGACATTTTACAGTTAAACATTACTTACACTTCTTCTCAGTTTTACAGTACCATTTTATATCTTAGAATTTCTCTAGCGGGTGAGCAAAATGTTTGCTATTAGTTAGCCAGACAGATTGGCGTAGAGCATTCCCTAATCTTATAGGATTCTGTGTAGCGACAGAATAAGAATACAATTCACTACTCCCTTTCTTGCTCGTGGGTGTCGTAAAAGACAACTAAGGAATATAATATACATATAACATCTATGCAAGAGAAGGAAAACTCGAAACGAAACTCTACGCCAACACGTTTGATCAGCGTGGTATTGTAAGTTAATTTCCCTTTCATAGTGGAGGAGGCCCGAGCCCAACAGTGGGATGTGTATGGGCGGCGATGATGGCGATGAATCTTGCAGGATACTGGTATACTTTGAATACTTTTCAGCGTTCTATTCACGAGAAGGCAGTCTTACTGTGACTATCATAATTTCATCATTTCGACTCATATACGTCCCACTGCTGGGCTCGAGTGGGCTCGAGCCTCCTCCATAACATGAGGGACATTGAGCCTACTATAACATGCTGGTCTGACAGGTTGGCATAGATGTCATATGCATAATGCATCCCTTAGTCGTCATTTAGAAACCCACGGGTAAGAGAGGGGATGATGAATATTCTTATTCCGTCACCACACGGTAAACTGTGACTATGAATGACCATTATTCTTCGGTTATCTCTTACGATACCACATAGAAATCAGAAGTGGTGACATTATAGAAACAGTATTTTTTCATACGGACAGTTTAGATAAAAAAATGTTTCATTTTAAGGCTAAAAGGCACCATTTGTAGCATCTGTTCATTATGAAAAAGCTTTGAAACATTTAAATATTTTGGGTAACCCTTTACTTTTTATTCTCATTAGAATTACGATCGCCCAAAAACTGTAAAAAAAAAAGTATTGAGAAAGTAATTTCGTAATAACAAAAATATTTCTGAATTTTAGGAAGGATTTTCCATAAAAGTGCATATATTTCTGCTATAATGGTCTACACACATTAACCTGGACATATAATAAAACTTGAAAATAAGTTTTTCAAAAACACTTTGAAAAATGGCTAATTGAAAAGGTATTTTATAATGTAAAAGAATACTTTCCTAAGAAAATGGAATAATTTCAGCATATTATGTTTTATAAAGATAAATTACGGCATCTAACATAATTTAATATGTATTAATAAATTAACACTATTTATAGAATTAAACTAAACTCATTTGCAAAAAAAACGGGCACCTAAGCAATGAACCATTTCAAATGTTAATATTTCTTTGTTTGATAATTATAGGTAGTTTTATCCACACAAATTGCTAAATTAATAAGAAAATAATCGTTTTCATCAGTATTTCATAAAATTTAGATACAATTTATGGGAAATAATGCTAAACCTCGCTAGTAGTGTATATTCGCTAGTAGTGCATATGCTCATGAAGTAAAAATAAAAAAGTTTTTTTGTTTGTTTTTCTTTAATAAAGTAAAAGCAGATAAATGTTTAGTATCGAGTGTGACCCCCTCTAGCTAAAATCACAGCTTGAATTCGTCTGGGCATGCTAGCGAGTATATCCCGGATACTTGCTTGCGGAATACGTTCCCACTCCGCAGTAATCACATTCTTCAGCTCTCTGATGGTCTGCGGAGCCGGGTGTACTGATCTCACACGCCGTTTCAGAACGTCCCAGACATGCTCTATGGGATTGAGGTCGGGACTTCGAGCTGGCCAATCCAAACGACGAATGCCGACCTCTTGCACATACGCATTAACATCGCGGGATCGGTGGGCGCGAGCATTGTCGTCCATAAAAATCGAGTCTTCACCTAGAGCGGCCAATGCGGGTTGTGCATGAGAAATTAGAACTTCCGTTATGTATCGATGCCCAGTCAGTGAGCCGTTTTCAATGAAGACTAACTCTGTACGATCCATTGAATTTATTCCTGCCCAAAACATAACAGAGCCCCCACCATAAGGTGTGATTTCTTCGAAACATGCCTCTGCAAAGCGTTCTCCTTGTCTTCTTAGCACTCGCCGACGTCGATCTTCACCGAACAGAGATATCCTGGCTTCATCAGAGAACAAAACCCTATTCCAATCGTCTTGAGTCCATGAATCACAATTTCTAGCGAACCTAAGCCTGTGAACTCTGTGCTCACGGAGTAATTTGGGGCCGCGGGCCGGGCGGTGACTGCGTATATTGGCAGCGAGAAGCCTCCTCCTGACCGTCCATAGACTAATATGCACATTTCTTATTTCTTGGAGGTTGTTCTTAAGATCCACATACGAAGATTTGCGATTTCTCAATGCGCGACTCACAAGAAAACGATCATCCCGTGGTTGGGTACATGGTTTTCTTCCAGAACCAGGCCTTCTCTCGACGGAACCAGTCTCCTGATATCGCTGCCAGGTCCTTTGGACTGTCGAGCGACTAACATTTAGCCTCCTAGCCACGAAACATTGGCTGCAACCCTCTTCAAGCAGCGCGATAATTTTGGTAGCTTTTACCACTTTATCTACCATTTTTGATACAGCCAAACAGCATTAAATAAAGCTTTGACAGTCAAGGATATGAAATTAATCGATAAAAATTGAATAAAAGTTATGAAAGTCGATGTTAACTTCTGGAACTTCGCGCCAAAAATGTAGGATAAAAAGGGGTTTTCTGTAAAAATGAACATCAAATGAAAAATTGAATTTAGAACGTACTTTTTTAAATACCACAGCATTTTTAAAACCGGCCAGTAACGTGTACAAACGATTGAAACCTTTTTGGTATTGTATCTTTTTAAATATGAATGAAAATCAAAACCGCCCGTTTTTTTTGCAAATGAGTTTATTATTGCAATGCCCGATTGGGTCAGCTGTTGATACCAAAATTTTGTAAACATTCATGTAAAACATGGTTTCTGCTATAAATATCTCTGTATCTTTGAAAACTTAAAATAAAACCCTATACCAACACGTCTGACCAGCGTGGATATAGTAGATATATAGTAGACCAATTTCTCTCTCATTGTGGAGGAGGCTCGAGCCAAACAGTGGGACGTATATGAGCTGTGATGATGATGATGATTTAAGATATATTTAAATTTATATTTAGTACATATTTTTAATTCTGAAAGTACTTCAAATCAAATATTTTCATCCATACATCAGAATGCAGACGTCCACAGATGGATATAAATCTCCTTAAGAGAATGTCACTTAGTTGGATGTAAGCAACCATGTGAGCATCCAACGGTTCCCTGTGACTTTCAATACGTCATCAGTCTATCTAGTAGAAGGTCGTCCTACACTGCGTCGACTGATTCTCAGTAACTACTCAAAAAATTTTTCCCAACGGATGTAGGTTTGGCGCGCAATGTGTTTTGCTCATTTGCGTGCTAATTCTTCGGGTTATATCGGTTACATCCGTTTTTTTACGGAATGGCGTATTTCAGTTTCTATCACGTAGAGAAATACTGGCATAGCCCTTTTCACAGCACATTGGGTGACTTTGAGAATTGAAATCGATATTTAGAAATCACATTTCACTCCGCGCCACACCATCAAATATTTGTCAGTCAGAAATTAACCTTTGGAAAAATAGATACTTAGCTGTAACCAATTAAGCTAAAACTGCAAAGATCGCGCAGTAGTTTATTTTGTAATCGCCTCTGTGACGAGTGTTATTGGTTCCATATTTATACAGGATAATGTTTTGTGTGACCTAGAGAGAGATAATTAAACTTAATGTTGGTTAAAAGGCATAGGACATAAATACCAACGTAATTTATGTAAATTAATGTTAAATTTTTAATCTAGATAATTACACAAGCTTTTTTTTTTTTCTTTTTTTTTTTTTTTTTTTTTTTTTTTTTTTTTATGGGTGGGCTATGGTATGCACACGCGCGGTCCAATCCATCCGGGGCGATGAAAGGGCGGCGCGCGGGCCCGTAACCCACCCGTACCCACGTCACCTCGGTTGTTGGGCCGACCACCGGAGCAGATGTGACTTGTCGTCAGTGGTCGGCCCGACGGAATACCCTTTCGGGTAACGTCACCTCTCGACGTCCTGGGACGTCGGTCGCCGTCGCGCGGTCAGCCTCTCTGCGGGTGACGGACAATTCCCCGGTCCGATCACCCGCGGCCTCGGCTAGGGCGGCATTAGGCGCAGATACTCGCGCCTACGCCGCCCGAGTCGCCGGCGGCGGAACGTGTCGCCGAATAGGAGCTCTACTCGCACACGATCCGCCGCCTCCTTCCGTGAGATTACGGCCTCACAGAAGGCGGCGACCGCGTCCCAGTTCCTGACGCTGTCGAGCATCTCCCTGGCGATGGTCGGCAGCGTCAGGTCGGCACCGATAATCGCGACGAGTTCACGGCGCTCCCCCTCCCACGCAGCACACACCTCGAGCGTGTGCTGCGCCGTGTCCTCGTCGCAATTGCAGTGGTGGCAGGACGGTGTGCTCTCCCTCCTGACAATCTTGTGCAGGTACTTCGCGAAGCAACCGTGCCCCGTAAGCACCTGCACCAGTCGGAAGGAAAGCACCCCGTGCGTCCGCTCCAACCACTCCATCAGCACCGGCCGGAAGGCCTCGACGGTCCTGACACCGTACCGAGGACTCTCCAGCCGGACTGCCCAACGGGCAATTACTTCCCGGCGGGCGTCGACCCGCCAGGCGGTGACCTCTTTGATGGAGACCATACCGCCGCGGGCGCGCGTCTCCGATGCCCGCCGATAAATGTCGGCAAGCATCTCCGCCTCCAGGTCCCACGGGGGGGTTCCGGCCAGGAGGCACGCTGCCTCCGTCGCCACCGTGCGGTAACCACGTATGGCCCTGATCGCCATGACCCTCTGTGGTCGCCTCAAGAGGGTCCTCAGCCGGACGGTCAGGGACCCCGCCCACACCGGTGCGCCGTACAGGGCCATCGACCGGATCACCCCCACATACAGCTGTCGGCACGTAGCGCTGGGTCCGCCCACGTTCGGCATCAGCCGCGAAAGGGCGGACGCCGCGCCGACAAGCCGGGGAACAAGTCGATGGAGATGCTCCCGGAACCAAAAATGCCCGTCGAGCACCAGGCCCAAGTACTTCATGTGGGCCTGGATGCTGATGGTAACCGACTTCACGGTGATCGAAGCGCCGGCGGGTGGCCCGGCGGTACGGAGGCCATGGAACAAAAGGGCCTCCGTCTTTTCCAGGGCCACCCTCAACCCCAACGCTTCGATCCGCCTGACAATCTCCTCGGTGCCGAGAGTTGCCAGGCGTGCCGCCTCCTCTAGCGTCCCACCCCGGGCTGTGACGAGTGTATCGTCGGCGTAGCAAATTACGCCCAGCCCGGGTGGGAGGCTTCCTCTCAACGCCCAGTCGTAGCCGATGTTCCACAGCGTCGGACCCAGAACCGACCCCTGTGGGACACCGCACGTCATGGGCGTTCGCACAACGTCCCCTACTCGGTTAACGTAGAGGACGCTGCGCCCCTCCAAGTAGTCCGCCACCAGCTGCCTGAGGTACACAGGCACCCCGTGATACCTCAGCCCCTCCCTGATGCAGCTGAATGGCAGACTGTTGAAGGCGTTGGCGATGTCCAGGGACACCGCCAACAGGACTCCTCCGCCGGTGACGGCCTCCGTCACCACGGCCTTCAGGCGCAGCAGGGCCGCGATTGTCGAACGCCCTCTCCGAAAACCAAACTGGGCGTCCGACAGATCGGGCCCGACCCTGACGAGGTGCCGCTCGATGCGGGCAGCCAACACCCTCTCCAGCAGCTTGCCCGCATCATCGAGCAGCACAATGGGCCTGTAGGCCGAAGCCGACTCGGGAGACCGTCCCGGCTTCGGCAGGAGAACCAGCCTCCCCTCTTTCCAGCACCCGGGGAACTGCCCGGACGCCAAACAAGCGTCGAACAGTCCCCTGAGGCGTGGTCCCAGGTGTTCGAGGACCAGGGCCAGCACACGGTTCGGAATACCGTCGGGCCCGGGGGCGGTGGATTTGGCTCGCATACGCGCCACCGCCGCCCCCATTTCCGGCTCCGTGATGGGCGGAGCACTTTCGTCGTCGGCCTCCCGGTCGCTGTCCGGCGAAGCCATAACCGGGGGCGTGTGCTCCACCCGCCGTGGAAAGAGGTCCTCGACAACTCTGGTGAGGAGGCTGGGCTGGAGAGTCTCGGTGAGGGGGGGGGGCCCGCCCGCGGAGCTTGTTCAGCGCCGCGAGGTAGGGGCGACCCCAGGGGTCACGCTCGAGACTGTCCAACATCGCCCGCCGACTGACGTCCTTGGCGGTACGGACGGCCAGCCTGAAGGCAGATCGCGCACTGCGGTAAGCCTCGTACAGCTGGCCCTCCCGCTCAGCGTCACGGTGACGCGCTCGGCTGCGGGTGTAGGACCTCCGGGCACGTATGCACGCGGCCCGGAGATCCGCCAATTAATTACACAAGCCTATGACAAAGTTATTTATTTATTGTACTATAAGTGTAGAGTATTAATGGTCTTTTTGTTGGGATTGCTAACCGTACGTAGCGGTGGAAGTGACGACGTATAACTATCGTTATTTGCGCGGGCCACCGGTATATTTCTAACATAAAGTATATTTTCGCAATAAGGAAAAAGTAAGTACCTTAAAAAAATAAGGAAATTTTTTTGCTGAAAATGGCATAATTAGTGCATGACGCGCAATCACGCTGAAAATATCGATTTAAAAAATAATTTAGTAATGTTTCCTTTCTCTTAAATAGTGAGTACAAGTGGTAATATTAAAATCTTATCGACTTTTTATCAATTAAAAGTTCATACCCCGAATCAATGACAAATCTTTAGATTTGTGGTGTGTATTCAACCTTTACAATTAAGGATTAAATAAATGAGATACAAAAATAAACTTATACACTTTTCGTCGTGAACTAATATGATATCGGCTCTACCAAGAGCTACTAAGATATATATTCTATAATGAGGTATATCTTTATATATAAATTTCGTGTGTACGTGTGTATGTCACTGAAAGCCACCTAAACGGTTGGACCAATGTTGATGAAATTTTTTGTGTGTGTGTTCAAGGGGATTCGAGAATGGTTTAGATTCAGAATTGGACGCGGTAGGTGGCGTTTTATTTTATTTGAATAGAACAACGTTTGTTGGAACAGCTAGTAGTATATAGATAAATATCTGTGCATGTCTGTGTATTTATTGAGTTTAAATATACAATGGTACATGATGAATTGTTTTTAATCACGTAAACAACTAATTAGTATAAATCTTGGTAATAAGCATAATATATACTAACTTTGCCGTATGGTGAAGGACTAAGAATACAATTCCTGGTACACGGGCGGAATAAGATGTCTCACGTCCAACAAGTCATCGTTATTACAGAAAATTTATAATTATCTACCCGATACAGAAAATTAGTTATTAAATATTGACCCATATTTTGATACAAATTTATTGCCCGTGTAAATAGAAAGAAAATGATTTTATACGAAATAATTATATTGTTTATGGTTAGCAATTATTTAACATTAAAATTAGTAGTAATTTAAAATCTAACAATCTAATATACCACTCCATTCGTTTAAAAACTACGATGCCACAGAGAAATAGAGAAACAAGTCAAACTTATAATGTTTTGGTCGGGAGTTTAATTAAATGAAAAATAATATCGATATATTTTGCCCATCCCTTCATACCGTCTCATGGAAGCTACTAGAACCGAAACGTTATACTAATTATGTCTTCAATCAACGTCACTTTGATCTGGGTTGGCTAGTAATTATTCAATTAATGTACATTTTTAGCAAAAAGTTAATTGACTTGCCATCAAAGTAAGGTAGGATAAGAAGTCAATTGCATGATGGCCCGATTGAGATTTTTATTAACGAGTTGCTTGAAATATAAATAGATTTTCTTTAATAACGTTATAACTATCTTTAAAAATAAAATTAATCTTTCTTTGCTTCATGTCTCCCGCTTTGCATAAGGGGGAAGTGGAATCTTTCCAACTCCTCCTGTTTTTCTTTTCTAATTAAACATGTTGCGGGTCCAAGATAAATAAAAGTGTTTTCCAGGACTTTTTCAGAGTCAAACCTCGATGTCTTATACGGAAACTATTGTGGCTCCTGGCTTACAGGAGTTACAGTGGTAGGAATGTGTGGTACATTAGTCACAATTAAAAAAAAATTCATTAAAATTTTTAAAATAAGACTCTTTCTCAGTCCTGACGTTACCATGCGGAAGTACGTTGTCCGTCCCATCCAGGATAATTAAATTCTCTTCATTCATTGTAAATATTTCAAAAAAGTTTGACAACAGTTGTATGACCAGCCATCTGACTGATGTCAACCCTTCTAGCCTGATCCGTTAGCCCAGGACTATAAAAAGCTCCTAGTCTTCTTTTATGAAACTTATGATCAATGTAAAGATCGGTAGTATCCGTAGCCATCATTACATAACAATCCAATCATAAACAGTGATATTTAAAAATAAATCTACGAGCATATCCATCATCATTATCATCACAGCTCATGCGTACATGAGCTGTGATGATAATGATGATGATCCTACCACTATGTACCAGTGGGACGTATCCCACTGGTACATAGTGGTAGGATCACACTGTTGACAGTTGTCTACAGCTGCGGGCCGGCCCATCCGAGGTAGTACCACACTGAGCAGAAAATCGACGTCCGAGTAGCAGCAATTTGTTACTGCGCTTCGTTCGGTGAGCGAGTGAGTCGGTACCGCAACTTCTTTCTGTTGGTGTTTGGGTGTGGTGGGATTTAGTGATGCCTTTAGTATCACCGAACCTCATTGCACGCATTCACACTCCCTTCATTTTCTTCGCGGTAGGCAGCGGCCTTGAAAAAGTCCATGAGCGGCAGCAACACTTACCATCAGGTGTATTGTCTGCTCGTTTGCCACCGCTTGCAAACTGTTGGGCTCGGGTCTTCTCTGTGGGAGAGAAATTGACCTACTATACCACACTGGCCAGACGTGTTAGTTAGTGTGGGGTTTTATTTCAAGTTTGAGTTTGCGAGCCATTTCTTACATAGACGTTATATGCTCATCGTCCCACTGCTGGACTTCAGCCTCCTTGACATTCACACATTCAATTGACTTCCCTGATCAGGCGGATTGGCAAAGGGTTTTTTTTTCGAGTTTTCTTTCTCTTACATAGATGTTATATGCATATTGTCTTAGTCAACTTTTATGGCACCCGCGGGAAAGATAGGGTGTGAATTGTTTTCTCACTTTTGCACCGTACAGATAATGAGCAAAGGATAAATCATACAAAGAAAAACAAATTTCTTAAAATCTAACGAACAAGCGAAAACTTAAAACGCTTACCTAATCATGTTAATTTAATACCTAACAGAGCTTTCATCGGTAAACATCTGTAATTAGCAAACGTTTACACAAGTTTTCTGCTTATTTAGGCGCATCGCAAAAGTTCTGGCGAATTCTCTTAACTCTGCTAATGTTTTATGAGGTATGAATCGCGGATGTAACCGTCAAGAAATTTTTGGAACATAGAAGATAGCGATTTCATATCCTATAATTATGACATTTTCGCAACTGCAAGACACCGTGAACATTTACTGTACATACGAGTATTTGACACACAATAATAGTTAAGGATTGTTTTACAAATCAAAAAACTTTTGGTGCGATAAAATAAGCCGCCTTTAAAAATCAATAATAATTTAGCATCATTTTTTTTTTAAATTATTTAGCAAAAAATTAAATAATTTAGCATCATGCCCTTTAAGTTTTCTTGCCAGCTCTTTCTCAGTGTAGCCGAATGCCGATCCGGTGGTAGTACATTAGATTTATTAGGTTTTTTATTATTATTAGGTTTAAATTAATAAATTGTCACAATAATCACTACAAATTAAATGTTTAATAATTGCTAACCAATAACAATATATTTTTTTCATATAGAAACATTTTCTTCTTGTACGGGCAATCAATTTCTATCAAATTGCGGGCCAATATGTTTAATTACTAATTCTATAGCGGGTTCTAAATCTCTGTAATAATGATAACTTATTGGACGTGAGACATCTTAGTTCGCCCGTGACCATTAACGCTGTAAAGTGTTCGAAACGTCGGGCAATCAAATAATTAAATATAAACGCGATAAAATCCGTAAATGAGTTCTATTTACAATGTGTGATACTCGCGTAAACATCAGAAATCATTACACAGCAAAGTCTTATAATCCCTTTTTTTTTGTGGTGGGCTACTGTCAGCGCACCCGCCGCCTAGCTCCGTCCGGGGCGACAGAGGGGCGGCGCGTGGCCTAATAACCCACTGTAGCTCGTCACCTTCGTTGTTGCGTCGACCACCGGTCCCAGTTCCTTGTCCTCTGTGGTCAGCCCGACGGAATATCCTGGAGGGTACCTTCTCCTTTCGACGTCCCCCTTTTTTGGGACGTCGATCACCGTCGCACGATCAGCCTCTTTGCGGGTCACGAACTAATCCCCGGTCCGGTCACCCGCGGCCTCGGCTAGGGCGGCATAAGACGCAGGTAGTCGCGCTTGCACCGCCCGAATTGCCGGCAGCAGACCGTATGGAGGCGTTCCTCCCGCGCACTCTCCGCCGTACCCTTCCGCGAGATGGCCGCCTCGCTGAAGGTAGCGACCGCGTCCCAGTTCCTGATGCTGCCGAGCATCTTTCTAGCGATGGTTGGCAGCGTAAGGTTGGCACCGATTAGTACGACGAGTTCACGGCGCTGCGTGGCCCAGACCGTGTCCTCGTCGCAATCGCAATGATGACAGGACGGTGTGCTCTCTCTCCTCACGATCGTGTGAAGGTCATTGGCGAAGCAACCGTGCTCTTTCAACATCTGCGCCAGTTGGAAGGAAAGCACTCCGTGCCGCCGACCCAACTACATCAGCACCGGCCGGAAGGCCTCGACGGTCCTGACACCGAACCGAAGCCTCTCCAGCCGGAATGCCCCACGGACAATAACTTCTCGGCAGGCGTCGACCCGCCAGGCAGCAATCTTCTTAATCGAGACGATGCCGCTTGCGTCTCCAACACCCGCCGGTAGAGCTCGGCAAGCATCTCCGCCTCCAGGTCCTACGGAGGCGTTTCGGCCAACAGGTACACTGCTGCCGTGCGGTACCCGCGTATGGCCTTGACCGCCATGGCTCTCTGCGGACGCCACAGAATAGCTCTGAGACGGACGGTCAGGGACCCCGCCCACACCGGTGCGCCGTACAAGGAGTCTTATAATACTTAAGTATGTTTTTGTGAATATCATAACATTTGTTAGGATTTAGATACGAATGCCTAATTATAATATTTATAATCTTATCGACAATAGTTAATTTGAACAAACTACCACCCGTTAGCTTATTGTAATGTTAGTTTTGCTGTTCATAGCATATGAGCAAACAGCACACATAATGGTAAGTGTTACTGCCGCTTATGGACTTTTGCTTTGCCTACCGTAAAGAAAGTATAGGGAGCATGAACATGTATTTACGCTCCCTATACTTTCCGTTATGATACCAAATACAACACCAAAGCCCATCACATGCAAACACACCCAGAAAATAAAATGGGGCTGCCGGCTCTCTCGCTCACCGAACGAAGTGTAGTAATAAATTGCTACTACGCAGACGTCAGTTTTCTGCTCGGCGTGCTGGCAGGTACTACCCTGAAGGGACCGGCCCGCGGATGTAGACAGGCGACTATCGACAGTATGCTCCTACCACATTTTTAGATAATGCCTTGTTATCGTCATCAATTGGAAAAATGGTGCATTATATATTCATTTTTAAGCAGAATCGAGAATGAAATTTCTTAATAAATTATGTGTATGGATTATTTCAAACGATTCGCTTTTCACTTATAAAATGCCAGCTTCAGAATATTTCAGTAGGTACTAGAGTTATAAAACGCTTATCACTTAGTGAGAGCAGGTGTGTTCTCCTTGACAAAGGACTTATGTCCTTAGTGACAATATTATTGTATTAAAACTAAGGCGACTGCTCAGATTAATTATTTAGTGAAAATAGATACTGTAGTGTGTTTTACCGTAAATATTATTCTATTTTCATCCACCCAGTCACCCATCCGCTTATTGAAATTTAGTGTTGGACATGAGCATGTCTCTGCATGAATCTTCTCCTTGATTGCTGGCAGGTTTTTTGCAAGTGTTATTGGTATTACAAATGAAGAATGAGGAACAGCACACTTGCTGATGTAATTAATTCTCTCTGTGAGAATTTTAAGTTATAATCATCATTGTAAATAAAACTCATTTACGGATTTTATCGATTTTGTATTTGATTTATGATTGCCCGACGTTTCGAACATTTTACAGCGTACCTGGTCATGGGTGGACCAAGATGTCTGACGTCCAACAAGTCATTGTTATTACAGAGATTTATAATTAACAAACCGATACTTTCTTCTCGTCTTTTACCACACCCACGAGATGGCAGGGAAAAAGTGATTTAAGTATTTTTAGTTAATAAAAAAATATGATTGATCTACCTATAGTAAATTGTTGCTCATATTATAAGTTAAATAGTCAATTTTGTTGAGATAAAAGATTACTTAAATGTTTTCCTTAATTATTCTTCATCTTGATTATCAACACCCAACATTCAGTCTCTTGGTATGATTGAATCCTTACTAATATTATAATTGCGAAAGTAAGTTTGTTGGTTTGTTTGTTACGCTCTCACGCTTAAACCACTAAACCGATTTCAAAAATTCTTTCACCAATGGAAAGCTATAATATCAGGGAGTAACATAGGCTATATTTTATCCTGGTATTCTCACGAGAACGCGGGTAAGGCGACTGAAATCGAAGCGAAGCGAGGGCGAGTTGCTAGTATATAATAAAACGACAAATATTTTGCCAATTTTACGCTTTTGTAATATTAGATTAGATTTATTACTAAGAAATTCTCAATATCCACTATGAAGTCTGAAACTGATTCGGTTAAATGTCAACAAGCTCGGCCTCTTTATTATGTCAGCAAAAAAGCAAACTTAGGATAGAAATGTAAGTGTATTTTTCTACACATTTTCTATCCCCTTGGGTATATGTCTGCCAGACTACGAGAAATTATGATATATTTCTTCAATACGTGAATACCAAATACGTAAATAAACGAAGCATTCTCAAGAGACACGGGCAGAAATGCCGCCGGCGCTTCGAGTGACGCAGGCTAGAATACTTGCCTCTGATGATGCTCTGATGGACCGGGGATGAATTTGTTACCCACAGAGAAGTTGAACGAGCGAGCACCACGCCCTGGCAGCACTGGGTGGCTGATGTTGGGTCTCCCTTTCATCACCCCGGGTGGAATGAACGGCGTATATTCAGACCATGCTAAGCAGATGGGTCGGTTTAGTGTTTTATTTTGAGTTCTTATTCTATTTTATATATGTTTACAGATTATCAGCATAATATGTCCCATAATCATCTTTTACAACAGGTACAGGCAAGAAAGGTTTTTATCATTATTTTTCAAGGAAGCTTTTTAGTATATAATACTAGCTTTTGCCCACGACTTTCTACGCTTAGAAATCATGTGTGACAGAGTCAAAGAGACTTAACCGTCTTGAATTTCAATTTTATTTCTATTCATTCTTTAAACTAAATCACCTTTTATGTTCTGTATTTTTTATATAAAGAGGTTAGTGTACATATGCCAGTGTATAACCTCTTCATTTACAACATTTGCGGTATTATCTTCCGGTTCAAGTATTATGGAGCTCCATTCAGCTCTATTCTCTGATGCATGTCGCCTCCTCGCCTATTGAATGTCGTTTCGCCTGCTATATGAGGCGTTAATGACCTTAGTTATGGCAGGCTAAGGTCTGGACTAATAATATTATAGAGCTTCGTAATATAATTTGAAATCCGGCAATTTAGGATTTCCGAAATATATTCGAATGTGAAATTGTAAACGAATCCGATACTAGATCCGAACTAGATAATACGATAATCCCCACATAGAGCATTTTCCTCTTACAGTTGCCTAGTATTTTATAAAAAAAACGAACATATCGTTAATTAACCGATTTCTAATGTAGACAATGTAGATATTTTTTGGATTTTTGGATTTTCAAAAACCACCATTTGGGAAGTATACCCTTTCTAACAAAAAATAATTTTTCAAATCGGTTAGCAAGCCACGCAATATGCCGCAAACAAATATAAAAAATAAAACAACATCTACATTGAGAACCTCCCCCTTTTTTAGAAGTCGGTTAAAAATACAATATCCGTGTATCTAAAATAGTTTTATTTCTGTAATCATATAATATAATCTGTGTTATGATCCATATCCGTACCTAAACCCAAAACATCATATCTGATCCAAATCCCTAGCCTAAAGACACCCTGTCGTAATTATTCAGGGCGACGGAAGAGCGGCTTTTGACTTCTTAATCTAGCACCTCTACTCTTTATCACTATGGGCTGACTATCGGTACCAGTTTCTTGAATTTGGTGGATCATTATTCGCATAACGCTCTTATTCTGCAGGATCCTGCAACGTTCGTCAGCGATGTACAGGTTTGGAATATAGAAGGTAATGTCAAAACATAGCTATCTGTTTGCAAATAGTATTGCAATAATAATAATCTAATCTTAAAACATGCATAAAGTTAATAACAGTAATAAAATAAAAGAAACATAAGATCCTCTTAAAATTACGTAAAAGAACCAGAGAAAAAGATGTATACATTTTAATCTGTGGCATTATTTGTGTTATCTGCGAGCGAATATTTAAGCGAATATATTATTATACCTATGTATGTATGAATAATTGAAAGTATATAAGACTATAGACTATAAGTGTCTAAGAGTAATAAAGTATTGATATCAATCAATACTTCATTAAGGCTTAAATAATTATATACTAGGATTTTGATTCTCTAAGGTATTGAAGAAAAATAAATTAATCATCTAAAAGATGAAGTGTTCAATATGATACCGTATTCCACTGAAAGCGAATAAAGTAACTGCGTTATTATCCGTCCACTGTGATGGTGGAGATGGCTGCTCTAGTGGTTAACTTGTGATCGGGTCCCACTTGCGGGCTCTGGTCCAGCCATATTTCGCATTATATTTGAGAATTTTCTTATATTATGGTTCAAAGGGCATCGCACTTAAGCTACGCATGTTGTTGTATGTAATTTATTTAAAAGAAATTAGTAAATAAAGATAATAAAAACTAAACAAACTTGCTGAGTTTCTTTCCTGATTTTCTCAGTGCGATTGTGTTCTGATCCGGTGGGAATTTAAGATAAAATATAAAAAATTATATGAATTTGAATTATTTTGGTTTATTCCTTCGTATACTATTGGGAAAGTCACTTGCATAATGTAAGAAAAACGCTATTTATTATATACCATTCTGTTCAAACGGATTGGTATAGCTTTTATTTTGAGGTTCCTTTCTTTCGAATGTACGTGTTAAATTACCAGATATGGTGATTGTGGCATTCGAGTTTTCCTTTTTTTACATAGCTATTATATGAGTTTCCGTGTGGTGATGGAGTAAGAATACAATTCACCACTGCCTATCTTGCTCGTGGATGTCGTAAAAGACGACTATGGGATATAATATGGACAATATTTATGCAAGAGAAAAAAACTCGGAAAAAAACCCTATACCATCATGTTTGACCAGCATGATATAGTAGATCAAATTTCTTCCCATTGTGGTGGAGGCCCGAGCCCAATAGTGGGACGTATGTGGGCTGCGATGATGATGATTATATGAATATATCCTTTAGGCATCTTTTACGACACCCAGGAATAATACAAAAGATAAATTGTATTTCTACTACGTCACCACATGGACGACATAAATGATATTAATATATTTCATAGCTTTTGCTGTAGGAGAGTTTTTAGAAATTCTCTAAGGAATCACTATAAGAAGATTTCTCTGCCTACACAAATTCTGTTAATTAGCTGGTAATTTAATTAACTTGATCGATCTGATGTATCTAAATGAGAACTACACGGCAATTACATTGAAATAAATATAGCTATGATATATGATTACTTGTGATATGATTACTTCCCTGGGGGGTGTGGGGGAGCAAATTAATATGACACAAATATTATTGAGAGTAGGTACATACTTTTTGACATTGAAGCTAATTATAAAGATACGTGTAATAAAATGTTTTTTTTTAAAGACTGCACTAACGAAATTAATACTTGTATTGCGGGGAGCTTTACAAACATAATTGATGGACACAAATTACATCCAGATTCAGAACAACAATTTATGGAACGCACAAAGTATTGTCCTGCGTGGGATTTGAACCCACGACACTGGCACTGTAAAAATCATTCAAATCAATCTTCTTGCCTATGGGTGTTGTGAAGGCGTCTAAAGGATTATATTATGCATACAACATCTATGCAAGAGAAGGAAAACTCAAAACAAAACTCAACCCATCTGACTAGGTAGGTCAATTTCCCTCCCATGTGGAATAGACTCGAGCCCAGCAGTGGGACGTACATGAGCTGTATTAATAAGGAAGTGCCATAAACTGATAATTCTGATATGACAAAACAGTTCTATTTCTAATGTTTACGCGAGAATTAAAATAAATCTACTTTACGAATTTTATCGCGTTTGTATTTGATTTTTAATTGCCTGACGTTTCGAACACTTTACAGTGTTCATGGTCACGGATGGACTAAGATGTCTCACGTCCAACAAGTCATCGTTATTACAGTCGTCGTTATAACTTCGGGCAATCAAAAATCAAATTGAGAGCGGAATTAGCATGTTTACCACCTTCGGACTCGCTACAGTGTTTTGCTTCGTAACCACAATTTATAAGCTTCTCCCCACCGACATCATCTATACCTACGAACTGACGTGAGGAGAAGTAGCCACCAGTAAGTTTGGGACCCCGAGGCCGTCCGGCTTTAATTGGAGTCCACTGTGGGTGGTAATGTGTGTCGCATGAGATGAATACCAAAAATCACCGAAAATATCATGCGGGCATACTTTAAGGGTACAAAGGGGGGCTATACTTACTCGAATGTTTGCCCTGTTACAGGAATTTCAACCAACCATCAATGTCACTACCCAGTGTTTGTCGGTTCAGATACTTGCCACCCAACGCTGTCAGTTATTGGATGGTACAGTGTTTGATAGGCTGGCGCATATACTTGCAAAATATGCCTACTTATCTGACATCAAATGTTGTTATACTGGCATCGTCGACAATATCTAGATGGGTTAATGCTGTGCTGGTTTCGGTAAGTTTACTTCTGCGATTACACAGCATAATGAGAGAATCCAAGCTTTGGATTTTGTTATTAGAAATTTTTGATCCATGCCCCAAATATTCGACCACGTCTGTCGTGTTTACCAATTAATAAATGCAATTTAGTGAAATAGAGTGACATTAATAGGTTAATAATACATTACCTCGATTACCTACTTTTGCGATGATAAAATTTAGAGTGTTGCCAAATGAATTTTGTTATTTTATATGTGGTTTAGTGTCCGACAGAAACTACTTTTTACGGCTGAAACTGAAACCGAAACTTCTGTGTAAATTATAAGGTCAATATTTTTGTGGGAAGAAAAATAAATAGTCTATCATAATTAGTCAGTTTTTACTCTTTAATAATATAAACATAAAATGAAAATTAACAAAACTTAACTATACGAACAAAGTCTAAGATTTATAATAAACCTTAGTGTTAAGGCACTTTTGTCTTTGCCTTGTTTCTAAAAAATTACAAAGACTAAAATGTTCTCGATAATTTATGAACTACATCACATAAATAGAAATACTTATACCTGTTTTGAAGTGATTACCTCAAACTGCGAAATTCGCGACACGTAGACACAAACGAAAGAACTAAAATAGTGGGATGAATATGGGCGCGGTAGAATGACACTTTGTCTCTCGCACCTCGTGCACTGAGCATATCCTAACGCAGCGCGAATATTTATGAATTCGGTTTCGGTTTTGGCCGTAGTTTCGGCTCTATTATCAGCCGAAACAGAAACTAACATGAAACCTATTTTTTGGTCGAAACTAAGCCGAAACCGAAATTTCGGTCGGATGCTAGTGGTTTATACTTGTGGCAAATGGTTCTGGTTGCGCTCACTGAAAGGTCTGCTTGCGGTAGCTACAAGGAGCGAGTCACTTCCTTCCCTGCATTGTGGTTGAGGGGAGTGAAGAATTGCTCTACTACTGATGCGGGCGTAGGTTTATTGAAAAATATTTTTGCAGCCTGGGAGGAATCACATGAGGCCTTAGGTGTTTTCTGTGATTTATCCAAGGCATTTGATTGTGTACAACATGAAACACTCATCAGAAAACTATACCACTATGGGATCAGGAATAACGCTCTTGAACTTGTAACTTCTTATTTAAGCAACAGAATCCAGAGGGTTGATGTTAATGGTGCACGATCATCTGGTTCTATTATAAAAATGGGCGTTCCACAAGGGTCCATTCTAGGGCCATTTCTGTTTCTTGTATATATTAATGACCTACCCTACCACATAGGGGACAATCTGGACATTGTGTTGTTCGCAGATGATACTTCTTTGTTATTTAAAATTAAAAGACAAATGTTGAATTATGACGATGTGAACAATGCACTGTCTAACGTTGTTCATTGGTTTAACACTAATAATTTGGTACTCAATGAGAAAAAAACTAAATGTATCAAATTTACTACTCCTAATGTGAGGCAAGTGGAAACCAATGTCCAAATGAATGGTGTGGCTCTAGACCTTGTGGAGTCAACAGTCTTTTTAGGTATCACCATAGATGCTAAACTTCAGTGGGGACCTCATATTGAAAA
The DNA here is from genome assembly GCA_032191425.1 of Lymantria dispar. Taxonomy (NCBI): domain Eukaryota; kingdom Metazoa; phylum Arthropoda; class Insecta; order Lepidoptera; family Erebidae; genus Lymantria; species Lymantria dispar. The sequence goes on along the minus strand of CM063451.1, from coordinate 1,628,139 downwards.
GTTGTCGAGTAGGCTTAGCTCAGCGGCTTATGCAGTAAAAAAAATAAGAATGTTAACAGATACTGAAACAGCTAGAATGGTTTATTTCGCTTATTTCCATAGTCTTATGTCTTACGGTATATTACTGTGGGGATGCTCCGCGGACTTTAATAGAATCTTTGTTCTCCAAAAAAGGGCTGTCCGTGCAATTTATAATCTAGGCCCAAGAATCTCACTTCGGGAGAAATTCAAAGAAATAAATATTCTAACTGCTGTATCACAATATATATACGAAAATATATTATATGTCAAAAAAAATATCGCTAACTTTAAGAGATATTGTGACATTCATGAAATGAATACTCGTAATAAGGACAGATTAGTTGTACACACTACTCGTCTCCAAAAAGTTAACAAATCATTCATGGGGCAATGTATACGCTTTTACAATAGATTACCTAAAGATATCCGAGACCTGCCTATGAAAAAGTTTAAAAAAGCCATCAAGAATAGACTTTGTAAAAAAGCTTATTATAAAATCTCGGATTATGTAGATGATAATACAGATTGGTTGTGAGCAGCTCCTCATTCAGCAATTTCCTTGTTATTTTAAATATACTGTTTGTAAATGTACTTTTAACTTTTATTGTAAAGTGTAGCGTGTTTTGCCTAACGAATTTTTGTATTTTCAGCGTTTGTAACATATTGTGGTGTTGGTCATGCTCACATAAGGATCTACTTGCGGTAGCTGCGTGGAGCGGGTCTCTCCCTTCCCTCCATAGTGGTTGAGGGGAGTGATGGCTGCTCTAGTAGTTAACTCGTGATCGGGTGCCGCTTGTGGGATCTGGTCCAGCCATAATCGTTTAAATTATATTAAGTGTCTTGCGGTTCGAAGGGCATCACACTGGAGCTTGTTCTTTCAAATCATGTATACAATTGTATAACTAGTAAGAAGAAAAAAAAAAATTAAAAATAATGACAAGCCCGCTGAGTTTCTTGCCGGATCTTCTCAGTAGCGGTCGCGTTCCGATCCGGTGGTAGTATATTTTTTTTGGAAATTGTAAACCTGACAATATGTAAGTGCCCTCTCAGGGTTTATGCATAATAAAATAATTTGAATTTGAATTTGATGGCTGCTCTAATGATAATTTGTGATTGTTTGTCGCTTTCGGGAACTATTGGAGCCATAATCTTTTGCATTATATTTGAGAATTGTATTGTATCATGGTTTGAAGCTATTAATTAGCATGTTATTGCATATAATTTTAAATAAAAAAAATTGTAAAGTAATAAAAAATACACAAATCTATGTATTGACGTTTTTGCTGGATCTTCTCAGTACGGTCGCGTTCCTATCTAAGTGCCCGCATGGGGATTATGCATAAAACATTATTTGAATTTGACTCAATTTTGTACTATGCTGCAAATACATTCGAAAAAGATCAAAAATGACTATATAGAAACCGGAAACAACTAGAGTATGGATGGCATACAACCGGATATTGACGATACAGTCATTTGGCGTAACATTTATACAGCTGTCACTTACATAAAGACTTACTAGATACGGGATGTGAAAGAAGCTTATGAAAACATTTCATGAATTTAAGATTTGAAACTATCATGGTTATTAATATTCACGTCATCATCATCATTATTTTAGCTCATATATGTCCAACTGTTGGGCTCGAACCTCCTCCACAATATGAGGGAGAGTGACCTTACTATTCCATGCTGGTCAGACATGTTGCTATAGGCTTTCATTTCAAGTTTTCCTTCTCTTGCATAGATGTTATGTGCATATTATATCCCTTAGTCGGCTTTTACGACATCCACGGGCAAGATAGGGAGTGATGAATTGTATTCTTACTCCGTCACCATACGGAAAGTTACTTTTGTACTACAATGAATTTAATTATTTAATCACTTTAAATAATCTTTTATTCTTGTGGTGACGAAGTAAAAATACAATTCAGCACTCCCTATCTTGCCCATGGATGTCGTAAAAGACGATTCAGGGATATAATAAGCATATAACATCTGTTCAAAATAAGGGAATTTCAAAACAAAACCCTATTCCAACACGTCTGTCCTCTGTCAGCGTGGAGTACTAGGTCAATTCCCCTCCCATTATGGAGAAGGCCTGTGCCCAACAGTGGGATATATAGGTGATGATGATGATGAAGAGATTTGTTTAAAAATGTCTAAAATAAGACTAAAGTAAATATATACAAGGTAATAAAAGCAACAACACTAATTTAAATTTCTCTCACAAGATTAGTCATGAACGTTGTTTTAACCGAAATAAATTTTATCCGAAGTTAAAGATAAAAGAAATCGTACAGAAAATCTGAAAAAAGATATAACAAATAGGTATCGTAGTACAAACGGGTCTCTGGGTTTTATCTTTCTTTTCCATTTGGTAATTCAGTTAGAAATATGCTGAAATAAAATGCTAATAGGTACTGAACGTGTGCACTGAAGCGAATAGCGGCTTATCTGAGAAGACCTGTAAAATCATTTAGGGAAAAAAGATTTTGTGTAGTGTTTATTTCAAAATGGCTCTTATTTAATAAAATAAATCAGGGACATATTTTATTTCTAAAGGTGTATAATTAAAACAACAACCAATACGCCGTCTAAAACAACGACCATGTTAGAAGTTTGTCAGGCATAATATTTTTGGCCACTGGTGACCAGCTGACCGCGCGAGGAAAGCGACGTTTTCCCTGAAAATGCTCGTCGGTCGAGGAGAGGGTACTCCTCAGGGGGTATTCCGTCAGGCCGACCATTGACGACAAGTCCCCCTGCTCCGGTGGTCGGCCCAATGACGAAGGCGACGTGTCACGGGTGGCTTACGGGTGTGTGTACTTACGCCCCTCTGTCGCCCCGAGGAGCGAGGAGTGCGCCGACCGTAACCTACACCCAAAAAAAGGCATAATATTTTTAGCCGAGGCAGCGGGTGACCGGACCGGGGAATTTAGTCCGTCAACCGCAGAGGGGCTGGCCGTGCGACGGTGACAAACGTCCCGGGACAGGGACGTCGAGGGGTGAGGGTACCCGAAAGGGTATTCCGTCGGGCCAACCACTAGGGTAAGGAACTCGGCACTGGTGGTCGATCCAACGACGAAGGCGACATGGTTACGGGTGGGTTATGGGCTCGTGTGCCATCCTGTCGTCGCTTCGGACGGAATGGATGGCATGTGCGCTGACCATAGCCCACCCATAAAAAAATGGTATAATATTCTTTATCCGTGTAGTGGAGTAAGAATACAATTCATCACCCCCTCTCTTGCTAGTGGGTGTCGTAAAAGACGATTAAGGGATATAATATGCATATAATATCTATGCAAGAGAAGGAAAACTCGAAATAAAACCCTATCCCAACACTGACCTGCGTAGCATAGTAGGTCAATTTCCTTAGAATTGTGGAAGAGGCTCGAGTGCAGCAGTGGGACGTATGGAGGCGGTTGCGCCGCATCTCCACCGCTGGCTCAGGAGAAGGCACGGCAGCCTTACATTTAGGATGGTGCAGGTGCTTACCGGACATGGGGTCTTCGGTAAGTACCTGCACAGAATTGGAAGAGAAGAGGCCCCAGGATGTCATGAGTGTGGCGCGCTAATCGACGATGCGCGCCACACACTGGAAGTATGCTCCGCCTGGGGGCCTCAGCGTCACGTCCTGTCAACGGAACTGGGAATAACAGACCTGTCGCTGCCGACCATCATCTGCAAGATGCTCGGCAGCGACAGCTGTTGGTTATCGATGGCCTCCTTCTGTGAGGCTGTCATGACAAGGAAGGAGGCCGCGGAGCGGGCACACGAGGCGCTTGCGTCAGCTGACTCGCTCCGTCGGCGACGACCACGGAGGAGGAGACGCCGCTATGCGCTCCTCCACCCACCGCTCTGAATGATGACAGGACGTGGCCAGACAGCCAAGCGTTGGGGTGTCGGGGATAGAATGTCATTGACGATCTCTCCGGCACCTCGTAAAAGTGCGGAAGGGGCTGCTGTGGTTTTAGTGGGTATTTCGGTCACCTCTGTGGCCGGCGAGTCCCACACACACTCCCCTGTCTGTAATCGGCGGGGGATAGTGCGTAAATGCATTTCCACAGCGTGAAAAAAAAAAAAAAAAAGCAGTGGGACGTATATGAGCCGACATGATAACATGATGAGAAGGAAAATAACGTATCATTTTGATATAACAAACATTACGCCGGCCATCGCTAGGAAGATGCCCGACAGCGTCAGGAACTGAAACGCGGTCGCCGCCTTCTGTGAGGCAGTTATCTCACGGATAGAGGCGACGGAGGGTGCGCGAGAGGAAACCCTCTACGGTGACACGATCTGCCGACCGCTAACCGAGGCTATGGCTTGCTAGATCGGGGAATAGTCCGCTACCCGCAGAGAGGCTGACTGTTAGGAAGGGAGAGTACCCGAAAGAGTGTCCCGACGGGCTGGCCACGGACGACAAGGAACTCGGTGCCGGTGGTCGGCCCAATGGCCAAATGGGAGGGAATACCGTGAGTTATGGGGCCGCGCTTCGCCCTTTCATCAACCCGGATAGAGCGGACCTAAAAAAAGAAATCAATTAAAAACGGGAATAATTTTATTAGATACTAGCAACCCGCCCTCGCTTCGCTTCGGTTTTAGTCGTTTTACCCGCGTAGTTCCCGTTCCCATGGGAATACCGGAATAAAATGTAGCCTAGTTTACGCCCTGATATTTTAGCTTTCCATTGGTGAAAGAATTTTGAAATCGGTAAAGCCGTTTTGAAGATTGCCCGGAACAAACAAACAGAGAGAGACAGACAGACAAAATTTTTTTTAATCTGTATTTTAGGCATAGGTTTCGTGCAAATAACCGTGTGAGCATGAAAAAAGCCTATTATTTTGACATTACAAACAGAAACTCCAGTTTTATTTATTGGTATAAATTTGTGAAATAATTTTTAAAATTAGTAAAATTCTTCTCGTTTTATTCGCATTGTTCCCGGTCCTGTAGGAGTATAGGGATAAATTATAATCTACTACCAGCATCCTGTGGTTTTACCTGCATAATTCCCCTTCCCGTTAGAATATCGAGATACCACTTTCTTTAATGTTCTTGTTTTTAAACGAAGTTTACAATGAACTAAAAAAATCGACTTCTGATTAATAATTTGTTACTGCACTTGGTTCGGTGAGCGAGAGAGCTGTAAGCTCAACTTTCTTAGGGTATTTGCGTGCGGTGGGTTTTGGTAATAATGCCTTTAGTATTACGGAACCTAATTGCATGCATTCATGATCACTTCACTTTATGGTAGGCAACGGCCCAGCACAGATCCATGAACGCAGTATTACTTGCCACTTGCCAACAGGTGTACTTTTCGCTTGTTTGCCACCTTTAGCAATATAAGAACACAGTACGGTCTTAATGTATTAACTATTCTATTATTTGTGAAGATAATTACAATTTTCTTCTGGTAAGCAGATGGTTGAACGCCGCTCTTAATAGTTCTTATGTGATCAAACAGAATAATTACTTATACATATATTACTCTAAGGTGTTATCATTCGTATAAAATATCTTATTAGTACTACATATTTGATATGATATGTTGGAGATTATTATTACTCTAATAAAGAAAAAGTAAGTTAACATTTTCGTATTTTTCCTTATTAAATAGGAAAGAATAATATTCATTAACCAATTTTCTGTAACTAGCAAATTCTTGCGCTTTCACTAGCGTAGTTGCCGTTTCCGTGAGAATATAGGGTTTTATCATCGTATTAAAGGGCGTGGTGACGAAGTGCGAATACTATTCACCCACGGGCAAGAAAGGGGGTGGCCCCTTTCTTGCCCGTGGGTGTCGTAAAAGACGATTAAGGCATTATAATATGCATACAACAGCTATGCAAGAGAAGGAAAACGCTGTACCAACACGCCCGACCAGCGTGGTATAGTAGGTCTATTTCCCTTCCATTGTAGAGGAAGCTTGAACCCAGCAGTGAGACTTATATGAGCTATCGTGATGATTTTGATGATGATTAAACAGTTTATGTTACTCACTGATAAAATATATTTTCCACTAGCAACCCGCCCTCGCTTCGCTTCGGTTTCAGTCGTCTTTCCAGCGTAGTTCCCGTTCGGGTGGGAATACCGGGATAAAATATAGCCTAGGTTACGCCCTGATATTATAGCTTTCCATTGATGAAGGAATTTTGGAATCGGTCCAGCCGTTTTGAAGATTACCCGGAACAAACAGACAGACAGACAATTCTTTTTTATCTGTATTTTAAGCATAGGTGTCGTGCAAATAACCGTGTGAGCATGAAAAAAGCCTATTATTTTGACATTACAGACAGACACTCCAATTTTATTTAATGGTATAGATATTGTATATACATATTAGTTAGGATATTTACTTACCGTTATTACTATGTGCTAGGTAGTTGGAGTAGGTTTGTCACTTTCCTCTAAGGTAGATAAAGGGAGTGATGGCTGCTCCAGTAGTCACCACCTGATTGGCTATCACTTGTGGTACTATGTTTTGGATAAATTATATTCAAAAGGCATTCAAACTGGAGCAAGAGAAAGCATTAACTTTCTGAACGTGTTGTACAGTTCCTTGCCGGATCTTTTTGGTGGTCGTCGTGTCCGGATCTAGTGGTAAATCATTAGATTTAGGATATTGGTTTTCACTATTGTTGGACTTCACAATGTTTGTCGCTCATATATTATGACCACGTGGCTTATTTACCACGATATCAGTGATGAAATATCTCATCATCGCAGCCCATATATGGTATTCACTTCTAGGCTCGAACCTCCTTCACAATGGGAGAGAATTTGAATTTGTTATAGAGTTTAATTTTGGGTTTTCCTTTTCTTGCATAGTTGTTCTATACACAATATATCCTTTAGTCGCCATTTACTGTAGCCGCGGCCAAGAAAGGGAGTGGTGAATTGTATTCTTACTTCTTCACTTCACGGAAGGCAATTGAAGATCTAAAGATGAAGGATCTATCATAGAAAAAAATATTATTGATGTGAAACATCTATAGGCGAGGGTGACCGTGATCGTCGCATGGCGTTTAACGCCACGCCTCGCGGTCCCCTATTAATTAAATATTAAATAATTATTTGGATGCATATACTTACATTTTTGTAACGAAACCATGGTGCGATTTAAAATTTTGTACAACGCCATCTAGTGAATTCAAAGTAAATTGTTACTTATAATGTATATTAATGAAAATAAATGTTTATTGAATAAAAATCATCATTTTTTGTATCATCGTAATCATATTTTATTAATACTTTATGCCTTAGTTTTATCGTATTAGTTCCTGTCGTAATCTAATGTTCTTTTATGCATATATACTTGTTTTATAAATTAATATAAAATTCTCTAACTTAGTAATATAAATATACCAGTAGGTATGGTATTTAGTTTACTTTCAGCTACGAAAACTGGAGAACCGTTTTTTTATAGGCTTTTATTAGTTTCAGGTGTATATATATTTATTTCTTTGTATATTACCAACTTCATAGGAATTGGATTTTGACTCACTTTAAACAGTCAAATTTCATTTAAAAGTTGAAAATTTAAGGAGGACCATGACGTTAAAATTATTTAGATAGCTTGTCTTATTATCATTACAGGATTAAAAATTTCTTTATTAAATATATTGAAGCTGAGAGTTGGTCGTTAGCTCGATAAATGCTGCCATTTCTGTTTCCTAAATCACACTCTTCGTGCGGAAAGAATGTCTGTGAACGGATGAAAGCATTTCATTTTTTATAGGCTTTTATTAGTTTCAGCTGTGTATTTATTTGTTTGTATGTCACCAACTCCTTAAGAATTGGATTTTGACTCACTTTAAACAGCTTGTCTTATTATCATTACAGGATTAGAGAGTTCTTTATAAAATATATTGTAGCCTAGAGTTGGTCGTTTGCTCGATAGATGGCGCTATTTCTGGTTTATAATTCGCAAATTATTTCAAGCTGTTTTAGAAGGTTCATTTCGTTTGTATTAAATGACGTTACCATAAATATGAGTCGTAAAGTCAATTTTAAAATGGGATAATTTATTCGATACGATACCTACCAAAAAGTACTTATTGACTAAAATATCGAATACAAAAGTATCGGTATCGAAAGAAAAGTACTCGATACTTTAAACAGTACGTTACTTATCTTTCGATACTATTCATGAGTTCAGTATCGATACTTTATATTCGATACCGTGTCTCTACTCGTACAAAATAGTTTTGATGTTTCACGTTTGCTGTGTGGTAGCGGCTTCGAATACTACCAACCCTTGCTTTGCTCGTGGGTGTCGTAAAAGACGACTAAGAGCCCTAGATTGACCCGGACCAACTCCATCTGGTACCATTTGGGTCAACGATTACATTCCCAAGGAGGGTTGACGTCAGGCAGGCGGCCGGTCATAAAAGTCATTGCCGAAACTTTTTGCAATATGTCAAAACAGATGACATATTGCGTCGACCCCAAGTAATTGGGATATGAGCAAGATGATGATGATGATGTTTCACATCTGTCAGGCGTCCTGAGCGACGGCTCACTTTTTTTAAATGCTTTTAATATACAAATATGATTTTAGAAATATCCTTGATCCTCATAAAATGACCTCATAAAATGACTTGAATAAAATCTAACGCTTTTAAGCAAATAAACTCGAATATTTCTGGTATATTTTTTTCAAAGCGAGGTATGAAAAAATAATACAATGCTATATTCTGATTTCATAAATCAAATAATTCTTTCTTGTAAAATCAAATGGCCCTTCCCATTTTCTTTATTAAACCTTTACCATTATTTCTTTTTCTCTAAGTAAGAGTATTAGTATTATTTTTGTAATTGTTTGCCCAATTTCAAATGAGTTAAATATCTTTTTTATGTTATGGCGTTCAGAAGTAAACCGTCAAGGGATAAGTTTTGAAGAACATGCCGCGTGGACTACCGTAGAAAAATCTCTCAGAAGTAACCAGTCGCGGGATACGTTCTGACGAACATGCTGCGTAGGAAAATCCTATCTAATTGGTACTATCAAATGCCCATAAGAGATAATTATAGGACCACACAGCATTTTGCCGTTGCCCTAGATGGTTCTTAGATCATAGAATTTTTCATAATGAATAAGGGAGAGTTAAAGATATCAAAGATCGTCAATATGCGCTGTAAGTACGGTCATGAGACCAAATACCACCTCTCTGTCACCAAGGATGACTGGGTGGTGTGATCTGGCAGAAAAAAAAGTGCAGCTGCTCATTTTCTGGTGATCTCTTAGTCAATTTTTACGATCCCTATGAGCTGTATATATTCTCCACTTTTTTCTTCTTACCTGCATAAAGCCGCGTGACTCTTGGCTTCAAGCCTCCTCCACAATTGTAAGGAAACTGATCTACAAATTGTACTAACTAATATAAGAGTCAGACGGGTTAATCGTCGCTATACTACTCTTATCCCAATAACTTGGGATCGACTTAATACGTACTCTTCTTTCACAGTTTTGTTCCCGGCCTGACGTCAACCCTCTTTAGGTATGTAATGACCTTACGGGCGCATCGACCTAAGCCAATACCTAATTCTTTACTTAGCTGGTCGTAGTTCTTCACCGCCCGAAACAGAGCTCTTTTGCTACGACCGTAGAGGCCCATGGCAGTGAGGGCTATTAGGAGTTACCGTACTGTGTCCTAAACTGCGGCAACACTGCTGCCAGGCGACCCGCTTTAGCCACTGGTGGCGGAGGTGTTAGAGGAATTATACCGGCTCCATGCCACAGTATGAGTCAACGCCGAGAAAGTCTTCGCAAGAGTCCCACTCCCAGACGGGCAGACCTCAGGAAGGGGCCCGAAGTCACCCGGTAGTGGAGAAAAGATTTAAAGTCCCAGCAGGGCAAAGGACTGTGGAGGCCGTAGCGCTGCATCTTCATCGCTGGCTCAGGAGAAGGCACGGCAGCCTTCCATTTAGGATGGTACAGTTGCTTACCGGACATAGGGTTTTCCATAAGCCCCTGCCTAAAATTGGAAAAGATGAGTGTAGCGCCCAATTGACGTCACGGTGACCAGGGAGGAAGAGACGTCGCTATGCGTTCCTCCTCCCTTCGCCCTAAAGACGGCCAAACATTAGAGTTTCGAGGATAAAGTCATTGGATGATCTCTCCGACACGCCGTTAAAACGTAGAAGGCGCTGTGGTTTTAGTGGGCATTTCGGTCGCTTATGTGGCCAGCAAGTTCCAAACACACTCTCCCGTTTATCACCGGCGGTGGGGGGATAGTGCGTAAATACATTTCCACAGCGTGAACAAAAAAAAGGTCGGCGAAAGATTGGCTAAAATGTTTTATTGCCAGTTTTATTTCTCTTGCATAAAAGTCATCTGCATATGCTTCAGTTGTCTTTTGCGACACCCATGCTTAAGAAAGAAAATAGTGAGCGGTATTCTTACTCTATCAATACACGAAAAAACTAAACTAAGGACCAGTCAATTTTACTCAAGCTTCCATTAAACATGTACCATCTATTCATGTGTCAAGTGTATATTCGTCCATAAAGGTGAGTTGAGTGAGAGGATAGAATTCACGTTTATTCGGACGCAGTGGGCCGTGCGGCCTCTGAATGGAACGCAATAAATCATTGCCTCATATACAGTATAGAGCTTTTATGTTTAATGGCGTGTTAACAGCATGATCTTAAGGTTATGTTTTGTAGTGTTATTGGTAAGTTGTATTTTAGAAGTATTACTGAAGACAAGGATTTCGTGTCGGTTGGCCCGTTTATCATCATCGCAACCCTAAATGTCCCACTGTTGGGTTCGAGCTTCCTCCTTTATGAGTGGGCATTTGATCTACTGTACCATGCTGGTGATGGTATAGTTGGTCGATTGCGCTCCTATTATGGAGGAGGGTTGAGCTCAACAGTGGGACGTACGAGCTGAAATGATGATGATGATACAGCGCTGGTCAAACGTGTTGGCATAGAGTTTTACTTCGAGATTTCCTCCTCGTGGTAAATTGTATTCTAACTCCGTCACCACACGGCCCATTTATATTTTATAGAAACCTGTGTGTATAAGGTTATTAAGGTTACGCAGCTCTACGTTGGTCTTCAGACGAATCGGACAAGGTGTATTCAGACTATACCTGTATCAGTCGTGATTGATAGAATCAAAAAGATCGAATCGTATTGTCTGTGTGACCGATTGAATTGAACGGCGACTGACCAAACGAGGGTCGAGGTGGAACTTGTCGGTCGCTTGCGATCAATCGATCAGTAAAGATCCAGTCTCAAGCGATTGGTGACTGAATCGGTCACGCAGACAAATCTTTTCGATTCGATCAATCACGACCGATACGGGTATAGTTGACTATAGCCTGCCACAAAATAGGGGTACGTATACTTTACGTTATTCTTTCAGGAACCCTTATTCTAACGGCAGGTCACCAATGTCAAAGAATTGGTAACTTTTAGCAGCTTTAATAGTTATAAGTAGTAATAGTAGTTAAATAGTACCTAATAGTTATAGACAGTTCAGACAATAAATTAAGCACACCCAATACTTAATTTATTAACTGAAAAATAGTAGTATTAAACTTAACCAGCTAAGGAAATGTATCCATACCACGTGACCTAATTGTTATAGTTTTATATGGTTGTATGTAAGGAAAGTACATATTGTATCGACCCAAAACTAATTAGGATAAGAGGAGGTTAATGATAATTAGTCAAAAAATTAACCAATCTAAATGATATCAATCGGCCACGAATATATCAAATTTTTAAACAAACAAATATTTTAGGTCATAATTCTACAACTCTTTTTCTTTTTTTGATTTTTAAATAAAAATACTCAATTTTATCCTCTAAAAGCATTGCCTCACTATTATAAATTGTTTTCTCAGCTTGTTACACACGTATTCTATATGCAAAAGAGTTGGCACGAATGTTAGATGTAATCTTTTCAAACTCAAATTTTATCAGTTAGGGTATCCTTTGTTTAAAGATATCTTTTTTTTTATTTATTCTGTTATCGGAACATCATCATTCAGTCTTTTACTACACACTATTGGAAGCACGCCACCCCACAAATGGACAGTATACTGTAGTCACCATATTTTTGCTAGGCCGCTGCCTACCGTGAAGGGAGTGTGAATGCGTGCATTGAGGCTCGGTGATACCAAAGGCTACTACCATAACCCTCCACACGCAAACACCCTTAGAAAGTTGGGCTTCCGACTTTCTTGTTCACCGAACGAAGTGCAGTAACAAATTACTACTACTCAAACGTCGATTGTCTGCTCAGTGTGTACTACCCGGAACGGACCGGCCCGCGGCTATGGACATTCGGTGGTCACTGGTCATATATAGTCAGCAGAAGCAAGGAAGAAATATAAAAGTCGAATATTACAAGTGCATATTAAGATTATGTTATTCAATGTATATTTATGAAAATATAATTGTGAATGAGTAAGAATACTATTCACCACTCCCTATCTTGCCTGTGGATGTCGTAAATGAGGACTATAGGATATAATATGCATATAACATCTATGCAAGAGAAGGAAAACTCAAAATGAAACCCTATACTGATCAGCATGGTATAGTAGGTTAAATTTCCTCTATTGTAGAGAAGGCCTAAGTCCAACAGTGGGGCGTATGTGGCTGCGATGATGATGATGATGATGAATTGTGAAGACGTGTAACTATTTATATATATTTCACTGCATTCATGTTCTGGCCGCCAAATTATAAAAATTGCACAACATATATAGTCGGATTATGTATTTCTGAACGGTGGCGACAAGAACTTGCTGTGCTCTTGCTCGCTCGTGCTCGTGCTTCTCTTTCTCCCCGCCATGCGTGTGTCAGTCGCGTACGCTGTTCGATTACAAAAACATAATTATAGGTAATTAGTGCCGAAAATCTATATCTAGACCATAACAGACACCGTAGCTGTGCTTCCCCGGTTCCTGACCTGCATATTGGTGAGTGCTTTGTTTTATACCAGACACATGTGACGTTATTAAATGGGTAGTAAAAAAAATACCCCCTAGTATATAACACGTTTTTTTATTATTATTTTTCTTTTTTTTTGGGGTGGGCTGCGGTCGGCGCACTTCTCGCACCACTCCGTCCGGGGCGACAGAGGGGCATAAGCACGCACACCCGCAACCCACCCGAACACCACATCGCCTTCGTCGTTGGACCAACCACCGGAGCAGGGTTACTTGAAGTCAGTGGTCGGCCTGATGGAATACTCTCTGAGGAGTACCCTCCCATCAACCGACGTCCTACGTCGTCTCATCCCCCCTCGGGGAGGACGTCGGTCTTTTCTCGCGCGGTCGGCCTCTCAGCGGGTGAGTAGATAACATGCTAAGCGAAATCTAACGAGTTACGTCAAAATCTCGGCCAGTGATATAAAAAGATCGCTATTCTTGTAAGAATTCGGGCCGACCACTGACGACAAGTCACCTCTGCTCCGGTGGTCGGCCCAACAACGAGGTGACGTTCCCGCGCGCCATCATTTCATTGCCCCGGACGGACTGGACCGCGCATGCGCTTACCATAGCCCACCCATAAAAAAAAATCTTGTAAGAATAATGTAAACTATTTATATTAGATAGCATTGATCCTTGTAAATGTACAGTTTCAAATTAATCCAACGTTTAGGGTGAAAATCACATTCAAAGATTCCGTTACATATATTCCAAGTTAATAGAAGTATGTTAATAACTGAAAGACGCCAAATTACCCAGCCATTTGGAATAGGAAACAGCGTATTAAAGTTCTAATGCTAATGAAAAACAATTGTCTCGATATGGTCACTTTTACGAACGTAATCGTGGCAATTCTATACATCAGATATAGACATCTAAGAGTCCACGGCACTTGTTGAATCAGTTTTGAAGTGAAACTTCTTTGCGCGCATGAGGGTAATTTTTTTATTTTAACTTCACGAAGATGTGCAGCGTTTTTGTCGAAGAAGAGGAAGAGAGCGATTGAGACCGATTGAGAGAGAGTGAGAAAGAGCGAACATAGCACGAAGCACAACCATGAGGCAAGAGTAGGAAGCAAGCGAATGAGAAAGATCGAGAGATTTTTTTTTAGAAACAGATAAACTTTAAAATCCTCAGAAAAACCGACATAACCCGCAGAATTAGCATGTTGAAATGGCAATGGGCAGCTTTTAGTCAACAATCTTTGGGGAAGAAAGGTTATCGTGCGGCGGTCGTCGGCAAACCGACGATAAATTGTAGAACGACTTTCTACTAAGTAGACTGACTACATCTTGAAAGTCGCAAGGAACTCTGTATGCAGACTGCACAGGACCGTGTGGCATTCTCGTGGGGAGGCCTATGTACAACACGTACGGTCGGACGTAGGTCTTATGAAAAGTATTAAAACGAAAATTCAAAAGTATTAAAACAAGTGTTTTTTCATGACTTTCGTATTCTTATTATTTAATGAGTGCAATACTAGATCAATTTGCTTCCTATTGTGGTAGAAACAATTAACTAGCAGCGCGACGTATATGAACTGAAATGAATACTTTTGTCATTTTTGCTTAAGACTAATCCCACAACACATTTCAGTACACTGTAATTTCAGTAGACTAGGACCTAAAATGTTCTGCATAATAGCCATCGAAGTTTAACCCTCAGGCAATCAAGGAAAATGCTTTTATTTTTGCACCCGAACTGAATTAAATTAAAAAAGAAAACAAAGATTCAGGTAAACAGATACAAGCGCGATAAAATACGATAAATAGTTTTATTTATAACGTGCTAGCAACCCGCCCTCGCTTCGCTTCGGTTTTAGTCGTTTTACTTGCGTAGTTCCCGTTCCCGTGGGAATACCGGAATAAAATATAGCCCAGTTTACGCCCTGATATTATAGCTTTCCATTGGTGAAAGAATTTTTGAAATCGGTCCAGCCGCTTTGAAGATTACCCGGAACAAACAGACAGACAAAAATTTTAATCTGTATTTTAGGCATAGGTGTCGTGCAAATAACAGTGTAAGCATGAAAAAAGCCTATTATTTTGACATTATAAACAGACACTCCAATTTTATTTATTGGTATAGATAATACTCTCGTAAATATTAAAAATAATTATGTAAACCATGAGGAGTTCGAATATTCCACTTCCTTCTCATACAAAGCAGGAGACATAAAGACAAATTGGCTAATAAACCAATAGAGATATGAGTGTGCAGAAACGAAAAACGTAGCAGCACAGCACCACGAATATGGCAGAGCTTAAGTGGCCCTGTATGTGAGTCTTAAGATTGATTCGTCTGTGTGGTGATGGAGTAAGAGTACAATTCACCACCTCCTTTCTTGCCCATGGATGTCATAAAAGACAACTAAGAGATACAATATGCATATAACTATCTATGCAAGAGAGGGAAAACTGGAAATGATATCCTATGCCATCGCGTCTGACCAGCGTGGCATACTAGCTCAATTGCCCTCCTATTGTACAGGCTTGAGTGGAGAGTGGGCCGTATATGAGCCGACATGATGAAGATTGATTGTAATAGTAGGTATGAGAGAAAACTTTGCAGTATCAAAAAAAATGATTATTATTTTAGAGGAATAACGAAGAAAGAAAAGCAAAGAAATATAAGCTTTGCGTGGCCTCGATGTGGCATTGTTGTCGTCGGGGGAGGTTTTTTTTTTTGGGAGTAGGCTACGGTCAGCGCTCCCGTCGCCCGGCTCCGTTCGGGGCGACAGAGGGGCGGCGTGCGTAACACACCGACACGTCGCCTTCGTTGTTGGAGCCGACCATCGGTGCAGGGTGACTTGTCGTCAGTGGTCGCCCTGACGGAATACCCCTTGAGGAGTACCCTCTTCTGTCCCCGCGCTGTTCGAGGACATCAGGTGTCGTCGCGCGGTCAGCCTCTCGGCGGGTGATGCACTAACTTCACGGTCCAGTCACCCCGGGGTTGTACTCATAAAGTTGCGATCCGGGCCATAGAAATCAAAGCAGTAGTACCAGAGGCCTGGTCTTCTGAAAAACTTCTAAAATTTACTACCGCCCGTCTGTTAAGCAGGGCGAACATCTCGTTAATCGACTTCGGCCTATGCCTTCATTTAACTGAGGATGATAATGGCCATGTAAATTTACATTACATTTATAACAACAAAAGTCTCTAAAAATATAATAACTTCAAAGACCAGAAATTATCTTAAGTAAGCTTTTCATACCGAAAAACAAAGCTTTTACTAAAAGCTTTCTGTAAATGAAATGAATGCAAGAGAATTTTGACTTTATTTTCCTCAACTCTGAGTGAAATTAAATCGTTTGAAACATCTATATAGATAAATAAAATTTAACTGTCTGTTTGTACTGTTAAAATAAGAGTTAATTACTGAATGCAAGAAAAAGGATTGTACTGTATGTATACGGTTTCTACAATAAGAATACATAATTTTCCAAAGTTTTATCTGTCTGCCTGTTTGTTTTAAGTTATGTCTGAAGCGGTTGGATCGATTTCAACGGAACTGACACTAACAGATAGCTGATTTCTTAAGGTTCCCGATCCGGTGGTAGATTATTTGATTGTTTATCTTTCTAGTGTTCACAAGATTGACATTATGGGGGATATTGGTTTTCACAATTTTTAGATGGCGTTTTAGCCAATTTATCATCACTGCGTCTAGATTATTGCAGGTTCTATCAGTGATGAAATATCTCATCATGATCATAGCTCATATGAGCCCCAATGTTGGGCTCGAATTCCTTCCAAACTGGGTGGGAAATTGATCTATTATACCACACTGGTCAGAAAAGTTGGTACAGGGTTATATTTCGAGCTTAATTTCAATGGATGCATACAGCAAATTATAATCCCTTATTCGTCTTTTATGACTGCCACGGGCATAAAAGGGGTGGTAATTTGTATTCTTACTCATTCTCCATACGGAATGGTAGTAATAGTGAACGCTAATAGGCTGATAATTGATAAAAAATTACAAAACTGAAAAATTACGTCAGTGAAGTCACGGGAAAATCTTCTAGTGCTTTTTAACGGATAAGGTTAGAAAGTATGCTTAGGTACTTTTAATGATTCTCGACAGCTAAGCAAAGTGGCAACATTTGGATGAATTAAAATATTTCAAAAAGTGAGATAAATAAATTTAAATGTAACTAAAATTATTTATGTAGTTAGTGTATCTAGGAAACAATTTTTTTCTTCGTTTATTCACTAAACAATAATTGTATACTAAGTTTGAAGTTTTTATGTCTGCTAGATGTGCCTCAAGTATTTTGTTGATCGGTCAGGTAGTCAGTGAGTGAGTGACAAAATTACGAAACTTTGACTTGTAATAATTCTTAAACTATTCTATAAAATGTAATTAAATTTGAAATGCATCGTGTTAATACAATGTCTGTTTGAATAATGAATTCAGGCTTATAGTTTTATTCACGACGAAGTTATAGGGCGAAGTGGCGTCAATTCCATTTTTTTTTCAATTACAAGAAAAGGATGTTACGCCAGTGTTGCGTTTATGCTCGACTTGGCGAAAATCTTGGATAATTTATAGAATAAATAAAATTGAAATGTCTCTTTGTAACGCCAAAATAGTAGGTTTTTTTTCGTATTTACACGGTTATTTGCACGATAACTACGCTTAAAAATCAGTTTAAAATTTCTGTCTATCTGTCTGCCTGTCTATTTGTTCCGGTTAATCTTTATAGCGGCTGGACCGATTTTGATAATATTTTACTACCAGGTAGCTGTCTATAGAAGGAGTAACTTAAAACTATTTTCCCTCTTAGAAAACGCTATAAAATATTTTCCAGACTGGGATTCGAACCTGACGCTACATCTTGGGAGATATGGCAGATTTATTTTAGGAGTGGTAGGACCACACTGTCGACAGTTATCTGTCTACAGCCGCGGGCCGGTCCATCCGGGGCAGTACCATGCTCTCGCAGAAAATCGACGTCTGAGTAGTAGCAATTTCTTACTGCGCTTCGTTCGGTGAGCGAGAGAGCCGGCAGCCCAACTTTCTGAAGGTGATTGCGTGTGGAGGGTTTTGGTGGTGCCCCTTGGTATCACCGAGCCTCAATGCACGCATTCACACTCCCTTCGCTTTCTTCGCGGAAGGCAACGGCCTTGTAAAGGTCCATGAGCGGCAGCAACACTTACCATCAGGTGTACTGTTTGCTCGTTTGTCACCGTTTGCAATAAAAAAAAAAAAAAAAAAAAATTTAAATGGCGGGGCCAAAGCGGCTGGAGCGGAAGGGCAGCAAAGGCGGGTCACTAGTAAGTAATAAAGTTAGAACAACAACAACAATAGGCCGACTAGAAGACTAATGGATCGATTTTTTTTTTCTAATGAGTGAAATACGTGGTTATTTTACAAATACGATAAAATTTACGATCTCGACTGTCATGAACATCTAAAGTAGTCATTTCCTAAAGTCTACCTTAAAATTCATCTCGAATCGTCATATCTGGGGGTACGGCAGTGCCCCCGCCAAGTCGAGCAAAATAAAAGTCGGGCAAAACGCAACACTGCCGTAACATACCTTTCTCGAAGCAATTTAGGCTATTTTTGACCCCCTGTAACTTCGTTGTGTATAAAACTAGAAGCCTCAATTTTTGGTACCCTAGTAGGCATTGTATACACACGGTATATTTCAAATTTCATTCAATTTGAACCAATAGTTTAAGAATTATAACTAGTCAAATTTCGTAATTTTGTCACTCACTGATTGACTGACCGATCATCAATATTAAAGAGGCACTTCTAATAGACATAGAAGCTTCAAATTTAGAATACAATTAGTGTTTAGTGTATAAATGAAGGAAAAATTATGAAACAATGTAATATTCGTTCAGTTTCCGAGATACACTAACTGCATTAATAATTTTGTAAACCTATAGAAAAATATAGGATTACAAAGTTACATTTGCAGTTATTGGAACGGGATTAGAATACAATTGTTGCCATCCCTTGCTTCCCTATGAGAGTCGTAAGAACCAGCTAAGGATTGCGCTGATGGCATAGTGGTTAAGATACCCACCTAACGTGCCAGTGTCGTGGGTTCGAATCCCACACGCCCTGTGTACGATCTACAAATTGTTGTTCTGAGTCTGAATGTAATTTGTGTCGGTTAATTATATGTTTGTAAAGTACCCCGCAATACAAGTATGATTCCCTTAGTGCAAGGTGTTGTCACTTATAAAAAAAATAACAGGAGAGTGGGCAGCAGCTAAATATATGATATCTCACTGCGATCCCAACCCAACCCGCCTGCCAATCGTAACGATTACGGTATTATTCTTCATATGGCGAAGAAAAATTTGCCCTAGTTATGGCAGCTTTGCTACCCTACGGGCTCATTTTGGTGGCAGTCCCGGCAGCGGTGGAACACGGGGTGCGAAGAATCTCTAGCAGCGATCCGGCTACTAAACAAAACCTTTGATCCTGGTAGCACACAGCATTTGAACACTCAAGACTGATGAGATTATCATTGAGCTGGAAGAGGTATTAAGCAAAATCCGGCGGGAAATTGTAGGATTATCAGAAACCTGCGTTAGGCGATCACGCATCCTAAGGCAGTATAGGGTTATCGATTGCAAGTATCTCGTGTACAACGTGGAAAGGATCGAGAGTGTCACCAAATGTAGCGTATCAGAATTACCAAGAAGTATTCTTTAAAGGCCATACAGGTTTACCCAACATCTCGAAAGTCATACACGCATCTAAAACTTACTTCACAGCGGTTATAGGAGTCATTAACGTGAAAAATTGGGATGATGATGAGTTGAGGGCCTCACCCTCAATCTATTTATTTAAAACACTAGCAACCCGCCCTCGCTTCGCTTCGGTTTTAGTCATTTTACCCGCGGAGTTCCCGTTCCCGTGGGGATACCGGGATTAAATATGGCCTAGTTTACGCCCTGATATTATAGCTTTCCATTAGTGAAAGAATTTCTTAAATCGGTTCAGACGTTTTGAAGATTACCCGGAACAAGACAGACAGACAAAAATTTTTTTATCGATATTTTAGGCATGGTGTCATGCAAATAACCGTGTGAGCATGAAAAAAGCCTATTATTTTGACATTACAAACAGACATTCCAATTTTATTTATTGGTATAGATAAAAGATCTTTAATATTGATATAGTCACTATAAGAAGTTGTTAGGTTAGCTCATTACGTAATAACTTAAGAGGAAAGGTACCTTAAGCAGGGACTGAATGAGTTAACCGATCTGGTATAACATGGATCTCACAACTTTTTATGGTAGAAGAACTCAGTTGCGCGGCTTGGCTTTTTTTACAAGTTTTGTTTTTGATGGTATGATTATTGTCTTTTATCTACACTAATATTATAAAGAGGCAAAAATTGAAATTTTGTGAGTATGTGTGTGTATATGTATGTTTGTAATAAATAAACTCAAAAACTACTATGCCGATTTCAAAAGTCTTTTACCATTGGAAAGCTATATTATCCCTGAGTAACATAGGCTATATTTTATCCCGGTATTCCCACGAAAACATGTACTACGCGGATAAGGCGACTGTAACCGAAGTGAAGCGAGGGCGGGTTACTATGATTAGTAACTTTGACTGGGTGATTTAGACATATAATATTAACACATACACACACTCATGTTTCTAATCAAAATACCTAATTTACCTAATAACCTCTTTATTTAAATACCTTGTATATAACTAACTTATAGCCTAATGGATTCTTATTATCACAATTTGATACAAAAATCACCGCAAATGGCGGTTTTACTATCGCTTCTGGTCTTGTCATTGTCTTTCCGGTTTATATGTTACAATTTTATCAATATACTAGCAACTCGCCCTCGCGTCGCTTCGGTTTTAGTCGTTTTACCCGCGTAGTTCCCTTTCCCGTGGGCATACCAGGATAAAATATAGCCTAGTTTACGCGCTGATATTGTAGCTTTCCATTGGTGAAAGAATTTTTGACATCGGTCCAGCCGTTTTGAAGATTACCCGGAACAAACAGACAGACAGACAAAATTTTTTTAATTTGTATTTTAGGCATAGGTGTCGTGCAAATAACCGTGTGAGCATGAAAAAAGCCTATTATTTTGACATTACAAACAGACAGAGAATTTTATTTATTGGTATAGATTTTTGTTATTATCTCAACATAATATATAATAGTCCGGTCTAATTATCATTATTTTTACGTTTTTTTTCTTCATGTATTTATTTTCCATTTTATTTATCTGTTTAAAAACATTAATGATGTTGACTCATGCAGTTGGCATCCGTGACGTCATTAAAGCGCCTCCAGGGCAGATCGATGTAGGTTCTTTTAACCTACAATATGCTGAGATGGTGACGTTTTTTTATTGAGCAACAATTCAATTGTTATTTTATTATATCCTCCTATGTAAACCAACTGTAAAATTTCTTCGTCTCAATAAATACATATTCTTTCTTTCTTATTTTTTCTTTCTTTCTTTTACGATACGCAAGAAAAATATATACCAATGGCTGACTCAACGGACGCTATTTTATTCAAATCCAATAAAATAAAAGGAATTCTCCATGAAATCGATCATAGCGCCACCTACCCGGTCCAATTATTAATCCACTGAAACACATACAAAAAAATCAACATAATCCAGCCGTTTAGAAGGAGTTGAGTCATATACCCACAAAAAAATTGGGCATTTGCAAAAAAAAAAATTATATGTACCTATTTTAAAACTTTATTAATAATAATATTGATATTTAGCGCAGAAAACTTTAAAAAGGATATTTTTTTTAATTATAAACATTTAAAAATTATCAAAATTTGAATAAAAATCACGTGACAATGAACGCGCTAAGACCGAGTTGTGACGTCATAATGTTAAAGCAATTTTATAACAGTACAGCTATTTAACAATCACAGCAGAATTAAATAGGTCAAAACATTGTACTTATTATCTTTGTATAAATTGCAATGAGTGAAAACTAACATTATGACGTCACTTTTTTTTTATTGTGTGTGTAGCTGTTGGTCGCAGATGACCTTGACAGCTTAACGCGGTCAATGGGCGAGCGCAGATGGCTCTCAACCCGGTTACTTATGACGTCACACGCGATTTGTTCGGGAGCTGTCGGCGTGTTTTCGTCACTGGATTCAA
Source organism: Lymantria dispar (assembly GCA_032191425.1). Classification (NCBI taxonomy): domain Eukaryota; kingdom Metazoa; phylum Arthropoda; class Insecta; order Lepidoptera; family Erebidae; genus Lymantria; species Lymantria dispar. Next base: position 1,606,012 of record CM063451.1, on the reverse strand, counting down.
AAAAATATTTTTATTTTGATATAACTTCTAAAAATAAATAAAAAAAATAGTTTTGTTATAAAACTTAAATTTGATCTTTCCATTTATTACAAAAAAAAATTCTTATACCCAATTATATACATTAAAATTAATATACCTATAATTAAAGATTTATGTGGTAAAATTGTATAACTAAGTATTGCAATAAACCAATGTGTCATATGCATTAGCAGAAGAGTGTGGGTGATACTTGAAATGCTTGCCACAACAGTCAAAGAAGTTTATTACAAACCCGCTTAAAACTTAAAAAATATAGCATATTCAATATGCAAAGTATTGTGTTCAGTCTGCCTTGATATACTGCAAATTTATTCTATTGCCTTGTCAAATATCGAATACAGCGATGCATGTACTGATAATTTTATGAAACATGTTATTGAAAATCTATATTTATAGAATACATATAAGTATTAGAGATTGAAAATAAATATATTTTATTGATTTTCGATGTGTTCGTGAGTATTACACATTATAAATACGAGTAAAACTATTTTTATGGATTTCGCGGACTGTCCGCCGGTGACCATGAACGCTGAAAAGTGTTCGAAATGTCAAGCAAAAATAAATTAAATAAAAAACGCTATAAATTCCGTAAAATAGTTTTATTTAATACTAGCAACCCGCCCTCGCTTCGCTTCGGTTATAGGTTATAGTCGTTTTACTCGCGTAGTTCCCGTTCCCGTGGGAATACTGGGATAAAATATAGCCTAGTTTACGCCCTGATATTATAGCCGTTTTGAAGATTACCCGGAATAAACAGACAGACAGACAGACAAACAAAAATTTTTTAATTGCTATTTTAGGCATAGGTGTCGTGCAAATAACCGTGTGAGCATGAAAAAAGCCTATTATTTTGACATTACAAACAGACACTCCAATTTTATTTATTGGTATAGATTTTTATCTTATATATAAATTTTTAGCGTACGTGTGTATGTCACTGAACTCCTCCTAAACGGTTGGACCGATGTTGACTAAATTTTTTGTGTGTGTTCAAGGGGATTAAAGAATAGTTTAGATTCACAATTGGAGCCGGCAGGTGGCGCTGCTGTCGATTTCAAGGGGAATTTCTTTTATTTTATTTGAATAGAACAACGTCTGTCGGGTCAGCTAGTTATATATAAAATATTTTATTGATTTTTTTTTTCAACTTCGCAGCCAACTTCACAAGTATACAATTAACTTATACAATCTAAGTCTAGACTCATAACTATTATTAATAGATTACACAAATGATTATCCTATACGGGTTCGAACCTACGGCACTTACCACCATATGTTAATACTTCGACCGCTTCTCCATTTTTGTTATCAAACTGAGTACCAGTACACGCCGGGGCCTCGCATACGCCGCTGCGCACTCGCCCTGATGATGAGCATCGAATATATCCTGGATCGTCGTAATTGATCTCAAAACGTGACTGTTTTGCTGTTATATATATTCTAGTCATCATCATCATCATCATCATCTCAGCCCACATACGTCCCACAATTGGGGGAATTTGACCTACTATACCATGCTGGTCAGACATGCTGGCATTTTTTTTTTTTTATGGGTGGGCTATGATAAGCGCACGCGCGGTCCTGTCCGTCCGGGGCGACGAAAGGACAGCGCGCGGGCCCACAACCCACCCGCACCCACGTCACCTCGTTGTTGGGCCGATCACCGGAGCAGATGTGACTTGTCGTCAGTGGTCGGCCCAACGGAATACCCTCTCGGGTAACCTTACCTCTCGACGTCCTGGGACGTCGGTTGCCGTCGCGCGGTCAGCCTCTCTGCGGGTGACGGACAATTCTCCGGTCCGATCACCCGCGGCCTCGGCTAGGGCGGCATTAGGCGCAGATACTCGCGCCTGCGCCGCCCGAGTCGCCGGCGGCGGAACGTGTCGCCGAATAGGAGCTCTACTCGCACACGATCCGCCGCCTCCTTCCGTGAGATAACGGCCTCACAGAAGGCGGCGACCGCGTCCCAGTTCCTGACGCTGACGAGCATCTCCCTGGCGATGGTCGGCAGCGCCAGGTCGGCACCGATAATCGCGACGAGTTCAGACATGTTGGCATAGGGTTTCATTTCGAGTTTTCCTTCCCTTACACAGATTTTATGTGCATATTACGTCCCTTAGTCGTCTTGTACGACATCCACGGGCAAGATAGAGAGTGGTAAATTATATTCTTACTCCATCACCACACGAAAAGATTTTCTAGTATGCAAAGATTTTTTTTTATTGCAAACGGTGGCAAACGAGCAAACAGTACACTTGATGACAAATGTTGTTGCCGGTCATCGACCTTTGTAAGGCCACTGCCTACCGCGAAGAAAGTGAGGGGATTGTGAATACATGGAATGGACGTTTGGTGATAATAAAGGCATTACTAAAACCCACACACAAACACCAGCAGAATCCGCTATAGAAAAACAGCATAGTGGCCTTCTGTGAGTTCATCATTCATCATCATTTCAGCCTATCGCTATCCACTGCTGGACGTAGGCCTCCCTCATGTTACGCCACAAAGTGTGGTCCTATGCCGCCTGCATCCAACGACGTCAAGCAACTTTCACCAGATCGTCAGTCCACCTAGTGGGAGGGCGTCCTACACTGCGTCGTCCAATACGTGGTCGGTTCGTCGAGCGATGTGGCCTGCCCATTGCCACTTCAGCGTGCTAATTCTCCGTGCTATGTCGGTTACACCCGTTTTTCTGCGGATTTCCGTATATCGGATTCTATCTCGCAGAGAAATCCCGAGCATAGCCCGTTCCATAGTACGCTGAGTGACTTTGAGTCCTGTTATGAGGCCTACATTTAGGGACCACGTTTACTCGCTGGCAGGTGCAACCTCGCCTCTTACATCGATCTGTTATATAAACTAAGTTATACAAATTCGTATCTCCCTGCGAGGGAGAAATAAACTTTGTATAGTGGTAGGACCACACTGTTGACAGTTGTCTGTCTACAGCCGCAGGCCGGTCTGTCCGGGGTAGTACCACACTCTCGCAGGAAATCGACGTCCGAGTAGTAGCAATTTGTTACTGCGCTTCATTCGGTGAGCGAGAGAGTCGGAAGCCCAATTTTCTGAGGGTGTTTGAGTATTGTGGGTTCTGTGATACTAAAATCCTTTAGTATTACCTAATCTAATTGCACGCATTCACATTCACTTCACTTTCTTCACGGAAGGCACTGGCCTCGCAAAGATCCTTCAACGGCAGGATCACTTACTATTAGATGTACTATTTGCTCGTTTGCCACTGTTTGAAATAAAATAATTGAAATAAAACTATTTTTTTTTTCTTAAAATCAAAAAACAGATATGTTAAATATACCCAAACAAATTTTCAATTCACAAATATGAGCTTGCAAATATTTCGATGTCAAACCGTACCATGTTAGATGCAGACAACCGGCTTGTCGGAATACCATTTACATAATGTTATTGTCGATTTTATAGAGGTTGACTTTTTATGTAGCCTCGTAAGTTATGCAGTATCTATGCATACATACATCATAAGATATACATAAAACATGATGATGTATTTCAATATGATTTGATATCGCGATTGCACTGTGATTTTAAAAATTGTAAAATATTATTTCAAATATATTGGTTTTCAATCATTTAATTTAGTAATGATTTTTGATATTTACTTAAGTATTACACATTATATGCCGTATGGTGACGTAATAAGAATATAATTCACCACTACGGTAAGAACCTGTGGATGTCGTAAAAGACGACTAAGGGATATGATATGCAGATAATATGCAAGAGAAGGAAAACCCGACATAAAACCCCATGTTAACTTCTCTAACCAGCAGTATCGTAAGTCAATTTTCTTTCCATTGTGGAGGAAGTCCAACAGTAGAAATTATGTGGGTTGAAATGACACATCAACACTATAATATTATAAAGATTTGTTTGTATTGAATAGGCTCCGAAACCACTGGACCGATTTCAAAAATTCTTTCACCAATGAAAAGCAATAATATAAGGAAGTAACATAGGCTATATTTTATCACGGTATTCCCACGGGATTGGGCACTACGCGGGTACGGTGACTGAAACCGAAGCAAATCGAGTGTGGGTTGCTAGTTATAAATAAAATTATTTTTGCGGATTTTATGGCATTTGTATTTGATTTTTGGTTACCCGACGTTTCGAACACTTTTAAGCGTCTAGTGATTGCGTGGAAACACTATTTTACTACAAGACATCGTACGCACTCATTTATATGTAATAATAGTTAAAGGTTATTTTAAAAAGCAAATCATATAAGCGAGATAATGTAAGCCGCCTTTTAAAAATCTATTATAAATTAGCCTTCTGAGTTTTCTTGGCGGATCTTTATGTGGCGGCGTACCGAAACGGGGATAGTATGTTAGATTCGTTAGGTTTACCTAAATTAATAAATTATCATAATATAATAATTACTACAAAATTAATAATTACTGACAGTTAACAATATAATATTTTTAAGTGACTTTTTCTGTAGCGACTAAATAAAAAAAAAAAGAGATTTATCTCTATAATAACAATAACTAGTTGGACATGAGACATCTCAGTCTGCCCTTGACCATGAACACTGAAAATTCAAATCACATATAAATACAAACGCGATAAAATCCGTAAAAAATAGTTTTAAATATAATTTATATCTATACCAATAAATAAAATTGGAGTGTCTGTTTGTAATGTCAAAATAATAGGCTATTTTCATGCTCACACGGTTATTTGCACGACACCTATGCCTAAAATAGCAATTAAAAATTTTTGTCTGTCTGTCTGTCTGTTTGTACCGGGTAATCTTCAAAACGGCTGGACCGATTTCAAAAATTCTTTCACCAATGGAAAGCTATAATATCAGGGCGTAAACTAGGCTATATTTTATCCCGGTATTCCCACGGGAACGGGAACTACGTGGGTAAAACAATTATAACCTATAACCAAAGCGAAGCGAGGGCGGGTTGCTAGTATATAATAGAAAGAAAAGAAAGAAAGAAAATAAGATTTATTGGACACTGTAGATGTAGCTACTAGCTTGATAGGGAAATATAGGTAAACAAATAATATAAAAAAAGAAGACAAAAAAAATATTGATGGTTAAAATAATCGTAGTATATACCTACCTACAAATGAAATTGCAAATATTACTGTTCAAAAGGCCGCTCAGCATATGCTACATAAACTTGCAGCGCTGATTTTCAGCTGCAGCCTAATACGAGTATTTATTAAGATTTCTGTATTCAGGAATCTTTTAATAATTAACCGTCTTATGAATTGTATTCTTACTCCGTCACCACGCGGCAAACGACACTATTATGGAAAAAAATATTAAAATAAAAATCAATCAGTTATGATGATTTTAAAACCTTTGCATTGATTTTAATATTTGATACATCGTTTAAAAGATTATTTTCATTTCTATAGACGAGAAATACAAAACATTAAGTACGTTTTAAAATGAAAAAATAATTTTAAAACATTCGTGTGTTGGCTGCAGATACTATTTGTATTATAACTTTCATCACAGTATTAGTTTCATCCCGCCTCATTAGATGTCCATACCACGTCAGACGTTTACTTTTCAGCTTTTTCGCCACTGGCAAAATTCACAAATTTTTCTTACACCTATATAATTTAAATTAAAAGCAGAAATTAATAAATAACTCAAACCAGTTCCGAAATTCCTCCCTCTCTCATTCCTTGAATGCTCTGCGTATCTAAGTCGAAAGTTTATCGAATAATCCTGACATTTCTCTCGAAGGGTTCCACGGTTGATCGTTGACATCTTAATTAAACGACATCTAGTGAATGCTTACACATTATTAACATGATAATTTTTGTGTGGTGAGGGAGTAAGAATACAATATTTCATCGTCATTGTCCTGTCCCACTGTTGGGCTCGAGCTTCCTCCATAATAGGAGAAAAAGTGACCTACTATAGTATGCTGATCCGACATATTTGAATAGGGTATTATTTCGAGCTTTCCTTCACTTGCACAGATGTTATATGTACTGTATATCCCTTTGTTGTCTTTTACGACATCCACGGTCAAGATAGGGAGTGGTGAATTGTATCCTTACTCCGTCACCACAAGGAATATTTCATAAATAAGTTAAAAGAAAATGAGCCGTTGCTCAGGACACCTGGCCTATATGCATAAAAGAACAGATTACGACAGGAACTAATATGGCATAAAGTATTAATAAAGTTTTTTTCTTTTCGACAAATGACGATTTTTATTCAATAAACATTTATTTTCATTACATACAAAACTGACTGCATTTAGCGGAGATGCGAATGTTGAGTATGTGTGGTGTGACAAGAATGGATAAAGTGGGAAATGAACACATTAGAGGAAGTTTGAAAGTTGCGCCAGTGACGGCAAAGTTAAAGAGTGAACGGCTGACATGGTATTGACATGTGATGAGGCGGGATGAAAGTAATGTTGTGAGAAAAGTTTTGGGTGTGAATGTTGAAGGCTTTAGGGGTAAAGGAAGATGGAGGAAAAGATGGATGGAGTGCGTGAGGCATGACATGGATAGTCTGGGAGTGACTGCAGAGATATATAGTCCTCGTCGAATCCGACGACGGCGATCCTGCAATCTAAGTGGTGTTTCTTTGATGAGCACGTAGGTGACTTGCAAAGCCGAACTTGGTTTTAAATGTTCGGTCGCATTGTGCGCAGTAGAGCTGTCTTTGGTTGTTATATGTGTATTAGTAGGAGAGCTTTGGTCGAGTCTCCCGCAGGTAGCGCTTATAGTCCAGGTGTTTAAGCCGAGCTTCTTCGAAAGATGCCTTTTTTGACATTATTGCGCCACTCCAGTCTCATCGACGCAAGGTCCTCCCAACTTTCCAGCGGGATGTCGCAGGCTTTGAGGTGGCGCTTCAAGACTGCAGAGATGACGTCTGATAGGACCGTATGGAAGAAGATGACATATTGCGTCGACCCCAAGTAATTGGGTTAAGAGTAAGATGATGATGATGATGACTTAAAAATATTAATATTTAAAAATATTCAAGAAAAATTCAAATTGTGACAACTCAATTCTTTTAATCAGTGATTTCTGTAATGCTGTGTGGTAGCGGCTTTGAATACTACCAACCCTTGCTTTGCTCGTGGGTGTCGTAAAAGACGACTAAGAGCCCTAGATTGACCCGGACCAACTCCATCTGGTACCATTTGGGTCAACGATTACATTCCCAAGGAGGGTTGACGTCAGGCAGGCGGCCGGTCATAAAAGTCATTGCCGAAACTTTTTGCAATATGTCAAAACAGATGACATATTGCGTCGACCCCAAGTAATTGGGATAAGAGCAAGATGATGAGTGATTTCTGTAATGATATTTTGTGCTACTACGTATAGACTTCGTATAGTACATAAATATTCCGTCATATAGCGTGGCGTTGCGTCGTCGTGGCCTATTTACACCAACGATGAGGTTTTCTCTCGTCTATAAATGTTTTACATCAAAAAAAGTAGACTCGAGTTCAATATCAAAATCAAATAATTTTTAGAAAATGTTCAGTTAATTGCTTACGATCTATCCTGCCAAAACTTGATGTATCAATTTTAAAAACAATTATCAAAACAACTAATACCTATATGAGTTAAGTTTTGATCATTGTTTTTGAGTGAACTGAAATGATAATGATAGTTACCTTAATCGTATTTTAAGACCAAATAAGGGTGATTAATTGTATTCTTAGTGCATTACCACGAAATATCAACTATAAACATCATAAAATCCATTACAACGTGCTTGAGTGAATTTGTGTTAAGCCGTGGTTGTTTCATTCTTAATCTTGTAAACATGTTAGGAAATACTCCCTGTTAGGTAGTTATATTCACTGCTATACCATCTCAGCTCCTATACATCCCACTGTTGGGTTTGAGCCCCCTCCATTATAGAAAAGAAATTGATGAACTAAGCCACGCTGGTCAGACGGTTACTATAAGTCGTTCCATTGTTGAGCTCGAGCCTCCTCCACCATAGCAGAGAAATTGACCTACTTGGAGGCGACGCCTAGGGTTTCGCAGGTGGGCAAGCAATGAAGAGTGACGTAATGACTTGTTAGTAGCGCCAACAAAGTATTAAATGTGACAAGAAAACTGATTTATATAAGTTAATAGTGAACGATACAGAAAATTAAAAAAAGGAATAATTAATATCTATAATTAAATTACATGAAAAACAGAAGTACAATTTGGCTCGTATGTAGACCTATTTGTACCGTAGGTATAGCGAGAGTTTAAATAAAGGGTACACTATTGCCGGTGGATGGCGTAAGTGCGGGCACGCGCGAAAACTTCTCCGCCTCAGTTACCCCAAGCGCTATTAACTGCAAAGCAACTAACAAATATCTACTATTTACAATTTACATATTTTTATTTTCAATGAATCGCGTCGCTTACACTAACTATAGGACGCTGATCAGAAATGTTGCTATAAAGTTTTATTTCTAGTTTCCCTTCACTGTATTTCCCTTCACCTTCATGTAATTTGTGTCCGTTAATTATACGTTTGTAAAGTCCCCCGCTATACAAGGATTATTTCCTTAGTGCAGGGTGTTGTCATAAATAAAAAAAAAAAAAACTAAAACAAGTTTTTTGTTTTTTTTTTATTGCCAATCGTGTCAAATGACCTATCAACACTTCTGATGGTAAGTGATACTGCCGCACATGGATCTTTGCAAAATTAGGGGCACAGTTAGGCCGTTGCCTACCGTAAAGAAAATACTCTTCTTAAATCTCATTTAAGGATAGTTATACCATAGCGCTCGGGAAACACAGCAGCAGATAGTTCATTCCAGAGCTTGCACGTACGTGGGATAAATGATCGCTGGAAACGTACAGTTGAAGACCATAACGTTTCCAGGTGAAATGGATGAACTCAGCCACGGTGTCGAGTGGTATGTTGGTAAAACGGTGACGGTGGTACCAAGTTAAACTGTATGTGCAAATTTAATCCCTTAGTCGTCTTTTACGACACCTATGGGCAAAGGAAGGTATGATGAATAGTATACTTACACCATCACCAAAGGGAATATATGGATTAATACAGGTTATTCAGAAAGCTGTGAAAATGAATATAAATTTGTATCTAATACACCATCAATAATGAAAATACATCACTGTTTGAAAAAGGGTGGTGCGTGTTCCCTATAAAGTTCCTTAACGTACCTGTCCCAGTGAGATAACGAGATTTAAGAGTAAACCTGATGAGAAATTGAGAATATCAAAATTACGTATACCCTTTTGTGTAATAATGGTGTTATAATAATACGACTGCACAAATAACGACCATGCTAAGTATCAAGTTCGATTCTCGTACCAGAAAAGCCTTTGTGTGATACACAAAATATGTCTGATGTTTATGCGAGTATTACACATCTATAGGTACCAATAAATAAAATTGGAGTGTCTGTTTGTAATGTCAAAATAATAGGCTTTTTTCATGCTCACACGGTTATTTGCACGACACCTATGCATAAAATAGCAATTAAAAAATTTTTGTCTGTCTGTCTGTCTGTTTGTTCCGGGTAATCTTCAAAACGGCTAGACCGATTTCAAAAATTCTTTCACCAATGGAAAGCTATAATATCAGGGCGTAAACTAGGCTATATTTTATCCCGGTATTCCCACGGGAACGGGAACTACGCGGGTAAAACGACTATAACCTATAACCGAAGCGAAGCGAGGGCGGGTTGCTGTTGTAAATAAAACAACTTTACGGACTTTATCACGTTTGAATTTTGTTTCTTCTTGTACTTGCAATAAATTTGTACCAAAAATGTGGGTCAAAATTTAATAACTATATTTCTGTAGCGGGTATATTATTATAAATATCTGTAATAACGACGACTTGTTTGAACGTCAGACATCTTAGTCCGCCCGTGACCATGAATGCTGTGAAGTGTACGAAACGTCGGGCAACCAAAAATCAAATACAAATGCGATAAAATACGTAGTTTTATTTACAATCTGCAAATTATCATTATTAATCTGTAAATGATTTTTTAAAGGTACTTTATCAGTGATTACTATATGTAGGCTACTTTTTATTCCAATTTGCCCACGAAATCGGTTTACGCGAGTAAAATCGCGAGATGTATAGTAATTTAAAAAAAATCTTCACTAAAGCTACATTATCATCGAGTGCCATTTGTATACTATTTCTTATCCCGGTATTCTCACAGGAACGGGCACTATGAGAGTGAAACTACTGGTTATTTAATCGATTTTATAAATTCTGTCACCAGTGGGAAGCTAAGTTATCAGTCAGTAACACATGTAAGTCATTTTTTAACCTGTTTTTTTTTTACGGGAACGAGGTCTGCGCGTGTAAAACCGCGGGCGAATTAATCTATTTTAAAAGTCCCGTCTAAATCAGATTTGAGAATTGACTAGATTAAGATGACAATAGAGGCACATAGATTAACTATTTCTTAAATTAACACAGAATATTTTTTTCACACATGTTCCCTTGGGATATTAGTCTAACTTTGGCAAAACTTTGGCTTTTTATTTTGACGCGGGTGGAACCAGGTGCAGGAGCTAGTTATTTAATATAGCAAGCTAAAGCACTAAGATATTAAATGTATTACAAAACAATGAGATTTATCCGTTCCCGCCAAAATTCCATGTCTCCTACTAGTTTTTTACGGCCACAGGTAAGAAAATGAATGATAAATTGTATTTTTACACTGTGAGCACACGGAAAAGTTGGTTATTTTTCCACATTTCCCTTATCAAGTTCTACCTCAGCGCATATTTGACAGGGTTGATATAATACGTATTTATGAATACAAAACGACCTATTGATCAGTAGACTACGAATTTAATAAGTGAACGATGAAAGGAGTTAATTTAATAGAAGTAATTTATTTTATCTACGCAATTTCGAATGCCTTTTATGTTTTTATTAAATTTCACGCAAATTAGTTTTTTGTTTATTGGTATTGGTGGCAAACGGTCAAACAGCACACTTGATGGTAAGTGATGCTCGTGGCCTTTGTTGGGCCGCTGCATACCGTAAAGAAAGTGAAGGGAGTGTGAATGCCTGAAATGAAGTTCGATGAAACGAAAGGCAACACGCAAATACCTTCGGAAAATTGGGCTGCCAGCTCTCTCGCTCACTGAACGAAGTGCAGTAATAGATTGTTACTATTAAGACGTCAATTTTTTGCGGGAGTGCCCCACTAGCCCAGACGGACCGGCCCGCGTCTGTAGACAGATGACTGTCGACAGTGTACTCCTCCTACATACAAGTTTAGTTGTCCGTGTGGTGACGGAGTAAGAATACAATTCACCACACCCTATCTTGCCTGTGTATGCCATAAAAGACGACTAAGGGATATGATATGCATATATCATCTATACAAGAGAAGGAAAACTCGAAATAAAAAAATATACCAACCTGTCTGATCAGCATGGTATAGTAAGGTCAATTTTCCTCCTATCGTGGAGGAGACCTCGCCGACGTTATTGCCCGTTGGGCAGCCCGGCTGGAGAGGCCTCGGTACGGTGTCAGGACCGTTGAGGCCTTCCGGCCGGTGCTGATGGAGTTGTTGGAGTGGACGCACGGGGTGCTTTCCTTCCGACTGGTGCAGGTGCTGACGGGGCACGGTTGATTCACTAAGTACTTGCACAAGATTGTCAGGAGGGAGCACACCGTCCTACCACCACTGTAACTGCCACGAAGACACGGCGCAGCACACGTTCGAGGTGTGTACCGCGTGGGCGGGGAAGCGTCGTGAACTCGTCGTGATTATTGGTGCCGACCTGACGCTGCCGACCATCGCCACGAAGATGCTCGATAGCGTCAGGAACTGGGACGCGGTCGACGCCTTCTGTGAGGCCGTAATCTCACGGAAGGAGGCGGCGGATCGTACGCGAGAGAAGCTCCTCTTCGGCGACACGTTCTGCCGCCAGCGACTCGGGCGGCGCAGGCGCGAGTACCAGCGCTTGATGCCGCCCTAGCCGAGGCCGCAGGTGACCGGACCGGGGAATTTAGTCCGTCACCCACAGAGGGGCTAACCGCGCGACGGCCACCGACGTCCCGGACCAGGAACGTCGAGAGGTGAGGGTACCCGAAAGGATATTCCGTAGGGCCGACCACTGACGACAAGTCACCCTGCTCCGGTGGTCGGTCCATCGAAGTAGGCGACGTGAGTACGGGTGGGTTATGGGCCCGCGCGCCGTCCTTTCGTCGCCCCGGACGTAATGGACCGTGTGCGCGCTTACCATAGCCCACCCATAAAAAAAACAAAATCGTGGAGGAGGCTCGAGCCCAACAGTGGGACGTATGTATATAAGCTGAAATAATGATAGTGTAGTATGGAATGTCAGTCATGTAGTTTGTAAGATATTAGTAATAAGTATAATTATAATCTTCTCCTTAGGTTTGTAAAAGATGGCTATGATAACAAATATGCATATAATACCTATGCAAGGGAAGGAAATCTCGAAATATAACCTCATACTAACCTGGTATGTCTCAGCCAAAATATGTTCCATTGAGCTCGAGTCTCCTCTACTTTAGGAGGGAAATTGACCTACTATACCGCGCTGGGCAGATGTACTGGCATAGAGTATTGTGGCACGTATATGAACTAAGATGACGATTCTGTATCTATAGCTATCAATATGATTGATTGAAAACAACGCCGCCAAAGGTATGGGCCGCCGATAAGGTTACCTTAACTTAGGTATCTCTCTAACATGATTAAACGATCATTCATATAATTAAACTATATTAAAGGTAATCCAAATAAACATATTTATGGTGTAGTAGTCCAAGTATCCTTCACGCTGTCGGCCTGACCACTGACGACAAGTCACCCGGCTTCGTTGGTCGGCCCAACGACGAAGGTGGATGGAATAGACGTATGTGCTGACCATTGCCCGCCCAAAAAAAAAATGCTCAATATCGTGGGTTTGATTACTATTCAAGACAGTTATTTGTGCGATCCAATAGTTAATGATTTCTGACATTTACACGAGTATTGCACATTGTAAATAAAACAATTTTACGGATTATTTTACGGTATACTAGATTTGTTTTCCTTGCGGTGACGGAGTAAGAATACAAATCATCACTCCCAATCTTGCCCGTGGATATCGTAAAAGACGACTAAGGGATACAATATGCATATAACATCTACGCAACTGAAGGTAAACTCTAAATAAAACTCTATATCAACTTGTCTGACCAGCATGGTTATAGTAAGGTCAATCTCCCTCCTATTGTAGAGTAGGCTCCGGCTCAGAGAGGAACATAGAAATTAATAGTGACTCGCTCGATTTGGAATTGTATATTAAAACAGGCGAATAATTTACAATTTGATAGGCTTCGGGGATTGATCGATGAGTGTTGGTGAGTGCGGCGGAGGCGTAGTGCTGCTGCGCGCCCTCCCCCGCGCTCCTTACTGCCCCCGTGGTCATCGTCGACATCATAGATGCAGCGACAGATACTAGATTTATTAAGTTTAAATTAATAAATTTTCATAATAATTAGTATAAATTTAAAGTTTACTAATTACTTACAATGATGTATTTTTTAATATAGAATCATTGTTATTTGTACTGGCAATAAATTTGTAGCAAAATGTGAGACAAAATTTAATAACTAATTTCTGTATCGGGTAGATAATTATAAATCTCTGTAATAACGATGACTTGTTGGACGTGAGACATCTTAGTCCACCCGTGACCATGAACGCTGTAAAATTCGAAACGTCGGGCAATCTTAAATCAATGAAAAACGAAAAATAAAATCCGTAAAATAGTTTTAGTTACAATCCAATACTTGTTTTGTGTCCTCTAGGACACATTTTTTTTTTGCAAATGGTGGCAAACGAGCGACCAGTACACCTGGTGGTAAGTGTTGCTGCCCCTCATGGACCTTTGTAACTCTGCTGCCTACCGTGAAGAAAGTGAAGGGAGTGTGAAAGGCAATGAGGTTCTGTGATACTAAAAGCATCAATAAAACCCACCACACGCAAAAACCCTCAGAAATCGGGCTGCCGGCTCTCTCGTTCACTGAACGAAGCGCAGTTATGTGAATATAAATTATATATAAATCTATATATATATATAGGAGAGGCGGGTTTTGCGAGCGATATATTGACTCATCACCATATCTCTGGAATCATAAGGCGTACAGACTTGAAATTTGGTAGAAATATTCCTTTCGTCGAGTAGAGGTCAGCTAAGAACGGATTTTACGAAATGCCACCTACAAGGGATGTTGCGGGGGCGTTAACAGTAATATACATATAAAAGAACAGGGTGAGCCGAAACTACTGAGGCTAGAAGAATTAAATTTAGACCGTAGCTTCATTTCGTGACAAAGGCACCCACTAAGAAAGGATTTTTTGAAATTCTACCCCTAAAGGGGTGAAAGGCAACAGTAAAGTCTGTATGGAAAGAAAAAAAAATCATTAGCTACTATCTTCAAATTAAGATCAAATACTCTTTAATAAAAATAAATAAACACGTGTTTCAGCGTTTGTCCATTTTCATCCTCTAAGGGTAGGTAAATAGGTATGAAGAAGTTGGTGGACTAATTCATGAACGCCGAGCTGAAAGTATTGAAGCTAGAAACATGCCATTTTGACCGTAATTTTATTTTGTGACGTAGGGACCCGTTAAGAAAGGATTTTTTGAAATTCTACCCCTAAGGGGTGAACCGCAGTTGCAAAGTTTGTATGAGGAGAAAAAAATCTTCATCGATTTTCTTTAAATTTTGCATCAATACTCTTCAATAAAAATGAATAAACAGCGTTTGTCAATTTTTTCCTTCTAAGGGAACTAGGCGGTTAAGGTCATTGAAACCGAAGCGAAGCGAGGGCGGGTTTCTAGTAATATATAAATATAATAAATATTAATTTCTCAGTGCGGGGGTGTTGTTGTACAAAAAGAAAGGTTACATACCTCTAAAAACGTGCTTAATCTTGCACAATCAGTTTTGCAAAGGCATACTTACTCTTCACTTTTCAATATATTAGATCTGATAAGGAAATTTAAGGTACTTGGGCACGTCTGTCTCTTGGATTTTATATAAAATAATATCTGAAGGGAATACTGCTTAAGGGTTAACAAATTGTTCTTTAATTTTATAAGATATTAGTGACTAGTGTTCCGCAAAGTATGTATCGCGGCACAGTGGTGTATCGTGGTTATTAATTGATGTGCCTCGGCACAAATAAGGTTATGATATAAACTTATTTTTAAGTAATGTAAGGGTAAGAAAAATATTTAACCTTAAATAGGCTCAAGTTTCGCATATTCCACGCGCCAAACCTTTTCTGCAATTTAAGCTTTTGTTGACTAATAATAATAAATACATTTTCTGTAATTTAAATTCTGTTGAACACTAATAATATTGTTTTGATGATTAATAAATAAATGTTGATTAATATTACTGATTTTTATCAACTTCAAAAATTTTCGTTATTTCTAAATGTACCTTGAACACAAACAGTTTGCGAAACACTGGACTAAACTAAGGGTAGTTTCTTGTGTGATGACGGGGATTTGGTAGTGGTACAAATCAGCTGATGGATTATCAGGTGGATGGATGGACTAGGAATTTACCCGCCAGAGCAGAGAGCATAACCTCGAATATTAATTCTTCTAATAAATTCTCGAAGTTCTGTGGCAAAAGAATACATATTTATTTTGGTCTCATAATAATAAATGCACAGACACACATATTTTACATAAATTTATAACTTAAAAATTATGTAACTATACTCTAATAATATTAAGTGTAAACACTTTAGACAGCTCATATACGTGCCACTATTGGGCTCGAGATTCCTCTACATTGGGAGGGAAACTGACAGTTTGGTATAGGATTTTATTTCGAGATTTCCTTCTCTTCCATAGATGTTACAAACATATATCCCTTAGTCGTCTCCTACGGGCTATAGAGCGGGTGATGAATTGTATTATCATTTGTTCGCCATACGGATACTATTACCACCTTATGATACCGTATGTTGATTAACCGGAAAGTGATGCATCTTTCTTACCTCCATTTAAAATCTAGTAATATCAAAAAAGAGGCAAACTTGTAATAAAACTCTTTACGCTTGTCAAACGGGTTGGGTTTGACAAGCGTGTATCAATTAGTGTGGAGGCTTAAGTCTAGCAGTAGGACGTATATGAGCCGAAATGATGATGAAACCAAAATGTAATAATATAAAAATAATTATGCTCATAGGAATTCGATTTATCCTATTAACATAAATAAATATATATACAGTGGTTACCGACCGAGATAATGGGCGTAAGCTTATTATCTACATTGTTAATACTTTTTGGCTCATTTCCTAAGCTGACCCTTGGCAGCCATTAATTTGTAATGACCCTACTCACATTATATTCAATATCTTAACTATACATTTCAGTAAAGCTAATAAAAATAAAACTGGATTTACAAAGTAATCTAGTAAAAATTTCATTTATATAACCCCAGTTTTGAAAGACAGTCTTCGTATTGAAGAGTATTTTTATTCGGTGACGTCTCTCAGGCAGTATGAAAAGATCCCTTTGGTTTCGAGTTGAGATAAACGTATTCAATATCAAATAGGTTTTCATGTTACAGCTTTTGTGTAAAATTTAATAAAAATAAATTACCCGAAATGAATTTGAAGATGAATAATTCGTACCGAATCATCTGGTTACTTTAATTTATCAATTTGTAACTCATTATCATTTATTAGACGAAAATATTGTGATTTTAAGTAGAAAAGGTCAGAAGCAGAACTTTATAACACGTTCACTACTAAGTCATTTTTATGGACTTTCAGCTAGTGCGAATGAGGTCTATTCGAGGGAAGTTTAAACTTATTTACAGTGCGTAAGAGACTATTGCCTCACAAAACAATATTTTTAAAAACGCCCTCGCGCGGAGTTAAAGAGCCGCACAAGCAAGACTCTTTCACGGGGAGTGCTCCGAAGAACTGTTTGACTTCGTACCACCGTCACCATTCTACCAACGTACCACTCGACATCGTAGCAGGGTTCATCCATTTCACATGGAAACGTTATGGTCTTCAACTGTACGTTTCCAGCGATCATTTATCCCACGTACGTGCAAGCTCTGAAATGAACTACCTGTTGCTGTGCTTCCCGAGCGCTATGACATGTCCTTCTTTAAACAAGGTTTAAGAAGCCTCTTCACGGTAGGCAACGGCCTGGCTGTGACCCCGGTATTGCAAAGGTGCGGCAGTATCACTTACCATCAGGTGTGCTGCTTGCTCGATTGCCACCGTTGACAATAAAAAAAAAAAAAAAGAAAACACGAATATAGCGTTTCAACCTCATAATGCAGTGAATGTGAGTGAATTTTGTACCATGACCTTTCTATAGTCTGGTGACGTATAGTGATGCAGCAGGTTTTCCTTCTAAATTCGCAAGTTATGCAGGTTTTTTGAAATCCATTTCTATTTCCGAATCTATTATTGCAGTAATTTGTTCTTTTTGAGAGCAAAGATTTTGAGGCATTAGCAATTACAAGATTTTCAACGTATGTATATAAAAATGTAATATTAGGTTGACTGAGCTTCGCTCGGAGTATTTTTGTAGCATTTATTTAGATATATATTAATAGAAAATAAAAAAATAAATAATGAAAATTATATTAAAAATTACAAAAAGAGAATAATAATAACACCGAGATTCGATCCGACGCCGTTTGTCGCCGATGTCAAAAATAAAATGAAACCTGACTACTTCGCCACTGAGCTATCGTAACTCATGACATTGATGGCAAAATTTGAATTCATATTCTTTTAAAATTTAATGTCATTATATTGTCTGCCAAAAACACTGACAAAACAACATTTTCTATACATAAAACCTAGCTAGATCGATTTTTTGGGCCCGAATCCTCTAGTATGCCAAGTTTCAATAAAATCGTTGGAGCCGTTTCCGAGATCCTGAAAATATATATATTTACAAGAATTGCTCGTTTAAAGATATAAGATTATTAAGATTAAAAAAAATTAAAGATTCGCCCATGCAGATGAATTTTTATTATAATATTTATATAAAAGATCAAGTTAAAAACAGTAATAAAATGAAATTTGTTCAAACTATAGGCCGTATTTTTTTTGTTACTATTAGTGGTAAACGATCAAACAACACACTGATGGTAAGTGATACCTACTGCCACATATGGATCGCGAATAAATTGAAGGCAGTGTGAATGCGTAAGGTTCAATGATACTAAAGGCATCAGCAAAACCCACCACAGGCAAACATCCTCAGAATCTTGGGCTTCTAGCTCTTTTGCTTGCTGAAGTGTAGTAATAAATAGCTACTACAGACCTGACAGACAGACAGACAGACAGACGACTGTCGATCATGTGGTTCTGCCACACAAGACCGTTTAAGGAATTTATTCGTACCTACGTCATCTATAATGATAAATTCTTACACTCTACCACTCCCTTTCTTGCCCGTGGATGTCGTAAAAGACGACTACGGGATATAATCAAGATATCTATGCAAGAGAAGGAAAACTCGAAATAAAACCCTATTCCAACACGTCTGATCAGCATGGAATAGTAGGTCAATTCGCCTCCCATTATGGTGGAGGCGTGAGCCCAACAATGAGACATGTATAAGCTGAGATGAATGATAAATTCATAATTATAAATATGAGAGTCCACGATTATTATTTATAACAGTCGCCAAACTACTTTTTATTAAATAAAACTTAAAATACTTAGCTTCATGTTAATACATGAAACTATTTTAAGTAAATACTTCATAATATAAATCCCTTCCGATTCTGTTATCGCTACAATGTACTTTATACAATCGTTTCCGTTTCCGTTGCCATTATGGATCATCCGTTGTATCATTAGTGATGGACAATTGTTAAACTAACCCTTCCTTATTATGTGTATCATAAAAATTGATTAAAGAATATAAATAAAGAGAAGGAGAACATGAAATAAAATCATTGACAATAATTCATCTGGTTACTGTTATATAGTAGGCCAATTTCCTTCATTTGGAAAAAGTTCTTTTGTGCCTAATGGTATATATATATGGGCTGAAGAGAAAAAGAACATGCTGTGCCTTTCCTATCTTGTCCGTGGATGTCGTAAAAGACGCCTATGGGATATAATAAGCACATAACATCTGTGTAAGACAAGGAAAACTCGATATGAAACCCTATACTAATATGTCAGACCAGTGTGGTATAGTAGGTCAATTGCCTTCCTATTGTGAACGAGGCTCGAGCCCAACAGTGGAACGTATTGGGGCTGAGATGATGAGATGACAAATATGATAACACTCTCGACATACACAAAAAACATTACTTTTAAAATTGCACAACGTAATTTAGATAAACTTTTTAATTAACTTTACATACAGCTGTTGTGGGGTACATTTTGGATCCAAAATAAAGCACAAACAAATTGGAATTGCAAAAATATTAAGGAGATAATTCAAATTAAAAGTTATAATAATGTTTCATGGAATTTGACTGCACAAATGGCGTAAAACAATACTTTGTGCGATTCAAAATTGTTGTTCTGAGGCTGGAATGAGGAATGGTCCGTTACTCACAAAAGCCCTGGTGGCATTGTTCATGGTTGCTGCTGTGGCGTCAATAGGGATTAGTACCCGAAAGGGTTACTCCCGGGCCGGCCACGAACTTCAAGGGTTACAGTAATCAGCTCAATGGTGATGGGGGGGAATATAGTGGATTATAGGCGCCGCCCTTTCCTCACCCCGGGCGCTCACGAAAGATTCATAATGTGTCCGTATGGTTACGGACTGAGATTACAATAAACCACTCCCTCTCTTGCCAGTGAGTATGGTAAAAGACGATTAAAAGATATATGCAGATAACAGCGATACAAGAGAAGGAAAACTCGCTATAAATCCTCTTCGGTCATGTTTAACTAGGTCTGTTCCCATTGTGGAGGCGTCTGCGCCCAGCAGTAGACCTTATATAAGTTGAAATACCGTCTTTTAAGCTAAACCTTTAATAATAAATCGTTGAAAATTGTATTCAATTCCATGCAGTCATTTTTGTATGGTGTATACACACGTACAGACAGGCAGACACAAATCTCATCATCATTGCAGCCCTCATACGTCCCACTATTGGACTTCCTCCTCAATGGGAGGGAAATTGATCTACTATGTCATATATCATACATCAGACATGTTGGTATTTTTTTTTTTTTTATGTGTGGGCTATGGTAAGCCCACGCGCGGTCCAGTACGTCCGGGGCGATGAAAGGACGGCGCGCGGACCCATAACCCACCCGTACCCACGTCACCTCGTTGTTGGGCCGACCACCGGAGCAGATGTGACTTGTCGTCAGTGGTCGGCCCAACGGAATACCCTTTCGGGTAACCTCACCTCTCGACGTCCTGGGACGTCGGTCGCCGTCGCGCGGTCAGCCTCTCTGCGGGTGACGGACAATTCCCGGTCCGATCACCCGCGACCTCGGCTAGGGCGGCATTAGGCGCAGATACTCGCGCCTGCGCCGCCCGAGTCGCCGGCGGCGGAACGTGTCGCCGAATAGGAGCTCTACTCGCACACGATCCGCCGCCTCCTTCCGTGAGATTACGGCCTCACAGAAGGCGGCGACCGCGTCCCAGTTCCTGACGCTGACGAGCATCTCCCTGGCGATGGTCGGCAGCGCCAGGTCGGCACCGATAATTGCGACGAGATCACGGTGATCCCCCTCCCATGCAGCACACTCCTCAAGCGTGTGCTGCGCAGAAATGTTGGTATAGGGTTTAATTTCGAGTTTTCCTTCTCTTAAACAGATGTTATATGCATATTATATCCCTTAGTCGTCTTTTACGACATCCACGGGCAAGATAGAGAGTGGTAGATACAAATCTAAGAATAGTTGTTTTTTTTTTCTTTTTTTGGTGCTCTAGTAAAGATGTCACCTTTTCTTTATCCATAATTTACAGAAATCTGTCCTTTACAATTTTACTATATGTATAGTTTATAACCGTGGATATCTCATTAGCTAAGTGGCATAAACAAATTTATGAATGATGAATCGTGAGGGCCCTTGGTTCAAATTCTGGTTGTCAGATAAATAGCTGGTCTATGTATGTATTGTTAGTCCGAAGTTTACTGTTGCTATAACTGTTAATTGAATAATAACTCAAGCCTTCCGTGTGGTGACGGCGTCAGAATACAATTTACCTTTTTGCCCGTGGGTTTCGTAAATTCAAAATTCAAATCATTTATTATGTATAAACCCCGCGAGGGTACTTACATATTGTCATATTTTTTTACATTTTAATTTAAATTACTACTGGATCGGAACGCGACTGCACTGAGATAATCCGGCAAGAAACTCAGTGGGATTGTCTACTTTTTATTTTTTTTTTAAATAAGATTACATACATCAACATGCCTATTAGTAAATGACCAACTACTACTATAAAAGTGTTATCACGACGCTGTTATTTTGCAGCATCCGTCGTCCATTTACAGTGCTTAGTACGAATATTTACAGTGCTTAGTACGAATATTTGCCTCAAAGTATAGGTACGTATCGTCATCGAATGTGAATGGAATTTGGAGCAGCGCCATCAGATAATAGCAGATTGGTAGACTTAGTTGTTTGTTACTACATTACTACGGCATTCCAGAGTGGAATGATGTCTGCTGTAATTATATAACCAAACTAGAAAGATCACAAAATGCTGGCCTTATAATACTTTCGCAGAAACCTCGCAAATATCCAACATTATACAAAGAAAGTGTCTTTGTCTTTTAGCATGTACGCAAACATAATTCGCTTATTTATTATATCATCATCATCGCAGCCCACATACGTCGCACTATTGGGCTCGGGCTTCCTCCACATGTTGATATAGGGTTTCATTTCGAATTTTCCTTCTATTTATTATATAGGCACACAAAAAAAAGTTCGCAGTTGAATAATCTGATCAATACATATATTGAGATATATGTAGTAGTTCCGCTGTCTTATATATAATATTCTTTACACCATGTTGCCTTTGAAACTTCGTTAGCGCAACTGGTGGCCATGGCGTTCATTCGGCTTACACTCAATAATCTCGGATTTAACAAAAATAAAGAATAATGCCGTTTAAATTATTTTATCCGACACAATAATATTGCCACACTAGTTTTATATTCACATTTTTTTTTTTTCCAAAACGACGTTTTTTGATGGAGAACGATTCTTGCACCAAGGAAATCTTTTTTTTGTTATTGCCGTTGGTGGCAATCGAATAAGCAGCACACCCGATGGTATGTGATACTGCCGATGGATCTTTACTAGGCCACTGCATGACGTTATGAAATTGAAGGGAGTGTAAACGCGTGAAAAGAGTGTGGTACTACCCCGGGCAGACCGGCCAGCGGCTGTAGACAATCGACTTTCGAGAGTGTGGTCCTACCACATTGCGTAATATTTTACAAATATTCTATTAGCAGACAAAAATTAAACTCGGACTCAATTCACAATAACAATACAAAGCACAAAGTACGCTTGAGAATCGAACCCGTGACACTTGGTATTGTAGTTTGCGATCTAAACTACTATCTCAGCTTTCATCATGTCTTTGACGTGGTTATAAGGATTAATGTTTGTTTAGGTATTTATACTTGTAAATGGATATTGCCTATGATGTATTCAGCTAGAGTCCTTTGAGTTATGTTACATTTAGAATTATATATTAGGCTTGAGCTAAACCTAATATTTAGGGTCCATAAATAATACATCTTCATTCCTAACTTTGTCTTCAATATGATAAAAAACCTTTTAAGGAATTATCATGGAAGCATTCATAGCACGTTTCTTATATTTACAAGTTTCTGTGTTCTGTAGTCAGTTAATTACAATCTCCAATCACCCGCCATTATTTATATTTTCACCTATTTAGAGAGGCCTAAGTCCAACACTGAATTTCGGTAAGCTTATAGTTGAATGGGATAAAACACATCTATACCAATAAATAAAATTGGAGTGTCTGTTTGTAATGTCAAAATAATAGACTTTTTCATGCTCACACGGTTATTTGCACGACACCTATGCCTAAAATAGCGATTAAAAATTTTTTGTCTGTCTGTCTGTTTGTTCCGGGTAATCTTCAAAACGGCTGAACCAATTTCAAAAATTCTTTCACCAATGGAAAGCTATAATATCAGGGCGTAAACTAGGCTATATTTTATCCCGGTATTCCCACGGGAATGGGAACTACGCGGGTAAAACGACTATAACCGAAGCGAAGCGAGGGCGGGTTGCTAGTTTTTAATAATTTTGAGAGCTTTACTTGCATGTTCTGAGCCTTATAGATGTATAGGATCTATTTTCCTAAACCCCCAATATACAAGCTGTCTCAGGTTATAAAACGATTGTCCAACGACGAAGGTGACATGTCACGAGTGGGTCATGGGACTGCGCGCCGCCCGTCTGTCGCCCTAGACGGAGCTGGGCGGCTCGTGCGCTGGCCTATTCCTGACCTATTTCTAAAAAAAAGTGCCCATTCCTAAAAAAAATTAAAAATAGAAGAATTGGTTATGAAATACAACAACTGCTCAAACGAGAGTTAGGCAATAGTGGTACCCGTAGGAACCCGTGAAAAAATTGAAGTTATAATATCGGTTTGTTAATGAATAAAGTTTCCAATATTGTCATTGCTTTTTCGTGTAAATCTGATTGATATGTATAAAGTCATTAATACTTAATCTGCAACATATTCATACTTTCATATTCATTAGAAATTAAATAAATCAATGATTATATTCGCATAACAAGACAAACTTTGCCTTAATATCGGCTGATAGGTCATCGACCGTTAGTCGCCGCCGTTTCGTACCTAATTATACGGTCGGCGCGACTTAAGAATGCTTACATGATTGTATCCTGCTCATAGCATGTAATATTTAAGGCATAGACACATATCTTTGAAATCACTGTAACTGTTATGTTATATTGTTTTTTGTGTAATATACATTTTAATTATGATCTATGACCGTTAAACTACAACATACTCGAACAGTTGTTATCTACATAACCTGAGACAGTTTTATGGTTTAGCTAGTTTATCTAACTTCGTATCAGGTGGCTTACACTAAGTAAAAAACTTAACGACAATATATTTTAGAAAGCTTTTGTACACACAAGATTAATGTTCTGACGGAATTAAGTAACTTCAGCACTCGACACAGTTTTACGTTCTAATATAATTTATCACCGCTAATGACAACGCAATTAGATGTCTACTTAACTTTTATTAAGTTACGACAATTATTGGCTTAATAAAATGTAT
The DNA here is from genome assembly GCA_032191425.1 of Lymantria dispar. Taxonomy (NCBI): domain Eukaryota; kingdom Metazoa; phylum Arthropoda; class Insecta; order Lepidoptera; family Erebidae; genus Lymantria; species Lymantria dispar. The sequence continues at coordinate 1,581,664 of CM063451.1, read as the reverse complement.
AATCATTATCAGTGGTGACGGAGTAAGAATACAATTCACCACCCTCTCTGTTCCCCGTGGGGTGTCGTAAAAGCAGACTATGTGATATGCAGTTAATATCTATGAAAGAAAAGGAAAACTCGAAATAAAACCACGTACCAACACATCTGACCACAGTGACGGAGTATTAATACAATTCACCATCCCCTCTCTCACCAGTGGGTGTCGTATAAGACGACTAAGGGATATGATACGCATAAAACATCTATGAAATAGAAGAAAAACTCGGCATGAAACCCTATGGCAACATGTATGACCAGCATGGTAGTTAAGCCAATTTCTCTCCCATTATGGAGGAGACCCAAGCCCAAAAGTGGAACTTATGTGCGCCGAAGTGAGGTGATATCCTTTAAGTCGTCTTCACGAGCAAGAAATAGGTTGCTGAATTGTATTCTTACTCCGTCACCATACGAAGAGTTTAGGTGTGGTTACCTTAAAATAAGACTAAAGCAAGTAATATCCATATAACATTATACAAGAGAAAACAAAAATCTTTGGCAATTCCAAAAGGTCACAGTTTTCTAGTTGTATATAACTATGTTTTCCGTGTGGTGACGGAGTAAGAATACAGTTCATTACTCCTTATCTTACCCGTGGATGTCGTAAAAGATGACTAAGGGATACAATGTGCATATGACATATGTGAAAGAGAAGGAAAACTCATAATAAAAACCCCATACCAAACTGCCAGACCAGTATGGTATAGTAAGGTTAATTTCCTTCCTATTCCGATCCGCCTCCACGGCAGCTCGAGCTTAGCACTGGAACGTGTATGAGCTAAGACAAGATAATAATAAAATAAAAAAAAAAATCTAATATATGTGAGGTCGCCCACTCGATTTATAATAAAGTTAAAATACTAGCCTCGATACAAAGTTCTACGTTACACAAGTAAATTTTTTAAAAGTCCGCAGTTTTCATACACAATATTCCGTATTGTTCCCAAAAACTGTTTAAACTTATCGTGTAAAATTTTACGTCTCTTGTAAATAAATTCAATTAAATCTCTTTTAAAATGTATGATCTACTTTATGGATATTGCTTGGAGTGCCGCCAAAAGAGAATAATAAAAAATATGGTCTATAACGAACAGATATTGAATTAATTATATTTAATTTAAAATTTGGAGATGATTTTAATATATTTTCTCTGTGTGGAGTAAGAATACGGTTTATCACCGATATGATATTATATAGGATATTAATATTGATATTGATATTGATATTATTAATATGGATATTGATAGGATATTAACCAAACGTAGCTAAGAACCACCGCAAGGAAACTGGTTTCAAATGAAAATCGCATCGAAATCGGTCCATCCGTTTGAGAGCTACGATACCACAGACAGATTCACACACACACACAGACAGACGTCGACATCAAAGTTATAACATCCCTCTTTTTGCGTTGGGGGTTAAAAACTAAAATTAAACGTTAAAAATATTTTTCTAAGAAGTTTAACTTCAAAAAGAAATATTTGTAAAATCTACAATCAGTTGGTTTTACGTGCGTGTGCACGAGTTCATTAACAGAATGTTTGGAGGGTTTCAAAACACACAAGACAAATATTTGAACGTACCACATAGAGGTAGCCTGAGTTTGCGTGAACTTTGTTGTCAGTTCACGCCTTTACATGTAGAATACAATAAAACATGGGAATATAATCCTTACTGCGTATCTTTAGCGTACATCTTGATGATAATTAAAACATTTTCTTGTGGTATTTGATCCAGCCATAATCTGTTGTATTTTGGTAAATTATTTCTGATATTTGAGCGAGTATCACACCTATGAAATGAAACTGTTTTTACGGATTTTATCGAGATGTTAGTCCTCTCGTGACTAAGGATTCAGAGTCCTAAATGCTAGAAAATGAAAATACAAAAAAAAAACGCGATAAAATCCTTAAAAGCAATTTTATTTCATAGGTAAAATCATGTCCTGTGGTGACTGAGTAAGAATACAATTCACCACTCCCTATCTTGCTCGTGTATGTCGTAAAAGACGACTAAGGAATGTAATATGCATATAAGATCTGTGCAAGAGAAGGAAAACTCTAAATGAAACCCTATGCCAGCATGTTTCTGGTGGTTCTGGGAGCATTTTCATCAACTTATTCCCCGGTTTGTTTTTTATATTTTTATTTCTTTTTTTTTATTGCAAGCAGTGGCAAACGAGCAAACAGTACACCTGATGGTAAGTGTTGCTGCCGCTCATGGACCTTTACACGGCCGCTGCCTACCGCGAAGAAAGTGAAGGGAGTGTGAATGCGTGCATTTAGGCTCGGTGACACCAAAGGCACCGCCAAAACCCTCCACACGCGAACACTCTCAGAAAGTTGGGCTTGCGGCTCTCTTGCTCACCGAACGAAGCGCAGTAACAAATTGCTACTACTCAGACAGACAGATAACTGTCGACAGTGTGGTCCTACAACTACGTCCCTTTCTACCCTTTCGTGGCTGATGCCGAATGTGGGCGGACCCAGCGCTACGTGACGACGGCTGTACGCGGGGGTGATCCGGTAAATGGCTCTGTACGGCACACCGGTGTGGGCGGGGTCTCTGACCGTCCGTCTGAGGGCCCTCTTGTGGCGACCACAGAGGGTCATGGCGATCAGGGCCATACGCGGTTACCGCGTGGTGGCGATGGAGGCAGCGTGCCTCCTGGCCGGAACTCCCACGTAGGACCTGGATGCAGAGATGCTCGCCGGAATTTACCGGCGGGTGTCGGAGACGCACGCCCGCGGTGGCATAATCTCAATCAAGGAGATTGTCGCCTGGCGGGTCGACGCCCGCCGAGAAGTCATTGCCCGTTGGGCAGTCCGGCTGGAGAGGCCTCGGTACGGTGTCAGGACAGTCGAGGCATTCCGGCCGGTGCTGATGGAGTGGTTGGAATGGACACACGGAGTGCTTTCCTTCCGACTGCTGCAGGTGCTGACGGGGCACGATTGTTTCGCCAAGTACCTGCACAAGATTGTCAGGAGGGAGAGCACACCGTCCTGCCACCACTGCGTTTGCGACGAGGACACGGCGCAGCACACGCTCGAGGTGTATGCCAAGTGGGCGGGGGCGCGCCGTGAACTCGTTGCGAACATGGGTGCCGACCTGACGCTGCCGACCATCGCCAGGGAGATGCTCGTCAGCGTCAGAAACTGGGACGCGGTTGCTACCTTCTGTGAGACCGTAATCTCACGGAAGGAGGTGGCGGATCGTGCGCGAGAGGAGCTCCTCTTCGGCGACACGTTCCGTCACCGGCGACTCGGGCGGCATCAGGCGCGAGTACCTGCGCCTGATGCCGCCCTAGCCGAGCCCGCGGGTGACTGGACCGGAGAATTTAGTCCGTCACCCGCAGAGAAGCTAACCGCGCGACGGTGACCGACATCCCGGGACGGAGACATCGAGAGATAGATGAGGGTACCCGAAAGGGTATTTCGTCGGGTCAACCACTGTCGACTAGTCACCCTGCTCCGGTGGTTGGCCCAACGATGAAGGTGATGTGGGTACGGGTGGGTTATGGGCCCGCGCGCCGTCCTTTCGTCGCCTCGGACGGAATGCACCGCGTGCGCGCTTACCATAGCCCACCCATAAAAAAAATACCAGCATGTCTGACCAGTATGGTATAGTAGGTCAAATTACCTTCCATTGTGGATGAGGCCCGAGCTCAACAATGGGACGTATGTCTAACTGATTTTCTTGTAGGATCTTCTGTGGCAGCCGCATTTCCATTATAGTATAGATATTATTGAATTCTTTTTAAATAAAATATGTAATTATGGGTAAGTGTCCTCGTAAAGTTTATACACAACTAGCTGACCCGACAAACGTTGTCATGTCCTAACTATTGAATAATTGTGCTTCGCCAAATACCTGCACAAGGTCGTTAGGAGGGAGAGTACACCGTCCTGCCACCACTGCGATTGCGACGAGGACACGGCGCGCCATACGCTCGAGGCCTGCGGGGCTTGGGCAGTGCAGCGCTGTGAACTCGTCGCAATCATCGGTACGGACCTGACGCTGCCGGCTATCGCTAGGGCAATGGTCGACAGCGTCGAGAATTGGGACGCGGTCGCAGCCTTCTGCGAGACAGTGATCTCGCGGAAGGAGGCGGCGGATCGCCTGCGTGAGGAGCGCAGCCTCGATGAGGAGATCAGCCGCCGGCGACTGGGGCGGCGCAGGCGCAACTATCTGCGCCTCATGCCGCCCTAGCCGAGGCTGCGGGTGACGTGACCGGGGATTAGTCCGTCACCCGCCGAGAGGCCGACCGCGTGAGGAAAGACCGACGTCCTCCCCGAGGGGGGGACGTCGGTCGATGGGAGGGTACCCCAATAGGGGGTATTCCGTCGGGCCGACCACTGACGACAAGTTAACGCTGCTCCAGTGGTCGGCCCAACGACGAAGGCGACGTGGTTTTCGGGTGGGTCGCGGGAGTTGCGTGCTTAAGCCCCTCTGTCGCCCCGGACGGAGTGGTGCGGAGGCGCGCCGACCGCGGCCCACCCACAAAAAAAAAAAAAAACTATTGAATAATTAATAAAAAAAATATATCCAATAGCGACAATTTGATGTCAAATCTAATTTATTTCCACGTTACAATTAAATGCAACTTGATAAGGGTTAAACGCAACATTTCAATGCTGTTGATTACAATGCCATCGATTCCTTTTAACTTCATTTGACGTGCTCTTATATGTTTTTAACTTGCAGCATTGCGAGTTCTGTGTATTGTTTGTACGTTTGCTGGCATTTAAAAATAACACAACAATTTTTTTAAAAACAGTCTGTTAAAATTTATAAAAATATTCTATTATATTCTTTGTTATGTCAAATATATGAAAACAGTGTATTAAAAATATTAAAATCAACCAAAGTCTGTATATTAAATTAAACTTTAAATATAAACGTGATGAAAAAACATTTCCCAAAAACTTACACTGTAATTGAGATCAAATTACACGAAATGATAAATAAACTATGTATTAACTGATCCATCTATGTTAAACGATATTTGCAGCGCGCATTCAATAGCTGACATTTATTTCAAATGACTGGCCGTTATGTCAAACAACTAACAATCACGTAAAATTAACATTGTTGTAAGGTTTTATCAAATTTTCTGTTTTGCTGAACTTTCTTATTTTTCTTTCATAAGAACATTCTCCTGACAATATTAAACACAACGAAAAAAGAATTAGCGAAATTGTTCCATTCGTTCACGCGTGATGCGATGACCAAGGGAAATAGAGATTCATTTTTATATATATAGATGAATAATTTAAGTTTAGCAATGGGTATATTCGCCGTGCGGATAAGATACTACCATCCTATCAATGACGCAGCCTTTTAAAGTATGTATGTGACTGCATAGATAACGTAGTATTTAAAATACCGTCCTACTAGGCCAAGTATCGTGGGTTTGTTTCCATGTAGGGTAATAATTTGTGTGATTCACAAATCGTTGTTCTGAGTCTGGATGTAATTTGTGTCTGTTAATTATTATTTATTATCTGATTTGTTTGGTTTTCCATGTAGTGACGGAGTAAGAATACTATTCAACACCCCTTATCTCGCACTGTATGTTGTAAAAGACGACTTAAGGATATAACGAGTATACGTGATGATATAGTTGATTTTAGTTCTATCCAGAAGAAGGCTTAATAAGCCCAACAGTGGGACGTATATGAGCTGTAATGAATTAATGATGAAATTATAAGTTTGGCAAATCTTCCGTAACACATAACTTTGTTCGTGTAGGGTGTTATTGTTCAAAAAAAAGGAGACAATGTAATAATCCCACGTTTCCTATTTACAAATAAGAGGTGGCGATAACTATATTCTTACGTAGTCACCATGTAGGGATGCATTAAGTAAACTCAATTAGCAAATTAAATCACTTAGACGTAATAAAACCGTCTATGGAGCAGAGCTATAAATGCTAAATGGACACCACCCATTGACCTTTCATTAGCGGTTGTATATTAAAAGATCGTAAAACTGTTTCGCATTAATTAATTCACTAAAATCATTAATCTTCTATGTACTCGAACTTTGTACTGGCTATTTGGGAAACTGTGCCAATATTTTTTCTAATTTACGACTCTTATTATTATTATTATTTATATGTATAACTACTAAACACATGTTTAAATATAATATATCGTGCGGTGTCCCACAGGGGTCGGTCCTCGGACCCACCCTGTGGACCATCGGCTACGACTGGGCGTTGAGGGGGAGCCTCCCGCTCGGGCTGGGCGTGTTTTGTTACGCCGACGACACGCTCGTCACAGCCCGTGGTGGGACGCTAGAAGAGGCGCCAGGCCTGGCGACTCTAGGCAGCGAAGAGATCGTCAGGCGGATCGAGGCGCTGGGGTTGAGGGTCACCCTGAACAAGACAGCGGCCCTCTTGTTCCATGGGCGCCGTATGAGCCCTCCCATCGGCGTCTCGATCACCGTCCATTCGGTTGAGATCAGCATCTGGGCCCATGTGAGGTATTTGGGCCTGGTGCTCGACGGGCAATGGTGGTTCCGGGAGCATTTCCGCCGGCTCGCTCCATGGCTCGTCGGTACGGCGTCCGCCCTATCGTGACTTATGCCGAACGTGGGCGGACCGAGCGCTACGTGCCGACGGCTGTACGTGGGGGTCATTTGGTCAATGGCCCTGTACGGCGCACCGGTTGACCGTCCGACTCAGGGCTCTTCTGTGGCAACCACAGAGTGCCATGGCGATCAGGGCCATCCGCGGATACCGTACGGTGGCGACGGAGGCAGCGTGCCTATTGGTCGGGACTCTCCCGTGGTACCTGGAGGCGGAAATGCTTGCCGGCTTGTATCGGTGGGTGTCGGGAGTGCGATAGACTGAGATCCGCAGTGGTTTCCCCATAGCTATGCCCTACAAAATGACACTTCCAACCCTGAGCTATATGCTCAGGGTTGGAAGAGCTATATGCTCTGGCGACCCCTCTCTGACCAGCCATTTAACGCAAACAAAGTTGAGAATCTTGCAGCTACTCTTTGGTTTCCACTCTAGCCAACCAATTAAGGCGAGCTGGATACGAAGCCCTGGCCAACTCTTTGGGGCATTCATGACCGCAGTGTTGCCACACAAGCTGTCCTATAGTTCTTTGGCTTTCCTATAAATATTGTGATACATCTTGTCTTTTATATTAAAAGAACTTAAAGAGCCAAATAATGTTCCTCCGAGGTTTACGTTTGCCTCATAGTGAGATAACGACAGGCACAGAGGGTATTATTATTATATTGTATCTCCATATAATTTCACGGGATCTTTCAAAAGGGAAGATAACCGGCACTTTGAGAAGCTTACATGGAGACATAGGTCCAACACGTAGAATATTTGAGAGAAATTTAATCTTAAAGTGGGATGGCACATCTACCGCTGACAATTGATGTCTGCATATAACACTTGTGGACTGCAAATGGTAGGTGCAAAACCATTGTGTAATGATAATCTAAAATATCTAAAACTTGATTATCGGGTTGCGAGCGTTGTTGGACTGTTTTTACTAAAAACTATTGATTTACCTGTCGTTTGCCTTAATCCCTTGCTTAATACAATTATCAATCTCCTTATTAATTATCCTTAATATATTTAGTAATGTATCTATTGGTCCTTAAATATCAAATTTGAACATTCATACCGCGTGCTATGGAGAGAATTTTTGCTTGAGATTTTTCTACGAGATAAAATCTGAAATACTGTAATCCGTAGAAGAGCAAGTATAACTGACAAGATAAGCAGGCTAAAACGATACTGAGCAGACCATGTTTAACATTTTTCGTTTGAGGTATTTCTTTTTAAAGATAGACTATTAAACTATTAAATATATTTAGTCTAGACTATTAAATAAATCCCTGAGCTCCAAGTGACATTTAGACGTAAAATAGTTATCTATCGTATAAAGGATTTTCCTACATTAACTAGTTGACCCAAGAGATTTTGTTCTGTTCAAATATAAAAAAATCTCCCTAAAATCGATCGAAGCGCCACCTATCGGTTTCAATTATCAATCTTAAGTATTCTCATATTCATATGGACAGCCATAAAACAATCATCAAAATCGGTCCAGCCTTTTAGAAGGAGTTAGGAAACTCATGACACTAGATACGTGAGATGGATACTTAGCCAGTTCCACTATCTAATAATATACTCTGCAATGATGCGTCATAAAAAGTTATGAAACCGTAAGATTAATTACTAAGTAACAGATATCTTTTGAAGTATGCTCATGAAACTTTAAGCATTATAATTATAATAAATCATTCTACGTGGCGTTATGATTTATGACTTGTTAATGAGACTAAATAACATTTTCTTGTTTTACTTTAATATTCTTCCGCGTGGTGAGTTAATGATTCAATATGTCATAGTTTTCCGTGTGGTGACGGAGTAAGAATACAATTCACCACTCCCTATCTTGCCCGTGGATGTCGTACAAGACGACTATGGGATATAATAGGCACATAACATCTGTGCAAGAGAAGGAAAACTCGAAATGAAACCCTATACCAACATGTCTGACCAGCATGGTATAGTAGGTCAAATTCCCTCCCATTATGGAGGAGGCCCTAGCCCAACAGTGGGACGTATATGGGCTGAGATGATGATGATGATGATGTCATAGTTCATTGTTTTCTAATGCAATTACACAGATGGTAAAGCTACCGACCTATCGTGCTTGGTGTTACTAGTTTTATTCCTATGCAGAGTACTGCGAAGGAATAAAACTATGTTTTTTGCGATAAACAAATTGTTGTTAAGAGTGTGGGTATGATTTCTGTCCATTAACTGTAAGTTTCCATGTAGTCAAATCAAATCATTTATTCTGCATAAGCACTTTAAGGTCGCTTACACATTATCAAGTTTAAACTACCACTGGATTGGAACGCGGCTACAAGCTGAGATGATTCGGTAAGAAACTCAGCGGGCTATCACTTTTTTTAGTCTTTTAAATATAATATATAATTTTATATAGTATTAGTAATATATAATTTAATATAGTATTAGCTCCAGTGTGATGCCCTTCGAAATAGTATACATGTATAAATTTTCAAATATTAGTACATAAAAAAATAAAGAAAAGAGAAAATTATGGCTGAACCAGATCCCACAAGCAGCACCCGATCACGAGTTAACTACTAGAGCAGTCATCACTCCCCTCAACCACATTAGAGGGAAGGGAACGACCCGCCCCACGTAGCTACCGCAAGTAGAACCATTCGGTGAGCATGACCATCGTACCAACGAGCGGGACCATGTAGTAATGGTGTAACATTACAATTTATCACTCTCTTTCTTGTTCATGGGTATGGTAAAATACAATTAAGGCATTATAATATGCATATAACATTATATAACATCTATGCAAGAGGCGGAAAACTCGAAGTAAAACCCTGTTCAAATTCGTCTGACCACCATGTTATATTAGGTCAAGTTTCCTCCCATTGTGGAGGAGGCTCGAGCCCAGTAGCGGGACGTATATGAGCTGTGATGATGATGATCCCATAGGAATCCAGGCAGGTATAGATATTTATGCATTTTATATCCTTTAATTAACTTTTACACTTACTGGTAAGATAAGAATGGTGAATTATATTCTTACTCCGTCACCACACGTTAAGTGGACCACGAAAATGAGATTAGATAAAGACCTGCCGCTGTCATACAACCAAATTAACGGTCGGAAAAATTAATTGCTATACTGCGTTAATCAGACTTATTGGTACAGGGTCGATGGGAGGGCTCAGTCGATGGGAGGACGTCGGTTGATGGGAGGGTACCCCAAATAGGGGGTATTCCGTTGGGCCGACCACTGATGTCAAGTCACCCTGCTCCGGTGGTCGGCCCAACGACGAAGGCGACGTGCATCGTGGGTGGGTTGCGGGTATGCGTGCTTACGCCTCTCTGTCGCCCCTTGACGGAGCGGTGCGAGGAGCATGCCGACCGCAACCCAATCCAATAAAACAAAAAAAAAGGTTTAATTTCGAATTTCCCTTCTCATGTAGAGTTGTGATCTGGATTTTATAATCCCTTAGTCTTTTACGATACTAAAAAGCCAGAGAGAGAGAGAGAGAGAGTAGCGAATGTATATTCATACAACGTACTCTTACACGGCAAGCACTATATTATTTTCCTTATAAATTGCCCAGAAAAATCAGTAATACCTAAATATAGTATTTAACTATAGTAAATAATGTCTATTGCTTAATCGGTGATAAATCAACAGATCGTAAACTGTATCGTAATATTAAATTTATTATGCCCATAAACTCTTAAGAACTAAAGTTTTATGAGGAGCCATCATGAAAAATAGTTCGCTTAGTCAGACTTTCATTTATAATATTATTAAACGCCCTAAAAAATGACCATGTTGAAGAGGTAATGGGTAGGTAACATCGCTTGTGGATCCGACAATCTTTGGGGAAGAAAGATTCTCGAGTAACGACTAAGAATCGGATGTCGCAGAGGAGGACGATCCTCCACTAGTTGGACTAAACAAAATTTCAAAAGTCGTACGTTAAATGCAGATGGCACAGGACCGTTATATATGCCATTCTTCTGGAGAGCCCTATGTCCAACAGACAACGTCTACGAGCTAATGGATAAATGAACATATTATTATTTCAAAGTTGGTTTATTTAACCATAATAATTTTAAATATATTTTACTGTAAGGATCTACCCTCGTACGCCACTTACTAACGCTTCACCGTCTATAAAAGCCGAGTGACTTGATCAGTACAACCACTCGGGTTGAAAGCACTCATCGCTCACCCAACAGTCCGGGTAAAGTTGTCACAGCCATCGGCGGCTAGCAACTGTAGTTATACAAAAAAAAAATCAGTACAACCACAGTTTGCTGGCGCTCATTGTGATTGGAAGTTACCAGAATCAGGCGTTGGTCTTCAGTCGTCATGTAGGTCATGTAAGCCATTCTTAGAGTGTAGTGTTAATTTTAAAAAGTAAGCAATTGTTATTTCTTTGTTAATTAGAATTGTGTAAAAGTTAGAACTATTTTTAAAATTAATAATAATTTAGAATTTTTCGTATGGTGACGGAGTAAGGAAGAATACAATTCACCACTCCCTGTCTTGCCCGTGGATGTCGTAAAAGACGACTAAGGAATATACGCAGATAACATCGATGCAAGAGAAGGAAACTCGAAATAAAACCCTATACCAACATGTCTGACCAGCATGGTATAGTAGGTCAAATTCTCTCCCATTGCGAAGGAGGCTCGAGCCCAACAGTGGGACGTATGTAGGCTGCGATGATGATGATGAGTATTATTGTTGTTTAACCTCCAATTATTTCTGTAACAGACTGATTTTGTTTTCGTTTTTAAAGTAAATCTAATTTGCATCATAAAATTACATTAAAAAGTATAATTACTGAGTTTGAAATATTATTGAGGTATACTGACATTTACTAAGACCATTTGACACGCTAGATTATATTTTAGAACATTGACATACTTGGTCATTTTTTTGGATTACTCTCACCACCCATTCGTACCACTATAACTTCTGTAAGATTCACAATAGTCTACAGAAATTGCACTGAATTTGGAGCTTTCAGAAGTCCTGAGAAAGGTTTTTAATTATCATGAAATTAGATGCAAATTTAATTAGAAAATATTTAGTTGGGTGTTTTACCCCCTTTATTTATGGGTGCGGTATGGTAAGCGCACACGCGGTTCATTCCATCCGAGGCGACGAAAGGACGGCGCGCGGGCCCATAACCCACCCGTACCCACGTCATCTTCGTCGTTGGGCCGACCACCGGAGGAGGGTGACTTGTAGTCAAGTCGACGTCGGTCGCCGTCTCGCGGTCAGCCTCTCTGTGGGTGACGGACTAAATTCCCCAGTCCGGTCACTCACGGCCTCGGCTAGGGCGGCATTAGGTGCAGGTACTCGCGCCTGCGCCGCCCGAGTCACCGGCGGCGTAACGTGTCGCCGAAGAGGAGCTCCTCTCACGCACGATCCGCCGCCTCCTTGCGTGAGATTACGGCCTTACAGAAGGTGGCGACCGCGTACCAGTTCTTGACATTGTCGAGCATTTCCCTGGCGATGGTCGGCAGCGTTAGGTCGGCACCGACAATCGCGACGAGTCCACCGCGCTCCCCCGCCCGCGCGGCACACACCTCGAGCGTGTGCTGCGCCGTGTCCTCGTCGCAATTGCAGTGGTGGCAGGATGGTGTGCTCTCCCTCTTGACAATCTTGTGCAGGTACTTGGCGAAGTAACCGTGCTCCGTCAGCACCTGCACCAGTCGGAAGGAAAGCATCCCGTGCGTCCGCTCCCACCACTCCATCAGCACCGGCCGGAAGGCCTCGACGGTCCTGACACCGTACCGAGGCCTCTCCAGCTGGACTGCCCAACGGGCAATGACGTCTCGGGCGTCGACCCGCCAGGCGGCAATCTCCTTGATTGAGACCATGCCGCCGCGAGCGCGCGTCTCCGACACCGAGTGTTATACCCCTATATGAACAAGAAGTGAGTATAGAGGACTCTCAATATAAAATATTTGAGCAACAGGTATGAGCTAGGGCTTGGGGTTTTGTTGAGACTTGCACTTACTGTAAAAGTGCCCATGTTAAATATACTAATTATTTCTTGGCACACTTGACAGCGAGGATGGACTTAGGCTCTGAAACGGAACTGCTGGCTTAAGAAAACTTTTCGGTTTGTAACTACTGAGTTTGAATCGTTTCTTGCGAGGTTTGAAGATTCCTATTACGATGGCTTGTTACCATTGAGGAGGAAATATCTTCTTTTGAAGGTGTTTCGTCTTTACATGAATCATTTTATATTACTGGCTGACCTGCCCAACTTCGTCTGCGTACCATAAGAGAACGAGAGATAGGGAGAGAAAAAGTGGGTTGGAGGGAGTAAATCGTAAGCAACTATAATGCGCAGTACACGTAAAGAAAGCTCTCTGAAGGAATAAATTTTCTGCTTGTATTGGTTATCACGTGATTTTAAATAGCACCTAGCCTTCCTAGAAAGTTTTTCAATTCAAACCAGTAGTATCTAAGGTTTAGAGCGTTTAACCAAACACACTTTTTAGTTGTATAATATTAATATAAACCTATCAGAAAATGTTGACACATTGTGCAGATTTAATACTCTAACATTTTATTTGGTAGAGTATTTCTCATATCTCTGGGCAGGCGCGCCTAAATATCAGTTAGACCCACTTGACCCTCTACAAAAACGTACTGTTTCAATCATCTCTCCGTGAGATTGGAGTCACTGGAGTGGCAGCTAGTCTTTGGGTGACTATGTGTACTCTACCGACTCGTTCGTGGGCAGTGCTCGGAGGAACTATTAAACTTTATAACACCGTCACAGTTTCACCATCGAACCACTAGACATCGTAATCGGATTCTCGAAATCGGACCCACCCAGTTCACCTGGTCTTCAACTTTAAGTTTCCAGCAATTACATCCACCACGTACGTATAAGATCTAGAATGAACTACCTGCTCCTGTGTTTCGAGGGCGCTATGACATGTTCTTCTTTAAACGAGGTTTAAAAAGAGCAAATTCTTCATGGAAGGCAGCGGTCTAGTTGTGCCCCTGGTATTGCAAAGGTCCCTGAGCGGTAGTATCCCTTACCTTCAGGTGTGCTGCTTGCTCGTTTGCTACCATCAGTTAAAAGTATATCATCATTCATCATTTCAGCCCATATACCTACGTCCCACTGATGAGCTCGAGCCTCCTCCACAATAGGAGTGAAACTGACCATACTATACCATGCTGGACAAGTTGTTATAGGATTTCATTTCGAGTTTTCCTTCTCTTGCATAGATGTTATATGCATATTTCATCCCTTAGTCGTCTTTTACGACATCCACGCGCAATGTAGGGAGTGGTAAATTATATTTTAACTCCGTCACCACACAGAACAAAATATATCTTTGCGTTAAAGAAATTCTGGTGTTGAAGAAATAATAAGAGTTTTATCAAAACATTTATTGAATATTAACTTTCTGTAAAGCAATTCACATTAATTTCATAAAAGTTATACACTTATATACATTCGATTATATAATTATGTAATTCTTGAACTATTATTAGACCCATAATTATAATTATATTTGATAATATATTTATAATATGATGAAAAGATTACATTTAAATTTTTATAATATTAATATTTTATTTACATAAAATTAATTTTATTCTATAACATTCGATGTAATTTCTATTAATTTATATCTATTTCGTAATATAATTAAAATAAAAACATCTATATTTTTAAAGCATTTAAATATATCCTATACACATTTATTTACAAATGGATTATTTTTCACACAATTCCATATTGGGCTCAGTAATATGAATTGTGTGAAAAATTGTACGAGTATATTAAAATTATTAATTATAAATTGTATACTACAGAATATTCAGACTAATAATACATTTTTTCTAATCTACGTAACAATTTTATTGATACATATATCTAATAGAAATATTTACATCTTTTTTTTTATATCTACGATTACACGGTTGTAGCTTGTTCGGCTGAGCAGAACTTGGTTCTGCTTCTGACCGATTCTCAGACTATATCATGACAGGAGTTGCCGTTGCCAGTTCGCGTGGTTTTCGTTGGCTGAGGTCTACCGGAAAACCCATCGGAGTACGGAGGAGGGCAGTACATCACCTGTGAAATAAATTACAAATTAATTAACGTAGATGATAAAATACCTCTATAGAAGCACATGGTAATGCAGGTTTTTTTTTTTATTGCAAGCGGTGGCAAATGAGCAAACAGTACACCTGATGGTAAGTGTTGCTGCCGCTCATGGACCTTTACAAGGCCGCTGCCTACCGCGAAAAAAGTGAAGGGAGTGTGAATGCGTGCATTGAGGCTCGGTGATACCAAGGGCACCACCAAAACCCTCCTCACGCGAACACCCTCAGAAAGTTGGGCTTCCGGCTCTCTCGCTCACCGAACGAAGCGCAGTAACAAATCGCTACTACTCAGACGTCGATTTTCTGCGAGAGCGTGGTACTACCCCGGACGGACCGGCCCGCGGCTGTAGACAAATAACTGTCGACAGTGTGGTCCTACCACTACCAATAACTGTCGATAGTGTGGTCCTACCACTACCAGGTAGCCCAGGATCGTCCCAAAGGGGCATTCTCGTGGCCTATGTCTAACAGTGTACGTTTGTGAGCTGACGCATGGATGGTTGGATGGAGAAAGTTAATTTATACAACGTAAAACTCGTCAGGTGTTTGTTCTGTGTGGTGACGGATTAAAAATACAAATCACCACTCCCTATCTTGCCCGTGGATGTCGTAAAATACGACTAAGGGATATAATATGCACATAAAATCTGTGCAAGAGAAGGAAAACTCGAAATAAAACCCTATGCCAACATGTCTTACCAGCACACTATAGTAGGTTAAATTCTCTCCCATTATGGAGGAGGCCCGAGCCCAACAGTGGGACGTATGTGGGCTGCGATGATGATGATGGTGAAAACTTGTCAATCCTGCCATAACCATGAACGCTGAAATGTATTCCTGTTTTTGGGCAAGTAAAAACGAATGCGACAAATTCAATTAAAATAGTTTTTCTCATAAGCTCGCGTAAATATCAGATATTAATTATTCATCCATCCATCAGTCCTTAGTCTTCCCTTCGGATATAGACCTCGTTTTATTTTTTTTTTTTGGGCGTGGGTTACGGTTGGCGCACTCCTTGCCCGACTTCGTCCGGGGCGACAGAGAGGCGCGGACATAAGCACGCACACCCGTAACCCACCCGTATAGTACGTCGCCTTCGTCGTTGGGTCGACCACTGTTATATAGACCTCCCTACGAGAATACCACTTAGAGCAGTCCTGTGCCACCAACATCCAAAGATTTCCTGTGACTTTTAAAATCGCCAGTCCACCTAGTGGAGAGTCATCTAATTATGAGAAATGAATTATTAATGAACAATATTTATGGTAACAATACAATACATTTTCCTTCGTGAATGTCTTAAAAAAATTACTAATGGTTTTATTCGTTTGCATCTCTGTCAGAGAAAGAAAACTAAAGAAACTCTTATGTTAATTCGTCTCGATAGTATGGAGGTAATGGACTAACCCACTTGATGATTAATGAAAACCTTCGCTTATAGATCTTAGCAATAGCAGAAATACGGCAAGCTGCCTACAGCTTGTGACCAAAAGCAGATGTTGATAAGTTAATATATGAAAATGAAAACGTATTTTAATTATCATTATCATCGTCATTTCTACTTCTATTTTTTTTTTTGCCGATCGTGGCAAACGTGCAGGCACCACACCTGATGGTAAGTGATACTGCCGTACCTTTGCAATACCAGGTGCACAACCAGGCCGTTGCCTACCGTGAAATAAACACTCTTCTTACAATACATTTCAACTGTTAGGAAGGAAATTGATCTAACATACCCCAGTATGGTGATGTACTCCGTCACCATTTACCACTCCCTATTTTTCCTGTGGATGTCGTAAAAAATATCTAGGGGATTACAATATGCAAATAACATCTATGCAAGAGAAAGAAAACTAGAAATAAAACCGTATGCCAACCCGCCTGACAAGCATAATATGATTTTAGGTCAATTTTCTTCCTATTGTGGAGGAGATCACCTTTAGCACGTATATGAGCTGCAATGATAATGAAAAAAGAAACACAAACGTATCTATATATTAATATGTGAAGCAAAAACTTTGTACCCCTTTTTACGAAAATTACGTGGATGGACAAGTATGAAATTTGGCACAGTTGAAGTATACAATTATTTATTATTAATTTCATATAATATTGGATTAGAAATACATTAAATTCATTAAAAAAGGCATTACGCACACTACAACGCAATCGCTACACACACACACACGTTTGCGCGAGTGTGTTGCGTAGCAACGCTTGTTACACTTTTGTTTACGGTTAAAATCTCTGGTCGAACTGAACGTCAAACAATCATAATTATGATGACAATGTCTAATAGAGATTTGTGCTTATATATTAGTTATTAGTGAAATACTGCTTGCTCAATTTACAATTATACATAAATAAAATTAATAGAAAATTGTATAGCAGAAATTTTTTTTTAATGAAATATGCCTGAATTTCGACCACTCGGCGACGACTAGTTATAATTAAAAGAGTATTCTATGCTTAGAATAATAACGTATACTTAGAATAATAACGTATAGAAGGTAAGTTCACGCACAAAAAGTGAGGCATTTCAATTGGCGCCTAATGGAGCTTACGCCGGAACCGTTCCGTAATGTACCTTTGTACATTACGGAACGTATATTACACTGTACTGCACGTACGTACGCAACTCTTAAAAATAAATAGATAATTATGACGGTTTGTGCATTCAAATAGTGTCACAACACATTTGAAAAACTTAAAAAGGTTTTTAACATTACTTTTAAAAGTATTTCGACGATTTATGTTAATAAAAACAAAATTTGATTTCATAATTTGTATAGTGGTGTGCGTGTGTACGTGTGTAATCGTCTGCGCGCCATTAGTATTTTTAGATTCAAAATTTGAAAGTTCGTAGTATTGACACTATCCTTCTACACGTTCTTAGAATAATAACGTATAGAAGGATAGTGTCAATACTTCGAACTTTCAAATTTTCTATACGTTCTTAGAATGAAATATGAAATGAAATTGAATATGAAATCAAATTTTGTGTTTATTAACATAAATCGTCGTAATGCTTTTAAAAGTAATGTTAAAACCTTTTTAAGTTTTTCAAATGTTTTGTGACACGATTTAAATGCACAAACCGTCATAATTATCTATTTATTTTTAAGAGTTGCGTACGTACGTGCAGTACAATGCCTTGTAAATTACGGAACGGTTCCGGCGTAAGCTCCATTAGGCTCCAATTGAAATGCCTTACTTTTTCTGCGCGAACTTACCTTCTATACGTTATTATTCTAAGGTTCTATGCTATTGTAAGTCTAAATTTGTGATGGCAAATCGTATTCTTGCTGCGTCAGCATACGAAAATAATATTAAACATTGGTTAATCTAATAATTTAGCGTTTACTGATATTATCTCCATCGTATACTACTTAATACGACAGTCAATATAAGCGATGCCAGTTTATTGGCATTTAACTTCGTTTGTTGGCAACATGCCAAACGAATTTACTGAATTAGACTAGTTGATTCCTATTTTACATTGACTAGAGGAATTTGAACATAATATATTCGTGTATCCGACTGTGTTTGAAGTGAAACTTCTTTGCGCGCATGAAGGTAATTTTTTTACGGATAAAACGCAATTTAGCGTCACGAAGATGTGCAGCGTTGTCGAAGAAGAGGGAGAGAGTGATTGAGACCGATTGAGAGAAAGTGAGAAAGGGCGAACATAGCACGAAGCACAGTCATCGGGCGAGTGAGAAAGATCGAGTGATTTTTTTTTATTTTTATTTTATTTTTTCTTTATAACTGATAAAAACACATGGAACCTAAGAAGTTTCACTCCTGACATGCGTACTTAGTACTCACGCTATTTTTTTCTTGCTTTTGGAGAGGCCTTTTCCAGGCTAAGTCTACTGACACCCCGTACAACCCATCAGGAGGGAGTTACGGCAGGATTTTGTATTAGCCAGGCTAACTACAGAGGTCAAAGAGCTCGGTATTGGTGGTCGGCTCAATGGCGAAGGAGAGGAGATACGGTAGATTATGGGGTCGCGCGCGGCTCTTTCGTCACCCCGGACGAAGCGGACGGAGTGCGAAATGCCGATAGCCCACCCCAAAAAAAAAAGGATTTTGTGTCATATTCAATATTTTAGTGTTTTAACGTGCTATCCTATCCTATCCTATTAATGATCATCATCATCATCTCAGCCCATACAGCAGATATATTACTTTGTGTAAGTGTGGTATGGACTTAGAAAATTCACTATCCCTGTGTTGCCTGTGGATGTCGTAAAATATGTCATATATGCATATTATATATATGCAAGAGAAGGAAAATTCGAAATGAAACCAACATGTTTGACCAGCATAGTAGATCAATTTCCCTCCTATTGGGGAGATGGCTCGAACTCAGTCTAGTGTGATATTACTAGCAGTTTGAACATTACCGCTGTTTATTTGTAATTTAATAAAAATTTCATGATACAGCTGATGTTATATTCTCATTGCTTATCTATATACACTCATTTGCAAAAAAAACGGGCACCTAAGCAATTTAAGGGATTTTATTGCGTTATTATTTGATTTCTGATTGCCCGACATTTCGAAGTTTACAGCATTCAAGGTCTCGGGCGGACTAAGATGTCTTACGTTCAAACAAGTCAACGTTATTATAGATTTTTATAATCATAAATCAAATACAAACGCGATAAAATTCGTAAAAGTAGTTTTATTTACAATGTGTAGTGCTCGCGTAAACATCAGAAATCATTTTGCGTGTGGTGAAGGAGAGAGAATACAATTTAGCAATACCGGTTTTACCTGCGTGAACTATAAAAGACGCCTATGGGGTATAAGGTGCTTATAGTATCTATGCAAGATATGACAAAAACTCAGAATAAAACGAAAATCTGTTTCATTAGCGAGGAATTTAGCTATTTTGGAGGAGGCTCGAGCCCAATAATAGGAAGTATAATTGCTGTAATGATGATTTATAACCTGTATGGTAACGTTTTGTATGTGGTATAATACAATTTACCATCCTTAGCCCGTGGAGGTTGTAAAAGACGGCTAAGAGATATAATGTCCGGATAACATTAATGCATGATAAGAAAAATTATAAACAAAAACCTATGTCAACACATCTGACCAGTATAGTAGGTGAAATTCCTCTCAAAACGAAGAAAGCTCGAGCCCAATAATGGAACATATATATAGGCTGAGATAATGATGATGAATGCTTTAAAAAATGTAAGAATGCGACAAAAACTTTGTGTTATCACACGTGTAAGCCAAACAAATTAAGATAAGAATAAGCTTTATTATACACTCATTTGCAAAAAAAACGGGCACCTAAGCAATGAACCATTTCAAATGTTAATATTTCTTTGTTTGATAATTATAGGTAGTTTTATCCACACAATTTGCTAAATTAATAAGAAAATAATCGTTTTCATCAGTATTTCATAAAATTTAGATACAATTTATGGGAAATAATGCTAAACCTCGCTAGTAGTGTATATTCGCTAGTAGTGCATATGCTCATGAAGTAAAAATAAAAAAGTTTTTTTGTTTGTTTTTCTTTAATAAAGTAAAAGCAGATAAATGTTTAGTATCGAGTGTGACCCCCTCTAGCTAAAATCACAGCTTGAATTCGTCTGGGCATGCTAGCGAGTATATCCCGGATACTTGCTTGCGGAATACGTTCCCACTCCGCAGTAATCACATTCTTCAGCTCTCTGATGGTCTGCGGAGCCGGGTGTACTGATCTCACACGCCGTTTCAGAACGTCCCAGACATGCTCTATGGGATTGAGGTCGGGACTTCGAGCTGGCCAATCCAAACGACGAATGCCGATCTCTTGCACATACGCATTAACATCGCGGGATCGGTGGGCGCGAGCATTGTCGTCCATAAAAATCGAGTCTTCACCTAGAGCGGCCAATGCGGGTTGTGCATGAGAAATTAGAACTTCCGTTATGTATGGATGCCCAGTCAGTGAGCCGTTTTCAATGAAGACTAACTCTGTACGATCCATTGAATTTATTCCTGCCCAAAACATAACAGAGCCCCCACCATAAGGTGTGATTTCTTCGAAACATGCCTCTGCAAAGCGTTCTCCTTGTCTTCTTAGCACTCGCCGACGTCGATCTTCACCGAACAGAGATATCCTGGCTTCATCAGAGAACAAAACCCTATTCCAATCGTCTTGAGTCCATGATTCACAATTTCTAGCGAACCTAAGCCTGTGAACTCTGTGCTCACGGAGTAATTTGGGGCCGCGGGCCGGGCGGTGACTGCGTATATTGGCAGCGAGAAGCCTCCTCCTGACCGTCCATAGACTAATATGCACATTTCTTACTTCTTGGAGGTTGTTCTTAAGATCCACATACGAAGATTTGCGATTTCTCAATGCGCGACTCACAAGAAAACGATCATCCCGTGGTTGGGTACATGGTTTTCTTCCAGAACCAGGCCTTCTCTCGACGGAACCAGTCTCCTGATATCGCTGCCAGGTCCTTTGGACTGTCGAGCGACTAACATTTAGCCTCCTAGCCACGAAACATTGGCTGCAACCCTCTTCAAGCAGCGCGATAATTTTGGTAGCTTTTACCACTTTATCTACCATTTTTGATACAGCCAAACAGCATTAAATAAAGCTTTGACAGTCAAGGATATGAAATTAATCGATAAAAATTGAATAAAAGTTATGAAAGTCGATGTTAACTTCTGGAACTTCGCGCCAAAAATGTAGGATAAAAAGGGGTTTTCTGTAAAAATGAACATCAAATGAAAAATTGAATTTAGAACGTACTTTTTTAAATACCACAGCATTTTTAAAACCGGCCAGTAACGTGTACAAACGATTGAAACCTTTTTGGTATTGTATCTTTTTAAATATGAATGAAAATCAAAACCGCCCGTTTTTTTTGCAAATGAGTTTATATAGGAGAGGCGGGTTTTGCGAGCGATATATTGACTCATCACGATATCTCTGGAACCATAAGGCGTACAGACTTGAAATTTGGCAGAAATATTCCTTTCGTTGAGTGGAGGTCAGCTAAGAACGGATTTTACGAAATTCCACCTGCAAAGGGTGTTGCTTTAACAATAATATACATATAAAGGAACAGGGTGAGCCGAAGCTAATGAAGCTAGAAAAATGACATTTGGACCTTAGTTTCATTTCGTGACGTTGACACCCACTAAGAAAAGATTTTTTGAAATTCCACCCCTAAAGGGGTGAAACGCATCGGTAAAGTTTGTATGGAAAGAAAAAAAAATCTTTAGCTAATGTCTTCAAATTAAGCACAATACTCTAATAAAAATAAATAAACACGTGTTTCAGCGTTTGTCCATTTTCATCCTCTAAGGGTATAAAATAGGTAGAAAGATGTCAGTTTACTGACTTATCACATAGCCGAAAGTACTCAAGCCAGAAACATGGCATTTTGATATTAGTTTCTTTGCGTGACGTAGAAACTCACTGAGAAAGGATTTTTTGAAATTCAACCCCTAGGGGGAAACCACAGTAACAACGTTTGTATAAGGAGAAAAAAAATCTACATCGATATTCTTCAAATTCTCCAAAAATACTCTTTAGTAAAAATAAATAAAGACGTGTTTCAGCATTTTTTAATTTTCACCCTCTAAGGGTGTAAATAGGAAGGAAGAAGTTGATTGATTAACTCAACAACGCCGAGCTGAAACTACTGAAGCTAGAAAAATGTAATTTTGACCGTAATTTTATTTTGTGGCGTATGGATTCAATAAGACGGGATTTTTTTTTAAATTCAGCCCCTAAGGGGTGAACCGCAGTGGCAAAGTTTGTATGAGGAGAAAAAATCGTCATCGATTTTCTTTAAATTTTGCATAAATACTCTTCAATAAAAATGAATTAACTGCATTTGTCTGATTTTACCTTCTAAGGGTGAATCTACACTTCTTTAATAATATTATAAATGCGAAAGTAAGTTTGTTTGTCTGTTTGTTACCCTTTCAAGTTCAAACCACAGAACTGATTTCAAAAATTATTTCACCAATGGAAAGCTATAATATCAGTGAGTAATATAGCCTATATTTTATCCCTGTATTCCCACGGGAACTACGTAGGTAAGTCGACTGAAGCCGAAGCGAAGCGAGGGCGGGTTGCAAGTACTATAATAAATGTGTAATTAGTCGATTAATTCTTTCTTTTTGTTACAAATAAACGGTTTAATTTGATTGATATCATATTAATAGTAATATGTACGTAAATAAATGCGTAATTCATTGGCGTTGAGTAATTCATTGGTTTCTTTACATTATATAAATGTGAATAATTTCGATATGCGGGATCCCGCAAATACTGAGATCCCGCGGGATTGAAAATTCGTAATCCCACAAATACCGAGATTGGATTCAGACTGCGGGATTGGAAGCCCTAGCTCAAACTTCAAAATGAGAGGATTTTAAGACCGTCACTAAGGAAATATTTTTTGCGGAGCGTCGGACAGTTACAAATATGCTACTAACAGACATAAATTACACTCAGACACAAAACAAAATTCGTGGATCGCACAAAGTATTGGTTAAAATCGATTCCACGACACCTGACTCGGTAGGACGCTCTTACTTACTAAAGAGATGCTGGTAATTGTTCCTGCGTTTTTATATAAAATAATAAATAGTCATGAAATTTAATAAGATTTAAGAGGAAGAGTCGCCCTTGCCCGATATATATAGCATAACTCGATCAAGGAAATGTATATATCAACATCCATCCTCCTTTAACATATAATTGAAAAATAAATGTAATTAATAGTTATTTGTTTAGATACCTTAATGAAGCCAAACATATGGTAATTTACTTATGTAACTGATAACAGTAATTTATTTGTGAAAGTCTATTCACAAATAAATTACTGTTATCAGTTGAGTCACCGGTAACAACCATTAAAAGGTGAGTCAACGATAACAACCACTATCAGTTGAGTCACTGATAACAAACGTTATCAGTTGAGTCACCGATGACAACCGTTATCAGTTGAGTCACAGATAACAACCGTTATCAATTGAGTCACAGATGACAACCGTTATCAGTTGAGTCTCCGATGACAACCGCTATCAGTTGAGTCACTAATAACAAACGTTATCAGTTGAGTCACCGATAACAACCGTTATCAGTAGAGTCACCAATGACAACCGTTATCAGTTAAGTCACCGATAACAACCGTTATCAGTTGCGTCACCGATAACAACCGTTATAAGTTGAGTCACCGATAACAACTAATATCAGTTGAATCACCGAAAACAACCGTTATCAGTTGAGTCACCAATGACAACCGTTATCAGTTGAGTCACCGATAACAACCGTTATCAGTTGAATCACCGATACCAACCGTTCAGTGGCGTCACCGATAACAACCGTTATCAGTTGCGTCACCGATAACAACCATTATCAGTTGTGTCACCGATATCAACCTTTATGACTACCGGTATCAGTTGTGTCACTGATAACAACTTTTATCAGTTGAGTCACCGATGACTACCGTTATCAGTTATGTCACTGATAACAACCTTTATCAGTTGAGTCACCCATGACTACCGTTATCAGTTGTCACTGATAACAACCTTTATAAGTTGAGTTACCGATGACTACCGGTATCAGTTGTGTCACTGATAACAACCTTTATCAGTTGAGTCACCGATGACTACCGTTGTCAGTTGTGTTACTGATAACAACTTTTATCAGTTGAGTCACCGATGACTACCGTTATCAGTTGCGTTACCGATAACAAACGTTATCAAGTTGTGTCACCGATAACGGGACAACGGGAATCAAGTGAAGGTTCTCAACGTTTGGCCACAGAAGTTTATCGTTTATAGTTTATAGTTTATTAGTTTATTTAGTAATAACCGTTATCAGTTGCGTCACTGATAATAACCGATATCAGTTGAGGCACCGATGACAACCGTTATCAGTTGAGTCACCGAAAACAACCCGTTATCAGTTGCGTCACTGATAACAACCGTTATCAATTGTGTCACTGATAACAACCTTTATCAGTTGAGTCACCCATGACTACCGTTATAAGTTGTCACTGATAACAACCTTTATAAGTTGAGTTACCGATGACTACCGGTATCAGTTGTGTCACTGATAACAACCTTTATCAGTTGAGTCACCGATGACTACCGTTGTCAGTTGTGTTACTGATAACAACTTTTATTAGTTGATTCACCGATAACAACCGTTATCAGTTGAGTCACCGATAACAACCGTTATCAGTTGAGTCACCGATAACAACTAATATCAGTTGAATCACCGAAAACAACCGTTATCAGTTGAGTCACCAATGACAACCGTTATCAGTTGAGTCACCGATAACAACCGTTATCAGTTGAATCACCGATACCAACCGTTCAGTGGCGTCACCGATAACAACCGTTATCAGTTGCGTCACCGATAACAACCATTATCAGTTGTGTCACCGATATCAACCTTTATGACTACCGGTATCAGTTGTGTCACTGATAACAACTTTTATCAGTTGAGTCACCGATGACTACCGTTATCAGTTATGTCACTGATAACAACCTTTATCAGTTGAGTCACCCATGACTACCGTTATCAGTTGTCACTGATAACAACCTTTATAAGTTGAGTTACCGATGACTACCGGTATCAGTTGTGTTACTGATAACAACCTTTATCAGTTGAGTCACCGATGACTACCGTTGTCAGTTGTGTTACTGATAACAACTTTTATCAGTTGAGTCACCGATGACTACCGTTATCAGTTGCGTTACCGATAACAAACGTTATCAAGTTGTGTCACCGATAACGGGACAACGGGAATCAAGTGAAGGTTCTCAACGTTTGGCCACAGAAGTTTATCGTTTATAGTTTATAGTTTATTAGTTTATTTAGTAATAACCGTTATCAGTTGCGTCACTGATAACAACCGATATCAGTTGAGGCACCGATGACAACCGTTATCAGTTGAGTCACCGAAAACAACCCGTTATCAGTTGCGTCACTGATAACAACCGTTATCAATTGTGTCACTGATAACAACCTTTATCAGTTGAGTCACCCATGACTACCGTTATCAGTTGTCACTGATAACAACCTTTATAAGTTGAGTTACCGATGACTACCGGTATCAGTTGTGTCACTGATAACAACCTTTATCAGTTGAGTCACCGATGACTACCGTTGTCAGTTGTGTTACTGATAACAACTTTTATTAGTTGATTCACCGATAACAACCGTTATCAGTTGAGTCACCGATAACAACCGTTATCAGTTGAGTCACCGATAACAACAGTTATCAGTTGCGTCACCGATAACAACCGTTATCAGTTGCGTCACTGATAACAACCGATATCAGTTGAGGCACCGATGACAACCGTTATCAGTTGAGTCACTAATAACAAACGTTATCAGTTGAGTCACCGATAACAACCGTTATCAGTAGAGTCACCAATGACAACCGTTATCAGTTAAGTCACCGATAACAACCGTTATCAGTTGCGTCACCGATAACAACCGTTATAAGTTGAGTCACCGATAACAACTAATATCAGTTGAATCACCGAAAACAACCGTTATCAGTTGAGTCACCAATGATAACCGTTATCAGTTGAGTCACCGATAACAACCGTTATCAGTTGAGTCACCGATGACAACCGTTATAAGTTGATTCACCGATAACAACCCTTATCAGTTGAGTCACCGATAACAACCGTTATCAGTTGAGTCGCCGATAACAACAGTTATCAGGTATTATCAGTTGTGTCACCGATAACAACCTTTATCAGTGTTGTCACTGATAACAACCGTTATCAGTTGAGTCACCTAAAACAAACGTTATCAGTTGAGTCACCGATGACAACCATTATAAGTTGATTCACCGATAACAACCGTTATCAGTTGAGTCACCGATAACAACCGTTATCAGTTGAGTCGCCGATAACAACAGTTACCAGTTGCGTCACCGATAACAACCGTTATCAGTTGCGTCACTGATAACAACCGATATCAGTTGAGGCACCGATGACAACCGTTATCAGTTGAGTCACCGATAACAATTGTAATCAGTTGAGTCACCGAAAACAACCCGTTATCAGTTGCGTCACTGATAACAACCGTTATCAATTGTGTCACTGATAACAACCGTTATCAGTTGAGTCACAGATGACTACCGTTATCAGTTGAGTCACCAATGACAACCGTTATCAGTTGAGTCACCGATAACAACCGTTATCGGTTGAATCACCGAAACCAACCGTTCAGTTGCGTCACCGATAACAACCGTTATCAGTTGCGTCACCGATAACAACCGTTATCAGTTGTGTCACCGATAACAACCTTTATCAGTGTTGTCACTGATAACAACCGTTATCAGTTGAGTCACCTATAACAAACGTTATCAGTTGAGTCACCGATGACAACCGTTATAAGTTGATTCACCGATAACAACCGTTATCAGTTGAGTCACCGATAACAACCGTTATCAGTTGAGTCGCCGATAACAACAGTTATCAGTTGCGTCACCGATAACAACCGTTATCAGTTGCGTCACTGATAACAACCGATATCAGTTGAGGCACCGATGACAACCGTTATCAGTTGAGTCACCGATAACAACTAATATCAGTTGAATCACCGAAAACAACCCGTTATCAGTTGCGTCACTGATAACAACCGTTATCAATTGTGTCACTGATAACAACCTTTATCAGTTGAGTCACCCATGACTACCGTTATCAGTTGTCACTGATAACAACCTTTATAAGTTGAGTTACCGATGACTACCGGTATCAGTTGTGTCACTGATAACAACCTTTATCAGTTGAGTCACCGATGACTACCGTTGTCAGTTGTGTTACTGGTAACAACTTTTATTAGTTGATTCACCGATAACAACCGTTATCAGTTGAGTCACCGATAACAACCGTTATCAGTTGAGTCACCGATAACAACAGTTATCAGTTGCGTCACCGATAACAACCGTTATCAGTTGCGTCACTGATAACAACCGATATCAGTTGAGGCACCGATGACAACCGTTATCAGTTGAGTCACTAATAACAAACGTTATCAGTTGAGTCACCGATAACAACCGTTATCAGTAGAGTCACCAATGACAACCGTTATCAGTTAAGTCACCGATAACAACCGTTATCAGTTGCGTCACCGATAACAACCGTTATAAGTTGAGTCACCGATAACAACTAATATCAGTTGAATCACCGAAAACAACCGTTATCAGTTGAGTCACCAATGATAACCGTTATCAGTTGAGTCACCGATAACAACCGTTATCAGTTGAGTCACCGATGACAACCGTTATAAGTTGATTCACCGATAACAACCCTTATCAGTTGAGTCACCGATAACAACCGTTATCAGTTGAGTCGCCGATAACAACAGTTATCAGGTATTATCAGTTGTGTCACCGATAACAACCTTTATCAGTGTTGTCACTGATAACAACCGTTATCAGTTGAGTCACCTAAAACAAACGTTATCAGTTGAGTCACCGATGACAACCATTATAAGTTGATTCACCGATAACAACCGTTATCAGTTGAGTCACCGATAACAACCGTTATCAGTTGAGTCGCCGATAACAACAGTTACCAGTTGCGTCACCGATAACAACCGTTATCAGTTGCGTCACTGATAACAACCGATATCAGTTGAGGCACCGATGACAACCGTTATCAGTTGAGTCACCGATAACAATTGTAATCAGTTGAGTCACCGAAAACAACCCGTTATCAGTTGCGTCACTGATAACAACCGTTATCAATTGTGTCACTGATAACAACCGTTATCAGTTGAGTCACAGATGACTACCGTTATCAGTTGAGTCACCAATGACAACCGTTATCAGTTGAGTCACCGATAACAACCGTTATCGGTTGAATCACCGAAACCAACCGTTCAGTTGCGTCACCGATAACAACCGTTATCAGTTGCGTCACCGATAACAACCGTTATCAGTTGTGTCACCGATAACAACCTTTATCAGTGTTGTCACTGATAACAACCGTTATCAGTTGAGTCACCTATAACAAACGTTATCAGTTGAGTCACCGATGACAACCGTTATAAGTTGATTCACCGATAACAACCGTTATCAGTTGAGTCACCGATAACAACCGTTATCAGTTGAGTCGCCGATAACAACAGTTATCAGTTGCGTCACCGATAACAACCGTTATCAGTTGCGTCACTGATAACAACCGATATCAGTTGAGGCACCGATGACAACCGTTATCAGTTGAGTCACCGATAACAATTGTAATCAGTTGAGTCACCGAATACAACCCGTTATCAGTTGCGTCACTGATAATAACCGTTATCAGTTGTGTCACTGATGACTACCGGTATCAGTTGTGTCACTGATAACAACTTTTATCATTTGAGTCACCGATGACTACCGTTATCAGTTATGTCACTGATAACAACCTTTATCAGTTGAGTCACCCATGACTACCGTTATCAGTTGTCACTGATAACAACCTTTATAAGTTGAGTTACCGATGACTACCGGTATCAGTTGTGTCACTGATAACAACCTTTATCAGTTGAGTCACCGATGACTACCGTTATCAGTTGCGTTACCGATAACAAACGTTATCAAGTTGAGTCACCGAAGTCAAGTGAAGGTTCTCAACGTTTGGCCACAGAAGTTTTAAAATAAATAAATCAATCCTGAAAGTCACTATACCCCCAAAGTTACTATTCCACGCGGACGAAGTCGCGGGCACTGCTAGTCTTTATATATAAATATACGTATGTCGTTGCTAACTGCTACTCCTCCTAAACGGCTGGACCGATGTTGATGAAATTTTTTGTGTGTTGGATGTTGGATGTGTAGGGTGGTTTAGATTCACAATTGGACCCGGTAGGTGGCGCTGTTATTGATCTCCAAGAGGAGATCAATAACATAACTTGAGAACGACTTCAACGATTTCGTTCATATTTTTTTTTAAGTTTTGTAACACTTTCAAAATGACTTTTACGAAAAAAAAATCAAGAAAGTTGCGCAGAAAATTAGAAAATTTAAGAAAACAACGACTATATAAACTATTTTAATGTAACTTTTTTTTCGACTATATAAACTTTTCTATCTTTATATTTATAAATCTTCTGCTCGTATGTCTGTAAATGATCGCCTTTTAGCCTTTTAAGCGGTTGGACCAATTTTGATGTTTTTTTAGCTATACCGAGGGATATGAGAATGGTTTAGATTAAAAATTGGAACCGGTAGGTGGCGCTACGATCGATTTCAAGAAGAATTCCCTTTTACAATTTTTTTAGATTTGAACAGAACAACGTCTGTTGGGTCAGCTAGTCGTTATATATAAATTTCTTGAGTACGTGTGTATGTCACTGAACTCTTCCTAAACGGCTAGACCGATGTTGATAATTTTTTTATGTGCATTCAGGGGGATTCGAGAATGGTTTAGATTCACAATTGGACCCAATAGGTGGCGCTGCTGTTGATTTCAAGAAGTTTTTTTTTTATTTTATTTGAACAGAAGAACGTCTGTTGGGTCAGCTAGTTAATTTATAAAGTTGAAAATAAAACAATTTTAAATTATCCATAAAACATTTTTTATTAGTTCATTATTTATTAATTTTGGCTCGTATACGTTTCACTGCTGGGCCCAAGGCTCCTTAACAGATCCCTCCTGTTATTGACCTTACCATATTGGTCAGTCGGGTTGGTATAGGGTTTTATTTTGAAATTTCATTCTCTTGCATAGACGTGATATGCATATTTTTTCCCTTAGTCGTCTTTTACGATATCCACGGTTAAGAAAGTGAAGCGAAAAGGGGAAGTCACTAAACGGAAATATTGGCGCCGTGAATTCGTCGCAATCATCGGTGCCGACTATCGCTAGGTAGTCAGCGTCAGGAACTGGGACGCCGTTGCCGCCTTCTGCGAGGCTGTCATCTCGCGGAAGGAGGCGGCGGATCGTGTGTGGGAGGAACGACTCCATGCGGACACAGTTCTCCGCCGGCGACTGGGGCAGCGCAGGCACGAGTACCTGCACCTGATGCCGCCCTAGCCGAGGCTGCGGGTGACCGGACCGGGGATTTAGTCCGGGTACCCGCGGAGAGGTTAGCCTCGCGACGGCGATCGACGTCCCAGTAGGGGACGTCGACGGGATAGGGTACTCCCCGGGGTATTCCGTCGGATCGACCACTGAAGTCAAGGAACTCTGCACCGGTGGTCGACCCAACGACGAAGGCGACGTGCTATACGTGAGTGGGCGACAGGTGTGCGTGCTTACGCCTCTCCGTCGCCCCGGACGGAGAGGCATACTCCAGGCGAGGAGTGCGCCGACCGTGACGCACCCCAAAAAAAAAACGGAAATTTTCTTTATTATTAATTACTAGCAACCCGCCCTCGCTTCGCTTCGGTTTCAGTCGCTTAAGCTCGCGTAGTTCCCGTTCCTGTGGGAATACCGGGATAAAATATAGCCTATGTTACTCCCTGATATTATAGCTTTCCATTGGTGAAAGAATTTTTGAAATCGGTTCAGTGGTTTAAGCGTGAAAGCGTTACAAACAAACAAACAAAACATCCTTACTTTCGCATTTATAATATTAGTATGGATTTATTATGAGTAGTTATTTTTATTAGTTCATTGATCAGGTGCTCGTTTTTATTTTGTAATAGGGTCTATTAGTATTATAAAAATAGCCTCTACTTACTTCTGAGTGATGATGGTGTAAGAATACAATTCACCACCATTTGCCCGTGTGTGTCGTAAAAGACTACCAAGAAATAAAATATGCAAATAATATCGATGCCAAAGAAGGAAGCCTTGAAATAAAACCTTTTGCCAATACATCTGACCAGCGTAATAGGTCAATTTTTTTTCCTTAAAGAATACGACTCCTATCTTTCCCGTGGGTGTCGTAAAAGCCGACTAAGGTAATGATTTCTGATGTTTACGCGAGTATTACACATTTTAAATAAAACTACTTTACGGATTTTATCGCGTTTGTATTTGATTTTTGATTATCCGACGTTTCGAACACTTTGCAGCCTTCATGGTCACGGGCGGACTAAGATGTCTCACGTCCAACAAGTCATCGTTATTGCAAAAAAATTATAATTATCTACCCGATACAGAAATTAGTTATTTAATATTGACCCACATTTTGATAGAAATTTATTGCCAGTGTAAGAAGAAAATGATTCTCTATGAAAAAAATTTTTTTTTGTCCATGAACGCTGCAAAGTGTTCGAAACATCGGGTAATCAAAAATCAAATACAAACGCGATAAAATCCGTAAGGTAGATTTATTTAAAAAGACGACTAAGGGATATTTTATGCATACAACATCTATGAAAGAGAAGAAAACTTCGAAACGAAACCCAAAATAATACCAATTCGTCTGACCCGCATATTATTGTAGGTCAATTTCCCTCAATGGGGGAGGCCCGAGCCCAGCAGTGGGACATGTATGATGGCTTGACAGTTTTTACAAAAAAGTTAATGATACAGTGATATATTGATTATCATCATTCCTCATCATTACAGCTCATATACGTCCCACTGCTGAGCTCGTACCTCCTTAACATCCGTATTTTATATCTTTATATATAAATTTCCTATGTACGTGTGTATGTCACTGAACTTCTAAAGGGTTGGATCGATGTTGATGAAATTTTTTGTGCATGTTCAAGGGGATTCGAGAATTCGAGAAAGAGACCACACCGCCCTCTGCTCTCATCCCCGACACCCGCCGATACAAATCGGCGAGCATTTCCGCCTCCAGGTCCTACGGGGGAGTCCCGACCAACAGGCATGCCGTCTCCGTCACCACCGTGCGGTACCCGCGAATGGCCCTGATTGCCATGGCCCTCTGTGGTCGCCACAGAGTAGCCCTGAGTCGGGCGGTCAGGGACCTCGCCCACACCGGTGCTGATCTCAACCGAATGGATGGTGATCGAGACGCCGATGGGAGGGCACATGCGGGGCTCATGGAACAAGAGGGCCTCTTGTCCAGGGCCACACTCAACCCCAACGCCTCGAGCCGTCTGACAATCTCTTTGGTGCCTAGAGTCGCCAGGTTTGCCGCCACTTCTAGCGTCCCACCGCGGGTTGTGACGAGAGTGCCGTCGGCGTAATAAATCACGCCCAGTCCGGGCGGGTGGCTCCCCCTCAACGCCCAGTCGTAGCCGATGTTCCACAGGGTGGGTTCGAGGACCGACCCCTGTGGGACACCGCACGTCATGGGCGTTCGCACAACGTCCCCTACTCGGTTGGCGTAGCGGACGCTGCGCCCCTCCAAATAGTCCGCCACTAGCCGCCTCAGGTAAACTGGCACTCCGTGGTACCGGGGCACCTACCTGACGCAGCTGAATGGCGGACTATTGATTGCGTTGACGATGTCCAGGGACACCACCAGCACTCCCCCGCCGGTGAGCTTATTATACCCCTTAGACGCTGTTTATCCACGGCACGATAGGGAGTGGTGAATTGTATTCTTATTCCATCACCACACGGATTTTTTATTATATGTAGTAAAAAAAATGGTCTAAATATCAATTTATTGGGGCTAAGTATTAAATTATAAACACCATAAATTTATGTCGCCTTTTACGACATCCACAGGCAGAATAAGGGTAATGAATTGTATTTTTACTCCGTCATCACACGGATGGTCTGAAGAAGAAGAAAGACGAAGAAAATGAAGATTTTCCTACCTTCCTGAATGCGACCCTGAAGTTCTCCGATAGGAAGGCATACAGCACTGGGTTGACGCAGCTGTTCATGTAGGCGAGGACATGGGAGACTATCTGGGCAGTCACCGTGAAGTACGTGATGTTGTACGCATCCAGAGCTTTTACCAGCAGAATTATCTGAAAGAAACACAATTAAACAATCATTATTCAATCAATCAATCATCAATTCGGCTTATATACGTCCTACTGCTGGGCTCGAGCCTACTCCACAATAGGAGAGAAAATCAACCTTACTATACCATGCTAGTCAGACAGGTTGGTATTTTTTTTTTATGGGTGGGCGCACGTAAGCGCGTACGCGATCCATTCCGTTCGAGGCGATGAAAGGACAGCGTGTGGGCCCATAACCCACCCATACCCACGTCGCCTTCGTTGTTGAACCAACCACCGGAGCAGGGTGACTTGTCGTCAGTGGTCGGCCCGACAGAATACCCTTTCAAGTAACCTCATCTCTCGACGTCCCTGTCCCGGGACGTCGGTCGCCGTCACGCGGTCAGCCTCTCTGCGGGTGCCAGACTAAAGTCCCCAGTCCGGTCACCCGCGGCCGCGGCTAGGGCGAAATCAGGCGCAGGTAGACAGGTTGGTATAGGGTTTCATTTCGAGTTTTCTTTCTCTTGCATAGATGTTATATGCGTATTATATCCTTTAGTCGTCTTTTACGACATCCACGTGCAAGTTAGAGAGTGGTGAATTGTATTTTTAGTCGGTCACCACTTAACTCAACTTCCGTAAGTTAACACTGATTATCTTTAATTGCCTATAGTGGCAAATGAGTAAGCAGCACACCTAATGATACTGTCGTCATGAACTACAACAACACCAGGAGAACAGCTGTGCTTACTTACCATCAGTGGCGAAAGTATTATTTACTATCATCATCATCTCAGTCCTCATAAGTCCCACTGTTGGACTCGGGCCTCCTCCACAATGGGAGGGAAATTGACCAACTATACCGCGCTTGTCAGAATTGTCAGAAGTATTGGTATAAAATTTACTGTCCGGCTCTTTCGTTATTTTTATTCACTTGAATTGATGTTATCTGTATATTATAGCCTGAGTTAAGGAACAGGTTATAATTCCCGGGCAACCGCTACAAATTCACACAATTTTGGGCCCACTGTTGGGCTTAGACTTGCTCAGTAATGGTAATAAATTTACCTACTATATCACATCATCAATATCATCACCTCAGCCCATACAAGTCTCCCTATTGAACTCGGGCGTCCTCTAGAAGTGTTGGTATAGGGTTTTGTTTCGAGTTTTCCTTCCCTTGCATAGATATTATATTCATATTATATGCCTAAGTCGTCTTTTACGACAGCCACAGACAAGAGAAAGGGGGGAGGGGGGGGGATTGTGAATTGTATTCTTACTCCGTCACCACACGGACGCTATACCAGGCTAAATGCTAATAGATTTGTTATAACTCTCTGGTAAGACGGATTGATATAGGATTTTATTTCAAATCCTTCCTTTGCACAGATTTTGTCTGTATTTGTAGGTATATTACCTTGGTCATCTCTTATTATCACCCGCCGAGAGGCCGACTGCGTGAGGAAAGACCGACGTCCTCCCCGAGGGGGGGACGTCGGTCGATGGGACGGTACCCCAATAGGGGGTATTCCGTCGGGCCGACCACTGATGTCAAGTAACCCTGCTCCGGTGGTCGGCCCAACAACGAAGGCGACGTGCATCGTGGGTGGGTTGCGGGAGTTGCGTGCTTACGCCCCTTCTGTCACCCCGGACGGAGTGGTGCGAGGAGCGAGCCGACCGCAGCCCACGCCAAAAAAAAAAGTCATCTTTTATAATCAATCAAGAGAAAAAAGGGAGATGTAATCTTATTCCTGCGCCATATGGAAGATTCTACACTACTGAGAGAAATTAATTCTAGAGACGTACAGTTGAGGACTATAGATAATATTTCCAGCTAAATCATCATCATCACTGCTCATATACGTCCTACTACTGGGCCTGAGCCTCCTTCATAATGGGAGGAAAATCGCCCAACTATACCACACTGGTCAGACAGGTTGGTTTTTTGTTTTTTGAGATGGGCTGCGGTCGGCGCGCTCCACGCACCACTCCGTCCGGGGCGACAGAGGGGCGTATAGCACGCAACACCCGCAACCCACCCGAACACCACGTCGCCTTCGTCATTGGGCCGACCGCTGGAGCAGGGTTACTTGTCACCAGTGGTCGGCCCGACGAAATACCCTCTACTTGGGGTACCCTCCCATCGACAGACAGGTTGGTATAGGGATTTATTTAGAATTTTCTCTTATTTATTTATTTGAAAAATCAAGAATTGCTACAACTACATTTACAAACTTAATAAATATTATTATGAAAAATAAACTAGATTAGTTGCACAATTTTTAAAGGTGCCACATCATGCCTAGGTGTTCATCTAGGAATATGCAAATAAAAGTATTGTAATAGAGCAAGACTCCCAGGAATCCCTTAGTTGTGTTTTATGACATCCACGGGTAAGAGAGAGGGTGGTGAATTGTATTCTTACTCCGTCACAACACGGAAAATGGATGAACCCTTTTCCTGCTTTCCAATCCAATCTAAACAGGTAACCTATCAATGTCTACTATTGGACGCAGATATCCCAAAGGAAATCAAATCAACTAATTTATTATGTACTAACAACCCGCCCTCGCTTCGCTTCGGTTATAGGTTATAGTCGTTTTACGCACGTAGTTCCCGTTCCCGTGAGAATATCGGGATAAAATATAGTCTAGTTTACGCCCTGATATTATAGCTTTCCATTGGTGAAAGAATTTTTGAAATCGGTCCAGCCGTTTTGAAGATTACCCGGAACAATCAGACAGACAGACAAAAATTTTTTTATTGCTATTTTAGGCATAGGTGTCATGCAAATAACCGTGTGAGCATGAAAAAAGCCTATTATTTTGACATTACAAACAGACACTCCAATTTTATTTATTGGTATAGATTACTCCCTGATATTATAGCTTTCCATCGTTGAAAGAATTTTTGAAATCGGTCCAGCCGTTTTGAAGATTACCCAGAACAAACAGACAGACAGACAAACATTTTTTTAATCTGTATTTTAGGCATAAGTGTCGTGCAAATAACCGTTTGAGCATGAAAAAAGCCTATTATTTTGGCATTACAAACAGACACTCCAATTTTATTTATTGGTATAGATAGCATACAACGTGTTTTTTTTTTTTTTTTTTTTTTTTTTTTTTAATGGGTGGGCTATGGTAAGCGCACGCGCGGTCCTGTCCCTCCGGGGCGATGAAAGGATGGCGCGCAGAACCATAACCCACCCGTACCCACGTCACCTCGTTGTTGTTTTTTTTTTTTTTTTTTTTTTTACTGGGTGGGCTATGGTAAGCGCACGCGCGGTCCTGTCCCTCCGGGGCGATGAAAGGATGGCGCGCAGAACCATAACCCACCCGTACCCACGTCACCTCGTTGTTGGGCCGACCACCGGAGCAGATGTGACTTGTCATCAGTGGTCGGCCCGACGGAATACCTTTCGGGTAACCTCACCTCTCGACGTACTGGGACGTCGGTCGCCATCGCGCGGTCAGCCTCTCTGCGGGTGACGGACAATTCCCCGGTCCGATCACCCGCGGCCTCGGCTAGGGCGGCATTAGGCGCAGATACTCGCGCCTGCGCCGCCCGAGTCGCCGGCGGCGGAACGTGTCGCCGAATAGGAGCTCTACTCGCACACGATCCGCCGCCTCCTTCCGTGAGATTACGGCCTCACAGAAGGCGGCGACCGCGTCCCAGTTCCTGACGCTGTCGAGCATCTCCCTGGCGATGGTCGGCAGCGCCAGGTCGGCACCGATAATCGCGACGAGTTCACGGCGCTCTCCCTCCCATGCAGCACACTCTTCGAGCGTGTGCTGCGCCGTGTCCTCGTCGCAACTGCAGTGGTGGCAGGACGGTGTGCTCTCCCTCCTGACAATCTTGTGCAGGTACTTCCCAAAACACCCGTGCCCTGTAAGCACCTGCACCAGTCGGAAGGAAAGCACCCCGTGCGTCCGCTCCAACCACTCCATCAGCATCGGCCGGAAGGCCTCGACGGTCCTGACACCGTACCGAGGACTCTCCAGCCGGACTGCCCAACGGGCAATGACTCCTCGGCGGGCGTCGACCCGCCAGGCGGTGATCTCCTGCAGGGAGACCATGCCGCCGCGGGTGCGCGTCTCAGACACCCGCCGATAAATCTCGGCGAGCATCTCCGCCTCCAGGTCCCAAGGGGGAGTTCCGGCCAGGAGGCACGCTGCCTCCGTCGACACCGTGCGGTAACCGCGTATGGCCCTGACCGCCATGACCCTCTGTGGTCGCCTCAAGAGGGCCCTCAGCCGGACGGTCAGGGACCCCGCCCACACCGGTGCGCCGTACAGAGCCATCGACCGGATCACCCCCGTGTACAGCTGTCGGCACGTAGAGCTGGGTCCGCCCACATTCGGCATCAGCCGCGAAAGGGCGGACGCCGCGCCGACAAGCCGGGGAACAAGTCGATGGAGATGCTCCCGGAACCAAAAATGACCGTCGAGCACCAGGCCCAAGTACTTCATG
This sequence comes from Lymantria dispar, assembly GCA_032191425.1. NCBI lineage: Eukaryota > Metazoa > Arthropoda > Insecta > Lepidoptera > Erebidae > Lymantria > Lymantria dispar. The sequence continues at coordinate 1,543,621 of CM063451.1, read as the reverse complement.
TGGGCCTGGATGCTGATGGTGACCGACTTCACAGTGATCGAAGCGCCGGCGGGAGGCCCGGCGGTACGGAGGCCATGGAATAAAAGGGCCTCCGTCTTTTCCAGGGCTACCCTCAACCCCAGCGCTTCGATCCGCCTGACAATCTCCTCGGTGCCGAGAGTTGCCAGACGTGCCGCCTCCTCTAGCGTCCCACCCCGGGCTATGACGAGTGTATCGTCGGCGTAGCAAATTACGCCCAGCCCGGTTGGGAGGCTTCCTCTCAACGCCCAGTCGTAGCCGATGTTCCACAGGGTCGGACCCAGAACCGACCCCTGTGGGACACCGCACGTCATGGGCGTTCGCACAACGTCCCCTACTCGGTCAACGTAGAGGACGCTGCGCCCCTCCAAGTAGTCTGCCACCAGCCGCCTGAGGTACACGGGCACCCCGTGATATCTCAGCCCCTCCCTGATGCAGCTGAATGGCAGACTGTTGAAGGCGTTGGCGATGTCCAGAGACACCGCCAACAGGACTCCTCCGCCGGCGACGGCCTCCGCTACCACGACCTTCAGGCGCAGCAGGGCCGAGCATACAACGTGTTAAGTAAATATTAGTTCTAATGTGATGCCTTTTCTGCAGGACAGGCCACTGAGGTAAAGATACTGGTGGTCCACCTATATGGCAACTCAGAGATCCAAAACATTAATGGTAAAATTCAGTAATAATTAATTACTAGATTTAGACGGAGTAAGAATATAATTCATCACTTCACACACATCTTGCCCTTGGGTGTCGTAAATTTAAGGTAGGTAAGGTAAAACTAAGGGATTAAATATGCATATAACAACTATGCAAGAGAAAGAAAACTCGAAGCTTAGCCCTAGGCCAATGTCTGACCAGCGTGGTATTATATTTAAGTCAATTTCCTTTCCACAATGAAGGACGCCGGAGCCCAATAGTGGAACATATATGGGCTGAGATGAGATGATCAATTTGAATGAAAATACCAACTTGACCAACACTAAAGTACAAAATATCAATTTTGATAAGATTAATCGAATTAAGACGTATCTAATAATACCAACCTAATAAAATGTTATAAGTCTTCGTCAAGATTATTATATCTTTTACGGCCTTGCAAA